>OY365783.1:23770413-25082913 GCA_959347405.1 Napeogenes sylphis
CATGACCCTTGAAATACTCGACCGATAACCCGACGTTTCGAATGCTTTGCAGCAATCGTGTTCAGGGTAAGACGAGATGGAGGTGTCCGTCAGTAAGTCAGTTAATTAGTCATCTACCTCTAACGGTTTCTAAACTTCCGGGCGTACAGTTCAGGATTCACACAAAACGCACTAACAGTATCTTGAGGTCTTACAATGCGGTCACAGACATGGGATTTTATATTTTTCAAAAGTGGGTCCCAGGTGTTAGAGAATCCCCAACCATCTTTTCTATTAAAATTAGGATGTTTTTTAATTTCAATAGCCTCACAGACCATTCTTGGAATGTAACGTTGTTCTTTAGCGAGGATTTTAGGTTTATCAAATCTTATATAATGATTGGGCTTGCCTATTGTTTGTTCACACACTGCAGACTTCGATGTACGCCTATGTTTGATATCCGAGATGCGTTCCCTAACTCTTTTACCGATGCTCCTCTTTGTTTGACCTATGTATGACAAGCCACAATCGCAGTCAAGTTGTGGCACAATTGATTGTAAATCGATTGTAATCGGTAAAAGAGTTAGTGAACACATCTTGGATATCAAACATAGGCGTACTTTAAAGTCTGCAGTGTGTGAATATAAAATGCCAGGGCGCACTAAAGCCCGCTCAAGGCAGAGGACCCAACGTCGAACCCGGCAAGTCCTTGCACCTAATCCAAGCACGCAACGTAGACAAACCATACTCATAAGCATTCATATTATCTAGTTTTGATTTATTCTTCTCCAAATCATTCATCTCGCTTGGTTTAGCCCCACACACCGTACACACAGCTATAGAATTCCTGTCAGTTAGAACTTGTGAAACTTTACCATCTACCATAGTTAAGAATAGCTCGTAAATTATTTCAATTACCTGGTTCTCCTTGTGTATCTTAGATATTTCCAAATAATTAATTTGACCGCGAATATCACCAACCACTTTTTTCTAGAGTTTGTTTCGCAAATTCCATCAGAATTCGGCAATAATGTATGGAGGAGCAAGCTGGATTTTTCCAAAGAACCTCTTTTGTTATTATATCAGTCAGCTTTAAGGGAACCAAAGATGCTATAACTAAGTTTGCATCTGAGACTAAGTTACTTTCAACTGTTAAAATTTGTTTATATTCACTTTTTCCTGAGGAACAATCACATCCCCACATTTGGTAACCAACTAATAAAAATATTTCTTTTTGGGATGTAAGCATTTTTTTTAAAGATATGAGCTGTAGTATGATCCAGCAAGGCTTGTAGGCGTATTTTAGAACATATATCAGCTACTTGAATGCTGGAGGGTGGACAGCTTTTTGGCTGTTGTCAATATAATATAAGACGGCAACATATCGAAATTTCTGTTAATCATACTTGTTCTATTTTTGTCTGCCGTGGGTCTGTTGCCATACCATTAGGTATCTCCATATACACTTCTTCGTCTAGTGTATCCATTCGAATAGTGACTACGTCAAATCAAGAATGAAATAATTAAAGGTACATACTCAATGTTACATACAATTATGTAATTAATAAAAATCTTTTAACACTAAGAACCTTATTAAAATATGCCGCCCCGAGCTTCTGACTGGGCTAGTCTGCCACTAGTTGTGTGTGTGCTGTTTGCTTGCTGTGGGTATGCTGTTGGTCTTCCGTGTGTCTTGCGTGTGTATGCCGTGTGTCTGCCGCATAACTGCCGCATGTCTGCCGCGTGGTTGCCGCGTTTCTGCCACTTGGCTGCCGCTTGGTTGCCGTGTGTATGCAGCATGTCTGCCGTGTGTCAGCCGTGTGTATGCTGCGTGTATGCCCCTTATCTGCCGTTTGTTTACCGTAGGTCTTCAGTGAGTCTGTTGTTTATCTGCCATGCTTCTGTTGTGTGTTTCCATTTTACCTATATTTAGTTTAGTCTCGAACTTAAGTGCATATTAGAATCGAAAACCAAATACAAATACAAAATTTTAAATAATATTTAATAATGATATTACAGTGTTGTAAGTTAACAGTTTTTAAGTTGAATAATACTTATACAATCTGGTCCCCTTTGAGTGTCTCGTGCAGAGTCGATCACTATGAGACAAAGACTCACTGAGAAGATACACTGATTTAATAAAAGATTAGTTTCTAGTAAAAATGTATTAACAAAACAAGGTGGTAAAATAAAATTAAATGTTTTTTTTTCAGAAAAAGGATAGTTTGTAAGAGCTGTAAGTACTTATGTTAAATGAGATACAGTGCTTTACTAGAAATCATTAAATATTATTTTGGGAACGTGTTAGTTATAAACGTATGCTGACCGATATTATTCATTGCATATACTGCATTACAAACAAACTAATAGAATGAAACGTGACGATTTTGTTTTTACAGCATAATATTTCGTTCGTCGAAGTTATTATTTGTTTTAACACTAAAACATTATTATGGCTGCTTCTATTAAGATTGAACCCCTGAGTGTTAATAACTATGATACGTGGTAAAAAATCACATGAGAGCTATTTTGAAGAAAAATTATTTGTGGGAATTTGTACTAGATACCTTAGCGCAACTAGCGAGTAACCGACCTTAAGTATCAGAATGGGTTAAAATGGCGGGAAAGGAGGAATCTTATATATTCTGAGCCGCCAGTCCTAGTAAGCTCGCAGCGTTAGATTGCTTAAATACCTCAAAGCTAGTATGGGATAAATTAAAATCAATGTGTGAATGAAGCGAACCTGCTCGTAAAGCATCATCATTGAAGAGACTTGTACTGACGCGCATGAGTGAAGAAGACGATCACCGAAAGCATATAACTGTACTACTAACTAACTAACTCTAATAATAACTAATCTTACTATACTACTATAAGGCTATAAGAGGTGAATCTAAAACGATAATACCTTTGGAAAATATACATGATATTTTAAAATTTGATAGACTAACAAGAAAAAGACATGCAGTAAAAACAAAAAACAGTACCATGGGAAAATTTAATAGAACCTGCTAAAAGAGGAAGATTAAGAGGAAGGAACCTGCTAAAAGAAGACCGAAATTTCTACGTACCGTCCAAAAAGGAATATCAGTACCAGGAGAATGATAAAAAAGTGGCAACATTTAAAAAGACGATGAGGAATCGGAAGAACAAATATCAGCAAACATGATAACGGTTGATCCAATGTCATGGCAAGAAGCGGAAAGAACAGGTGATTCTACAGATGGGAAAAACGCTTTAGAAGATGAATATCTAGCCAAAATTAAAATGAGACGTGGAATATAGTGCCACGACCCCATGATCGAAAAGTGATTAGCAAGAGATTAGTATTTAAAAGTAAAGTAAAAGGATAGAATATTCGTCTAGTTGCTAAAGTTTGTTCTCAACGGCCAGGAGAGGATTTCCATGAAACGTTATCCTCCGTAGTCAGATCAACATCAATAAGATTGATAGCAGCACTATCATCAGAGTTGGGGCTAAAGATCTATCAAATGGACATGGTCACTAACTATTTGAATGATACACTAGATAAAGAAGTGTTCATGGAGATACCCGATGGTATAAATAGTATACTAGATAAAATAATTACCAAAAAGAAGATAGGTTCCCGTCATCAAGAGGTTCAAGATGAAAAAAAATATCAAAACCGCTAAATTATGGACGGTAAAAATGAATGAATGGGATGGTCCAGTATGTTTGTGAAAGACAGTCAAGTTTGCAGTGGCATAAAAAGTTAGTTAGTAGATTAGAGTTTGGTTGGTTCGGTTTTGAGTCAATGCCACAAGATCCTTGTTTATTTGTGTCATAAAACAAACATAATTAGAAAAAGACTAGTCCCTGTTTTTGATTTGATTTATGTTCGTTTAATGAACATATAAACCTAGTGGACAAGGCAAAATTTCTTGGTATTATTTATTTATTTATTTATTCATGTACCATAATCAGTTACAAAAATTAGAGCAATAACAAAGACGTACACATAGGATGAACTTATCTCTTCAAAGAGATCTCTTCCAGCTTCTCAAGAGAGTTTGAGACGTAGTTATAGAGAAAGGTACATTGACATTATATTTTATAAACATAGTAATACAAATGGTAAATAAAATACTTACATATATATATATCAACATAAATACAAAAATACATATAATTACAATATATAAGAATACATACACTTACATACATAATAATAATAAATATAACTGACGGAAGGACTGGAAGTAATATGGCTAGATAGGGAATTCCACAACTTCGCTGCTTGTACGGAAAATGATTTGAAATAAAAGCTAGATTTGTAGGAAGGAATATCGAAAGTTTTTGCTATGATGCAGGAACGTTTAGGACGGCTACTGGGTAATGAAATATGGAAACGCTCATGCAAATAAGAAGGGGCTAAATGAGAGAAGACGTTATATAGCAAGGTAAGGATGTGCATATTCCGGCGTAAGCGGATAGGGAGGCACTTAAGTTGACGACGGAATTCTGTAATGTGGTCAAATTTGCGTAGTCCGAAAACAAACCGGATAGACAAGTTTTGAAGTCGATCTAACTTATTAAGTAGTTCCTCAGATGCATCCAAGTAGCACACGTCGGCGTAGTCGAGAAGGGGTAATAAAAGAGATTGTGCTAGCAAGATTTTAGTCCGCAAGGGTAAGAAACTCTGCAAACGTTTAAAGGAGTGGATTGACATATGAATGCGCTTGCTAACATCATTAATTTGCGCCGACCAAGATAAATATTTGTCAAATGTCAATCCTAGAATTCTAACTTCATCGGAAAATTGTATAATAGATTTGTCGTATACTATATTGCTAAGTTGATTAATAATAATTCTATTTCGAAAGTGTCTGCTACCAATTATAATAGTCTGTGATTTTTTGGGATTTACTAAAAGCCCAAAGGACTCGGCCCACTCTTTTAGTAATCTTAAGTCATGATTTATAAGATTCACAGTACTATTAAGATTTTGGAATGATGAATGCCTATACAGTTGCAAATCGTCAGCGTAGAGATGGTAGTGGCAAGAAAAGATTTTAGTGATTTCATTAATAAAAATGGAGAAAAGTAAAGGAGATAGAACGCCGCCAGCAGAAAGTTCTGCCCATTCAGAGAATCAATCATCAGAACAAGTAATCTGTCGACGTCCAAACAGGTAAGTATGGAACCAGGAAATTACGGGTGGAGATATGTTAAGACTGCTCATAATAGCTAGCAAAATATCAAAATCCACTGTGTTGAAGGCATTACTAAAATCTAATAGGACGAGGATAGTAAGGTTTTTGTTGTCCGTAGCATACCTGATATCTTCAGTAACCTTAAGCAAAGCAGAGGATGTGCTATGCGTTGTACGGAAACCGGATTGGTGAGGACTAAGGAGGTTGTTTAGATTTAGGAAATTTGTCAATTGTTTGGATACAATGCTTTCTAGGGCTTTGGATAGAAATATGAGTATAGATATCGGACGAAAGTGGCAGGGAGAACTCGGATTAATGATTTTAGGCAGAGGAATGACATGTGCAGACTTCCAAGGAGATGGAAAGGAATTGGTTGTTAGGGAAAAGTTAAAAATGTGAGTTATAACATCCAATATAATGTCAAGGAGGGGAATCAACATGTCACGGCTAATATTGTCGCTACCCACTGCTCTGGAACTGATATTAACTATAGCTGTCTTAACATCACACTCCGTAATTTCTGCGAAAGAAAAACTGTCACAGATAGGTGGAGTGGTATTATTTAATTTATTTAGAACTGAGATTTTTTTTAATAGTCTGTGATAAGATGCGAAGTCGAGAAGTAATTGTTAATCGAACTTAAATTTAGGAAATTGTTTACTGCAGGCAGAGATTTACCCACACCTAGTGACTGAAAAAACCTCCACAATTGAGGAGGAGTATAGTTACTGACACATGAAAAGATATAACGGCGTTTAGCACCCCTACACATCCGATTGCAACTATTGCGTAATTTCTTATAGACAGCGAAATTTTCATCGGTGGGGACTTTCTTGTACCGTGACTTGGCTTTGTTACGTTTGCTCATAACGCTCTTAATATCGGAGGTAAGCCACGGTGCAGGATAATGTTTTACTTTCAATCGTTTGATAGGTGCATGGGAATCATACAAAGAAGTGATGAGAGAGTTAAATATATCCACTTCTGAGTCTATTGACGTGGCATTATATACATTGGACCAGTCAATATTTGTAGCATCTGAGACTAGTTTATCCCAATTTATATTTTTGAAATTACGTCGCAGAATTATCTTACCCTTGCTTTTGGGAGTCGAAATATTATAGCGAAGATATACAAGATAGTGGTAGGAAAAAGGAGCAGTAAGCTGCCCGTGCGTAATAACGTTATTCTTGATTCTAAACTGAACGGATTTTCTCATATAGATTTCATCGCCAAAAAGTGTGAAAAGTCACTAAATGCATTAAGAGCAGTTGCAGGTGTTTGGTGGGGTGCTCATACCTACTGCTTAAAATTAATTTATAATTCCCTTGTTCGTAGCCATATGGATTATTGTTTGTTTGTTTTAGACCCTATTAAAAAATTCCTTTCACAAAAATTTGATAAAATTCAATACAAAAGTCTACGTATTATACTAGGTGCCATGAAATTATCGCCCACTAATGCCCTACAGGTTGAGTGTGTTGACCCTCCTTTGCAAATCAGAAGACAATTTTTAAGCGATCGTTTTGTTATTAAATCGCTGCAACTATCTTCCCATCCTCTCTGCTCTAAGCTCAACAAACTCTCGTAACTTTACAATCCAAATCGTCCACTTCCCTATATTTTAAACAGCTTTAATAAATTCTCCAACCTCCCGAATCCTCTCTTAACCTTCCTTATCAATCCTTTGTACTCTACTCCTTTCAAAGCGCTTACTTATAGTGTTGCCATCATCACAGATTTGGGTCTTATAAAAGGTGATCCTGATACTAAGTTCAAATTCCAAGAAATTATTTATAAAAATTGGTCAAGGCATTATCTCATCTATACGGATGCTTCAAAACTCTCCCCATCAGGCTGTATTGGTGCTGCTTGCTGGATTCCTAAATTCAAAATTTCTTTACAATATAAATGCCCTCCTGAAACATCTGTGTTTTCTGGTGAGGCTATTGCTATACTGGAAGCTATCCTGTTCGCCTTCTCCCATGACTTAGGTCCGACAGTTATTCTGACTGACTCACTAAGCTGTCTCTTAGCGATTAAGGAAAATACCTTTCGTAGCAGATTGAAAATTTCCATGGTTTTTAAGATCAGGGAAGCCTTACTCTCGTGTAGTCAAAAAGGCTTGCATATCGTTCTTGTTTGGATTCCAGGTCACTCTGGAATTGCTGGAAACGAGACAGCGGATTCCTTTGCCAAAGCTGCAGTACAAACCGGTGTTCTTGACTATTTTAAAAACTCCTGTCAAGACCTCCGCTCCCTAGCCAAAATCCACATGGACAAATCCTGGAATTCATTTTGGAGTTCATCAAAATTGGTTAAGGGAAAATTCTATGCAAATGTACAATCAGACATCCCCAGACGCCCTTGGTTTTTTCTCAATAAGAAAGTTAACCGCTGGGTCACTTCTAGCATCTGTCGCCTGCGTCTTGGTCATGCGTGTACACCTGTTCACCTGGCTAAAATCAGAGTTCGTGATCACTCATTGTGTGAATGTGGCCTTGACGAAGGCTCGACCTCCCACATTCTTTTTTCATGCCCCAATCTCCTCCGTCCTATATATGACATTCTTCCCTCTGAAATCCCTCGTCCTATAAATGTTCAATGTTTGTTAATGTTAGTGTTTAGTCCTTACTGTTAATTTCTGTGTAAATATTTTGAAATTAATAAAATTAAGTTGTAACTATGTGAATGTCCTTTTTTTTTTTTTTTTTATTGTTGGAAAAATGCGTTACGCATCATCCCTGCGGCCAGGAAGGTGATGAGGGTATGTGGGACTACCCGGCAGCATAGAAGACGCTGCCATTTTTAAGGCTACCCACTAAAAAACCAACGGTTGACCTCATCGCCTTAGTGGGGCGCGACGGGATCGCTTTCGCACTCACCGTGACGCCCCGGCGGAACCCCCTGCGAGGGGCCCCGATCAACTTAGGGACACCCTTACCTCGTAGGCCTATAACGGGCGGGAGAGGTCACCCCCCTCTCCCGTCCAGGCACTACAGCTGGGGAAGGAGGCTGCGGGCGTAATCCCGCCTCCTTCGACCCAGCCTACCCCTGGGAAGCGGTTCAGAGGAGGCTGCCTCTCTGTCCCGCTCCGCGGCCTCCTTCGCTGCAATGACTTGCTCGCAGAAGGAGGCCATAGCGACCCAGGACCTCTCGTCGTCGAGCATCGCGGAAACAACGCTCGGCAATGAGAGGTCGCTGCCAACCACGGCCGTCAGCTCAGTACGCTGACGGTCCCAGGCTGCGCACTCCGCCAAGGTGTGACGAGCCCGTGGACACGGCTCGTGGTGGCAGGAGGGGGCCGCCTCTCTGCGTGCGATCTTGTGCAGGTACTCACCGAAGCACCCATGCCCGGTGAGCACCTGCACAAGACGGAACCTTAGAGTCCCGTGCCGAACCATGTGAATGTCCTAGTGTAATTAGTTAATTTTAGTGTAATTGTATAGTGTAGTTTTTTAATAGTCTAACATTATATATTTGTGTTATTTTAGATCACGGTGCAACAATCAAAGTCTGACTATTTCGTCTATTTTCTAAATTGAATTGAGACTGTTATCTCATCTTCACCGATCAATCTCTTCCGTGTGTTCTCCACCCTACGTGACATTGGCGGAATCGACCGTGCTTTACTGGCACAACTGAAAGCCATTAAATCAATCTATCTAACAAACATAATATTATGTTTATGGCTCTCTATGTCGATGATTCAATTTTAGCTACAAATGATCTTACATGGCTGAAAGATGTTAAAAAAGAATTAATGAATGTTTTTGGTATGAAAGATTTAGGAGAAATTAATAATTGTCCAAGTATTGTGTTTTAAAGAGATGAAGAAAACAGAGTATACTTGAGGCAAAAAATGTATATTGAAAGACTTTTAGAGCGGCATGGTATGAGTGGTTTACAATTGTTTGGTGTGGTTGATGCTGATTGGATTACTAATGCAATCGACCGTAGGTCCTACTCCGGGTATGCAATTATTTTATCTGGCGCTCCAGTAAGTTGGGAGGCACGTAAGTTGAGAACTATGGCTCTCTCCAGCACCGAAGCCGAATATATGGCGATTTCTGAAGCTGCTACAGAAGCAATGTATTTGCAGAACGTGTTGAGAAAAGTGAGAATGGAATGCGAGGTTGTTACACTGTTCAATAATAATCAAGTTGCTATAAAGCTTGCACAAACTAGAAACAAACAAACATTCGAAAACAAAGCATGTGAAAAAGGTGTTATTAATCTGAAATATTTGTGTAAAGAGGATGCCAGCAAATGTTTTTATGAAAGGTTTAGGTGGAACTAAACATTATGAATGCTTAGGTAATCTGAGAATGATAGACAAATCAGATTAGCTGACAACTTTGAGGGGAGATATTGAGGTATACGAAGATCTGTGATTGTGCGTCAGCGCGGATGTATGTTTTGTATCAGTTTAGTTGTAGTACGTGTATGCAAGTCAGTAGAAAAATATAACCATTGTCGCTAGCTGCGTAAAATCTGTTCGTGTACATTTTTATAAATAAACTTATGGATTATAACATGCATATATAACATATGGATTAGGTATTGAACATAAATACCTTTATTCATAAGATATTTATTTGATTTCAAACACACTCCTTGGAATCCTGCATATGCGTTACAGCTTATTTGTAAAACTCCAGTTATATGACTTTACAACCTAATTTTTATTTGATATATTTTTTTTTATTTTAAAGGGAAAGAAAGAATTACACAACATTTATAAATACGAGAACTATTTATTACAGAAATGAGTAAAGTTTCCATTAAAATATTTTAATCTGATTGGCTGACACTAAGGGCAGATAATAAAGATAATTTAGTTTTTATTCTGCCATAACTTTGCATACATTTCAATACATTATTATATATTTTTTATTTATTATAATAAGCAAGTAATATTTCATTTTCATTTAAACAATTATTATTGTTATTAACGTTCTTTTATTGTTATAAATTGTTAGTATATTTTTGTTGAAATTTCTAAATTGCTTAAATATATATAACTATATAATAATCATTTGTTATTAGGTTGCGGAAGTCGCCTCTGCTACGTAGGTCTTCCCACATTACAACATACAAGAATTAGTGAATCATTTTTCAAAAAATTATGTCATAAAGAAGTTTCACTTCTTACATGTTTACGCTAATACACACACACATATTTTTGTTTTGTTTACTTTAATACACTCTATGTAAATTCAGTCTAATGTTTTCTATTAAAACTGAAATTCTAATGTAAGTTATAAATACACATGAATTAATAAAAAAAAAACTTTAAATATTTACTTATAAGTATAAAAGGCCATATACCTTGGTTTTTTCTGGCCATGCATTTTTGTAAAATACTTAGGAACACATAAATGTATAAAATTTAAAAATTGTCTTCTGTTTGTTTCGAATTCTAAGCGTTGAAAGTGTTTCAGTTAATAATTAATAAAATAAAATAAGGTCAAGAATTGGAATTAGGTTCTTTTATATATATTTCCAGGAGGAAAAAACATGGGTCAATTAAAAAAAATTAAAACGGTATTTGGCATTTGTAATTTATATTTACTTCGGAATTGTATAAAAAATATAAATTATATAAAACATAATAGAATAAATATATTTTTTATAGCAATTAGCTTCTAATTTTATCTGTTTGCAATTTGATTTAATGTATTTTTTTTTATTTTCAAATGTTTTTTTCTACAGACTTCTAGACAATAGTTTTATAGACAATAAAATTAAACTAAATCGTAATTGACAACCATAAATAATATACAGAAGAAGTCTCTTACTTAGTCTCTGACTTTGTCTCTGACTTATGATAAAACAAAAATAATAATTATAATATAGAAAAATAAGTGGAATATGGGCAGGTGGAAGGAAAAAACATCTAGGTATGGATACTCCTCACATTATATCGTTTGGATAGTGTAAATGTTTTTGAAGTGAAACTTTTTTATCGGGGTTGGAAAAAAATTTTAGTGTAACATTTTTTCGTTACGCGTCATATTTTTCCGTTACGCGCCAGCTTTTTTGTATAGATTCATCTCTTTTACACCATATTGTTATGGAAATACTAAATAATCAAAATGACAAGTATGTGGATTACAAAACACAATTTACATTAACCAAAAATAAAATTATCGGATTAGAGTTTTATAATTAAATAATGAATTGTAATTACATACTGGACAATACGATTTAATGGACTTGCTATTGAAACTAATAAATAAATTCAAGATTATAACATGAAGAAGAAATTATGAAATATAATTTATAATATTTTTAAAATACATTGATTGTCTGAAATAGAAGAAGTAAGAATGAAAAGAAATACGAGTTTTGGCTGAGAAATGGAGCATTGGGGTCCTGATCTTTACAAGGTCTGTTTTTCTATACCTAGAACGAACAACAACTCGAAACAGCAGAAACCATGATGAAGAATAATTTTATTTGTGATATAGTGACGATCCAACATGTTAAGAAGCCTAAAGTTATTATTTTTAAAGTGGATTGTGTACATTTGTCTGTTTTTATGGTACTTATGTGTTTCTTCTATGAGAATATTATACGTCAGAACAGTCGATTAATGAAAATTATGACGTTTTTCTGTTACGCGCCATCTTTATTTCTAAGTCACATTTTTCCGTTACGCGCTTTTACGCGTTATTTGAAGTGAAACTTTATCGACGGATGGGAGAAATTTTATAGCAATGTGAAAAAATTGTAACGTTTTTCTGTTACGGGCCATCTTTATTTTTGCTTAAACTTTATCTAATTTAGCTCAATTAGCCATTCCTGTAATTAGTGAATCATTTTTCAAAAAATTATGTCATAAAGAAGTTTTACTTCTTACATGTGTACACTAATATACACGCACATTTTTTTTTACATTCTCAAGTAGTCATCGTCATATATTTTAATTCGTATTGAGCATATTCATGATAATAATAAAACGACGATACGACAAAAAAAAATTTGGACAAATATTCTGGAAACAAACCAAAGTATTGTAATAGTTACACTTCACATTTCACACTTGTTAAAGTTATAAACTAAATTAAAACTTTCAGGGGTTGTCATAAGACTTTTAAAGTAATGTCGGATATGAAGATAACGATAAAAAGATAAGTCGTGTCGTGTGTCGTGTCCTGTGTCGTGTGGAGTGTCGTATCGTGTGGTGTGTCATGTCGTGTGGTATGTCGTGTCGTGTGCCGTGTTGTGTGTCATGTCGTGTCGTGTGTCGTGTCTTGTGTCGTGTGTCGTGTATCGTGTGTTGTGTGTCGTGTCGTGTGTCGAGTCGTGTGTCATGTCGTGTCGTGTGTCGTGTCTTGTGTCGTGTCTTGTGTCGTGTATCGTGTATCGTGTGTTGTGTGTCGTGTCGTGTGTCGAGTCGTGTGTCGTGTCGTGTCTCAGTTCGTGTGTCGTGTATCGTGTGTTGTGTGTCGTGTCGTGTGTCGTGTCGTGTGTCGTGTCGTGTCGTGTCGTGTGTCGTGTCGTGTGTCGTGTCGTGTGTCGTGTCGTGTGTCGTGTCGTGTGTCGTGTCGTGTGTCGTGTCGTGTGTCGTGTCGTGTATCGTGTTGTGTGTCGTGTCGTGTCGTGTATCGTGTCGTGTCGTGTGTCGTGTCATGTCGTGTGGTGTGTCGTGTCGTGTTGCAATAGAAATAACGTAAGTACTATGTGACAAAGTGTATGAATAAAAAGATATTCTATACTATTAAACACATGATTTCAGCAACATAGAGTCTTTATTATGAAAAGGGATATTTTCAATCATCATAATTTTCTAGGCATTTCCATTAGATATTGCAAAAAAGACACGAGACCAAATTTATCGTTTTTTATCGTTATCGTTCGTTTAGTAATTGATTTTATTGATTTAATTATTTCTTATTGAACTAATTAGGTTGAAGATTGTAAATTTCCTTTTAAATATTTATTTCATCGTTTGAAAGGACTTAAAGCGAAAAAAATTTGAATTTGCTTTTAAATGATTAGTAGGCAAACTTTTGAAAAATATTTGTTGATCAATTAAGTAAACAACTTCTTTCGACTTTATAACAGATTCTAAATTAATTAACATTTTAAAAAGTTTTACTGAAAATTATAATAAATATTATAAAACTAAGAGGTGTCAAGGGACACCCAGATGGAACGAAGTTCCTTTTGATTAATTATTGAAGGAATAGGGAATATGCATAAAATTTAAAATGGTCTCAAATACTTTTTTTTCGGATACTTATTATCATCTTATTATAATAAAAACATTTTTTTTTATTTACTAATCATTTAAGGCCATAAAATCATTTGTGGAAAGTGTAAATTAAGGGAGTGAAATTCAAACTTCCAAAACGCGCCACCATTGGTCGAAAGGAAATGTGAGGTCATTTGACACGCCATTCAAATTATCGGCATCGAAGTTCATACTGCGGTATCAGTGTTACTGAGAAAAATAAATAATTTAAACCTAAATTTTCGTGCTTAATGGTTTTATTAAATGATACGATTGTTTAGGTAATCATTTTCTACTTCACTTGACTCAAATAAAAAACTTTTTTGATAATCAGCAGATATAGAAAATATACGATGCTATAGAAGTATTATCAGCTGTGTTTTCAGTAAACAATTTTCTTTTTAAAACATAGTTTTACTGGTAAAGTAAAACTATGTAAAATAGTTAGTTTTACTGGTTAAGTAAAAGTATTGTGTGTTTGTGTGTGTTACAATGCTACATTTTGTTTTTCTATAATTATATTATTTTTATTCTTTTTAGAGCTGTTTTTGTATCGGGGGTTTTTTATCAGGCTGACACCAAAGCTATTCGCTATTTAGCTAGAAGGAGATGGTGATGTTATTGCGCGATCATATCTAACATTTTATTTTATTTATTTCTAATACTTTATTGTACACAAATAGGTAAGTATAAAACAAAAAGAACAAATTAGTGGAAAAATAAAAAGCATTTGGTACAAATGCGACCTTGTCACTAAAACTGATCTTTAACAGCCAACCCACGAGTAAAAGAACAATTTTATTATTTTAAGCAGTAGTTAGTGCATAAAATAATTAAACAAAACATATTACTTACATACATATTACATAAATAATTAAACAAAACATAATATTACTTACAACATTATTATATTATATAACTTTATAGCTCATATATAACTTTATAGTTAGAAATAAATATTTTTTTATGTCATTTGCTCCATTCTTAATTTTTTGGTTTAATATTTAAGTCAAAATATATATATATATATAGGATATTATTTACTTAGGGTAATTCTTTAATTCTCAAGGAAAAACAGAAAAATATTCCTTGGTAAACTTAATATGTAAAATTTTAAGTTATGATAAATATGACGTATGATTTAACATTTTGAGCAGCAGTGAAAAAGGGCAAGAGAGAAGGTCGCCCGCAATAGTAAGTTTAATAAAATAAACCCACACATTATGATAATAAATTCGTCTTGAAACTGATGCTTAGTATAAGCATTCTCCTAAATAAATGTTAAGAGCAGTGGGTTAGCTAGAATCCCTATAAAGGATAAAATAAAAGTAATATTTTTTAAAGTAGCTATGGTTCAAAAGAACTGTGAAGTAATATACTTAGGATCCGAAAATTTCTCTTTATTTGATTACTTTAAATAAATGCTTTTTTTTCACTGTGTTTAAAATTCAACTAATGATCTAATAACTACTTGTCATTATTATTTTAAAGTTCTTTTAATAAAAGATATTTAAATATATTGAGGTGGATATATATACATACTATTTGTGTAAGTAGATATCTACTCGTTTTGAGAACCAACATTGCTATCAGCTAACATTTCCATAGAATTTGTTGAATTATACTTACATAGTGCATAGATTTTATACTTTTACACCATTTTAACCCATCAATGTTAGGGATAAACGATGTGATAAAATATTAAAGATTTTATTTTAATTTTACTAGAATTTTTCAGTTTCTTTTTGAATACTTAGAATATCTCTGTTGATCCCTATTAGGCAGATAAATAACTGTTTTCTTTCTTACTTTACGACTAACGAACGACGGTTTACCGTCCTTTGTGACATTTGTGCCAGTCTTTCTAAGCAACTTTGTACCCGCGGCCTAAATTAAATTCAATTGGCAATATCTTTTAAACTTATCTATAAATATTTTCATTTTATTTGTTCTAAAAATATAAATACACATCTACTATCAAATGTTTTGATTATTATCATAAAAACGTATATCTATGCAAATCACTAAATACGAAATACAAAGTAATTATAACAAACAAACAAGAAAATAGATCATAATGGGAATACAAAAAGTTGCCCTAACCACTAAAAAATTATGTATGCTAAGGTTGTCAATATGCTGTGAGAACTAGTAAATATTGTAAAGAGTCTTATACAATGACATACAGGTAATTAAGATTTATAACAACAGACTTTATACATTTACTCCTGAGAGTAAATAGATATAATGACACAAATAGGAGATTCTTAGTTTGGTTGTTATTTTTTTCATAAATCTATAACTATATGTATAACGATAAATATGTGTAAAAATATTGAGATAATAAAATAGAGTTGATAACAACAGCAAGTGATGAATAAGGCAGATTTTGCAGTTCGCAGTGATTGCACAGTATAGGATAATACAAAGCGCGCGCTCGAGTGACGGTTGAATAGCTTGCGTTATCCTACTTTACATTCTAAGCTTGAGCAATTGCGTAACTGAAATGTTCCCGCGACGATAACGCGTTTCTTCGACTCGCTTCATTAGAACTGTCATTTGCTAATTACTCATGAACTAGATAGAAGACACGATTTATCATGTTTAAAATACAATATTTACTTTTTTACTAAGTTTATTATTAGAAGGAATTGTCCTTAAAATGATACTTACTTAAATAGAGTATTGTTATTTTCTTTTTTTAAGACGGGTGTCTCCTTACTCTAGTCTGTTCTTGTCTCTAGACAATAGTAATAAAAAATGTAAGTAAAAATTAAACGTGATACCTTTTTTTTTTAACTTTTGAAAAAATGCGTTACGCATCGTCCCGTCGGCCAGGATAGTGATGGCCGAGGATATGTGGGAATACCCGGCAGCATAGAGAACGCTACCATTTTTAAAGCTACCCACTAAAACAACCAACGGTCAACCCCATTACCTAAGTGGGACGCCACAGGATCGCTTTCGCACTCATCAAGACTTGGATCGGCACAGACCGCACACCGCCACATTCCGGTGCAGCCTGAACGTACGTGTGACCCGCCACGCCACACCGAAAATAGGCGGTGCTGTGGTGTGGAAGGGCAATTGGCACAGATGTGCCCGGGCTTCTGACACTTAAAGCAACGCATAGGCCTGTCCGCCAGGAGTTTTACCCTCACCGAGCTAGACCCCACAAGGACTATCCCTGCGGCCATCAACGATTTCGCCGCATCGACTGGTACTCGGCCAAAGGTAGCGCCCATACCCCGGAGCCCCGACAAATCTCCCCAACTTGGAGAGATTCGCCAGGACAGTCGGTAATGCGACGAATCGCATCTACGACGTCGCCTCTCGACGCAGTGGTGAGATACCACCACACGAAACGACACACCACACGACACGACACACCACACGACACGACACACCACACGACACAACATACCACACGACACACGACACACGACACGACACGACACGACACACGAACCGACACACGACACGACAAACGACACGATACACGAACCGACACACGACACGACACACAACACACGATACAAGACACGACACACGACACGACATGACACACAACACGGCACACGACACGACATACCACACGACATGACACACCACACGACACGACACTCCACACGACACAGGACACGGCACACGACACGACTTATCTTTTTGTCGTTATCTTCATATCCGACATTACTTTAAAAGTCTTATGACAACCCCTGAAAGTTTTAATTTAGTTTATAACTTTAACAAGTGTGAAATGTGAAGTGTAACTATTACAATACTTTGGTTTGTTTCCAGAATATTTGTCCAAATTTTTTTTTGTCGTATCGTCGTTTTATTATTATCATGAATATGCTCAATACGAATTAAAATATATGACGATGACTACTTGAGAATGTAAAAAAAAATGTGTGTGTATATTAGTGTACACATGTAAGAAGTGAAACTTCTTTATGACATAATTTTTTGAAAAATGATTCACTAATTACAGGAATGGCTAATTACAGGAATGGCTAATTAAGCTAAATTAGATAAAGTTTAAGCAAAAATAAAGATGGCCCGTAACAGAAAAACGTTACAATTTTTTCACATTGCTATAAAATTTCTCCCATCCGTCGATAAAGTTTCACTTCAAATAACGCGTAAAAGCGCGTAACGGAAAAATGTGACTTAGAAATAAAGATGGCGCGTAACAGAAAAACGTCATAATTTTCATTAATCGACTGTTCTGACGTATAATATTCTCATAGAAGAAACACATAAGTACCATAAAAACAGACAAATGTACACAATCCACTTTAAAAATAATAACTTTAGGCTTCTTAACATGTTGGATCGTCACTATATCACAAATAAAATTATTCTTCATCATGGTTTCTGCTGTTTCGAGTTGTTGTTCGTTCTAGGTATAGAAAAACAGACCTTGTAAAGATCAGGACCCCAATGCTCCATTTCTCAGCCAAAACTCGTATTTCTTTTCATTCTTACTTCTTCTATTTCAGACAATCAATGTATTTTAAAAATATTATAAATTATATTTCATAATTTCTTCTTCATGTTATAATCTTGAATTTATTTATTAGTTTCAATAGCAAGTCCATTAAATCGTATTGTCCAGTATGTAATTACAATTCATTATTTAATTATAAAACTCTAATCCGATAATTTTATTTTTGGTTAATGTAAATTGTGTTTTGTAATCCACATACTTGTCATTTTGATTATTTAGTATTTCCATAACAACATGGTGTAAAAGAGATGAATCTATACAAAAAAGCTGGCGCGTAACGGAAAAATGTGACGCGTAACGAAAAAATGTTACACTAAATTTTTTTCCAACCCCGATAAAGAAGTTTCACTTGAAAAACATTTACACTATCCAAACGATATAATGTGAGGAGTATCCATACCTAGATGTTTTTTCCTTCCACCTGCCCATATTCCACTTCTTTTTCTATATTATAATTATTCTATATTATAGTTACTCGACTTAAAAAGTGAGTAAACCTTTCATGGGGCAATGTATACAAATCTACATTAAGGTCCCAGGAAATGTACTGTTAAAAAAATTTAAGAAAGTTGCTAAAAAACGTTTATGTGCTAAGGGATACTACAATGTTGCCTAATATTTAAAAAAAGAAGCACCGTGGGGTATGAAGCGCTCGCTTCCAGGCTGCTTCAAAAAAAAATGTGTTTGGGGTATTTTCACATTATTGTAGCTTTTTATAACAAGTTACTGACTTTCGTATATAATTCTGTAACTTCCCGCGGAGTTTATTACTACATGATGACTGAATAAAATTTTACGAACAAACCTCTGAATATATCATTTTGCACTCTGAAGATTGCATTTTGCATTCTAAACCGGTGGACATATTTAGCTGAACGCAAAAAACAGACTGCAAGATCATATGAAAACACATTTTTGTTGTACAATACATTTGATTATTATTCTGAATTAATTAAATTAACATTTTTGAACATAAAAAATCACAAAATTAAAGCGAAAGAAACGAAATTAAAGACAATAAGGTCAGTGACTTAATTCTGAAGAGTTTTGACCTAACACAATGAAAACTAAAGAAAAGTTAATATTGTCCAAATGACTGGTTTTTTCGCGATGGGTGATACAATCAGTATTTAGTGTTGCCACCTCTTGCTGTTAAAACTGCCAGTATGCGTCTGGGCATGCTCTCTATTAAATTGTCAATAAAACTTTGCGGCATTGAGTTCCATTCTTCAACCAATGAGGTTTTGAGGTCTCTTACGTTGACAGGTGATGGATTTCTTTGTTTAATTTTTCTTGCCAGTTTGTCCCAAACGTGTTCTATTAGATTTAGGTCTGGCGAGCGTGCCGGCCACCCCAAAACCTGGATTCCGACCTCATTAAGATATTCCGAAACTAATGCCGCAATGTGAGGTCGAGCGTTGTCATGCATTAGAAGAAAATTGTCTCCAATGAAAGGGGGCAAAAGGCATCACAATCTGCTCTAAAATGTCGGTTACGTATCTTGCCGCAGTCAGGGAGCCGTTTTCTACGATGTGTAGCTCCGTGTGTGCTCCTAAGCAAATACCGTCCCATACCATTACTGACCCTCCACCATACGGCTCTCTCCCAATAATGTTACACTGAGCGTATCTTTCTCCGGGTCATCGCCATACTTTGGTCCTTCCATCATCTGGTTTGAGACAAAATCTGGACTCATCACTAAAAATAACTTTTCCCCAAGCGTCATTATTCCAATTTAGGTGGAAACGAGCAAAGCTGGCCCGAGCCACTCGATGACCTGAGGTGAGCTGTGGACCTCTGGCAGGCAAGTACGCCCCTATACCAGCTGCCTTCGGTCTTCTTCTGACGGTTTTGGTACTAATTATCACTTGTCGAACTTCCTGCAGCTGGTTTCGTACCTCAGAAGAAGTCAAGGTACGGTTTCTGAGAACACTGCTGACAATAAATCTATCGTCTCTCTCTCCTGTTACTCTTTTGCGACCTCGTCCTTTAGGCCTGGTATACTCTCCAGTCTGCAGGTATCGTTTAACATTGCGGAAAATCACAGACTTGGAAACATGTAATGTTTGAGCCACTTCATTGTAAGTGTAACCATTTTCAATTAAAGTTACAGCTTTAGAAACCAGAGCAACGCTGAGATCCGGCATTATCGCCTAAATTTATCGAATTAAGTTCACTTCACTCAATAATGAAAATTTTTCGTCAAAAAAACAACAGAAATAAAGTTTTTGTTAAAAACAACAAAAGCCGACGAAAATTCCATACACTACGTGTCTCAGAAATTAGCAGATAAACAAAAAAAACAAATGAAATTTAAAATAAAATTATTTTTAAAATCATCTTTTTTTTTTAATACATAATATTGGTATAGTGGCCAGTACGAAAATATGAAAATATTTTCCGTTATTCGACCTTCTTTTGCGTTCCCCTAAATATGTCCATGAGTGTATTTCTTAGTTGCTGAGTTTAACATCCCGGCCGCTTATTTTGTTTATTGCCGTTTGCATTTGAGCTGTTAAAAGTCCTTTTCGTTATCACGCTTTTGTTGGAACTAATGACCTATTTTCACAATAATCTCTTTGAAAAAAATACGAATTTCAGTGGCTCATCGTTTGTCGGTCTCAGATTCTGTCAAAAAAAAAAACAAACAAACAAATAACTTTTTTTTTCTCTTACATTTTAAGTGAACACAACATTTATAGTAAAGAATAACATTTAATAAAAAATACTTACTGTATATGATTCTACTACTACCCTCTAATTATGCATGTATTAAATATATTATGAAAACTTAATTATAATAATAATAATAATATTAGTTTGTTTACGTATTGTTAATCATATTTTTTGTTTATTATTGTAAATCCTGTTTGTTTTTCTCAATAAATGAAAAAAATTAAATTATTAAACATATATTTACTACCAAAACAATATTTATACACAAACACGGACATAAACAAGTATAGTTTATTCTAAACAATAAAGTAAAACTTGCCTGTAGATACCATTACAGAAATAAGTTCTTATAGATCAAAGTGCCGCATTTCAATATTGCACAAAAACGTAGAATTGCGTATGAGTCAATTTTAAGGTAGTTACTTTGAAGCCTGTTATGTAAATAAAATGTAAGTAGGCATCACAAAAGTCGAAGTCGAAACTTCAGTAAAATTACGCGTAAGCAAAATTGCTTTTAAATAAAAAAATCTAAATTACACGAGTAAATTTAATATGTGGCTTTACATCAAAACAACGTAATGCCTCGTTCCTCCAATTAATTAATAATGAAATAAAAAACGCAAAGCACAAAAACGAAACCAGCAAAACTTACCTCTTATATGAATTTTACGAGCATAAAATCTCGCGGCTCGTTTATATTTAACTAGTGCTTTTATTAGGGTTTAAGGTATTAAAGGATCTGATTATCTAGGTATATTCATAACCCGATTCATAACCCGATTCAGTTACATTTATAGTAATAACAAAGTAAACCGGATGATTCTATTTCAGTATGATCAATGCTCTTGAACAATAATTTGTGAAGATTGTCACGACGCGTAATCGTAATGAGAATGTTTATAATTTTAAGTTCTCAGTTAGTATCATAAAAGAAAAGGATATTTTTTTGATTTGTTATTAAAATTTAAGCCCAAAATTTAATGTTAATTTAAATATTCAGCTACGTTAACGTTAAAACGTTAGAACATTTTTTAAAATGGGCTAAATCCATTTTGTCCTTAAAAAATCCCATTAAGAACCTCAGTATTTTCAAGCGACTTAAATGAATTATATTTCGCGAAATAGAGCCAATTAATAATGTTAAGAATATGACGCCGATATTTGATGTTTAATACTTGTACATATAATTAGAGAAAGAGTGATATGCAAGAAAACAAGAAGGTACATGACCGGGTTCCCCTTGATATGGTCTAGTTGGCTTTGAAAGAGAAATGTATGCTTGTGAAGTATATGGTGCTGGTTATTATAATGTACAACAGATTTAGTACACAGATAAAGTCTTTATGACGGTGTGGGCATGGTATGAGTAGGAATTAAAGGCACGACCTTCGAAGAGTGTTAGATATGGCACTGAAAGGATGTAAAAGAAAGAGGACACTAGAAAAAAGAAGTATGGATTGTGAAAGACGATATGGAGAAGTAGGGGGTATATTCAAATATAACGAGTGATACGGAAGTTTGGAAGGAAAGAAATGATTGCGCCGACCCCGATATTTAGATAAGGGTAGGGACACGATAATTATATAATGAAACTCAATTACTTCTCTACTCTATAATTTCCCATAAAGAAAATTCCAACATTAGAAAACTATTGTGTCATAGAAAAATAAATTTGCATCAGGAACATTTTTGTTTACAACTTCAAGTCCAATTTTAAATCTGATTAACTGTTTATTCAATTTAATTATTAGGTAAAACATCGAATGTTAGATTTTTTTATATGATCCAGAAATCAAAGCGTCAGACAGTATAGTTGTTTCGTAGCCAACTAAACCTTCGGAAGTGAAACTATCGAGAAGAGGTGTTTCTTTTTTCCTCTTAATGGGTTTATAGAATGACAGATGTTCTTTGAAAAATGGTTTTAACACATAGGATTTTGTATTGACGTTAGTGGAGAGTATTTTATAAAAAGAGAGGATAGTATATCACAGACCTAAAAAATAAGAAATGTCTCAGATCACATGTAATTGTCACGTGTGACATGTGATATATATCGTTAAAATTTGTATTTAAAAAGAGACAATAAGATCTATTTAATGACCTAAAAAGTAAAACAAAAACCATCCTCAAAGTTTAAAGAACGGCTGGACAATGGAGATAACACGGGGATGTAAACGACTTGGACTTATATGCAGTCTGGAAAAGTTTGTTTTGTATCATATTTTATTATAAGATTAAAACCCGTATAG
This sequence comes from Napeogenes sylphis, assembly GCA_959347405.1. NCBI lineage: Eukaryota > Metazoa > Arthropoda > Insecta > Lepidoptera > Nymphalidae > Napeogenes > Napeogenes sylphis. The sequence continues at coordinate 23,793,244 of OY365783.1, forward strand.
TGAATTTTCATCTTTAAAGTAATTAATGTATTATTAATTGAACTTATATTTTCAACGCCAGAACTGAATTGCATTCTTTTATCCTTTACTAGCTTTTTCCCGCGGCTTCGCACGCCTAAAATTCGGAGTAAAATAATTCCCACTTCCCTTTTTTTGTATTGGCTTCTATATGACTTATTTTAAGTGATACAATCAAAATTACTACATCGCGTCGGCAGACATCGCTCACTGTCAAAAGTATATTTAAAGTTTTTAATAAGGATACAATATTAGATGCTGTTATTATTTTTTTACCTCCCTTGTTTTTTTTTTTTTTTTTTATATAATCTAGGGCAATGCTTGACTACATTCCACCTGATGGTAAGTGGAATGTAGTCTTAGGTGGTAAGGCGCATTACCCTAGCAACCTATTCACTCTTCTCTTGAATGTGACCACATTGTATTCGGTCGGAAATACTGACGCAGGCAAGCTGTTCCAATCCTTTGCTGTACGCAGTAAAAATGAGGAAGCAAAGCGCTTCGTTCGGACAGGTGGAATGTCCACAACAAAAGGATGAAAACCTGCCGTGCGTCGGGACGTCCGGTGATGGAAGGGGGACGGGGGAATGAAATTGTGTAATGTATCCTATAGAATACTGAGAGGCTAGCAATTCCTGAGGCACTCCGGCATTTATTGTTAAGGGTTCCGAGGAACACCCGTCGACAACTACTCGGAGAGATCTGTGGCTCAGAAAGTCCGTTACCCAGCCGATCAGACCAGGAGATATACCGTACGCTGAAAGCTTGCTTATAAGGCTCGCATGCCAGACCCTGTCAAATGCCCTCGAGACTTTCAGAGAGACGGCCACCGCTTCTCCGTTCTTCTCGATGGCCTCGCCTAAAATGTCTGTAGCATACACTAGAAAGTCCCCAGTAGACCTATTACGGCGAAACCCGTACTGTCGGTCACTGAGGAGAACGTTACCTTCTAGGTATGCTAGTAGGCGCGAGTTCAATACACGCTCCAAAATCTTGCAGAGTATGGAGGTGATTGAAATCGGTCTGTAATTGACAGGGTCGGCACGGCTGCCTTTTTTGGGCACGGGTTGCACATTAGCAAGCTTCCAGGATTTCGGCACTATTCCAGTCATGAAAGAGAGACGATACAGACGTGTCATTACAGGAGACAACTCAGCTGCGCATGTCTTGACCAGAATGGCTGGTATACCATCAGGACCACTGGCTTTATTCACATCTAAACGACACAATGTTCTCCAAACCTCTTTGTTAGTGATGCGGATTTCAGGCATCGAAATACCGAAGTGAGGAAGATGTGCTGGAGAAGCATTGCCAGTGTCTAGATGTGAATTATCAGCAAACAGAGAAGCAAATACATTTGCTGTGTGGGCTAGGGATCCATCCGGCTTCAGCAGAGCAGGCAGTGAGGGTTGGCAGAAGTTCGACTCGATCGCTTTCGCAAGAGACCAGAAAGCTCGACTGCCAGTTGGTTTGACAGACAGCTTTTCGCCATTCTTAGCGATTCGATCGAGACGAGCCTTCCGCAATGCCTTTTTGTAGGACTTGGCAGCTTGGTTAAAGCCTCTCTTCTTCGAACTTACATCCGGAGTTTTACGGGTTCGAGCATCAGCCCAAATGAGATATGCCGAATGTTTTCGGTCTTGAGCATGACCACATTCGGCATTAAACCATGGGCGAGCTTTGCCACCGATGGGTACGTCAGCAAAAGGAATAAAATACTCCATTGCCTGATCCACCACATTGGTTATAGCATCCGCGCAACTCGACGGATCCAAAGAAGAGAAGCAGACCTGCCGCCAAGGATAAGACGCAAAAAAGTGTCGCATCTCATCCCAATCTGCTGACTTGTATTTCCATACTCGCCTAACACCATGAGGTTCGAAAGCTGGTGGGGAATATGTAAACACAGATTTCACCAGACAGTGATCGGAGGTTCCCAAGGGGGAGGTGACTTCTACACGATACCTGTCCGGATCAGTTGTCAGTAGAAGGTCCAGGCAATTGGCTGTATGGCCTACCACATCTGGTACCCTTCTCGTTTGCTTCACCAGCTGAAAGAGTTCCAAAGACAACGCAAATTTCCGCGCTTCTTTTCCAGTATGGTCGGTCTTCTGGTACGGGAACAGCCAGTCCTGATAACAGGCATTAAAGTCCCCCAGAAAGACGAGCTGCGCCGAAGGGTACTGATACAGAGCCATATCTGCAGCCTCACAGAGATACTCAAATAAACGAGTTGTCTTCTGGTCACCGCTGTGCGAACGGTAGACACAGGAATACAGGATTTTTTCGTTTCCTGTGTCCTCTAAAACCCATAGGGAAGAAAAAGTGGGGTCTTCAAGGTGACGGAGACGCTGAATACAGAGGTCGTTCCGCGCGTACACACTGACTCCGGCCCGTGAGCGAAAGTTGTGCTCTAACGAGTAGCCGGGATAATACAAGTATGTAGCGCTCAAAGGACATTGTATCTGCGTCTCCGTCAAAAAGAGCAAGTGCGGCTGCTCTGTCTCCAGGTGGTGGTGGTGGTGGTGGACAGGTAAATGATTTGAGTGCAAACCCCTTATATTAGTGAGGTGCACTTTGTATGAGGAGGAGTGCAACCTCTGTGTCAACTTGTTTCTTTTTTTTAACTTTTTCATAATAAAAAATAAATAAAAGTGAATAGGGATGGGAAATGGTAGTTGAACGAGGCGGTACGTATCAAACCCGACTTCGAAATTGGTGATGTCTTGCCGCTGGGAGGACGCGAAGACCCTATATTTTACATCTGTAATATCTTCGAAAATATTTATTTAAATTACATGCTGTAAAGGGCTATGTTGTTCCATATTAAATGTAAAATGTATTTAAGTTACTTAATTAAATAAGGATTAAAGCTGTATTTCTTAAAATCGCTTCGAAAATAACCTATTATTTTTCGTAAAAAGTAAAGAATAAAAATTTGATATTGTGGGCTATCCCTAAGAGATAAACATATACCATCGCAGATTTTCTTGTAGAACTTTTTAAGGTATACAATACTTAGTACATTATTTTGATCTATCTCGTAGAGTTCAGCCAGCGTTTGCATTGTAAGCGCAAAACAAATCCGTTGCGTAGTTTTAAAGATCTAAGCATACATACATACCGATTGACATAGGGACAGACGCGAAAAGCGACTTTGCTCTATAGTATGTAACATGCTGTGCGTGCGATTTCGTACGCGAAGTTTTCGATTTTGATAAAAAGTACCCTTTGTATTTACCAATGTATGTAAAAACTATAAACCTACAAACTGGTAAGAAGCAATGGTACGACAATAAGAGATTATTAACTTCTTTTTTTGTTAACCGATTTAAAAAAAAAAACAAAATATAAAGTAAATCCCATGACTATATATTCCCGAAAACAGCATCCAAATCAACTAATCTGTTTCTGAGAATAGCGTGCACAAATATACAGAGATACAGACATACAGACAAACGGAAAAACGATTGTTTTGGGTTCTCTTGCTCTTGTAAAGCCCCCTATGATGTTTTTTTAAATTCCATGTACTTGAATGGATCAGTGACAATTTTATTATATGTATAGATTATTTATTTTAAATCACAAAAAAAATACAATAAAAAAATAACATTAACAATTACATATGTTTTACACAGGCGGCCTTGTCGCCTAACGGCGATTTCTTCCAGGCAACCTTAAGGCTAGAGTAGATCTTAAAAAACAGATTGATATAGGTAGGTGGCATAAATTTACATTAATAAACATACATACAAATAGCTACACACTAATACGTAGATTTATTATAAATATTAACTACATTCAATAAGATAATATATTAAACTAAATGAATATATCATAAATGTAAGGAGATTGATACATAATAATCGTAAATATTAAATAAGTATATAAAAGTAATTAATTGGAAAATATAACTAAACAAAAATAGCAACTATAAATACAAAAAAAAATATATAGTAACGTAATGACGCAGATTTTATTTATTACATTCTTCGTCGATATAATACATTTCGCATAATACTGGACAATGGATAAACGATTTATTGCTGGTGATCGAAAATGCTGTTGTAGCTTTAAACATAAATAATTTGCATCAGTACATTACATTGTTACATATAAAAGACAAATGAGATAGTTGAATTATAGTTAACAACTTATATAAACTCTTAACAAAGACCTTTCAGTGATAAGTAATGAAGTACCAATTTTTTTAAGACACTACAGGGTCGAAATGGAGGAGGAGCAATATAAGCTGAATAATTAATAAGGTAAATAAATCATTGGAATGATTACCTTCTAAAATCCTTCTATCTAATAGAATGTAATATATATATATATATTTATATATATATATATTTATATATATATATATTTATATATATATATATTTATATATATATATTTATATATATATATTTGTTTATATTTTTATGTACTACTATATTATAAAGTTTAAGGTTTGGAAAAACATTTAGTTATTGAATTTATAAAAAACACCCTAATTTAAACAGAGAAGATGGTTGGAGACTATTTGACACTTGGGACTCAATCTTGAATAAAATATTATCTCTGTTCTGTGTGCATCCTGAACCTTACGTCCAGAAACTTAGAAACCGTTAGAGGTAGATAATAAACAAAAACTATACCGTCTGTAAATATGGATTGGAAAGTGTGTGATTGTTTGAAATAATATTGATTGAGCGTAAACAAAGCTCTTTACCGTTCATTTCGCTGTTTTAGGACCGTGTTAGCTTCGAAATTTCTGACAAATATTCATGATTTTCACCAGGGAGTTAGAACTTTTATAAGAGATGGTTCCTAAAAATAGAATTTAAAAATGTCAACTAGAAAATAAGTTATAGCAAAAAGAAATTTGTCTATGGGTTTTCCATCTTAAATCGTCACGCGTTGGCATCATTGTTAAATAATTAAATTTTGCTAAATTTCGTAGCATGAAAAAGGGAGAAGGAGACTCAGCTCAACTATCATCTTGTCAAGAGGTTTCCATAATTAATAATTTAATTGTAAAAGACTAAAAACAGATTATAATTGTTTGCTCGACAAATGATTATAAAATTGTTTATATTTATTATTTACAACGTGTGGTTATGGTTACAAATCTGTGCAAAAATAAAAAGGCAATTTGTAAGAAAAATATTATACTCCCATTTATTTTAATGTGTTTATTCTACTAATATATATCCTTAAAAAATATATATGTGTAAAACTTAAAAAACACCTAAACTTTTATGTACTTCACATACTTTTGAATAATAGCTACTAACGGCATTATTAATAAAATGGTATCATAATTGTAGTGCTAGCATGTTAGTACACCTAAAATGGATTTACCTTACTGGCGAAAGTTTGCGTTGATAACATTAGCCTTTGTCAGCAAGATAGAATAATAAAATAGGAATAAAAATGACCTTACATACTTTCGAATATGTTTATATGTTGTATCTTGATACAATTGCACTATGAAAAAAATATCGGCGTCATTGCGTTGTATTCTAATATTTAATATATTTACTTCAGTAGGTAAATATAAAAATAATTACTTTACATTATGTATATTTGACATATTTGATAAATCGCAAATTATAAGTAAAGTTTAAACAAATGCACAAAACTCACATTTGTTATAAGAAATGTGATATTTATGTTTTTTTAAGTACACACCTACGATAGAAAGTGGTGGATTATTAAAATTTTATAAAAGTACAAAGACATGCCGGTCCCATTTATTCAAAACAGAGTGAAAGAGTTAACAAAAATCAATCATTAAAGCATATTATTCTGACAGACATAAAGATTATCTACGCGTTATGGGGCTATCTATAAATTTGAAAATAAGGTATACCCTATATACACGACATATATATTATATACACTTTAAAAGATCTCTCCTTAAATTTCGGACAACATGGGGATAATATACGATTTGATGTATTAAAAATTGAGCAAAAGTATTTCTTTGTAAAATTTGTAATAAAAAAGGTATAAATCAAATCAACAGCCACAATTATTTATTCTTTCCATTACAAGATGTTATTTAAAATAGCTTCCAAATTCACTGCTGTATCTGTAAGGAATACTAATGGCCAAATAGATTACTTCGGCCAAGTAAGAAAATTTAAACACCCCATGTGATTCTTCGTATTTATTTCAGCAAAATTTCATTCAGTTTGTCATTCTACCAATAAAAAAAACACTTAAAACAAAAACATTAAACACATATATTTGTTTACTGGCAATAAATTATATCTATATTCCTTATCAATGAAATAAAGCGAATTAGAATATCATTTAAAATTATAATAAATTAGGTTAAGAAATATTTTTTCAGAACTGTAATTCTTAACTTTTACTTATTACAATATTGGCACTACGAGTAGCTGGCATAATGTAAAGCGTTTCAAATTTTGTCGGCTAATAGTACTTAATTAAAAAACAGTATTAAAGCCGGCATTATAACTGAACAGTTTCTCATAGTGAAGGTAGCTGTATAATTATAAAAATAAGAGATCCCTTTTATTTTAAAAATGGGCAAATGGTTCAATGTTCAATATGATATTCATGTAAATTAAATAGCCAAGATTGATTAATAATAATTATACATAACTACTTACTTTAATAGACATCATAAACATTAAAGTACCTACATAAACAAAGGGAAAATATTGATAAACTATTTAAGAACTATTGATGAATGATAGACATACAATAACTCGGTCTTATTTTTAGAAAGCGATCTCTTCCAAAATTTCAAATATAATGATAGTATCATTCCTATATTGCCATAATAAATTTAATGAGAAACAAAATAAAGGTGATATATACAAATATATTATAAATAATTTAACTTATCGAGATTACTTATTTTAGGTATTAAGTTAAATTAATAATGTCAGCGTTGATTGCTAATTCACAAATCCAGAATGTTCATGATGATTTTATAATAATAGGTAATTTTAATGTAAGAGATGCTTCATGGTCACTGAAAAATTACCAAAATAGTATTTTTTTTTTATTATCAGAGGAAGATTTTTGGAAGAATAAAACCAGAACTTACAACTATAGAACTTGCTAAGTAGAACAAAATTCGTGTATGAAAACTAGCCAAGTCTGAACTTAGGTTTCAATATGCTATTCTAAGTTATAGGAAGTTATAATTTATGTTGTTATAAATATATGTTAGGACTGACTATTGAACTTGGCACCCATTTAGATCTCAGTTCTTTTATAATGACAACAACCAAATTATATATTATAATATTGAACATTTCAAATTTATGTTTTTGACCGGATGTCATTATTTTTTGTTTAAAAAAATATTAGTGGGTACTTATTTGTAATAAAATTAAAACCAAAAAATTTTTATTATTCTATTGCATTTTTACGTTTAGGGAAGATACTTGGCTTTTTGTTTTGTGTACTGTGCGCCGTGGTCTGAAATACCTTTTTTATAAGTATTTTCCATGATGATGTGCACTAAATATTGAAATGGTAGTTAGTTAAAATCTTTATCAATACGACAGACTATTATGCTTTTACTTATAAGAACTAGAACTGATATGTTTGGATCTAAAAAAAATAGGCCTCCTTTTCTTAGCGTTATATATTCAAGTAAAGACCTTAAAATCAATCTAAGGATCAGTTTTAATGGTTGAATTTAATATTCAAGAAATAAAAGTAACTTGTTTTATTAGAATCATTTAATTTATAAATTATAGTAAAATAAGACAAAGCTTCTCCGCATTCCATGGATTAATGCGGGTGCCGAGCCCATCGCGTTGTGTGGAGAGCAGTGCAAACAGTGCCTGGGACTTCCGACCCAGGTGTAAGATTAAAGGGCCCCTTTATTTTGCCCAAACACACTAACCTCCACTATCCACACTCCTCTCCTTACCTAACCAAATTTGGAAAGAACCTACTAATGCCACCTTTGAAATACGTTCTAAAAATAACCCAGTTCTTTTTATAGAAATTCCAAGATCTTTAAGTAGGTTATAGAGAGATTTTGCTGTTATACCTCTCACTCCCACTTCGACAGTATACAAGCTGACTATAAATTTATTTCTGAACAATTCATTGGTCAGTTCGTAATACATATTAAGCTTAAATGTGTGATCTCTGGGGATGTTTGTATCCTAGGGAACAGTAAGCTCCACAAGTATCACGCGTCTTAGATGTTTAGAATAGAGGAATGAGTCCGGCGTACTGAATGACGAAACACCAACATCTCCAGAGATTTTATAATGCTTTTCATACATATCCATCATAAGAAATCAATCAGGAGCCGCACTTAAAATTGAATAAGGCTTGGATTTTGATTTATGGAGGAGCATTCTTTTACGAATTCTATAGACCGTTTTGTGATTGTTATACCCTTCTGCGTTCTTGCTACTGAAAAACTAACCGCATCCCATGTTTGTATTTATTCAAACACCTATCTGGATAATAAAATTGAATTTTCTAGATCATCTGGCATTGGGTTGAAATTTGTATCCATATTGGTTCAGTCCGTGGTCAAAATAATGTTTTTTCCTCACGAAGCCACGAAATCTTGTCGGCTTGAATTCTTGTAGTACAGTTTCCATTGGGTATAGGTATCAATACTATGATTATGATATTTTTTTTCCTTTGTGGTTTCTGAAATTTTGAAGTCCAGCAGTTTTCCATACTAAAGTGTTTTCTGGCTGAAATAAATGCTTCTTACTTAGGTTTTCTGAGAAAGTCTGAGATTGTAATGCCTGTACTCGTTCAGAAGGTTTGAGACGATTTGAGACGATTTTTTTAATAGTTTTTAGGATTGCGTATTCGTCTTTTTTTTCAAGAATGCATAGTCCATTTCAGGTCTACTGACTGTTCTTTGGAGCTGTGAAAGATTAAACTTCAAAAGAAAATACAACATAATCAAAAGATACAGCCTTTTTGTGCCGCAAATTTCCGAAAATTTTGAAACTCGCAAGGGAATTATAACCTACTGAGTACTTCCAATGAATTTAAAATATTGAAATTATAACGAAGCAGCGTTATACAACAGACAAAGGAAAAAAGCGTAAATTTTTATTTAAATCATATCCGAAAAATATCTTTAATAATTTTAAAGTTACTACCCCTTTCCTTATGAACCCGTAAAGGTATGAAATTGAAATTCTTATAAAAGACTCAAATCTATAATACCTTTAAACTGTAACAATCAAACTTCTATGTCAACGCAATCAAATCATTTGGCATGAAGCAAACTTTTATAGCACATATAAAGAAAATAAACACAAATCCTTAAATTTTAGTTACATCACATATTTTTATGTAATGGTACAAATCTCTGCATGCGCGAGTCCGACTCCCACTTGGCCGGTTTCTTTTTAATATTGTACAACTAAAATGCACTAAAACAGACCTCGGGCTATAACTATTAACACCAAGACCAAATCCGAAACCTTTATCTGGTTGCGTAAAGTAAAATTAAATTAATTCTAGTGAAAATAATAATTATTTGGTAGATTTTATTCTTTTGAAAATATAGACCTGCCCGTAAAAGACGACACATATAGAATGCTTAATTCACTGAGATGGATAGTGATACGGTAGCTCAATTGGTGGAGCGACAGGACGATTTCCCAGAGGTCGCGGGTTTGTATACCTGACTGTGTCGGTTTGTTATTTATTCTGTAGGTATTTTCATAAAATTAAATAAGCTTAACATGGCTATACATGTTTTTAGATATTTTCAAACAGATAATTTTAATTTCCACTGTGCACGAGTATCAAAAAGTGGGTATAATATTTGTTTATTCGATTACTATTATTACTATATTTGATTACTTGTATTGGAAAATATCTAGAAGTTTTTTTTAACTTAAAGTTTTCTTTGGAAAATTTATCAATACCACAATGTACAACATAACTAATATACTTTTTAGTGTATCAAAAAATATTATTGAATTCTTGTTCATTTCAGATTTATTATTTTTCAACCTTTATTAGTAATACTTTAAAAAAAAATGAAGAGAATCTTGTAGAGTTTTCACTTTGATCATCTAAGTATGAAGTATTGACTCCGTCCACGTAGATTGTAAAAATAATATTTATATTCATTTAAGTGTACGAATAAAAACTGCGGACTGATCAAAATGTGGGTTATGCTGACTTTAAAAAGAGGCAAAATTCCGAAAAAAAATTATATGGCAGTGTTGAAGTAAAGAAAAAAAAGGGGAAACATTATTGGCGCCATATAGTATGTATATGAAAAACAAGAGCTCCCGTGGCAATTACGTAATCACGTTACAACTTATGCTATGTCACAGACAAAACCACGTGCAAAAGTTAAGATTTATATAGCCCATGTGCTATTATGGCACATAAACTACAACATTGTTTCATCAAAATCTGTTATGTAGTTTTGGCGTGATTGAGTAACAAACATCCATCCATCCAAACTTTCGGCCATATAATATTAATATAAATTAATTGTTATTGAAAAAAACTGAAATGTACTAACAACAAAAGCCAGTGATGACTAACCTAGATTTTGCTGTACGCAGTGATTGCACATTATACGAGTATGGTGATGCAAAGAGCGCACTCGGTTGACGGTTGAATAGGTTGAGTTATCCTACTTTAGATTCTAAGCTTGAGAAATTACGTGATCGTTGAAATGTTCTCGCGACGCACTTCATTAGAACTGTCATTCGCTAATTATTTAAAAGAACGTATTATCATACATAATTAAGTTTAAATATAAATCAATAGTAAACATATATTCGATTTAAATGATTATTATTATTATTAGAAATTATACATACAGGTAGTAAATTATTATACCTCTAAAGTAAAATTACGTGATCGTTGAAATGTTCTCGCGACGCACTTCATTAGAACTGTCATTCGCTAATTATTTAAAAAAATGTATTATCATACATAATTAAGTTTAAATATAAGTCAATAGTAAACATATATTCGATTTAAATGCTTATTATTATTGTTATAAATTATACATACAGGTTGTAAATTATTATGCCTCTATATATTCAACCTTTGCAACAAAATATAAATTGTTGATTAGATACAGGATTATTTTTATATTATTATCGTTAATTTTAAATAAAAATAATATCCACGTTTTTTTTCTTTTCGTCTACATTATTTTTAAATAAATTTGAAAAAAAAAACGCAGGCAGGCAGGCAGGCAGGCAGACAGACAGACAGACAGGTAGATAGATACAAACAAACAAACAAACGAACAAACGAACCAACGAACCAACAAACAAACAAACAAATCAATATAAATAAAAAAAATATCACAGTTCATTCTATAATTCGTTTGGGTAAAGTATGCATATACTTGCTGTACTTTAATGTTTATATGATCTAAAGTAAATAGATAGATATATAATTTTATAGGTCTCTCATGTCAGATTTGTTATCTTATTAAGATTTCTATAGGTTGCATTAATTATTTTTATTATTTTTCGAAGCCGATGTCACATTTTTACTGTATCTATTATCTACATATCTTTATATTTATTAATTGACTCTTTAGAACAGTGTTAGGTCATTATTTAACTTTATATTTATTCGAATTAAAGCTACTCGTGTAATCTAACAGTCTAAATTTTGTATGTAATCCTTCTAATTACAAAACCCGTTTCCATACAACTATCATTAAGTTAATTGTTGGATAAATTTATGCTACAATAATTGATGTAACATTTTATTTAAACGCAACATTATATAATCAATAGTTTGGTATCATGAAAAGTAGGTCGACCACTTAAGCCATTTGCAATTAGTCACACATATTCTTGGAGCCTTAGAAGGAATACAGGAAGTTATTGAATTCTTTTGGCTTGTTGGTAATAATACGTCAACATCACCCCTAAAAGGTTCGTGACCGGGTTGCTAATCTTTTAGCCTCGTTTCTATACAACAGGATCAGAGATACCGTATTACCGGTTCTTTATGTTTGGCAATGTTAGTAAGAATGGGCGTTCTTTAGGGATAAATTGTTTGTCCAATGTTATGCTCCGTCGAAGATACTTTATTTATAAAATAGGGAAAAGAGACACAAAGACACAAACCAAAACATTTTTTTTTATATTTACAGTTTACTCAGATTTACATTATGGTTTTAAATCAATTGATAAAGCAAAATGTATATTGTCCAATACATTTAACTAGTCAGCTCATCCCAAACATTAACTATATTTATACGTTAATTAAATTTACTGTATGACATAAAAACTTAAACCAAAATATTTTTTTTTAACAATTATCTTCCTAAATATATGAGGGTATAAAATGAGGGTCCAAACACAATACACCTTTAAACACGGGGATCGGAAGGTCTTTCTATAAGACAAACCAAAACTCCCATAGAATGTTTTTACACAAATTTGTTTAAATGACTTTTGATACTATCATACAAACAACAGCATAGTAATCAATTCTAATTTACATTCTAAATATATTTTCTCAATTCTATTTTTTTAAATTTACTACCATACTTAGCCCACTTCGCCGGTCTTATTATTTTTGGATGTGGAAGGTTGGTTTTGACTAAAACTAAAGATATAAGTTCTTGATTTGACTAAAACCAAGGGAGAAACCGTAACGTTTGCATGTTTATTTAATTTTATATCAGCAAACTGGTTTTATTTATAATTCTTATTTTTCATGAATTAAAATGTTAGTATTTTATCAAAAGTTTTATTTCCTACTTTCTTAACAATAAGGTTATGCTAAAACAAAATGAAAATATGCTTATATTCACTTTAATAATTAGACTATTTCATTTCCAAACATATTTATACTCGCAGGATAAACCGTATTTACGTGCGAAATAAGTTTATTAAAAAAAATACTATTAATATTTTTGTACTGCTTAATAGAGACATAACATTTAAATAAATTAAAAATAAAAAAAACCCCGATACCAAAAGACCTCTAAAAAGAATAAAAATAATATTATTATGTACTTATTGAATTCGATGCGTCGGGAGACCGTTGTACGTACGTTAATTATATATATTACAAAATTATTCATTGAGGACTTAGACTATACGATTCGATATCGTAATTTCTTTATTTGCCGTGTTAACTTACTTGCATTTTAATTTCTTCCTTTATTAAACGGTCCCCCTACGCAACAAATTCAATTTTTTTAGGAATCTATTTAAAAAAATAAAATAAAATCACAAATTACTAAAACGAAGCTTGATAAAATGGTACGATGAAGCGTATTGGAACGTAAAAGTAATAGTGAGCAGATTAGTTTGTTAGATTTATAAATATTTATATATATTTGAATATAATACTATTTATATATAAATATGTATTCTTATTTGTATACAAGGTACAAAAGATTTAATTAAAAATCTAGTAGTAGGCACAAACAGCCAGGAGTAAGTATGATATAAATACAGGACAAGTTATAAAATTCGTGTTCCAGTAAATACAAGTTTCTCCAACACGTTATTTATTTACTCGAAGGCATGTAATATTGTAAATCTTCTTATATTTCAAAAGACCGTGGGATGGAATTACAAGTGTATAACAAAATGGCTCTTATATATTATGAAATAAGAAAACCGAGCAACTAAAGTAGACATGAAGTAGACATGGACGTAATGTGTGTATAATCATATTATGTCAAAGACGCAAATCTCCTGGTATGACATAAAACAGACATAAAACAGTTTGAGCGTGAAATAATTGACTCTGACTATAAGTAATAAACAATAGTTAAAAAAACTAAAAAAACGTGGGGTGCTCGATATTTAAGGTATTACAATCATTCTATTAGCAACTATCTATGAGAGGATAGTTATGAATCACAGTAAAATGCACCCCATGATTTTAACTCAGAATTGAATTATTCTGTTAATAACTTAAATTTTATTATAATTTTATATTAAGGCGATTCAATATGATTAATTGTTCGATCTTCTACTACTGTAATTTTATACTCTTTGTCATTAAAAAATATTTTCTAGTTTTTAGTTCGGTTAGCAATAAAAGCGTGTTTTTTTAGTTTTTTAAACTATTGTTTATTTTTTATTTTTTTTATTTATTATTATTTTTTTTTTGGGAAACTTTTATCAAATTATTGCATTGTCATCGGTCCTTGATACGTGTGCAAAGTTTCAATTTAATCGGATCGCTGGAACCTGGTGAAAATTAAGCTCGAAGATTCCGTTACATTCATACATACAACCCAAGCTAATAAAAGCGTATTAATTACTAGGGATAAGGGCAGGTGGATGAAGAGTTTCTTAGTAACGGTAATCCTTATTTTTGCCTTTGAAGGTTAAATGGCCATCGCCGAAATGGCAACATCAATCGGGATAGTAACAGATATCAGGTGGACCTTTCGTATATTACGTGTATTTCGTGAATTCTAAAAAAATAAAAACGATTGTCAAAGTTTTGTTCAGATTTTATAACGGAGATGTCTCATTTAAACATTGATATTTATTAACGAAACAAGTATAAGTTTATTACGGTACTTATAAATTACTTAGGATTATGATCGAAACTACGCAATATGAATTACAAAATACAATTTACTTTGTTTATTATTGACAGAGGCTAAAATCATCTCGTCAGATTTTCATTTAACGTTTGATACAGTAATGATGCCTGTGTTACATTATTGTTAAATTTCTACGTATAAGGTTGTTTACCATAAAGTAATTTAGTATTGTTACCGACTTTAAATATTATAAATTATAAACTTACATATTAACATATTAATAGCTTGTAAAGGGTAATATGAAATGTTTCACAAAATTATTTAATATATAAGAAAATAGATTGTGATTTGACAACGAGACAACTTTAAAAAAAAGTCGGTATGTTAAGACATTCGTCTTTGAACTACTGTCGAGAGTGCTTGTAAATCTAAATAAAGTCAATTATACTTGAAAGTGTTCTTATTTCTCTTTAGTAATTATAGTACTGTAGAGATTGGGTGAAATGAATTGTTCTGTTTGATCGTCGTAAAGGACTGTCCAACAGTATGTAGGTAAAATAAAGATATTATTATTTATGTCACTGCATAATTCCGTTGACAAAAAGTATGGCAAATATTGTTGTAACAATTAGATTTAAGAATTTAGAAGTTTTTAGAACTGTATGTCGTTTCTAATACTGATATATTATTAAAGTAGTAAAGTTATTGATTTGACAAACATTCAGAAGCTATCCTTAAGATAGGTATTCAATTATTATATTAACATATCTATTTCTGTAAACCATGAATGTTTGACTAATTCTGTAAGCCATAAATAAGATTGCTACAAATATATTTAGGAATTTAAAAATCAATTGGTAGTATGATAATAAGCCTGTTATCCTGATACTTATCATAACTACACAAATATGAGCTTTCTTCTTTCTTTATATTATGATTGTCTCTGTAGTTATAAAATATCTCTGAGTGCAATGTGCCTCTTGGCTAAGGCCTCCTCCAACAATTTACACTGTACTCTGTCTCTAGCAACCCTTTTCCATTTTGGGCCTGTCGTCAGTTTTAGTTAATTTTCCTATCTCTTGCCTTCTCTTTCTCTGTTTCTTCTCCCATCTCTAGGGTACCAGTCTGTTATGATATTGTTCCATCTTTCTTGTGTGCCGCGCAGCATGTGCCCAGCCCATCTCCACTTCAAACTATCTATTCTAGTTAGTACGTCTCTGACTTTTGTCTTACTTCTTATGACGGTCTTTCGTATCTAATTTTGTTTCTTAATACCTATCATACTTCGTTCCATAGTTCTTTGGCAGTGTTCCAGTATATTTCTGTGATGTTTCGTAAGAGCCTAGGTTTCACACCCATATGTATAACATGAGAGAACGCAGGTATTGAAGACCTTCCTTTTGATACCGATACTAAGATTTTGGATTTCATAATCTCTTTCAGTGACCAGAATCTTTTCCATCCATTAGCTATTCTTGTTTTGATTTCTTTTGTAGCTATGTCTGTATGTGAGATGATTTGTCCTAAATAGATATATTCAACTACATATTTAACAAGTTGATTGTTAATTTTTATTTCATATTTTTTTGAATAGGTTAATAGCTTCGTTTTGTTTATATTTATAGATAAGCCTACTTTTTCGATCTTTTGGTTTAGATCTTTGGAGTCATATTATTGAGATGAAAAGGATATGTAATACATACGAAATTATATTTAATTTACAAGAGAAATTATATAAATAATCTGCAATGGAATAAATATACAAATATTGTTGTTAGGAGTTGAGGAGGGTATCTCTAAGTAGCTGGTGGGAATCGAATGCTATAAATTGGAACACAAGTGTCAAGTACTTGTGTCATATTCATTTGGAAGAGGAAGTTCTGTAAGCGTGAATAGTTATTGGCGGTGCGATTTTGAGTACCTACATAGCTTTGAGTAATTTGCTTTGTAACTGTGTTAGATTAATCCTCGTTATTAAATAATGTGACATATATAAAAATGTTTTTAATTACTAAGGTTTTTTTTTTATTAAATTTCGACATGATTCCTAAAATTATGTTAAAAAGATTATAAGAAACCGGTGTTGTCGATCCTTTTAAGAAGCAAATATTTTAATACAAAAATAAGAAAAAAAAAACAAAAAAACACGCTTTAAAAATGAATCGAACTAAAAAGCAAAAAATCATTTGAAAAAAAAATAATTAAAAAATAGATTATTCATGATTTACGGACTTTATTTTATTCTCACTCAAAGTATGTGTAATAATTATTAACTCTGGTGATCTTAACCAGGATAACGAAATAATCTTACCTAGTTATTGTACTGTCGACTGTCTTTTATAAATTTTTAATGTTCCATAGGATCTCACTACCTAAAGTAAGTCAAAATCGAGTTCAAAAATGAAGATATATGGCACACAGCGCCCTACTTTTTTTCCGCAATAATTTTATTATATTGTGCCGATTATTCTCACATTACGAATTTTTTTTTGCTTTTTAGTTAGATCCATTTTTAAAACGTGTTATTTAGTTTTTTCTTAACTATTTATTTTATGGTTTTGATATTTCTGTATCAAATTCGACATACTTCTCACATATTTATTGGTTTTATAAAACCTAGAATGAAATAAAATTTTATATGAAAAATATAATGTAGGTAATAATTAGCGTGTTAAAAATTTGACGGTTAGTTTGTTGTTTGTATATATTGCATCATCTCACAAAAAGGAGACTCCGAGAATACGATATGCTGCTCCATATATTCTATCTCATTCTTTCGTATGTGTTAGTAACACGCTACGGATATGTTTGTCTCTTTTTATTTGAAATTCGCTTATCCTGAGGATCCTGGCAAGGATAACGAGCAGAATTGATTAAATTATTGCATTGCCATGTCCTTGATAAGTATGCCAAAATTAATACGACATTTCAAAGTAGGGCAAAATCACCTTCAAAGATTCCGTTACATAGATAGATAGATAGATACATCCGCAGCTAATAAAAGCGTGATAAAAATGAACTATTTTGATTTTGATAATTCTTTTGAATTTCCGATTTAACTTAGTCAATTTGTTTAAATTGCTGTTTGCAAATAAGACAATCTCTTAGTAAATTCGAGAATGTTTTCTAAAATGAGAAGTTAATTAGGGAAAACAATTCCTTTTTTTCTATATTGAGTATAAATG
The DNA here is from genome assembly GCA_959347405.1 of Napeogenes sylphis. Classification (NCBI taxonomy): domain Eukaryota; kingdom Metazoa; phylum Arthropoda; class Insecta; order Lepidoptera; family Nymphalidae; genus Napeogenes; species Napeogenes sylphis. The sequence continues at coordinate 23,810,929 of OY365783.1, forward strand.
TAAAACTTAAAAAATACACTTAAATGTACGACGAAGTTTTGTGTTCCTACCTTATTATCATAGAAAATCGAGAGTACATTTTAATTTTCATTTTCATTTCTATATAGTTACATTTTCTGTAAGCTTCGAAACACTAAAAAAAATGTATGTGTTAAGTCTGTTGAGTGAAGGTAAAATACAGTTTATTCATTTGTAACGGTTTATAAATTGATTTTGATAGGATGAAAGTATAATATTTTAGATGGTTTTAATGTGTTCATGTGAAATTTATGTTTATAATAATATGTTCGTTAATTTATTAGTAGATAAATAATACAGTACGGAGTTTCAACACCAAAGTAATTTAAATTACAATATAAATAAAAAAAAACAAATGCAATATCAATTATCAATATGTGATACTTATATATAATTATATCTGTGTTTTAAAACTGTAGTAACATACCATTGCAGGACATTCTTTTATTTTTTCTTGAGATAATTTCATAAAAAAATACTTAAAAAAAAGAAACAGTATTTTACATAAATGGGATTTAAATAAATATGTTGCAAATGATAAACTTTTTGGTTTATTGATGAAATCAACAACTGTTAAAATCATCATTCAATCTATGAATAATTAATATTATTCTATTGAAACTGACAATTTCACATATTGCAACGGTGATTACCTTACCTACAATTATCATTTTAAGTTTATGATTATGATTATGTCGCACATGCGACAGTTTAGGTACTGTCAACAAATATCAATCATTATTAACTTAGCCCTTTTAGTTATAAAAAAATGAGATTCTTTTTGTAAGTTCAGTCTTCTAAAAAGGTCTGAATATTAGAAAAACCTCTTCAAGACAATTATTTAAAAACCCAACGATGTTTAAAATTATTAAAATAATCATAACCGGATAATCATTGAAAGTGGAATATGGATATTTGTAATTATTTCTCCAATAAAATAATATTTTATACAAAATGGATTAGTATTAAATGGTTAAGCATTATAGTATCTATTATTATAGTTACATATTTGTGGAATTATATTAATTCTCAAGTGGCATGTCATTACATACAATTACGTTTAATACCGTATCCAACTTAGATAGATTATTAAGCCTTTAGCTATTGTCCTAGGGTTCAATCATTAATAATTGCTTTTCAACCACGTTGGGATATATGATATTATATTGCAAGCCGTAGAGAAATATATGTTTTGTCGTTATAAAACACAATACCTACCTACTCATGCCATAAATACTGTTACGAGATTTTTCTATTGTATAAGACATTAGTGTAATGTACGTTCTTTTATATATGAATATAAGAATATTATATAATTAATAAAAATAAACGGCGGCGAAATATATAAAAAAAGGTGGACAGCGATACGGTAGCTCAGTTGGTAGAGCCACGGGACGGTTTGCCAGTAGTCGCGGATTTGAATCCCTGCCCGTATCGGTTTATTTTTCATTCTATATTTATATAAATCCAATTCTTGGTTATAATATGTATATGACTAATAAAAGCAGTATCAACAGTTTGACAAAGTGGGATGTCATATAAAATTCATAATTAATTCGTAATTATTAAGGGTAGTTAGTGACTGTAACTGAAACTGTATTCAACTTGGTTATACGAATTAATTGTGTGAACTAAATGACTTATATCCATAATATATACTCGTTTCCCCCAAAAGAATGTACACAAATATTGTAGGCCTGTGCTTCTTATGATGAAATTCGTGTCTTAGGGCCGCTCGTAAGAGTTAGTATTATACAAGGTAAAAGATAAAACTCACGGTTGCATCAATGGTCGCAGCCACATTGTCACGAAATTAAAAAAAAAGTATTGTGACAGCAACGCTGGACTGCACTGACAGCAACTGGGGGGCCGGTAGTGGTGATTCTTAGTTATCAACACGGAAGGCATCTGATGAGGTCGTCATATCATGTATATCTTTAAACATATTTTAGAAGAGATCTTAATTTTTTCAAATATAAATGCCATATTCCAGAATTTAAACAGAATGACTACCTATACTTGGAATTAATAATGTTAGTGCTTCCAAAACTTTGACAATAAGCTTTCTTCAGATGACGATCATTTTCATTTAAGTAGATTTGTAAATAAGCAAATTTAGTGGGGTCAGCCCGTAACAGTAGATCCTCTATTATAAAAACTAGCTACAGGTGGTTTCAGAGTTGGATTCGCGGTGGTAATGTGGTAGTAATTGTGTCCCTGGATTTTGTAATGATTATTAAACTATTAAAAATCAAACGCTTAGCTTAATGTCCGCCCAATATAATAATAATTAAAAAGTATTTTTTGAAATTAACAGAACAGAAATTAGGTCAATATTGATTAAATGAAAAAAATATATAATGATTTAAAACTTATTCTACTTAAAAAAAATGTTTCTTATTTATCAATTAATGAATGAAATATTTAACATTAAACGTATGATACGTATTACGATTATCCAGAATATACTTAAATTGTACTTTTTCAAGCTTTTGCTGCTTCTTTTTTTATTGCTTGTTATTTTATTCCATTTATTTTCTGTAAATGTTAAATATTTTTTTTATGTAAAACCTTTAAGGCATATTTACTTTAAAGCGTTACATAAGTAATCATTTAAAAATATTTGATAGTTAAATGGTCATGTTTGTAAACTCTTTACAATGTATTTAACCTGATATAATATTTTGCATATTGCTATTATCTTTTAAATTGTATTTATAAAAAGTACAATATAAAAGTCTTGAAACTTAACATATTATGTATATTATTGTAATGTTATGGCGCACAATAAGGGACGAAGATTAAGTATTATATTTAATCATAGTAATTATAAAATGTCAAATCAATTATTTCATTGGTTAGACAAATGACTGAATGGGTAATATTACTTTTTTATATATTTTATTTTGATCTTTTTCCAACTTACACACACACAAACGTACATTAACGATTTACAAGCAGGGCTTGTTTAACTTCTTTCGTTTTTGAAGGTAAAGGTTGTCTTTGATCCTATGTTTTATTTAGAAGCAAGCAAATCATGTTATATGTAAACATAAAATGAGTACTAAATATAAATTTGTTTGCTTTCTTTTCTGATTGTGGTATTTAGATAACATCATAATAAATATTCCTATTATTGTAACAACTCCTTTCTTATTTTCTCTTATATCTTTAGCAAAATTATTTAATTATAAAATTTTACCTATTATAATTTTTTTAAGAATTAATTCAGCTCAAGGTTTATTTTGTTGCATGTCAAAAGTCTATGTAATCATGATATTTACTCATTATCATTTTATTTTCTTACATAAAATCTGTTTTAATATCATTAGTTAGAAAAAGTCACAAATATTTTTTGGGATTTTCAAAAAAAAAAAATTAAATATTTAAAAAAACCCCCGATACAAAAAGACCTCTAAAAAGAGTAAAAATAATATTTTTATGTATTTATTGAACTCGTTGCGTCGGGAGACCGTTGTACGTACGTTGATAGTGTATATATTACGAAGTTAATCATTGAGGACCTAAGTCGTCAATGATTAACTTACGAAATTACGATAATAACTACGAAATTAAGAAATTACGATATCGAATCGTATAGTCTAAACTATACGATTCGATATCGTAATTTCTTTATTTGCCTTGTTAACTTACTTGCATTTTAATTTCTTCCTTTATTAAACGGTCCCTACCTTTATTAAACTACGGGACCGATTTTTAAAAAAATCTTTTAGCATTAGAATCATATATTATGATGTACCGAGGTTATATTTATTAAGAGAAATATATATTATATTTAATAAATAAGGGTCTACGTGAAAGTTTCGACAATGTAATAAATTATAAATGTATTAAGTAACATGATTCAAGACTTTTTCATATGGGTAGGTAGGTAGGTTTCATATATACGAATATTAATAAATATAAACATTTAGAATTAAAATGATTTACAATCACTAATAACACTATGATGAAGGGATTTTTATTATCACTAGCTGTTGCCCGTGATTCTTTATCACTACGATCATAAGCCATATAAATATATTTTTACAGTCTACGTGGACGCAGTCACGGGCAACAGCTATCCCTAATAAAGTACTTTACCTCAGTACGTAAGTGTAAAAACCTTTTGGCTTTCATCCTTTTGGCGACACCGCTAGGAACAGCTAATTATTGCATAAGAACCTCTTCCCCGCACGAATAAAGCTTCAATATCTTGGAAACGACTATTATTATTTCAATCAAACATAGATAAGAACCATCTCGACGAGCATAGCTTTCGATTAAAAAAACCGCATTCAAATCCGTCGTTTGGCCGGAAATTTGCCACAGACAGATACACAGATACACATATACACAGATACACAGATACACAGATCGACAGGTCAAACTTATAACATCCCTCTTTTTAGTCGGGGGTTAATAAGCTTAATAGATGTCACTACGTTTTGATAAAGATGAACATATATATAATGCTTAATTCACTGACAGGTAGCGATACGACAGCTCAATCGGTAGACCAACGGAATAGTTTCCCAGGGATCGAAGGTTCACATCCCTGCCCGTATCGATTTACATATCATTTTATAATTATTTAAAATTTTAATTAAATGTAGCAGAGAATTGGTCCTAAGCATTAAAACTATAACATAACTCTCGAGTAGCAAAGTATATGAATAATAAATGAAACCGTAACACCATGACAAGGGTCTCAAAATATTCGATAGAACACGTTATACCACCGACGTAACGTACTTGGGGAAGTAGTACTTAATTCATTAAACGAAGCATTAACCGGACTGAACCTCAATACATTTTGGAAGATCTATTTGTGTTTGTGTGTTTATTTTGTGTAAGGATTAATTTTATTCTTCAAAAATAAAAATAATAAAAAAATCTTTAAAAATAAAAATAGTTAATGCACAAAAGTAATTTATTATTCGATGACATCAGTCGTATTAGGTAAATGGCCTCTTAATGGTCTTATCTTTTGATTCCACTCTAACATCATAAAGGCAGCAGTTGCTTGAAAAGATTAATGACGCTAACACAGACTTTTACTCTGAAGGCTTTTAAGATTATTACTTTTATTTTATATTTTGACTAGCCCACGGTTCCGATTATGTATTTTAGGGAATTTAAAAGGTTTATACTGACCAACAGTAATATGATAAATTTATTTTTAGTGAACTCAAACGAAAATTGCCAGCCGCTACTTCTGCCCCTCCTCACTCCTTACTTAAATTGTAAAATTCACATATATTTTATATTGACTTAAAATATATACATACACCACACCAAAGTCCAAAAAAGTTCGTCGAGTAGGTTGTATATAAAATTTTATGTACTTTTTATATTGAGACCTAACATCATAACATATAACGTTTACTTGGGGACCATGACCCTTGAAATACTCGACCGATAACCCTAACTCTTTTACTAAAATAACTCTAACTTCTAAAATACGTCTACAAGCCTTGCTGGATTATGATCAGCATATATCAGCTACTTGAATGCTGGAGGGTGGACAGCTTTTTGGCTGTTGTCAATATAATATAAGACGGCAACATATCGAAATTTCTGTTAATCATACTTATTATATTTTTGTCTGCCGTGGGTCTGTTGTCATACCATCAGGTATCTCCATGTACACTTCTTCGTCTAGTGTATCCATTCGAATAGTGACTAAGTCAAATCAAGAATGAAATAATTATAGGTACATACTCAATGTTACATACAATTATGTAATTCATAAAAATCTTTTAACACTAAGAACCTTATTAAAATATGCCGCCCCGAGCTTCTGGGCTAGTCTGCCACTAGTTGTGTGTGTGCTGTTTGCTTGCAGTGGGTATGCTGTTGGTCTTCCGTGTGTCTTGCGTGTGTATGCCGTGTGTCTGCCGCATAACTGCCGCATGTCTGCTGCTTGGCTGCCTCGTGTCAGCCGCTTGGCTACCGCGTGTGTTTACCGCGTGTATGCCGCGTGTCAGCCGTGTGTATAGCAAGAGTCCCCAGTGAGTCTGTTGTTTGTCTGCCGCTGGGCTGCCGCGTATCTGCCGCTTGACCGCCGCGTGTCTGTCGCTTGGCTGCTGCATGTTTGCCGCTTGACTGCAGCGTATTTGCCGTTTGACTGCTGCGTGTCTGCCGCGTGGTTGCCGCTTGGTTGCCGCATTTCTGCCACTTGGCTGCCGTGTGTATGCAGCATGTCTGCCGTGTGTCAGCCGTGTGTATGCTGCGTGTATGCCCGTTATCTGCCGTTTGTTTACCGTAGGTCTTCAGTGAGTCTGTTGTTTGTCTGCCATGGGTCTGTTGTGTGTTTCCATTTTACCTATATTTAGTTTAGTCTCGAACTGAACTGCATATTAGAATCGAAAACCAAATACAAATACATAATTTTAAATAATATTTAATAATGATATTACAGTATTGTAAGTTAACAGTTTATAAGTTGAATAATACTTATACAATCTGGTCCCCTTTGAGTGTCTCGTGCAGAGTCGATCACTATGAGACAAAGATTCACTGAGAAGATACACTGATTTAATAAAAGATTAGTTTCTAGTAAAAATGTATTAACAAAAAATGGTGGTATAATAAAATTAAATGTTTTTTTTTCAGAAAAAGGATAGTTTGTAAGAGCTGTAAGTACTTATGTTAAATGAGATACAGTGCTTCACTAGAAATCATTAAATATTATTTTGGGAACGTGTAAGTTATAAACGTATGCTGACCGATATTATTCATTGCATATACTGCATTACAAACAAACTAATAGAATGAAACGTGACGATTTTGTTTTTACAGCATAATTTTTCGTTCGTCAAAGTTATTATTTGTTTTAACACTAAAACATTATTATGGCTGCTTCTATTAAGATTGAACCCCTGAGTGTTAATAACTATGATACGTGGTAAAAAATCACATGAGAGCTATTTTGAAGAAAATAATTTGTGGGAATTTGTACTAGATACCTTAGCGCAACTAGCGGGTAACCAACCCTAAGTATTCAGAATGGGTTAAAATGGCGGGAAAGGAGGAATCTTATATATTGTGAGCCGCCAGTCCTAATAAGCTCGCAGCGTTAGATTGCTTAAATACCTCAAAACTAGTATGGGATAAATTGAAATCAATGTGTGAATGAAGCGAACCTGCTCGTAAAGTATCATTATTGAAGAGACTTGTACTGACGCGCATGAGTGAAGAAGACGATCACCGAAAGCATATAACTGTACTACTAACTAACTAACTCTAATAATAACTAATCTAACTATACTACTATAAGGCTATAAGAGGTGAATCTAAAACGATAATACCTTTAGAAAATATACCTGATATTTTAAAATTTGATACAATGGATAGACTAACAAGAAAAAGACATGCAGTAAAAACAAAAAACAGTACCATGGGAAAATTTAATAGAACCTGCTAAAAGAGGAAGATTAAGAGGAAGGAACCTGCTAAAAGAAGACCGAAACTTCTATATACCGCCCAAAAAGGAATATCAGTACCAGGAGAATGATAAAAAAGTGGCAAAAATTTAAAAAGACGATGAGGAATCGGAAGAACAAATATCAGCAAACATGATAACGGTTGATTCAATGTCATGGCAAGAAGCGGAAAGAACAGGTGATTCTACAGATTGGAAAAACGCTTTAGAAGATGAATATCTAGCCAAAATTAAAAATGAGACGTGGAATATAGTGCCACGACCCCATGATCGAAAAGTGATTAGCAAGAGATTAGTATTTAAAAGTAAAGTAAAACGATAGAATATTCGTCTAGTTGCTAAAGTTTGTTCTCAACGACCAGGAGAGGATTTCCATGAAACGTTATCCCCCTTAGTCAGATCAACATCAATAAGATTGATAGCAGCACTATCATAAGAGTTGGGGCTAAAGATCTATCAAATGGACATGGTCACTAACTATTTGAATGATACACTAGATAAAGAAGTGTTCTTGGAGATACCCGATGGTATAAATAGTATACTAGATAAAATAATTACCAAAAAGAAGATAGATTCCCGTCATCAAGAGGTTCAAGATGGAAAAAATATCAAAACCGCTAAATTATGGACGGTAAAAATGAATGAATGGGATGGTCCAGTATGTTTGTTAAAGACAGTCAAGTTTGCAGTGGCATAAAAAGTTAGTTAGTAGATTAGAGTTCGTTTGGATTGGTTTTGAGTCAATGTCACAAGATCCTTGTTTATTTGTGTCATAAAACAAACATAGTATTATGTTTATGGCTCTCTATGTCGATGATTCAATTTTAGCTACAAATGATCTTACATGGCTGAAAGATGTTAAAAAAGAATTGATGAATGTTTTTGGTATGAAAGATTTAGGAGAAATTAATAATTGTCCAAGTATTGTGTTTGAAAGAGATGAAGAAAACAGGGTATACTTGAGGCAAAAAATGTATATTGAAAGACTTTTAGAGCGGCATGGTATGAGTGGTTTACAATTATTTGGTGTGGTTGATGTTGATTGGATTACTAACGCAATCGACCGTAGGTCCTACTCCGGGTATTCAATTATTTTATCTGGCGCTCCAGTAAGTTGGGAGGCACGTAAGTTGAGAACTATGGCTCTCTCCAGCACCGAAGCCGAGTATATGGCGATTTCTGAAGCTGCTACAGAAGCAATGTATTTGCAGAACGTGTTGAGAAAAGTGAGAATGGAATGCGAGGTTGTTACACTGTTCAATTATAATCAAGTTGCTATAAAGCTTGCACAAACTAGAAACAAACAAACATTCGAGAACAAAGCATGTGAAAAGGTGTTATTAATCTGAAATATTTGTGTAAAGAGGATGCCAGCAGATGTTTTTATGAAAGGTTTAGGTGGAACTAAACATTATGAATGCTTAGGTAATCTGAGAATGATAGACAAATCAGATTAGCTGACAACTTTGAGGGGAGATATTGAGGTATACGAAGATCTGTGATTGTGCGTCAGCGCGGATGTATGTTTTGTATCAGTTTAGTTGTAGTACGTGTATGCAAGTCAGTTGAAAAATATAACCATTGTCGCTAGCTGCGTAAAATCTGTTCGTGTACATTTTTATAAATAAACTTATAGATTATAACATGCATATATAACATATGGATTAGATATTGAACATAAATACCTTTATTCATAAGATATTTATTTGATTTCAAACACACTCCTTGGAATCCTGCATATGCGTTACAGCTTATTTGTAAAACTCCAGTTATATGACTTTACAACCTAATTTTTATTTGATATATTTTTTTTTATTTTAAAGGGAAAGAAAGAATTACACAACATTTATAAATACGAGAACTATTTATTACAGAAATGAGTAAAGTTTCCATTAAAATATTTTAATCTGATTGGCTGACACTAAGGGCAGATAATAAAGATAATTTAGTTTTTATTCTGCCATAACTTTGCATACATTTCAATACATTATTATATATTTTTTATTTATTATAATAAGCAAGTAATATTTCATTTTCATTTAAACAATTATTATTGTTATTAACGTTCTTTTATTGTTATAAATTGTTAGTATATTTTTGTTGAAATTTCTAAATTGCTTAAATATATATAACTATATAATAATCATTTGTTATTAGGTTGCGGAAGTCGCCTCTGCTACGTAGGTCTTCCCACATTACAACATACAAGAATTAGTGAATCATTTTTCAAAAAATTATGTCATAAAGAAGTTTCACTTCTTACATGTTTACGCTAATACACACACACATATTTTTGTTTTGTTTACTTTAATACACTCTATGTAAATTCAGTCTAATGTTTTCTATTAAAACTGAAATTCTAATGTAAGTTATAAATACACATGAATTAATAAAAAAAAAACTTTAAATATTTACTTATAAGTATAAAAGGCCATATACCTTGGTTTTTTCTGGCCATGCATTTTTGTAAAATACTTAGGAACACATAAATGTATAAAATTTAAAAATTGTCTTCTGTTTGTTTCGAATTCTAAGCGTTGAAAGTGTTTCAGTTAATAATTAATAAAATAAAATAAGGTCAAGAATTGGAATTAGGTTCTTTTATATATATTTCCAGGAGGAAAAAACATGGGTCAATTAAAAAAAATTAAAACGGTATTTGGCATTTGTAATTTATATTTACTTCGGAATTGTATAAAAAATATAAATTATATAAAACATAATAGAATAAATATATTTTTTATAGCAATTAGCTTCTAATTTTATCTGTTTGCAATTTGATTTAATGTATTTTTTTTTTATTTTCAAATATATTTTTCTACAGACTTCTAGACAATAGTTTTATAGACAATAAAATTAAACTAACTCGTAATTGACAACCATAAATAATATACAAAAGAAGCCTCTTACTTAGTCTCTGACTTATGATAAAACAAAAATAATAATTATAATATAGAAAAATAAGTGGAATATGGGCAGGTGGAATGAAAAAACATCTAGGTATGGATACTCCTCACATTATATCGTTTGGATAGTTTAAATGTTTTTGAAGTGAAACTTATTTATCGGGGTTGGAAAAATATTTAGTGTAACATTTTTTCGTTACGCGTCACATTTTTCCGTTACGCGCCAGCTTTTTTTTTATAGCTTCATCTCTTTTACACCATGTTGCTATGGAAATACTAAATAATCAAAATGACAAGTATGTGGATTACAAAACACAATTTACATTAACCAAAAATAAAATAATCGGATTAGAGTTCTATAATTAAATAATGAATTGTAATTACATACTGGACAATACGATTTTATGGACTTGCTATTGAAACTAATAAATTAATTCAAGATTATAACATGAAGAAGAAATTATGAAATATAATTTATAATATTTTTAAAATACATTGATTGTCTGAAATAGAAGAAGTAAGAATGAAACGTATTTCTTTTCATTCTTACTTCTTCTATTTCAGACAATCAATGTATTTTAAAAATATTATAAATTATATAAGTTTTGGCTGAGAAATGGAGCATTGGGATACTAATCTTTACAAGGTCTGTTTTGCTATACCTAGGACGAATAACAACTCGAAATAGCAGAAACCATGATGAAGAATAATTTTATTTGTGATATAGTGACGATCCAACATGTTAAAAAGCCAAAAGTTATTATTTTTAAAGTGGATTGTTTACATTTGTCTGTTTTTATGGTACTTATGTGTTTATTCTATGAGAATATTAGTATACGTCAGAAACAGTCGATTCACTTTAAGTTTTAATTAATTAATATTAATGAAAATTATAACGTTTTTCTGTTACGCGCCATCTTTATTTCTAAGTCACATTTTTCCGTTACGCGCTTTTACGTGTTATTTGAAGTGAAACTTTTTTATCGACGGATGGGAGAAATTTTATAGCAATGTCAAAAAATAGTAACGTTTTTCTGTTACGGGCCGTCTTTATTTTTGCTTAAACTTTATCTCATTTAGCTTAATTAGCCATTCCTGTAAAGTTGTAATTAGTGAATCATTTTTCAAAAAAATATGTCATAAAGAAGTTTCACTTCTTACATGTGTACACTAATACACACACACATTTATTTTTTACATTCTCAAGTAGTCATCGTCATATATTTTAATTCGTATTGTGCATATTCATAATAATAATAAAACGACGATACGACAAAAAAAATAGGACAAATATTCTGGAAACAAACCAAAGTATTGTAATAGTTACACTTCACATTTCACACTTGTTAAAGTTATAAACTAAATTAAAACTTTCAGGGCTTGTCATAAGACTTTTAAAGTAATGTCGGATATGAAAATAACGATAAGAAGATAAGTCGTGTCGTGTGTCGTGTCGTGTGGTGTGTCATGTCGTGTGGTATGTCGTGTCGTGTGTCGTGTCGTGTGTCGTGTCGTGTGTCGTGTCGTGTGTCGTGTCGTGTGTCGTGTCGTGTGTCGTGTCGTGTGTCGTGTCGTGTGTCGTGTGTCGTGTCGTGTGTCGTGTCGTGTGTCGTGTGTCGTGTGTCGTGTCGTGTGTCGTGTGTCATGTCGTGTGTCGTGTGTCGTGTCGTGTGTCGTGTCGTGTGTCGTGTCGTGTGTCCTGTCGTGTGTCGTGTCGTGTCGTGTGTCGTGTCGTGTGTCGTGTCGTGTGTCGTGTCGTGTGTCGTGTCGAGTGTCGTGTCGTGTGTCGTGTGTCGTGTCGTGTGTCGTGTGTCGTGTCGTGTCGTGTGTCGTGTCGTGTGTCGTGTCGTGTCGTGTGTCATGTCGTGTGTCATGTCGTGTGTCGTGTCGTGTGTCGTGTCGTGTGTCGTGTCGTGTGTCGTGTCGTGTGTCGTGTTGTGTGTCATGTGTCGTGTCATGAGTCGTGTCGTGAGTCGTGTGGTGTGACGTCTGGTGATGGAAGGGGGACGGGGGAACTAAGTCGTGTAGTTCCTGCGCACACTCACCAAAATGTATCCTATAGAATACTGAGAGGCTAGCAATTTTACGCCTGTGTTCAAGGCTTTGGAAGCTTCTCCGTTCTTCTCGATGGCCTGGCCTAAAATGTGTGTAGCATACACTAGGAGGTCCCCAGTAGACCTATTACGGCGAAACCCGTATTGTCGGTCACTGAGGAGATCGTTACCTTCTAGGTATGCTAGTAGGCGCGAGTTCAATACACGCTCCATAATCTTGCAGAGTATGGAGGTGATTGAAATCGGTCTGTAATTGACAGGGTCGGCACGGCTGCCTTTTTTGGGCACGGGTTGCACATTAGCAAGCTTCCAGGATTTCGGCACTATTCCAGTCATGGAAGAGAGACGATACAGACGTGTCAGTACAGGAAACAACTCAGCTGCGCATGTCTTGAGCAGAATGGCTGGTATACCATCAGGACCACTGGCTTTATTCACATCTAAACGACACAATGTTCTCCATACCTCTTTGTTAGTGATGCGGATTTCAGGCATCGAAATACCGCAGTTAGGAAGTAGTGCTGGAGAAGCATTGCCAGTGTTTAGATGCGAATTATCAGCAAACAGAGAAGCAAATACATTTGCTTTCTCTGTTGCTGTGTGGGCCAGCGAACCATCCGGCTTCAGCAGAGCAGGCAGTGAGGATTGGCAGAAATTCGACTCGATCGCTTTCGCAAGAGACCAGAAAGCTCGACTGCCAGTTGGTCTGGCAGAGAGCTTTTCGCTATTCTTAGTGATTCGATCGAGACGAGCCTTCCGCAATGCCTTTTTGTAGGACTTGGCAGCTTGGTTAAAGGCTCTCTTCTTTATACTTACATCCGGAGTTTTGCGGCTTCGAGCATCAACCCAAATAAGGTATGCCGAATGTTTTCGGTCATGTGCATGACGACACTCGGCATTAAACCATGGGCGAGCTTTGCCACCAATGGGTACGTCAGCAAAAGGAATAAAATACTCCATTGCTTGATGCACCACATCAGTTATAGCATCCGCGCAACTCGACGGATCCAAAGAAGAGAAGCAGACCTGCCGCCAAGGATAAGACGTAAAAAAGTGTCGCGTCTCATCCCAATCTGCTGACTTGTATTTCCATACTCGCCTTACACCATGAGGTTCGAAGGCTGGTGGGGAATATGAAAACACAGATTTCACCAGACAGTGATCGGAGGTTCCCAAGGAGGAGGTGACATCTACACGATACCTGTCCGGATCAGTTGTCAGCAGAACGTCCAGGCAATTGGCTGTATGGCCTACCACATCTGGTACCCTTGTCGCTTGCCTCACCAGCTGAAAGACAACGCAAAGTTCCGCGCTTCTCTTCCAGCATGGTCGGTCTTCTGGTACGGGAACAGCCGGTCCTGATGACAGGCATTAAAGTCCCCCAGAATCGTGTGTCGTGTGTCGTGTCGTGTGTCATGTCGTGTGGTATGTCGTGTCGTGTGGTGTGTCATGTCGTGTGGTATGTCGTGTCGTGTGCCGTGTCGTGTGTCATGTCGTGTCGTGTGTCGTGTCGTGTGTCGTGTCGTGTGTCGTGTCGTGTGTCGTGTCGTGTGTCGTGTCGTGTGTCGTGTCGTGTGTCGTGTCGTGTGTCGTGTCGTGTGTCGTGTCGTGTGTCGTGTCGTGTGTCGTGTCGTGTGTCGTGTCGTGTGTCGTGTCGTGTGTCGTGTCGTGTGTCGTGTCGTGTGTCGTGTCGTGTGTCGTGTCGTGTGTCGTGTGTCGTGTCGTGTCGTGTTTCGTGTCATGTGGTTTGCCGTGTCGTGTGGTGTGTCGTTTCGTGTGGTGGTATCTCACCACTGCGTCGAGAGGCGACGTCGTAGATGCGATTCGTCGCATTACCGACTGTCCTGGCGAATCTCTCCAAGTTGGGGAGATTTGTCGGGGCTCCGGGGTATGGGCTCTACCTTTGGCCGAGTACCAGTCGATGCGGCGAAATCGTTGGTGGCCGCAGGGAAACTCCTTGTGGGGTCTAGCTCAGTGAGGGTAAAGCTCCTGGCGGACAGGCCTATGCGTTGCTTTAAGTGTCAGAAGCTCGAGCACATCTGTGCCAATTGCCCTTCCACACCACAGCACCGCCTATTTTCGATGTGGCGTGGCGGGTCACACGTACGTTCAGGCTGCACCGGAATGTTACGGTGTGCGGTCTGTGCCGATCGAAGTCTTGATGAGTGCGAAAGCGATCCTGTGGCGTCCCACTTAAGTAATGGGGTTGACCGTTGGTTGTTTTAGTGGGTAGCTTTAAAAATGGTAGCGTTCCCTATACTGCCGGGTATTCCCACATATCCTCGGCCATCACTTTCCTCGGCCATCACTATCCATTTTTTATTACTATTGTCTAGAGACAAGAACAGACTAGAATAAGGAGACACCCGTCTTAAAAAAAGAAAATTACAATACTCTATTTAAGTAAGTATCATTTTAAGGACAATTCCTTCTAATAATAAACTTAGTAAAAAAGTAAATATTGTATTTTAAACATGATGAATCGTGTCTTCTATCTAGTTCATGAGTAATTAGCGAATGACAGTTCTAATGAAGCGAGTCGAGGAAACGCGTCATCGTCGCGGGAACATCTCAGTCACGCAATTGCTCAAGCTTAGAATGTAAAGTAGGATAACGCAAGCTATTCAACCGTCACTCGAGCGCGCGCTTTGTATTATCCTATACTGTGCAATCACTGCGAACTGCAAAATCTGCCTTATTCATCACTTGCTGTTGTTATCAACTCTATTTTATTATCTCAATATTTTTACACATATTTATCGTTATACATATAGTTATAGATTTATGAAAAAAATAACAACCAAACTAACAATCTCTTATTTGTGCCATTATATCTATTTACTCTCAGGAGTAAATGTATAAAGTCTGTTGTTATAAATCTTAATTACCTGTATGTCATTGTATAAGACTCTTTACAATATTTACTAGTTATCACAGCATATTGACAACCTTAGCATAGATAATTTTTTAGTGGTTAGGGCAACTTTTTGTATTACCATTATGATCTATTTTCTTGTTTGTTTGTTATAATTACTTTGTATTTCGTATTTAGTGATTTGCATAGATATACGTTCTTATGATAATAATCAAAACATTTGATAGTAGATGTGTATTTATATTTTTAGAACAAATAAAATGAAAATATTTATAGATAAGTTTAAAAGATATTGCCAATTGAATTTAATTTAGGCCGCGGGTACAAAGTGGTACAAAATGGTACTTATGTGTTTCTTATATGAGAATATTATACGTCAAAAACAGTCTATTCACTTCTTACGTTTTAATTAATTAATATTAATGAAAATTATGACGTTTTTCTGTTACGCGCCATCTTTATTTCTAAGTCACATTTTTCCGTTACGCGCCATATTTGAAGTAAAAGTTTTTTATCGACGGATGGGAGAAATTTTATAGCAATGTCAAAAAATTGTAACGTTTTTCTGTTACGCGCCATCTTTATTTTTGCTTAAACTTTATCTTATTCAGCTTAATTAGCCATTCCTATAAAGTTGTAATTAGTGAATCATTTTTCAAAAAATTATGTCATAAAGAAGTTTCACTACTTACATGTGTACACTAATACACACACACATTTTTTTTTTACATTCTCAAGTAGTCATCGTCATATATTTTAATTCGTATTGAGCATATTCATAATAATAATAAAACGACGATTCGACAAAAAAAAAAATAGGACAAATATTCTGGAAACAAACCAAAGTATTGTAATAGTTACACTTCACATTTCACACTTGTTAAAGTTATAAACTAAATTAAAACTTTCAGGGCTTGTCATAAGACTTTTAAAGTAATGTCGGATATGAAAATAACGATAAGAAGATAAGTCGTGTCGTGTGTCGTGTCGTGTGGTGTGTCATGTCGTGTGGTGTGTCATGTCGTGTGGTATGTCGTGTCGTGTGCCGTTTAGTGTGTCATGTCGTGTCGTGTGTCGTGTGTCGTGTCGTGTGTCGTGTCGTGTGTCGTGTCGTGTCGTGTGTCGTGTGTCGTGTCGTGTCGTGTGTCGTGTCGTGTGTCGTGTCGTGTCGTGTGTCGTGTCGTGTGTCATGTCGTGTGTCGTGTCGTGTGTCGTGTCGTGTGTCGTGTCGTGTGTCGTGTCGTGTTACGTGTCGTGTGCCGTGTCGTGTGTCGTGTGGTTTGCCGTGTCGTGTGGTGTGTCGTTTCGTGTGGTGGTATCTCACCACTGCGTCGAGAGGCGACGTCGTAGATGCGATTCGTCGCATTACCGACTGTCCTAGCGAATCTCTCCAAGTTGGGGAGATTTGTTGGGGCTCCGGGGTATGGGCGCTACCATTAACCGAGTACCAGTCGATGCGGCGAAATCGTTGGTGGCCGCAGGGAGAGTCCTTGTGGGGTCTAGCTCGGTGAGGGTAAAGCTCCTGGCCGACAGGCCTATGCGTTGCTTTAAGTGTCAGAAGCTCGGGCACATCTGTGCCAATTGCCCTTCCACACCACAGCACCGCCTATTTTCGGTGTGGCGTGGCGGGTCACACGTACGTTCAGGCTGCACCGGAATGTTCCGGTGTGCGGTCTGTGCCGATCGAAGTCTTGATGTGTGCGAAAGCGATCCTGTGGCGTCCCACTTTTTTTTTTTTTTTTTTTTTATACGATCTAGGGCAATGCTTGACTACATTCCACCTGATGGTAAGTGGAATGTAGTCTTAGATGGTAAGTCGCATTGCCCTAGGAACCTATTCACTCTTCTCTTGAAGACACCCACATTATATTTGGCCGGAAATACCGACGCAGGCAAATTGTTCCAGTCCTTCGCTGTATGCACTAAAAATGAGGAAGCAAAGCGCTTCGTTCGGACAGGTGGAATGTCCACAACAAAAGGATGGATACCTGCCGTGCGTCGAAACGTCCGGTGATGGAAGGGGGACGGGGGAATTAACTCGTGTAATTCCTGCGCACACTCACCAAAATGTATCCTATAGAATACTGAGAGGCTAGCAATTTTACGCCTGTGTTCAAGGCTTTGGAGGTCGGCTTCGACCAATTCGGGATCGCCTATAAGCCTCTTTGCTCGCCTCTCAATTGAGTCCAGAACCGCAAGATGAGACTTTGCGGCACCAGCAAATATGTGTCCACAGTACTCTACACACGACCGGATCTGTGCTTTGTATTAAACAAGAAGCTGTCCCGGTGTAAAGTACTGCCGAACCTTCGCAAGAACGGCAAGCTTTGCTGCTGCTGCTCTTGCTCTGGACTCAATGAACCGACCAAAGTTGAGGTTCGAGGAAATCTCTAAGCCTAACAACTGAAGCCGGTCACTATATTCCAAGGATACATTCTGGAAAGTAGGAGCCAAGGTGAAAGGGCTCCTTTTGGCGGTGAATAGACACGTCTGCGTTTTGGTGGCGTTGAACTTGACAAGATTGGCATTGCTCCATGAGGAGACTGCCTGAAGTTTGTCATTCAAACGTTGCACCATGGCTTCTCTTTCAGACTGTACTTGATCTCGACTAGCCCGAGTAGTTGGCAGATATCTTTCTACAACTGTGCTGTCATCTGCATACCCATAGATACCGGGCTTCAACAGATCATTAATGTGCAGCAGAAACAGAGTTGCAGAAAGAACGGACCCCTGAGGCACTCCGGCATTTATTGTCAAGGGTTCCGAGGAACACCCGTCGACAACTACTCGGAGAGATCTGTGGCTCAGAAAGTCCGTTACCCAGCCGATCAGACCAGGAGATATACCGTAAACTGAAAGCTTGCTTATAAGGCTCGCATGCCAGACCCTGTCAAATGCCCTCGAGACGTCCAGAGAGACGGCGACCGCTTCTCCGTTCTTCTCGATGGCCTCGCCTCAAATGTGAGTAGCATACACTAGGAGGTCCCCAGTAGACCTATTACGGCGAAACCCGTATTGTCGGTCACTGAGGAGATCGTTACCTTCTAGGTATGCTAGTAGGCGCGAGTTCAATACACGCTCCATAATCTTGCAGAGTATGGAGGTGATTGAAATCGGTCTGTAATTGACAGGGTCGGCACGGCTGCCTTTTTTGGGCACGGGTTGCACATTAGCAAGCTTCCAGGATTTCGGCACTATTCCAGTCATGAAAGAGAGGCGATACAGACGTGTCAGTACAGGAGACAACTCAGCTGCGCATGTCTTGAGTAGAATGGCTGGTATACCATCAGGACCACTGGCTTTATTCACATCTAAACGACACAATGTTCTCCATACCTCTTTGTTAGTGATGCGGATTTCAGGCATCGAAATACCGCAGTTAGGAAGTAGTGCTGGAGAAGCATTGCCAGTGTTTAGATGCGAATTATCAGCAAACAGAGAATCAAGTACATTCGCTTTTTCTGTTGCTGTGTGGGCCAGGGATCCATCCGGCTTCAGTAGAGCTGGCAGTGAGGGTTGGCAGAAATTCGACTCGATCGCTTTCGCAAGAGACCAGAAAGCTCGACTGCCAGTTGGTCTGACAGAGAGCTTTTCGCCATTCTTAGCGATTCGATCGAGACGAGCCTTCCGCAATGCCGTTTTGTAGGACTTGGCAGCTTGGTTAAAGGCTCTCTTCTTCAAACTTACATCCGGAGTTTTGCGGCTTTGAGCATCAGCCCAAATGAGATATGCCGAATATTTTCGGTCTTGAGCATGACCACATTCGGCATTAAACCATGGGCGAGCTTTGGCACCGATGGGTACGTCAGCAAAAGGAATAAAATACTCCATTGCCTGATGCACCACATCGGTTATAGCATCCGCGCAACTCAACGGATCCAAAGAAGAGAAGCAGACCTGCCGCCAAGGATAAGACGCAAAAAGTGTCGCATCTCATCCCAATCTGCTGACTTGTATTTCCATACTCGCCTAACACGATGAGGTTCGAAAGCTGGTGGGGAATATGTAAACACAGATTTCACCAGATAGTGATCGGAGGTTCCCAAGGGGGAGGTAACCTCTACACGATACCTGTCTGGATCAGTTGTCAGCAGAAGTTCCAGGCAATTGGCTGTATGGCCTACCACATCTGGTACCCTTGTCGCTTGCTTCACCAGCTGAAAGAGGTCCAAGGACAACGCAAATTTCCGCGCTTCTCTTCCAGCATGGTCGGTCTTCTGGTACGGGAACAGCCAGTCCTGATGACAGGCATTAAAGTCTCCCAGAAAGACGAGCTGCGCCGAAGGGTACTGATACAGAGCCATATCTGCAGCCTCACTGAAATACTCAAATAAACGAGTTGTCTCCTGGTCACCGCTGTGCAAACGGTAGACACAGGAATACAGGATTTTTTCGTTTCCTGTGTCCACTAAAACCCATAGGGAAGAAAAAGTCTTCAAGGTGACGGAGACGCTGAATACAGAGGTCGTTCCGCGCGTACATACTGACTCCGGCCCGTAAGCGAAAGTTGTGCTCCAACGAGTAACAGGGATAATCCAAGTATGTAGCTCTCAAAGGACATTGTATCTGCGTCTCCGTCAAAAAGAGCAAGTGCGGCTGCTCTGTCTCCAGGTGGTGGTGGACAGCTAAAAGATTTGAGTGCAAACCCCTTATATTAGTGAGGTGCACTTTGTATGAGGAGGAGTGCAACCGCTGTGTCAACTTGTTTCTTTTTTTTACCTTTTTATAATAAAAAATAAATAAAAGTGAATAGGGATGGGAAGTGGCAGTTGAACGAGGCGGTACGTATCAAACCCGACTTCGAAATTGGTGATGTCTTGTCGCTGGGAGGCTAGCCTGGAGACTGCGGGGACGCCCGAACCCCCCCAGGGATCGCCCTCGGGCCTCCTCGCCTGGTCGCCAACCAGCACGATGGAGCCACCCTGGGATTTTTCGCAGCTGGCGGGGCAGCCTTTCGTGGGTGGCTAACCCACTAATTGGGCCCCCAACTATCTGCGGGCGGCCAGCGGAAAGCCGTCGCTTCGGATCCCGCTACCCTCCTCGACTAGACACCCGACAAAACAAACAACAACTCGACGTCAACCGGTTCGCCA
Source organism: Napeogenes sylphis (assembly GCA_959347405.1). Lineage (NCBI taxonomy): Eukaryota > Metazoa > Arthropoda > Insecta > Lepidoptera > Nymphalidae > Napeogenes > Napeogenes sylphis. Next base: position 23,831,322 of record OY365783.1, read on the forward strand.
ACGTACCGCAGCTGTTCAGACCCATTTCCCATTTCCCTATTACCCACTTAGGTAATAGGGTTGACCGTTGGTTGTTTTAGTGGGTAGCTTTAAAAATGGTAGCGTTCTCTATGCTGCCGGGTATTCCCACATATCCTCGGCCATCACTATCCTGGCCGACGGGACGATGCGTAACGCATTTTTTCCAAAGTTAAAAAAAAGGTATCACGTTTCATTTTTACTTACATTTTTTATTACTATTGTCTAGAGACAAGAACAGACTAGAGTAAGGAGACACCCGCCTTAAAAAAAGAAAATAACAATACTCTATTTAAGTAAGTACCATTTTAAGGACAATTCCTTCTAATAATAAACTTAGTAAAAAAGTAAATATTGTATTTTAAACATGATGAATCGTGTCTTCTATCTAGTTCATGAGTAATTAGCGAATGACAGTTCTAATGAAGCGAGTCGAGGAAACGCGTCATCGTCGCGGGAACATTTCAGTCACGCAATTGCTCAAGCTTAGAATGTAAAGTAGGATAACGCAAGCTAATCAACCGTCACTCGAGCGCGCGCTTTGTATTATCCTATACTGTGCAATCACTGCGAACTGCAAAATCTGCCTTATTCATCACTTGCTGTTGTTATCAACTCTATTTTATTATCTCAATATTTTTACACATATTTATCGTTATACATATAGTTATAGATTTATGAAAAAAATAACAACCAAACTAACAATCTCCTATTTGTGCCATTATATCTATTTACTCTCAGGAGTAAATGTATAAAGTCTGTTGTTATAAATCTTAATTACCTGTATGTCATTGTATAAGACTCTTTACAATATTTACTAGTTATCACAGCATATTGACAACCTTAGCATAGATAATTTTTTAGTGGTTAGGGCAACTTCTTGTATTACCATTATGATCTATTTTCTTGTTTGTTTGTTATAATTACTTTGTATTTCGTATTCAGTGATTTGCATAGATATACGTTCTTATGATAATAATCAAAACATTTGATAGTAGATGTGTATTTATATTTTTAGAACAAATAAAATGAAAATATTTATAGATAAGTTTAAAAGATATTGCCAATTGAATTTAATTTAGGCCGCGGGTACAAAGATGCTTAGAAAGACTGGCATAAATGTCACAAAGGACGGTAAACCGTCGTTCGTTAGTCGTAAATTAAGAAAGAAAACAGTTATTTATCTGACTAATAGGGATCAACAGAGATATTCTAAGTATTCACAAAAAAACTTAAAAATTCTAGTAAAATTAAAATAAAATCTTTAATATTTATCACATCGTTTATCCCTAACATTGATGGGTTAAAATGGTGTAAAAGTATAAAATCTATGCACTATGTAAGCATAATTCAACAAATTCTATGGAAATGTTAGCTGATAGCAATGTCGGTTCTCAAACCGAGTAGATATCTACTTACACAAATAGTATGTATCAATATGAAAGTTTTATTATTGTAATATATATCCTCAATATATTTAAATATCTTTTATTAAAAGAGCTTTAAAATAATAATGACAAGTAGTTATTAGATCATTAGTTGAATTTTGAACACAGTGAAAAAAAAAAGCATTTATTTTAAATAAAATAAAGAGTTGTAATCAAATAAAGAGGAAATTTCGGATCCTAAGTATTACTTCACAGTTCTTCTGAACCATAGCCACTTTAAAAAATATTACTTTTATTTTATCCTTTATAGGGATTTTAGCTAACCCACTGCTCTTAACATTTATTTAGGAGAATGTTTATACTGAGCATCAGTTTCAAGACGAATCGAATTATTATCATAATGTGTGGGTTTATTTTATTAAACTTACTATTGCGGGCGATCTTCTCTCTTGCCCTTTTTCACTGCTGCTCAAATTGTTAAATCATACGTCATATTTATCATAACTTAAAATTTTACATATTAAGTTTACCAAGGAATATTTTTTTGTTTTCCCTTGAGAATTAAAGAATTACCCTAAGTAAATAATTCCTATACAAAATATAGTTCCATTCTTAATTTTTTGGTTTAATATTTAAATATACTTAAATATTAAACCAAAAAATTAAGAATGGGGCTAATGACATAAAAAAATGTTTATTTCTTTCAAATTCAAATTCAAATTCAAAATATCTTTATTCAAGTAGGCATTTACACGCACTTTTGAATCGTCAATTACATTAAATTAAGTCAGTATAGTCAGTCTGTGAGTAAGCTACCACCAGCTCGGAATGCTGTTCTGCTGAGAAGAGCTGGCCAGAAACTCAACAGTTGCTCTTTTTAAATAAAATTTACCAATGTTTGACTTATAAATTAAATATATTATATTATAACATCAACCCTGCAAATGAGTCAATGACCCAAGTTCCACACATTTCGATCAACCAAAAACTCTTGAATGTTATAGTAAAATTTATTTAATAATATAACTTTAATTTTAGATTTGAAACCAAGAAAAGAAAGATCTAAGATATCTTGTGGAACCTTATTATATATGCGTATACTCAAGCCCATGAAGGATTTCTTAACTTTTTGAAGTCTAAATTTAGGCGTTACGAGCCTATTTTTATTTCTTGTATTGATAGTATGTCTGTCGCTGTTTTTTTTATAGTCATTTAAATTTTGGCGTATATATAGTAAGTTATTAAAAATGTATTGAGAAGCGACCGTAAGAATACCGATTTCTTTAAAAACTTCTCTTAGGGAGTCTCTAGCTTTTAAGTTACAAATAGCCCGTATAGCTCGTTTTTGTAAAATAAATATAGAATTAATTTCGGCAGCGCTGCCCCATAGTAAGATACCGTAAGACAATATACTATGAAAATAACTAAAATAAACGAGTCGAGCCGTATTAACGTCTATTAATTGTCTTACTTTTTTAATTGCAAAGACGGCTGAGCTAAGTTTGCTTGCGAGTGTCGAGAGATGGGGGTTCCACTGGAGCCTTTTATCTAAAGTTATACCTAAGAAAGTTGTCGAGTCAGTCAGCTCCAACACTTCATTGTTAAGGAATAAACTACAATCTTGACTTTTTACATTAGGAAGTGTAAATTCCATGCATTTAGTTTTTTTAGTATTTAATGCCAAATTATTAATTTCAAACCAATGAAGAACACGTGACAGAGCACAGTTAACTTTGTCAAAATTAGCATTATTACGATCAACTTTAAAAATAAGTGAGGTATCATCAGCAAAAAGTACAATGTCACATAGTCCTTTTACGTAAAAAGGCAAATCATTAATATAGAGTAAAAATAAGAAAGGGCCTAGAATAGATCCTTGTGGAACACCCATTTTTAGGTGAGATCCAACCGATTTACAATTATTTACATCAACCGTCTGAACTCTTTGATTCAAGTAAGAGGTAATAAGATCAAGCGCAGCACTACGCACACCATAGTGATTAAGTTTGCAAAGTAATGTTTGATGGTCCAGGCAATCAAAGGCTTTAGATAAATCACAAAACACTCCGATTGCATTCTGTGACTTTTCCCATGCGTCGTAAATGTGCTTAAGAAGCGCGGCACCCGCATCAGTTGTTGATTTGCCTTAGGTGAAACCATATTGTTCACTATGCATGATTTCATTGCTATAAACAAATTCTGACATTTGGTTTAGTATAATTTTTTCGAAGATTTTACTTAAAGTAGGTAAAATAGAGATAGGTCTATAATTTCTGGGTATTAGTCTATCGCCACTTTTGAACAAAGGAACTACTTTACTATTTTTCATTAAGTCTGGGAAAGTACCGGTTTCAATACATTTGTTAAAAATTAAGGATAATTGTGGAGCAATATCATTTATAATACTTATTAGTAATTTTACTAACATACCCCAAAGATCACCGGTTTTTTTTAATATTTAGATTTCTAAAAGTTTTAACAATTGCATATGATGTAACAGGTTTAAAAACAAAACATTTATTACTGTCTCTTACGTTATTCGTCAATTCGACGATTGCATCATATGGTGAAGAATTTAAATTACGCGTGACTGTTAAAGGAATTTCGTTAAAAAAAGTCTCAAAAATAGCCGCCACAGTTGAATTTGAATTTATTTCAATATTATCAATTTTTAACTTAATAGTTCAATTAGCAGCCCTATTTTTCCCAGAAAAACTAGATACAACATCCCAAGTTGCCTTTATTTTATTTTCTGAGTTTAAGATTTTATTTCTTATGTAAATCGACTTAGCTTGTATGCAAACGGTCTTAAATATTTTAGAAAAAATCCTAACTTTATTCAAGAATACCGGATCTTGATTCCATTGCCTCTCACTGTATAAATCATATAACTTATCTCTACTTTTATATATTCCCACGGTAGCCCAATCACTAAATTTAAGTTTTAGGTATTTAGTCATAGTTTTTGGCTTAAAAACATTATTAAATTCTTGTAACAAAAAACCGAAAATGTTATTATATAAATTATTTGGATTATCATCGCTCATGTCTACTTTACCCACTTTTTGCTGAACAGTATTCTTAAATGTTAGGACCCGGTTTTTTGTAATTGGTCTACAAGTAAACTTTTGGGGCTTTTCACTTTCGTGATTAATTAATAGAGAAAATTTTAGACCACAGTGGTCTGAACTTAAATTCGTCAACTATAAAGTTATATATGTTCTAACTATAAAGTTATATAATATAATAATGTTGTAAGTAATATGTTTTGTTTAATTATTTATGTAATATGTATGTGTAATATGTTTTGTTTAATTATTTTATGCACTAACTACTGCTTAAAATAATAAAATTGTTCTTTTACTCGTGGGTTGCCTGTTAAAGATCAGTTTTAGTGACAAGGTCGCATTTGTACCAAATGCTTTTTATTTTTCCACTAATTTGTTCTTTTTGTTTTATACTTACCTATTTGTGTACAATAAAGTATTAGAAATAAATAAAATAAAATGTTAGATATGATCGCGGAATAACATCACCATCTCCTTCTAGCTAAATAGCGAATAGCTTTGGTGTCAGCCTGATAAAAAACCCCCGATACAAAAACACCTCTAAAAAGAATAAAAATAATATATTACTTTAACAGTAAAACTATGTTTTAAAAAGAAAATTGTTTACTGAAAACACCGCTGATAATACTTCTATAGCATCTTATATTTTCTATATCTGCTGATTATCAACAAAGTTATTTATTTGAGTCAAGTGAAGTAGAAAATGATTACCTAAACAATCGTATTATTTAATAAAACCATTAAGCACGAAAATTTAGGTTTAAATTATTTATTTTTCTCAGTAACACTGATACCGCAGTATGAACTTCGATGCCGATAATTTGAATGGCGTGTCAAATGACGTCACATTTCCTTTCGACCAATGGTGGCGCGTTTTGGAAGTTTGAATTTCGCTCCCTTAATTTACACTTTCCACAAATAATTTTATGGCCTTAAATGATTAGTAAATAAAAAAAAATGTTTTTATTATAATAAGATGATAATAAGTATTCGGAAAAAAAAGTATTTGAGACCATTTTAAATTTTATGCATATTCCCTATTCCTTCAATAATTAATCAAAAGGAACTTCGTTCCATCTGGGTGTCCCTTGACACCTCTTAGTTTTATAATATTTATTATAATTCTCAGTAAAACTTTTTAAAATGTTAATTAATTTAGAATCTGTTATAAAGTCGAAAGAAGTTGTTTACTTATTTGAGCAACAAATATTTTTCAAAAGCCTTCCTACTAATCATTTAAAAGCAAATTCTAAATTTTTTCGCTTTAAGTCATTTCAAACGATGTGATAAATATTTAAAAGGAAATTTACAATCTTCAACCTAATTAGTTCAATAAGAAATAATTAAATCAATAAAATCAATTACTAAACGAACGATAACGATAAAAAACGATAAATTTGGTCTCGTGTCTTTTTTGCAATATCTAATGGAAATGTCTAGAAAATTATGATGATTGGAAATATCGCTTTTCATAATAAAGACTCTATGTTGCTGAAATCATGTGTTTAATAGTATAGAATATCTTTTTATTCATACACTTTGTCACATAGTAGGTACTTACGTTATTTCTATTGCAAATATTGTCCGTTTTTATATTTTCCAGTGAGATAGGAATATTTTGTATTTTATTTGTTAAGTCATTTAAAAAAATATCATCACTTAAAGTAGTTTTAGGTATACTGTGAACAAACAAACAAATGAACAAACCGATAAGCAGACAAATACTTCCATATTATTGTCGTTTGTCTACTGAGAGTGTTATCTTTTGCTTAAAGCAAACTGTTCAGTACTACTTGGCAAGGAAAACATCCGTATATGCCTGTTACCTAGATCTTTCAAAGGTTTTCGACCTAGTATCATATAATGTACTTTGGGGTAAATTGCATAGCAGTGCCAACGTTTCATTGGAAGTAGTTAATTCGTTTAAATATTGGTATGGCAATTAGGTAAACTGTTTAAGATGGGAAGGTTCATTTTCAACCGAGTATAGGCTGGAATGTGGAGTGAGGCAAGGGTGATTGTCTTGATGAGGATGAGCTCAGCACCACCGGAATCGGATGTCATATTGACGGTATGTGTATTAATAATATAAATTATGTTGAAGATATTGTGCTGCTGCCGTTTGGAGCTCTGAGGAAGCTCGTAAATATATGTGAGTCCTATGCCGAGGTCCACAGGCTCAAATATAATGTACTCAAGAGCGAGCTTATGATTTTAAATCAGGTAATAAAACTTACCACAATATACCGTCGGTTATACCATGTGGAGTGAATCTTAAAGTAGTTAAAGAATTTAAATATTTGGGCCACTGGGTCTCGGACGATTTGAGAGACGACACAGATGTGGAGCGGGAGCGCAGATAAATGTCTGTTCGATGTCGTATGTTGGCCCACTGGTTGGTCACGCTTTTTAAAACCTTTTGTCAAACCTTTTACACGTGCAGTCTGTGGCTGAACTATGCGCAGAAAGCATATAATGATCTGCGAGTCCAGTACAAGAACATGTTCCAGGTGTTGATGGGGCTGTTTTATACCGTGTCTGTTTGAGCCCCATCAAAATCTTGAGGACACTAAGTAGCAGGTGGGACTCAACAATCTTGGAGCTTCACGAGTAGTCATCATTGGCCCTTACCTTTTCCAGGACAATAACCGTTATGCTACAACTGTGAATTTGGAATATTACTTAACTATGCTAATTTATCCAATTGGCTCTTGAAGAAATGTAATAAGAGGATACATGGTTTCAATAAGACATCATTGCAAATACAGCGAGAGCTACCACGATTTTTAAGGGAAAAGTTTTCTGGACGTCTTATGTCTTTAAGGAAGGACTTGAACCTGGCGACACGCTCATCAGACTTAGCCCCATGCGATTTTATTCTTTGGGGTTGCCTGAAGTCAAAGGTGCATAGTAACCATCTCAATATTCCTGGAAGACCTAAAGACCAAAATTGATGCTAAAATTGTCAAAATATTTTTTTATTTCGTGTCTGGGCCCATAACCTAATAAAACGCTGTAGATGGTTTGCAATCAACTGACAACTTTATTACAGATTATACATACAATAATATAATGATATTAGTTCTCAACTAATACACCAGATGACGCTAGTGGTAGTAAAGATTGTTTTGTTACATTTATTTAACATAAGTCTGATATGCCAACCTACATTTTTATTGCTTCCACGTATGTACTATAAAATAAAAATAATTTTTTTTTAGTCAGTTAAATATTTATTTAGTTTCATGTCAAAAGCCTATGTAATGAAAAAATTAATTTTTTTTTAAGAAATTAAATCTATACAAAATAAATTGTTAAAAATTGGTCCTGATCATTTAAAGTATAACATATCTTCTGAGTAAAACAGTATAAGAATAGTATGTGAAACCATAGCCCAATAAAAATTAAATAATGAAAGACAGAATGCGGTGTACCGATGTGTCGTAATTGGAAAACGGATAACTATTTCCTATAAAAAATCATTAATTGAAAACCTAAACATGACTTTTTTATAAAATCATTAGATTGTGTTTAATGATTAGTTTTATTTTACAAAAATATTTATTTATAAGAAAATGAAATACCTAAGTGTTTAGGTTATTTTATTGTATTTTTATAAAACAATAACACATAAATGTTGGGTTCTTGCAGCTAAAGTGAGTAGTGCTTCAATGACATACATAACCATAGTAGTTCAATGTCATAATCGTCTTATATATTAATTCCAGCTCTAACATTATAATAGCGGCAATTGCTTGAAAAGGATTAATGATGCTAAAGCAGACCTTCATCTTGAAGTTGATGTTTTAAGAAAATTACTTTTATTTCATATTCTTCAGTGATTTTAGCTGACACACAGTTCGTAACATTTACTTAATAGAACTTTTTATACACATTATATCTTTATACTAAGCAACAGTTGCAAAATGAATTTATTTTCTGTAAAAATGTTTAGTTTAGTTACCTACTTTTGACACTCCTCACTCCCGGTCATATTGTAAAATCATATATGATAATATAATCACTTTAAATTTCATATATTTAGTATTCTAGTTAATTATTTTTTGTGTATTTCCCTGGAAATAAGAACAAATCCTAAGTGCAAATGTTATATTTTTACTTAAATAATAAGCCAACAGCCTAAAACAATCCATAAAAATCAATTGAGAATGGAGCTGATTAAAAAAAATATAATATTTGAAACTATAAAGCAATAAGTTTAGATATAAATGGTAACATAATAAAATGTTCTTATCTATATTTTTTCTTATTAATATGCATTTATATGTACTACTACGAATCTCGGGACATTAAATACTTTCAGAATATTCCTTAATTTAAATGTGCCTGATTTTCGTAGCGGAGGTGCACTTGCTTCCTGTGGTGACGCTGAGTTAGTTTTAGTTTCAATTCTTTTCTCTAGCCTTGTTTGATGTATTATCTCGTTTATTGTAATTTTGATAAGAAATAATAACAATTAATCCAGAAATCGAAACTGACACTTCTTTATTTCTTTCCCTCCGTCTAAATGAGCTATAGTGTACCTACTTTAAAAAGTTATTTTAATTTTATTTAGTTATGTTATTTTAGGTTTTAACTAGTTACAGACATGGGTTTTCATATTTTTCAAGAGCCCATAACTGACTTACTGACATACATCTCCATCTCGTCTTATCGTGAACACGATTGCTGCAAAGCATTCGGAAAGTCAGAGTAAGTTTAAAATGTAAATTTAAAAATTTATTTATTATACGCGAGTTAAATCCATAAAAACAGTTTTATTTACAAGTTTCAAATACTTTACAAAATAAAGATATTCTAGTACCTAAATTATAATTAACATTTGAATTTTTTTTTTTTTTTTTTATTTATTTTGGCAACAATCAGTCAATAACAAGCCTGATCTTAAAATTAATTTTGTACAGACAAAATAGTGCCGAAAATTTCTAAACATACACATTTTATTTTGTGAACTACCGGATGAACTGAATGGAGAAATACAATAAAACAACAAAAAAAAATGAAAAACTAGGTCATAACAACTTGATTGACATTACATACATGAGTGCAAAAAAACAAAATAAAAATAATAAACTTACAAATACTTATTAAACATCACGTAAACTTACTTAGAATTAATGTAATAGTTTGTACTTGATTGTGCTTTTGAAGATGTTCAAAGAATTATCAAAAATGTCTATATCTGAGAAGTCTTTATTATACAAATTTAAACTGCGAGCAAAGTATCTATTGTTAACGTAGTTTTACTCGATTGTGGAGGTATAAAAATATTTAATGTTCGTGAGAGACGGATAGGAAGCCGGGCTTTTGATATAAATTTTATATTGGAAAGGAGACTTGGGGAATCTACGTAATTATTTAAAAGTTTATGAAGAAAAACTAGGTCAAATTGTTTTCTTCGATTGCAAAGTGATAACAGTTTATAATGTAAGAGTGAGGCTTTATAAGATTGGTCTATCTGATTGTTACGATAATTCAAAAATTTTATGAAACTTTTTTGGACTTTTTCAATTCTATTAATATGATTATTGTAGTAAGGTTGCCAGACTAAGCAACCAAAGTCCAAAATAGAATGCACGAAGCTAAAATAAAGTGTTATTAAAGTTTCTGATTTATTAAAAGGTTTAGTGATACGGTTAATGAAACCTAGACTTCGATACGCTCTTTTTACTATAGTGTCAATATGTAAATTGAAAGAAACCCTCTCATCCATTAATATACCCAAGTCACAGACGCTATTCACTCGCTTAAGAGTATTACCATTTATATTATAATCATACACTAATGGGGCTTTTTTTCGGCTATATGTGATGACACAGCACTTATCTATATTTAAGAAAAGTTTATTTTGATCGCAATAATTAGAAGGAGATTCCAAATCTGATTGCATGCGATGGCAATCATTTAAATTTTTAATGGTTCTATACAATTTCATATCGTCTGCATACAACAGAAAATCTATATTTTTGAAAGAATTAATTATGTCATTGATATACAGCGAAAATAGAACGGGGCCCAAATGCGAGCCTTGTGGGACTCATGAGGGAATTGGCAAGTAGCTAGAACAATAACCTTTAATACACACAGCTTGGCTACGATTACGTATATAAGATTCAATCTATCTAAGCAAATTGCCGTGAACACCGAATCTTCGCAACTTTTGAATAAGTAAATGATGATTTATTTTATCGAAAGCTTTCGAAAAATCAGTGTACACGACATCTATTTGAAAACCTAAATCCATATTTTTTAACAAAAAGTCAGTAAATGCCACCAAGTTGGTATCAACGCTACGGCACTTTATAAAGCCATGCTGTTTCTCCGTGATATGATGACGAATGAAATATGAGAACTGAGTAGTAACAATTTTTTCTAATATTTTCCCAAGAGTACACAGTTTAGAAATAGGCCTATACTGGGTAATGATATGTTTTTGACTATTTTTGGGTATAGGTGTGATGATTGCCTTTTTCCAAGTATCTGGAAAAATACCTGAGCTAATTGAAACATTAAAAATTTGGAATATAGGCTTAAGTAACTCTTTGGCACATTTACTTATGAGAATTGGGTGTATTTTATCAGGACCAGCCCCCTTGTTAACATTTACTTTTTGCAATTCATTCAAAATCAAGTCATTCGTGAGATTCACAGAATTAATTTCGAAAGCAGAGGAGCTGTTACATGTTATATCCGATAGTGACCGTGATGAAAAGTTAATATTATCCGTTGATTTCAAAAATACGGATTGGAAGTAGTCATTAAAAGCTTCGCAAATGCTATTTCCATTAGTAATCTCAACACCCTCGTAAATGAATTTCTGTGGAATTTGGTCTGTAAGCCTTTTAGAATTTACGTAGTTCCAAAAGGAATTCGGATTTTTCAATATATTGTCTTCCGAAAAAATCAAATAATTATGATAACATTTCTTTTCCATTTTTCTTAATCTTTTCCTAAGAATAGAAAATGCCTCATAATCAGTGTTGTTCTTATAAGTCTTCCATTTTTTATGATATTTGTGCTTTTCATTGCTTAGCTTTATTAAAGGTGTAGTATACCAAGGAGGATATTTACTAATATTATTTGAAATTTTCTTAATTGGAACATATTTATCTATAATATTATTAAGAACATCGTAAAAAATGGAAACCATCAAATTTACTTCATTTACAGGAGAAAAGGCAAAATCCCAGTCAAAAGAACTAAGTTCTTTTTTTATTGAATAGAAATCAGCTTTGAAAGACATTTTCTTTTTTATGGTGTTACATGGTAATGGCTCAGGAATTTGCAAACTCAACTCAAAATCTAATGCCTTATGATGAGGGTCCTCTGAGACTAATGGATTTTGACATACCATGAGATTGCAATTATTATTACAAAATATGAGATCCAAAATTCGGTTATTGAAATTGTACAAGTTATTATATTGATGTAACAATGCAATGTTCATAAAGTCTGCAGTTAGAGAGGATAATATATCGTTATTAGTTTGTATTATCATACTTCCTGACTCATCATCGTAATGCCAAACTGCCTTTGTAACATTAAAGTCTCCCAATATAAGATAAATGTCATCGGGATTAGTATGGATTGCGTTCGTAACTCGGTCATAAAATGAAGTAAGAAAATATTCGTGTCTAGCGCTGTGAGGTATGTATGTACATATTATGTGTAGATTCTTGTGGACGCTTACGGAGCTCGTAAAAACTGTCGGCGGGGCCCGGCCGCGGCCTAACGGCACACTCAGAAACACTTCGTCAGCGTTAGGTGGAGTGGACCAGGAGTGGCGTATTTCCGGGCGTAGATCTCGACGCACCGCAACTACTACTCCACCGCCGAAAGAATGGCCGCTGACTACAGAATCACGATCACAGCGGAACACCTCGTAACGATTATCAAAAAATTCACTATTGTTAAATGTATCATTTAGCCATGACTCGCTTACGCAAATAATGTCATAATTGTTGTTTAGCACATTAGTAAGAAATTGGTGGGATTTGGTTCGTAAGCCTCTCACGTTTTGATAATAAATAGTTAATATATTAGTTAGCATTTAAAAAATAAATAATAATAATAATTATTAATGAAGTTATTGTGTAATAAGTTATTATCCTAGTAATGATGTTTTGTTCTATTTGAATTGGATGTCAACTTTTTCTCCTGTAACAATTCTCTAGGCAAGCAAAGTTTAACAAAAAGTTATAAGTTGTTAATTTCATTCAGCTTACAAGTTTTATAACAGGTAACATATGCAAATTGTGGAGTAGTATGTTTTAGCCTCCGAGTTCTCTGGAATTATTGTTATTGAATTATTTAGAATATAATGCTCATAATATAAAATAAAACACGAGATATAATTAAGATATCTGTATTATTTTTTAAACAGCATATTATGTATGTTAAAAATCTGGAATAAGTATGTAAATCTAAATGTTTTTTTTTAGTAACGAGTATCTACAACTAGATTAAGGATGATGAAGAAGTAGGTATTATTTTAGTAGTAATTACTATTATAAGAATACTATAATAAAATTGTTAGAGTAATTTGGGAAGACTTATTTGGGAAGACTTATTATATTACACTTCGTTATTTTTTTTACAAAGTAGGTTAGGTTAGTAGCAATCAAAATATCTCGGAAAATATGCACCGCATGCGAACGCAACATATAGCGAAAAGAAGGGGTGGCGGGAAAGGAACTCATCCCTAGACCAAAAGTAAAATCTGGGCGATCGAGAAAAGTACCCACGCGCATTATTTATTTTGTTATTAAAAAGTAAAATCATCTTAAGCCGGAATATTTCGTCTGTGATACGCAAATTTTATCCGTTTTCAATCAGGTAAGTGTTAATCGGTAAATTGAATGCAGTTTTGATAGTTATAGAGAATCTGGATATAATTCTAACCGGTTTTTTATTAATTCACTTTTGCTTTAAAATTTCGGGTTGGGGTTAGTTGAGCAGCAATTGCTCAACTATCCCCACGATATTTTTTTTTTTTACCATGAGGACTTATAAAAAAATACTACTAGAGGTTCCCATACTACTCAAGACTTAAATGAGGCTACAAAAGCTGTGAATGAAGAGGGAAAAAGTGGTTATGCCGCTGCCCAATAATTTGGAATCAAACGAATGACATTATCAAGGTTTTTAAAGCAATTAAATGAAGGCGGTGATACGTCCATGGGTTATGCAACACCGAGGCAAGTTTTTTCTGCCACGCAAGAAGACTCTTTAAAAAATACTTGTTACAAATGGTATCAATCTTCTATGGATATTCTCCAAAAGATGTTCGTCACCTTTGAGAGTGCTGTTAAATTTGGCAATAAGGTTCCACCCTCTTGGACTTTAATAAGATGGCCCAAAAAGAAGGGCTTACGTGACTCCATTATTTCTTAAATATTTTATTTTACTTTATGTATAAGCTATGTTGAAAATAATTACACAAATATTAAAGTCTGAATCTAATACTTAAGCTAAGATAGGAACGTTGCTGTTTTGTAGACTCTGTTTTTAGCTTATTGTTCCAAGAAATTCTTTACTACCTACTTTTAGATTTGATGTTTTGTCACTATAAGATTATAAATAAAAGTTAATTAACAAAATGGAATTTTATTGTAAATCTACCTAACATAGGAGCTATGATTTGGGTAAACTTTCTAAGTTCTCAACTAGCCCCATACCTCAACTTACCTTACTTAAGGGATACGTTGGGCATAATTGACTTTCTGCATTAAAATACATATAGCTTCCAAATTCGACTTATTAGAAATAAATTATTATGAACACTATGCTAAGGGATAAATTACTCGTCCATCAGAATGCATCATAAGCCATTACGAATTATCGTTCAGGCACTATAACCAATAAAGTGAAAAATTGCTCAACTATCCCCGCCCTACCCTACTGCGCAAATTTGCTACATAGTCAGTAGTCACGAAGGAATTAATTCAAATGAAGTATATAGTAAACATTAACATAGAAGCTATTTCTTGCATAATAAAATTCCAGTGGAATAAGTTTGTTTTTTTTCGATGTTTTGCTACTTAAAAAAAATATCGGATAAAAACTTGTATTTCTTTACTTGTAGTTAAGGCTAAAGAAGTCACTAGCTAAGATGGAAGTCACTAGTTATTTCTATAATTATATTCATATGAACCTGTAAGCTGATTAAATTAACAGCACGTTATAGACCTAGACCTAGGGTGCCGACTTGCGAGATAGATTGAGCGTGGCAGTTGTAAATCAATGTATTCGAGCAAATTTCAAATTTCAAATTTCAAATATACAGATGCAACACCCAACAGAACATCATGTTATTACTACATATTTGTATCGTCAAATTTAGGCTAATTTTAAAACAATATTAAATTGTATGTTGTATTTTTTTTTTGCAAAATGTGTGTAAATATTATTAAATGTAACAAACAAGTCGGAAACGTTCCGTTTACCATTAATTTTACAGCCAAATACGCAGCATCTCATCATCTTACAATAGAATTCAGTTCTACAACAATTTTGAAATTAAACAAAAAATAACACTACACATATTGTTTACAAAGGGCTTAATCACTTGAAAACCTATTAAAATTTCGTTCTCACATAGGTGTGCAAAACCAACGAAGATACGGCCAAATAAATTAAACAAAAAAATATATCGTTTTCTTACTTCATTACAAATGATGTAGGGTCATTTCGCCTGTTTGCGTCCATCGCCAGTTTGCGTCCATTCGACGGCTATCCTTTCATAAAATACTCGAAAATAAGTTCATGAACTTTCTAACAAAACCAAATGTAATTTCTGCCAATACCTCAATATATAGGAGATACACAGTCATAAACAAAATTTCCTTGAGCGCAATCCTTCCCTTTAAAAAAAAATAATTTATCTGAGCCACGGGACAAAAGACTGCGAATGTCTTAAATGTTAGTAAAAAAATAGTGAGCAGTAACACCACTCACGGTTAGTTTTACATTGTTTTATGTGAAGTTAAGGATACATAGATGTTTCTAGGCCTTAATAATAAAGAAAGGAAAAACATAATTATGAATTTACTTAAGTTTTTTAATTGTTGACAGTTAAAATAAGGTGGACGCAAACTACTACATACAAATTTTAAAAATTCCACTTTGCGTCCGCAGTGGACGCGAATTTTATGACCTATTATTTAGGACAGACCAGATTGCGTCCACCTTTGTTTTCTTGTTATCTATTTATAAAAGTTATTAAAAATGTATAGCTTATTTAAATTTAATAAAATTGTATATACCTACGATCAATAATATCTTAATGTAATTATAATAAAAAAAAATAACGTAATTTATTAACGGCTCCTGATTGAACAAATTAGAAATTGTGAAATCACAGTGTATCAAGGTGCAACTCTGAAACTCATGACATGAATAAAAATGATTTTGCCTATACCTCTTTTTGGCAGTTACCTGTAGCTTAGTTCAATAGTGTCTTCAGATGAAGTTCTTATTTTACCACTAGAAGATATGGCAACTCATACTACACCAAGTCTTGAGAAAACTAAGCAACAAATATCAGAACCCCCTCCGACTGCTTTTATTCTTTCAGCATCAACTGTATCACCATTTCACCTATAGAAAAGCCTAGTTTACAATCATCTTCATTATTTATTCAAGGCATTTCACATTCAGAGACCTTTGATCCATTTAAAACCCACCTGATGTTGGCTGAAATTTTTAGCATAGCAAGGAAATTTAATCAAAGAACTCCAGCGGCCATATCTTCGTCTGCATCGAGAAAGTATTATGAACATAAAGAGCAGATGGAGAAAAAAAAACAAAGCAGTAAGAAAAAGAAATTAAGAACGAATAGAGAAAAAAAACTTCAAGGAACTGCTCCAAAACGTAGGAAAAAGACACTTCCTGTTAAAGTCACAGTAGATACTGATACTCTGAAAAGAAAATTTACCAGCCGTGGATAATACAAAGTGCGCTGAATGTAATGACATACTTATATCAGATGTAGATGAAGACGGCAAGGAAAACATTGGCTGTGACAAATATATAAGATGATATATTTGTTATTAAAAATATTTTAAAATTTAATTAGTTAAATATTTAGACATAAAACAATAAATTGTTAAAATCTAATCTTTCTGAATAATAATTAATAAAAATCTCCCCTACCTTCTATATATAAGTTGGTGGACGCAAACTGGACATGAGTGGACGCAATTTAGATTTTATGGACGCAAACTGGGTAAATCGCCCAAATCTGATATTTATCACTTTTATATTTAAATCGTTATATCTTTCCACCAAAACTTTAAATGAATATAAAAAAGACTATATTATTAACACTGTACATAAGTTTTTATTCAAAACTAGTGCTAAATCATTTTTATTTTCTCTTTCAAAGTCAGCAACTCCACTAAATGGACGCAAACAGGCGAAATGACCCTATTTTATTCATTTTTGTGTAATTGCAAAGGAAAATAAACAGTTGTCTATAAAATTTATGTATATGTAATTACTAATACCGATTGATCGTTGGTCTGAAAAATAAAAACAAAAATGTATGTGTAAATAACCAGATAGCACTAATATATAAAAATATCTTTGAAAATGGTAAATCTATACTAATATTATAAAGAGGAAAGGTTTGATTATTATTTTGTTTGTTTGAAATGAATAGGCTCCGAAACTACTGGACCGATTTCAAAAACAACACCGTTGGCAAGCTACACTATTCCCGAGTGACATAGGCTATGTTTCATTTTCAAAAAAATTAGGGATGATTACTAAAACTTGAATATTCTAACGCAAGGTGTAAAAAAATAAACAAAAACTGCGTGCGCTGCGAAAACGGTGAAAGTTACGAAAAAATGATGTTCTATGAAATTGTTCCTCTTTAAAAGTTCTAAAAATTACACGAAAAGCGACCTACACGCGGTCAGAGCCGCGGGCAACAGCTAGTAATGTATAATGTAAAACATTTTAATAATAACATTGATAACATTATATTATGAACTTAAATAGGCCCAAATTAAACACAGCGATCAAAGTTCTATATAGATTTTTATAACTTTATCCATCTAAAAATAAATACAAAACATCCTTCCCTTTTAAATACCGATATCTATAAACCAAACAAGTGTAGGTAAGTTGTTAATTACGGACAAACGACTGTGTGACTTGAACTAAACGTACATACTGATGAGGCTTCAGCTATTGTCCTAGGGTCTTCAAATCTTTTAGTAAATAGGACATATAAATAATAGGTAGTATATAATAAATATTAAATCTTCATTATTTATTACTTTTTAGTTTTAAAGTCGGTTTTTTTAACGTAGTTATTTTTATTTAATACTTTTTAGTTTATTGCTATATTATCAATTAAACATGGGTAGACCTACAAAAGGTGCTGCGCGATTTAAAAAAATATAGATCTCAAGAAACGGGAACGGATAAAAGTAGTCTTCTCCGTAAAAAATCTCTTTGAAACACAATTTCACGTTTTTGTGAGACTATTAAAGACTTCACATATCCAAAACAACAGATGTCATTAGTCACAGCACGTTTTTATTTCCTTCCGTAGGAATTGGACAAAATTTGGACTAAAATGCTCATAAAATAAAAACTAATTTGCCTACTTGAATTTAATTTTTATGGGACCAGTTCGAAACCATTCCGCATCAAACAAAAAAAGAATTACGTAAATCGGTTCAGAAACCAGGAAGAAATCGGTGAACATACATAAAAAAAATCATACCTGCCAAATTGAGAATCCTCCTTTTTGAAGAAGTCGGTTAAAAAGAGATTGACTTGCAAAGATATTCAGTTATATGCATAGTGTTTTATTATGTTTAAATAGTTTTAATGTGTTTGTTTCAACTGTATAACATTATATACAAATATAAAGATAAACATTTAAACATCAAATAGAGAGTGAGTTGTGAATATTCAAATGTCCGGCAATGTAAAGTCTTATTGCAAATGTTAGTTATTTGTAATGTAAATATACTAAAAGCTTTTGCGCACATTTCCGACATATTATGTTCAGTTGAATAAAGTGCGTTTCTATCTCTTTTCATAAAATATTTTTAATTAAATTACCTGATTTATATTTTAATTACATTATTTATGTGTTTTTGTTTTACTGGATGGAGTTTTTACAAACTGCAGATATTTAATTCTATCCTATTTTTGTGTTCAATAACAATACAAAATCATTTAGTTGTGGTGTTACTGAATGTGTAACTAATACTACAATTGTATGTGCAACTAATACTATAAGGAAGACTACATACTTGCTATATGTTGAACTTGTGTGCTGTGGCCATTTCGTCAGAGGCAAGTTTCTTAGTGGCATTGTTATTAAGTTGCGAAGCTTTAATTAAACTGCTTCTCAATCACTCTTATGAAGATTGGCCAATTTGGGTTTCGTAAGATGTTCTAGTAATTTTACGAATTACGTTAAAAATGTTGTATATTATAAATGCAATTTGTAACAGAGTATTAATTAAATCGAATCGAATAGTATAGTAAGTAGTATTTATGTTCAATGTGCAATATTCTATGATTTATAACAATAATGTTCTAATATTCTATATTCTGTAATTCAATGCAGCGAGAACTAAGTCTGTAGTATTCCCATACATAAATAATTAAATACTTTTTTATTTTGTTTTCAGTATTTGTTGTTATAGCAGCATCAAAAATACAGCCCGGAGACATCTGCAATCATCTGTTTGTCAATTAAAGTAATCATGTGCTTAATTAAAGTCATCATATGAATACGAATTTTCGGGACCTATATTTACTGTAATTTTACCTAATTGCTGCCGCTAATTTATATGGTATCAACCGAAAACGATTTTTTGTTTTTTTTTTTTATTTATTTTTTATTGGTATGCAATAAAAAATATTATTATAATTAGCATTTGTGATAGAGGGCAAAATGAAGTATGGTAAACAAATACTAATACTCATCTTACACAAGTTGAGTATATACAATACATAATTTATTATAAACATCTCATTTATCCCTGAAAATTCATAATATTTGTTTTGAAATAAAAAAAAACAAAGGAAAATATCATTTACCCTTTAAAAACACAATTCATTCAGGATTCTTTTCTCCGACATATATATGTCGGATGTGTATTTAACAAGACACTAATAAGGATTAAAGGTGAATTAACAAAAGGAAGTAAAAATGAATGAACTATTGACAAAACATTTTTTTAAGGTTGCGGTATTACGAATAAAGATGTATTCAGCTGATGTGTCAATTTTACGCATATACTTTGGACCGCAGCGTAATTCAAACATGCTTGCAGTTCTATGAAGATCAGAACGCGATTAACAAGATGGTGAGCAATAAATATTCTTGTTCTCAGTGGCGCGAAGCTCAGTAGTACCCCGCTTAGACATGGTTCCTTGATGGATTAGGCATTCTATATAAATAAACTACTCAGGCTTAATTTGTTATATTTTTTAATATTTGTAACTGTTCAGAATAAAAACAATAAAATAATGGAAGATGTCACAACTAAAATGTATACCATAGTTTTATTTTTTATGTTTTATTTCCGCAAAATACATTCAGACTAGCACTTCAATAAATTGTTCAAGGAATCGGCGAATTCTGTTTTCGCATTTTCATTCTCAGAATAATATTATTTGGCAATAATAATAATTTCTCATTAAATGTATATATACCTAATATATTTCAAATAACATCTAATATATTTGATGTTAATTTATTGAACACTTTATAAAATATAATATTACTAAAAAATATATCAGAACAATCATGAATATTATCTCCAGAATCGAATCCCTTGGGGCTGATTGATCGTCAAATTACTTTCAAATTCATTAAGTATAATTGACAGTGTTGAGAAACATTATTTTGTCCTAGATTTAAAATAAAAATAAATGTCATTTTTTACTCAGATTTACTTAAGCAATAAATAAAGTAAAATAATTGCAATAAAAAAAGCTTACGAACTAAAATAATGTACATTGTGTACACAAAACACCCGCTTTCATTGGGACGATGATAATTGTATTTAATCACGAATATCTTAATGTCCTATACAACGTCTATTACTTTGCAGTAGAAATAACATAACGTTGAAAAGAGGCCACCCCCGAAATAAATATAATAGTTGTATTTTTACATTTTATTTCCGCAAAAAACAATCAAACCAGCTGCAGCACTTTAATTAAGTGCTCAAGAATCGGCGAATCCCTCTTTCTTTTTTATAATTTTGAGAATAATATTATTTTTATATATTAAATCAAATACATTTTACAAAGTACCTAGTATTTAATTTAGGTTGAAAAATCACATCTTATGTACTGGTTAGTTAAAACTATTATAAAAAGTAGAATATGAAAGAAATATTGAATATAATCTCTCTAAGTGCGAATCTTTTGGGGTTAATAGATTTGCAAATTACTTACAGATACTTGCTATAGGATAGTATAACTACTTAGAAATAATTATACGCCAGATAAAAAAAAAAACTTGTGGGAATCGAGTTTAATTTCTTTAGCGCAACAATCCTATTTGTTAACTTAACCTTTAAGTTAAGCTTGTCATTTACCAAAATATATTTTTAAATAACTTTTCCTATCTTTTTTAAGTAACGAAACAAGAAAGATTCCGTAAAGTATATTAATAAACAAATATATAATAAATTTCTTGGCAAACAAATGTTATCAAAAAATGTTCATCTGGTAATTTCATATGATTCATATGATATGATCCTTTGAAAATATCTGTGTACCATATGCAAATTATGGAGTAAGAAATTTAAGCTTACAAATATTCTTGAATAACAGTCCTTTAGTTACTTAGAAAGTTATGTTTCGAATGTCTAAATTAAATAAAACACATCCACATTATATTTCAAATAGCTTTGTAATGTATGTAAAAAAATCAAAACAAAGTAAATCTATATACTTATTCAGTAAAATGTAGATACAACTAGAATAAGGATTTAATTATATTGAATAGAATAAGCCATATATTTATGAATTTAAAAATACTGTAATAAAAATATAGCTATCTGAGAGCTATCTTGATATACACAATATTAATCGTTGGCGTCATACATAGTGAATAAATTGTGAGATTCCCTGAATCCTATTCTTAAGGGACTAATTTCTGGACCAGTTTAATATGATATGTACGAGTTTATTTCCATCCAAAGTTTAAAATAAATACTGATTATGTAAAACGTCGCTGCTTTTAAAATAAAGGTTTCAGTGTCAAGTATTTTTCATTGTTTTGGTATTAGAAATAATAAAATATGTTTGTTTTATAGATCCTTGTCTGTCTGTAATGTCCCTAATTTTTACGCAGATCCAAATATCTCAAATCTATACATATAATAAAATTGTCACTGATCCAATCATGTACATGGATTTCAAAAAAACATCATAGGGGAGCTTAATAAGTGCAAGAGAACCCAAAACAATGGTTTTTCAGTTTGTCTGTTTGTTTCTATGTGAGTATGTTTGTGCACGCTAATCTTAGAAACGGATTAATCGATTTGGATGCAGTTTTCGGGAATGTATTGTTATGTATGTCACTTAAAGTTAATAAATAAAACAATTAAAATGCTAGAAATGCATATTGTTAGTTATCCCTCCACATACTGGCTATTTATTTTGTAATATTTTCAATAAACAGAGACTACTCCTCTACCTAAAAAAAAACCATTCGAATCGTTACAGAAAAGTCGGTATTCGTCTTAGGTTAAAAAAATTGGATTTGTGAAAATATATATTTTTTATATTAAAAGGAGGGTAAACGAGCCTGCAAGTCACTTGATACTTGCATAAGGAGTAGGTGCTCTTTTTGAATACATACATTTCATATCGATCACCGATGGAAGTTCATTCCATATCTTGGCAATTCAGGGTAGAAATCATCTAGAGAACCGCACTGTTGAGGAACGCCACGCATCCAGGTGGTAGTGATGGAATGTATTCTCTATGTTCCATAACGTGCACAAAGATTAATATGGAAATAGTTTGATATTTGATAAAATGTTTTTACTAGCGTTTGGTGGCAAAGAAAAGGAGGATGGCGCGAAAATATTTTTCATACTCGAATGTAGGTTATATCCATTTTATCCAATGACTCGATGCTGAAGATAGATTTTGATATATTGCAACCTGCCACCTGCTGAAGATTTACAAGAAAGGGGATATAATAAAAAAAGTGATATGTGCAAAATCGCAAAACCATAAAAAATACATTGATCGCGATGGCAGCACCACTTATAGGTTTGTTGATTATATGTTAATTCTCTGACGTTTACTCTCCCATGACAACGCTCTCGTATACTCCACGATGTAAAGCGTGTGACTTTGGTTTTGTAAAGTTAAAATCTAGCTAAAGGAGATATAGTGCTCGTTGACAGTAAATGTACTGACTGTGTTCGAAAAGGCTGTCGAAGAAGTTTCCTATTGCCATATGAAAAATATTCTTTGAAACTTGGTTATAATGTATCAAAATAATTAATACAAATTTTATTATTTATTTTGAAAAAATGTATTTTGTAGTTAAAAAGAGACATTTAAATACATTTAGAGACTTGAAAAGTGTAATAAGAAACACAATCAAAGATTTATTCAGATTAATTCTTATGCTTTTTAAATTAATTAAAAATACCTATATTTGTTAACGATATATGAGTAACTATGGTAACTGGATTGGTGTAGAATTCCTATTATTTTGATATTATCAGATAATATCAGTTGTACTTGTTCGATTAAATTGGAATTTAATCGAACCTACGTAATACTCATTCCAAAATACATTTCAATTCGTTAATTACAGACAGAGGATTCAAATCAGCTAGTCAGATTTAAACTAACCTTACATACTAATGATGCCTCGATTATTAAAATTCGAAAACCATTGCATCAAACAGTTGTTTTTGTTAAAATTAAAATAAAAAACTATTTTTATTAAATAATAATGAAGCAATATAAGACAAGATATGAAAAGAAATTAGAAAGGAAAACTTAACAAAGTTGGTCCAGCAACATAAGACGTGAATATGTTTTACTTTTTCTATTAATTCTCTTTGACAGACGTTCACTAATGATAGCGCTCGATCTAATTGAACGATTTTTGCCGGTTTCTTTAACTTGATAGACGCTTTATAACGTTGTCGACTTATGATAATCAATCATTTCTCTTTTTTATGAGATGATATGGATACAATAATACCAACGTTCATGTCCTTCAAATAGTTGAGGCATTTTTTTTAATTATCTTTCTGTAAATGAACAAATCCTCTTCATTTTGTTTAAATTGCTATTGTAAACAATCCAATTACTTGATAAATTGAAAAATCTTAAATTTTAAAATAAACTAATTGTATTTAGGTTTTTTTTAAACCTCAATCAAAATCCTTGTTGAGTCTGTATTAATCTTAAAATTTATATAAATATGAAAGGAAAAATAAACCGATACGGGCAGGGATTCGAACCCGCGACTCCTGGAAAACCGTCCCGTCGCTCTACCAACTGAGCTACAGTATCGCTATCCACCTGGGTGAATTAAGCACAATTAATTTGCTCGTATTCATTTAAGTGATTAAATATAATTATTTGTTTAAGGCTTGGCACCGACTTCAAACCTATTAGTAAATAGGACATATAAATAATAGGTAATATATAATAAATATTCAATCTTCATTATTTTTTGCTTTTTAGTTTCAGAGTCGGCTTTTTTCAACGTAGTTATTTTTATTTAATACTTTTTAGTTTATTGCTACATTGTCAATTAGCCATGGGTAGTAGACCTACAAAAGGTGCTGCGCGCCTTAAAAAATACAGATCTCAAGAAACGGGAACATATAAAAATAGTAGTCTCCGTAAAACTTCTCTTTGAAACACAATTTCACGTTCTTGTGAGACTATTAAAGATCGTGAAAAACGTTAGTTGGCGATACGAAACCGTACAGCAACCGAGTCTGTTCGGGATCGTGAGAATCGGCTAGCAGCAATGCATCAGACTTCACAAAGACTTCGTTTAATGAATAAGCGTAATTTTATAACCAGCATAAATCAATTCCATTCGGAGGAGCTAATACGAAACTTGAACAATAATGCTATGTGCATTATTGTTCAAGTGTCAAACAAAAACTAATGGCCTACTTGAATTAAATTTTTATGGGACCAATTCGAAACTGTTCCGCATCAAACAAAAAAAGAATTACGTAAATCGGTTCATAAACCTTGGAAAAATCGGTGCACTGACATAAAAAAAACTTTTATATGTGTATATATATACCGGCCGCATTGAGAACCTCCCCCTTTTTGAAGACGGTTAAATGCCTGTGATGATAGTTAGATTTCTAAATGAGAATATAACATGTATATCGACGCAACGACGATTTAAATTATTAAAACAATTAAACCTAATCGATTAAACATAAGTTGTTCATTCATCTATGAATGATTCTGAGTTTATTACAATGTAAATTGTAGAATGTGTTTTAAATTGTTAACCTTAATTGTTGAACATGTACTATTTTGTACTATGCCCGCTTTGTTCGAAGACATCATTTTTGCTGCAATCTGCAGACAATGCCGACCTCTCTGAGGCAATACCTCGCTGGCCTCATAATAAACGGAGCAATTTAAAAATTTTGAAAAGTATTTTTTTGTATCTAATAAAGCGCCAAATTTCTTGGCCAAATTGAATACCATCAGAACCTTAATGTGGTCAGTACTTACAGATTATGTTATTATCTAAACACCAAGATAACTTTGAAATGAGGAGTAGAAAAATAATTCTGTTGGTTGATACAAAAGGAACATTTATCGCTAAATACTTCTATGTTTTTGGCAAAGCACTTAAAAGTGCCAGATTTTTTTAGTGTACTTGACTACATTTATTACTAGCTAAGTCTTATCTACTCATCAGTTAAGATTTTCTATTTAGGTATAAAATTACGTATATAGGTATAATAAGAGAAATCTATTTGATATTTACAATTATGAAGAGTTTCGAGTAAAACATCGGTTTTCCAAAAATGGTTTCTTATTTTTAAATCGTTTGTTTGGTGGTGAAATAACAGTGGATAAACAGGTTTCAGCTTTTTCTTTTATTATTATTATATAATCTAGGGCAATGTTTGACTACATTCTACCTGATGGTAAGTGGAATATAGTCTTAGATGGTAAGGCGCATTACCCTAGCAACCTATTCACTCTTCTCTTGAATGTGTTGAATCCACAAAGCTTCCTTGGAAAACACCAAAATGTAAATTGTAGTTTCAGCAGTGCTAATACAGCAATATTATAATTGTAATTGAAATAAATATATGAGATATTAAACTATCTATTTTTTATTTCTTATTAGAAAATTACAATAAATCTAAAAACGGAATTATTGTATTGTATAATAATATTAGCAGGTAGGTACTATACAAAACATCAAAGTAAATGTGAGTAAAATGTTTTAATTAGAGGTACTTCTCAAAAATGTTATTAAATTCATTCTCACAACACAATCCCTAGTACCTGTCATAATTGCAGTTGCAAGATTTTTTTCTATTGTACAAAACATATTTTACTGTAATGTGGATTAGTTTATACATTAATATAATAGTATTAAAAATTTATCTTCATATATATAATAGTCTGTAAACGTTAGGAATAGGAAAATGCACTTTCCCCAGTGTAAAATTCTTCACTGTCAACAGAGCTTGCCATGATCTCTAAAACTGACTATAAATCATGGTCTGACTATAATCAATGGTAACCACGGAGCTACGAATGCCGGTACTGCCTCAAAATAACGCAGATAGTGCACATGTGGTAACCTCAAGCCACTATAATCGACAGCCTCAAGCAAAAAGTCCCCCCTGTCGAGGCCCATCGTAGGTGGTTTTTTTCAGTAGATTCAACTCGGACCATTCATGTAAATCAGTCATGTAAATCCCGCGCATCCCGGGCTCGAGCCTCAGTACGTGCACATTTCCACGTGCGATTTCAAGAGCGACTCGCTACTATTTTATATATTATTAGGCATGTTGTTTTACATACTTAACTAACACTTAGTTAGATAGTCGTCACCACCTTAAAGTATTCCAAAAACTAATAAAAAAATAAAAAAGTCCCGATATAAAAACACTAGAAAGGATCTAAAAGGAATAAAAATAATATTACTAATTATTGATAATATATAGTGGTAGTATATATTATTATATATTGATAGTACATATCGATAGTATATGACGATAGTACGTATTGATAGTACAAATTGATGGTACATATTTATAGTACATATTAGTAGTATATATTGATAGTACATATTGATGGTACATATTGATAGTACATATTGATAGTACATATTGATGGTACATATTGATAGGATATACTGATAGTGCGTATTGATAGTACATATTGATCGTATATATTTTTGATAGTCCTCCCGTCAGGATATAATAATCAATTTTCCAATAAAAAAATACATAATAGGTCTACCTACTCATTAAAAAAATATTTGTGATTAAAAATAAAAAAATATAAAAAAATTATAAAAATAAACTAGAAATACTCCTACACGCAAAAAATACTTGACGGAGTTAGATGAAACTTTGAAGAGGTACGTTTTATAGAAATCGGACTCTATGCGTACGAAGTCGCATTCTCAGCTAGTGATGTAATATAATTGCGGATAATATAATAAATTTCTTTTAAAATATATACTATACTAGCTGACCCAGAGAACTTCTTACCGCCATATTTTATTGTTTTCTATTCGCAACTGAGGAAGTTAAACCCTTCCGGTAAAGTATGATAATATAATTATGTGATGTAATATATTTACATATATTTATTTTAAGTAAGGGAGTTCTAAACACTAAAACACGAAAACTTTAAAAAAGTAATAATAATTTCGACGAATTGCATTAACTCAGCAACAGGACAAACATCGTGACACTCGAATTATATGTAATAAAACTGAAAAATAAAGTATCCTAGCATTTAAGTTGGAACAAAACGCACATATCAACATATTTTTGAATCTAACCAGCAGCTACACTTATCGTACATGTTAGAATCTTTTTATGACAAACAAACAATGAAATGGTAAAAAATTTCGACCGAATATTTGATTCGATGAAACCGAAGAGTATTCGGTAATCGGATATTCAGCAAAACTACTATTCGGCGCATCTCTAATAATAATATCAGAACAAATCTAGCCCCTAAGTAAGCATATTATTTGCTTGTGTTAAAGGGGTTAGACAACGATACAACCAAATTTAACTAACGAAAAAGTTACAGCTAGTGTAAAAATACACTGGATTAGGATTTGAAGGGAAAGGTCTTTGAACACGATAGATCAAAATTATCTGTTGAACACTAACCTAATGCAGTCAACCGATACATCGCCATCTGTTAGACTTGTTTGGATCTAACAGATTATTGTATACAAATAATTTGTAATAAAATAATATAGCGACTCAAAATTGAGATGTAAGTTATCCTATCTCTCAAGTTGGACCAAACTGCACACGGTGTGCAATTTTTTTAAAAATTGCTTAAGTAGTTTAGGACTCTATCGCGGACAAACATGGTGACCCTCTAATTGTATATAATAGATAATAGATTCATCTATTAATAAAAATGAAATTAAAAATTTTAAAACCCCCCTGATACAAAACGACCTCTAAAAAGAATAAAAATAATATAATTTACTTATTGAAGTCATTGCGTCGGGGGACCGTTGTACGTACGTTGACGATCATTGTCTATTTTACGAAGTTAACCATTGAGGACTTAGACTAAACGTTTCGATATCGTAATTTCTTTATTTGCTTTGTTAACTTACTTACATTTTAATTTATTCCTTTAGTAAACAGTCCCCAGAGGCAACGAATTCTGTACAGTAGTACAGGAAGGTTTTTATGTTTATTTTACTATCTATATATATAAAACTCTTCCGTTACTGAGTGACTGACTGACAGACAACGCACAGTCGAAACTACTGGTCGTAGACAGCTGGAATTTGGAATGTAGGTTCCTTGGGATATGTAGGGGAGCACTAAGAAAGGATTTTTGGAAATTCAACCCCCAAGGGGGGGAAAAGGGGTAAAAACGTTTGTATGAAAAATCTTATTCCTTGAGTTTATAAACTTGAAACTTGGCATGAACACGTACATAGGCAAGTAAATATGTTTGACATTATAAGTTTTTTCAAACTACCCTCCAATCGTGATTTAGGGGGTGCGATTGGGTGACTGATTTATTAACGCACAGCCGAAACCGCTCGGTATAGGAGTCTGAGATTTTGAACAGAGGTTCCTTTAGTAACATAAGTGAGCACTAAGAAGGGATTTTTGAAATGTCAACCCCCAAGGGGGGGAAACGGGATAAACTGAGCCGGGGCTGCGGGAAAGTTCTAACGAGATACCGTGGCCCCGGAACGCAAAGGGCAACTGAAGGAACGAGGTGGGTTTTAGTCAGTAAAAGTCACAATTTTCTTTCAACTCCTAACCGTTGAGGAGTTGTACCTTCCATCATCAGCTCATTCACATGGGATGATGACTATCAGACGCAAATACTTAAACAGATCTATGAAATTGTCAAAAACGTAATTGTCTGTAAATTTGAGGTTTGCCCTTGATTTCCCTGGAATACCATCATCAGATCCTGACTAGGTAACAACGGGACCAACTTGAAAGTATACTCTACCGAACAAAAAAAGAATCACGTAAATCGATCCATAAATCTCGGCGTAATCGGTATGCATAAATAAAACACCCGAATTTTATTTCTATTAACTATCACGAGTTGTCTCGATGCTCGATAGATGGCGTTAGCATCGAGATAGATCGCGCTATGGTTTCGTTACCGTCATTTAGCTAAGTAGCGTAAAATATTTTAATTTATCGTGTAATTTTAGCAGCGCCCCTAGCGGACATACGCGAAACTACATATTACACACTACAAATATTTAACGTTTAATTCATTAACTTTTAACTTGACTTATTTAACTTATTTTACTCTCTATTTCAGTTAATTTTTGATTTGTTGATTAGATTTGATATTTTTGATAGTATATTTAGTTAGTGTTGGATAAGTTTTATAGTGTGAGTTGATTTTTTAATATATTCTTCATTTTTTATTCATTTGTTTGTTACTTTATTAGTCTTAGTTAATTTCCATAGATATAGTTTTAGTTAAAAAATTTCTAATTAAAATGGTTCAAGAAATTTTGTTTGTTAATGGGAATTATATTCCTCATGCTGTGGTAGATATAGAAAAAGATGGAGCCTGTTTATTTAGAGCTTTATCTTTTTTGATGTTCGGAACTCAAGACAGGGCTAAGGATGTACGTGAACGCATAATCGGCTTTGTTATTGAAAACTGGACGGAATTTTCGATTATGTCGTGTACTGCACTTGGAGATAATTATTCAACGCCAAATGAATATTACAACGACATGATGAAAACCACTACATATGGAAGTTTGGGCGAATTAGAAGCTGCTGGGCGAATATATGAATATGTTTTCGAAGTATTTCGTGATGGCCAGTTTTATGTGAAAACTGGAGTTGAAGGTCTTCCTGTAAAACGTCTTCGCTTTACTGGCGGGCTTTCTGGTGGTCATTTTGACGTTTATGTTCCAGTTTCATCGTTTTCGGCAACAAAGGTCGCAAAAAAAATTACTCAACGAAGGTTAGAAACGCCTTCACCCATTCCCGAAATCATATTTTCGAACAGTGAGTCCGAGACTGAGTTTGAGTCTGAATTAAAACACGATGAACCAATGCCTAAACAAATAAAAAAAGTGAACAAAAAACGTAGGGCTCGATACACGAATAAAACTCGGAAAAATCAGCAAAAAAAGTCAGTTCGAAGTAACCCTGCAGCACATCGGCAAGCGGTTACAGTGTATCAACGAAACTACCCCCAAGTTCATAGGAAAGCACAAGCTGATTACCAATCTTCACACCCCGAAATACACAGGAAAGCACAAGCTGCTTATCGAACTTCACATCCTGACGAACATCGACAGGAAGTTGCAAATTATCAACATACACACTTGGAGGAACGAAGAAATATTCAGTCTCAATATCGTAAAAATATTAAAGCAAAAACATGGCATACAAAATTACTGTCGGGACTGGCGTATAATCCTGAGTTGTCATACGAAGCAGATAAAGATGTATGTATAGGAACTATGGATCATAAATGCCAGTGGTGCAATGCTTTAAAGTGGAAAGAAGAAACTGTTGGAATGTGTTGCAGTGGAGGGAAGGTTTTGCTTGAGGCCTTTGAACTACCTCCAGAGCCACTTTATAGCTTAATAATTATGGATTTTCATCCTGATCACAATCATTTTATGAGTAACATCCGAAAATATAATGGGTGTTTTCAAATGACCTCATTTGGAGCAAAACTGGTCTCAGAAGATGGATTCATGCCGACATTTAAGGTACAAGGCCAGGTTTATCATCTGATTGGAAGTTTACTGCCTATGGATCAACAGAATGCTCGATTTTTGCAAATTTATTTTGTAGGAGAGGACGAAAGGGAAGCAAACTTGAGATGTTCAAATTTTCCAGGTGTAAAGAAAAATTTTGTGATAGTGCTTCAAAAAATGCTTCATGATGTAAATCCATACATAAAAGACTTAAAAACAGCTATCGAAAAGGTTCCAGCTAATTGTGAAACATTTAAAGTTGTTATTAACGCCGAAAAAAAACCAATAGATGGTCATTTAGGTCGTTATAATGCACCTACGACAAATGAAGTAGCGTTAGTCATTGTTGGGCAAGAATTTGAAAAGCGTGACATTGTCTTAGAAAGCCATAGTAGTGGTTTGCATCGAATCAGCGAAATCCATAGATCTTACGACGCTTTGCAATATCCTTTGCTTTTTTGTCGTGGTGAGGATGGTTACTCTATTCATTTACCCCAGATCGATCCGAAAACTAAAATGGGTCTTAAAAAGACAATTTCTGCCGCAGATTTCTATTCTTACCGAATACTGTCCAGAGACGGTCAAATCAATCATCTCCTTTACTATCGCTCCCTCTTCAGTCAATTTTTGGTTGACGTATATGCTAATATTGAGACCGAAAGACTCAATTATATACGTCATAATCAGTCTAAACTAAGAGCAGAAAATTATATCCATTTAAAGGATGCCGTAGGTAGGCAAGACGCAGACCCTAATGATCTTGGTCAAATGGTAGTGTTGCCTTCTTCTTTTACAGGTGGACCTCGATACATGCATGAGCGAACCCAAGATGCCATGACCTACGTTCGCCGTTTTGGACGACCGGATCTTTTTATAACATTTACATGTAACCCACAATGGGAAGACATTACAAAACATTTGTTACCAGGTCAAAATTCCCACGACCGTCATGACTTAATCGCTAGAGTGTTCCGTTTAAAAGTTAGAAAAATCATGGACTTACTGACGAAACGTAAAATATTCGGTGAAGTATGCTGTTTTATGTACTCAGTCGAATGGCAAAAGCGTGGCCTTCCACACATTCACATACTACTCTGGCTTAAAAATAGCATAACGACAGATCTCATTGATAAAGTTATTAGTGCCGAAATACCAGATCCAGAAACAGACCCAAAACTGTATGAAATCGTTAAATCTAACATGATGCATGGTCCATGTGGAAGTTTTAATTTCAAGTCACCTTGCATGAAACAAAACAGTTGCAGTAAAAGATTTCCGAAACAACTCATTAAAGAAACTCAAACTGGCGAAGACGGTTACCCACAATACAGGCGTCGTTCTCCAGAAGATGGTGGCTTTACTGTTGACATTAAAGGAGTATGTTTAGATAATCGATGGGTTGTTCCTTACAATGCTGTACTTTCAAGAAGTTTTGGTGCTCATATTAACGTCGAGTACTGTAATTCAGTAAACTCTATTAAATATGTATGCAAATATGTGAATAAAGGGACGGATCAGGCTACTTTCGCCCTTGAAAATAAAAATGACGAGGTGACTACTTACGAAAATGGTAGATATATAAGTAGTTCGGAGGCTGTTTGGCGGATTTTTGGCTTTCCGATTCATGAACATTTTCCTCCAGTTATTCATCTTGCAGTACACTTAGAGAACGGACAGAGAATATACTTTAACCAAGAAAATATTATCGAAAGATTAAATAATCCACCAAATACTACGCTTCTAGCCTTCTTTAAACTTTGTCAAGTAGATATTTTTGCGAAAACTTTGATTTATTCAGATGTACCATCGTATTATACTTGGCATAAAAATAGTCACTTTGAAAGAAGAAAAAGAGGAGCTGACGTACAGGACTGGCCAGATATAAAAAAAGAAAACGCGTTGGGCCGAGTGTATACTGTGCATCCCAATAATGCGGAGTGTTTCTATTTACGTATGCTTCTGCATGAAGTAAAAGGGCCAACTTCATTTGAGGCTCTAAGAACGGTTAACGGTGAAGTACATCCCACTTTTCAATCTGCTTGCAAAGCTTTGGGTTTGCTTGAAGACGACCAGCACTGGTATGCTACCTTACAAGATGCTGCACTTTCTGAATCTCCCTCTAGAATTCGGAATTTGTTCGTAATATTATTAGTGTTTTGTCAAGTGTCAGATCCATTAGGACTTTGGGATAAATTTAAAGATATTTTATCGGAAGATTATAAACATCAAGTCCACAGAAACATAGAGGATGTTGATAACATTTGTAGTGAAGTATACAACAAATGCCTGCAAGTTCTTGAGGAAGCCGTTCTTTCATTAGGTGGGCGTTCACTTAAGGAATATGGGTTGCCACAACCAACCAGGCCACTCGATTTAGGGAACATTATGTTATTAAGAGAGACTAATTACAATACAGATTTTCTAGAGAGATTCGTCAAGGACCATAAAAATACTTTAACAATAGAACAAACGGAAGCATACGATAAAATTATGCATAGTGTTAACACAAATTCAGAACAACTTTTCTTTCTAGACGCGCCAGGTGGCACAGGAAAAACCTACTTAATAAACTTAATTTTAGCTAAAATTAGAAGCTCAAAACATATTGCTTTGGCTGTCGCCTCATCAGGGATCGCGGCCACATTGCTGGAAGGTGGTCGAACTGCGCATGCATGTTTTAAGTTACCACTCGACTTGACTCGCGTAGAAACACCCTTATGCAGTATTTCAAAACAAAGTCACCTAGCTGAAGTATTAAAAAATACAAAAATTATTATCTGGGATGAAATCACCATGGCACACAAAAGAGGAATTGAGGCTTTGAACAGATCTTTACAAGATATTCGGGGTAATAAAAATTTAATGGGTGGCGTAACCGTGCTGTTTGCTGGAGATTTTAGATAAACCTTACCGGTGGTACCCAAGGGAACTCGTGCTGATGAAGTACAAGCATGCCTTAAAAGATCGATTTTGTGGTCCTCCGTAAAAAGTATAACGTTAACTAAAAACATGAGAGCCTATCTGGGGAGTGATTCGACGGCTGGTATATTTTCAACCAGTCTTCTAAAAATAGGAAATGGTGAACATCCTACCAGGGATGGTATATTTGACATCCCTGAAGATATGTGTACATTAGTATATACCATCGAGGAGCTAATACAACACATTTATCCAGGTATTTCCGACATACAAGACAAGCCTATAGAATGGTTTTGCGAACGAGCTATTTTGACTCCGAAGAACGAACAAGCTGCATTTATTAACGACATACTTTTAAAGTCATTCGACGGAGAAGAAAAGATTTATAAATCCATAGACACACCATGCCATGCAGACGACGCTACAAATTATCCGGTCGAATTCTTAAATTCACTTAAACCAGCTGGTCTGCCATACCATAGGCTTGCACTGCGAAAAGGTACACCGGTAATGTTGCTACGTAATCTGAAACCACCGAAATTGTGTAACGGCACCAGGTTGCAAGTCAAAGCCTTACATAAATATTTAGTTGAGGCCGTTATTTTGACAGGATGTGCCCGAGGAGAAACGGTATTCGTCCCGCGCATTCCTCTAATGCCCAATGACCTTCCATTTGAATTTAAGCGCCTTCAATTTCCTCTAAAAGTTTGCTTTGCGATGACGATAAATAAGTCTCAAGGGCAAACTTTTAAAGTCGCTGGTGTTGATTTAAGAGAAGATTGTTTCTCTCATGGACAACTGTATGTTGCTTGCTCGCGTGTCAGCTCTCCCTCTAACCTGTTCATCCTGGTAAATAATAAAAAAACTAAAAATATTGTTTACAAGGAAATCCTGTAAGGCCTCTTCGTCCTATAAATCCTGTTTTTTTTTTCTTTTGAGACGATGATTTTGTCTCACTTTACTTTTTCTATATAGATTTGTATGTATACTAATATTATAAAGAGGAACAATCTATTTTTTTATATGTTTGTTTGTTTACACATGTAATCGATAAACTCCGAAACTACTGAATCGATTTCAAACATTCACCATTAGAAAGCTACATCATCCCTAAGTAACACAGGCTATATTTAATTCCAGTTGTAACAAGATTTCAGCCTGTGGAAGAAAAAGCCCTGTCGAGATCATTAAAAAACGCTATATATAACCGAATTACACGTGGGCGAAGCCGCGGGCGGAAAGCTAGTGAATTATAAATTAAAAGGTAAAGTTGTACCTAAATTATAAATAATTGCTAATAATTTCTCTAATTACTTTAATATCTAATTTAAATTTTTAATCTGCTTACGTTTTCAGAAATTATGGTTGATTGGTGACCGGTTGTTCGGTTAATTGACGGACATTTTTCCTATAAGAGAAGAAAATTACAGAAAATAAATTGCTATGTATTACAGTTAAATTAAATTTTAGAAATTAATGTTGTACGAGTAATTTTGTAGCCTAGATCCGTTATATTAGTATTATATAATTCAATAATTTAGGAATTTAGGTTTTCACTTTAGGTTTGGTGCCCAATAAACAGTAATTATATTTTTTAGGTAATAACATATTATTTTTAGGTTTATTTTTTTTTCCTCTTTGATTTATCTGCAATCAGTGCTTTTACTTTTATCAGATGTGAAAAGGGTGATGTAGTCGCTTTCAGAGTAAGTCCTCCAGTGAGAACATCTTGATCGATCTGAGAGGTAAGACTTCATCAATTCCACGTAACTGTGGGGAAGTTAGGTATTTATTTTGTAGAGTAGGCCTTTGTGCCACAATTAATCCAATGCCTGCTGTATGTCCTGAAATGCTGAGCGACAGTAGTCCTTTTCTTCTAAGCTTTGTCTTATCTTGTCACACACCCTGTGAACTTGTTCAAAAGTGGAATGCTGAGATCTGAAACGAAACTGATGTGATGTTATTATGTTATCTTCATCAAGTATTGGTTTGATTCTGCATAGAAGAAGTTTTTCAAAGACTTTTGATAATACTGGGAGCAAGCTAATGGGTCTATACGAGGAGACTTCATGAAATGATTTTCCAGCTTTGTGTATCATGAGAATCTGCGATACTTTCCACGACTGTGGAAATGGTTGAACTCTCAAAATAACATTGAATAATGTTTTAGAAACACCACTGCCTTTCTGGGTAGTTGTTGCAATACTTCCTTTGTAATGAGGTGCCTGATAATCCTGGAGCAAAATTGAGTACACAAACTGTTCGGTCTCACTGTCATTGCTAGGATTAAGCCAGGTGACAGGTGATCGGAAAAAGAATCTGCTTTTTCTTGAGAAGTTCTTGCCCAACCCTTGTCGTATCTCAAAGGGGCCATTGTTGGCTGCGGGCCTGTCGTAGTTTTTGGTAAACTTCCACAGCGAGTAGAGGTGTCCGTAGGAGTGCTCAGTCAACAGGATTCTTGGATTAGTCTTGTAACGTATTCTGTTGCGTCATCTATGATATCAGCTGTCTTCAAAGTCATCTTCATTTGTATATTGTGTGTTATGTACTGCCCAAACGATTTCCAGTCAGTACTTTTGTTATAGAGAGTAATGGGATCCGTTTTGTCTATCAACCCTGAGCTTACCGTAAGTATAACTGGTGTATGGTCTCAGGGACTGTCATAGCATGATTCGGTCTTAAGATATTCCTTAGTGAGTTCTTTAGCAACAAAAAAGTCCAGCAGATTAGAAAGTCTATCAGAAAGGCTTGGCCAATATGTTGGTTATGCAGTTGTTATCACAAAGCTATGATAATTATCCAGTGCTAGCTTTTCTTGTCTGCCCCTTGTAGTTATTAATCTAGATCCCATCACCTGTGCTTTGAATTCCAGTCTCCTGCCGTAATGTAGCGATTCCCAAGAGTATTGAAAAAGTCGGCGAACTATAACTTATTTAATGTCTTGGTGGGCAATACACTGCAGTTATGTTAAGGTACCCAGTTTTATCTTGAACTGTTATAGTTGTGGCTTGTATTGCTGGTAAATGTACTTAAGAAGTTTAAATGCTTTGTTATTAGTCCCTGGTGCAAAATTAACAAAGAATGTTGAAGTTGCTTTCATTTCAGGCCCATACTTAGCGTTGATTATTTCTCCAGTAACTATGTTGTCAGTGGCTTCAATCTCCTCTTTTATTATAAAAAGAGGAGATTTTTAGTAGAAGGGTTTTTTGAGGGATTTCTGATTACTATTCTAAAGTTTCTTATGTCCTTTCTATTGAATGTATGGCCTATAAGACCACTTTCTCTAATTATTGTTATCAGATTTTTGTAAACCTCAATTTCCACGCTGCTGATTCTGAGTTGGTTCCTATTTACTATTATGTAGGTGAACTGATTTCTTTCTGAGACTGTTTCTAAGAGTTCTGTCAGTTTATTTACGTCCTCAACACCATACAGTATTATCGGTGGAGGTTTGTTTGGCTTTCTTACCTGCATATCAGTATTCTCCTCAGCAATATCAATCGGCAGTCAAGTGAACTGGTTTGATTTTCGGACAGGAACTGGCGATAGTATTTGTGAGAGTTTCTTTCGCTTGGGATTTCTGTGGTTTGGTATTTTCTGCCAGGATGGAGGGTAGGGTTTATTCGAGTTAGGGCTTAGCTGAGGTTAATTGAATTTTTGGATCTGTGTTCCACTAATCTCTGCAGTACTTCCCACAGATTCAGATCTGTCTCTTTGTAGAAACATGTTGAGCTTGAAAGGCTTGTTGAGCGAGTTTTTTGCTGCTTGTCAGATCTTAGTCGCCACTATTGGGTACATGATGAGTTCGCAAAATTTTGCTCTCCCCAGAAAACGAGGAGCAGACCGAGCTGAGATTCTCCAGCGGTGCTGGTAAACTCCCGGGGTAATTTCTCTTTGAATTTTGCTTTCATTTTTTTAGATTATGTACCCACGTATCGGTTGAGTAGTCCTAGCCTTTGGTGAGTCAACACCTACATTCAAGGCAACATGGGTTTGGAATCAGAGTTTACCGTCTCATAGATGAGCTATCTGCCATGATTATCAAGGCCTATCCCGGGCATAGACACTTAAATTAATGTGGCGGTGCCTTTTTGCCACTGTCACCTGTCGTCTTTGAGATTGCACGCTATTGTTGAGGTACACCTTGTCAAAGGCTTCCCAGCGCCTCTTAGACCGGCTGCTGCATTGTCCGCGACTGTTTATTGATTATTCAAATCTAACCTCCATATGTGGAGGCCGTTCGCTATCCACACCCGCGACGCGTGTGTATTTATTAGGCTATGCCCCTGGTAATTTTCCCCCAGAACCACACACATTTTTACTCTGTCTACATTTTCAGAAATTATGCTTTATTGCTTTGTATTATAGTTAAATTAAATTTTAGAAATTAATGTTTTACGAGTCATTTTGTAGCCTAGATCCGTTTTATATTTCTATTTCATAATTCAAGACTTTAGGAATTTAGGTTTTGTTTTCACTTTAGGTTTGGTACCCAAAAAACAGTCATTATATTTTTTAGCTAATAACATATTATTTTTATGTTTCAATTTTATAAATAATAAAGGCTTATCTAAAAAGTATTTACCTTATGAAACCATTCACAAATAATAAAAATTTAGACAATTTAGTGATCATTATATTGACAAAATATTGTTTGCATTGGATAATACATTTCTTTTACTTCCTTTAGAATACAACTTTAACTAATGGTTGTATTATATTACAAGGCACGTAGTGCAAATGCTACAATAAATATTTTCAATAAGAAGACGAAATCGTCTTCTTATTTGTGAATTACAGTCTCAGCAGTATGTACAAGAATCTATTAATTTATTTATTTTATTTACTTACTTCTACATAAGTAAAATCATAGTCGGCCATTGTATGCAAATTAAAAAAAACTAAAGATTTAATTAAAAACCAAGATAGATTTTAATCTTCGGAGTTTTATTTTTTAGCCACTTAGTTTTTAAAAACAAAAAAAAATTGGGATTAAAATTTTAAGAAACAATGAAATTTTTTTTTTGGATTTCAGAAAGTTACAGATTTAGATTATATACAGGGTTAGTTGTAATTAGTTAACCACCTCTTGCAGGCAACCTCTTTACACTAATCCCAACAAAATTTGTTCTTCATTTTTTTTTAAATAGTTGTTGGGATTGATGTAGAGAGGCTGCCTGCAAGAGGTGGTCAGCTAATTAAAAATAACTCTGTATAAATTTTCAACCGAATTCCCAAAATAAAAGGCTGTAAATTCGTAATTGTGATAACCTAAGACTATTTCTCAAGTACTAGTTCCAAAAAAAAAATCTATAATTTTTGGTTTGGGGGCTTGTTTTTTGTTTTATTTTCAAAGCAAATCAAAAATTGTAAGAATTCATCAACCATTCATCTCAGAGGATCCTCTGAAATTTGTAGCAATGACAAGAAGTAGTACTTTATTAATTTTCCAGGGTATTTTACTTTTTTATTTAATTTTTTCTTATAAATGCCTTTTCTAAGAATTTCCCAATTAGTAAAATAATTCTACTACTACAAGTCGTATATACCACAATATGCGTTATAAGTCAATAATTATTAATATTAGTACTTTATATAAATAAGAATGTTCCAAAGAACATCATAAAATAAAAAAAAACAAAAATGTAATAACCCCCGATACAAAAAGATCTCTAAAAAGAATAATATTATTATTATTACGTATTGAAGTCGTTGCGTCAGAGGACCGTTTCACATACGTTGACGATTGTGTTTATTTAACGAAGTATTCAGGGCTAATGAATGAGGACTTAGACAAAACGATTTCGTATTGGTATTTCCATATTTGTCTTTGTAACTTAGTTGCATTCTGATTTCTTCCCTTATTTAGCGATATTTCGCAGTACTTAGCGGCGGTATATGTTAAAAAATATACCAACCCTCAAACTATAAAAATTGGTTAATTTGAGATTCCGTAAATTACTTGACTCTTTTTAAATGAGTATTTATAATTTTATGGCCAATACGCTCACACTGTACAGGATATAGTTTTTTTTAATATTAATCGTTATCTGTAAGCTAAGAGATATTAACTCTTTATTTAATATTTAATTATAATAATTAACAATAACAATAATCATAAATTCTTAAGTCCGTCTAATTTATTAATTCCAATTCGTAACTTAGTACACAAATTCGTTATATTTAATTATATCTTAAATGAGGTGAACTTTTTTTAATTAAAGGACCCGCAGTCTTTAATACAAATTATACAAAATGATGAGTATTAGCCCTATGATTAATTATAAGAAAGAAAATGTTAAATAATCTCGGATTAACTTTTACGATTAATTGAAATATTATTCATAATCATATTTATTTAATGAGTAATATTATTTATATCGATAGAATTACATCCTATTTATAAGACCATAGTACAACAAACTGTTATTTAAACGAGATATGGTTGTGATAATTGCAATATACGTCTCTCTATCTACCTTTATCGCAATTCTCACAACAATATCTCTGCATAATATCTATATAACATACAATATCTACATAACATACAATATATAAAATGTATACAAACAATGAAATCCTTATTTTCTATTGAGGTTTCTAGTACACTAAGCAATATAGTACAACTCAAACGAATCTTATACACTGTAGTGTTTTTATATTCTAATATATAGATGTATTATATGTACTCTTTAACAATGGACAAACGTACATCTTATGTACAACAATCCAAACTATCCAACTAACCTTCAGAAATTAATATAAAAGTAGAAGGTTAAAAAATCTATATAACATTTTTTTTTAGATTATGTGTAATAAATTTAAAAAACATCCTTTGTCACGTATTTTGACAGCGTATAGTATTTTGATGATCTTCTACCTTGTGTTGAAACTTTTTAATTAGTAAAGTGATTATAAAGTTATAAGTCTAGCCTTTTCATACGAAATTCGTATAAACGAATTAGCATTATAAGTAATTAACTATGTAATTTATTTTTTAGGACTTAATATAAATCAGAATATCCCTAGGAACATTAACATAATAATATTTTATATGAAAAGATGAAAGATGTTAGAGTCATTGAAGGCTACAACATTATAATTCAGTTGCCATAGCAACTGTATCATTGAAGTGGGAGGTTCGAGGCTGGAGTCAGAGCTTCATGATATTCTTATATTATATTAAAACGAGTGATAAATTTGTATGAAAATCTGGCTCGGTTCTGCTATCCTCATCGTTTAATGGAATATATTTAACTTGTTTCTTGTATTTGTGGTTAAATTGACAGTAAAATTAGATTTTTATAGTATATCTACATGCAGCTAGTAATATATAGATATATGTAAACGTAAATATATATTTTTTTTCAATTAAAATTTTAACTTTCAATTCAATTTATACTAGTAACTGACTGAACTGAATTCAACAATAATAAAATCTTCTGAAATTAATTTCAGCCTTTAAAAAGCCGACAATAATATAATCTTAACGGACACCAGTTAAAATTTTAGTAAAGAGTAACATTTTAAATTGTGGTAAACATTAAATTCTTAAAAAAAAGTATTTTGGTAGCAGGATATTAAAGTTACAGACTTTCATTGTAGTAATTCAATAAATTAAATGATTATCCGAGATTCGATCTTTAGATTTAATTTACTCTTGAGATTCCTACGAAACATTTTTTTGGATTACTTATTATTTTAGTAAACGGTTTTATTTGCTCACCCCGTTTGTTTGTAAGAGTCAAATTTAGTAAGTGCCCCACGATTTTATTTTTGTTTAATCAATGCATATGTGTAAAATTTGTATATTTCAAAAATGACATCTTCTGTCATAGGTGTTTACATAAATGTATATTGCATTTTTAGGAATTTATGTGACCATAAATATTTCCAGAAAGCGAGTAGGTTACGAGTTACTTTATTTTGAAATTATAACAATATATACATATTGGTAT
The DNA here is from genome assembly GCA_959347405.1 of Napeogenes sylphis. Classification (NCBI taxonomy): domain Eukaryota; kingdom Metazoa; phylum Arthropoda; class Insecta; order Lepidoptera; family Nymphalidae; genus Napeogenes; species Napeogenes sylphis. Next base: position 23,873,140 of record OY365783.1, read on the forward strand.
CCATGACTGTATTCATGAAATTATTTTTTAGTTTTTAGTACATCTATCTGCAATATAAAACCGTTTTTTTTTTTTTTTACTTTTTTATTTTATTTAAGTATGTAATATACGTATCCAAATAATACGTGAAGCAATAACTTTGTACTCCTCTTCACGATTATTACAGGGAGGTAATACACGTTGCTTGATGAAGCCATATATGAGAAATGGATCTGATGGATTCGTCGGTTTGGCATGGAGTTGGTATTTGTCGTGTCGTGCCTAGTCGAGGAAGGTAGCGGGACCCGAAACAACGGCAATGTAATTTAAACGCTGCTGACCTGGATTATCCCGGTTACTTGTTAGAATTATTTAAGTATCTCGGTGAGGCTCGGTGTATCGCCTCTCTTTCAATATTGGAACAGTGCCGAAATCCTGGACGCTTGCCAACGTGCAACCAGTGCCCTTAAAAACAGTCATGCCGATCCTGCCAATTATAGACCGATTTCAATTAGCTCCATACTCTGCAAGATTATGGAGCGTGTTTCTGAGTCGTGCCTTCTAGCGTACCTAGAGGGTAACGATCTCTTCAGGGAACGACAGTACGAGTCTCACCGAAATTTTGTAAAAAAGACACCATCGTCAACGTACGTATAACGATCAGCCGAAGCAACGACTTCAATAAGTACATAATAATACTAATTTTATCCTCTTTAGACGTATTTTTGATCGCTGAATTTTATTTTATTTTTCTGCTTTTTAAAATTATTTTAATTTTTTCTATGTTATACTAAATGAACCTACCAACACACTAATTTCAGTTGTTTAGGTTTGTACTATCAATAATGTATAAGAATCTTTCACCAGAACCAATAAAAGCTTTATATGTCGAAGACGACTGCGTCTATTTCGACCAAACATAGCTAAGAACCATATCGACCAATAGAGCTTTCATTACAAAAAAATGGGTGCTACTTTGCTACAGACAGACACACAGATACACAGATATGTGTATCTGTTATAAGTTTGACCTGTGGGTCTTATAACACCCCACTTCTTGAGTCGGGTGTTAAAAGATTCACCAGTTATTTTTACCACTAAGATTTTTTTTTCACAATATCAATTAATCACAAAAATTGTAACTGTAAAAAAATATTTAAAATCGTAAAAAAAAAATATTATGAGGAAATTCAATTAACATTTTTTCACCTAATTTTAACTCAATAAATTCGGTAACTAAAATAACGACGACACAGATTTAGTCTTGTGTCTTCTTTGACATTCATTGTGTTATGAAAATGTCTATAAAATTTCGATAATTCAAAACCTACGCTATTTTATGACAGTGAGAGATCGTGCTGAGATCTTTTATTACGAGGAAATTCAATTAACATTTTTTCACCTAATTATAATTCAATAAATTCGGTGACTAAGATAACGACGACAAAGATTTAGTCTTGTGTCTTCTTTGACATTCATTGTGTTATGAAAATGTCTATAAAATTTCGATAATTCAAAACCTACGCTATTTTATGGCAGTGAGAGATCGTGCTGAGATCTTTTATTTAATGTTATAGAATATCTATACAGTTAAATTTGTATTAACAAGGTGTTTTCTATTATTATTTACCTGTTATCTGTTTCCGACTAATATTTTTATTCGAAAAATTTACCGTTTTCTGTATTTTCCTAAACTTTTGAGAAATATATTTTGTCGTAGTAAAATTATTTAATATGCTGGATCATATAATAAGCTATCATGACTTAAAAATAGTGCAGTAGTTTTAGCCTTAAAGATCAAAAAACAGATGAACAGACAAATATCAATAGTATACACTTTACCGTACCGTATAGTATAAACGTGATCCGAAAGTTCTACCTGATGTAACTTATTTCCAGATCGTAGTAGCCATTACCTTGGCTCAAAGACAAATATAAAGATTATGAAGATCACAATTAGTAAAAACAATATTTGCGACAGGCTCTTATCCCAAATAATTATTAGAAATCGAAACATCCAGTGCAAACATACATACGTTTTTCCATACATTTTTACTTTTATTGCAGTGTTGAGCATATAACAAAATAATGTCCATGTTATTATTAATATTAGCAATACTTAAAGAAAACTTAATAAAACATTGAGAACGGAGCCGATAAAAATAAAAGGTTGTTATTTCAAAGTACAAAGTAATAACGTTAGATGAGAGGGCTAATATCGGCGACTGCTAACGCAGCTTAGAATTAAATGTTCCACAACGATACAAGATGTCGTTACACGTATCTTATTAATATATAAAACGAACCTCGGGATAGTGACTCTCAGAATATTCCTTAATTTAAGTGTGCCTGATTTTCATTGCATATGAACACGTGTCTCATCTGGCTGAGTTGGTTACAGTTAGCTTTTTCTCAAGGAATTATTTAATAATTCTCATTCTCAGTAATTCTAATTCTGATAAAAAAACCAGTAAGTAAAAAATGAATAATTTATAAATATGGGGCAGACGGGCTGAGATTTTTGAATACCGACAGTCTGCTCCTCTGAGGAACCTTATCTCTACACACCTTGAGTACTGTTCTCATCTCTGGTCCGGATCACCCCAATATCAGCTTCTACCATTTGACCGCGTACAACGGAGAGCCGTTCGGATTGTCGGGGACCCGGTGCTCTGCGAACGGCTGGACTCTTTGGCATTGCGTAGAGACGTGGCTTCTTTGTGCGTCTTCTACGGCATTTACAACGGGGAATGTTCCGAAGAACTATTCGATCTGATGCCTGCCGCCGAATTTCATCACCGCACAGCGCGCCATCGCCTCCAATATCATCCTTATCACCTGGATGCGTGGCGATCCTCTACTGTGCGGTTTTCAAGGACATTTTTCCCACGTTTCACTCGCTTGGGGAACGAACTCCCTTCGGTGGTATTTCCAGATCGGTACGACATGGATACCTTCAAAAAAGGCGTCTACTCCTACCTACATGGCCGAGTGTTGCACTCTTGTAAATCCTCGGATATTGCAAGAGTTCATGGGCGGCGGTGATCACAAGTCATCTGTGACCCGCCAGCTCGTTTGCCCTCCTCTTACATAAAAAACAAAAAAAAATAAACCTTGATGACTTAAGCATTCCAAATATAATCCTTATTAATGGGATGAGATGCAATCAATTGGATGCCTCACAAAACTATATCTCAATGTAGATCAGGATAACATTAAAATATGCGCAACCGAAAAAATACCAACTTTTATTTTGAAGTTTTAATTTGGAAAAATATATTCGGACCAACACTTGGATCAAGTGATTGTGAAGTGGTGTGATTTGTCCCAACAATATTATAATAAAACGACTATGTGGGAAATTAGTAATCATATTTTATTAGTAATCATTTGTTATTAGTAATCATATATTTATCAAAATCTTATAACAATCTTCTTAGTCAACAAAATTTTACAAAAAGTAACAGCTTTTACTTTTATATAATTGAGTTTAGGAAAACTTCTGAAAACAGGTAACATATGCAAATTATTAAGTAGAAAGTTTTCGCTTATGAATACTCTAGAACAACCATTCTAGAGTATTCCGTTCCGTTGAATTATATAAAATATAATATTGTTCAGAGTATAAAAAATCAATAAAAAATTTAATAGAGACATATATTCAACTATATGTACAAGGATTAAGGATGAGGAAAAAAATTCCAAAAAAAAAACACTACAATAAAATGTAGCTATCTGAGAGAAGTCTCAACGTTTCTTACATAAATTACACAAAGAGAATCTATCGTAAAATTTTCTTCATTCCTTCCCTAAGGGAGTGATTTTAGAGAAAAATTTATATAATCATTTTTATTATTTTTTAATTTTTATTATTTTAATTTTTATTATTTTTCTTGGTGGTAGACCATAACATCCGGTCGCCGGCAAAGTTACCACCCATCGGGCAGAGTCGTGCCGCAAAACGACCTAGTCGTGTTCCGGCACGTTGCTCGATGAAGCCGTTTATGGGAAATGGGTCTGAACAGTTGCGGTGCGTTGGCGAACCGGTCTGACGTCGGGTTGGTGTTTGTTTTGTCGGGTGTCTAGTCGAGGAGGGTAGCGGGATCCGAAGCGACGGCTTTCCGCTGGCCGCCCGCAGATAGTTGGGGGCCCAATTAGTGGGATAGCCAACCACGAAAGGCTGCCCCGCCAGCTGTGAAAAATCCCAGGGTGGCTCCATCGTGCTGGTTGGCGACCAGACGAGGAGGCCCGATGGCGATCCCTGGGGGGGTTCGGGCGTCCCCGCAGTCTCCAGACTAGCCTCCCAGTGGCAAGACATCACCGATTTCGACGTCGGGTTCGATACGTACCGTCTCGTTCAACTGCCATTTCCCATCCCTATTCACTTTTATATTTATTTATTTTTTTATGAAAAAGTTAAGAAAAAAGAACAAGGTTACACAGCGGTTGCACTCCTCCTCATATAAAGTGCACCTTACTAATATCAGGGGTTTGCACTCAAATCTTTTAGCTGTCCACCACCACCTGGAGACAGAGCAGCCGCACTTGCTCTTTTTGACGGAGACGCAGATACAATGTCCTTTGAGCGCTGCATACTTGGATTATCCCGGTTACTCGTTAGAGCACAACTTTCGCTCACGGGCCGGAGTCAGTGTGTACGCGCGGAACGACCTCTGTGTTCAGCGTCTCCGTCACCTTGAAGACCCCACTTTTTCTTCCCTATGGGTTTTAGTGGACACAGGAAACGAAAAAATCCTGTATTCCTGTGTCTACCGTTCGCACAGCGGTGACCAGGAGACAACTCGTTTATTTGAGTATCTCAGTGAGGCTGCAGATATGGCTCTGTATCAGTACCCTTCGGCGCAGCTCGTCTTTCTGGGGGACTTTAATGCCTGTCATCAGGACTGGCTGTTCCCGTACCAGAAGACCGACCATGCTGGAAGAGAAGCGCGGAACTTTGCGTTGTCCTTGGACCTCTTTCAGCTGGTGAGGCAAGCGACAAGGGTACCAGATGTGGAAGGCCATACAGCCAATTGCCTGGACCTTATGCTGACAACTGATCCGGACAGGTATCGTGTAGAGGTCACGTCCCCCTTGGGAACCTCCGATCACTGTCTGGTGAAATCTGTATTTACATATTCCCCACCAGCTTTCGAACCACATGGTGTTAGGCGAGTATGGAAATACAAGTCAGCAGATTGGGATGAGATGCGGCACTTTTTTGCGTCTTATCCTTGGCGGCAGGTCTGCTTCTCTTCTTTGGATCCGTCGAGTTGCGCGGATGCTATAACCGATGTGGTGCATCAGGCAATGGAGTATTTTATTCCTTTTGCTGACGTACCTATCGGTGGCAAAGCTCGCCCATGGTTTAATGCCGAATGTCGTCATGCACATGACCGTAAACATTCGGCATACCTCATTTGGGCTGATGCTCGAAGCCGCAAAACTCCGGATGTAAGTACAAAGAAGAGATCCTTTAACCAAGCTGCCAAGTCCTATAAAAAGGCATTGCGGAAGGCTCGTCTTGATCGGATCGTTAAGAATGGCGAAAAGCTCTCTGTCAGACCAACTGGCAGTCGAGCTTTCTGGTCTCTTGCCAAAGCGATCGAGTCGAACTTCTGCCAACCCTCACTGCCTGCTCTGCTGAAGCCTGATGGATCCCTGGCCCACACAGCAACAGAGAAAGCGAATGTATTTGCTTCTCTGTTTGCTGAGAATTCGCTTCTAGACACTGGCAATGCTTCTCCAGAACATCTTCCTCACTGCGGTATTTCGATGCCTGAAATCCGCATCACGAACAAAGAGGTATGGAGAACATTGTGTCGTTTGGATGTGAATAAAGCCAGTGGTCCTGATGGTATACCAGCCATTCTGCTCAAGACATGCGCAGGTGAGTTGTCTCCTGTATTGACACGTCTGTATCGCCTCTCTTTCAAGACTGGAAAAGTGCCGGAATCCTGGAAGCTTGCCAACGTGCAACCCGTGCCCAAAAAAGGCAGCCGTGCCGATCCTGCCAATTATAGTCCCATTTCAATCACCTCCATACTCTGCAAGATTATGGAGCGTGTATTGAACTCGCGGCTTCTAGCGTACGTAGAAGGTAACGATCTCCTCAGTGACCGACAGTACGGATTTCGCCGAAATAGGTCCACTGGGGACCTTCTAGCGTACGCAACACACATTTTAGGCGAAGCCATCGAGAGGAACGGAGAAGCGGTCGCCGTCTCTCTGGACGTCTCGAAGGCTTTTGACAGGGTCTGGCATGTGAGCCTTTTAAGCAAGCTTTCAGCGTACGGTATATCTCCTGGTCTGATTGGCTGGATAACGGACTTTTTGAGCCAGAGATCTCTCCGTGTTGTTGTCGACGGGTGTTCTTCGGAACCCTTGACAATAAATGCCGGAGTACCTCAGGGGTCCGTTCTTTCTGCAACTCTTTTTCTGCTGCACATTAACGATCTGCTGAAGCCCGGTATCTATGGGTATGCAGACGACAGCACAGTTGTAGAAAGATATCTGCCAAGTTCTCGGGCTAGTCGAGATCAAGTACAGTCTGAAAGAGAAGCCATGGTGCAATGTTTGAATGACAAACTTCAGGCAGTCTCCGCATGGGGCAATGCCAATCTTGTCAAATTCAACGCCACCAAAACGCAGACGTGTTTGTTCACCGCCAAAAGGAGCCCCTTCACCTTGGCTCCTACTTTCCAGAATGTATCCTTGGAATACAGTGACTGGCTTCAGTTGTTAGGCTTAGAGATCTCCTCGAACCTCAACTTTGGTCGGTACATTGAGTCCAGAGCAAGAGCAGCTGCGGGAAAGCTTGCCGTACTTGCTAAGGTGCGACAGTACTTTACACCGGGACAGCTTCTTGTATTATACAAAGCACAGATCCGGTCGTGTGTAGAGTACTGTGGCCATATATTTGCTGGTGCCGCAAAGACTCATCTTGCGGTTCTGGACTCAATTGAGAGGCGAGCAAAGAGGCTTATTGGCGACCCTAAATTGGTTGACGCCAAACTCCACAGCCTTGAACACAGGCGTAGAATTGCTAGCCTCTCAGTATTCTATAGGATACATTTTGGTGAGTGTGCGCAGGAATTGCACGACCTAATTCCCCCATCCCCGTTCCTTTGCCGGACGTCCCGACGCACGGCGGGTATCCATCCCTACGTTGTGGACATTCCACCTGTCCGAACGAAGCGCTATGCTTCATCTTTTTTAGTGCGTACAGCGAAGGACTGGAACAATCTGCCTGCGTCGGTATTTCCGGCAAAATATAATGTGGGTGTCTTCAAGAGGAGAGTGAATAGGCTGCTAGGTTAATGCGCTTTACCACCTAAGACTACATTTCACTTTCCATCAGGTGGAATGTAGTCAAGCATTAACCTAGTTTTGTATAAAAAAAAAAAAAAAAAAAAAAAAAAAATTAAGTGCTGACCAGATAACTACATTGCTTTTTAGTTACAAAGAAGTTTTTCAAATAAATAATAAAATAGATGTTTAGGTTAGGTACATTTAAAACTCTTTTCTTGAAAAAAAAAATAAATATATGATTTCCTCGTTAGTTAAAGCCAGTTTTATAAATGAAGATAAACCTGTAATCTAATCTATACCTATATTAAAATTATAACTGATAGATTTCTGTACATGTAAAATATTAAAAATTATATAATGGGGGGACTTTATAAGAGCAAGAGAATCCAAAAGAATGGTTTATCATTTTAATTATTTGTCTATATGTCTGTACGTTTGTGCACGCTAATCTGAGAAACAGCTTAACCAATTTGGATGAAGTTTTCAAGTAATATACTGTCACCGTCTTTATTTAACATAAGTGTTTATTTCATTTAAATCGGTTAAGAAATAAAAATGTTATGTCAAATTATGTCAATCACGTAATAGTTACCATGCAAATATTCTTCTTCTATGTCTATACATGCAATAAATCCGTAGAGGAGTAGTCTCTGTACATTGAAATATATAAAAAAACAGCCAGGTTGGAAGGGATAACTCACAGAATCCATTTCTAAATTTTTTGAAATGTTTGTGTGTTTATCTGTTTCTTTTTTAGATGTGCATGCAACACAAAAAATATATATGGCTAATGCAAATAACGTTTATGCATAGAAATTGAGAGCGAGTAACATTTACATTTTGACTTTCATTGCACACTCTTCACTCTATCAAAAGGTTAATGTAATTATGTAAAGTGTTCCAGAAATGTAGCTTTATACATATAATAAACCTGTAACTGATCCCTGTCTGTACATAGAACATATTTTCAAAAAAAACATAATGGGGGACCTTTATGTAAGCAAGAGAACCCAAAACAATATTTTTGCATTTTATCTGTTGAATGTCTATACGTTTGTGCACGCTAATCTCTGGAATGGATTTACGGTTTGGATGAAATGTTAAGGAAAATATGTTGTCATGGGCTTCACTTTACATTCAGTGTTTTTTATTTAAATCGGTTAACAAATAAATAAGTTAATAATCTCTTATTTTCGTACCATTGCGGTAAGACATTTTTTCGAAAATGGTGATTCTCCCCTCAGGGTATATAATTCCAATAATAAAAATATGAAATTAGACTACCTCCTCTGTAAAAAAAAGTTGTGGTTAAAAATAAAAATATATATAAAAATAAACTAGAAATACTCCTCACGCAAAAACTGCTTGCCGGAGTTTGATGAAACTTTGAACGGGTACGTTTTCATCAAAATCGAAATCTATGCGTACGAAATTGCAAACAAAGCTACATTAATATAAAAACATAACTTACCCACCCACAAAGAATATAATAAATCGACGATCGAAATCGCTAGCGTGCTGAATTGCTAGACAGAATAAGTGTGGAAGGCGTTAAATTGCTCGACTACTTTAGTCGAGCAATTTTTAAATACAATAAGGGCAAAACCAAATAATTTTAATGTCTTAAAAATCCTAAAGATTTTTTTAAACAATTGTCGGGATTGTCACATTGAACTGTTTCACATATTTATATATTAATTAGCACTTCACTTTTAATTACTTGGATTTAATTCTTCATTGGTACTGTACAACAGCTTCCCTCTCGAACATAGCCCTAAACGCATATTACATACCCCTCTTTAGAAAGTCCCTTTTTCACACAAATAATAATAATATACAAAAACAACAATTACTAGTGCATGAAAAGTTGTAAGTACTTCTACTTACCGTACTTATTCTCTTATACTACTTATCGTATTAAATAATGGATTTAATTGTAAAGCTTTAGTGGTTCACATTATTTTATTTTATTCAGCTATTTACTAATCGAGAAAACGGCCCTCCTGACATAAATAATAATCTTTGTGAAATAAACTATAAAATAGTTAGTAGGAAACAAAAAAAAATCAATACTAAACATAACAGTTTTAAATATCACTACGTAAGTTATTAAAACGATATCTAAAATAATAAGACCTCATTGGTTTACATTAAATAAATTGTTTAACAATGATGTATGATAGGTTGAATATTTATCAAAATATATAAAAATCGCTGTTATAAAGTAAAAAACATAGTACTTACGATTAATAAGAAAAATTCGAAATTTCGGAGTGCTTTAAATAGGTATTGGTACACTGCAACGCCTTCTGATGCGGACTTAAAAGGGGATATAATAAAAAGGTGATATTCTCAAAATCTTAAAAGAATAATGAATTCATAGACCAAGATTGCAGTACTAGCTAAGTTATCCAGTTAAAAATCTGTGCCCTGTATTTAAACACACAAACGAACAAAAAGTATCTATCGTTTACCACAAAAACGCACCCATGAACGCCGCGATCAAGACGAGGGACTTTCTAGACACAACATCTGTAAAATTAATGAGTCACCCCACAGTCATAACCACTGTTTGACTTTTTTTTTCCCTAAAAATTAAAACCAACATACCAGGATATAGTTTTCTACGGCAGATTATGTTCGAGAAGGCGGTTGAGAAAGCTTCCTTTGAAAAATTTGAAATATTTTTTTGAAAATTTATTAAAATTTATAACGCAACTCGTTTTCATAATAATATTACATAACGTTATGTCTTGTAATTAAAAAGAGACACTTAATTATATTTAAAAATCTTAAAAATAAAACAAAAACTACGAACAAAATCTATTCAGTATTTTATATTTTTTCCTTCTAAAATTATAGTGTTAACGAAACACGTGTAAGCTCAAGATAGTTACTGAATTTATGTGGAATTCCCCTTATCCTGGCTATACACATAATATCAGTACTATATTTAAATTGGATTATCATCGGAACTACGCAGAATTTTGTAATTAACAAAATAAAATTGAACTAGTTCATTATGGAGAGAGGATTAATATAAACTCTTCTGATTTGATCTAAACGTGCATGCTAATAATGTCTGTAATAATTTGAATTGATTTCGGTATAATTATAGAATTCAAATATATTCAATTTAAATATAAGTATAGAAGGAACAAAAATTTTATAAAATCGTTCTAGTGACACGAGACATGAATATGTTTATTGCTTTTTATAATCCTTGACAGTCTGAGACTATAATAGCGCTTGATCTAGTTGAAGTAAGTTTTGCCAGTTTCTTTAACCTTATAGGCGCCTCATAAGTGTTATTGGCTCACGAAAATCAATTATTTCTATTTTTTATGAGATAATTTGGGTCCAATAATACTAAGGCCCATGTCCTTGTCGTGACTATGTCTTGCCTATAAAAGTTAGTGCAAAGTTTTATATACAATATCTTACAAAGATACCATGGCACAACTCAACAGGTTATAGGATCTTAGTGATTTATAAATAATTTATGGCTGGCTGTTTTAATAAAAGAAATAGTATTATAATAAGATTACTAGAATTTGATGTATTTGAAACTTTGAAGACGTGAATGTTATAAAGCAAAATGAAATAAATTAATATGTATATTTAATTTTTCAAGGTGTTTCGTAACGACAAATATGTCATATTTAATAACCAAAATTTTGCGAATGTTATACCAGATTATTCATTAATAACGGTTCTTAAATTGCCTTAGTTAGGATGATCCAATTATTTTTTTATTTTGTTTAAATTTTATGTTCAAAGTATTTTCAACGCCTAAATGCAACTACACTAACTAAATGCAACAAAATTAATATCTGATATATATCTCCATTTTAAAACCGTAACAACATAAAAGCGCAGGTAACATTTATTTTTCGTCGAAATAATTCGTGCTGGTTATTACAGGACCATGGATAGGAAATTGGTTTTTTGTACTCCTATACGTTTTTTTAGCTTTAAAAGTAGATAATTTTTGTACTTGGAAAAAGTTTTTCGTTTTATTTATTTAAAATCACAAACTGTTTGAATAAGTGTCAAAACATATGATAAAATATACATTTTCTAATGATTTTGGTGAAAACAGTGTTTTTTTTTACCCCAGCGCTTATTAGTAAACTGAAGAAACATAAATTAATTTTTTTTCTCTCCATAAATAATTATCCAAACCGTTCAAGTCCTAAAAAATATCGTTATTTTTAACTTATTCTATAACATAACTTATAATAGCCTGTGACGAACTTAAAGATGTCTGCAGATCTTTCAAAACCGATTTCTTTTAAACTAGATACACAAACGATTACCTACAAGCAGACCCAATACTTGTCTAACTTCGTTTACTTTTGAAGATAAAGATTCCCTTTGATCCTACGCTTTATTTAGAAGCCGACAAATCATGTTCTATGTAAAGATAAGATGACTACTGAAAAAGGGATTTGTATTTATTTCTTCTGTTGTATTTTTTGTTTTTATACTGTTAATGATTTTTTGTAAAAATATTTATATTTGAATATAATAAAAAAAAATTGTAACCACTTAAATGTAACATCTTTTTAAATTTGGAAAGTAACCGTTATGTGGTTTTACTTGTGTCATTAGAAATCTAATTTAAGACTAAAAAGTTATTATATATTAACCTACTTGAGCTCATGTTACATCTCCTTTAAAACAGAAGTTAAATTAGATGTAACATGAACTAGCATTAGTAGAAACTAAACTTCCTTTACCTTAATCGGCATTCTAAAAAAATTATCAACGATACAAAAAGACCTCTAATAAGAACAAAAATAATATTATTATGTTCTTATTGAAGTCGTTGCGTTGTAGCCTAAGAGCCCGTGAACCCCAGACCTTCCTTATTTTATAAAAGCTGAAAGTTTGTCAGCGCACACTACCAATACAGGTAAGAACGATGGAGCATTATGAAGTTCAGACTATAGTGGCTTGAGCAGGTAATCAATGCTGAAGGTGAGAAAATTACTACTTTACTTTCGTCATATTATAAAGTCTGATTTTTTGGTAATACCTTAAGAATATTATTAAAAATTACGTCATTCATTGCCAGACACTTTACACCGTGGCAACCCCTTGCCAGACACCCTTAATGTTATGAAAATTTCAACCTTACTTACGTTATAGTATAAAAGCTGATTTTTAAATATAATAATTACATGATAATTAGATGATGTTTTCTCATCAGCCAGACACTTTTCATAGTTCTAACCCCTTGCCAGACAATAAAATAGGGTAGCTGTAAGAAGGAGCGCGAGGTACTGTACACGTATAGGTGCGAGTGAGATGGCTAGTTACGTCATAATTTTCATACTTTTGATGGATGGTAATAGATCATCATCATCATTCCTAAATCACAAACTATAGATAGTTCAATTCACGAAGACGCGCTCCACCAATTTTTAAGAAAATTCAAACTCGTCACGAAATATGCTCTACTTTATATTTTGAGAAAATCAAGATGTCTGGTTCAATATTTGTCAGCAGGTCGAAAAAAAGAAGAAGAATACATGAGATATTTTGACATTGATTTTAGTTTTGTTATAAACGTCGGTGGAACATCAGACTCAGAATCAGATATTTCTGAAACGAGTGATTAACGATTTTCTTTTCTCAATATAGATGAATAAAACTTTTTCACGTATTTCATTTATGTTTATTGTTACCCCTACTCCCCCGGTGACGCTGTAATAGCCAACAGAGCTAACAGTTTAGACAAACAATACAAAACAAAAAATGTTACCCCCAATGCTAATATATCGTGTATTAACTAATAATCATTTAATATATCCACACCAAAAAATAAAAAAATACATAGCCCTATCCTTTCAGTCGGGTAAAAAATATTAAATTGAAGAAGAGCATCTTTCACTGTGACAATGACGCTCTCTCCTGATTAGTCTATTCATTGTAGTGTGCGTGTGCACTCATAGGTAATTAGTGTGTACCGATAACTCTCACATTGACAAAACATATCACACATATAATGCACAAACTATAATAGTAAACTTATTATATACTAACTTTTGCCCGAGGCTTTGCACGCCTTAAATTCGCAGTAAAACGATTCCCTTTTCCCTTGTTTTTTGTATTGGCTTCTATATGATTTGTTTTAAGTGATTCAATCAAAATTCCGCCATCGGCAGACTTCGCTCACTGCCAAAAATCTATTTAAAGTTTTTAATAAGGATACAATATTAGGTAGGCACTGTATTTTTTTATACCTCTCTAGTTTTTACCTAAACATCCAATAAAATACTTTTTAAACAGAGTACTTAATAACCATTCTAACCATATATCACACTTATAGATTTTCATTTAGAACTGCGGATTTTCTTGTAGAACTTTTTAAGGTATACAATAATTACCACCTTATTCTGATCTATCTCGTAGAGATCAGCCAGCGTTTGAAATGTAAGCGCAAATCAACGTGTTTGTTTACGACCTCGCAAAACAATATATTAAGTATGTTATTATACATATAAACCTTTTTCTTGCATCAGTCTATCTATTAAAATAACTGCATCAAAATCCGTTGTGTAGTTTTGAAGATCTAAGCATACATAGAAACATAGGGACAGACGCGGGAAGCGACTTTGCTTTATACTATGTAATGATTTATAATCCACTAATGATAATGAATGTACTTTACAGTCTGCACAGATTTAAAATATGTCATGTTATTCGTTAATAATTAATATTAACTTAATATCGAATATAAAATAAATTACAATTAGAGATAGCATAAACAATTATTTTAGGCGATGTAAATATGTACTAACTATCAATATGCGCAGTACAAATAACAATTGCGCAGTGGGTATGAAAATAGGCCTAACTCGCCATCTCACTCGCACCTATACGTGTACAGTACCTCGCGCTCCTTCTTACAGCTACCCTATTTTATTGTCTGGCAAGGGGTTAGAACTATGAAAAGTGTCTGGCTGATGAGAAAACATCATCTAATTATTATGTAATTATTATATTTAAAAATCAGCTTTTATACTATAACGTAAGTAAGGTTGAAATTTTCATAACATTAAGGGTGTCTGGCAAGGGGTTGCCACGGTGTAAAGTGTCTGGCAATGAATGACGTAATTTTTAATAATATTCTTAAGGTATTACCAAAAAATCAGACTTTATAATATGACGAAAGTAAAGTAGTAATTTTCTCACCTTCAGCACTGATTACCTGCTCAAGCCACTATAGTCTGAACTTCATAATGCTCCATCGTTCTTACCTGTATTGGTAGTGTGCGCTGACAAACTTTCAGCTTTTATAAAATAAGGAAGGTCTGGGGTTCACGGGCTCTTAGTATATTGGGGGACCGTCGTACGTACGTTGACGATGGTGTCTATTTTACGAAGTTAATCATTGAAGAGTTAGCTATACGATTCGATATCGTAATTTCTTTAGTTGCCTCTTGTCTCCGATGGTCCCCCGACGCAACAAATTAAATAAATACATAATAATATTATTTTTGTTTTTGCATCGGGTTTTTTAAATTTTTAATTTATTTTGTTTTCTGTTTTTAAAGTTAAGTTAATGGTTACTGAATTGTACTAAATGAACCTACAGACACACAAAATTTTCAATTGTTTAAGTATTTCTATTAATCTATCCTAATATTATAAACAGGAAAGATTATATTATTTAGTATTTACTGTTTAATGTTTTAAGAATTAGTAGCATAGAATATTTTAACATAATGTTTAATCTTTTATTAATTATTAGAACTTATTATAAGGTATAAATAATATCATCAGTAAGTTGGTTATGAAATTGTAAATTACCCTCGCCTAAATATTGTAGTGTTAAAATATTATAAAACGAGTTGTAAGGGCTGCTCTCGCCCATTCTATTACAAATGGTTGGATATTAAACATTGAAGTGCAAGTACTGTGTATTATTAAAACAAGTCTTAACATTACATTATTTAATGTGCTTTTGTTTTGCTGGGTGGGGTTTCGTAGGGGTACTCAATTTGAAACTAATACTACAATTATATGTGCAACTAATACTATAAGGAAGACTCCATACTTGCAATATGCTGAACTTGTGTGCTGTGGCCATTTCGTCAGAGGCAAGTTTCTTAGTGGAATTGTTATAAAGTTGCGAAGCTTTAATTAAACTGCTTCTCAATAACTCTTATGAAGATAAGTCACTTTGGATATTATAAGAAATTCTTGTTATTTTATGAATGTTAAAATATTACTTATTAAAGTCGCTGCGTCGGGAGTCCATTGTAAATTTCATTACTAAATCAGTACTAAGACTATACTTACTACTACTCTGGACAAGGACTACGATTACGACTATACTGGACTTTGATATTGTTATTTCTTTATTGGCTTGAATAACTTAGTTTGCATTTAGATTCATTTCTTTAGTAAGCGTATATAATAATATTTTATATGATATTATATACGTTTATTGTGTTTTAGTCAGATATGGCGGATTTTAGGTTTTATCATAACTGTAATACACCTTTTTTTTATTTATAAAGTATTATATATTTACATATTTTTTTTAATTTTAATGCCATATTATATCTTTTTTTATCTTAACTATCTAGAAAAGAAACATCATCAAAACTTTCTCCTTTGATTTCTTAAATGCTGAATCGCAATTATTTCAATAGAATATTTCTAGTCAGCTATTCTCTATCGAACAAATTAAACTGTTCGACAATGCTCATTTTTTAAATTCACTCGAAAATTTTTCTCAATGTTTTAATTAGTGTATTAAGAGATTTTTAATCAATTATGTTTAAACTATATTCAAATGTATTTAAAACAAAAATAGTTAATACTATGATACATAGGTGATTTAATCTAAGTCTTCAAATTTGATAAATATTGTAAAAAGAACTTTACAATGAGGTAGTTAACGTTAACGATACCATCAAACATACTATTTTAAAATTATTGAAAATGTTTTTCAATAAAATGTTTGAGATCATAAACTCAATATCTGGATTAACTTAAAAACTGTACGAAAAACACAACTCTGCTTTTACAAGGTCTTGAGAATGAGCGGTTTTAAACTCACTCTTATTTTAGTTTATTTTTTTATAGTATTATGACTTACGATCTTTACCTTAGATCCAAGTAAAATGCCTGAACATAACGTTCGAAATATATAAGTGTGTTACTATTCGAATTTGTAGCTCATGGACACACATTTAAGACATATATTGGGGCTCTAGACCCTTTCTTGACCTTTTAATGAATCAATTAAAAACTCCGAATAAGTAAAGGCATACATACGTAGGGAATTCCATATTGATAAATATTACGTATTTACTTAAGAGTTTTATTTGTTTACAGGGTCAAGAAAGGTGTTAGCGGTCACATAAATTGTTATCGGTCACTGTTGCCGAGGAACTTCTCGGAAGTAGAAAACTTCCGCGGTGTTAACTTAATATCGTTAAATATTTCGTTCGTTCGTTTGTTAATATGATATATAACATGAAGTTAGCACATGGCTAAACAATAATCATTTAAAACTTAATTTAAGGAAAACTTATTTCTTGCCTTTTTCTTTCTCCAGCATACCTGAAAATATAAGTCTAAGAGCACATTCGTGTGACTTCAATTCCAACGTTAGTTTATGTAAATGTCCTATCATAACTAAAACTAAATGTGTTAAATATCTAGGAGTCGAAATAGATTTTAAGCTCAGTTGGCTTCCACACATAAAGTCGATTTGCTCACGGGTTAGAAAATTAGTCTGGACCTTCAATAAGTTAAGACAAGCAGCAAGTTTCAAAATTTTGCGCGAAACCTATTTGGCATTAGCTCAACCTATCATCTCCTATTGCATTTCCGTCTGGGGTGGTGCATGTAAATCGTTTATGATAAGTCTTGAACGAGTACAGAGATCTCTTCTTAGAACGATGACCTTCAGTCCTTATCGGTATCCAACAAAGTCTCTTTATAAGAAATGTGATGTCCTTACTGTACGACAATTATACATATACAGCGTTATATGTAAGCAACACGTATCTATTCCATATGATAGCAGTAGTCTGAACAAAAGGAGGATAAATCACCGGATTATTGATCAAATAAAATGTCGCACTACATCTGCAAAGCGTCAAGCTTATTTTCTAGCAGCCTTTTTATATAATAAAATAAACAAAAATATTTGCATACACAGGCTTAACCGCCACGATTGTAGTTTAGCACTGCTGGCCTGGCTACAAGGGCTAGACTATCAAGAAATTGAAAATCTCCTTATAATAGCAAAGTAACTTTTATTATTAATACTATATTATTATATTATTATTTCATTATTAATATTTTAAATTTATTTATTTGTACAGATTTAAATTATAATTTAATTTAATTTAATTCGATTTAATTTTAATTTAATATAAATTGGTCTGATTCTATTTAATTGGATTTATTATTATTACTATTTTTTATTTTTTATACATATTCTATATATATTTTTTAAATAACTTTAAGCTAGCATAGTTTTAAGTAAATTAATCTTAAATAACATAACACATAATTTCAATAAGTAAAATAATATTATTTTGTTAATTTTTATAATTGTACGGGGATTGTGACTACAAATGAAAACCTATTATTGTGTACATGGGGTTAATATAAACAAATAAATTACCTGCGATACAGGTTTATTCTTAGTGCAGGTAATTTTATATTGCTTTTTGTTTTTGTAATTATTTTTGTACCCTATTGTTTTTAATATTTTTGTTGTACCTATTGTATCTTTTTGGAAATAAATTATTATTATTATTATTATTATTATAAAAAAAAAAAAAAAAAAATATATCGCTTATAGATATTTTTAAACCCTTATTCCGGTTGTAGCATATTTTATCAAAGCGATGTCTCTTGACTCTAGTCTGGCCTAATCTCACATCACCACAATAATTATTGACTATTGGATCTGATAAATTATAATTTATATGAAATGAATAACTCTTGTCATGAAGTACTTACATTAAATATTTTAAATTGTTTTATATTTTTTTACACATAATAAACTGGTCTGCGTTTCAATACTGCCAATAACACAATACTACATAAATAGAAATCCATCTCTATTTACACGCAAGTAGAATACATACAGTCTATTACAAATTTAAAACAATTCTGTGGCCAAACCTATAGATATAATAAAATTGTCACTGATCCATTTCTGTACATGGAAAATATAAAAGAAAGACATAATGGAGGGCCCTTATAAGAGCAAGAGAACCCAAAACAATGGTTGTTCAGTTTGTCTGTTTGTCTTTACGTTTGTATGTTTGTACTTGTATGTTTGCACACGCTTATCTCAGAAGAGATTTAACCAATTTGAATGCAATTTTCAGAAATATATTATCACAGTCTTCATTTAACATTTAGTGTTTATTTAATCTAAATCGGTTTAGAAATAAAAAGGTATAACAATTTATGTCAATCACGTAATGGGTACCGTGCAAATCTTATTCTATACATGTAATAAATCTGTAGAGGAGTAGTCTTTGTACATTAATAATATTAAAAAAATATACCAGGATATGAAGAGATTACTAACAGAATCCATTTTCAGCATTTTTTAAATCTTTGTCTCTTTGTCTGTTTGTCTTTTAGTAGTGCACACAACACGAAAAAGAAATATTTACCAAATTCATACAGGGGGTTTTACTTACATTGGTAAGTACAAAGGGTACGTTTTATCAAGTCGCAGGTACAGCTAGAAAACAAATTTTATTCTAACTAAATTTAAGTTACTACGCTACATCCATTTATGCGTGTGCATGTGTGTGTGTAAAATAAAATAACTTTTATTAGTATGAAGTAATAATAACTTACAGAAATCTCAGAAAATCTACATCATTGCCTTCAGAATGTACATCCGGGGTTTATTGAATTACTATTGCAAGAACCGGTAAGTTTAATTTCCTGTTGGTAAAGGACTTATTTTATTTTTAAATATAAGGCACTTTAAGTATTATTCTTAGTTTTTGTCCATTATAATTATGTATAAAACTGCTTTGTAAAAGATTTTTTGTTTTAAGGAATGTTAATTCATGGTTTAGAAGAAAATTAGTATATACACAAAAACATATTTAAACATATTATTTGCAGTTACTTCGAGTAATATACGTATAGCGGAATGTGAGGATTTTTTCTTAGTTTAATGTGCTTAGAATGTTTAATTGACATAATTGATTATATTTTTTCGTGTTCTAGGAACGTCAATAAAATACAGAAAAGTACTAATATAATAATCCAATATATGTAACGTCAAAATAAAGATTAATTATATATAGGATAAACTGTCATCTATTCTATTTAATGCTACCTACATAATAGAGAAAATAATATTTTAAATATTCATTAAGGTTAATCTGAAGTTAATCAACTCTTGAAGTTTAATAATAAATCGCCAAGGCCAAGACATTAATAAAATGAAGAAAGTAATTTGGTATAATTCGTATTTAAGACCGTTAGACCTTTAATTAGAAAAATCAAATGAAATTTTATTTCGGAAATAATTAGATATAATAAATCTCACTACCAATCCGAGCATTTAATCAAGTTCAAAACTGATGATGGTAAGAATATTTAAGTATTGAATAATAAATCAGTAACTTTTAGGTATAATACGCTTCCTTTATTATTTAGATGAATAAACTAATGTGTTTAATTTATTTCATTTACTTAACAGTATTTACTGTTCAAATAACATTTGAAGTACATGTTTGTCGTGAAAGATTTTTATAAATAAATAAATATATAACGGCGACCCCGTTAGATAAGCGGCACAACCGTCTTCGGTAGGATTTTCTGGTACAGGGTTCATGCCGTAGAACTCAGGAAATTGGGTTTAATTTTCTGAGATCTTTTATGGTTACAAAGACGCAGTATGATCATTCTTGTATTATATGTAGGTAATCAACTATCACGAAATGCTTACTAGGTATATAATTAATTATCAGAGTTGCGTGAACCACTGGTCCCATTTGAAGGGTCCGGACTATAACGCTCTTTTTAATGAATTCCGTCTCCTACTCACTGTTCTCTGATATTTAAAATGTAACAGTTGCCCTTTCAAACGATTCTGATTACGTGATTAGTAATGTAACGGCGTTCTCACCTTTCCTTTACAATAGAATCAATTAAGTTACTAGTTATCATTAAATTCTCGTAATCGAAACATATAAATATATTTTAAGATATATAAGTTTTTTTTAAATTTAATTAATATTATTATGTACTTATTGAAGTCGTTGCGTCAAGGGACCGTAGTATATACGTTGGCGGTGGTGTCTACATTAAGAACTTTTTGGTATATATACATGAGGACTTAGGCTATATGATTAAATATTATAAGAGGTGTCTGTTCCGTACAGCACTATTGTTAAAAACTTTGTAATCATATTCTACCAAACAATATCTTGGGATCTGCAGGTAGTTTAGTTAGATGTATAGAAGGATAATTCCAGACGTAAGATTCATACGAAAATTACGTAATATACTCTAAACTTACTTTTTGAACTTAATGTGCATTGTCAGTATATTTATATTTATGTCGAAATATGTATGATTTGTTTATAAGCATTTTTCTCCAAGGGGGACATTGCTGATGTAATTTAATATGGTAAAATGTTTTGCAATGAAACCTTTTTTTTTAAACTTTAATTCTAGTTTGTCGTTAGTAAGTATGGAATCACCTATTAAATTTTCATTTCTTATAATAAAAGCTCTGGCTAGTAATTGTAATTTTAATTATATTTATAATATCATTTGACAGGTTAAATAAAATCGATCGTACAATACATACTATTTGTTTGAAAATATCTATAAAAATGTATGGCTCTAATAGGCTTAGTGAAAATTTAAATAAACATGGTATGAGAAATAAACCGATACGGGCAGGGATTCGAACATGCGATTTCCTGGAAACCGTCCCGTCGCTCTACCAATGAAGCTACCGGCTCGCTACTTGATATATTTTAAAAGATATTTAAAAAAATCATTTTGTTTGGGGTATATTTTCAATGTTCTATTTTTATATTTGTTTAAGGATTGCCAACGGCAGGTACACTTTCATTTATAATTAATTATATTAGTTACAACAAAAATAATTTGAGTAACTGGCCAAAAATCTATCTAAGGCAGGTAGGTTTACGTGGAATATAACTACGGAACTGGAAAGCATTCCCTATAGAAATGAAAAAGGTTGTTTAAAAAAGCATTGCAGAATTATCACTTATATATAATTAAACAATTACTAATATAACTACTTATCTTGTTAAAAAAAAAATATTTTCTTATTTTTTTCAACACTTGCTTGACAATGAACCTAAACTTTATGCAATGCATTTTTGGTCGAAATAGAAATAGTCGTCTCCAAGTTATTGACGTTTTAGGGGGAGAGGTTCTTATCAATAATTAGCTGTTCCCAGCGGCTTCACTCACGCTCTGTAGGAATAAAAGTCTTTTTATGAAGGCCAAAAGGTTTTTACACTTACTTACTCAGATAAAGTACTTTAGTCAATCAAATTTGCACACCGTGTGCAGTTTGGTCCAACTTGAAAGATACGATAACTTACATCTCAATTTTAAGTCGCAATATTATTTTATTGCAAACTATTTGTATACAATAATCTGTTAGATCCAAACAAGTCTAACAGATGGTAAGTCTAGCTGTTGACTGGATTGACTTAGGGTTCAACTGATTGCGTAATGTAAAAAGTAAAAGAAATTCATATACAATTTAACATTATAACCGCCACGCGATGCTTAGACTAAATTGTAAGTTAATTTTAAGTGTTAGTATAATTGGCCATGTGTTAACCGAAAAAATTGTGCATCCGTTAGTGCACAATTAAATTAAAATTATTAATAATTAAAAATAATCAATATTCTATAAATAATATTAATTAATAAAATTATAAAACTCAAAAGTATCTGCCCTACCTACCTTATTTATAAATTTGGAATGTAATCTTGAATAAACAAAAAAATAAAATTTAAAAATATTTAGTTTGCTTAATATGTACGATAATTATGATCTATCGTGTTCAAAGATCTTCCCTTTCAAATCTCAATCCAGTGGATTTTTACACTAGCTTTAACGTTTTCGTCTTTTTTAATTAATAATAATTTCAGTGTTTCAATCGCCCCGTCGCGTTGGTCGACTGGTGGAGCGCAGATGCCTAACGTATAGGCTTGGGTTCGATTCCAGACGGGGACAGGCATGTATGTAAAGAGCATAGAGGTCTATATTTCTGGGTTTGGTCGTTTATAATGTGTTTTTTTTTGTATTAGTATCGTTGTCACGCTTAACACAAGCAAATAATATACTTACTTATCAATGTGTGAAATTTGTCCTGATATTATTATTAAAGATGTGCATATGTTTTGCTGAATACCCGAATATTGAATACTATTCGGTTTAATCTTAACCGAACCGAATATTTAGCCGAACTATTCGTTTTACCATTTCATTGTTTGTTTGTCTGCTTGGCTGCTGGCTAGATGAAAAAATATGTCAATTTGGTTTAAACATATTTTTTTGAAATTTAAAAATGAATTCTGATTAAAGTTTCAAAATGAATGTTGACTATACTAAATACTATTTGTAGGTTAGAAATACTAAACTAAATATGA
This sequence comes from Napeogenes sylphis, assembly GCA_959347405.1. Lineage (NCBI taxonomy): Eukaryota > Metazoa > Arthropoda > Insecta > Lepidoptera > Nymphalidae > Napeogenes > Napeogenes sylphis. The sequence goes on from OY365783.1 coordinate 23,896,096, forward strand.
TAAATAATAGACTTGATATGTTTCTAAATGAATACTTATTTAGCTTCAAACCGATCAATTTAGCTTTGAATCAACATTGATTTGAAATTAAATCGCCTTTTATTATTAAGCTCTATTCTACATATTATTTATAAGATTTCTTTGACTAATAATATGACATAAATCTAAATGTTGTCTTTTAGTTATTTACCATGTCGTGTAGCCAAAAAAATAGAAATACTCGAACCGAATACATTCGGCACCAAAACTGATTGATTCGGCCGAATAATGGCAAAAAAGATGACGAATATACGGAATACCGAATACTTGCCGCATATTCGGCTCATCTCTAATTATTATTATATTATTGTAATGGTAGGTAGAAAATCAGTCATAGTGGTCGTTTTTTTTACAAATTGCATGTATGTAAAAAAAATGGCGGTCTACATCACTATTTTTCTAATACCGTTACTCCTTAAATAATAATATCACTATAATGTAATGTTATATCAAAAACTTTATACAAAAGAAGTCGGTCAAAAACTTTAGCAACCACAGCAACGCGTGGCCGGGCCTGCTAGTGTTAAATAAATAAGGTTTCAAGCAGCACATAGCTACTATTTAAAGGGTGTAAAAGACCTTGTAATATGTTCAGGTTCGTTAACAATTACACCTCTATAAAAGCATCTTAAATGTAATAGGTATATCAAAAACCTTAGCAACCACAGCAACGCGTGGCCGGGTCTGCTAATATATATATTAAGACACCTATACATACAAATTTTAACAACACACTTCTAGTGACAGCTTTATTTATTTATTTATTTAATACTTTATGGCAAACAAATTATTAAAAAAAACACAAACAGATAAAAATGCACAAAAGGTTTTATGTTACATATGTTTTATGTTAACATAATTTATTTTATGAATGTTATTTATTAAATTTTCTCGTTTTTTATTCACCCTTTAATATGGTTAGCATACTTAATACAGGGGTTCTTTTATTGGGGGGCCGTCGCCGGGAACCTCCTCGTGTGCCCGTCTGTTTCCCTTGTTGCTCGGATTCGTCCGGTGGCATCGGAAGCGGTACGGGCCGGTGCTCCCTGGGCAACAACGGTTAATGTGATCCTTCGGGTTTGCATTAGCCGTTGGCTAATACTCGGCGCGGTGGGGGTCGGCCATGGGGGTTTGTGCCCGGTTCATGGCTGGCTGGCGGGCAGGCTGCCTTTCGGGGTGGTCTGTCTGCGGGGAGGCTCGGGCCTCTTTCCATCGTTTGATCACGTTGGAAAGTTGGCCTGGGCGTTGAGGGTGGGAGGGCGCAGGCCCTCTTTGCCGGGGTCGGCTGCGGAATTACTCCTGGTACTTCTCTGATAGCAGAGTGGACTGTGGAGTGGTTCCACGGCTGTGTGGGGGGGGTCCGCGGCGGTCGCTTTCTTGCTGAGGGAGAGGCTGCCCGCGGCGGTTAGGGTCTGGACCTCTTTCCACCAAGCACTTTAGAGAGGGTGCTTGGTGGGGAGACGGTCCGAGACGTTGCCTGGATTAATCGTTGCCGAGCGCGACCCCACGGTTGCGCTTGGTGATGGTTGGTCTGGGCGTGGTGGGATCCCGACTTATGCCTTTTTCTTGCTGGTCTCGGCTGATCACCGTGGCCGGCGGTAAAGGCCTGTCGGGTTCGACGTTGGGCCCCCTACGTGAGCGGACTCACGTTCGACTCCAGTGTGTTGCAGTGAGGCTGTCTGCGCATCACTGGGTCTTATGGGAGTGTGCTCTTCCAGGGGGTCTGACCGGTGGTGTCCTCTCGGGGAGATAACCGGCGGCGGAGCTGGACTCGGTCAGTGGTCGAGTCGGTCTGTCCAACTGGCTCGATTCTGAGACTGAGTCCAGCTAGAAGGGGGTCTCGGTCCCCTTCAGAGGCAGCAGACTTGGGTGGGGGGAAGGGGATCCCTCCACGATCTATCAAGCCTGCGAAAAAGGGATGGGTGCTCCTCGTTGCGGGGTGCCCTCTCCGTGGATCACGTCGGGGCATCGCGGTGAGTGCGAAAGCGATCCCGTGGTGTCCCATTATGACGGCGGCGGCAACCGTCAGGTTTAGTGAGTAGGAGTCTCACATAACCACCTCCATCATCCCCTTGATGGAGGTGTGTATCCATGAGGATTCCTGACGTTAAAAAAAAAAAAAAGGGGTTCTTTTATTAAGAAATAAAAAAACACTAAAAATATTTTAAAGTATATCTTACAACTTACAAAATTTCAGCAAAGTAACATTTGTAATCATATTTTTACATGTTGATTTTTAAATCAAATTTAGAAGAGTTCCATTTTCATAACAAAGGGGCTATTGAAAAACCTTTTCCCTTTTGTTGCGTTAAGTCTATATGTATATATATGTATATATTTTAGGTATGTCAAATGCTTCTATGCATTTATTTTTATTTTTAGTTAAAGTTTTTATCAGTGCTTCTAAAATGTTTTTTTTTTTGGAGTATAAATGTAATTTATCCCCTATTCTTCGATACAATTTTGTAGCTATAATGGGATATATAATATAAACGATTATAATATATATGATATATAGTACTTATGACAAATATTGATAAATATAAATTATATTAATTATTTGAGATAAAGTTCTTTCACTCGGCGCTTGAACGACCCAGGAGTTGGGGCTCTTCTTACATGTTCCGGTAATTCGTTCCACAGTCTGACAGAAGATACAGTAAATGAGTAGGACAAGAAACCAGTACGATGAAGAGGAGTATGAAGCATACATTTTTGGAATAACAAAGCAATCTGTCATGTGTATCCGCTAAAAAGGAGAAATCACATTTTAAATAAACAGGATTGAAAGGATTAAACAAAATAGAATATAGTAGACACAGGGTTCTTAGATTTCTCCGTTTACGAATGGGCAACCATTTTAGTTTTGACCTAAAGTCAGAGATATGGTGAAACTTCCGAAGTCCAAAAAAAAAGCGGATACAAGTGTTAAGCAGGCGGTCTAATTTATTAAGAAGTACTTCATTGGCGTCGACATAGCATACATCAGCATAGTCAAGGATAGGCAGCAATAATAAATTAACCAACTGTAATTTAGCCTGAAGGGATAGAAAGTTTTTGAGCCTTAACAATGGGTGAAATGTGCTATAAAATTTACGTGACAGTTCTTTAACGTGATGCTGCTAAGAGAGCTGTCTAAAAATATTCCTAAATTTTTAACTTACGAAGAAAAGGGTATTACCATATTGTCATATATCACATTTGGTAATTAATGTTGGTCAATATGGGCCAACTGACGGTAGCTACCAGTAATAATTGCTTGACATTTGCTAGGGTTAACTTCTATTCCAAAGTCATTAGAACAATGCAATATTCGCTGGAGAGCTGCGTTTACGGAGTGAATAGCTTGGTCTACTAAATTTATTTCTGTATGCGTATAAAGCTGCAAGTCATCGGCGTAAAGGTGGTAATGACAATTTAAGTCAGAGATCATAGAATTTATAAAACGAGAAAATAATAAGGGAGATAAAATAACGCCTTGAGGGACTCCAGCAAACACATCACACCAATCAGAGAGACCCTCCTCAGTGCGAATGGCCTGCAGGCGCCCTCGAATATATGAAGAGAACCACTGATAGAAGAAGCCGAGATGTTGTAACTGGGCAGCAACGCAAGCAGATTTTATCATATATATATATTTATATTAATTTCATATCATTCATTTGATTATGTTCAAGTTTCTAGGAGATAAATAATTCTAAAAACGAATAACTTCTTATAAACGACCTCAAACTCGAATTTATTTAGAATACAAATCATTAGTTCTTGCTGTCGACGTTGTTATTTCGAATCTCTGGGGAATTTTAAAAAGATTACTCTTTGCATCTTGAGAATTTAAATATGTAATCAACTTAGAAATGTCTCAGAACTCCTAAAGTCGATACACTCTTTTTTAATGAATATGATTTCTAAAAATCACTATTACACACAAAAAAAAAATGTTTTGATACTCTAAGTGAATATTTAAATAAAATAATTCAATATATCTTTTAACATACTAGAAACAAAAAAGTTAAAAAAAATAATCACAAATCACTTTAAAGTATTATCATCCTTGCTTAGTTAGAGTATGTCATAGCGTGCGCTATAGTTGTATCTGTTATGTGTAAAGTTCTATAACGTTTTCTGGCTTATTGTAGTAAATTCAATTCCAAAGAAAGTCACTTAAGTCATTCAAAAATATTGCTGCTACAATAATAATTAAAACTATTTCGATGATAAATTTTACACCACAAATCGAAAGTGAGATGAATAATAACTAGAATTATGGATAATGAATTGTAGTATGAAAAATAAATCAAAATCTTATAATTTCCAATACCATTGGTATCTCTAAGAAGAGAAGGTATTGTAAGTTTTTATAATTTATTCAGAGACAACAAAACTTCAACAGGACTGAATTCGGAAACTCTGTATTCTGAAAGCTTGGACACTATTGATTATTGTATATTGCTGGAAATTGAGAAAAAAATTAAAAGCTGGTCATTTTCTGCCTACGTATGTGATGTATTGTCTGAGGAATTGTTAACTATTTAAAATAGTAAATTTCGCTAAAGCGTCGAGAGCTTACATAATTTTACCTAAATAGTCTGTCGCATAACACGGCCAATAGATGTATTGGAAAGCTAAGCGATTCAAAAATGCTGATTGAAAACTTTCACTATTGTGGTGGCCATAATATAGATTATAGAATGAATAAATTAATTAATGCATGTTTAATACCACAGATTATGAAAAGAATTCAAAATCTGTGGTAATATAAATTTTGATGTGTGTATTGTCAACAAGTTTTATAGTATTCTAATAATCATTTTAAGCTTAATCCGAATAGGATAGACCAAATTAATGATGATCATTGTTTAGCTACTAATAGTTCTTCTCATTAGTTTTGTTTCGTTGTAATGGCGTCGGATCCTCATAAAATTAACTCTGGGAACAAAGCATAACTGGATTCTTCGATTTTTTAATTGTTGGTTATCTATTACTTATTTCTTAAGATAAATTATTAAATTTTTTATAAATATCGAATGAAACATAAACCGATACGGGCAGGGATTCGAACCCCCGACCTCTGGGACACCGTCCCGGTCCCGTAAATCTATCAATTGAGCTACCGTATCACGGTAGCCAGAGTATCGGTTTATTTTTCATTCTATATTTATATAAATTTAAATAAGCTTAACATAGTTCGATCTGCCTACAAACTACTCAGTAGTTTGGCGGAGTTTTTATTTTGTAACGTGTTTGTATTATTATGAAATAAATAAATAAAAAAAAAATAAATAAAAAAAAAATGGCTATATATGTTTATTGATATTTTCAAACGATAAATTATTCGTTTTTTAAATTCCTATAACATTTCAATTTATAATGTTAAGGGAATTAAAAAAATATATAAAATTATAATTATCATAAGTTCTAAATATAATATTTTTTAATAATGTTTAATTATATTCCACCTATGAAAAATAAATTCGAAAAACGGAATGCCATGTTTTTCTAAAGTCGTACCAATTTTTTGTACTTACATAAATAATATTACTAATAATGTGGTATTTGAAGATGAACTCAGGCAAAGTGCTTTAGTACATTAAACGCAAATCGCGTCCCTGGTTTATTTCAAGTTAAATCAGAAGGTTGGATCATCCTCTGCGGATTGTCGAGGGGTTGAGGCGTGATCTGTAAGAGGCTAAATCATCTAGTGTTGCGTATGAAACTTCGCTTCTCGGTACTTTTTCAACCATATTTATCCTGTGTTCTGATCTGATCTGTAAGTAATAAAAATGAAGTTACATTAAGTAGTTAGAAGACGTAGAAGGTGAACGATACCTATTTGTTAATAATAGCAAAAATGTTTTCAAAATGTTTGTGATTAATTTGTCAAAGAAAGTTAAGAACTACCAAAACGCAAATAAAACAACATTTTTTTTTAATATTTCATCTTGTAATAACCTAGAATTTTAAAAGCAACATGCATTAAAAAATATTGTTTCTAATTATAATTATTGATAAAAATTTGAATTAATTATGCCTAACTAAGGCATTAAGATTTTAGTTTTTGGACCCTGCTTACATATAATAATAATAGAGTTACAATTCCTGAATGAATTTCAGGCGTAGAGTTGTTAGCTTTTTAGAATTCTGTAGGATACACTTTGGTGAGTGTGCCCAGGAATTACACGATTAAATTCCCCCGTCCCTCTTCCACCGCTGGATGCTCGGACGCACAGAAGGTATCCATCCTTATGCTGTGGACACTCCACCTGTCCGAACCAAGCGCTATGCTTTTGTCTTTTTTAGTGCGTATAGCGAAGGCCTGGAACAGCTCGCCTGCGTCGGTATTACCGGCAAAAAAACAATGTGGGTGTCTTCAATAGAAGAGTGAGTAGGTTTCTAGGTTATTGCGCCTTACCACCTGTGACTTCATTTCCATTTTCCATCAGGTGGAATATTGTCAAGCATTAAACTAGTTTGTCAAAAAAAAAATAAAAAATAAACCTACTTATCCTTTGTAAGAAAATATATTAAATTGTTAAGTAGTAACGCACTCGCATAAATTTGTTAAGTAGTAACGCAGTCGGTTCTCACTATTTTTCCGCTTATAAAGTAGGAGCAAATATTAAAATTTCAAGGGTAGTTTTAACGGTACCGAAGTATAAAAACTTAATTGAAATCATTTTTAAGATGTGATGTAAATTGTGATATAGTTCAGAAACACTTCACTGTATTTTTATTTTTATTTATTTATTTATAACTCCAAAATGAAAAGAACAACAACATAATGGAAACATTTAAATATTTGGTACAAAGGCGGCCTTATCACTAAAAGTGATTTCTTACAGGCAACCTACAATTACAAGGACAATTACATTAGATAAGCATTACTTGCTGCTCAAATTAATTAAGCACAACATATTACTTACATACATATAATCGTTATAAATAGATAACTTAAACAATATTACATACACATACATACTAACTTCTACATATACAAATACCATATTACTTTGTATAATATTACTTAAACTTACTTATTAATATATAAATATTAAAAGCACAACAAGTGGTTCTTAAGGAGACTTTAAAACTATAAATAGATTTAGAGCATCTTATCTCAAACGGAAGAGCATTCCATAGTTTGACCATTTTAACAGTAAAAGAGTCGCTGAAACATTGCGTTTGACATAATATGATCTCGAGCAAGTTATCATTTTGCGAAAGAAGATTCATATTAAGCGAAGAGTTAGAGCCAAAAAAAGAAGAACGTTCTGTCAGGTATGGGGGTGTATTAGGATGGTAAAGAATTTTATAAAGAAGACCAAGAGAATGAAAATTGTGATGGTGTTTTATCGTAAGCCATTTGAGCTGAAACGGTGCTTTGTGATGTGGTCATACTTTCGTAATCCAGATATAAATCTAATGCATACGTTTTGTAGTCTTTTCAGTTTTCTTTGTAACAGTATTTGTGATAAATCCCAGAAGCACGTACCTAAATAATCAAGAAGTGGGAGTTATTTTTGTCTTCATTGATAAAAGATTTTTCTACCTTTTTAACCTACCTATAGTATTAAACATCTTTCGACTTAACACAAATATTTGAAGAGCCCAGGTTAGACTGTTATCTATTGTGACACCTAAGTTCCTCACAGACCTGGTTAACCGTCTCGATCGCAAGTTCGACGACTTCCAGCCTCCCGAACAAGCTGGTTTACGAAAAGGGTATAGTACTATAGACCACATTTATATGCTGCGACAGGTTATTCATAAAACCGAAGAATATAACCAGCCTATGCCTTAGCGTTAGTGGACTATGAGATAGCCTTCGATTCGGTCGAAACATGGGCAATGCTACAGGCTCTTGAGAGATGCTAAATTGAACATCGGTATATCGAAGTGTTAAGGTGCTTTTATAAAAACGCCACTATGTAAGTCCGTTTCCAGGGTCAGAACTCGAAACCGATCCAACTGCAGGGAGATGTGAGACAAGGAGATATCTCCGAAACAGTTCACAGTTGCGTTAGAAGATGTTTTCAAGCTTCTGGATTGGGACAGTTTAAGCATCAATATAAATAGCGAGTACATTACCCATCTTCGGTTTGCTGACGACATCGTGGTCATCGCAGAATCACTGGAAGTACTTGGCACAATGCTCGATACCCTCAGTAGAGCTTCCCAAAAAGTTATGTCGAACAGACATGTCCTGCCCACTCCGATATCAATTGGAAGCTCTACATTCGAAGTTGTTGACGAATATATATACCTGGGACAAACTGTCCAACTAGGTAGGTCCAACTTCGAGAAAGAGACTAGTCGCCGAATCCAACTCGGCTGGGCAGCGTTTGGGAAACTGTGCACTGTTTTCTCGTGCTCAATACCCCAGTTTTTGAAGACAAAAGTCATCAACCAGTGTGTGTTGCCAGTAATAAAATACGGCACTGAGATTTGGTCGCTAGCTATAGGCCTTGTAAGAAGGCTCACTGTCGCTCAGTAGGCGATCGACAGGGTTATTAGGTAGGTAGGAGAACTAAAGTTGCCGACATAGCTCATCAAATCGCAAAGCTGAAGTGGCAGTGAGCAGGGCACATGGCTGGAAAAACCGATGGCCGAATAAAGGTTCTAGAATGCGGCCATGTACCGGAAAGCGCAGCTTAGGATGGCCGTCCACTAGATGTTCGGACAACCTAATGAAGGTTGATTGGTTACAGACGGCTCAAAGTCGCACGCGTGGAAAAAGTTACATGGAAAAAGTTAGGTGAGGCTTTTGTCCAGATTAACAGTATTCTGTATGGATACATGTTCGTTGTATCTCTGGAAAAAATATCATAACAAATCGCAAGAGTACTAAAAAATTAGTCTTATAAAAGTCTGAACAAAAGGATTAAAGGACAATTACGTTTGCGGCAGACAGAGGATTGAAAAAAAACCGAAATGATTTAAGAAATTACTTTAATTAGATTTAAACTTATTACAAAATTAACCCTATAAACGATGATTCCACCTCGATGTGGGAATATGGAATGATCATTCTTACAAATAATATTAATTATTAAAAGTCGTGGGAATACAATGTAAATGCTTAATCGACAAATTACTTTATTGAATATAATATTATAGAAACTCAACGTAGACGGTTTCCATATCGTAGTTCTATGTAACTCCTCCCCCCTAAGAAAGGCGACTATTTCAGTACGTTCAGTGAAAATGTTGCCGGAATGGTTTCAGGGTTGCCAGATGTTTTCAGGATCTCGAGCGATGGCTGCTTTTCTTTTTGTACATTCTTGTTGTTTTTATATAGGTAACGTCGAATTGCCAAAATAATACAGAGTACGGCTGTACCTAATAGTATAGTATAAAATGGTATTGTGGTATGATACAAGGCATCTTTTCGCACTTCGTCGATTCGGATAGGAGTCTGGATCATAAGCTGGTCCTGGACATCATGTAATCCTTGAAGATCAATAGATTTTAAGTGTATGTGAGTCGCTTTGGCTGACTGCTTTAAGGTGTTATAGGGTATTTTCATTAGTTTTAGGGGTTGTCTTTTAATTTCGTTGTAATCATTTGCTATTGTGAATTGTTCCGATTTCAAACGACATCCAGCAGGAATCGTAGCTAGGTAACTTCCCTGTAGCGATGTGTAGTCCTTTTGGTTACAAATTAGTTGCACTTTCGTTTGTTGAGGAAAGGACAAGGCGTAGTGCTTGTCATCGAGTTTCTCCATTGCTTCTTTAGTCAAGGTGACTGTGGTAAATTCACAGGTTTTTTGTATGACTTGATTGATGATCAATTCCTGGATACAATCTGGTCTGTTGCGAATCTGATGATGAATTTCCTTCTCACAGAGATACCAGTTCTTTACCTTCGGGCATTCAGCCTCCATGTACACAAATGATATCTCGATTGTTGCTAGGAAAGGGAAAGGTGGGATAAGAGCCTGGTCGTGCTTGTTCGGTACTACTGATAATTTATAAAAATCATAAGTTTCTTTAGAATAAATTGGAAATTTAAATATAAAAACTATTTGCTTATTAATAAAGTACGACCCTGGTTTAATAATATTATAATATTCCCTAAGTTCTAAATCTAATATTTGCTCTTTTGAGTAAATTGCTTTTAATTTTAAGACCATAGATTCTAATACCTCAATGTCTATAATAGAATGATGTGTACTAGAAGCCTGGATAAAAGCTAAACTATTTTCTATTCTAAGTAATTCTAAAGATAAATCTTCTATGTTTTCACTAACTAACTCTAGAAGTTGAGCAAAATTTGCGTATTTTGTTAAGCTATCGTCACTTATAGCCTTATTCTGTAGTAATAATTCTAAGGTATTATTTAACATAATCTGGTTATCTACTATTTGTCTAATAACGTTTCCATGTTTTAACATCCACTCCTTGCTCAGACTGATGTGACTATTAAATTCAGATAATAATTTTATTTGATTATTTTCTAATACTCTAATTGCCTCATTATATTTCAACGCATCATCGTGATCTAAATTACCGGTTAAACTTTTTATCATAGTACCTAAACTATCTATAAGACCTCTTTTTACTCTACTAGGCTCTAAAGAATGTAGTTGTTTTAAAATATTGCCAAGCTTATTAGTAAGGTAATTAATTTGAATTTCATATAGGTTATAGGTTATATTACTCATGCGATTTTTACAGTCAAGCAGTTGAGTCTCTAATGAATGAATATTAGTTTCAATGTTATCTAAATTTATATATTGTATGAATGTATGATAGTGCGTAGTCAGTTTCATGGGTCCGAGTTTGAAAGGTAGTATTCCTGGTCCGTCGTTAAGACTCTCGAGTTTTATCTCCTGAGGTTGAGTCATTGAGAGGGTTGTTACTAGGAGGATTCTGTAACAAATTAGCTGTTTTAGGGACTCGTTTTAGTCGTGATTTGGCTATGGGGCCACGTTTTTTAGAGGTATAAATATGAATTGGTAAGTCGGCTAGTACAGTGTCATGAGTGTATCGTGGAGCAGTCTTTTGTCGACTAGCCGTTGGATTTTTTATAAAAACTGATTGTTGGGGTGCATATTCCTTTTCAGGTTCGCGATCTTTATTTCTTTTTTCTATTAATGCGGTCCGATTTTCAAGTGATGATGAATTAATGATATCGTATACTTGTTTCATTTTATCTTTATGAATTTGAGTGTATTGTTGCAAGAGCTTTTGCGTTATATCTATATCCGTCCAATCCCTAGGGTCAAAATGTCCAGTCAACAAATCAAAAGGGCGACATCTTGTGAAACTATGTATGGAGCTGTTATAGGCTATTATAGCATAGGGCACAAGGTTTATTATTGGTTCGTTTTTATGTTTCAGTTTAAGAAGTCTTAGGTGTTCTAAAAGGGTTAAATGAAATCGTTCTATGTTACCATTATCATTAGGTGAATGAGCTAATATTCGATGGTGGTTAATTTTATGAAGTCTGGTAAATTCCATAAATAACTGATTAGTAAATTCGGTTCCATTGTCAGTAATAAGAGTCATAGGTATACCATGATGGGTACTGTATTGTAATAGAGATTGTAATACACTTAAAGCTGTGCCGTCACGAAGATGATAAGCTTGACCATACTTCGTGAAAACGTCAATGAAAGTTACATATTTTTCATTTTGAACTGTGAACAAATCCATATGAACTATTTCAAATGGTTTAGTGGCAGGTGGAACGATATTGAATTGTGGTCTAACTGGGTTTCTGTCGTATTTGGCTTGACCGCAAGTGGTACATTCATTAATAAATTTTGTTATTTGTTCTCTCATTTTAGGCCAATAATACTTGTATGACAAAGCTGAATAACATTCGTTGATACCACGATGGTTTGTTTTACCGTCATGGTAGTGTCGGATGATATCTTGTTGACGCAAGTATTCTTTAACATTCTCTAATTCTTTCTTAACCAAAACAAGGTTATAGGAGGAGCACTTAAACTTATCTTGTAGGATCGGTATTATTGAATACATAGCTAAAGGAGGGTTTATTAACATAGCTGTTTTAATTTTAGGACTAATATATTCCTTAACAGCATTTATCACATCCTCTTCTAAATTTGGTTGAGATAATTGGATACTAATACGTGTATGAGTGTCGAACGGCTTAGTCACTACAGGTCGTTTCTTAACGTCAGTCACAAGGTCAAAATAAATTTGTCTTTTAAATTTATTAAGTGGTTCATCGATTATCGGGATTTCTAATATTGGGTTTTCTAAGCTTGTATGAACTGTTTCCGTAGAAGAGCTAGCTGGGGCAGGAATAGTTTCTGATGGATTACCGAGTAAAGAATTAAGCTCATCTATCTCTTCTATCAAAGATAGTGCTTCTTTTGTATGGATTTCGATACGGGAAAGAGCATCTGCATTTAAGTTTAATTTTCCTTTTTTATAAATTACTGTAAAGTTATATTCGGTCAGTTTCAGTCTCCAACGTGTAAGTCGGGAATTCAGTTCTTTCATGCTCATTAACCACTGTAAGGGCTTATGGTCAGTATAAATTTTGAATTTTCTTCCGAATAAATATGGTCTAAAATATTTTGTTGCCCAAACTATGGCTAACAGTTCCTTTTCAGTAGTACTATAGTTTAATTCGCTGTCATTTAAAGTTCTAGAAGCGTAACAGATAGGCTTATCGGAACCTATGGGTCCTTGAGAAAGAACCGCGCCTAGAGCTACGTTCGAAGCGTCAGTCGTTAAAACAAAGTCTTTTGTAAAGTCGGGGTACTGCAATATGGGGTCATTTGTCAATAGGTTTTTACATTTTTTAAAACAATTAGTATACTCAGAATCTAATGTAATTTTATTGTTTTTCTTTAAGCATTTAGTCATGGGCTTCGTTAAGCGAGCAAAATCGGGGATGAACTTTCTATAATATCCTAAGAGTCCTAAAAATTGTTTAATTTCTTTACTGTTTTTAGGTAATGGGTAATTTTCAATAACCTTGATCTTATCTGGGTTTGGTTTAATACCATCCCTGCTTATTATGTGACCAAGGTAAGCAGTTTCCAATTTTAAAAACTCTGATTTGTCCATCTGAATTTTAAAGTTCGATTCTCGTAATCTGTTAAAAACTTTTTCGAGGTTAATGATATGTTCCTGAAGGGATGTACTGAACACTATAATGTCATCAAGATAAACTAGACATATTTCGTTCTGAAGGCCGCGGAGTACGTTATCCATTACTCGCTGGAAGGTTGAAGGAGAATTTTTTAAACCCATGGGCATACGAAGAAATTCGAAATGCCCATGTTCGACATTAAATGCTGTTTTAGGTATATCTTGGGGTTCCATCTCAACTTGATAGAATCCACTAGCTAAATCTAGGGTGGTAAAATATTGACATTTTCCTAATTTGTCAAAGACATCGGTAATATTCGGGATAGGATATTTGTCATCTAATGTTTTTTCATTAAGTTTTCTAAAATCTACTACTAGACGCCATTTTTGCTTGCCAGAGGCATCTATTTTCTTTGGCACCACCCAAATAGGTGAGCTCCAAGCGGACTCAGAAGGTCTTATTATTCCTTGATGTAACATTTTATTTAATTGGGATTTTACTTCTTCTCTGTGTACAAAGGGGTATCGATAGTTTTTAGAATGTACTGGTATTTCGTCGGTGGTTCGTATCCTATGTTTAACTTTATCTGTAAAAGTTAATTTTTCGCCATCTATATAAAATACGTCAGAATACCGGGAGCAAAGAGCTACGAGGTTAGCCTTCTCCTCCAGGTTTAAATGGTCCGTACGTAAACGTGAAATAACGTCTTGTATGCGAGTCTTTAATTGTTGAGTACTCGTGCACTCAGCGTTAAATAAATCCGCGTGAGCCGGACGATCGAGTGAGAATATAATATCATTCGGTGTCGGGTTTTCAATTTCTAAATAGCAACGATTATTCTTTACAGAAGTAATGCACTCATGGATAGTGCAATTGCACAGTATTTGTTCTCTAATAAAAGCATCGCCTTCTGAAATATCTACGGGAACACGAATAATTTTAGAAGTTTCCGCGGGAATTACGTCTTCGTATAAGTTTACGTTACACGAGTTATACATTTTAATCGGGTTAGATGCGTTTTTTGTAAGCAATTTTCGGTCTTTTAAATCTATACGGGCTTCCCATTTACTTAATAAATCTAAACCTATTAACCCGTCAAAGTATTCGTGAAAATTATATACGAATAACTTGATATTACTGGCGTCATTGAATTCCGCGAAGCATGGCAACGTAATAGAATAATTGTTCCTAGTCGTCGCGTGTATGTTGGTTACTTCAAAAGGATCAAATTGTAACGGGAACTGAGCGAAGTATTTCTCGACGGCTTCGGGACTAATAAAAGATTGATTAGCACCGGTATCTATTAGAAATTTTAAATGAGGATTTTCTATTTGTATGTACGGAAGCTGTCTCTGTGTTTGGAGATTTAATTCTATTTTTGTTTTTGTGATTTCGAAGTCTCCCGAAAATCCTGCTGGTCTTGCTCAGTTTCAGTTATTTGAATTTCAGAGTCAAAAGAATTATTGTCAGAAGTAATATTTAATTCATGAGAAAATCCGGGCGTGAAGTCAGTATCGTAATAATCAGTATAGTAATTGTACTCCGGCTGATAACAATAATTGTAATATGAATCGTCATATGCCGCACATTCATTTACATTCATTTCTCGTGATTTAAAATAATTCATGGGATTATTCGAGGGTAAAGGTTTTGGTGTAAACTGTTGGACACCACTCATAGGTTGAGGACCTTGAGGTGGGTTATTTCGGGGTGGTAATCTAAAAATGTTACTACGAGGTCTATAATTTGGTGGAGGTGCAGCGAACATCCTTTGTGTGTTAGTAAGCATGCGTGGTTGATTATATCCGGTTACCGGGAATTTAAAGGGTTGCGGTGGAGGTCCCATAAGGCGCTGATTTAATGGAACCGGCCAGTTAGGTACAGGGTTATTATGAGGTTTTGTATGAGTGAATGCTGTTGGTTGTAATGATTGAGTCGGTTTAGGGGTCGTCTGAATTTTATGGGAGTCGCGTTGTTGTAAATACATTACGTTAAGCTCCTCTTGAACGAACTCGAGAGCTTTCTCTATCGTATCTGGGCGCATGCATCGTATGCGCGACCCTAACGGTTCTTTTAAACCCCTTACATATGCTTGCATGGTAACTTTTTTGTAAAGCTCTCGTTTCGCTTGGACTGTGGTGGGCAAACTTTCATGCAAGGTTACATACGTCATAATGGTTCTAAATAAAGTTTGGCAATGATTGTAAAACTCCTGCGGGGTACGATTACCTTGACTTGCTATAGAAAGGTCATTATATAATGCGGTCTCATCACGTTGATCCGAGAAGTTATTTATGAGGGCTGTTCGTATACCTAGCCAGTTTTCTGGTATACCGTTTGCATTTATAGTGCATGCGGCTGTCCCTGTTATTTTATTTAAAATTCCATTTAACAGACATAAATTGGAAAACTCGCTACTAGGATTATCATTAAGGTATTGTGTAGCCAACGAATCGCATATTTTTATAAAACGAGTAAGGATATTTGGATTTCCGTCAAATTCCGGGATTAAGCGGAGGACTTTGAAAATATCGTCTGGGCTATATTGCGTCATTATTACTGGCTTTGATTTAATTTCTACTCCTAAATTATTTAATTTTAAATTGCCTAATCCTATAATATCTCTATTACTATCCGTTAACTGTCTGCGGGCCTGGCGCGATTCAGGCTCCCGCGAACTAAAGGCTCTGGGGTGATAAATCTTGAAGTTTAAGATTCAAAGGAGCAACACGAGAATAATTCAAGTGTACTTACATATACAGCATTTCTGGTTTTCTCTTTGAATCGATTTTCAGATTCCTCCCCTGGTCTGCTGCAGGTCCGTAGATTCAGGATATCCGGAACGGTGTTGATAGCCAACCCGGGTGACTCGGGACGCGATTATCGATGTAAGATATGGTCTTGAAGTCTCCCGCGAATATCCTACCGACTGCGCCAATTACGTTTGCGACAGACAGAGGATTGAAAAAAAACCGAAATGATTTAATAAATTACTTTAATTAGATTTAAACTTATTACAAAATTAACCCTATGAACGATGATTCCACCTCGATGTGGGAATATGGAATGATCATTCTTACAAATAATATTAATTATTAAAAGTCGTGGGAATACAATGTAAATGCTTAATCGACAAATTACTTTATTGAATATAATATTATAGAAACTCAACGTAGACGGTTTCCATATCGTAGTTCTATGTAACTGGACTGTAAATGACAATATAAAGAGAATGTTTTGGTTTATTTTTTAGTAGTTTTTTGACTACGATGTAAAAACAAATAAAAGAAAAGTAGGCAATAAAAATTTAAGGCTACTTGCTTTATCTGTTTTTATCTGGTCAACAGAGAATTAAACGTTTCATTTATAAAGGGGAGAATATTTATCATAAATCTAGAATGTTAATATATTTTTAACAACTAAATACATAGGTTTTACTTTACTAGATTCAAAATTATACAAAATTATATATTTAGAACCATTTCTTCCAGTATTACAACCACGTTGCTATTTCATATTTTATCACACAAACATTCTTCTGTAATGGAATTTACATTGTCTATGAAATTTATAATAAGTTGCGGCTACAAAATGTCCTTAAGTTTTATAACCTTATTATCCATTTCAAATTCCTCTTGGAAGTTTCGAAGCAAAAATATTTAAAGAATTTGAATGTAAAAGTAGTCATGTTCTTTCAGAGTTTGATTATTATTATTTCTATGAATAAATGTACGAATTGTGACTAAATGTAGGACATTTCTTATTATTTCTATAAACAAATGAGATAAACATAAACCATTGTGGACTTTCTTGTAAAACTTTTTAAGGTACCTATATAATACTTAGTACATTATTTTGATCTATCTTAAGCAGTAACTTACTATAAATTTCATAGACAGTGTAAATTCTATTACAGAAGAATGTTTGTGTGATAAAATATGAAATAGCAACGTGGTTTTAATACTAAAAAGAAATGGTCCTAAATATAATTTTGAATCTAGTAAAGTGAAACCTATGTATTAACTTGTTAAAAATATACTAACATTCTAGATTTAGGATAAATATTCTCCGCTTAATAAATGAAACGTTTAATTCTCTGTTGACCAGATAAAAACAGATTTTATAGACAAACAGAAACCTTAAATTTTTATTGACTACTATTTTTTTATTTGTTTTTACATCGTAGTCAAAAAACAAGTTAAAAATAAACCAAAACATTTTCTTTATATGGTCACATTCCAGTCCATTAATCCTTTTGTTCAGAGTTTGTTTACAACCTCGCATTAGAAATGTTGAAACTAAAAAAACAATTAAATGATATCGGAGAAAAGATCTCCGTAAGTGTATTATAAGAAGTGTGACGGCAGCAACGCTGACGTAACACTTATTTTAATTTATTATAAGAAGTGTGATGTCAGCGTTGTTGCTGTCACTGTCTTAGTCTTTGTGATGGTGGTTCATAATTACATTTACATACATAACATAAAACTTCATAAATAATTATAGCATCGTTTATTCAACTGACAGCGTTACAGTATCTTTATAGAGATCGGCACCGACACTCGACCATGAATGCCTGTGGCAAGTTTTTACAAGTACCATTATCAGTACCATTTATGTTCTTAAAACAACACAACTAAAACTGCTCTAATTAATGATAATTTAACATTCATAAATAATCAAGGATATTTTTAATCAATTAATTGAATGTTGAAATATTATCGTTGTATATATATATATAGTTACATTTGCTTGTATGTATCAAAGACAAAAATAGTATATAATACATTCATATGTCCGTACATAATACATATGTAATATTTACACCAAAATGTATATGTTCACTTCATCTCGTCTTGTTGACTCGACCTTGTATATGACATATTCCAAAATATAAAATATTTCTCTATAACAGTATATTTGAATACATCAAATATTCTCTGATAGAACTTGTCAAACACCTTCAGAATATATTTTCTACGTGCAGTGGCATCGTGAGATAACAAATATGCAAAATTTACTATTTGTCAGTGCAACATCAATTTATTGCAAAATAGTATATACTATTAAATCTCTCCTGAGAAATATGCTTATGTCATGGTATCTATCTAGCTTCTTCAATGATTATATTATAAAATTCTACATTTTTTAAACAAACAATTTGATCGTTAAGAATATTACTTACTATAAATCACATTTAGGAAGAATGCATAAATCTATTTGTTATGAAATATATCTATAATGTGATGTACATTATAATAATGATAAGCAGTGGGCACGCAAGTTAAATTAGTATTCGTATCAGATCGAATTTCATGAACAATTATTTTAATTAACTATTTAACATATTTTAATAGTTAGTTGTACACAACACTGTCAAATTCTAGGTCACTTTAATATAATAAATTCGAAGTAGTAGTAGCAAAACAAACAAATACATAAAAAAAACTTTCTTAGACAATTGTTGAGATACTTTAGAGAGAAAAGTGATGAAGTAGTCGTGGTCATAGCAGTCGTCGTAGTCAATGGTATAAACGAATTACGTCTAACGTTTGACGTCTTATGTATTAAATGATGACAAATGATGACAAATTTATTGTTAAAATTAAATTCCATGGCAAAAAATATGTTGGATATTTTATATATAGAGTTTTGATTAAAGATTTTAGCTTTAAATAAGTAAAGAATAAACGTTCTCTTAAAATAAAATGTTACTAATATTATAAATTAAAAATTACATTATCGATACAAAAAGACCTCAAAAAAGAATAAAAATAATATTACTATGTACTTATTGAAGACGTTGTGTCGGGGGACCGTTTAATAAAGGAAGAAATTAAAATGCAAGTAAGTTAACAAGGCAAATAAAGATATTACGATATCGAATCGTATAGTCTATTTATCGTATAGTTTTATAATAATTATCATCATCATCATCATCACTAATATTATAAAGAGGAAAGATTTAATTGTTTGTTTGAGTTGAATAGGCTCCGAAACTACTGGCCCGATTTAATAAAATATTTTATATTATATTTAAAAAAATTAGGATCCGCGTGAAGATTTCAACAATGTAATAAATTATAAATGTTTTAAGTAACATGATTCAAGACTTTTTCATATGGGTAGGTAGATAGGTAGGTTTCATATATACAAATATTAATAAATATAAACATTTAGAATTAAAATGATTTACAATAACTTAAAACACTATGATGAAGGGATTTATATTATCACTAGCTGTTGCCCGTGACTCTTTATGACTACGATCATAAGCCATATAAATATATTTTTTACAGTCTACGTGGACGCAGTCACGGGCAACAGCTATCCCTAATAAAGTACTTTACCTGAGTAAGTGTAAAAACCTTTTGGCCTTCATAACAAGGAATTTTTTCCCCTATAGTTAGGGAGAAGCCGCTGGGAATAGATAATTATTGCATAAGAACCTTTCACTAATAACACGTCAATATTTTGGAGACGACTGTTTCTATTTCTACCAATCATTGCTACGAACCAACTCGACGAGCACAGCTTTCGATTAAAAAAACTCAATTCAAATCCGTTCACGCGTTTGGCTGCTAGATTGCTACAGATAGACACACAGATACACAGATATACAGATACACAGATACACAGATACTCAGATACACAGATATCCAGATACTCAGATACACAGATCGACAGGTCAAACTTATAACAATCCTCTTTTTAATCGGGGCTTAAACATAATGTTCAAAAAATATGCAATAAAAAAACCAAATCGAGGGTTCCAGCGCTATTTGGTGAAATATATATATTTTTTTAAATGTAGATTCTAAAAATATATTTGGAATCACCGTTTTTCTGATTCAAAATATTTATATAACGGCATTTCGCAAAAAAAAAATCACTTAGACCAAATAGCCCCGGAACAGTCGAAATAAAACTTTCGTATATTTTCATTTACATTGTAATAAGTAACCTGTTCACTATCTTATTTCAGCTCGTAGTGATGGAGATAGTATTCATTGAAGAAACTTTTGCCTTTAGTATTCAATGAGCAACGATCCGTTTGAAAGAGAGTTCGTATCCAAGAGGTCTAAGATTTTAATAATAAGAAATACTTTATTTAAGGGGATCCTTAATAAGCAAAATATATCATGTCTATAGTCGATTTATTTTTCAAGCAATTAAAAATAATAAAAAATCGTTCTTAATATTTTTCTTTATACCTAGATACATATTAACACAAAAAAAATATCTTGTTATAATTAAAAACTTAAAAAAGGATTATTGGAACTAAATGTCATTCAAGTATCAATCAAAGTTTTATTTGCTTTGTATTGTAGTTGGCGTTTTTATGAATCTAATTTATAAACTTATATATACTTATATTACATAATTACAATTTAAGTGATGGGTGGTTACACAAGTTTCTTATTTAAAACGACAATGTCAGCTTGGCTTTCGTCATCACATGAAAATTGATTAAAAAATATAGTACATATCATATAAGTAATATGAACATTTTAGAACATCAACATTAATTTATTTTATCGAGGTTCTAGCGAACTCACTAATTAGTTTATACTTAATTAAAATGTTGCCAGGATACAATACTTATGATAGTATCAGTGTGCAGTATAAAAATCTTGTCTGATGATATTTTTAAAATAAAAGATATTCTTATTAATACGTCTATAACAAATTTTAGTAAAGTCTTTATCAGCCTACATACCTGTTACTAAATAGAATATATCTGGCTAAGGTGAGAAGTTTAAACAAAACGGAACCCGAGATAGTTCGAAGGCAAGCATTAATTCCTCATAAATATTCATTATTCCACAGAGAAGCTGCGAATTCAACAATGATTTCAAACTTATTGCACATTTTGTTAGATGTTCCCCATCGCTGTCTACGGTTGCCCACCAAAGTTGTTTCTTTTTCATTGTTTATAAAACTGTCCGTAGTTTTAGAAGCTTTCTAGCAATAATACTTTAAATTTGTTTAATTTGCTAAACCTGATATTATGGTAAGTCAATGCAGATGTTATTTCCGTACATTTAGTTAATATAAAATATATAATTTATTTAAAATGTTCTGTTTAATGTTATAATTAAAATATATTTTAGTATCTATTGTAACAAGCAATAAGTGCATGCGGGTTTACCTGATTGATGAATTCTGTGAACTGATTTAGATTGTAATAAAAGTCATTAAAATAATATATTATAAGTAACTTTGAAGACTTATTAATTATATTTTTGAACGAACTTACTAACCATTTATTTATAATGTGCATGTGTTATGTACTAGTAGATTATATAATTTTAAGTACCTGGCTTCAACATGCTCTCAATGAAGCATTGAAAACGTAAATTGGGACAATTTAGCGGAAAATTCGTAAAGTATGTGTGCAGCAACTTCAAAATCCAGGGCAGCCCCAATAAGATAATACAAAAAGGTTTACGAAAATAACAATGTCTCTTCACGATTTTGAAAGTTAAAGTAATACTTTCGAATGCAATCCTTAATTTGTGATTAGTAAAGGAATATTAAAACTTTCACCTAGATTTTTCGATATTTTGAAAATTATGTTTATATAAAGAGTAACCGTATTTTACCTTACCAGAGATAAAGTTCTTTCTAGATTTAAATTAAGAATTCTCAATAATAAAACATTATATTTGTTAAAAAATTAAAATTAAATATGTTCAAGTTTGCATTATTTTTAAATGTTCGTCATTTAATTAAAACAAGACAAAATAAATAGTGTTTCGAATAATATTTCATCGAGGCGGTAGCTCAATTCTTAGAGCAAAGAAACGTTTTTCAAAGATCGTTCGTATCCCTGCCCGTACCGGCTTATTTTTCTTTTTATATTTATGTAGATATAATATAAATAGTTATTATAAAATTAATTTTCGTTATACTTTAATTTTTAGAAAAGGTAAAATGTTATTCGTGCAAAATATTTAGTAATATATATATTATATTTTATTGAAATGACAATCTAGTTCCGTAAAAATTCATCGAAACAATAACAAAATTATATATATTTTTGGCTCGTATAAAAAAAAATATAACAGTATTATATAATATCAGTTTATAACTAATGCTTGCACGTTAAAAAATATTGCTGTGAACAAAAATATTTAATTTTACTAGGAACCTGTAATTTTGTATACCTACGGTAGAATTTTGAAGAAGTTTTATTTTCTGAGTTGTAATATTATGTGCATTTTGAAAGCTTAGATTTAAGATGCTTTTAGAGAGGCGCAATTGTTAACGAACCTGAACATATTAAAGGACTTTTACACCCTTTAAACTATGTGCTGCTTGAAACCTCATTTATTTAATACTAGCAGACCCGGCAACTCGTTGCTGCGGTTGCTAAAGTTTTTGACCGACTTCTTCAAAAAGGAGGAGGTTCTCAATTCGGCCGGTATATATATATATATATATATATATATATATATATATATATATATATATATATATTTTTATGTATGTACACCGATTTCTTCGAGGTGTCTGAACCGATTTACGTAATTCTTTTTTTGTTTGATGCTTAATAGTTTCGAATTGGTCCCATAAAAATTTGATTAAGGTAAGTCCATTAGTTTTTATTTTATGAGCATTTTTGTCCAAGTTTTGAACTAGCACCTCCGGAAGGAAATCACAACGTTCTGTGACTAATGACATCTATTGTTTTGGATATGTGAAGTCTTTAATAGTCTCACAAAAACGTGAAAATGTGTTTCGAAGAAATTTTTTACGGAGAAGACTACTTTTATCCGTTCCCGTTTCTTGAGATCTGTATTTTTAAGGCGCGCAGCACCTTTTGTAGGTTTACCCATGGCTGATTGATAATGTAGCAATAAACTAAAAATTATTAAATAAAAATAACTACATTAAAAAACCGACTTTAAAACTAAAAAGTAATAAATAATGAAGATTTAATATTTCTTATATACTACCTATTATTTATATGTCCTATTTACTAATAGGTTTGAAGTCGGTGCCAAGCATTAAACAAATAATTATATTTAACCACTTAAATGAATACGAGCAAATTAATACAATGAAATGCCTACTTTAATTATTAAGATACGTAAATGAACATAATAAATAGCAATTAAATGTTATTATTATAAGCAGCTCAATCAATACGCAGAATAGTGAAAAAACAAACCAAAATTATGAAAATGTATTCAACAGAATTCTAATACTAAATGGCTTGGCACCGACTTCAAACTTATTAGTAAGTAGGACATATAAATAATAGGTAGTATATAAGAAATATTAAATCTTTATTATTTATTACTTTTTAGTTTTAAAGTCGGTTTTTTTTTAACGTAGTTATTTTTAGATAAAACATTACATTGCAGTGAACTATTTAAGGAGTAACAATATTAGAAATATAGTGATGTAGACCGCCATGTTTTTTACATAGATGCAATTTGTAAATAAAAAAACGACCCCTTTTTCTACTACCATTACAATAACATAATAATAATTAGACATGCGCCGAATATCCCCCAAGTATTTCGTGTATTCGGCATCTTTTTCGTCCCAATTATTCGGTTTTGGTGCCGAATGTATTCGGTTCGAGTAGTTATATTTTTTTGACCACACAACCCGCTAAAGAACTAAAAGACAAAAATTAGATATTTGTCATAAAATAAGTCAAAGAAATCTTATAATTAAAGTGTTGAGTAGAGCTTAATAATATAAGGCGATTTAGTTTCAAGTCAATGTTGATTTGAAATAAATGTTTATTTCGAAACATATCAAGTCAACATATTTAGTTTATTATTGCTAACCTACAAATATGATTTAGTATTTAAAACATTTATTTTGAAACTTTAATCAGAATTTATTTTTAAGTTTCAAAACAATATTTTAAAACCACAAATAAAAAAAAATTTAATCTAGCTAGCAGCACACGTAACGAACACGTTAGAACCTGTTTATGACAAACAAACAATGAAATGGTAAAACGAATAGTCCGGCTGAATATTCGTTTCAGTAGGTATGGTATTCGGTATTCGGATATTTAGCAAAACTACAATTTGGCACGTCTCTAATAATATTATCAGGACAAATTTCACACATTGGTCAAGCCCCTAAGTAAACATATTATTTGCTTGTGTTAGGGGTGACAACGATACAAATACATAGAAAAACACATTATAAACGACCAAACCCAAAAATAAAGACCTCTATGCTCATCACATACATGCCTGTCCCGTGCGGGATTCGAACCCAAACCCCATTACGCCGCTACCGTACGATAGGCATCTGCGTTCCACCACTCGACCAACGAGGCGGTTGAAATACTGAAATTATTATAAACTAAAACAGACGTAAACGTTAAAGCTAGTGTAAAAATCCACTGGATGGGATTTAAAAGGGAAGGTCTTTGAACACGATTGATCAAAATTATCGTACATATTAAGAAAAAATAATTAATTTTAAATTTTATTATTTTGTTTATTCAAGGTAGTTTAACAAATGAGTACATTACAAATTTATAAATGAGGTAAGTTGGAGCTGGATAAGAATAATATTTATTATTTTCAATTATTAATAATTTTAATTTTAAATTCATTAAGCTCTAATCGATACACAATATTTTTGTTTAACACGTGGCCGGCTATACTAACACTAAAAATTTACTTACAATTGAGTTTCAGCATCGCATGGCGGTCATTGGAAAAAAAAGATAATGGAACCAAAGATCGATTAAAATTTTGGGATATTCAAAATTTTGTACATTATTTCGTTTCATAGATATATGGCACTTCACCACCTTGTACACCAATACAACAACAACAAACAAAAATAAGAATAAAGCCAGGTTTCAGAAATAAGGATTGCATGATAATAAATATTCAAAAAAGATTTAATTAATTCTGAAAAATGTTGGGGATTGCTTTAGGTGTAAATGTGACAATAATTAAAATATGGTGGTGATAAATGGAAAGAAAGCTTATTGGTAAGACAGTGTAGACGAATCCGTAGAATTCATTAAAAGATAAAAAGCCAGAATCACAAACAGTGTAGTATGGTTCGCTATTTGACGTTATGATAGCGTAATGCAATATAATATTTATAAAATAAATTAAAAGATATTGAACTAATAAATAAAATTTTAATTAATCTAAAATGTAATAATAAAAATCAGGCAATACAGACTATGAATACAAATAAAAACTTAAACCGTATTCATAAAAAACTATGACAATGCTTATACAAATAATGAAAGTAAAGTAGTTTAACAGACAACAAACAAGCAACAGTTTGAGCAACATTTTGAACAGCAACAAGGAACAGTTTGAGCAACATTTTGAAAATAAATGACACAACAGCACAATAAAAAATGATTTGTGACTAATAATAAAAGTATATTCATCTTGATTCATCAAAATTGAAAAACAATAAAAAAGAAAGAAAAAACTTTATATTATGAATATTAAGAAAAAAAATACTGTTATGCAGTCACTATTCAATGAAAACTAATAAAGGCTAACAATTTAATAAGGGAATAGAAATAACATTTTTTAAAATGAGACATTGCTCATGGCAACTCGACTTATGTATGTCTTGACAGATGTCTATTTTGTCAATTGTCAAGAATACAACAAAGAACCGTGATTTTCTTCTGTTACACCCGCAGGCAGGAGAAATAACCTTACTTATGAAACTTACAAAACGCAACAGTAATATAAATAAAATATGAATAGAGTATATAAAGGTCTAATATTAAAAAGGCAAATAATAATTATAAAAAAAAATCATGCCAGAAGAACCAATAATAAACATAATAGAAAGCAAAGAAAAACAATACAAGTATTTCTTTTTACTAATAACCATCTTAGCTCAGATTTTGATGCCGGTGTAGCAAAATTGCAAATTACTTTTTCAAATCAAATCCCATCCAATATGAAAAAAATCAAGAAGGATGGCATCTAAATTAATTTCTAATTGTTGTTGGAGAAAAGATAAAATGTCCCAAATATCTTTATTGAAATTATGAATCCCCTTAGTCGAAATAATGCATCATTATTAGCTACTGCCTAGCCATCCAGCTGTTTCTCAAAATCAGTCATGCAAGCTATAAGCTGTGAACTAAGTGAGTTTTGGACTTCAGCAATGGATTATACGCGTAGTTGCCATAGTTATTGTTTTTTTTTATTTTGGGACGTTACGTAATTGGCAGTTATGTGTAGTTCTCTTTAATTTAGAGTAAGAGTACTTATACACTTTTAATTATTAATAATACTTTTTAATTATGTTTTAATAGTGTCAATGAACATGAATGTAATTTACAAAAATAAATACTCTCAAAATTAAAAAATAATTAAAAGCACTAGAAGTTTCTAACGTGTTGAAGCCTACCCTCCATTATACAATATAAATAATAAATATATTATTAGTCCTTTCAGCTGCTGCGCATGCGCAGCACAGTATATGGCTCGTTAATATAAATTACTTATAATGTGCAACCGATCACTTATCCATTTGGATGTTCTTACGATAAATTAATTTTCATCAGGCTCGATAAGGACGATTTGGAGTTGTAGAATTATGTGGAAAAACCAGAAAAACGATAATTAAGAAAAGTAAAATTTGGGTCAGTAAGAAAAAAATGACTATTCACGAAACACTTGATGTCAAAATCATCATCCGAATCTTTCACAAAATAATGATGTTAAGAAAGAAAATTTATATTGAGGTATATACCTGTATTAGTATAAATATACACGAAAGAATATGTTTTCGATTCTTTTACGTAAAGATTATATTATATACATTTTTTAAGCAAAATATAATCTTTGTTAATAAATCGGAGGACAAATATGTATTTTAAATCAACGTCATGCAATTAAAAACATGTCTGCTATAATCCGTTGGGAAATGAATAGTGCAACGCGACTCATATCTCAAATAAATTTACTGCGAGGTTTTCTGATTTGACTGTTATTTTCCTTTGTCATTTTTTTTGTACAATAATATTACTCTTATTTATGTTTCACTAAGTCCTTAATTGTAGGTATTACAATAATTCCTACACACTAGCGCGTGTATCAACGTATTTGTAGAAAAATAACAATCTGTCTTACTACAGTTAAAACAAAGGCATTTTGACATTGTAGACATCTCATTTATCTATACATAAATATTAGATGTTAATTCAAAGAGTACAAAATGCTTGCGCCAGATTCTGTTTTAACATACCACTACGAACGCATATCACACCGTTTCTAAATTCATCAAATATATTAAAAATGGACCACAGAAGGCAACTACATTTTGCTTGCCTGCTTTTCGGTATAATAAAATATAATATTCCAATATACCTATACAAAAAACTAAAATGGTTAAGTGACTATAACCCCATCTATAAAACAAGAGCTTATACAAATATCTTATCGGTCTCTTGACATAAAACAGCTGCATTTCGAGGAACTTTCAGATACGCTGCCTCCAGCTGCTTGAACAATCTACCACCCCCTTTTCATCTCTTATAAACCTTGACTGCATTTAAATGAAGAATATTTATTAAATATACAAGCAATATTTATTAAATATACAAAAAACAGTAGGGAACGTTAGGTAGGAAACTACATCGTCATACATTATTCATTTTTACTAAATTATTTTTATTTATTTAATGTACCTTGCCTTATTTTTATTTATTTATTTTTTTATTATATTTTGACTTATTTATTTATTTTATTTTCCATTAATCAATTTATTTCTTTTATTCCTTGATATATTTTTTGAAGAACGTGTATTGAGTCCGGCAGGTGCAGTCAGCGACTCGTACCCACACTTTTCGTCTTTTTGTTCTTTTTTTTTGTTTTTTAATTTTATTATTGCTAAGCAGTATGGAAGTAAAGCTAAGCAGTATCAATCATTAATTCATTGATTTAATTATTAATTGAATGAAATGTCAATGTTAATTTTGAATATTTTTAGTATATCAGATTTTGTTTTCAAAAACTATTCGAATACTTGTAGGTAAATTTTTCTTACCTTAAAATCCATTCATGTATTAAGTATTATATATACAACCTTGAACTTTAATCTCACTATTATAACCATAATTTATTATTATTATTATTTTATCTGTACATATACTTTATTTGTGTTATAGCCCGTCTACTATTTGTCTTTTGTGACAATTTATTTTCATCGGGACTATGGCCGTTGTTAATGTTCGTTGCGTCATAGCACGGCGGCCACTGAAAATCAGCGCGGGAGTCACGAATTCTCGCAAATACTGAGTGGTCTACCGTTTTGGATGTCACAGTCTATGCTTTTATAAATGTTGTTATGTTTTTTTTCCTTTAATTTGTGTTTTTATTATTATTATTACTTTTTTTATTGTTTTTTTTTAATATATTTTTTTATTTTAATAATATATCCTTGTGTAAAAATCATGTACATTTTAAACTGTATGTGACATTCAAATAAAGCTTTTTTAATTTTGATTTTCACATATTGAATTGGCGTTTTGTATGAGATTAACAAAAAGTCACAATATTTATAATATAATATATTTAATTAATCAAAGTATGAACCATTGTTTTTATTCTCTTTTACCATCTTATAGGTAGTACGTTTACTAAAAAAACCAGTCGGACTGTAATTAGTAAAATTTTTGAAGGCGATTTGAATTGCCCCATCGGAGTTGAATTTCTTCCCATGCAAGAAATTATCCAAATTACGAAAAAAAGTTCATCTGCTGGAGCAAGGTCCAGGGAGTACAGTGGATGTCTCCTCAAATATTCTAATTGAAACTTTTCTAATTTGGTAGCCGTTTGTTGTGCAGTGTGTGGTCTAGCGTTGTCGCGATGCAGCTGTGGTGAGGAGCGACTGATCAGCCTAGATTGTTTAGCAGCTAGCTTTTCCATAATGGTTTGCAATTGCTGACAATAGACATTTGCTGTAATAGTCTGACCAGATTTGAGAAAAATGTGAAGAATCATACCGGCACTAGTCCACCAAACACTTACAACTATTTTTTTTGGGTCAATTTTCGCTAGGATTTGACTGACTCACCAGGATCCAAAAAAAATGTTGAAACCAAAAACGAACTGCGTTTCATTTTGCAACACGACCGCCATACACATTATAAACCCTTCGAGTCGTTTTCGCAGCACTGGTGCCTCGGTGAAACTCGTAATCGTAAATAATGCGACATTTTAAGTTTTCAAATTTGTAAGCTGAGCAATAAAAAAAAACAAAAAAAAACACTGTAGAAAAAAACAAACGAATGATGGCCAATGAAACCAAAATACATGTGTAAATAGCAATGCAATAAATAGCAATGCAATAAAATTTCTTACCAAAGACGAGAAATTTGTGATTAAAACGCCGAGTTTGTACGAAAAACGCCAATTTGACATGTAACTAATGTAATTATCTATATATATATAATAAAATTGTCACTGACCCATTCATGTACATGGAATTAAAAAAAAACATCATAGGGGAGCTTTATAAGAGCAAGAGAACCCAAAACAATGGTTTTTCAGTTTTCCTGTTTGTCTGTATGTCTGTATGTTTGTGCACGCGAATCTCAGAAACGGCTTAATCAATTCGAATGCGGTTTTCAGGACTATATTATTACAGTCTTCACTTAACATTTAGTTTTTATTTCATCTAAATCGTTTAAGGAATAAAAAAGTTGTAACAATTTATGTCAATGACGTAATAGGTACCATGAAAATCTTATTTTATACATGTTATAAATCTATAGAGGAGTAGTCTTTGTATATTGAAATTATTTTAAAAAATATGCTAGGATGTGAAGTAATAACTAATAGAATCCATTTTCAGCATTTTTAATATCTTTGTCTGTTTATCCGTTTGTCTTTTAGTTGTGCACACAACACAAAAAAACAATATTTTCAAAAATTCATACAGGTGAACCTTTATATAAGCAAGAGAACCCAAAACAATGTTTTTTTCATTTTGTCTGTTCGTCTGAATGTCTGTATATTTGTGCACGCTAATATCAGAAACGAATTAGTCGATTTGGATGCAGTTTTCGGGAATATATAGTCATGGGATTCACTTTATATATATTTTTTTTTTTAACAATCCGTTAACAAATAAAGAAGTTAATAATCTCTTATTGTCGTACCATTGCTTCTTACCAGTTTGAAGGTTTATAGTTTATAGTCTGTATGTGTGCATGCTTAGATCTTTAAAACTACGCAACGGATTTTGATCCAGTTTTTTTTAATAGATAGAGTGAGGCAAAAGGAAGGTTTATATATATGATAACATGCTTAATATATCACAGAACCACTGATAATTTCAAGATTTCTAATGCGAAGTCGTAAACAAAAACATTGTTTTGCGCTTACAATCTAAACGCTGGTTGAACTCTACGAGATAGATCAAAATAATGTACTAAGTATTGTATACCTTGAAAATTTCTACAAGAAAATCTAGTGGTATATGTTTATCTCTTAAAGATAATCCACAACAGGAAATTTTTATCGTTTACGTTTTACGAAAAATAATGGTTTAAAAAAAAAGGTTATTTACGAAGCGATTTTAAGAAATACAGCCTTAGTCCTTATCTAATTAAATAAATTAAATACATTTTACATAAAATGGAACAATATAACCCTTTACAGTGTTTAAATTAAATAAATATTTTCGAAGATATTACAGATTTAAAATATAGGGTCTTCGCGTTTGCGGCGGTATGGTCTACCGGCGCCCTCTGGTATGAAACCGTGCAAACCGTCTCAAAAATGGCTTTTGTGAATGTTCAGTATTGAAAATTTTGATAATGCATATAGCTAACTGAATGTTTATCATTTCAAATAGATTTTTTTTTTATAAAAATAAACCTGCAAGTTGATGGTGAAAATAACGTACTACGATTGTGTTGCTCAGAATTCCTCAAGTTTACATGGTCATATTTTGATTATGTTCAATAAAAACCTGTAAGTGTGATGAATGGTTATTAAATACTTTGTTTAAAAAGTATTTAAATGTACGTTTAAGTAAAAACAAGAAAGGTATAAAAATAATTACAGTATCCTTATTAAAAACTTTAAATATACTTTTGACATTGAGCGATGTATGCCGATGTCGTAATATTGATTGTATCACTTAAAATAAGTCATATAGAAGCCAATACAAAAAAAGGGAAGTGGCAATTGTTTTACTAAGAATTTAAGGCGTGCGAAGCCGCTGGCAAAAGCTAGTATCATAATAAATGCGTTCGACCGTTTGTGGTTTATCAAACATCAAAAACATAATACAATACATTGAGTTAACTTTAATTTAAAGTTGAATGGTATGTATACTTTTTACATATTATTTTAAAATTTAGTTCTAAATATTTTACAGAAACTTTTTTCAAATATATTTTTAAATAAATATAGAATAGAAGATAAATTGATAAAATGATTCGATGGATTTTAGGGGGTATGAGTCTAACCATATATCATACTTACAGACTTTCATTGAACATAATCAAAATATTATCATGTAAACTTGAGGAATTCTGAGCTACATAATCGACGTTATTTTCACCATCAACTTGCAGGTCTAGTTTTATTTAAAAAAAATTCTATTTTAAATGATAAACATTGAATTAGCTATATGCATTAACTAAATTTTCAATACTGAACATTCACAAAAGCCATTTTTGAGACGGTTTGCACGGTTCCATTCCAGAGTGCGCCGGTAGACCGTACCGCCGCAAACGCGAAGACCCTATATTTTAAATCTGTAAATTCTTCGAAAATATTCATTGAAATTACATCCTGTAAGTGGCTATATTGTTCCATATTAAATGTAAAACGTATTTAAGTTACTGAATTAGATAAGAATTAAAGGTGTATTTCTTATAATCGCTTCGTAAACTACCTATTATTTTTCGTAAAAAGTAAAGGATAAAAATTAGCTACTGTGGGTTATCCCTAAGAGATAAACATATACCATCGCGGATTTTCTTGTAGAACTTTTTAAGGTATGCAATACTCAGAACATTATTTTGATCTATCTCGTGGAGTTCTCGCAAACATAAGTGTTTGTTTACGACTTCTCATTAGAAATCTTGAAATTATCAGTGGTTCTCTGATATACTAAGCATGTTATAATACATAAAAACCTTCCTCTTGCATCATCACTCTATCTATTAAAAAAAAACTGCATCAAAATCCTTTGCGTAGTTTTAAAGATACATACAGACATACAGACGCGAAAAGCGATAAAGCGTGCTAAAAAGTACCCTTTGTACTTACTAATGTATCTAAAAACTATAAACCTTCAAATCCGTAAGAAACAATGGTACGACAATAAGAGATTATTAACTTCTTTATTTGTTAACCGATTGTTAAAAAAAAATAACAAAATATAAAGTGAATCCCATGACTACATATTCCCAAAAAATGCATCCAAATCGACTTATCCGTTTCTCAGATTAGTGTGCACTAACATACAGACATTTAGACGAACAAAATGGAAAAACATTGTTTTGGGTTCACTTGCTTATATAAAGGTCCCCCTGTATGATTTTTTTTTTGTGTTGTGTGCACAACTAAAAGATAAACAGATAAACATACAAAGATTTTAAAAATGCTGAAAATGGATTCTGTTAGTTATTACTTTACGTCCTGGAATATATTTTTTAAATATTTTTAATGTACAAAAACTAATCCTCTACAGATTTATTACATATATAATATAAAATAAGATTTTCATGGTACCTATTACGTCATTGACATAAATAATCATAACTTTTTTATTTCTTAACCGATTTAGATGAAATAAACACTAAATGTTAAGTGAAGACTGTGATAATAAATTCTTGAAAACCGCATTCAAATTGGTTAAGCCGTTTCTGAGATTAGCGTGCACAAAAATACAGACATACAGACATACAGACATACAGACAAACAGACCAACTGAAAAACCATTGTTTTGGGTTCTCCTGCTCTTATAAAGCCCCCCTATGATGTTTTCTTTTTTTTTTATTCCATGTACAGGAATGGCTCAGTGACGATTTTATTGTATGTAAAGATAATATCATATATATTGTATAATAAAATATAGAATATTTGTTGTATTATTTTCATCCCTCCACATTACATGCGTACCGCACCGTGACGTAAGAAACAACAAAGAGAAAAAAGGTAAATTTTAGGGACATCATAAGGTAAATTTTAGGGATTTGTTGGCTAAGTTAGTCAAAACTTAGCCTTTGAATACAAATTTTAATACTCTGAAAGATTAAGGTAAAAAGCAAACCTATCTAAAATAAGAGGAGCGTTGTTTTTTATACTATAGTAGGTGCAGATGGTGAAATATCTTTTAATAAATCAAAAACATGATAATGAGAAAGGAAATTGGTATATTATCATATTGCGCCAACAAATAACAAACATGTAGAAATTCACACTGTCATAAAGTTTTTACTCATGCTTCTCTGCAATATGCGGGAATAATTTTGTGACTGAAGTGTTAAAGTCAAAATAAAAGAAATATCTTTTTATTTCAACAGTTCCAAAGGCTTTATAGAAGAGAACCCGCAAACTTTATGAATGCTCTTTTACCTTATTTACCAAATTAAAATTGATCATAGTATTGAATATTTGAGTCACCGTCATTAATTAGAATTGAAATAGAAGGTGGTTGCGAAAAAGACTACAAAAGCTAGCTACGTCACTAACTAATTTTATGATGCTTTTAAATTAACTAGGAGGTAAAGTGTTTTAAACTTAAATCGCATAATACTTTTTCTTTGATTTGTTACGTTATGTTACATATATTTTTAAATTTTAGTAATGTCCATAAAATATACGTTACATAGGTTAAATTGTTTATAGAATCGCGTCCCATTTCATTTTAAATAATATGGTAGTTATAAGCGTTATACCCTATTAAGACTAAATAATAGTGTGCAAATCGTTTTGTTTAAAGACTCGCAGCTTAACCATTCTTTATTTCTTTTTTTTTTTTGAAAACGAATTATTACCATGATATCTTTATAATAATCGAATAAGCAGCAAATTTCTTAGAATCATTTTATGGCATACTTCTTTACTATACATTTTTATTACTTTTCAAACCTACTTTTTCTGAGAGTTCTTTTATTTAGTTTATTTTGAACGACACTTCTTTTACAAACTCTTAACATAATATATTAGTTTTTAAACCCTTCTGAGCTTTTGCTATGAAAGTAGTATGATTTTTATTACTCTATAATAGCAACGTGAGTCTTTTAACCTTTATCTAGAATTATCCTTCACCTTACTAACCTATGTTTTTCTATTTCTGCTGCCTCGTCATTCTAAATTCTCCTGATCTTATTAAATTATTTGGATCTGGGAAACTTATTCGGATTGCAATTAGGTACAATTTTATTAGTGCTGTAGGCCAATCATGATTAGGGTGAAGGTAGTTTAATACATTTTTTTTATGTAGGCTCATCTCATGCACTTCATAGTTGTCATTATCACCGTACCTAATAATGGATTTTGTTGTCAATGTCATTTACTTTTACCTTACTCAATTTATAAGTTAAGGTCTTATATATTATTTATTCTTTCATGTACTAATTATTCACAATATTTTAAATGCCATGCCAAGCTTCCTTCCAGGTAATGTCAGAAAATTATAATCGATTAAATCTACTATAATCATAACTTGCCACATGTTTGAAGTTTAAGTAAAGATTTTTAAGTTAACATAGCCTTTAGAGGACAAGTAAAATTCTGGTCTCACACAACGATTCGTTAAAATTCAATAATGTTATTCTTATTTCTGACCTGGCTTTACTTTCTGAGAAGTTATATTCTTTATTTGGCAAACCAAGTAGTAAACCAAAATCAAAAGCAAAGCCATTCGTCTCTTGATCCTTAAATAAAAATTTTGATTTAAAACCTATATTTTTATTTAAAGCCTATCGTTTTAAACAGATTAAAAAAATGTTGTTGAGAGATGGGGGTTCCATAAGAGCTTTTTATTTACAGTTATACCTAAGTAAATTGTTGAAAGTCAATTCTAATACTTCATTGCTAAGGAGCTAACTAAAATTTTTACATTTTACATTAGGAAGTATTAACGCCATACATTCAGATTTCTTAGTTTTTAAGACCAAATTATTAATAACGAATCAATGAACAACACGTGACAGATAACTATTTATTCGTTATAATTTGAGAAAAATTATAAATAATAATTTAGTTATTCTGATGCTAAATGAAGCGTAATAAATAATAATAATAATTAAAAAAATCGTCACATTATTGAGAAATTATATTATTACTATTATATTTAAATTATATATATATATATATATATATATATATATATATATATATATATATATATAATTTAATATTTAATTATTACGATCAATATAACTGATATGTTACTGTAATCATAATATTGTTGCAATTGTACTTTGGTTAACAAAATTACTAAATAGTTACCTGTTGTTGTTTTATTATCGTCATGATCTATGTTTTAAGTACTTTTTATATCTTACATCACGTTCGGAATGGATTTCTTTGTGTGTTTTATCGTGAAAAAATATTATTAAAACATTTAGGTTATTACGCACTTTAATGTGTCTAAATGTTATGTTGTCATTTATGAACATGTTTTTAAAGTTGTTTCCATAATATGGTGACCATTGCAAGTTTTAATTTTGATTTCTTTAACATACCTATATTGTGTCTTATATCTAATCATAAGTCGTCACCATATAAATTTATTATATTAATTCACTAAAATTATATTATTATTCACTAAAGTTTTAGTATTACTCAACTGTTTTTGTAAGGGTCTGTTCTGACTAACTCGGCGTTGTGTGTCTTATTTATAATTTGTAGTTACATAATCGTTAAATATCGTTAACAAGGCGCACCTTGTAAACCAAGAATGAAAGGTACCATCTGGTATCTTTCATTCTTGCATTAAGACCGGTTTGTTTGTGTACTACTAATGCGATCACTTTTCTATTTGTTTATTAGTTTCTGTTTTTTTTTTATATATAGTAAATAATAGTTATTATTGTTAATCATTTTTATCTTTATTTTTAATTCACTTATTATTATTATTATTTATTTTTTACTTTTCTAATTTAATATTGTTTTTTTGTGCTAAGATGCATATGTTTCCTGTTATATATTTTTTATATATATATATATATATATATATATAATTTTTTTTGTGTTTTTTTGTACTTGTATCTCCGTCATTAGCGTTCGAAATGTCACTAAACGGCGGTCACTGAAAATCAGCGTAGGGGACAGTTTCCTCTATAATAGCTGAGTGGCTCTCCGATTTGGGCATCATTATTATTACTTTTGTTGTTATTGTATGAATTTTTTTTTTCTCTTTTAGATTATTATTTTTTTCTTTTGTTTTATAAATTAGATTCAATATTTTATTTTAGTTTTAATTAATATGTGACTTGATTTGATTTGATTCAGTTAAAGCGGTAAATTAAATTAAATTAATATTTAATAATTTCGCTGGTTATGAATATCTTGTATTACTTACCTCGTTTTGTTAGAGCCGAAGACCACCCTTTTTTCGAAAGCGATCAAAAAGTAGTATTAAAATATCAACTTTTTTGGTCTAAATTGATTTTATAAGAAATAGAATGAAATATTACAAAGGAACATCTTTAGAAGGAGTCAATTAAAAGATTTGAGAACAGGGAGAAGTTAAAAGAGGTCAAACTAGAAGGTAAAAAAAGGTAAGCACAAACTTAAAGAAGAGTATTCCACCATAAATAATAAATAAATATACCAAAAACAAAAGCTCTTTAGAGTTTTACTCTTGTATTCATAGGAGTATCATTTTTATTATTCTTAAAAATGGGTTCTGGCATTTCTGGCAAAAGCTCGCCGTACAGTCCAACATGCTCTGACATCAATTTGTGTACGTTCAACGCCTCACCGGTCCCTAGCGTCGCACATATAACCTTATTGTTAGCTTCTGAACGCTTTGTAGTTTTGGATGCGTAGTGCTTAAAAAACACGTTAGTTGCATGCTTGTTTTTATTAATTTTTACTTCTATCCACGGACACGTCACCCTTGTACTTCACATTAAGTCAATATTTAAATTGCCCGTATCGGTTTTTTACATTCTATATTTATATAAATTTAAATAAGCTTAACATGGCTTTACATGTTTTAAGATATTTTCAAACATATTTTCAAACAAGTCAATATTTGTCAGATTGATCGTTGAATTTTGAGATGACATGCTTAAAAAGGAGTCTGTTAGTACAGGTATCTTAAAAAACGATATTAGTGAGTCCTTTGCACAGTAATTATTATATATATATATATTATTTATAGGTACAAAGTTATAATATGAAGTATTTAGGCATTTGATATATAATAAAGATTTTATTATTAAAAGTTAGAACACATACATTTCTTATATTTTCTGATTAAAGCATTCATACTAAAACACTATTGAAGTGGCCTACTGTTCTTTTTATTTTTTTTCACTCATCACGAGCAAGGTTTCCACGATAGCAAAATTTCTGTCTTTTATAGCCATCTTGGTATTATATTCTATAATTTTGTATTGTGTCGCCGTCATCGCTCGCCTGACAAATCTGCCTGTCACGTCGTCCTCGCTGTTGGTAAAATACACATAACTCTCGGTATGAATCAACACTGCTACAACCGCGTGGGGAACGCTATCGTGCAGTTGCATCTTACTCCTGGTGTTAATTTAAAAAAACGGAGCGGAATGTGAGTCCTTGTGCTTCGTGTATGGTTAAGATATGCGACCGTTAGACAATCTTGTCTTCTCTTGTTGGGTGTGTACTAAGTAGAGGGTATTGAATTAAGATCAGGGAATTTTCGATCCTGTGTAATTGAGTGTTGTTAAGGACTGCAGTAGTTTACTGCTGGAGTAAATGCCGGAGTAGACCTCTTCTAAGACGTACGCGACTTTTAAGAGATTCCGATGGGTGCACAGTAATTCCTGGCTGATGGACGTTATCAGGGTGGGACGAGAGTACCACATCTCGAAAAGGCTTCGAAATGGTTGATAAGAGCTTGGTCTACCACCACACGGTGATAGTTTTCTGACTCTTTGAATCCATTTACTAATACATAGGCCATCGTACGCACTCTTTGTTTTGCTTCGTCGCCTTTACGCTGAGAGACCTTCTCTCTTAGATCTTTGGCTGCCTCAGTTGTGGTTGTAACGATGACGTCCTTCTCTATTATCCACGTGGTTTTGCTACATCCTTGAACCCCCTTGACCCAGTTTAGTATTGGCACGGTCCAAGCTTTGAAGTTTGTTATTATGCTAGCTTTGTCTAGGATCATATTCTCCAGCATTATATTGGAGCATTGGGCCGTGATAACAATTGGGTCGTTAGATGGCGTCGTATATTTGGCTTTGCCTGTTCGCTTCATCTCTACATTATCCAACATAACGAAACCACTGGTCGCATTGTATACTGCCATAACCGCTCCTGCCATTGTGTCGTGAACGATATTTGCTGTTTGGTTGTTGTATACATTTGCTTTCTTAAGTTTCCGCTCCAAGAACTTAGGATTTTCTTCAAAAGAATTTCTTCAAAAAGTATTAAGTTAGCCTGTTTAGTCTCTTTTCAGGACACAGGACAGGGATTCGAACTTACTGTGACTACTGGGAAACCGTCCCGTCGCTCTACCAACTGAGCCACCGTATCGTATCATAGTCGCGGGTTCGAATCCCTGCCCGTATCGATTTATTTTTCATTCTATATTTATATAAATTTAAATAAGCTTAACATGGTTATACATGTTTAAATACTGCGTCATATTGTTGTAGATAAGGCTACTGATACATTACCAACACTGTTTGTAAAATAATTCTTTGGTAACAGACTTTACTGACTTTCCGTTTGCCAACGATACCTTTTATATTTCCCATGATATAGATCTGTTATTTGGCAAATGGCTACTTTCGCATCATATGTTTTCAAACAAAGTGTATCGTATGATAGAGATGTAATGATGTGGAAACTATATTAAGTTACGTAATTGTTGGTAAGACTATCGAAACAAATAAAGTATATCAATTCCCTCTATTAGCTAACTTTTTTACATTGATCTATAAATTTTTATTTAAAATATTTCAAATTGTTAAAAATAAAAAGGATTCCTTTGTCTAATTTAATACCATTCCATGTTGAGATGTTATAAATATTTTATTTTGTTGAAGATGAAGTATATAATACCTAAACACAACCAACACAAATACTATGATATCTTACCTGCTTCGAAATGTTTGATGTCAAAATATAGCAGCTAAATACCTAAATTATTAAGGTACTTTGATTCGCGTTTGCTCTAATAACAACCAATTATAGTTTATTAGAAAAAAAACCGTTTTAGACTACATTAGTTAGCTATCTTATATTAAATTTTGATATGGTAAGTAAAACAATTGTTAAGAACTACATTAAATTTACAGCTATTTTATATTATAATTAGATATTGTAAGTAACACAATTGTTAAGACCTAAATGAAATTTACAGTTTGTATCGATCCATCGGATAGTTCGTATATCTTATGTTTAGCACTTCATAAATATTAAAATAAAGTTTATTGAAAATAAACGAATAAATGCTACTGAAGTCGATATTTTTTTTATTTTTTTTTTACTACAGTAATCATCAACTGTACTAATGTAATGTTATAGATAAAGACATTGATCTTCGTATTCCCTATCTTCTTCTTCTTTTTATTTACAATGTGATAAATAACATAAGATTATAGACACTTCATAAAAGAAATAACAAAGTGTACACTCTAGGGAAATGATTTTCACACTTTGACGGTCACTTGACCTTTTCTACTTCAAAGAGCATAAAGTTTCCATTTGTCACAGGTGTGGGTATATTTTCTTAAGAATCACATAAAAATGGTATGTAAAACACATACATATTTCTTGAAAATGTGTAATTGCAGGTAATAGCTATGGTTCTACAGAGTGATATTTTCATCATTGAAGGTTTTTTTTTTATTGTGTAATATAATATAATATATTTAAAATCTACAACTTCACCTCCAACTTGAGCTTAAAACTCAAGTAAATATTACTAAATATTAATAAACGATTTATCTATACATATAACAAGACAGTAAAAAAAGAGTGTCTGTACATTAAATGTTTAAAAAAAACTGATATGGGGCGATTAAAGACGAGTAACAAAAACCAAAACAACAAGTTTTGGAATTTTTGTCTGTCTGTCTCTCTGTCTGGTACATTATAACGTTAAAACTACTGAATGGATTTGATAACAATTTTCACAAGTGTATTACATATATTCTAGAGCGTAAATCGGTTAAGGGAAAAAAAAATTAAGGTCATTTGAAAATTTGTTTCGCATACATGTTGACAGGGGTAAAAAAAATAATATAGTTAATAATTAATACCTAAGAGTTTTATATCCTAAGGAGATAAGACAAACTTTTCGTTCAACATAGCAAAGCTGTTTTTTTACCTATACAGAAATGGTGAAGCCGCTCTTAATTAACGCTCCAAAAATAGCGACACATAACAATAGGCACATATGGCACATATGACACATTAGTCGTAACCGGATCTGTAGATTTTTTATAGTATGAACAGCTTTACAAAGTGAAGTCAACGTCCGGAAAAAAATGTAAATACCATATTTTGAACTTATTAAACGTCAAACTCTAGTTGCACGGTTCTAAGATGTCCAAGATATCCGGTTCCAAGATGTCCTAGATGTCCGGTTCCAAGAAGTCCAAGGTCCATGGAAAAGAAACGGCAAGAAATTTCATGAAATCTTTTAATTAAAAAAAAAATACCCAGGGTAATGCAGCCACAGCCAAGTACAAGTCAAGTACGTCATACTGAAATGAAGTCTAGAACAAAAGAACAAACGAATACGCCTTTAAAGAAAGTATTTAAAGAAAGTATTTCGCCAAAAAAAATAACATAATACATGATACTGTTGAAGAATGCATAATAAACCAACCTAGCAGTGGCGACATCGGTTAGCTGAAGGTTATTTTTCTAACCGCTGAACCGAAACGTATTATATCAACTAGTGTGTTGACATGAGCATCTCATTATATTCTTGAATCTAAGGATATATTTCAAAACACATAATATTTCAAAACACATAATATTTCATCCCGGACCCCAATGTTAAGCTATGTACCGCGATCACAAACCCCAGTCTAGTCATTACGCATTTGCAGCAACGCTGAGTTGCATTTGAGTCATTTAAAACAGGGTAAAAAGTTAAAAAGGTACTGTGAAGTTTGTAAGGTAAAGTTTTAAGGAGAGTATAACAAAAGTCAAACTAAACCCCAAAATGTTTATGCGTGAGCAAAACTACTCACCCAAAAATAAAGCCATATTACAGGAGTAAATGTAATATGTGGCTTTCCATCAAAAGCAACGTAATGCCTTGTTTCTCCGTTTAATGAATCATAGAATAATATAGTACGTTAAGTTATATGAGATTCCATATTCGCAAAGCGAGGTCAGCGGAGGTTTCCTCTCATATGAAATTCACGAGCATGAAATCTCGCGGCTCGTTTATGTTTTACTACTGATTTTATTAAGGTTTAAAGTGTTAAAGAATTTTACATAAAATACACATTTCCCTTCGAATGTTATCAGAATACAGCGTCTCCCTTTAAAGCAATTTATTCTCAATTATTTACTTTAGTCGTGTCAGTCAGTTGCGTTATTATTTAAGTACTTCAATAATTACATAATTATATTATTTTTATCCTTTTTAAGAGGTCTTTTTGTATCGGGTTTATTTTAAAATTAATTTGGTTTAGAGACAATATTAGCTTAGAGAAAGAGAGGAAACTGTAATAGACCATGATATATATTATACATGAGAAACCTTATTATTCTCTAATATTTTCTGATAAAGGATCAGGTGGAGGATTATCTTTACAATTACAATACAATTATTAATAATACAAATTACAATACTCTGGGAAGCTGATGCTTCCCAGAGTATTGCAAATATAAATTTTCCAGCCTCTCAAGAGGAAACCGTACAAAATATGATATTCTGCATCAAGCTCATCACAACAAAATGTTATTATTATCCCAAAAT
Source organism: Napeogenes sylphis (assembly GCA_959347405.1). NCBI lineage: Eukaryota > Metazoa > Arthropoda > Insecta > Lepidoptera > Nymphalidae > Napeogenes > Napeogenes sylphis. Next base: position 23,938,321 of record OY365783.1, read on the forward strand.
ACCAATAGTGTCTTTCAATATCATATGAATTGTAAGACAAAAAAAAATATATAAGAGTAATCGTTAAGCAATTAGCTACTTAAGGTTTCATTTATATTAGCATTGTATTGCATTTTCATTAACACCTTATACTGAAATGTTCCGTATCATTAAAGAGGTTACTTACTAAACATAATAATTTAAAATTATGCTCTTTCAGTATTTTTTTTTTGTGAGAATTTCAATGAATTAAAACCAACCACTTTTAGAAACTTACTTATCACGAAATATTTTACCTCTTTTTTAATGGGAAACAATAAATATAAGATAAGATTTTAACTGCAATACCGATTGCAGTTAAGCTACACAATTTTGGGTTTTACGAAAAACGAAAAATTATTATTTCCAATGTTACAATAAGGATATGGAAATAAAAGGCATAATATAATCATTATTTGTTTTATATCTTTTTCAAGCCACTGTGACCACAATTGCTAACAATTTTCTTTTTTTAAATTTCAGAATAGCTCGTTTTTCCTTAATAGAAAACGAAAATTATGTTACCAAATTCGACGCTTATTTTACAATATTATAGCTATATTATATGTCTGTGAGTAATAAGTAAAGCCTGTACCTTAATTATGGCATACATAATTCATATTATTACTTGACTACATCAATTTGATTTATTTCCCTTCGAATGTTATCAGAATACAGCGTCTCCCTTTAAAGCAATTTATTCTCAATTATTTACTTTAGTCGTGTCAGTCAGTTGCGTTATTATTTAAGTACTTCAATAATTACATAATTATATTATTTTTATCCTTTTTAAGAGGTCTTTTTGTATCGGGTTTATTTTAAAATTAATTTGGTTTAGAGACAATATTAGCTTAGAGAAAGAGAGGAAACTGTAATAGACCATGATATATATTATACATGAGAAACCTTATTATTCTCTAATATTTTCTGATAAAGGATCAGGTGGAGGATTATCTTTACAATTACAATACAATTATTAATAATACAAATTACAATACTCTGGGAAGCTGATGCTTCCCAGAGTATTGCAAATATAAATTTTCCAGCCTCTCAAGAGGAAACCGTACAAAATATGATATTCTGCATCAAGCTCATCACAACAAAATGTTATTATTATCCCAAAATACCAATAGTGTCTTTCAATATCATATGAATTGTAAGACAAAAAAAAATATATAAGAGTAATCGTTAAGCAATTAGCTACTTAAGGTTTCATTTATATTAGCATTGTATTGCATTTTCATTAACACCTTATACTGAAATGTTCCGTATCATTAAAGAGGTTACTTACTAAACATAATAATTTAAAATTATGCTCTTTCAGTATTTTTTTTTTGTGAGAATTTCAATGAATTAAAACCAACCACTTTTAGAAACTTACTTATCACGAAATATTTTACCTCTTTTTTAATGGGAAACAATAAATATAAGATAAGATTTTAACTGCAATACCGATTGCAGTTAAGCTACACAATTTTGGGTTTTACGAAAAACGAAAAATTATTATTTCCAATGTTACAATAAGGATATGGAAATAAAAGGCATAATATAATCATTATTTGTTTTATATCTTTTTCAAGCCACTGTGACCACAATTGCTAACAATTTTCTTTTTTTAAATTTCAGAATAGCTCGTTTTTCCTTAATAGAAAACGAAAATTATGTTACCAAATTCGACGCTTATTTTACAATATTATAGCTATATTATATGTCTGTGAGTAATAAGTAAAGCCTGTACCTTAATTATGGCATACATAATTCATATTATTACTTGACTACATCAATTTGATTTATATTTCAAAGTAATTATATTTTTATTCGTATGGAATCTCATTTCCTTACTCTCATTATAAATATATTTTTTATACTTTTCCTAAAAATATGACTATAATTAGATGCTGAATGTTAACCTTTTTTCCGTAAATGTATACTTAAAGGTTCGAAAATGGAAATGACTTTTTGAAATAACCCAAAATTATACAGAACCGTATATTAAATGACGAAGGAATATAATATATATTATATTCTTCTAAAGCCAGTTCCATCAGGACTAAATGTGTTTAAAGACAATATCAAACCTCAGAATAATAACTATAACAAATTGCTGAGTATCAAACTTAAGGTTATAAAAGTCAATCAAAAACATGCCACTGTAACTTCAGTGGTATATTTTATTAATTTGTTGACAATTTACTTAAAGTGAGGTTGAAACGAAATGTGATGTCTATTTCATCTAGAATATTTTTTTATTTATATAATGCCTCTTGTTCTAGTACAAAATAAAAAAAGAATATAAATACTAAATATATTTACTAAAACTGTCCTCGATAAAGTCTTGTTTAAAAAAAATCACTTTGACGTATTTATAGATATTTAAAAAAATTAAAATAAAGCGTATATCTTTCATGTTAGGTTTTTGTTGAGAGTTAGTGTGTGACTCAACAGGCACTGGCTTATGAATGGCGGCCTGCCCTTATTGTTTATTAATATGCCTTTTCTCAATGATGGGCTGTTTTATCTTGAAAAACAAAAAAAGATTGAAGAAGATATCTTCACTATTAGCAGAGAAGAAAAAATCCATTTGACAAAATAATATGTTTACCCACTGATTTTAATTCAACTTAATAAATCTGTGAATAAATTTGGAGATCGATGAACCTCAAAAGAGTCTCATGTCTACAAAATTAGACTGAAGATTGTTTTTTTTATATTTTTTGAATACTAAACGCGATATGTTCTTTCTTATCAAAGTGTCATATTAAGGTAATATTGGAATTATTATTAAATGTTTCTTTTTTTCATTTAAGTAAGTAGTTTAAGATGGTCTATAATAGTTAAAAAGTTCGTCAGTTCATGGGTTTAGGTCCAGGAGTTTTTAGATTTGTATCTCTCATCGGACATTTGTCTTTTATTGACAGTATTGTATTGCAAATAAACCTAACATTTTTAGAATTAACTCATTTTAAAAATGTTATGTCTTTAGTATAAATATTTGATGTGTTCTAAAATAAAAAAAAAATGTAGTTTATTATGCAAAAATCCCAGAAAAAGATAAATAAACGTAATCTCCTTAAAAGCCCCATACCTTCAGGGCGAAGGTCCGCTTTAACATCATTATTCTTTCTCAAGCAACTGTTATGTATATGATGTTAGAGCCAGAATTAAAAAATAAGACCATCAAACAAATACACTATTATTGTAAACACAAAAAAATATCCGCTGTAGTACTTAGAATATTTTAAAGTTTTTTATTCATATATTTAAACAATAAGTAGAATCGTATTTGTTTATTTATTAGATAATTACAGCAATTTTTTAGAATTCTTCAGAGAATTGAAATCCGTAGCTTTAGTCCAAGTGATTTGTATTCTTGATAACTTAGAATTTTAAGGGTTGGGTAAAAAACTTATTCGTTTAGAAGATAAAATAGTACAATATGGATAATAATATAATCAAGTTATATTTTTGGTATTATTTTGTTTAAATTGTTGTTTTGAATAATTTTGCTTTGATATTTCCATGTCTATCTTAGCATTCCATGGATTCACCGTGCGGGTGCCGGGCCCATCGCGTTGAAGAGAAAAGTGCAAACAATGCCTGAGACTTGCAACCCAGGGGTAAGTTTAAGGGGCCCCTTTATGATGCGCAAACACGCTCGCCTTCACGGTCTACACTCCTTTCCCTAACCTAACCTAACCAAATGTGGAAAGAACCTACTAATGCCGCCTCTAAAATATGTTCTAGAAATGAACCGATGCTAGCTCTAGAAAGGCCAAGGTCTTTAAGTAAGTTATAGAGAGATTTTGCTGTTATACCTCTCGCTCCCACTTCTACCGCGTACAAGCTAACTATAAATTTATTCCTGGACAGTTCGTTGGTCAGTTCTTAATACTTATTAAGCTTAAATGTGTGATCCCTAGGGATGTTTGTTTCCCAGGGCAGGGTGAGGTCCACAAATATCACGCGCCTTAGATATTTAGAATACAGGAATAAGTCCGATCTGGATGACGAAACACCAATATCCCCAGAGATTTTGTAATGTCTCTCATACGTGTCCATCATGAGAGTCCATTCAAGAGCCGCGTTTAAAATAGGTTAAGGCTTCGGTTTTGACTTTTTGGAACAGCATTCTTTTACAAACTCCACAAATCGTTTGGTGGTTGTTATACCCTTCCAAGCTCTTGCTACTGAAAGACTAACCGCTTCCCGTATAATTTCTAATAACTTATCGTGGCGACGCGAGTATTGACCTTTATTTAGAAGTACCCTACACCCTACTACTAAGTGTTCCGCGGTTCCTTATGCCTCCCCACAGATGTTGCAAGACTTTTCGATGACTTTGCCCCATCTTACTAAGTTTCTTTGATCTGGGAGAGTCATTTGGAATGCATTAAGATAAAACTTTAATAATGCTGGGGACCAATCATAAAACAGGGTACGCCAACGCAAAGCTAGTAGAATGCAAAAGTCTACTATGGTCACCCATTCGTTTTGGATTTCTAGGCTCATCGCGTGCAGATGGTGGTTATCGTTTTCGTATTGTCTAACAAAGGATTTTGTTGTCTATGTCTCAAACTTTCCGACCTGATCCTAGCCCTATTTTATTTATTTGAGCACCTATCATAATTTTTTTATGGAATTGAAGTCGTGAGGCAACTTTATCTTTTGGGTGAGATGTTACAGTATCATCTTTAGAATTTCCGATGATATGTCTTTTGGTAGCTCTTAGATGTTTATAGAGCTCCGATGGTTTTTTTAATTTTAACCCAAAATTGTTTTGGTCTCTAAATAAGGTAGAAGAGTCCACTGAGTGCGCTAACTCGAGCCAAAACTTCAATGTCCTTATGACGTTTGCATCTAACTTTGACAAAAGGGTTTTATTAATATCACAAACGAGGACAGGCCAATTTAGACGTCATGTTAAAAAATTATCAAATATCCAAGCTTTTTTCAGGTTACTTATTGGTTGATGGTCTACCTTTTTAAGATCATTTAATAAGCTATCGACTATTGCGTCCAACGATGGAGTACGGCCTTGGTAATCGATATTTAAACCTAAAAATTTAAACGAAGCTGCTTCCGTGACCACACTAACGCATTAACCGCCTATTTTAAGACCCGGATAGTAAGAGGTATATTTGATATTCCGTCTACCCAGACACAGACTAAAGCATTTACTTGGTTTTTTTCTCAATCCACCCGTCCACCTACAGAAATCCTCAACTACATCATTGTCAATTAACTGAATTATAATTTTAGTATGACAGGCTGATTTGCCCGGAGACAAAGAATTATTAATAATCAACAAACCCTTAAGTATCGTAGAGAATTACAATTTAAAAGAGTTGACTTAATTATTTTCAAAAAGTACCTGATATTTAAACGTTAGTATCATTTAGAAATATAAGTAGTTAGTTCCCCCGACGCAACGACTTCAATAAATACATATTAATATTATTTTTATTCTTTTTAGAGGTCTTTTTTTATCGGGGGTTTTTTCAATTTTTAATTAAATTTTAGTACATTTCATAATATTTTATAAATGATATTAAGACTGGTTCAAGCATAATTTTACAACTCTCTTAAGTATCGTAAGGAATTACAATTTAAAAGAGTTGACTTAATTATTTTCAAAAAGTTCCTGATATTCAAACGTTAGTATCATTTAGAAATATAAGTAGATAGTTCCCCCGACGCAACGACTTCAATAAATACATAATAATATTATTTTTATTCTTTATAGAGGTCTTTTTGTATCGCGGGTTTTTTCAATTTTTAATAAAATTTTAGTACATTTCATAATATTTTATAAAGGATATTAAAAGATATTAAAACTGGCTCGAGCATAATTTCACAACTCTCTTCTCTTATCAAAAATTAAAAAACAAAACAATTTAAATCTTATTCATTGGTTTTAAATTTGATGAGTTTTCATAATTATTACATTTTATACCTAAAACAATCGCGGTTTTTGAGGCGTTTTTAATTTTGGAATTGTTCCAAAGAATTTCGCAGTATTCTTGTTTGTCTATGATTTTCACAATTCCCACAATGACCTGAAGAATATATCTCTGCTCTTTGTTCTTAAATTCGTTGACCCTTTAGCTTAAGGACCTTTGAAGTCCAATTTAAACACATCCTTGATGACAAAAATGTACATATCTGGATAGGAGTTAACATAAATGTTATAATGAGGTATTGTCCTGTATACTCCACAATTTATGTTTTCATTTGTAGACTTTTGATGTATTACTTTGGAGCCGAATCTCAAACTTAATAATAAAAAATATTCTCGGGATATATTTCTCCGAGTGATTCAGAGTCAGCATTTGTTTAATAATAAAGAAGTTATAAGTGAAAAATTTAAAATATTTCTCGAACACGGGGTTTGCTGACATGGACACCTTTTTAAAACATCAAAGTAATATTAATACTATTGAAATTATTTATCTTTAGAAGAACCTCTAAGAAAAAAATTATAAATTGACATACTAAAATTATAATTAATAAAAACATTTATCGTTCTGCATATGTAACATTTAAGCAACTATAACTTAATTGCTTTATTTACTCTATGAAGCATTTGTTAGCAATCTTTATCGATTAAAAGAAATTAGATAAACAATGCCCTTTCAAAGTTTATTATAAAACCAACTTTACCATGACCCCGACTGACTATATATTTTAATATATAATTTATAGCGAAACTTTAAATATATATAAGTGAAAAAGTATTAATATTAAACTATGAATACATATGAATTTATAAACTAGTTTTTAAGAAATCCGTCTACAAATAGCTTTGGGAGAGTATTAAGGATTAATATTGTATGTATGGTATACATTTACTCATATAAATTTTATGTATTTATCATCAAATTAATATATTTTCTTAATATCGTATGTATCTTATTTATATTTATTTATAAATATGTTTGTATGTATATATATATGTATATTTTTGTGTATGTATATGTATATGTATATGTATATATATAAAATATCTGTGTGTATGTTTGGATATAATTAATATTATAACTACAATAATGTAAATTAAGTACAAATTCGATTATTCTAGTTTTACCGCCTTATTGTTCATGTTATTTATAATGTTTTTAGGGTTGACTGGTAGAGAATTCCTTGTTGTATTAAGTCTGCCTATTGTTCCTCTTTTATAAATAAGGCAATAAAGATTAAATAAATAAATAAATATGCAAAGACAATCTATAAATTGCCTTTATGTGAAAAATTATAATATTTTTGAAAAACTAACTAAAATATGTGTTGGAATTTCTTATATTATTTATTATACCTATAATTTAAATATAAATATAGTAATAGTAATATTTCAAGAGACATAAGATATTTGAAATAAAATAGTTAATTTCTAAGGAAGCAAACAAGTTGAAACTTTATATAGTAATACTCAATTAAATATGGCTCAAAAAGTTAAGAAACACTAACAAATATTTATTTTATTTATTATTTATTTTTGTAATTAGTTAATTCAACAGGTTGGCTTTCGTCCCGTTTTCACCACTACAGATAACCTTCATACCCTTAATCAAATCATTGAAAAATCAACAGTATACCACATACCCTTTATATAGCACTTGTTGATTACCAAAAAGCTTTCGATACTGTGAAACACCCAGCAATATTTCAAGCTCTAAGAAACCAAAATATAGAACCAACTTACACAAATTTATTAAAATTGATCTACCGCAATAGTTCAGCCAATATAAAATTAAACACCACCGGCGAAACATTTAGAATAGAGAAAGGAATCAAGCAGGGCGATCCCCTTTCCCCAATCCTGTTTACAGCAGTAGTGTCTGTAATTGACAGGGTCGATACGGCTGCCTTTTTTGGGCACGGGTTGCACATTAGCAAGCTTCCAGGATTTCGGCACTATTATAGTCATGAAAAAGAGGCGATACAGACGTGTCAGTACGGGAGACAACTCAGCTGCGCATGTCTTGAGCAGAATGGCTGGTACACCATCAGGACCACTGGCTTTATTCACATCTAAACGACACAATGTTCTCCATACCTCTTTGTTAGTGATGCGGATTTCAGACATCGAAACACCGCAGTGAGGAAGTTGTGCTGGAGAAGCATTGCCAGTGTCTAGATGCGAATTATCACCAAACAGAGAAGCAAGTACGTTCGCTTTCTCTGTTGCTGTGTGGGCCAGGGAACCATCCGGCTTCAGCAGAGCAGGCAGTGAGGGTTGGCAGAAATTCGACTCGATCGCTTTCGCAAGAGACCAGAAAGCTCGACTGCCAGTTGGTCTGGCAGAGAGCTTTTCGCCATCCTTAGCGATTCGATCGAGACGAGCCTTCCGCAATGCCTTTTTGTAGGACTTTTCAGCTTGGTTAAAGGCTCTCTTCTTCGAACTTACATTCGGAGTTTTGCGGGTTCGAGCATCAGTCCAAATGAGATATGCCGAAAGTTTTCGGTCTTGGGCATGACCACATTCGGCATTAAACCATAGGTGAGCTTTGCCACCGATGGGTACGTCAGCAAAAGAAATAAAATACTCCATTGCCTGACCACTTCGGTTATAGCATTCGCGCAACTCGATGGATCCAAAGAAGAGAAGCAGACCTGCCGCCAAGGATAAGACGCAAAAAGTGCCGCATCTCATCCCAATCTGCTGACTTGTATTTCCATACTTGCCTAACACCATGAGGTTCGAAAGCTGGTGGGGAATATGTAAACACAGATTTCACCAGACAGTGATCGCAGGTTCCCAAGGGGGAGGTAACCTCTACACTATACCTGTCCGGATCAGTTGTCAGCAGAAGGTCCAGGCAATTGGCTGTATGGCCTACCACATCTGGTACCCTTGTTGCTTACTTCACCAGCTGAAAGAGGTCCAAGGACAACGCAACGTTCCGCGTTTCTCTTCCAGCATGGTCGGTTTTCTGGTACGGAAACTGCCAGTCCTGATGACAGGCATTAAAGCCCCCCAGAAACACGAGCTGCGCTGAAGGGAACTGATGCAGAGCCATATCAGCAGCCTTACCGAGTACTCGAACAATCTAGTTGTCTCCTGGTCACGCTGTGTGAACGGTAAATACAGGAAGGAATATAGATTTTTTCGTTTCTAGTGTCTACTAAAACCCATAAAGAAGAAAAAGTGGGGTCTTCAAGGTGACGGAGACGCTGGATACAGAGGTCGTTCCGCGCGTACACCCAGACTCCGGCACGTGAGCGAAAGTTGTGCTCTAACGTGTATCCGGGATAATTCAGGTGCGCAGCGCTTAAAGGACATTGTATCTGCGTCTCCGTCGAAAAGAAAAAGGTGCAGTTGCTCTGTCTCTAGGTGGTGATGGACAGGTAAGATATTAGAGTCCAAGCCCCTGATATTACTGAGGTGCATTTTAAATGAGGAGGAGTATAACCGCTGTAAAAACATTATCTTCTTTTTAACTTTCTTTATAAAAAAAACGAAATAAAAGTGAACGGGGATGGGAAATGGCAGTTGGGACGCCCGAACCCCCCCAGGGATCGCCATCGGGTCTCCTCGTCTGGTCGCCAACCAGCACGATGGAGCCACCCTGGGATTTTGCGCAGCTGGCGAGGCAGCCTTTCGTGGGAGGCTAACCCACTAATTGGGCCCCCAAATATCTTCGGGTGGCTAGTGGAATGCCGTCGTTTCGGATCCCGCTACCCTCCTCGACTAGACACCCGACCAAACAAATACCAACTCGATGTCAACCGGTTCGCCAACGTACCGCAGCTGTTCATACCCATTTCCCATAAACGGCTTCGTCGAGCAACGTGCCGGAACATACTACCTATTATTTATATGTCCTATTTAATAGGTTAGAAGTCGGTGCCAAGCCTTAAACAAATAATTATATTTAGCCATTTAAATGGATACGAGCAAATTAATACAATTAAATGCCTACTTTAATAATTAAGATTCCTAAATAAATATAATAAAATGCTTTGAAATCCTAATATTATTAGCAGCTCAATCAATACGAAGAATAGTGAACGAAAAACAAAATTACAATTAAATGTAGTCAACCGAATTCCTATACTAAATGTTTGGCACCGACTTCAAATCTATTAGTAAATAGGACATATAAATAATAGGTAGTATTTTGGAGTTTACTCCTTAAGAATCGATTTTTGTATATAAGGCGCCCGGTATGAGAAAAATATGAGGAGTAAAATCCACTGAACGATGACCTCGTTACGTTTTTGGTGCGCAACCTATCGTGTGCAACTAGTTTTGCCATCTATCGATGAATAGCAGAACTTTTAATGATTTGAAATATCACGCTTGTCTCTTTAGTTCACCAACTCGCCTCTAGGGGGCATAGGTTGTATCAGCGTTACTGCGCATGCGTAATCCTGCATAATACTTGTACAAATATACTTTTTGGAGTTTACTCCTTAAGAATCGATTTTTGTATATAAGGCGCTCGGTATGAGAAAAATATGAGGAGTAAAATCCACTGAACGATGACCTCGTTACGTTTTTGGTGCGCAACCTATCGTGCGCAACTAGTTTTGCCATCTATCGATGAATAGCAGAACTTTTAATGATTTGAAATATCACGCTTGTCTCTTTAGTTCACCAACTCGCCTCTAGGGGGCATAGGTTGTATCAGCGTTACTGCGCATGCGTAATCCTGCATAATACTTGTACAAATATACTTTTTTCATCAAGGCCTTTAATTTTAATAACTTGCTGTTATTGTGTTACAAAAGACCCTAAGTACAAGTACTTAACAATCGTAATTGTTCTTTATTCACAGAAATAAGATTGAAAATAGTTTTAGCCGATATTATGAACCTTTTTATGATATTACAAAGCAGTTAAACTTCTCATTTTAACCCGGCGTTCGCACAGTTGGGTCTATTTGACCCGGGCTTTTTTCAAATGCGCGTATTTCTAATGTTTTTGGTGCCACACTGCCATAATTCTCAATAGCTGGAGCTAAGGGTCGTATCTTTCCACGGAATATCGATATTTAGTCGTATTGCAATCGTAGCGGTGTATAAACGCTTCTAAACATGACAAAGGGTAAATTTGACCCAACCATACACTTCGTGTAGTAATTTCGCGCCATTATAAAAAGTATATTTATTTATTTTATTCGCATGACTTTTGAAATAACGGTTCTCGAAGAACGCGAACGACAGCGAATATTGAGTATCTTGGAGAATCCAGACTCCGATCATGAAAATTCAGAAACTGAAGATGTAGAAGTCCATTTGAGCATTGCAGCCAAACTAGTAATACCGACGAAAACGCATGTGAAATGAATAGTGATAATGAACCCCTGATTAAATTACAGAACAGAATCACAGTAGAATTTTGTCAGCACTTACGACAGCCAGGTACAATCTACTAATTTTATTGGAAGAAATACAATAAAGTGGCCATAGATGGCTTTAGACCTAAACATTCAATTTAGGGTTGAAAATTTTATAATATATATTCATATATATATATATATATATATATATATATATGGCTTCAATAAATGCACATATATTTCTTAAGATAAATAACAACATTGTTACAAAGTGTTGCAAATTCTCAATTTACGCATTACTCTTGTTCGTGAGCATTTGCACGACCGTAAAGGCATCCTGCAGTTGCTAAGACTAATGTGCCAAACAATACGCGATTTTTTAATAAACCCTGTTAGGGACCCGTCTGCAAAGATACTGAAGGTCAAAAAAAGGTTGCAAGACTGTCCTGCCAAAAAAGACTGAAAAAGTAATTGAACTTGACGGAACGGAAACAAATATATCTGCACTGAGTTTGCAATATTGCACTGTAGAGACTGCGAATATGTAAGCAATGGTATGACTGATTCATAAAACTAATTTGTAATTTTATTTGTAGCCTTATTAAATGTGATTTATATGTATCCTAATTATTAATATTTTAGAAAAAAAAGTTTATATTTGGTTCAAGTTTTGTGACTTTAAAACAAAGGTTGTTCTTTTTGTTAATATTTTGCTCCACTATCATAAAAAAAATATTAAAAAGAAAGTTTTACTTCAAGTTCTTTTTACTCATACATGACCACTTAAACTATAGTCGTTTTATCCAATTACAGCCATATATTAGTAAATGTCTTTTAATTATTGAAATTATGACGATTTTCTTCACGGGTCTCCTGGACCCAACCCTACTATCGTTGTAACATATTTTAACTGTGCTGACGCCGGGTTAAATAGGACTGTTGAGAAAATATGTATGGAAATATCGATATTATTACTAAGAAATATCGATATTTATTACTAATACATTTTTGTACGATATATCGATACTTTGATATTGAAATTCAGGTATCGTGGTCGATATTTATTTCAAATATTTTTAAGTTATTGCATAGCTTATATCGTGGGATTGGAGTGCAGCGACCGAATCAATAAATTTCGTAACAAAAAAACCTAAAACCCCCACTCCGCCTACTATGTAGCTCGGCCGAGTATTGCGTACATATCATTTAAAAATAGCTTAAGCGCCTTGTTGATACTTGTATTATATACTTTATTGCTTAATAGTTTAACAAACGTAATTAAACTTATTCGTGAGATTTAAGGTTGAAAATATTTTTAGCTAATGATAATCTTAACCTTTTTATGACAGTACCTACATAGGAATGACAACTTCAAATAGTATTTTTTTTAATAACAGAAAAAATTGTTTTCTTATCGGTCACAACATCCAACTTCAATTAATATAAACGCAAAAAAAATAAGTGTGGCACTCGGAGATTGCCGCAGTAAAGCTTGATATATCGACATTTTCAAATACATCAATATTGGGGTTTGGAATTTCAAAATATTATCGTTATTTCTACATATTGGCTTTATTTAAAATAATTATTGCAAGTCATGTTAGACATGCAAGATGGTATTTATTTTTTAAGTGAGTTGCTAAATTAGTTGTATTACCGCTGCTTTTATATTTTTCCCGCATAAATTCGATGAAACACTTCTTGTATCAACTTTTTTAAAATACATACCATAAAGTGGTAAAAATGATTAAAGAATATATATTTTGGCAATGTACTATTTCTATAAAACTAGATATTGAATGATTTAGTGTGAATGAATTAGCTTTTACCGCTACGATAAGAGAAATGATGATGATAATGAATTTGTAATAAATATCGATATTTCTAAGTAATAATATTGATATATCGATACATCGATATTTTATAGACCTATTCCTATTATGACATGATTATATATTATGAAATTATTCTATTCCTATTTAAAATATAATCAGTTAAATAAGTTAAATAAAGTTCAATTACGATTGTTAAATTCTTGTACTCTGTACTTTTGTAAAACCATAACAGAAAGTCATTAAAATGAAAAGGCTTTTTGAAAGAAATTCATTTGTACCAGTAAAACATTTATTTTAAAATAAACATTAATTATTATTCAATAAAGATCATAATACATATTATCAACTTGGCGCTTATGCTATTTTTAAATTAAAAGTACACAATACTGGTGTGTTAGGTTATTTTCGTTATGGAATTTCTGGATTCGGTCTCCATACTCAAGGCCCGCGATAGAAGCTATGCAATAGCTTAAAAACTTGAATTAACATCAATAAAAAAAAATACTACATAAATAATTATAATTGCAATAGTTGATAAAAATGCTATGCAATAGCTTTACCGCGGCAGACAACAAGTGTCGCACGTTTTTTTTTTTCATTTAAACTGTCTTATTTGTAAATTGATTCTAAGGGAACAAACTCCAATATGAAATATGCTCATGAATGTTGATAAAATCAATGAAAACATTAAATGTGTGTATAGAGTAATGTATATGCTGCAAAGCGACTATATCTATATGTTATTGAGCTTGTTTATTTCTATCAGTATCAATTTACTTATGTTGCTGTTTTTGTTATATTTATCAATAATTAACATTGTTATTGTGAAGTTATAATCTTTATCATTATATTTGGCTAAAGTGAAATGCAAGTATTTCGAAATAAACTATGGCAGAAAGGGGTGTAGATAATATTTTATAAGGTATCAATCTTTTTTTATTTTTTTTTTCGTCTGTTTAGACAATTATACTTAAGGAGTAAACTCCAGTCGTGCGTCGGAGCTGACACACACATTTTTTTATTCTTTATTATTTTTTACTTTTTAGTTTTAAAGCCTGTTTGTTTTAACTCAGTTACTTTTATTTAATACTTTTTAGTTTATTGCTACATTGTCAATTAGCCATGGGTAGTAGACCTAAAAAGGTGCTGCACGGCTTAAAAAATACAGATCTCAAGAAACGGGAACGGATAAAAGTAGTCGTCGTCGTAAAAATGCTCCTGGAAATACAATTTAACGTTCTTTTGAGACTATTAAAGATCGTGAAAAACGTTGGTTGACCATGAAGGCATATATGAAATCACGACTACATCAAGAAACTCTTGATCAGCTTAATTCTAGACTCGATAAGATCCAAGAGCGTCTTGCGAATGACTGTTTTGAGGAGAGAGCTTATAGACTTGGCCTCATTTATGAGCGTCTGCCCAACGAGTCAGCCGAGCAGAGGGCTCATAGACTTGGTTCCATTAATGAACGTTTAGAGAACGAGTCGACTGAGAATAAACAACAGATATCATTAGTCACACAGTACGATTTGATTTCCTTCCGGAGGAGCTAGTACAAAACTTAGACAAAAATGGTCATAAAATAAAAACTAATAAGCCTACCTAAATTATTTTTTTATGTAACCATTTCGAAACTATTCCGCATCAAACAAAAAAAAAATACGTTAATCGGTACAAAAACCGCGGAGAAATCAGTGTACATACATAAAAATAAAAATGCTCATAAAATAAAAACTAATGGCCCTACCTGAATCAAAATTTTATGGGACCAATTCGAAACTATTCCGCAGTGAACAAGAAAAGAATTACGTAAATCGGTTCAGAAACGTCGGAGAAATCTATGTACATACATACAGAAATACCGTCCGAATTGAGAACCTCCTCCTTTTTGAAGAAGTCGGTTAAAAACATGAAAGTAATATTACTTTTATGTCCAATTTTGACATTTAGAAATCGTTAGCTTTTCAAGACGGATTTAGAATGTAATATTGTTTATATGCCCCATTTTATTATTTTGAGTTCGTTTTTCTCGATAGATTTACTTATTATTACTTTATAATTAAGGTATTTATTTTAGCCAGCAACTGCAATAGCTAACCACACCACATGTCGTTATATGATACTCTCAAAATTACAAGGGTTTAAAAGGTATTTCCATTTACAAAAACGATTTTTAAAATCATTTCTGTGTTTTAGTTAGTCTAACTTGATTAACTATTATTTTATGATTATTTTTACTGTTTACATACATCACACTTAAATCATTTATTATAATATAAATGAATTGGTATAGAGTTCAACTCAGCACCACATCTTTAATTCAAAGACAGTTTATCATGAATGTATTCTTATTAATATTAATGAATTAAAATGTAAGAAGTGAATCGACTATTTATGACGTATCGACGTATAATATTCTCATAGAAGAAACATAAGTATCGCAAAAAAACAGACAAATGTACACAATCCACTTTAAAAATAATAACTTTATTCTTCTTAACATGTTTGGATCGTCACTATTTCACGAATAATAAATTCTTCATAATTGTTTCTGCTGTTTCGAGTTGTTGTTCATCCTAGGTATAGCAAAACAGACCTTGCAAAGATCAAAAACCTAATGCTCAATTTCTCACCCAGAACTCGTATTTATTTTCTTTTTTACTTCTTCTATTTCAGGCAATCGATGTATTTTTAAATATTATAAATTATATTTCATAGTTTCTTCTTCATGTTCATCTTGAATTTATTTATTAGTTTCAATAGCAAGTCCATAAAATCGTATCGTCCAGTATATAATTACAATAAAAAAAACTAAGAGGTGTCAAGGGACACCCGGATGGAACAAAGTCCCTTTCGATTAATTATTAAAAGAATAGGAAATATGCATAAAATTTAAAATGGTCTAAAATACTTTTTTTTCGGATACTTATTATCATCTTATTATAATACTAGCTTTTGCCCGCGGCTTCGCACGCCTTAAATTCGTAGTAAAACAATTCCCACTTCCCTTTTTTTTATTGGCTTCTATATAACTTATTTTAAGTGATACGATCGAAATTACGGCAGACATGTCAAACGTATATTTAAAGTTTTTAATAAGGATACAATATTAGGTGCTGTTATTATTTTTATACCTCTCTTGTTTTTACTTAAACGTCCATTTAAATACTTCTTAAACAGAGTACTTAATAACCATTCTAACCATTTATCACACTTACAGATTACATAATCAAAATATGACCATGTAAACCTGAGGAATTCTGAGCTACACAATCGACGTTATTTTCACCATCAACTTGAAGCTGTAGTTTTATTAAAAAAAATCTATTTTAAATAATAAACATTGAATTAGCTATATGCATTAACAAAATTTTCCATACTGAACATTCACAAAAGCCATTGTTGAGACGGTTTGCACGGTTCAATTCCAGATACCGCCGCAAACGCGAAGACCCTATATTTTAAATCTGTAATATCTTTAAAAATATTCAATGAAATTACATGCTGTAGGGGGCTATATTGTTCCATATTTAATGTAAAATGTATTTAAGTACCTCTATTAGATAAGAATTAAAGCTGTATTTCTGAAAATCGCTTCGTAAATTACCTATTATTTTTCGTAAAAAGTAAAGGATAAAAATTTGCTATTGTGGGTTATCCCTAAGAGAAAAACATATACCATCGTGGTTTTTCTTGTAGAACTTTTTAAGGTATACAATACTTAGTAATTTTTTTTTATCTGTCTCGTGGAGTTCAACCAGCGTTTGCATTGTACAAACAAAAGTGTTTGTTTACGACTTCGCATTAGAAATCTAGAAATTATCAGTGATTCTTTGATATACTTAGCATGTTATAATACATATAAACCTTCCTCTTGCATCACTCTATCTATTAAAAAAAAAACTGCATCAAAATCTTTTTCGTAGTTTTAAAGATACATACATACAGACATACAGACGCGAAAAGCGACTTTGCCTTATAATATGTAATTTGCTCTTTCTGCGACTTCGTACGCGTAGTTTTCGATTTTGATAAAAAGTGACCTTCAAACCGGTAAGAAGCAATGGTACGACAATAAGAGATTATTAACTTCTTTATTTGTTAACCGATTGTTAAAAAAAAAACAAAATATTAAGTGAATCCCATGACTATATATTCCCGAAAACTGCATCCAAATCGACTAATCCGTTTCTGAGATTAGCTTGCACTAACATACAGACATTTAGACGAACAAAATGAAAAAAACATTGTTTTGGGTTCTCTTGCTTATATAAAGGTCCCCCTGTATGAATTTGTGAAAATATTTTTTTTTCGTGTTGTGTGCAGGACTAAAAGACAAACAGATAAACAGACAAAGATTTTAAAAATGCTGAAAATGGATTCTGTTAGTTATTACTTTACATCCTGGTATATTTTTTAAATATTTTTAATGTACAAAGACTCCTCTACAGATTTATAACATGTATAGAATAAGATTTTCATGGTACCTATTACGTCATTGACATAAATATTCATAACTTTTTCATTTTTCAACCGATTTAGATAAAATAAACACTAAATGTTAAGTGAAGACTGTGATAATATATTCCTGAAAACCACATTCAAATTGGTTAAGCCATTTCTGAGATTAGCGTGCACAAACATACAGACATACAGACATACAGACATACAGACAAACAGACAAACTGAAAAACCATTGTTTTGGGTTCTCTTGCTCTTATAAAGCCCCCCTATGATTTTTTTTTTTAATTCCATGTACAGGAATGGCTCAGTGACGATTTTATTATATGTATAGATTTTTTTTTATTTACTAATCATTTAAGGCCATAAAATAATTTGTGAAAAGTGTAAATTAAGGGAGCTAAATTCAAACTTCCAAAACGCGCCACCATTGGTCGAAAGGAAATGTGACGTCATTTGACACGCCATTCAAATTATCGGCGTCGAAGTTCAGTTATTAGTGTTACTGAGAAAAATAAATAATTTAAACCTATATTTTCGTGCTTAAAGGTTTTATTAAATGATACGATTGTTTAGGCAATCATTTTAAACTCAAATTTTCTAATTTTCAATGGCTAATGCAACTTACTAAAAATTTAAACTATTAAATTAAACTTATTATAAATAAAGTATACTTACGTTAAATTGATCTTCACAACAATATAAGCACATTTAAGACATATATTATCCCTTTTAATTACCATAGACCATTGTTTTTGTATTTTCGCATCTCTTGGAATATAAAAAAAACACCTTGTCGAGTGTTTTTCTAATATTATTTTTGCACTCCGAAACTATACAATACTTGTAAGATGGTTTTTATCTTCTTCCATGACTTGTAAAGCACTTAAAACTTAAAATATGTATGAAGTAAATAAAAAGTTCATAGTAAACATTGACTGGACTTGTCATTTGACGTTACGCAAGGCGCGCGCAAAATGACGGCGTTTGAACTTTGAACGGCTTAAATATACGTTAATATGTTTTAATTTTCACTTTGGAAAAAAACTAGAATCTTTACAAGCCTATTTTTTTTTCTAGGATATAGAGAGGTAAATGATTAATTTACGTCAAAAAAAAAACAAGAATATTACCTACTGTAATAAAAAAAAATTAAATGATTAATATAAGCTATTATGCTAGTGAATAATATTTGCATACTATTTTTGTATGATAATTCGCTGATAATTTATAATAAATGTAAATAAAATGAATAACTAAATTAAAAAGTGTTAATCAATAAACCCATGAGTTATTGTCCCCACCTAGCGGTTTCACTTTGTACTGATATATTTATATAACAGTTGTGGTGGTGTAACTTGTATTTTGTAATCCACATTCCTTTCATTTGATTATTTAGTATTTCCATAGCAACCAACTGCCAATTCACTCAAAACATTTATTTTCAGGTGCTAATAACATTATGAATAACAATAGATAAATGGTGCGTTATTATTTTTTACTTCTAGATGGTATCAAAAGGTATCAATTTTAAAACTAACCAAGGAAGCTTCATTTCTACAAGGCTTTTAATATACCAAGAATAAGATAGAGGTATATTTTTTTATCAAATACTATAATTTATTTTAATAAGTGCGTGTTAAGGAATACCATTTGCAACATGGTGTAAAAGAGATGAACCTATACGAAATAAAAGTGATGTCTCATTCCCTCCTATTGCAGGAATAGAAAGCATTCGTTCATTTACGTCACTAAGCAGGAATAAAACAATATTGTTTTAAAAAGTTCATGGTACGAATCAAAGTAATATTATTGTTATATTGCTACAAAACGTCTTAAAACTATGATAGTTTTTAAGAGTTCATGGTAAGCCCCATTGTTACCTTTAGATAATTTAATTTTTTTGGTGGTTAATAGCAAATATATTTAAGATATAACGAACAGGTTTGTTCAAATGTGGTAAAATAAAATAATAACTTTTTGTATATTTGTAACAAAATTATAAGCCTTCACCGAACAAACTCATTACGAAGAAAAAAAGGTAATTTATAGTCATGTCGTACAAGAGAGTAACGCCCCCAAAACTAGACTCTTGATATTTGTTACGAGTATAATTTAATTTTTAATATTATTTTTGTTTTGAGAATTATTTTGAATATTTAAATATTTATGAACTAAAATCAATTATGGTTCTGGTTCATAAATATTTAAATGTTGTGATTTCATATTTAAATATAACATTTATTGTGTCTAGATCGGGGGTCGAAAACCTGCGGAGTTGCATGTTTTTTAGATTTAGACAAAGTCTAGTTCTTTAACTTGATTTTTTATTACTTTTATTTGATATTACTTAACTTCGTTGTTTATGAACCGATTTTAATGAGTCATAGCTTTTTTCCAGGAGATTTTCAATTTGATCTATGACTAATTTTCTACAAATAAATATTATTCATTAAAATTTATCGAAACAAGTCAAAAATTGTCTATGCTTATCGATTCACAGGTTTTCAGTGCTTTCATTTATGTAGTCAATTAATTAAATTATTTTTTATCCGCTACCAGAATAATATACAGCAAAAAGAAGAACTGATGAATAACATCAACATGTTAATGTTTGAAAATATTTATAAACATGTATAGTCATGTTAAGCTTATTTAAATGTAAATAAATATAGAATGAATAATAAACCGATACAGGCAGGGATTTGAACCCACGGCCTCTGGGAAACCGTCCCGTCGCTATACTAATTGAGCTACCGTATCACGGTCCGTCTCGATGAATTAAGCATTCTATATGTGACAGTAAAGTGATGAAGCTGTTATTTTGAGTGAAGACTATCTCTGAGTCGATATATGCCTCCGAGCCTTGGGTGACAATTATACAAAAGTAAAATAATAAGCCAACTAAAAATTAAAAGTCTTGCTGGAAATTTCAAATAAAAAATTATGAATAAAATATATTCAAACTTTTAAAAGCCCTGCAGAACCAATTTTCATCAATGTAGTTAATTTTACGACAGAAACCTTTTACTTTTTTAACTAAGTTTCTAAAATATTGTAAAGATCGATTTATGTTATATTTGTATGTATACTCTCCATTTCAGTTTCATTAATAGTGGCATTGCATTTATCACGTCGTATAATATTTATATAAAATATTGTTATATACTGTTTTTCAATATTGAGAATAAAATATTTAGGACTATATTGAGAATAAAATATTTTCACTATAAATTTAGCAACATTCCATTTTCGTGGATGCACTGTAATAATTGTCTATTTTGCACTTCGTTATCTGTACCTTGTATTTCAATACTGGTAGCAACGCCTATTAAATATTTCGATAAACTTTGACAGCAAAAAGTGCATTGTGTAAAATACTTCTATGGCTTAATGCAAATTAAAGCTGAAGTGTTTGAGAAGCACACTTTAGGTCTCCTAAAATCTCAAAAGTGATCTTCATGGTATCAACCAGACTGGGTTTTTTATCCGAATAAAATTTTAATCCTACACCGTTGAGTTCACATCTTTGTTTTGTTTCATCATTCCGTCATTTAGATTATACTAAAGCCGCATACTGCAAATTAGATTTAATGCCCACAAAAGACTTTTTTTTTATTTTTAATTATTTCTCGCTTTTAACACGAATTATTATCGTATTTATTATAGTCTTATATAATTTAAATAATTGTTGGAGTTACTTCCCAGGATGATAAATCGTTTTATTACTTAAGACTTTAAAGTTAATAGTTTCCTTCCTATCTGTTCTTTTTAAAATTTTATAATTTCCTCTTTTAAGTGCGCATTCTTTTTATATCATTATTAAAAAGTTTTCATAATAATAGGTCGGGGAAAACTTTCTTTGCCAATAGGATGTATGATCTTGTAATAAAAAAAATGTGACTGGACTATTTGTATCTGGATTCTCTGGATCTGGATTTAATGATATTAAAACGGTCATGATTAAAAAAAGGAAACAATTAAGCACAATTTTGTTTTCCTTAATTTTTCTTTTGTTTTTCTTTCTGTCAAAGTAAGTTAATTTAGTGACAAAATTCGACACATTTGAAAAAAGCTGGGTACACAAAAAAGCTCGATATTTGGATCCCACACGAGCTCACTGAAACTAACTTAATTAACCGTATACTCATTTGCGATTATTTACTGAGACACAGTGAAATCTACCCGTTTTTGAAAAGACTGATAACTGGTGATGAAAGGTAAGAAACATACGATAAGAACGTGTGAAAAAGGTCGTCGTTTCTTATCTTACACCTTAAAATTTCTGCCTCTTTCGGTCTCTACAGACTTTTTGAACTCTGTAAGGTTAACATCAAGAGAGGTCTGCTAAAACTTCTCCCCTCACTTTTTTTATCCGAAGTTCTACAACAATGGGATTATGTCACTATAAGTTGGTAAAAGCTTTTCGAACAAAATGGTACATATTATATACTATAAATAAATGTAAATGAAAAACAATATTTCACTTTTCATATAAAATGCGAATAAACTTTTTCC
The DNA here is from genome assembly GCA_959347405.1 of Napeogenes sylphis. Taxonomy (NCBI): domain Eukaryota; kingdom Metazoa; phylum Arthropoda; class Insecta; order Lepidoptera; family Nymphalidae; genus Napeogenes; species Napeogenes sylphis. The sequence goes on from OY365783.1 coordinate 23,960,438, forward strand.
CCCAACTGTTATAATATAATAATAATAATATCATAGGACAAATTACACACATTGATCTAATCCCTAATAACAATACAAATACATAGAATTACACATTATAAAAAACTGCGAATATATTTAATAAATGACCTGTTACATAGAAATTTCATTTCTGTAGATAATTAAATATTTATAATTTTAATATTATCGGTTTATTATTATCTGTCAAATTCGTAGACAAGGTAAATTATTTATCTGTTGACAGCTAATTACAATTTCTTAATGAGTCTGTGACATTTCTTTTTGTTTAAGATATTGAATGTTGCCAGCTTAAGCTAACTTTATAGTCCCCAAAATGTTATTAAAAATATAAACATTTTATTAATAATTACTATTCTAAATTTCATTTATTAATCATTATTAAAGTTAGCACATCGCTAGATATTTATTTAAAAGTAGCTGTCATATTGTTTCAGAAGTTTAATAGCAGCCAACGTTGTTTTATTGTTATATTTATTAGTATAACAATTTGTTATAAATTTATTACACTCGTTTCATTCTTTAGATAATTGGTGCATTGTTCTTAAATTGTTTAAATATTGGTCTTCTTCCGATTAATATCAATTTTACCCACATTTCGTGTAACGCGGCGTGTGCATAGCCACATTGTTTGCTTATTATGCATATTTTGACTATAAAATTCAATGCCGTGACCTTTAGAGTCTTTTCTTTCGGAAGCACTTCCGAATTGAATATCTTATTAGCCTTCGGTGAGTGTTTTAGTTATTTGTGATCTTATTAACGCATTTGAAGCGTTGTTTCTTAAATTCATTAGCGTGTTTAATTGCAGGGCTAATATATTAATATGGAATAGTGATAATTCCTATTGCCGGCACTTCCCGGGCAGTTTCAAAGTTTGTTGGAACAATATTTCGTAAGTACTTTGAATCTTTACTCTGAATTAGGCGATGTTTCATAGGTTTGGAGACTTTATTTAATGATATTACGTGGTAATATTTCAGTATTTGTCCTGATTCGACCCTCGGAGTCGACATAGGCTAATAATATTGCTTGCGAGGCGTTTTTCCTCCATAAGGTATTATAAATTATTAATATTTGAATAGATCAATGTGAGATTAGTGTTATTATGTAGTTTAACCTGTAATTTAATCATTACAGGAGGTTTTTTTAATTTGTACCCTAGAAGATACGGGTAAATTTATAATTGGTTCGCGGGGGTAGACGTGAATCTTCGGAGCGTCGTCCTGTTGGTCCTGTATCCTGCTTCCTGACTAGCTGAGTTTAAGGAGCTCGTCTTTATTGTAATCCCGATATTATGGTGATGTACAAAATTTATTTATACCAATAATCAACACTTCCATTTTTGAAAGTTTTATAAAGAACAAGTGTTTGACTGTGATTCTCCAGTACTGACAAGCAGGAGGATTATGCATATGTCTTCGCTTATTATTTGTCAGTGGCGCCTAGGATTTATATTTCAGTAATTTTTATATATAATTTAATATTAAAAGTGTTATCTCAAGTAACCCACCGCTGAGTCTAGCTGGCATTATTTCTTAACATTATCTTGGCATTATTTTAACATTATTTTTATCATGTACAACTGTATCAATTATAAGGTTCAATGTACTACTGTTATACTTCTGTATACATAACCAATAAATTAATTTAAAACCACAAGTTACTTTATAATTTTTTTTTTGTAACAGACCAAAAACAGAAAAAACAGACAAAACATAAACGACTGTCCCTGTCGGGAGTCGAACTCGTGTCTCATTGCGTGTCTAAACGTTAGGCGTCTACGCTAACGCACTCGACCGTTATTTTATTTATTATAATTATAATAAGTAAGGTAGCCAAATATGTACTTTAAATATTTTTCTAGCATATGCTAGTCATTAAGCACAGAACACAGATTACTTTACAAAATGTATTACTAATTTTGTTGTTTAAGAAAAAAGTAAGTGAATATAAAGAAGTTAGTTATGTTCAAGTATGTATTTATCAATGTCATTTATTTTTTTTAATTAATTACAAACTACGTCAATTGTTAATCTTTTAATTATTATTTTCTCTTATGATTTATTTAAGTAACAGTTTATTATTCATTGTGTTTATTTATTACTGTGCTATAAAAGAGAATGAAGAACATCAACCCAAGATATAATTAATTTTTATACTTAACTAGCTGTTGCCCGTGACTTCGCCCACATAGACTATAAAAAAAATGTTTTTATGCCTAAGAACATAGGCCATAACAAGATTTTTTTCTATAATCTATTTATATCTATGAGTATCTATAATGTATGGGTTATTTTGGTACATAAGCTACAATATTGCTCAGTTTTAACAAAATGGGTTCAGTAGTTTTGGCGTGATTGAGTAACAAACATCTATACATCCAAACATCCAAACAATCGCACTTATATATTAATCAGATTTGGATTTTCTTTCACAAGATTATAGTACGTCAGAACGTGAGTCAAATGATATATTTGAGTGTTTTTGCGATACATATACTTTATAATGAATCTTCGATTTATTTCCTATTGACGTTCCTAATACACGAAAAAACTTAGCACACTCTGTAACTTAAACGATACTTAGCTAATTTAACCAAGACGAAATCCATACACTCCAATACGTGTGCATCATTTGCAGCAACGGTCACACATTGTCTACTATACAATGGTATACTAGGATTTGCAGAGCATAACACAACCATCAAACTAAACTTTAGAAAGTAATAAATTAGTGAAATGTTGATATTATACGAGTAATATTATTTATAAAAAAAAAACTAAAAATTATTTTGTACTAGCTGTCGCCCGCGACTTCGTCCGCGTGTACTGTAAAAATAATATCTATATGGGTTATATACCTACCTGTGGCCCGTGACTTCTTATAAACTGTTTTCGAAATAAAATTTTGAAGAGTATAACTAAAACTGCGAGCTGATCAAAATTTTAATAAGGATTTCTTATAAATCAAAAAATACCTAATGAAAATTTATATTTAAAAAGATAAATTTGTTAAGGTCAGTGAGGGGTACAAAATCATAATTCAGTTCGCAGATCAACCTTCTCATTGAAGTGGGAGGTTCAAGAACCGAATCACAGAATAATATTTTTCTAATTTTATGTTATTATAATATTTTGCATAGATATTTCTATAAAAATCCTAATAAGTAACGATTTGAAATTCAGTGTGTCGATATTGCTTTCTCCATTATTTCATTCACAAAATATATTTAATTTGTTTTTTTTTTCCCTCTCAGTTCAGCAATAAAATAAAATTTCTAAGTAATAAAATAATTCTAATGCCTATCAGAAAAATTCCTCTCTTTTTTTGTGCGTATAATTAATTTTATGGAATATTCACTTTAAAGACAAAGTAAATATTGTTGGTAATATTCCTCTATTAAATCTCACTTTGACTGACTATCCTCGTTACCAAACCCATCGAAGAAATGTGTAATCAATTTTATTTAAAGAGTCAAATTACATAGCAATTAGTTAAATACAATTTTAATTAGGTATTAACAGTCAAATGACATATCAACTAGACAACAATCATTAATTTGAAATCAAATAATAACTATACAAATCATTATAAATAAAGTAAATTGAGACAATTAAAAAATAACAATAATTTAAATAACAATTAAAATAAATGACGACAATCGTCATTGAATTCGCCACAGCAGCGCCATCTATTTCCGACACGGCCATTCTGATGTTCAGCCGTCCTCGGGTGTGGGGTCTATTAAACAAAAAAAATGGAAAAGTTAACGGTTCGGCACTCTGGCCTAGCGAATTCAAAGACGAATGCCATTAAATAACCTCTTAACAATAATTTCTATGGGCATAATATTAAAAGAACACAACCTTCAAGCTCCCAGAGACTAAATGAATTAAATTTAATTTTTTACAGAATATTATCACATAGCCACGACAACCAATACTGAAGTCAAAGATCACAACTGTTCAGTCCATCGAACAGAGTATCAAATCCATTAGATATTATATGGCACAGTCCATCGGCCATTGATCACTATCAAAAAGTATCTAGTCCATCAGATACTATATGGCACAGTCCATCGGCCATCAGTGCAACTCGGTCCATCGGAAGCACACTTTTTTTTAAAAGTCATGGTTGGTGTTGGCGTCACTATCATCATTATCATCATCGGATTGCAGGCTTTTTAGGTCTAACTCTTTGGGAACTTGATGATCGGGTACACTTCTTAGACGACCGTGAGGGTACTTGTAAGTTCTATTCGAATTCAAAGACTTTAAGAGATACCTATCACCCTCTAAGACTTCCATTACTTTAAAAGGACCTCGAAATTTAGCATCTAATTTAGTTTGATTTCGTTCCTCATTTTGAATTAATACAAAGTCTCCTTTAATGAGTTTATTAATTTTAGCCTTATTGGAGTCGAAGCGTTTTTTATCATAAGCTGCGTTTGCCTCAATTCCATGGGTCGCCTGCTCCCGCACAAAAGATAGATCAATTTCTGCCTCATCATTAACTGCCATTAAACCATAAGGACGCGCCACTCGACCAATCATTAGTTCTAAAGGACTAATGATTGGTCTTTGTCCTTTGTCACACGATTTAAAGTCGAATTCATAGCCAACTGAATATCTGCGAGTGCGTCTTGCCAAGAACGATTTTTACTTACCTCAACAGACGTGAGCATAGACTTAATTGTGCTCATGACGCACTCAACCTGCCCGTTAGCTCGACATCCACCCGTAGCAATCAAGTGCAAATTTATGTTTTGGCTAGTACAAAAATTTGAAAAATCCTTACTTGCAAAACAGCGCCCTTGATCTGCAATAATGCGAACCGGATTCCCGAATAAGGATATGCTATGCTTAAGAGCTCGTATACTGCTATTGCTGTCAATGTTTTTAGAGTGTACCAGTAAGATGTATTTTGTAAAAGAGTCAAATAAAACGAACACATACTCTTTCATATCGTTCTTGCCACTCAACTTACCTGAGGCATCGATGTGGATGGTATGCCATGGGATTGCGGTTTTTGGAATAGGATGAAGTTCTGCTTGAACACGATCCGTACTCGGCTTAGCGATCTTACACGTGATACAATTGTCAATGAATTTTCTTACATACCTGACCATTTTTGGAAACCAGTAGTATTCGTAGACTTTCCCCAATGTTTTCTCCCAACCTAAACGCATAACAGACTTATGAATGTTATTGATTACTGACCATCTTAAAGCTCGTGGAACTATAGGCAAACATCTCGTACGTCCGTTTCGCTGGATCACGCGATGTAACACGCGATATCCTTGCGGATTTCATAGGTCTTTCTAACATCTTCGATCATTACCTCATTACGGAAATCAGACACGATCTTGGAAATCTCTTCGTCCTTTTCTTGTTCAGCTTTCAGCCAACCATCAGAGAGCTCAGTAATGTCTACTTGCTTTTTTACGATTCGAGCTATGTTAACATTGGAATTATTACCTGATACAGGATTTCTCGACAAGAAGTCCACATGATTCATACGCGCACCCGGTCTGTGAATAATGTCAAAATCAAACGACTGTAAATAAGCCCACCATCTATGCACTCGTGGTGATAAGTCAGGTTTGTCCTTTGAAGCCTTGACCGCTGCACAATCTGTTACAACAGTGAACTTCCGTCCATGCAAGTATTGACGGAAATGCTTAACTGCATTGACTATGGCCAATGTTTCCAATTCAAAAGAGTGGTATCTGAATTCTGGCCCTGAGGTACGTCGACTGAAATATGCAATGACATGCTGCTTACCTACCAACTTTTGGATGAGCATAGCACCATAACCTTCGGAGCTAGCGTCCGTATGGAGCGGTTGAAAATCGTTAGTACTGGTTCGCTCGTCAACTTCAGTATGATGTCACGTCGAATTATTTCGTGTTCTGGTCGTCAATCAAGGTATTTACCTTTACTGGATGTAAGTCTAAAGAGTGGGGCCATTATTTTGGAGAACTGGGGAACAAACAGCCGAAAGTAGGATGCTTATCCAATAAATTGCCTAAGCTGAGTAATTGTCTGAGGCGGAGGTAATTTGTAAGAGATTCTATCTTACCTGGATTAGGCTGGATTTGACTATTATCCACCATGAACCCAAGAAACTCGATGCGGTTCATGAGAAATGAACACTTAGAGAGGTTCAGGGAAAATCCTGCACGAGTCAATACGTCCAGAACATGATGTAACCTCTCCAGACCCTGCTCAACCGTTGACGAGAGTACCAGGATGTCATCGACATAGCATACGACATAATCATGCGCCAACTCACCAAGAGCCTTAATAATAGCTCGCTGGTACACGGAACTTGCATTTTTAAGACCGAATGGCATTGTGAGATATTCCCACTGCCCATCGGATGTAACAAACGATGTCTTTTCGATGGAGTCCTGAACAGGGATTTGGTGGTAGCCACTTAACATATCTAAGCATGTAAACCATTTGGCGCCTCCTAGTCGGTCAATTTGATCCGAAATTAATGGAAGGGGATACCTGTCTGCTATGGTGTTATCATTCAGCTCTCTGAAGTCCACGCACATCCGGTCCGAACCATCCTTCTTCTTTACCAAAAGCACTGGACTTGAGAATGGAGAACAACTCGGCCGGATCACACCTGCACTTTCTAGTTCTCTTACCTTCCGTCTTATGATCTCCTTCTCTTCTGCACTTATCCTGTAGGGGCGGCGTTGAACCCTCCGATTTGGATCCACCAGACGTATTTCTAGCTGACCCGTTGACACCCTTGACTTAGATATGTTCCTAGGAAAGGAACTGAAAACTCACTCAAGATTTCAATTAGCTTTGTAAGAAATTCATTTGGAATGTTAGTTTTAATGTCGCTAAAACCGTTAAATTCTACCATGGTCTACCTCGCATACATTAACCTCATGTTTACGAGAGAATAGTATTTCCGAAGCAGACATGATCACAGTTAAGTTATGCCCTAAAACTTCCCTACCGATCATGATATTATGTTGCAAATGGTTGTTTTGAATAACATGAAAAAGGACCTCCAAATGTAAATTATTAATGGTTACTTTAGATAAAATTTGCTTTTTACTATAGACTGATCCCGAACCTATACCAGTTAAAGCAACCGTATTGTGGTACAGTTTTCCCGAAAACTTAGAGGCAAGACCTTCTTTCATGAGAGAACATTCGGCTCCGGAATCGTAATAAAAAGGAAACGACTCACCATCATGCAACAGTTGTCCTTGAGGATTGCCAACAAAGCAGACATTGACTCGCTTCTCACTTGCCGCTGTACCGACAACCGTCGATGCTGCAGCTCCACTGGCGGAAATACTTCGCTCGTTGTTGGTTGCGTTGCGAGGACACCTTACAGCGTAGTGACCTTTGACCCCGCACTTGAAGCAGGTCACGTCGATGTTCCTTTCTCGTACAGATTCAGTCGCGGTAGTTGGTTTCGGAACATTCCTCGATGTCCAATCCAGTTCATGACGCTTGCGACAGTTTGCCGTTTGATGTCCAACCCTCCCGCAGTTATAGCAACGGATCAAATAATATGGCACATGTGGCTTGAGTCGCTTGCTGTCACTTGGTTCAACCAAAGCCGGAGTATTCACCTTCCTCTTCAAATGAGAATGCTTGCAGTTCGCGTTGCATTTGGTCCCGCGTCGAGATGTCCGTGGTAAAAGCCAGGCGTTGCAGTCTACTATCGAAATGTGCCATGTGAGAAAGCACCATGGCTATGGCAATCTGTTCCATAGTCAATCCTTGCCAGCGCGAGGTTAGCATAGTCATCAAGCGAGACGCATAAGCTGCTAAACATTCACCTTCTTTTGGTCGGCCATTGCCAAAATTAAGCAACGTAGCTGCCGGAGTTTCCACACAATCATATCGTGCTTTAAAAAGAAGCTTGAGTTCTGGTCAAGTAATACCTCCATACGATATTTGCGATAGCCAACGCGATGCACTCCCCTTCAATGCTTCACTGATCACCATTATTAATTTACTGCCGCTGAGGTTACGTTCCGATAGGCAAAGGTCAACCGTATCACACCAAGCACGTGGATCGTTATCAGACTTGTCCGGATTAAATTTAGGAAGAGAGATCTTCTCATTACTAGTCGGTACCTTCAATGCATCGATCAGGCACGCAAAATTACGATTTTGCGATTCCAACAAAGCATGGAGAAATGTTTCATCTAACCTTGATTGTTCCTGGGGCGTATCTTGTGGTAATCCCACTTCTGATGTCGCGTCAGAGGTGGCCGGGCACGACATCATATGATCGTTTTCTTTATTATTCATAGTTATTATTTTCTTAGTTCGTAGGTAGAAAATGAAACACTTTCACAATATTAATATGGTTACAGACAAGTCCTCGATGAATGTCCGATCACTACTAAACTCAGTAATTGACTGACTATCCTCGTTACCAAACCCATCGAAGAAATGTGTAATCAATTTTATTTAAAGATCAAATTACATAGCAATTAGTCAAATACAATTTTAATTAGGTATTAACAGTCAAATGACATATCAACTAGACAACAATCATTAATTTGAAATCAAATAATAACTATACAAATCATTATAAATAAAGTAAATTGAGACAATTAAAAAATAACAATAATTTAAATAACAATTAAAATAAATGACGACAATCGTCATTGAATTCGCCACAGCAGCGCCATCTATTTCCGACATATAAATATGTAAAGCCATGTTAAGCTTATTTAAATTTAAAATAAATATAGAATTAAAAATAGACCTACACGCGCAGGGATTCGAACCCGCGACCTCGGGGAAACCGTCGTATACCTTTCCTTCTTTCCTTCCTAATACGGAACACACTATGTGACATATGGAGAGCGGTGTCTCCACGACCCAAAAAAATCAAATATAATACTTGAAATTAGTCGAACCAAATCCGGTCTAATTTCATAAATATTGTATTCATGAAATTACATAAATTACTGCTTAAATACTGTTTAAATATACATAAAAGATACTACCAGGAAACTGGAGGAAGATTTCTTGAACCAAAAAAATATTATGTGATCTCATTGGTGAAAACTTGAATCAAGGCTTAAAGAAATATATGTCACAAGTTAATTTTCAAAATTCATTCTTTCGAAATAGTTAACGTAAATCCAATATTTAAACTAAGAAAATGTAGTCTTGGAAATCATAGACCGATGTCAGTATTTATTAGTTGTGTTGTTGTGTTTTTTATAAATCTCCACAATCAATGGAGGTAATATTTTACCCTTGTAACTTTCTAAGCAATATACAATATTTATTTATAGAACGAAAGTATATATAAATAAATATACTAATAGCATTTTACCATCAATATGGTAACAATTTTTAAACTGAATATTTATAGAAAAAGCGGTGGGATGTGAACACCATGACGTAACGAGTCACGTGATTAGAATAGTTTGGATTGGGCAACTGATACAATTTATATATTAAAATTAAATTAAAATATTGGAGAGCAGTTAATCGGAGGCGTAATTCATAAGAGTGTTGGACCCTCCAAACGAGAACATTGTAATTGATTGCTGATTGCTGATACATAGAATACAAGAAATATTGTACTATGTCGTTATGATTTAATTGCCTAAGACCTACGCAATGAACCCTGTACCACAAGGTTCCATCAACGATGGGTTTGTCGCTAATCTACCGCAGTCGCAGTCTTTGCTTAATAACATATTAACTAATGTCTAATCGAAAAATAGCACCACTACTTGTAAAAAAAAAATATGTATAACTATTTAACTTTGTTACTTTATAATAATATGTAATAGTATGGTACAGTATGTAATATTATAAGTGTTTTTGTTAACATAATAAAATATTTGTAATTTTATATATGTACAATAATATAATATTACAAATTTATTAATTGATAAAATATTTTTATCCCTTGTAATTTTATGTTTACTACAATCATTTATTAAATGTTTTTACTAAAAATAAATTCAAAATTCAGAATAAAACAAGTGAATATAAACCAATAAGTTGTTCCTTGAAAATATTCTGCCTAGAATATGTTATGCCTAATCTCATGTTATGTTATGACATTCACAGTCTGTGGCCTTTCATAATATGTTGAAATTGGCTTATATAATTTGCAAAAAAGATTAGAATTAATAATTTGAATATCTTATATATATATATGCTTAGGCATCTTAAGTTTAAAATATTGAACCAATATAGAATTAAAATTTTCTATAACAGAAACAGGAGTTGAATATGCAATCTTTGGTAAACCGTACCATTTCGAAATAATTAAAACATTAAATCATATTATGTTAAAAACAACATAATATTAAAAAGTCAAATAAAGGGGTCCACAGGAATAAGTTTCGGTAGCTCTTGTGAGGACAGTAGCTCTCTTAAAATATATAAAATATTTATTATTGCTAATGGCAGCCCATTGGCTGAAATTCTTGGAATAACTCAATCGTAATTGTTCTATGCTCTCCCAGAGACGGGCTAGTAAGGTTTTGGCTACCATAACTGGATATCGAAATGATCATAAGATTGTCGGATGTGCAATCTATCTCCTTTCCTTCCTTGTTCCCTCATTCTCAATGTAATGCCTATATTTGCAGAAACCATTAGCTAATGTATTTATTTACCGTCTAGTGGATTGAAACAATAAAAACACTTAATTATTTGAAGAGAATGAACATATCATTAAGTATTGTAATTTGTATTATATTAACCATTAATATATTAATATGTTAATATTTGAATATTAAATTTAAAGTCAAATAACTTAAATATAAAAAAATAATTCAGTCAGGTAATTTTTGAATCCTATTGATGGAACACCCAACAAATCTATCATCAGGTTATGAATAATTTTACGACAGATTGAGGTAATTTTTATATATTATAGCTGTATTTTATTAGTAAATTTGTATGTATATAATAATCGTATTAGTTCAAAAAATAAAGTAATAAGTAAAGTATACAATTATATATGTTTAAAAATGAATAAGAAACAAATCAAAAGTAAAAGCATAAAATTAAAAATTTGCTGTTCCTGTTAGGGTTTGATTAGACTACAAGGGAACGCTTCACGTTAATGTTGTCAATGCAAACTTTCGCCAGAAACTAAAAACTTCTTTTAAAAATTTAAGTTGATTAACTATTCTTGAATTAAGACCTTTACTTGTACAATAGTACTGATACAATATCATAAATAACATTATTAGTTGTTGTGGTTTAAAGGGAATATACAGGACACAAATGTTAAAGTGCAAGTTTTTTTTTTATATTTGTATATTCTAATCGAAATGGTTATGAGCTTGTGTTGGAATGGTTTCTAGGCCATATAGGTTAACGGGGAAATGAGGAAACTGACCGTCTTGCTAAATTAGCAGTTACAGTAGGGAGGGAAATTTCGTTTGTGCCTGACTAATGGGACTATTTCTCAAAACTTAAGACAACATGTTTTAATAAATGAAAAGAATACTTCGATATCTGTCGATTTTTAAATTAAATTTTTAATTAACGATATCTCGCCATAAAGGGTTGACTGATTGTCAACGATTGATTGTCAGCGATTCAGATATTGCAGGTTTAAGACGCTTGTTGTCCCCATTTTCGTCCCCATATCCGTATCCGATATTATTCTTGACTTGACTAGACTAGACAACACTAGTAGAAAAAAGGTTTTCCAGTAAATTTCATCCAGCAATTAATCTATTTAAAGAGCGCGCGCTGTCTGAAAGTCAGTCAGTTGGTTAATGAAAAAACATTTAACATTGCGCATTTGTTTTTTATTATTTTGATGTCTGTTTAGTAATGGTAAATATTGTTTGGAGATAGAGGAAGAAAATATTGTGTGACATTAGATATTTTAAATCGCAAAAAAAATATTTATTTAGCGATAAATGTTAAAAGGAATATAATTTGATAATGTGCTTTAATAAATTGTATTATTCTTCTAAAAGATATATTTTATAACATTCGTCATTAAATGGGAATAAGATTTCGCAATACGTATAGGTAATATTATCTAGAAAATATTATACAACAATCATACCCTCTACTAATGGTTAGTTATTAAAATATACAATAATAAAAATTTACAAATACTTTTTAAAACGTATTTAAAATTACCGGTTCTCAACCTAACCATCATGTTCAAAATTTGAAAATTTAACGATGTTTATGACTGAGCTAATAATCTAAAAACTATTTTAACAACCTTCAATACCTACATATCTTCAATATTAATTAATTTAGATTATATATTTAATGTAAGAGTATGCAGTAAGTAATCAATTGAAATTTATTATAAACTTGTTCAAATAATTTCAATCTTTTAAATATATTTTTTTCAATTTAAATATATTGACCTATATTTAAATTGAAAAATATACTTCTTTTTTCTTATAACGAAATGGATTGTTTATATAATAATTCGTACCTAGTGTAAAATATGATTAATATTTTCTAGTCAGCTAAAGATCAAAATAATAAAAAAATGTTGCAAGTCAAAAGTATACGTAATTAAAATATTTAATTTATTACTACAGATTGTATCTCTTTGGTTAGATAGTTTAAATTTATGATAAAAATGTTTAAAAGGTCATAAACAAATGTTTATTGGTAATATTTAAATAAACTGTAATATAACTTACGAGCAAAAGTTTATATGAAAAATAACTGAAGCCACAGCTAGATGATAAGGCTTTCTGAATATTATATAGTAAACTGTATCCTACTGCTGTGATGAAATTTGGGAACTAATAATAATCTTTCATCATCTGATATGCGTTACTTTTGAGTGTGTCCTAAACGTGTTAGACCAGGAGCTCTAAATGTTCAGGGCTACACAGATTCTAGGCTCTGTTCTTAAAAGAAGTTATAAAGGTTATGATGAAAATATTTTGTTTTTAACCATAAAAACAATATTTGAAATAAAACTATTTTTAAAGTTAAATCCGTAAAAATGGTTTTATTTTAATGTGTTGTACTTGTGAGAATCTTAGAAAATACAATACAATATTTGTTGTCACAGCTCATACATTCCTTTCTTATTAAATAATGTTATTAATCAATTACCGATAAATTACAGATAAAACTATAACCCACTTGCAAGGTTTAGATTACTTTTAATAAAAACAAGTATGGTTCATTTAATTTAGCTACGGGTTGCAAGTATCGCCACTTTTGTAAATTTTTATTTTAGATTTCTACAAATTTACTGATGTAAATAGTTCAAATGTTACTTTATTTGCAGTTGTTAAGTTAATTGAGTGTATTATTGCGAAGAAAAGTTAATTAGAAAACAAATTTCATTTTAACCATGACCCTGGGAATTATAGAATCTAATGCAGTCAGAGAAGGTAAGTGATTTTATATCATAAATTGTCTAAAATCTCCCTTAATTTGTCGTCCGTATCTTTTAGCAAAAATGTTTTGATAAGTAATCTTGTTAAAGTGACTTTTCGTTATACTAAAGTCATTAAAACTCTTGATAGTAATTATAATAAGATAAGTAATATAGTTTTTTTTAGTTAGCTGGAGTTTACTTTTCTTTCGCGATAAATATATTATCTTTGTTCGTTTCTTTACGAATTGATGAGTTTTTCTCATTCAAACTTTTTTCAGGTTCTTTTATATATAAATAAACATTTATTAGTGCGCGTTACTTATTGCATCACATGTCTCAGAGTATACATGTAAATCATGTTCACTCTATGAATCAAGAATTGAATACAAACGTGCGACATTGTGTTTGTTGTGGCGTAAGGGAGTTTTTAACCCTGTGTCAATCAAAAACTCCAATTCAACGAGAGTGTATTCTATTAAAGCCATTCTAAATAATAAACAATCTAGTATAATATTCAGTGTATATATGCCCACAGACACAAGTTCAAGTATTACCGTTTAACAAATTTAAGAAAATTACTAAGGAACAATTGTGCGCAAAAGAATACTACAATGTTTTTGAATATATTTTAGAGGAATAAAATAACCCAGAATTCTTATTACGCAGTGATTGCATAATATTATACGATAATGCAAAGCGCTTTCTCGACTGACGGTTGAATAACTTAAGTTATCCTACTTTAGATTCTAAGCTTGAGTAATTGCGTCATCTTGCCACCGAATTGCTTCATTACAACTGTCATTCGCTAATTACTTAAGACATGTACTAGACTTCATTAAGGTTACATATAAATCAATAGTAAACATATATTCAATTTAAATGTTGTTATACCATCACATATTATATTTTTGAGTTAAATAAAATATTTTGAAAATTTTAAATGGAAATAGAGTGTTTTGAATATTAAAATCGTTAATATTAAAATATGTATATTTACATATTGACTGAAAGGTCTGAAGAAGAATCTAAAGATTCATTAAGATATTACATTATGTATAAAATCATAATGGCCACAAGTGAGACTTGGTAACTAATTATACTTATGAATACAAAATAATTGGTCTTAGCAAGAATTCTAGTAACGAATGTTCTTAATAAAGTCGCTCGAGGGCCAATCCATAAAATGAGTGTATATTTATAGACCTTAGATTAGAAAATGTAATTATAATATGATGAATGTAAATTGTGCCCATATATCATCATTCACCATATTAATTCTGTGCTTGTACTTGTCGAAGTAAAGATATGATACCTCAACGATATTATTTTATTAGCGACTATTAAGTCGCTGGTGGTAAAATCTATCACAACAATATTAGTTATGTTTACCTACATTATAATATAATAAAAAATAATATCGTTGAGGTGTTAGTTTTTACAAGGATATATATATATATATATAATACTATTTTAATTGATGAGTTTTGGTAAAATCAAATAATCCATACGTATCAAAGTTTATGATTTCGTTGGCGTCGCATACATTTATAAACAAATTTTGGAGTCTTCTAAATTTTTAATTCTTAATGTCTAACTCAAAGATACCAGGAAAATGCAATGTAAATTTTTAAAATATATAAAATTGAATAAATGGCTACTCAATTTGTATTTCATAAAACAATCTTTTAATAATATACAATAAGACATATATAATATATTTAGTACGCGATACTACGTTTGAGGCTGTTAAACTCAATAATTTGATTCCAATGAATCAAATAATTCCGGACGCAAAATAGTCTCTGTGCACGCTTCTCAAATAATCGGTACTTTGTATTAAGAATACAATAATACTGATGAAAAGAAAGGTGAGCTACAATTTGTAGTTAATGCGTTCCATCAATGCAGATCTGAACATGAAGAAGCTTTTAGGGCCACTGATTTGCTGAAGCTAAACCTCCAAGAGTTCCAAGAGCAAATTGCTAGCCTTCAAAATAATATATATGACCTAACAACTAACTAAACCCAAAGAAAGTAAGAGCTTAGCAAGAAGTGTTCATACTAGCAATATGTTAATTTTTACATTTGGCAACATAAGTTTAAGTGAGTTTCTCGAATAGAGAAATTTCGTGCTTACTCCTCAATTTGTCCATTAGAGATCCATGTCCATGTTTGTAACAGAATTGTATTAAATTAGATTCATAAGACCGAGCAGGTAAATGAGCTTTATTTATTTTGTTACGCAACTGTTTGCTACCTATAATCAAGGTTTGTGACTTAAGTGGGTTAATCAGGAGGCCGTATTATTCGGCGAACTTGTTAATCCTTCTGAGATCATTATTGAAATCTTTAATAGTAACAACCATATCCGTTTTTGTAGTGTGTTAATATCGCTGCAAACTATATGCATAGACACGGTAGTAACATAAGATGTCTTTGTGATTTAATTATTAAACAATGAAACGACTTACCACCACCGCTTCGGGTTCTAAAAACAAAAAAGAATTTTTCATTGCAAATACAAAATACATTTATAACAATTACAACTTCAGCTTAATCTTTATGATGATAAACGATAATTTTTATTTGAGGGATTTACATTTGTATATATGTGTGTTTATGGTATAAGGTAATGCAGTTATAAAATTCTCTATTTTTTATTTTTTTAGCCATTTATGAGCCTTTTATTTTAATGTACCTATTTATATGTATATTTTAGGATTGTATTTTATTTTTAGTATTGTATTTGAATGATACTTGTCGCGCTATTCATGGTAGTATTGGGATACCCTCAGAAATAAAACACAATAATTATTTTATCAAAAGACATAATTACTTCAATATTATTATTTACACCAACATAAATTTAAGAATAACTTTTATTAATAATACTCGTATTTGATCTAATCTAAAGATAAAGTAAAGATCTAATCCTTAAGGCTCTCTACTCGACAGCTGAGCACCGACTGACTTGTCTAATTCTGTAACTGGTCTTTTAAAATATTGTAATATTGCCAACTTAAGCATATTTATAGTTGGAAACACTGAACTAAACTACTTTAAATAAACGATAGACATGAAATCACAGTTGTTTAAATTTATGCTACTAACAGCTCGGCCATGCTGCTTAAATCGAGTCCTCGATTTTAATAATATAACAATTGACTATATATTTTTTGTTTCATTATAATTTAAAAGTGAAAATTTATTAACTTAACTAATAAATTCATTTACGTAGCTAAAATAATATAACTATCCGATGACAAGAAAAATTGCTTTATATAAATTAAAAAACAAATAAAAAAAAAAATAATTATAATCTAATTAAATATTATTAAAAATAGAGAGAGACTGACCACGAATATATTCTGTCTAGGACTAGTACATTTTTATACTGTTCACCTTTTTTTATACCCTGGCCCTATCACCTGAGCACTCCTGGGCTATTATAGTTAATACCCTGACCCTGTCACCTGGACACTCTTGGGCTATCATCATTAATACCCTAACCTTGTCACCTGAGCACTCCTGGGCTATAATCGATAATATTCTGACCCTGTCACCTGGGCACTTCTGGACTATCATCGTTAATAGCCTGACCCTGTCACCTGGGCACTGTAGGGTATGGTGTATCACCATAAATAACAATTTGTTCCCCTCGAGTACAGTGCCTTTTTCAATCTCTATAACTTAAATTATCCACGTAAAGTAATTGTATATCTAATTATTTTTTAACATAGTAGTGTTGCTTTATTAGATGTAGTTGTAAAGCCTTCAGGGAGTAGCCCTGGAAAGGCCGGGTATATGTGTACCGACCTCCAGAGAGTAGCCCTGGCCAGACCGAGTATATGTGTGTTTATTAATCTCCAGAAAATATCTTTCCTGGATCAAACTACTGTCAGCATACCTTGTGTTGTCACGTAAATAGCTATATTATCTAGACCAACTAATTCAGCATACTTACCACTGTTACACCTTGTGATAAAAACACTTGTATGCAATATGTCAATATACATACCTCTACTGATAGAAAAGAAAAATGTAGCTTCACGCTACTTAACTTAATCTTAGTAACCTTTACCCAGAGTAATTCATACTTACCTGTAGTATTAATATTGCCTTGTCAATGTCGTACCTGTAATACTATCAAACTGTTACATATGTAAAACTGTAGATTTAGAGTAACTAAGTATAGTACCTTATCAATTTGTTACCCAAGGTACCTAGTACCTACATACTGTATAAAACGTCCTTCAAATGGTATACCTTAAATACATGGATAAACAGATCAATCAACCACAATAACGTAGTAAGATAGAAAGAAAATTAGTAAACAACATAAACATATCATATGCCAGAGAGTAGCCCTTGCTAGGTTGACTGTATGTGTATAGCATCCAGAGAGTCGCCCTAGCAAGGTCTAGTATATGTGTATTGACCTCCAGAGAGTAGCTCTGGCTAGATTGACTGTATATGTATAGCCTCTAGAGAGTAGCTCTCGCAAGGCCGAGTATATGTGTATTAACCTCCAGAGCGTAACCCTGGCTAGGTTGACTGTATGTGTATTATCCTCCAGAGAGTTGCCCTGGCCAGACCCAGTATATGTGTATTAACCTCCAGAGAGTAGACCTGGCCAGACCGAGTATATGTGTGTTGACCTCCAGAGAGTAGGCCTGGCGAGACCGAATGTATAAATATAGCCTCCAAAGAATAGCCCTGGTTAGGCCGTGTTCCAACTTTGTGATTTTATAATATAAATAAAAATCACTAGAATATTATAATTTCAACACAATAAATTGTATTAATTTGAATTTTATGATTGTCAGTAATGAAATATCTCTTAAAACAAGAAAACATTAAACCTAAAAGTTTATAGTTGACAACATTGAACGAAACTACTTTAAATGAACGATAGACATGAAATCACAGTTGTATAAATTTATGTTGCTAACAGTAGGGTATTACTGAAAATCAATATTGGGTTAATAAATCCCAACTCAAAACTAAGTGGTAAACTTTTTTGGGGCGCCATGTCACAGAGAGATTTTGTTTTTTTGGTAAATAATTTTTTGATTGATTAAATTTGCCTTAACGTTAGGTAGAATAATAGTTTTTTTTTGTTGTTTTATTATATTTTTATTTACTAAGTGTTACCAATTTTTTTTTGTAATCTGGTATGTTAAATGTCTGTGATTTATAAGTTCTAAATAAATGTGTTTTCCTTCTTTATTTCGTTCATTGAAAATAGAACAGGATACAAAGCCTTGTGCTGCACCTGCAGAGATATCTGTCCAGTCTGAGAATTAATCATCCACATCACAATCGATAAAAAAAAGATACATTAAAACAATGAACAATTTTGGTCTCAGATTGGTTTACATCATTTAGAATAATTAAATATGCTACAGAGTAAATTTTTAACTAAATAAACTTTGGTCCAACTAACATTCATCACGGTATAATGATTAAAATGATTTTCATATTTAATTTTAATGTAATTATTTATTACACATGTTGGATATAATATAATGATATAATACCAACAGAGTATCCACAATATATAAGATAAAATTTTGTCTATTTTATTTTTACCAAATAGGCGTTACCTAGATAGTGTGCTAAGAATGGAACACACAGAAGAAGAATCTATACCCTAAAATAATATATGAATCGACAGTGTTACGTAAATAAAGAAATAATGTAATTGATTCATAAGAATCTCAAGAGAAAATTATTGTAAAAAAAATCTATAACTTTGAGTTCGCCACCAGGGTGTTATTTAAATTTATTAAATTTTTATTACGAGAGTGTCTAAGTTTAATTTCCTGTGAACCGTAGACTTTTCTTTTGAATTTTTAATTACATCATGTTAAAGGTGCTTTTAATTCTTCACCAGAATTTTTTATTGGCCTCCTTAGAGGCTATATTACTTTTAGCTTTTTAAAAAATGAATCGAGAATCGAGAATGAATTTTAGAAATAATTAACAACTGTGGGAGGCAGTTCTTTTTTTTTTTAAACAAAACTAGGTTAATGCTTGATTACATTCCTGAGAGAAAGTAGAGATGTAGTCATAGGTGGTAAGGCGCATTAAACTAACAACCTATTCACTCTTCTTTTGAAGACACCCCCATTATATTTGCCCGGAAATACCGTCGCAGGCAAGCTATTCCAGTCCTTCGCACTTTACGCACTAAAAAAGACGAAGCATAGCGCTTTGTTCGGACAGGTGGAGTGTCCACAACTTAAGGATGGATACTTGCCGTGCGTCAGAACGTCCGCTGATAGAACGGGTACGGGGGAATTAAATCGTATAATTCCTGGGCACGAGTACCTAAATGTATCTTATAGAATACTGAAAGGTTTACTTATAGAATACTGAAATTTATTCAGAAATTGTAACTATTGTATATATTATTGGAATTGTAACTTACCAGTACTTAGTCTGGCCATAAATACTGTTACCGTTAAAACTAAAAAATTATAACATTTGAATTTTGAATCTGTAACTTTTATACGATTGTTCATTGTGTTTTCTCATTTTGGCGCCATTATATTGTACAATATTTTGCGATATTAAAATGGATTGGGGCAATAAAAAGAACAGAATCGCTGTGATTGCATAACACTAAATAGGTATGGAGCCAAGTGCAATTTTTCAAACTCTCCATACATGTGGTATTAGTCAAATAGGTACAATGAGACTTCTTCTGTTTGTGACAGATAAAAATCTGCCCGTCCTCGTAGTGTTCGTACGAAAAAGGTGGTCAAAGCAGTAAAAGAAAGAATTAGAAAAAATCCTGTCCGAAAGAAAATGATTTTATTTCGGGAAATAAAGATAGCACCTAGAACCATGTCGCGTATTTTAAAAAGATGACTTAGGACTTGCAGCATATAAGAAATGCAATGGTCATTTTTTAACTGATAAATTAAAGATGAAGTGCTGGTAGAATCGAAACAACTACTGAAGCGGTACGCAAAGGGAGGTCACAGATTTGTTTACGGATGAGTTTTTTTTACAATTGAGCACCATTTTAAGAAACAAAATTACCGTATTTATGCTCAAAGCTCTAAGAAAGCTTCCCAATTAGTCGACAGAATGGAACGTGGGCATTATCCCTGGAGTGACTGAGCCATATTTTTGTGAAAAAGGTATCAAAACATCGGCACAAGTGCATTAACATACCATTCTTGAGGAGGTAGTTAAGCCTTTTAATAACACACCATGTTCAATAACCAAGTATGGTCCTTCCAGCAATAATTTATGTTTGCAATATTTTTTTCTTTGTTACAATATTTATGGCAAGACTAGGTATATATATACCTATTATTTTTATAACTTGTGTTATTAAAGTAAAAAGATATCATAAAACTCTGATTCCGGTCTTTAATGATACGGTTGCACGTGGCTATGGCCTTAATTATTTAGCATATAAATGTAAATACTTTTAAACTTCGACTTAAAAAGATAGGTGTATTAAATTTGACCTGTGTATCTGTGTATCTGTCTGTGGCATCGTAGCAGCCAACCGAGTGAACGGATCTGATGTTAATTTTTTATTCGGAAGCCGGAAAATTAGTGTATTCACAGGTTTATTTAGTGCAATATGAAAACCAGTACCATAATTTTAAAAGCAAAAAAAAAAATAAAAACCCCGATATAAAATAACCTCTGAAACGGATAAAAATAATATTATTAGGTATTTCTTGAAGTCGTTGCATCGGGGGACGGCTAATAAAGGAAGAACTCAGAGTCCAAGAAAGTTCGCTAGGCAAATAACGAAATAAAAGTATCAAATCTTATTAGTAGTATAAGTTCTTATTCAATAGCTTCGGCAACGTAACTATGTACAACTGTCGTGTAATGTATGGCATTATTTAAGGAAAACAAACCTATAACTATATAATGATTTTATTTATTGAGAAATTCCTATACAAGATATTTAGAACATCCCATATTATGATAAAATCAGTATTGTTGTCATTCTTACATAATCTTAGTGGATTACCTGCGGTCTTTATGTTTCAATTATAAAACAATTCGCTTTCAGATTCGTGACGTTTACAAATGCGGAAGGATTAATGTTTTATTTTAATTGTGGTTTTTTGATTTGATGTTTTTCTTTTTCAATTTAATTAACAATAATGTATAGTTATAATATACAGGGGTTCTTACGTAACATACAATCATCGCAATAAATCAACAAAATTATCTTCATTTACGTTCAGTTTGCAAATCATTTCCTCGAATTACAGATACAAGATATTAGAAATAAAAAAGTAAAATAAATTAAATATAAAAACTTATTAGTTACTTATTAGTTACTAGTACTTTAAAAAAAAAAGATATTTTTATTCATAACTTTTTGATTTTAAGCCGATTTTGATGAATTTAAATCTGTTAGTATAAGTATTTAAGCCAAAAAATATTATGAAAACATTATTTGTGGTGTATATAAGGAAAAATCTTAATCACTAGTATTAGGACTTATCCAGGATGGTTTTGTAAATATTTATGATGAAGAATATACTTATACAAGACTAAAAAAGCCGTTAATAGTAGAGGAGTAAAAGAAAACAGCAGCAGAAAAATACTGTTTGAGTTTTTGTGGGAATTATGTCAATCCTATGAAAATAATTGTACAATGAAAGACTACTGAAATCGGTGATTCAATTACTATAACCAGTAAGTAAGTACTCCAGTTCAAATTATAATAACTCTGACCTACTTTATTTTCTCAAGCAAAACTTTTAAGAGGTGGCTACTTAGCTAGCTACTAATTATCCATTCATCAATACAATTTCATTAAAAATTATATAAAACTTTAAAGTTTATTTGTAATTTTTAAGTAGTCTACAAATATATTAACATTGTTATATTATTGTAATATTTAACTTTAGATTTACTTTAGTATCTGATACTCTTTGAACTTTTATATTATTATTTATTATTAAATTATATTATCTATATTATAAACTAGGACTTTAATTAATTACTTATAAGTCTATGTTCTCATGCAAAGCCAAACTTATAAGCAAAACTATTATAGGAAAATTATTTGTAGCATCTTAAATTCACTTCAATAGGGCAGACAGACGAATGTTAAGCCAAATCCGTATTCACGTAATAATTTTCTGTTTTTTTTTTTACAGGACTTAGTATGTTAAGTAATTAATAAGTATTTACCGTCTCGTTGGTCGCCTAACGTATAGCAACGCAACGGGGTTCGGGTTCGATTCCCGGCAGTATATGATGTGCATAGATGTCTGTATTTCTGGGTTTGGTCGTTTATTAAATATATTTTCAGTATTTATAATGTGTATTTATATGAGTTTGTATCGTTGTCTAACACCCTTAACAGAAGCAAATAATTCGCTTACTTACGGTTAGATCAATTTGTATAATTTGTCCTGATATTATTATTATTATACGTCTTGGTACTAAAGTGGCACTTTTTAGAGTGACGTTGCATGTCATTTTCAATTCGTCACTTTGCTAGTCCAAGTACCTACTTGATTTAATTAAGCACTTAGCTACGGTGACGACTAGTACGGTGGCATGAGCCTTATTCACAAGTACTTTAATTCCCATGACCGCAAAAAATAGAGTTGTCATGATTCTTTTATATTCAATTTAAAAAAAAAAGCCTCCCTATTTACTTTTTTGCCTTATTAATTAATTGAATTAAGATATTCCTTAACTTTAATGAATGAAAAAATGTTCTTATTATATATTTTTTTTAAATCTGTAAGTAAACACAAATAAAATTTTGAAATGCATATATTTATTAAAATTAGTTTTTCGATCAGGAATAGTTCTAAACGCTGTTAATTAAAAGATTTTTAAGACTAAGTGAAGCCTATATTACAAGCTACATATATATATATATATATATATATATATATATATATATATATATATATATATATATATATATATATATATGTAGCTTGTAATATATATATATATATATATATATATATATATATATATATGTAGCTTGTAATATAGGCTTCACTTAGTCTTAAAAATCTTTTAATTAACAGCGTTTAGAACTATTCCTGATCGAAAAACTTATTTTAATAAATATATGCATTTCAAAATTTTATTTGTGTTTACTTACAGATTTAAAAAAAATATATAATAAGAACATTTTTTCATTCATTAAAGTTAAGGAATATCTTAATTCAATTAATTAATAAGGCAAAAAAGTAAATAGGGAGGCTTTTTTTTAAATTGAATATAAAAGAATCATGACAACTCTATTTTTTGCGGTCATGGGAATTAAAGTACTTGTGAATAAGGCTCATGCCATCGTACTAGTCGTCACCGTAGCTAAGTGCTTAATTAAATCAAGTAGGTACTTGGACTAGCAAAGTGACGAATTGAAAATGACATGCAACGTCACTCTAAAAAGTGCCACTTTAGTACCAAGACGTATAATAATAATAATATCAGGACAAATTATACAAATTGATCTAACCGTAAGTAAGCGAATTATTTGCTTCTGTTAAGGGTGTTAGACAACGATACAAACTCATATAAATACACATTATAAATACTGAAAATATATTTAATAAACGACCAAACCCAGAAATACAGACATCTATGCACATCATATACTGCCGGGAATCGAACCCGAACCCCGTTGCGTTGCTATACGTTAGGCGACCAACGAGACGGTAAATACTTATTAATTACTTAACATACTAAGTCCTGTAAAAAAAAAAACAGAAAATTATTACGTGAATACGGATTTGGCTTAACATTCGTCTGTCTGCCCTATTGAAGTGAATTTAAGATGCTACAAATAATTTTCCTATAATAGTTTTGCTTATAAGTTTGGCTTTGCATGAGAACATAGACTTATAAGTAATTAATTAAAGTCCTAGTTTATAATATAGATAATATAATTTAATAATAAATAATAATATAAAAGTTCAAAGAGTATCAGATACTAAAGTAAATCTAAAGTTAAATATTACAATAATATAACAATGTTAATATATTTGTAGACTACTTAAAAATTACAAATAAACTTTAAAGTTTTATATAATTTTTAATGAAATTGTATTGATGAATGGATAATTAGTAGCTAGCTAAGTAGCCACCTCTTAAAAGTTTTGCTTGAGAAAATAAAGTAGGTCAGAGTTATTATAATTTGAACTGGAGTACTTACTTACTGGTTATAGTAATTGAATCACCGATTTCAGTAGTCTTTCATTGTACAATTATTTTCATAGGATTGACATAATTCCCACAAAAACTCAAACAGTATTTTTCTGCTGCTGTTTTCTTTTACTCCTCTACTATTAACGGCTTTTTTAGTCTTGTATAAGTATATTCTTCATCATAAATATTTACAAAACCATCCTGGATAAGTCCTAATACTAGTGATTAAGATTTTTCCTTATATACACCACAAATAATGTTTTCATAATATTTTTTGGCTTAAATACTTATACTAACAGATTTAAATTCATCAAAATCGGCTTAAAATCAAAAAGTTATGAATAAAAATATCTTTTTTTTTTAAAGTACTAGTAACTAATAAGTAACTAATAAGTTTTTATATTTAATTTATTTTACTTTTTTTATTTCTAATATCTTGTATCTGTAATTCGAGAAAATGATTTGCAAACTGAACGTAAATGAAGATAATTTTGTTGATTTATTGCGATGATTGTATGTTACGTAAGAACCCCTGTATATTATAACTATACATTATTGTTAATTAAATTGAAAAAGAAAAACATCAAATCAAAAAACCACAATTAAAATAAAACATTAATCCTTCCGCATTTGTAAACGTCACGAATCTGAAAGCGAATTGTTTTATAATTGAAACATAAAGACCGCAGGTAATCCACTAAGATTATGTAAGAATGACAACAATACTGATTTTATCATAATATGGGATGTTCTAAATATCTTGTATAGGAATTTCTCAATAAATAAAATCATTATATAGTTATAGGTTTGTTTTCCTTAAATAATGCCATACATTACACGACAGTTGTACATAGTTACGTTGCCGAAGCTATTGAATAAGAACTTATACTACTAATAAGATTTGATACTTTTATTTCGTTATTTGCCTAGCGAACTTTCTTGGACTCTGAGTTCTTCCTTTATTAGCCGTCCCCCGATGCAACGACTTCAAGAAATACCTAATAATATTATTTTTATCCGTTTCAGAGGTTATTTTATATCGGGGTTTTTATTTTTTTTTTTTGCTTTTAAAATTATGGTACTGGTTTTCATATTGCACTAAATAAACCTGTGAATACACTAATTTTCCGGCTTCCGAATAAAAAATTAACATCAGATCCGTTCACTCGGTTGGCTGCTACGATGCCACAGACAGATACACAGATACACAGGTCAAATTTAATACACCTATCTTTTTAAGTCGAAGTTTAAAAGTATTTACATTTATATGCTAAATAATTAAGGCCATAGCCACGTGCAACCGTATCATTAAAGACCGGAATCAGAGTTTTATGATATCTTTTTACTTTAATAACACAAGTTATAAAAATAATAGGTATATATATACCTAGTCTTGCCATAAATATTGTAACAAAGAAAAAAATATTGCAAACATAAATTATTGCTGGAAGGACCATACTTGGTTATTGAACATGGTGTGTTATTAAAAGGCTTAACTACCTCCTCAAGAATGGTATGTTAATGCACTTGTGCCGATGTTTTGATACCTTTTTCACAAAAATATGGCTCAGTCACTCCAGGGATAATGCCCACGTTCCATTCTGTCGACTAATTGGGAAGCTTTCTTAGAGCTTTGAGCATAAATACGGTAATTTTGTTTCTTAAAATGGTGCTCAATTGTAAAAAAAACTCATCCGTAAACAAATCTGTGACCTCCCTTTGCGTACCGCTTCAGTAGTTGTTTCGATTCTACCAGCACTTCATCTTTAATTTATCAGTTAAAAAATGACCATTGCATTTTTTATATGCTGCAAGTCCTAAGTCATCTTTTTAAAATACGCGACATGGTTCTAGGTGCTATCTTTATTTCCCGAAATAAAATCATTTTCTTTCGGACAGGATTTTTTCTAATTCTTTCTTTTACTGCTTTGACCACCTTTTTCGTACGAACACTACGAGGACGGGCAGATTTTTATCTGTCACAAACAGAAGAAGTCTCATTGTACCTATTTGACTAATACCACATGTATGGAGAGTTTGAAAAATTGCACTTGGCTCCATACCTATTTAGTGTTATGCAATCAAAGCGATTCTGTTCTTTTTATTGCCCCAATCCATTTTAATATCGCAAAATATTGTACAATATAATGGCGCCAAAATGAGAAAACACAATGAACAATCGTATAAAAGTTACAGATTCAAAATTCAAATGTTATAATTTTTTAGTTTTAACGGTAACAGTATTTATGGCCAGACTAAGTACTGGTAAGTTACAATTCCAATAATATATACAATAGTTACAATTTCTGAATAAATTTCAGGCGTAGAATTGTTAGCCTTTCAGTATTCTATAAGATACATTTAGGTACTCGTGCCCAGGAATTTATGATGAAGAATATACTTATACAAGACTAAAAAAGCCGTTAATAGTAGAGGAGTAAAAGAAAACAGCAGCAGAAAAATACTGTTTGAGTTTTTGTGGGAATTATGTCAATCCTATGAAAATAATTGTACAATGAAAGACTACTGAAATCGGTGATTCAATTACTATAACCAGTAAGTAAGTACTCCAGTTCAAATTATAATAACTCTGACCTACTTTATTTTCTCAAGCAAAACTTTTAAGAGGTGGCTACTTAGCTAGCTACTAATTATCCATTCATCAATACAATTTCATTAAAAATTATATAAAACTTTAAAGTTTATTTGTAATTTTTAAGTAGTCTACAAATATATTAACATTGTTATATTATTGTAATATTTAACTTTAGATTTACTTTAGTATCTGATACTCTTTGAACTTTTATATTATTATTTATTATTAAATTATATTATCTATATTATAAACTAGGACTTTAATTAATTACTTATAAGTCTATGTTCTCATGCAAAGCCAAACTTATAAGCAAAACTATTATAGGAAAATTATTTGTAGCATCTTAAATTCACTTCAATAGGGCAGACAGACGAATGTTAAGCCAAATCCGTATTCACGTAATAATTTTCTGTTTTTTTTTTTACAGGACTTAGTATGTTAAGTAATTAATAAGTATTTACCGTCTCGTTGGTCGCCTAACGTATAGCAACGCAACGGGGTTCGGGTTCGATTCCCGGCAGTATATGATGTGCATAGATGTCTGTATTTCTGGGTTTGGTCGTTTATTAAATATATTTTCAGTATTTATAATGTGTATTTATATGAGTTTGTATCGTTGTCTAACACCCTTAACAGAAGCAAATAATTCGCTTACTTACGGTTAGATCAATTTGTATAATTTGTCCTGATATTATTATTATTATACGTCTTGGTACTAAAGTGGCACTTTTTAGAGTGACGTTGCATGTCATTTTCAATTCGTCACTTTGCTAGTCCAAGTACCTACTTGATTTAATTAAGCACTTAGCTACGGTGACGACTAGTACGATGGCATGAGCCTTATTCACAAGTACTTTAATTCCCATGACCGCAAAAAATAGAGTTGTCATGATTCTTTTATATTCAATTTAAAAAAAAGCCTCCCTATTTACTTTTTTGCCTTATTAATTAATTGAATTAAGATATTCCTTAACTTTAATGAATGAAAAAATGTTCTTATTATATATTTTTTTTAAATCTGTAAGTAAACACAAATAAAATTTTGAAATGCATATATTTATTAAAATAAGTTTTTCGATCAGGAATAGTTCTAAACGCTGTTAATTAAAAGATTTTTAAGACTAAGTGAAGCCTATATTACAAGCTACATATATATATATATATATATATATATATATATATATATATTACAAGCTACATATATATATATATATATATATATATATATATATATATATATATATATATATATATATATATATATATATATGTAGCTTGTAATATAGGCTTCACTTAGTCTTAAAAATCTTTTAATTAACAGCGTTTAGAACTATTCCTGATCGAAAAACTAATTTTAATAAATATATGCATTTCAAAATTTTATTTGTGTTTACTTACAGATTTAAAAAAAATATATAATAAGAACATTTTTTCATTCATTAAAGTTAAGGAATATCTTAATTCAATTAATTAATAAGGCAAAAAAGTAAATAGGGAGGCTTTTTTTTTTAAATTGAATATAAAAGAATCATGACAACTCTATTTTTTGCGGTCATGGGAATTAAAGTACTTGTGAATAAGGCTCATGCCACCGTACTAGTCGTCACCGTAGCTAAGTGCTTAATTAAATCAAGTAGGTACTTGGACTAGCAAAGTGACGAATTGAAAATGACATGCAACGTCACTCTAAAAAGTGCCACTTTAGTACCAAGACGTATAATAATAATAATATCAGGACAAATTATACAAATTGATCTAACCGTAAGTAAGCGAATTATTTGCTTCTGTTAAGGGTGTTAGACAACGATACAAACTCATATAAATACACATTATAAATACTGAAAATATATTTAATAAACGACCAAACCCAGAAATACAGACATCTATGCACATCATATACTGCCGGGAATCGAACCCGAACCCCGTTGCGTTGCTATACGTTAGGCGACCAACGAGACGGTAAATACTTATTAATTACTTAACATACTAAGTCCTGTAAAAAAAAAAACAGAAAATTATTACGTGAATACGGATTTGGCTTAACATTCGTCTGTCTGCCCTATTGAAGTGAATTTAAGATGCTACAAATAATTTTCCTATAATAGTTTTGCTTATAAGTTTGGCTTTGCATGAGAACATAGACTTATAAGTAATTAATTAAAGTCCTAGTTTATAATATAGATAATATAATTTAATAATAAATAATAATATAAAAGTTCAAAGAGTATCAGATACTAAAGTAAATCTAAAGTTAAATATTACAATAATATAACAATGTTAATATATTTGTAGACTACTTAAAAATTACAAATAAACTTTAAAGTTTTATATAATTTTTAATGAAATTGTATTGATGAATGGATAATTAGTAGCTAGCTAAGTAGCCACCTCTTAAAAGTTTTGCTTGAGAAAATAAAGTAGGTCAGAGTTATTATAATTTGAACTGGAGTACTTACTTACTGGTTATAGTAATTGAATCACCGATTTCAGTAGTCTTTCATTGTACAATTATTTTCATAGGATTGACATAATTCCCACAAAAACTCAAACAGTATTTTTCTGCTGCTGTTTTCTTTTACTCCTCTACTATTAACGGCTTTTTTAGTCTTGTATAAGTATATTCTTCATCATAAATATTTACAAAACCATCCTGGATAAGTCCTAATACTAGTGATTAAGATTTTTCCTTATATACACCACAAATAATGTTTTCATAATATTTTTTGGCTTAAATACTTATACTAACAGATTTAAATTCATCAAAATCGGCTTAAAATCAAAAAGTTATGAATAAAAATATCTTTTTTTTTTAAAGTACTAGTAACTAATAAGTAACTAATAAGTTTTTATATTTAATTTATTTTACTTTTTTATTTCTAATATCTTGTATCTGTAATTCGAGGAAATGATTTGCAAACTGAACGTAAATGAAGATAATTTTGTTGATTTATTGCGATGATTGTATGTTACGTAAGAACCCCTGTATATTATAACTATACATTATTGTTAATTAAATTGAAAAAGAAAAACATCAAATCAAAAAACCACAATTAAAATAAAACATTAATCCTTCCGCATTTGTAAACGTCACGAATCTGAAAGCGAATTGTTTTATAATTGAAACATAAAGACCGCAGGTAATCCACTAAGATTATGTAAGAATGACAACAATACTGATTTTATCATAATATGGGATGTTCTAAATATCTTGTATAGGAATTTCTCAATAAATAAAATCATTATATAGTTATAGGTTTGTTTTCCTTAAATAATGCCATACATTACACGACAGTTGTACATAGTTACGTTGCCGAAGCTATTGAATAAGAACTTATACTACTAATAAGATTTGATACTTTTATTTCGTTATTTGCCTAGCGAACTTTCTTGGACTCTGAGTTCTTCCTTTATTAGCCGTCCCCCGATGCAACGACTTCAAGAAATACCTAATAATATTATTTTTATCCGTTTCAGAGGTTATTTTATATCGGGGTTTTTATTTTTTTTTTTGCTTTTAAAATTATGGTACTGGTTTTCATATTGCACTAAATAAACCTGTGAATACACTAATTTTCCGGCTTCCGAATAAAAAATTAACATCAGATCCGTTCACTCGGTTGGCTGCTACGATGCCACAGACAGATACACAGATACACAGGTCAAATTTAATACACCTATCTTTTTAAGTCGAAGTTTAAAAGTATTTACATTTATATGCTAAATAATTAAGGCCATAGCCACGTGCAACCGTATCATTAAAGACCGGAATCAGAGTTTTATGATATCTTTTTACTTTAATAACACAAGTTATAAAAATAATAGGTATATATATACCTAGTCTTGCCATAAATATTGTAACAAAGAAAAAAATATTGCAAACATAAATTATTGCTGGAAGGACCATACTTGGTTATTGAACATGGTGTGTTATTAAAAGGCTTAACTACCTCCTCAAGAATGGTATGTTAATGCACTTGTGCCGATGTTTTGATACCTTTTTCACAAAAATATGGCTCAGTCACTCCAGGGATAATGCCCACGTTCCATTCTGTCGACTAATTGGGAAGCTTTCTTAGAGCTTTGAGCATAAATACGGTAATTTTGTTTCTTAAAATGGTGCTCAATTGTAAAAAAAACTCATCCGTAAACAAATCTGTGACCTCCCTTTGCGTACCGCTTCAGTAGTTGTTTCGATTCTACCAGCACTTCATCTTTAATTTATCAGTTAAAAAATGACCATTGCATTTTTTATATGCTGCAAGTCCTAAGTCATCTTTTTAAAATACGCGACATGGTTCTAGGTGCTATCTTTATTTCCCGAAATAAAATCATTTTCTTTCGGACAGGATTTTTTCTAATTCTTTCTTTTACTGCTTTGACCACCTTTTTCGTACGAACACTACGAGGACGGGCAGATTTTTATCTGTCACAAACAGAAGAAGTCTCATTGTACCTATTTGACTAATACCACATGTATGGAGAGTTTGAAAAATTGCACTTGGCTCCATACCTATTTAGTGTTATGCAATCAAAGCGATTCTGTTCTTTTTATTGCCCCAATCCATTTTAATATCGCAAAATATTGTACAATATAATGGCGCCAAAATGAGAAAACACAATGAACAATCGTATAAAAGTTACAGATTCAAAATTCAAATGTTATAATTTTTTAGTTTTAACGGTAACAGTATTTATGGCCAGACTAAGT
Organism: Napeogenes sylphis; assembly: GCA_959347405.1. Classification (NCBI taxonomy): domain Eukaryota; kingdom Metazoa; phylum Arthropoda; class Insecta; order Lepidoptera; family Nymphalidae; genus Napeogenes; species Napeogenes sylphis. The sequence continues at coordinate 23,992,288 of OY365783.1, forward strand.
ACTGGTAAGTTACAATTCCAATAATATATACAATAGTTACAATTTCTGAATAAATTTCAGGCGTAGAATTGTTAGCCTTTCAGTATTCTATAAGATACATTTAGGTACTCGTGCCCAGGAATTTATGATGAAGAATATACTTATACAAGACTAAAAAAGCCGTTAATAGTAGAGGAGTAAAAGAAAACAGCAGCAGAAAAATACTGTTTGAGTTTTTGTGGGAATTATGTCAATCCTATGAAAATAATTGTACAATGAAAGACTACTGAAATCGGTGATTCAATTACTATAACCAGTAAGTAAGTACTCCAGTTCAAATTATAATAACTCTGACCTACTTTATTTTCTCAAGCAAAACTTTTAAGAGGTGGCTACTTAGCTAGCTACTAATTATCCATTCATCAATACAATTTCATTAAAAATTATATAAAACTTAAAAGTTTATTTGTAATTTTTAAGTAGTCTACAAATATATTAACATTGTTATATTATTGTAATATTTAACTTTAGATTTACTTTAGTATCTGATACTCTTTGAACTTTTATATTATTATTTATTATTAAATTATATTATCTATATTATAAACTAGGACTTTAATTAATTACTTATAAGTCTATGTTCTCATGCAAAGCCAAACTTATAAGCAAAACTATTATAGGAAAATTATTTGTAGCATCTTAAATTCACTTCAATAGGGCAGACAGACGAATGTTAAGCCAAATCCGTATTCACGTAATAATTTTCTGTTTTTTTTTTTACAGGACTTAGTATGTTAAGTAATTAATAAGTATTTACCGTCTCGTTGGTCGCCTAACGTATAGCAACGCAACGGGGTTCGGGTTCGATTCCCGGCAGTATATGATGTGCATAGATGTCTGTATTTCTGGGTTTGGTCGTTTATTAAATATATTTTCAGTATTTATAATGTGTATTTATATGTGTTTGTATCGTTGTCTAACACCCTTAACAGAAGCAAATAATTCGCTTACTTACGGTTAGATCAATTTGTATAATTTGTCCTGATATTATTATTATTATACGTCTTCGTACTAAAGTGGCACTTTTTAGAGTGACGTTGCATGTCATTTTCAATTCGTCACTTTGCTAGTCCAAGTACCTACTTGATTTAATTAAGCACTTAGCTACGGTGACGACTAGTACGGTGGCATGAGCCTTATTCACAAGTACTTTAATTCCCATGACCGCAAAAAATAGAGTTGTCATGATTCTTTTATATTCAATTTAAAAAAAAGCCTCCCTATTTACTTTTTTGCCTTATTAATTAATTGAATTAAGATATTCCTTAACTTTAATGAATGAAAAAATGTTCTTATTATATATTTTTTTTAAATCTGTAAGTAAACACAAATAAAATTTTGAAATGCATATATTTATTAAAATAAGTTTTTCGATCAGGAATAGTTCTAAACGCTGTTAATTAAAAGATTTTTAAGACTAAGTGAAGCCTATATTACAAGCTACATATATATATATATATATATATATATATATATATATATTACAAGCTACATATATATATATATATATATATATATATATATATATATATATATATATATATATATATATATATATATATATATATGTAGCTTGTAATATAGGCTTCACTTAGTCTTAAAAATCTTTTAATTAACAGCGTTTAGAACTATTCCTGATCGAAAAACTAATTTTAATAAATATATGCATTTCAAAATTTTATTTGTGTTTACTTACAGATTTAAAAAAAATATATAATAAGAACATTTTTTCATTCATTAAAGTTAAGGAATATCTTAATTCAATTAATTAATAAGGCAAAAAAGTAAATAGGGAGGCTTTTTTTTTTAAATTGAATATAAAAGAATCATGACAACTCTATTTTTTGCGGTCATGGGAATTAAAGTACTTGTGAATAAGGCTCATGCCACCGTACTAGTCGTCACCGTAGCTAAGTGCTTAATTAAATCAAGTAGGTACTTGGACTAGCAAAGTGACGAATTGAAAATGACATGCAACGTCACTCTAAAAAGTGCCACTTTAGTACCAAGACGTATAATAATAATAATATCAGGACAAATTATACAAATTGATCTAACCGTAAGTAAGCGAATTATTTGCTTCTGTTAAGGGTGTTAGACAACGATACAAACTCATATAAATACACATTATAAATACTGAAAATATATTTAATAAACGACCAAACCCAGAAATACAGACATCTATGCACATCATATACTGCCGGGAATCGAACCCGAACCCCGTTGCGTTGCTATACGTTAGGCGACCAACGAGACGGTAAATACTTATTAATTACTTAACATACTAAGTCCTGTAAAAAAAAAAACAGAAAATTATTACGTGAATACGGATTTGGCTTAACATTCGTCTGTCTGCCCTATTGAAGTGAATTTAAGATGCTACAAATAATTTTCCTATAATAGTTTTGCTTATAAGTTTGGCTTTGCATGAGAACATAGACTTATAAGTAATTAATTAAAGTCCTAGTTTATAATATAGATAATATAATTTAATAATAAATAATAATATAAAAGTTCAAAGAGTATCAGATACTAAAGTAAATCTAAAGTTAAATATTACAATAATATAACAATGTTAATATATTTGTAGACTACTTAAAAATTACAAATAAACTTTAAAGTTTTATATAATTTTTAATGAAATTGTATTGATGAATGGATAATTAGTAGCTAGCTAAGTAGCCACCTCTTAAAAGTTTTGCTTGAGAAAATAAAGTAGGTCAGAGTTATTATAATTTGAACTGGAGTACTTACTTACTGGTTATAGTAATTGAATCACCGATTTCAGTAGTCTTTCATTGTACAATTATTTTCATAGGATTGACATAATTCCCACAAAAACTCAAACAGTATTTTTCTGCTGCTGTTTTCTTTTACTCCTCTACTATTAACGGCTTTTTTAGTCTTGTATAAGTATATTCTTCATCATAAATATTTACAAAACCATCCTGGATAAGTCCTAATACTAGTGATTAAGATTTTTCCTTATATACACCACAAATAATGTTTTCATAATATTTTTTGGCTTAAATACTTATACTAACAGATTTAAATTCATCAAAATCGGCTTAAAATCAAAAAGTTATGAATAAAAATATCTTTTTTTTTTAAAGTACTAGTAACTAATAAGTAACTAATAAGTTTTTATATTTAATTTATTTTACTTTTTTTATTTCTAATATCTTGTATCTGTAATTCGAGGAAATGATTTGCAAACTGAACGTAAATGAAGATAATTTTGTTGATTTATTGCGATGATTGTATGTTACGTAAGAACCCCTGTATATTATAACTATACATTATTGTTAATTAAATTGAAAAAGAAAAACATCAAATCAAAAAACCACAATTAAAATAAAACATTAATCCTTCCGCATTTGTAAACGTCACGAATCTGAAAGCGAATTGTTTTATAATTGAAACATAAAGACCGCAGGTAATCCACTAAGATTATGTAAGAATGACAACAATACTGATTTTATCATAATATGGGATGTTCTAAATATCTTGTATAGGAATTTCTCAATAAATAAAATCATTATATAGTTATAGGTTTGTTTTCCTTAAATAATGCCATACATTACACGACAGTTGTACATAGTTACGTTGCCGAAGCTATTGAATAAGAACTTATACTACTAATAAGATTTGATACTTTTATTTCGTTATTTGCCTAGCGAACTTTCTTGGACTCTGAGTTCTTCCTTTATTAGCCGTCCCCCGATGCAACGACTTCAAGAAATACCTAATAATATTATTTTTATCCGTTTCAGAGGTTATTTTATATCGGGGTTTTTATTTTTTTTTTTGCTTTTAAAATTATGGTACTGGTTTTCATATTGCACTAAATAAACCTGTGAATACACTAATTTTCCGGCTTCCGAATAAAAAATTAACATCAGATCCGTTCACTCGGTTGGCTGCTACGATGCCACAGACAGATACACAGATACACAGGTCAAATTTAATACACCTATCTTTTTAAGTCGAAGTTTAAAAGTATTTACATTTATATGCTAAATAATTAAGGCCATAGCCACGTGCAACCGTATCATTAAAGACCGGAATCAGAGTTTTATGATATCTTTTTACTTTAATAACACAAGTTATAAAAATAATAGGTATATATATACCTAGTCTTGCCATAAATATTGTAACAAAGAAAAAAATATTGCAAACATAAATTATTGCTGGAAGGACCATACTTGGTTATTGAACATGGTGTGTTATTAAAAGGCTTAACTACCTCCTCAAGAATGGTATGTTAATGCACTTGTGCCGATGTTTTGATACCTTTTTCACAAAAATATGGCTCAGTCACTCCAGGGATAATGCCCACGTTCCATTCTGTCGACTAATTGGGAAGCTTTCTTAGAGCTTTGAGCATAAATACGGTAATTTTGTTTCTTAAAATGGTGCTCAATTGTAAAAAAAACTCATCCGTAAACAAATCTGTGACCTCCCTTTGCGTACCGCTTCAGTAGTTGTTTCGATTCTACCAGCACTTCATCTTTAATTTATCAGTTAAAAAATGACCATTGCATTTCTTATATGCTGCAAGTCCTAAGTCATCTTTTTAAAATACGCGACATGGTTCTAGGTGCTATCTTTATTTCCCGAAATAAAATCATTTTCTTTCGGACAGGATTTTTTCTAATTCTTTCTTTTACTGCTTTGACCACCTTTTTCGTACGAACACTACGAGGACGGGCAGATTTTTATCTGTCACAAACAGAAGAAGTCTCATTGTACCTATTTGACTAATACCACATGTATGGAGAGTTTGAAAAATTGCACTTGGCTCCATACCTATTTAGTGTTATGCAATCACAGCGATTCTGTTCTTTTTATTGCCCCAATCCATTTTAATATCGCAAAATATTGTACAATATAATGGCACCAAAATGAGAAAACACAATGAACAATCGTATAAAAGTTACAGATTCAAAATTCAAATGTTATAATTTTTTAGTTTTAACGGTAACAGTATTTATGGCCAGACTAAGTACTGGTAAGTACAATTCCAATAATATATACAATAAGTACAATTAAGTACATAAACACAATAAATAAGTACAATTCCAATAATATATACAATAGTTACAATTTCTGAATAAATTTCAGGCGTAGAATTGTTAGCCTTTCAGTATTCTATAAGATACATTTAGGTACTCGTGCCCAGGAATTATACGATTTAATTCCCCCGTACCCGTTCTATCAGCGGACGTTCTGACGCACGGCAAGTATCCATCCTTAAGTTGTGGACACTCCACCTGTCCGAACAAAGCGCTATGCTTCGTCTTTTTTAGTGCGTAAAGCGCGAAGGACTGGAATAGTTTGCCTGCGTCGGTATTTCTTCTACTAAAGTGGCACTTTTTAGAGTGACGTTGCATGTCATTTTCAATTCGTCACTTTGCTAGTCCAAGTACCTACTTGATTTAATTAAGCACTTAGCTACGGTGACGACTAGTACGGTGGCATGAGCCTTATTCACAAGTACTTTAATTCCCATGACCAAAAAATAGAGTTGTCATGATTCTTTTATATTCAAGTTAAAAAAAAAGCCTCCCTATTTACTTTTTTGCCTTATTAATTAATTGAATTAAGATATTCCTTAACTTTAATGAATGAAAAAATGTTCTTATTATATATTTTTTTTAAATCTGTAAGTAAACACAAATAAAATTTTGAAATGCATATATTTATTAAAATAAGTTTTTCGATCAGGAATAGTTCTAAACGCTGTTAATTAAAAGATTTTTAAGACTAAGTGAAGCCTATATTACAAGCTACATACATATATATATATATATATATATATATATATATATATATATATATATATATATATGTATATATATGTATATATATTTGCCAATTCTTTAACTGAACAACCAAATAGTTCAAAGTATATTTATTTTTCTAATAATAACATACTATAAGATATAGCCCCTTCTAGGCGGCATGTACGCGTAAACATTAAAACTAACTAACGGATTTTTGTGTGTTTTTTTTTAATAGAAAAAAATATTTAAGAGAAAGGTTTATATGTATACTACACGTATTATATACGTGTATAATATAAAGATATTCTGTAGAATATTTAATATTAATTGCACTAGTACATAATGTATTTTTAAGATATTTCTAAATATAGTTGAAATAAAACATTTTTTTACGGATTTAAATCAAGTATGATGAATTATATTGTAATTTACATTTTAAATCTAACCCGACGTTTCGAATGCTTTGCAGCAATCGTGTTCACGGTAAGACGAGATGGAGGTGTCAGTCAGTAAGTCAGTTAATTAGACATCTACCTCCAACGGTTTCTAAGTTTCCGGGCGTACAGTTCAGGATTCACACAAAACGCACTAACGGTATCTTGAGGTCTGTTCGTAGACTGCTAACTTCAAACAATGTGTGAACATACCAAACATAACATATACAAAAGCCCAATCATAACATATTTTTTTTTATTTCAATGTGTTGTACTTGTAAAAACCATAGAAAACTCTAATCATAGTTTTTTTTTTTTTTAAATGTGTTACCCTCATTTTTAAGGTTCTGTGCCTCGAAGGGAAAAAAGCAGAACCCTTATAGAATCGCTTTGTTGTCCGTCCGTCCGTCTTTCAAGATCCTTTTTATCAGGAAGAGGTATCAAGCTGAAAGTTATATCAATTACTCAGGTCCATTGTCCTTTGGAGCTGTGAAAAAAATAAGCCAAGGCAATCAAACGACAGCCGTTTGTGAAGCAAATTTACGAACTCAGTGTCTCAAATTTTGGCAAAAAAACCATGCAACGTCTTATAAGGTAGCCCAGAATTATGTAAAAAAATATGCTGACACTGCTACATGTGTCACCAATATTAATAAAACAACAACCAGTACGAAATACTTTAATAAAACGGCTGTGTTTTTGCGAAACAAGTCCTGTCAAATTAACTGTCACGCATCAATCAAGGATCGAAAATCTGATGTTATTTATGTTACCGTTGCAATTTAAAGGAAAAAATAGTAGTAAAACACCTACTGTTACCTATTATTATTCCTTAATCTACTATATCTTACATGGACACTATGATAAAGAAACATGTACTTTTAAAAAAAATACTTAGATAAGTGAGTAAGTATTTAGAAAGTGTACTTTTAAATCAAGCAGTGTCAGTAAAGTTTACTTTTATGGTTATCTCACGTCTTGGCTACAAGACAACATTTTAAAGAGCACTTCACGGCTAATGGAAAGTTCTTAAGTTTTTTTACAGTTCGTCTAAAATTTATGAACTGTTCTGAATTATAATAAAAAAAATATCCAAAGTAATATACTCATTACTTATACTCCTTATAACCTCTGATTGTAAATCGAATCGAAATAATAAATGGAAATTGTTAATAAATATTATTTAATAACTAGAAATGGGGAGGTGTTGTCTAACGTTTTATGTTGTTTAATAATTTGCATTATAAAATACTTATATAATAACAATATAAAATATTTAAATTAAATTAAAATTAAATAAACTTTATTTGGATATCACATACATTATTATATAATAATACAAAATACAAAAGCATTAAAACAAAGAAAATGAAATGAAGTAAAAAACAATAAGAATAAAATAAATATTTACTGCGACATCGAAAACGGATGACCACTCAGCTGTTGCTGGAATACCTAATCGACTCCAGCGCTGATTTTCAGTGGCCCCCGTACCATGACGTAACTAACACTAGTGACAATTAGTTAACCTTACAAAATTACTTAAAACAACATGTACAATTTAAAAATAAAAAATCATAACATCAAAATTCTATATAAACACATATGAAATAAAATGTACAATAAAACAAGAAATTAACCAAACAATAGTATAACAAATCATTCCTACGTTCACCCTATCCAAAGAAAGAGTGGGATGGATGATGTGACCTTGCGATATGTTTCAGTCAGTCGTACCCTTACACGTGTGACGTGGCTGAGACAAACGCAACTTAACTCACTAAACTATAAACTATTAGACAATATACTGTATACATGATAAGGATAAATATACAAATACATGATACATGATTCATGACGTGACTTATATAGTATTGAAAATAGCATAAAAAGCAATTGGAAAACAAATAAGTACAAAGAATTCTTGATTAATATCATAATTTAGTTACCTGCAATAGTGATTTCGTCAACATGTGTTAATGGTTGCGAAGATATCAGGTAAGTCACCCATTTGTAATGTATTTAAAAGAATATTATGAGTAACTAAGGTAGTAACAGTCAATTATAAAAACTATAACGCAATAAAATGTATAAATATATTATTGTATACTTTCTATAACATTACTACAAAATAACTTTACATGCTGATATGTATTAAGTGACATACCTATATTTATTTTATTTATTCTGTTACAGACACACTAATTCGATAATGTAGAATATTGAAAAATGATAAATAAAACCCAGTATTCACATACTGGGTTTTATTTTGAACTATTTATTTGTGAACGAAGACTGCTATTCAATTTCGAAGAAAAAAAAATAACTAGTTTATTTTTTTAACAAATTATTTGCAAGAAAGAAAAACAGTGCAAACAAAAATATATAATAGAAAAGTCACCAAAACGTGTTGTTATTTTAAAACATTAGTCAACAGGAAAAACAAATTTCGCCTGTGTTGAAATATAATCGACAAATAAGTTATTTTAATTCGAAACAACTCCATAAAGTAAACTGTATAACTTATTGTGTTGTTCTACAATATTATCGAGACTAGACCCCTCTTAAAATATTTCACTGTCGAGGAAAATGTCAGTCAATTGTTCAATTAACTAATAATTTTTCTTTATTTCCCTTACATCTGATTTACATAATTTTAAACTTTGAGAACACCTACCAGTGACAAAAAGGTGGTAGAATATTGTTTTTATTTATTTAGCTTAAGTAAAACCAAACAAATGGGAATGTTTTCTGTGGAATATGTGATTCAAAAATTTATGTGAAGTGAAAAATAAAAAAGTCAGGCATACACTCTTTAGAAAGAATCAGCGTTGGTGTTCACTATGCCTACAATATAGTGCCTTTAAACAAAATCCTAGGAAATTTGTGTTAAATATGAGTTTCTAATAGTTCAATTATCAACTTATATAGAACTGTAAAGCAGATTTTTGTGACTACGGAAACTTCTTGTTGGGTAGAAGTAACTCAATAATTCAATTATAAGAAAGTATTACTAAAATTTTCGAAAGTCAATTATAAGATAATTATTCTGTAATAAATATAGTAATATAGTTTTTCAGTAGTTACTGCTAGTTACGACAGCAAAATAATAACACATTGACTATGTTTACTTCTCGCGTGATTTTTGTGATATTCTTCTTACTCTCGAATTATACACGTTTAAAACACTATAAGCAAGTTACCAGTTTGTCGTAACATTTCCTTGTCTGTATACTAAATTATTAAATGTCATGCTTCTTGTCAAAATGTGTTTTTATAGAATACATGCCAGTGGTTTCATCTAAACCGGAAAAAGTACTTTGAGGTTGGCACATAGCCACTGCCTCAGGTTATAAAAGAAAATGCACAAGGAGATTAAACAATTTAACGTACAAATTAGTGTGTTACTAGTGCGTAAAAGCCAAATTTCGAATATTATAGTACATTTCCTCATGAGACTGTACTATAGGTGTATTAAATAAGTATAAAGTCGATATGTCTAGACATTAAATATTTATACTTATATATACTAATACAATATACTAATACAATATACTAATACAATATACTAATACAATATTTATGCTTTCACCCATTGTAGATGACGTAATCAATTAAATGTATGATTATATAAAATATTAGAATTTATAGGAATAGTGAGCCAAATTAACCTTCTATGAAAAAAAAAAATGCTACACGTTCGTCTTATCACTTATTATTTCAAAGCTATTTAGCTAGGAAAGAAAAAGATTCATAAAGTAACCGCTTCACTAATTACTTGGTTTTGCAAATAACTTTTTTCTTTGTTTGTCATAATTATTTCTTTATTTTTAAGTTAACTTCATTAAGGTTAATTACTTTAGTGCATCTGGATATTATTCATTCTGGATAACCAAATTTCTGTGATCTGGCTGTATTCAAATATGAAGCCTCACATTGTATTCCCGATCCTCCATATTGCCATAAGAGATGATTTTTGTAAACTTATATATTTTATGAATTTTTATAAAATAGCTATTAAATTAGACAGAATGAAGTGCGATAACCGTGGAGTTGGTTGAAATTTCTTAAATTTTCAAATTTTTCGTGCATCTTCCTTATAATTTTTTCTTGGAAGATCCTTCTAACGATAACAAACACCATAACAAAAAATACTAAATCATCGGTCCAGCCAATAATGCTTAATGGACTGAATAAAGAACGGAGTTATAGTGACGTAATTAGATTATTATGGTTCATACTAAAACACATTTTTAAAGGAATTTGTTGCTTGATTTCAAAATTATTTAAATAAGCATATTCACTATTAAGCCAATTACCGTTAAAAATGATCCATATAAATCAGAGCTATCCCTTATATTTAAGGTTCAAAAACATATTGTGACGTCTTAGTTAATTAATTAATAAGTATAATATATTACATTATACAGATTTTAAAAAACATATAGCTTTCATCGAAATTTTATTTAAAGCATGTTACCTATAGTTGTCCTAGTGGTTTTATTCATATTTTATACAAACATAAAAAAGCTTATAAGAAAAGCTACTCTCTAAAACGCTTATTCATATCTATATTATGATTTAACACTAAAACTTTTTTGGAAATTTCACACTAAAATATCTCTATGTACAAAATATTGAGCTTCAACACAGCCTAGGAGGGCACGTACAAGCGGTAATTCATGTCCAAAGTGCATCGAGTGTGGTCACATAAAGCACTCTCCTTTAATTTTATAGGAGTTTGGTCATTAACAGTAAGTAACCGAAAGTATAATACAGGCAGGCAAGTCAATTTAGAGAACATATTCGCTTCAAGGCATATGCAATAGTATCTATAAGTTTATAATTACTCTCAATATTCTATTAAACAGAAAATATTTTTTAAAAACTTTATGATGTAATTTTTCTTTCGATAGTGAGATCTTGTAGTAGGAAAATGTAATATAATATTTTTTCTGGTGAACTTAATGATACTGAAAAAGCCAAAGGGCAAACATATTTGTAGATATTACAACTGTAAATATTTTTTTAAATTATACCGTGAGAGACGGTTAAATCAATGTTTTTTAGTTTTTAAGACGAATTATTTAAGGCTTTGTAAAACTTATAATTGTGCTAGCGACAGTGAAAAACTTCAATTATAAGTTCAGTGTAATTATAATAAAAAGATATTAAAGTAAAGTGTGTGATTATTAAGTAAAAAGTGTTGTAGTAATTTCCTGTAAAAATTAAACTGAAAAATCATTGTTTTGGATGCCCATAAAGCCCATTATGAATTTTTGAAAATATTTTCAATGTTCAGACAGCGTTCAGTTACAGTTCTTTTATATGTATAGAGATAAATTGCTTGAACACTTTAAATACATATAACTTTTGATATGAAAAACTAAATGTTATTCAGAGTGATGCTCAATTTTTATATGTAAAAGTTATTTAAATTGGCTATATATATGTTTACATGCACAACTAAAAGACAAACAGATTAACAGAAAAATATATAAAATGTTAGAAATGAATTCTGTTAGTTATTCCTTCATATTTTGACTATTTATTTTCTACATTCTAATCCTAATCCTCTACAGATTTATTACATGTATAGAAGAAGATTTGTTCGGTACCTATTATGTGATTGACATAAAAAGACAAACTTTTTTTATTTCTTAACCGATTGAAATAAAATAAACACTAAGTACTAAGTAAAGACTGTCACAATATACTCCTTAAAACGGCATCCAGATTGTTTCAGCCGTTTCTGAGATTAGCGAGCACAAACATACAGACAAAAAGACAAACTGAAAAACCTTTCTTTAGGGTTCTCTTGCTCTTATAAAGGTCCCCTATGATGTTTTTTAAAAATATTTTTCCATATACAGATCAGTGACAGTTTTATTATATGTATAGATGTGTAACTATAGGTAATACCCATGAATTTATAATTAACAAATGATGCTTTGTACAAATTTTTTTTTGGTATTTGTTTTCTTGTTTATTCTAAAATATAAAAATATTGCGATTTCTATCCATAGGGGAAAGTTAGAGAGCTAAAAAAAAAGGGAGAAAATCCAGGACCTCATTTAGAACTGTACGGTACAACTACCTTCATACATTTACAAAACAAGGAAATGAAATTAGCATAAGACGGACCCTTGAGGACCTACTATACTGACTATTGGCCTCAGCCGATCTTCTTTTAAACCATAGCCTTTAACCGTCTTTTAAGGAAGTAAAGAAAGCTAGCCATTAAGAAAATTTTTGTTTATGCCATAGTTTCATATAGTATGCTTCAGGTCTTCGATTAAGCAACCTGTTGTAAAACTTGAATGTTCATTATAAAACAACTTATTTTTATTAAAATGGTATAGTAACTGATCGAGCATGTTTTTTTTTCAAATTTTCTACCGAAGTATAGATAAGTTTATCTGTCTTAATTTTAAATGTGATTCGATCAGTTTGCCACCCAGAGCTTTAATGAAACTCCTGAGATTTATTAGATGTCAGGACAGTTGAGCTTTTAAATTTTTGGCATTTACTCCTGCAGTGTTCAACAGCCAGAAGAAAAGCGTGAGCGGTATTTTTCTGGAATTTCTCTAACAAGCTTATCTACGATGTCTATGGGCTTGTCTACGCTGTCGATACCATTTTTCGTTTTGTTACAAAATGTTATAATGCTTTATGTTTTGTACCACAAAGTTTCATCTTATTTACAGAGGTCTGTAAGTTTATTCTGAAGGTTGCGAAGTCAACTTTGAAAGTGGCAATTCCGTTTCGAAAACGAAAAATTTCTCATAAAACGTTATCAACTTCCAAGATGTCATCCTCCGAAAAGCCAAATCAATTTCAATGTTTTTGGTGATCTCATGGGTTCTTTGAGTAGCAAACTAATACATAAAAACGTCACGCCGTACTTCTGGTGGGCTCAGTGATACCGGAAAGCACTTTACACACGTCTTTTCACTAATGGATTGGGCCCCGAACTAACCAAACCAAACTAAAGAAATCTTATGATTGAAAAACAATAACTAAGGAAAAAATAAATGAGAAAAAAATATTGTTTTACCTGCGTCGTTAGCACTCGCCATGCCTGGTAAAATCTGAGAGACCTACCGCAGCAAAAAAACTGTTACAATTCATTCAAATTTGAATTTCGTGCATAATCGCTCTGATTAGCTGGCCGTAGTTAGCTATTTGATGCCCTATGCGAAAAAAAATTGATAATAATTATTTAACTCTAATGATTTATTTGATAAAAAGGACTATCAGGTTTGCGTGCCAATTACATGCACTCCCCTGCTTACTCATTACATTAGACTCATTACTCAGTGAACAACACAATTAGCACGATTCATTTCTAAAGCGTGTATTTTAGTTTTTTAAACTATGTTTATTTTATAGTTCAATTCTATAAAGATTCTTTTATAGTTTCTTTTATAGTTTCTTTTATAGTTCAATTCGTCATGAATCTTTCAGTTCATATGTTTATGTTTACTATTAGTAACTTCAATAATTTTCCAAGTCATTAACGTTTCAAGCTGTGTAGCCACTCACACCTTGATGTAGGAAATGTAATGTCCGAAATTTTCATTGAAGTTTACTATAGGCACATTGTAACAGCGGATCATAAGAAACAAATCGAGAAATTTATAAATGTTCATAGTAAACGGCATGCGCAGAGGTCATAATTGTGAAATAACGAAATGCGAGCTTAAACAGTTCTGTTACCTACATCTTGTGTATTATTATTTCGAAACCGAGCCATTTTGTCTAATGTCTCAGTATTATATGGTGTTCTACCTGTTAACTTTGAGCAATCAAGTTCATCTTTCTCTCACTCTCATGCAAAAAAGATCTGTAAGATAATTATTAATTCAGAAGATTCTAATCAGGATAATGAGATAATCTCATCAATTTATTAATTTACCATCGGTCCTTGATATGTGTTCAAAGTTTGAACAAAATCGGTCGGTAGAAAATAGGACGAAATCGTATTCGAAAAAATCACTTACAAGCAAACAACACGAAACAAGCAAACATACACGTGAAACTATTAAAACCGTGTTACAAATATAATATCTTTCTATTTTCTAGTTGTTTAGTGAGCCGTATCCAAAATTAAATATACCAGATTTTCTAAATCTGATTCTAAGGAACTGGTCAAGAGTAATTTCTTATTATAATTTAATTCTCAATGGGCAATGTATGTATTTGCAAGGGATATAAGGACTAAACTTGTAACATTTTTTATAGCAAGAATGTAAAAATAATGAAAATGATTTAAATATAAAAATTAAAAGATCATTATTTAATAAATATCTATGGAACTGTTATATAAAAAAAATAAATTAGAAATTTGAAAAACCCCCGATACAAAAAGACCTCTATAATGAGTAAAAATAATATTATTATGTACTTATTGAAGACGTTGCGTCGGGAGACCTTTGTACGTACGTTGATAGTGTATATACTACGAAGTTAATCATTTTGGACTTAGACTATACGATTCAATATTGTAATTTCTTTATTTGCCTTGTTAACTTGCATTTAAATTTATTCCTTTATTAAACAGTCCCCCGACGCAACGAGTTCAATAAGTACATAATAATATTATTTTTACTCTTTTTAGAAGTCTTTTTATATCGGGGGTTTTTAAAATTTTTGATTTAATTTTTATTCTGCTTTTTAAAGTTATGTTACTAATTTCTGAATTGTACTAAATAAACCTACAGACACACAAAATTATCAATTGTTTAAGTAGGAAAGATTTGTTTGTTTGTTTGAATTGAATAGGCTCCGAAACTACGGGACCGATTTTTAAAAAAACTTTTAGCATTAGATTTCTATATTATGATGTACATAGGTTATATTTATTAAGAGAAATATATATTATATTTAATAAAATAAGGATCCACGTGAAAGTTTCGACCATGTAATAAATTATAAATGTATTAAGTAACATGATTCAAGACTTTTTCATATGGGTAGGTAGGTAGGTTTCATATATACGAATATTAATAAACTAGCTGTTGCCCGCGGCTCCGCCTGCGTGTAGGTCGCTTTTCGCGTAATCTGTGGAAACTACAATTATCCAGACCTATGATAGATTTATAGTTAATTCTAATTAGTATCCTATTCCCGTGGCAATTTTATACATATAGACATTACATTGCTACGATATCAAACTGAAAATAATAACATATATCCACATCACACACACACACAGCCAGGACATTATTGAGATATACGTATTAAAGCATATGGATACGTACATTTTTTTACCAAATATTATGTTTTTGAGAAATGTTCAATTTAAGAATTTTCTTTGTAGAATTTCAAATTGCTATACCAAATGCTAAAAACATAATCATAGCGAGTTCTAATAAAAGTCAGCGCGATGTATTGAGATTTTATGTGACTAAATTAAAAATGCTAATATTCAACTTGTTATTTTATTAAAATTCAGATAAAACAAACTAGAAATTCTAGCTTTATCTAAATTAAATACGTTTATGTAATCCGCATTCAATTCTGTTTAAAAGTTTTGAAATAGTGCTTGAAGTAAATTTTAAATTGACCATAACTTCTTTTTTCCCGTAACAGACAGACGAAACAAAGTAGTTTCGAGGTTATAACGTACCAGATAGACAGACAGACAGACAGATAGACAGACAGACAGACAGACAAAAATTCCAAGAATTGTTTTGGTTTCTGTTACTCATTTTTAGGGTTCCGTACCCAAAGGGTGAAACGGGGCCCTATTACTAAGACTCGGCTGTCTGTCCGTCTGTCTGTCTGTCTCCAGGCTGTATCTCACAAACCTTAATAGCTAGAAAGCTATATATGTATGTATGTATGTATGTATATATATATTAAGGTCAGTCTCTATACAATAAACGTGTTTTTTGCTCAATATTGTAGAATATTCGAGGAAATAAAAGACGTACGTTACTTGGGACACGTATAATACGACTGACGGCATACAGTTGTACTTAAACTAAGGAATTTACTTACTACCTACATTACACCTCCACCCTTAATATCTAAGTACTAACGCTATCTTATACACTACAAATCTGCTTATTATTTAATTAATATATACCTAGCATAACATCATATAATTCATCATTCAATCATTCATCTAAACCATATCTGATAGGAGGTCTTCTAGAACGCTTTACCGGCAGCGGTGGCAGTGCTACAGAAGATTGTTGTGGCGGACAAGGGTTATCGGATTCGAGCTGCTGTGATGGGATCACGGCGACATTAATCTCACTACTTTGATTTTGACTTGATTCTATTGACACCGTCTCGTCCGCCACCCCAGTTGAAGGACCGACTGCATCCCTTACCCCTTCGCACTCCTTAAAAGATGGTGATACCGGTGACACATCTAACCCGGAAACCGGCGACCGAAAACGAATTTGATCGATATGCCTTTCGATTTGCCGGCCATCAGTTGTTTCTAAAGAGTAGCGTCGCGACCCCTTGACTGCCCGCACGGTCGCGGGCACCCACTTGTCAGTGCGGCCGTACTCGCGCGCCCACACTGATGCGCCCTCGTTTAGGGACCGCGCAACCACGCCCTCGCTATCAATCTGACGGTGCTGGCGACATCGTACACGTTCCTCTAGTGCTCCGTCGTTACGTAATAAATCGAGGCGCGACCTTAAAACTCGACGTTGCAATAGCATCGCCGGGCTCTCACCTGTCGTACTATGCACACTATTTCTATATGACAATAAAAATGTTTGTAATGCTGCATCTATATCTATAGAATCTCTATAAGCTTTCTTAATAGCCTGTTTACATAATTTTACTGCATTTTCCGCAGCCCCATTAGACGCTGGATGATATACCGGCGAGAACGATTGTCTTATACCATTACTAACCAGAAAATCTTTAAACTCAACACTTGCAAATGGAGGACCCTGGTCTGAAACTATCTCGGTTGGTAACCCAAACCGGGCAAAGGTTGATCGCAATAATTTAATAACGGAACCTGCATTTGTTTTCATCATTTCGAATACTTCCAGCCATTTGGTACTAGAGTCAATTAAAACTAAAAATGTTCTGCCGCGTAGCGGACCTAAAAAGTCCAAGTGTAGCCGGCTCCACGGTGTAGCAATGTACGGCCAGGGCTGCGGAGCCGCCCGCGGCGGCGCCACTGCCTCTGCCGCACACGTTTCGCACTGCCTACATATTTGTTCTACGTCTTGATCTATGTTGGGCCACCACACGTAACTACGGGCCAGCGCTTTCGTTTTCACAATACCCATATGGCTAATATGAATTTGTTTCAGTACACTAGTACGTAAAGCAATGGGAATAATAACCCTATAACCCCACATTATACATCCACCATCTATATAAATTTCATTTCGCCTACAAAAATATGGTTTAAGGTCGTTATCATTACACTTTAATGGCCAACCTGACTGTATAAAAGATAATAGTTTACAGAACTCAGGATCTTTTAACGTTTCACATTTCACTTGACTTTTGGTTACCGGTAAGAAAGTTTCAACGAAATTCAAATAAGTTCTCTCCTCCATTGACTCAACCTCCTTTACCGGCAGGGGTAACCTAGATAAAGAATCAGCGCAATTGGCCGCAGACGGTACGTATTCAATTTTGTAATTATAGCCCGATAACAAAATAGCCCAACGTTGTAAACGCGACGCAGCCATAACTGGTATACCCACTTTATCCCCAAATATATAAGTTAACGGTTTGTGGTCCGTTCTAAGAATAAATTCACGTCCATATAAATATTGATGATATTTTCGAATACCAAATACAATCGCTAACGCTTCGCGCTCAATCTGTGAATACGAACGCTCCGCCGTACACAGCGAACGCGACGCAAACGCGACCGGGCGCTCACCCGCCGCAGTTATGTGCGATATTACGGCTCCTACCCCGACGGCGCTAGCATCCGCTGTTAGTACCAACGGCAACTTCAACGAATAATGTACCAAAACGTCACTCGAAACGAGTGCCTTTTTTACTTCGTTAAAAGCAACATTACATGCGTTATTCCATATAAATTTAACATTTCTACGTAACAATTCATATAAAGGAGCCAAAATCGTACTAACATTCTTAACAAACTTGCCATAATAATTGACTAACCCTAAGAAAGCTCTAAGTTCTGTCACATTAGAAGGCACCGGTGTATTTACTATGGCCTTTATTTTGTCTTGACATGTGTGTACCCCTTGCTTATCTATTACGTGACCGAGGTAATTAACAGATTCTACAAAAAATGAACACTTTTCTTTCTTAACTTTAAGTCCGTTAAATTGCAACCTTTCAAACACTTTGTTTAAGTTGTGGATGTGTTGTTTATCATTCACACCAGTAATAACTACGTCATCTAAGAATACTCCTACATAAGGTAAATCCGAAAATAAATGCTCTAAACGTTTTTGAAAAATACCCGGACTAGAAGCCAGCCCGTATACTAGTCGGTTGTATCTAAATAAACCTTTATGAGTATTAATTACCGTATATTTTCGCGATTCATTTAATTCAAATTGTGCATAGGCTTGCGATAAATCAATTTTGCTAAACCGTTGCCCCCCATCTAAGCGTGCTAACAAATCGTCCACTTTCGGTAACGGGTATCGATCGATTTCCAATACTTTATTTAAAGTCAACTTATAGTCGGCGCATATTCTAATATCACCATCTTTTTTAAGTACTGGTACAATGGGCGTAGCCCAGTCGGAATGCTCAACGGGTGTAAGGATGCCGTCGCTTACCATTCGATCGAGTGCACGCTCCACCGGCTCGCGCAGCGCATAAGCTAGTGGTCGCGCGCGCAGGAACACCGGCTGTGCCCCTTTGCGCAGTCTTATGCTCACCGTACCGCCGGTAAAGCGCCCCAGACCATCCGCAAACACTTCAGAGAATCTGGAACTGAAATCCTTTAAATTAAATGACACATCAGTTTCCAACCTGTTCACGGTAAAACTATCTTCAAACGATAGACTTATGCCCAACTGTGATAGCCACTGTCGACCCAATAATACAGATTTTCCATTCTTGATAACATACAAATTTAATTTTTTATTTTTATCTTTATATTTTACTAATGGTGTTATCATACCCAAAGGCTGCACTAGCTCACCGGTATAGTATCTAAGCACAATTTTACATGGAAGTAATTTTAAGTTATTAAAATATTTATTATACATTTCATGGCTTATACACGATACCGCACTTCCCGTATCGCACTCCATTCGTAACATATGATTGTTCACATTTAATGACAACATAATAGGTTCACACTGATCGCTTGACACACTATTAACTATCATGGTTACCTCGTCACTAAGTTCCTGAGTCTCCCAACTGTTGTTAGCATCAGAATTTGTCTTCTCCGCTGCACTGACACTATGAAGCTTCCTTAAATTAGGGCAGACACGCCGTAAATGCCCCTTGTGGTTGCATACTCGACAGACATAGTCGGTGAAAGAACACGTGGCGGTGCCATGTGGCCCTCCGCACGCCCCGCAACGTGTCTGTAGCCGCTCAGCCGGGCCGCGGTCCGACCTGCGCCCGCGCTGCGGCTGCCACGCCGACGGGCACACCACGCGCCCTGTATCATGGCCTCTGCTCCCCTGCTTCCACTTCTCTCCTGTACCGCTCGTGTCACGCCTCATCCGCTCCACCGCATGGCACTCGACGCGGGTAGTGTCCGCCGTAGTTACGCCTGCTCGACCCCCAATACTCGCTGAATTCTTTTCGGCTGCCTCTAAACTTGTAGCCAATCTATAAGCTTTTTCATAGCCTATGTCTTCTTCCGCAAATAACCTTTGACGAATACTCTCATTATGTAATCCACATACAAACTGATCGCGTAAGCTGTCCTCTAAGGTCGATCGAAAATCACATGTGGAGGACATTTTTTTTAAGTACAGCCACGTAATCTGCAATCGACTCGCTACTCTCTTGCATCCGACATCGAAACTTGTATCGTTCGGCCAATGTACTCGGCTTCGGTTGTAAATGCTTTTCTACAATAGTCGTCAATTCTTCAAAATCAAATGACTGCGGTTTCTTTGGGGTACATAAGTTCACTAATAACTCGTAGCATTCTGCACCAACGACCGTTATTAATGTCGGTACATGCAAAACTTTTTCGATTTTGTTAACCAAAAAGTACTGTTGCAATCGTTCAATGTATAATCTCCAGTTATCACTTTTGATATTAAATTCATTTATTTTACCGATCGACATGTTGAACTGTCTTTCTTTATTCTCACACGCGTTTGTTCGAATCGTTTCGTCGCCACTGTAGAATATTCGAGGAAATAAAAGACGTACGTTACTTGGGACACGTATAATACGACTGACGGCATACAGTTGTACTTAAACTAAGGAATTTACTTACTACCTACATTACAAATATTAAAAACGGTTAGAGGTAGACGCTTTAAATTTTCCACGGAATATTTACTTGATTATTTCCTTTTAAAATAAATAATTAAATAACAATAAAGTAAATATGAAAGGGGGGCTCCCGTACAACAAACGTGATTTTTAATAAATTTTTACTTGACCTTAATAAATGATAGAGATAACGTGTTTAGCAATATTGACTAAATGCTGGCACGTATTGTGCACTATTTAGTTACCATAGCCCTTTATGGATACAATTTCGAATTAAGCAAAAGACTTTACCAAACTGCAACAAACGTGATTTTCTATTATAGATGATAGTACGGAACACTTCGTGCGCCAGTCCGACTCGCACTTGGCCGGTTTTTTAATTAATGTAAAGATACTCGATTTTTACTGTCTTATTATATATTTGAGATTAATAGTTAAAACAATACATATGATTTACTACGATACTGATTATGTATAATTGCATTGGCATAGAAAATACAGGTATGTGCTAAATTTTAAATCAATCGGAAACTTGGAACGCGGGCAAATTGTTTTTCAAGTTTTAACTCAACACAACATAAATTGCTAGTTAAATAGAAAAAAATTGATGTTTTAGACTTAAATATCTTAATTCAATTTTTTTATTTAAATATTTCTACAAAATCTATGGAAATTATTATTTACATCCCGGCTTCGCACGGGCATAATAATATAATAAAAGAAAATACACAATGTTTTACAGTGAGTTTCTAAAAAAATAACATTCATTAAAAAAAAAACTAAGATATTATTATTGTTGTATGTTTTTGTGAATATATTTTCTTAAACTTTTTTTGTATATTGTTTTTTTATATTTTATTTTTCACTTTTATTTTCTTGTAATTTTTTAACATTTTTTTATTTATGCTATACTAATTGTTAAAACGTCATAACCTTAATCCATATGAAAGCCATTTTATTTATTGAGTAAGAGCCTCCTTGTAAACAATATTTGATGTGGTTTTATTTTGTGGCAGAAAAATAAATTGATTTTCAGGGGCTCCAACCCGCGATAGGCCAACGTATAATTGACCATGAGTAAAACATTTCTTTCGCAGATCGATCCCAAGTAATTCGAAGGTTTGACCTTGGAACTTTTTAATTGTTAATGCGAAAGATGTTTTTACCGGAAATTGAAGCCGTTTAAAGGGGATTGGTAAATCAGTTGGGATCATCGGTATCCTCGGTATATGAGCTAGTTGACCAGTTGCTGGACCGGTCATAATAGTCGCTACAATTAAATTTTTCTTTAACTCCTTAATAAGCAACCTCGTCCCATTGCACATGCTTGAAGGAATTAAATTTCTCAAGAGCATGATTGGAATTCCAATTTTTAACGTCAATTCGTGTGGTGATAATCCAGAAGGGTTAAGGAATTCAAAAATTCCTGTGGATAATGTACTGTATCTTCAATATTAGTTACAGTGTCTATCGACTTGTATTTTTTTATCTGACCGCTGACTTTTTGAACGATAAGATTGTTTATTTCGTTGACAGTATCATTTTTGGTGACACTATTGCCCTAGAGCACAACCAATGAAAGTCCTTTTCGTGCAAATTTTCGATATCAGGGTATACCGCATGTATTAAATTTTCCAAATTATGGAGTATTTGGCCTAGGGACTCATCCAGAATTATGTCATTATATCCGCTTAAATTTGGATCAGGGAAAATTCCTTCACCAAGTTTTAGCAGTTATTGTGGAAAATCATTGTCACTTCCATGAAGATGAGCTCTCATATTCGTCCTTAATTTTAATGTTTCAATCGAAGCCCCTAAGGGAGACGATTTCAAGCATGCTTTGACGATATCTGCTCGCGTACCTCTGTTAATAACGGGGAGAGTCTGTCGAAAATCTCCAGCAAATACAAAAGTTATCCCGCCCATGACTGCAGAAAAGTTCCTGAGGTGTTTTAAGATTCTATTTACGGCCTCTATATGTGCTCTATGGCTCAACGTGCATTCGTCCCATATAACTAATGAGGTGTTTTGTAGTAATTTACCTAAAGGGCCGTTTTTGCGGATAGAATATGTAGATTGTTGCTCAAGATTTACAGATAGCGGAAGTTTAAAACTAGAATGAGCAGTTTTGCCACCTCTCAAGAGAGTTGCAGCAATTCCGGAGGAAGCAACTGCTATTGCTATCTTCCCTGATCCTCTGGCCTTAGCAAGAATCTAATTAGCAAGAAACGTCTTTCCTGTTTCGCCTGGCGCATCCAAGAAAAATATTTTTGGTTTGTCATTATTCACGCTGTCGACTATAGTGTCAAAAGCATGTTTTTGATCTGGGACTAATTTTGGTAGGTTTTCATTGACGAAAGCGGTCAAATCATTTGTATCGTAGTGGTGTGCCATTGTATCTGCAACATTGTTTTCTGTACGAACTGAAGAAGGTAATCCAAAACCACTTAGACTTTTGTCATTTAATTGCAACTATCTATTTTCTATTTGTATCAAACCTTCGTTATAAATATAATCATTGTATGGTAATGCGAAGTCTTGATTTTCCTGTCTAACATTTTCAATTCTATTCTATTCTGTGTCTAACATCTTCACACAAATCATCTTTGAAACTGTCCCACAATTGGAATGGCTCCGATGGCTGACAAAATAATAGTATGACCACAAACAACTCTCTTAGTTGTATTGGACTTTGAAAAAGCGATGCCTCTCGTAGAGTATTTTACCAATGGTCATCGTTTTCTATCAAACCTTTAGCACGGCAAGCAGCTTAATAGGTCTCTTTGAGAACTCCGTCCACAGTTTTCAAGTGCTGGAATGAAGTTGGACCGCGTACGTGATGCAGCAACATCCTAAGATAAAAACACTCAGATTAAAAAGGATGAATACCATAGACTCTTCCTAAAGCAGCATCTTTTTTTATTCCTGGATGGCCAACTACGTTTTTACCACGCTTCCTTCTTGTAAACTTGTTATTGGCCCATGTGAAATATTGCGGGACTTCGTGGTATAGCAGTGTCTTTGCGAATTCATCTTTATTACAGAGCTCAAAGAAAGCAAGCAAAGTTGTTTTGCGTGGATTTCGGGCCACTTGTTCAGCCGTTTCTGCAGTGAAATACACCCTTTGCCCATTTTCAAAGTGGACAGCTAACTGTAAGACTGTAGGATGACGCTCGTGGATCGGGAATTCAAATATTCGCCAAGCAGCTTCAGATGTACTGATGTAACGACCATTCACGTAGTTTTCCACTTCATCATTTGGGTTTCTGACGCCAAATGTAGCTTGGTCCGAACCTTTATTTATATATTAACAAATGTATTTTATGGCTTGAAGTGAGTGGCAATACTCTACATTTATGTGAGCGTTAAACGTCCTGGACTATTATTTATAGTAAAATTACTGCCTCTGATATTTAACGAAGCGCTCTGTCCTCCATTTGCGGTGTCATGACGACGATAAACTGGATATCGATCCTCTCCGGTCTGAGTTTCGTTGACCAAACGTCGTGGGTATTTTTTTGTGCAAATTCCATTTTTCATACATGGTGCTGTTAAGTTATGCTCTCCACATGGTCCGTGCACCATATTTTTAGTTACGATATCGAACAGGGCAGTTCTGCAACTATCAGACTATCAATTTCGTCTGGTTGGATTTTTGTTTCTAACCAAAACAGCATATGACAGTGTCGTAAACCTCGCTTTTACCACTCCACACTTACCATGAAACATTTCACTTTACCGAATAGTTCATCTTTATTGAATAATTTTATTAATTTCTTCATCTTTAAATGAAATACCCTTGAGATTATGTCATGACGATCGAAAGAACGCTGACCAGGTAGTAGTTCCACTTTAACTTCAGGCCATTTGGGGTTGCACGTTAAAGTGACAAACAGATCTGGTCTCCCATAGTTTCGTACATAAGTTTTGGGTTTTATCATGCAGATAACGTAGAGAACCTGTGAATGAAGATGGCAAGATTACGCGTTGACAAATATTTAATGGGTCAACATTTCCGTCTTGATTTAAAGCGTCTCTGAAATGAGTGTATTCTTCAGCCCTTAATCTCTGTTGATTACGACATATGTAATTCAATCTTTCCGATATCATTTTTGTCATCATATCTACAATAAATTGACGAAATAGGTCCCTGTAATAATGTTATGAATTGAAACAGTCGGCTCTAAACATCAACCAAAATGCATGAAATTGCATGCACGTCACAGTTTCGTTTGCCGCTGTATTTTGCTGTGGAATAGTTAAATGATAACCGTCTTCTCCTTTAACGAACATTAAGGGATACTGTAGTGGATCATACGATCGGTGTAGCTCAGAGACTCTTTTCAATTGGCCGTCTCTACCGTGCAGCACTATATCTCTAGGGCCTTTTGCTTCGTCAACCAAGAGCACAGTTACCTCGTTTACAGCTGGAGTATTGTATCTACCCAGGTGTGCTGTCTGCGGCGGGCGGTCAGAATGAATTATTAACTTTATATTATCCGAAGAGGTACTTTCTAAGTTTTGCTTAAAACTTTGTGTATATACATTGTGGCTATTTAGTGCGGTCTGTAGTTTGTTAATTAAATGGATTTTTAGTGTTGGAGCTATGTTTGACCTCAACGATAGCTGATCTGCGTCTGAAATAAAATATATCTGCAAGTATTGTGGATTTTGGCCCTTGTGATGGTAAAAGGCTACCAATAAGATGATAAACCTGTCCCTCTACTTTAAAAATTGGCATAAAATTTCCTTCTCTTATTTCTTTGGCGCCAAACGAAGTCATTTGAAAAAGGCTATTGTACTTACGGATGTTGGTTAAAAAATATCTAGATAGCGAATGATTATTTGTCAGAAGATTTTTCATTGGCTGTGGCGGTTCTTTAATATTCGGGAGACTAACTTTTCCAGAAGCACAGCACATGCCATTAGCTTCATCGGCCCATTTTTTTGGCGGAACACTTAGGGCAGATCCAAAGATCTGCCCTGTCATGTTGCTGATCTGAACTGTCATTTGGCCGATTTGGACGGAAGACTGTTGAGCGTAATCAATCTGTGGATCGTATCTGAAAAAGCCGATCTATTACTATGAGCTATTACTATGAGCTCTAGCTCTGGACGTCTGTTGGCGCTCTCTCTGATCTGGAAGACGTTGGGAACGCTCAGACCTTGATTCCCTATGGCGAGCTTGTATATTTTTTGCATTTTGCTCTTCAAGCCGCTGAAAACGCTCAATTCTTGACTCTCGCGCGTACACTTGAGAAGTTCGTAATTTTTGCTCAGCAAGCCGCTGTGAACGCTCAAGACTGGACTCTCGCGCTTGGACTTGAGAGGTTCTCAAATTTTGTTCAGCTAGGCGCTGTGAACGCTCAAGACTGGACTCTCGCGCGCGTATTTGAGTGATTCTCATATTTTATTCAGCGAGACGTTGTGAACGCTCGATACTCGACTCTCTGGTACGCGATTGCGATGCATATTCTCTCTGACTTGATAGACGATTTTTAGTTTCTGATGAAGATTCTCCATTTCGACGTAATTTTGATGCCCTAGCCTGGGAACTATTTCTAGAAAGTTGAGATCTTGATCTTTAGGGCATTTTAAAATGACCAAATAATGAATAATTGAAATTATGTGTTATGTTAAAAGATAAATTTTCTAAAAACTATATTTATTGAATATATTTATGGAATATATACCAAAAATAAAAAAATAGTAATAATAATAAATAGAATCAAAATCAAAAAAGAAATAAGGAAAACAAAACCTAAGAGAAAATTTGTACAAAATCAAGTTATTTACCTATCTATATACGTAAAGAAGAGTAAATAAACTTTAGAAGAATAAACAAAAAAACAAAAAAAAAATACCATACTAAAAAATAATTAACGAAGATTTTTGTTGAAGATTGTGTATTATTTTAAAAGTAAAATAACTCCTTACTTATTGGTTAAAAACAAATGCTTTCAAGAGAAATGTTGTTCATAATTAAGTGCCTGTGATATTTAAATAATTTATTTGGATAAGGAATAATATCGTTATTATTAAAACACCTTCGAAAGTGTATATTATTTTAGAACTAATTTCATAACCATATAAAAGGTTATAGTGAGTCAACCTTAAAAGCTAGATATATGTTGTCGCGGACTTCTTTTTAGAACTTTTAAAGGGGAACAATTTCATACAACATCATTTTTGCGTAACTTTCACCGTTTTCGCAGCGCACGCAGTTTTATTAACCTAGCTTATGTCACTTGGGAATAGTGTAGCTTGCCAACGGTGAAAGAATTGTTGAAATCGGTTCAGTAGTTTCAGAGCCTATTCATTTCAAACAAACAAACAAATAATCAAACATTTCCTCCTTATAATATTAGTATAGATATAGATATAAACATTTAGAGTTAAAATGATTTACAATCACTAATAACACTATGATGAAGGGATTTTTATTATCACTAGCTGTTGCCCGTGAGTTTTTATGACTACGATCATAAGCCATATAAATATATTTTTACAGTCTCCGTAGACGCAGTCATGGGCAACAGCTATCCCTAATAAAGTACTTTACCTCAGTAAGTAAGTATAAAAACTTTTTGGCTTTCATCTTTTTGGCGACACCGCTGGGGACAGCTAATTATTGCATAAGAACCTCTCCCCCGCACGAATAAAACTTCAATATCTTAGAGATGACTATTTTTATTTCAATCAAACATGGATAAGAACCATCTCGGCGAGCATAGCTTTCGATTAAAAAAACGCATTCAAATCCGTCCATGCGTTTGGCGGAAATTTGCCACAGGCAGATACACAGATACACACATACACACATACACAGATACACAGATACACACATACACAGATTCACAGATCGACAGGTCAAACTTATAACACCCCTCTTTTTAGTTGGGGGTTAAAAGGTCACTTTTTAACGGTCTGCATCAATATTAATTTATAATAGACAACATTTACTTAGCGGAATAAAAATGTTTTTAATGTTTAAATTAAGAACGGTGATTGATTACAGATGGGTTTTTAAATTATGGAAAATGTGAATCAAGATAGTAAGATATTGTCATTATCATTATTATATAGCAATGAATATAGTAGACAAGGCATATTTGGTAATCTCGTTTGTGGTCAGTGTCTAATGGTTCATTCCACCAATACATACCAGATTTACCAGTATAGTTCATAAGTTACGGAGTGGTTTAATTTGCCTACTTTTATTATTTGTTTCATTAATTTTTCACATTGTTTTCGTATTATACACATACTGAAAGACTTTGTAAGCAAAAATGAAAATTGTTATTTCACTTTACTTTAATTGTCAAAAGACAATAAATAAATTCAATAAAAATTGAATTATCTTATAATTTGTAATCTCACTAATAAAAAAAATAATTAATTATGTTTAGATTAAAATTTTTGAAATATTTTTATAAACATGCAAATGTGATTATTTCTTTATTAAGTGTAGTCGTAGAGCGTTAAAGCACGTTTTTCAAGGATGCACAAGAAATGTATAACTTTAAACAACTGCTGCTATTAGCAAGATTGTGCATATACATCTCAGAGGAAAATCTAGCCAAAGCTAGTATATTTTTAAAATGTGGAACAATATTGAAATTAGACTGTGGAAATGTAAGGCTATAGATAGCGTCAGTTGTTCATTGTGATCCTATTCCCATTTATGCATGACTGGTTACAATTTACGTTTGCTCGCGTAAGCCTAGTAGTGCTTTATTTCATGAGTAAACGTCAACAAATATTTCGTGTCATTTTAGTATATATTAATACTGACAAATCTACAATTAAAACATGTTTTAAAACCAGTTTTACAGAATGACAGTTTATAAAATACAAAAAAATATATAAGAAATATGTTTTACTTTTGGATACCCAGGTAGATTCATTTTGGATAACTTATTTTAATTCAGAGGAGATTAAACGGTTTATTGTTAATTTTTAAGCAAAACATATTTTCAATGCGTTTTCCGCTTCCCGTGCCAATAGCCATGTAGAGAAGCATAAGCAAACCGTTTTAGATAGTCTTAGAGTTTATGTTGATGACCTAGGTGAGAACAAATTGGATATTTGATCAAAAAATAAATTAGCCAATAAATCATATATATTATTTTTTAATATAAGTTTGATGACAAACGTTGTTGAGATGGCCGAATGTTAGATGAACTAAATTATATAGGATATAGTTATAATTATATCTTTTATGAGCTAAGCAATGAGATTGAATGAACGTATGTATGAACGAAATGCGTTTGCTTTGAACGAATGTCCCCTAAGACATTTATGTGATGAGCATAGATGTCTGTGTTTCTGGGTTTGGTCGTTTATTAAATATATTCTCAGTATTTATATGTATATTTCTATGTATTTGTATCGTTGTCTAACACCCTTAACACAAGCAAATAATTTGCTTACTTAGGGGTTAGATAAATGTGTGTAATTTGTCTTGATATTATTATTATTATTTAGATCACTTATTGACACATTGTAACCTACTTGAGAGTGTTTGAATTGCCACGCAATATCAGAAGGCGCGAAGAGCGTATAGTTTTTTTATTTTTTGGTATCTTTAAAAATATTATCAGAATAGGTACTGATTAGTAGATTTCGTTATTCTAGTGCTCTCTGAGAATAAATTATTAGGACAGATGGTTATATGATCTTAACAATGATATGAATACAATAGTGGTAGAAATATTATATAAAAATTTGATGTTAAAATCACCACAAACGTTAGTTTTTTATTAGGCGCAGACAGTTTAAATAAAATATTCTCAAAATGAGCTTCAAAAAATCATAATGATCTTTTTGGTCTGTAAACACTAACAATAATGAAAAACTCGAGCTCTATACAAGCTATATTATTAACATTATTTTTTTGGCATTGCAATGATTATAATTCCATAATGTTTTTATGTAAAAAAAAAATATTGTCAGAGAATATCTACTTTGTCTTATTTTCTAATTTTACTGAACGGACTCAAAATTGCTTGTCAAATTATAATTTTGAAATGTAATTATATTATGATAAGTAAAACCTATCAGATATTATGATCCAAAAATATTTATTTGAGAGAATTGAGTAAGTATGACACAGCTTTTTAAAAGACGTAAAGCGTTCATTATGTGGCTTATAGCATAATATTACATGAAACGAATACAGACTAAATTTTGCGTGCGACTTAACTTTATTCAAACAATTTCTGATTTCACGCTTCGAAAGTCTTAGCAAATTAGGTTAATGTTTTGTAATATGGTAAACTAAGCTCAAAATAGAAAATTAAGCAAAGAAATTAATTTACAATTTATAAGGAAATGGTTGTTGTTAAAACTGATTACGATAATTACAAAATAAACTAAATTAATACAATACCAAAATGAACTCAATATATTTCAGTTGAAAACTGTATTGTAATTTATTGTTATATTTAGTTTTATAAAAGATTTTTTGAATTTATATAAAAGTAATATTATTAAAAACAATATAATAAAAATAAATGCATAATTATTAATACTTTTTAGGATATTTAAAATATTTTGTTTTGTACCCTTTAAATATTTATCGTAACTGTACAAATGTACAACAATTGCGTTATAACCACATTCAATATTTATTTAAATATTAAATGTGGTTATATCTGCATATTTATTCGACTTTGTGACGATTTTTTTATTGGGCACATTTCTAAAATTACTAGTTTTAGCTAATTAGGATAAATGATGAAAAACATGTATTTTTTGTATAGGTTATTTGTTTTGCTTCTACACATATTTTACTTTTATAAGGTGCTGTTTAGTGTCAATGAAAAATATATTAAACTACATAGTAAAATGTGAAGTATATTGTTTGGAAACCAAAGTTATCTATGCATCCCCTAGCTACGTTGACATTTCGAGTTAAGGTGATCCAAACATTCAACACGCTTAATTGTGTACTAGAAATTCTTTCGGTTGAGGCTAATAAGTGAGATCGTTTTTACTTGGGCAAGTGCAAGGTATTTACTAAGTACGGCAACGATAGATATCACTAAATCTCTAAAAAAAAAATGCAGTCAACTGAGGAGTTCCGTCTTCTTGTTACAACATTCCTCTGCAAGTTGCGTAAGAGCTAGAATATTTCGGAGAAATACAAATTTTAAACAAATTTATACTACTACAAATGTGAATTTCCAGTTTTTCAATTGGCAACAGACGCCAGTGTAACCAACTAGTTTAATGTAGTTGTAGGCTTACATTAGGAATAGCCTTAGTATCAGACTAAAGGTCTGAAGAACTAAAACGAAGCACCCGCTTTGGTGGTATATCCAGTTCTTTCTCCATTGCTTTAGAGGGTGTATCCTTTCTAGTCTGCTCCGACTTCGGATACCTCAGATTACTGATTCAAAATGAGAGTAATATAATATACGTGATGTCTATTTCACTAAGTTTTCGGAACTAATTAGTGAAAACTTAGACTATAAAAGTACAAGTTTACTGCATTAAATCTACTAAAAGACTAACAAAAATAACTTCAATCTAATAACAAATAATGATAAATGCCGACTGTGGAGACTGATGCATTACTCATTCAGGAGACTGAATCTGAATACAAATATTCTTTTACATACTTAAAAAATTTTTACACTTTTGAGCAGCATGGGCTTAAAAATTTATCTATCTAAGAAATGCTATCTAAAAATATATCTATCTACTAAATTGCATACCAAACCAGCAATAAAAAAAAATAAAGGTAATATCAATCAAATATCAATCAATCAATTATCAATTAAATAAAAAAAAAATATCAATCAATCAATTATCTTTTTTTTCTTCTCTTATTATTTTTATATATAATAATATGAGTATCAAAAATATAAACTCAAATGTAAAAAAAATATAAGTTTTAGATCCTGAAGACCAGAACAGATAATGTTTTATTTAAATTCAAATATGTCGAAAAACATAACTTAAATTTTCTAAGCATGCCACTGTAATGAGTAAGTACTATAAAATTTCGCCTGTTTGTTCGAGTTAGCGCTCGTTCTTT
Source organism: Napeogenes sylphis (assembly GCA_959347405.1). Lineage (NCBI taxonomy): Eukaryota > Metazoa > Arthropoda > Insecta > Lepidoptera > Nymphalidae > Napeogenes > Napeogenes sylphis. The sequence goes on from OY365783.1 coordinate 24,023,982, forward strand.
ATGATTCAAGAGACGGAATAAATAAATCTATTTCACAAAATAACAATAAACTTTTTAAGTAATTAATAGCTTTATACACCATTTATTCTCTTAAGAACAAATATATTGTTAAGAAACCTAATTTTAATAAAATCTCTATTAAAATCATAATCATCAATCATGTTATTTGGGCGTAACCTTATGTTAAAATAGTTAAATAGTTAATAACCATTCATTTTCATAAAAATCTGGATGCATAAAACTCATATGAATAACTACATCAATATACGACGAGTAAAATCTTAACCGTAATATAAATACTACATGAGGATGTTCCGGAATGCGTAATTTTAGGAATATGATACGAATATGTTACATTCGCTATTTTTAATAAGGTTCTTCGTATACTTTACTGGTGTATATTTCTTCTTCTTGTTAAATTTTTTGTGTAGTTTTGTGAAATGAGCGATTTATATAGTAGAATGATTACCTCGCACTAACTAAGTTGACTAAGTTCCACTAACTACTCGAAAAAGACATTAAAAGCAGAAACATACATAAATATATAAAGTCAGAAAGTCAGTTAATTTTCCTGCCTTATAAAACATACTATTCTATTTGTTTGGAAAAGTGTAAATGAATGCCACTTCATAAAATAAAAAATAATTAGAAATGTTATAAAAAAATAAAATATTCGTCAACCTATATGTATGTATACCCTATACCTAGACATACCCTATACCTAGACATACCCTATACCTATACGTAAATACCAGTTCAGTACCTTTGAAGCACGAGAAAATTTAATAGAAATTAGGACAACTTAGAAGGATCACATGAAGAAGCTTTACTGAAAATAGTTTTGTTTTTTAGTGCGACTACAATATTTCTTTTTAGTTAAAGTGATTTGGTTTAAAGTTAAATAATTTGAAATAATTTAGGATATAGAAATTATAATTTGTCTAATGGAAGTCTGATAAATTGTCTTATATCATTTGTTTAGTTAAAGTGATTTGGTTTAAAGTTAAATAATTTGAAATAATTTAGGATATAGAAACTATAATTTGTCTAATGGAAGCCTGATAAATTGTCTTATATCATTTGTAGTACTTATTTATCTGGTAAAATATTAGGTTTATAAATTATTCAAATAACTAATAAAAACAACAAACAAATAAATAATAAACTTTGACGATAAAGACGCATTTTAAATGAAATCTCAAAAATAACGTTAATTTCTAAAAATGAACGTGATTTCCTTCTGAATGAAAATTTATAAGAGAGTAGTTAATATACTCTAGTAAATATTAAAAAAAAAACAGCTTGCTGTAAGTCAAGGGAAAAATCGTCAGCTGACAATATTCAACGCTAAATTCTGCTACATTACATATTTCAAGTAACCAGCTGATTAATTTTTATTTGAGAGGAAATCATAGAAAACATTTTTATTTTCATATTCGTGCGGCCAGCTGGCGTATAATCCGCCATGTTACGGTCAGCTGACTTTATTTTCCCTTCAAGATAATAGATAAACTATTATTCAAGAAATTTTAGAATGGGAGATAATAATTAATAAAACTTTTTTTTTTCGTGCGTGCTGCCATTGATTGTGCCACTACAGGAGTCGCAGCTGACAATTACGGAGCTTCATAACTCAACTTCCTATTGCATTTTACGAATTTACACTTGGGAGAAAATTGGGCATGATACCAGTCACTGGATCCCGTACTATAACGTGTAAAGGGTTATTAATAAATAAAACATTTTTTTAATATCAAAATATTAGTCAAACGTTTTCTCTTTGACGGTAGTATGTAGGTTTGTTTAAATGAAATAAATTGAGGTATCTTTTAAATTTAATTTTCTTTTAACATTTCTTAAATACAATTCTGGAAATCTTTACAATACTCATTACAAGCGATTGAATTATTTCTAAACGCATATGTTTTGACTAAACTTAAACTTTGATTAACTAACTAACTAACGCTAGAACTAATATTTCATTAAACGATTGATTTTATAACGAGAAAAATGTTCACGGTAACTTATTAACAATTTTAATTAACTATAGTTTATTTAAATGTGCAATTTTAGCTAATATTATTTAAACATTTTAAGAACTTATTATACAAATTTGCTCCTTATCAGCCATTAAAGTATAAATATATAAGAAATCCCACCAAAAACATTTTGTAAAAAACAAGTCAAGTCTCGATGGTCGTTGGTTTGAACCGTGTACTAAGTCGTAAAGAATTCTCAACGGTCATTACATAAAATTAACTACAGTAATATAGAAATCGTAGAAAGGAAACTTAGGCTTGACTCAACTTTGTCTAGAGATTTCATTACTTTTTAGAGACAAACAAACAGCTCCATCGAAACTTGGCTAGCTTTTTAAAAATGTTTTTGGTGGGATTTTGCTTCTTTTTGCAAAAAAGCTGACAGGAAGTAGTTTGATAAATTCATTAGATTTTCTTAGTAGATAAGTATTCTTTTGTGCAATTTTCGGAAATTTTTGAGAATAATAGAGTTAATCGACTATATCTCGCCAACTTGTATTATATGTATAAATCCAAGGTAGCTGTGATAGTTTTCCTTTAATTTCACTTATATTATTATCCCACTAAATATTTTTGTAGAGCCAGTTTGTCGATATTAGTAATAGTTTCAAATTTCAAATTCAAATTCAAAATATCTTTATTCAAGTAGGCATTTACACGCACTTTTGAATCGTCAATTACATTAAATTGGTCAGTATAGTCAGTCTGTGAGTAAACTACCACCAGCTCGGAATGCTGTTCTGCTGAGAAGAGCTGGCCAGAAACTCAACAGTTGCTCTTTTTAAATGAAATTAAACAATGTTTGACTTATACATTATAACATCAATCCTGCAAATGAGTCAACGACCCAAGTTCCATACATTTCGATCATCCAAAAATTCTTGAATTTTATAATAAGATTTATTTAATAATATACTTTTAATTTTAGATTTAAAACTATGAAAAGGAAGATCCAAAATATCTTGTGGAACCTTATTATATATGCATACACTGAAGCCCATGAAGGATTTGTTAACTTTTTGAAGTCGAAATTTAGGCGTTACGAGTTTATTTTTATTTCTTGTATCTATCGTATGTCTGTCGCTGTTTTTAGTATAAGTATTTAAATTTTGACGTATATATAATATATTATTAAAAATGTATTGAGAAGCAACCGTAAGTATACCGATTTCTTTAAAAACATCTCTTAGGGAGTCTCTAGCTCTTAGATTACAAATAGCCCGTATAGCTCTTTTTTGTAAAACAAATATAGAATTCATTTCGGCAGCACTGCCCCATAATAAAATACCGTAAGACAAAATACTATGAAAATAACTAAAATAAACGAGTCGAGCCGTATTAACATCTGTTAATTGTCTTACTTTTTTAATTGCAAAGACGGCAGAGCTGAGTTTGCCAGCGAGAGTTGAGAGATGGGGGTTCCACTGGAGATTTTTATCTAAAGTTATACCTAAGAAAATTGTTGAGTCAGTCAGTTCTAACACTTCATTGTTAAGGCGTAAACTACAAATTTGACTTTTGACATTAGGAAGTGTAAATTCCATGCATTTAGTTTTTTTAGTATTTAAGACCAAATTATTAATTTCGAACCAATGAAAAATACGTGACAGAGCATTGTTTACTTTGTCATAATTAGCTTTATTACGATCAACATTGAAAATAAGCGAGGTATCATCAGCAAAAAGTACAATGTCACATAGTCCTTTTACATAAAAGGGCAAATCATTAATATATAGTAAAAATAAAAAGGGGCCAAGAATAGATCTTTGTGGAACACCCATCTTTAGGTGAGAACCAGTCGATTTACAATTATTTACATCAACCGTCTGAACTCTTTGATTTAGGTAAGAGGCAATAAGATCAAGCGCAGCACTACGCACACCATAGTGGTTAAGTTTGCATAGTAATGTTTGATGGTCTACGCAATCAAAGGCTTTAGATAAATCACAAAATACCCCGATTGCATTCTGTGACTTCTCCCATGCGTCGTAAATGTGCTTAAGAAGCATGGCACCCGCATCAGTTGTTGACTTGCCTTTGGTGAAACCAAATTGTTTACTATGCATGATTTTATTGTTGTAAACGAATTCTGTCATTTGGTTGAGAATAATTTTTTCGAAGATTTTACTTAAGGTAGGCAAAATAGATATTGGCCTATAATTTCCCGGTTCAAGTCTATCGCCGCTTTGCCGTTTGGCTGGGCTCTTTCGTTTTTTTATAAGGGTCACCAGGTACTCCATATCTTTGTTTGACCTAGTGTTGATAGTTTGCCCTTTATGTGGGCATTAAACTCTACCTTTGTAACAAACTTCAGCTCTCTAAGTTTATAGGGAGTACTAGTTGTATTTTTTTTGCTTTCGCTTAACTTCGGAACTAAATAATCCACCGACTTGAAATGTTGGATTTCAAATGTTGGTCGCCTCCGCGCTCTGCGCTAACCACTTGACCGCCTCGTTGGTCAAGCGGTTAGCGCAGACGCCTAACGTATAGCGACACGCAATGGGGCTCGGGTTCGATCCCCGACAGGGACAGTAATGTATGTGATGAACATATATGTCTGTATTTCTGGGTTTGGTCGTTTATTAAGTATATTCTCAGTATTTATAATGTTTATTTCTATGTATTTGTACCGTTGTCTAACACCCTTAACACAAGCAAATAATTTGCTTACTTAGGGGTTAGATCAATTTGTGTAATTTGTCCTGTATTATTATTGTATTATTATTAAATGTGTAGTCATAACTACACATTTATATCTATTTACTAAAAGGTTTGAAGTCAGCGCCAAGCCTTATACAAATAATTATTTTTAACCACTTTAAGGAATACGAGCAAATGAATACAATAAAATGCCTACTTTAATGATTAGGATAAGTAAATAAACATAATAAAAAAGCAATTAAATCTTAATATTATAAGCAGTTCAATCAATACGAAGAATAGTGAAAAAAAAAAAACAAAATTATGAAAATGTATTCAACAGAATTCTTAAACTAAATGGACATTGGCATTATGAAATGCCTACTTCAAAAATTAAAATGCGTAAATAAAGCTATAAAAGAGCAATTAAATCTTAATATGATTACAAGCTTGAATCGATACGAAAAAAAAAAACAAAAACATAAATAATTATGAAAATGTATTCAATCGAATTCCTATACTAAATGGCTTGGCACGGACTTCAAAACTATTAGTGAATAGGACATATATATAGTAGGTAGTATATAATAAATATTAAATCTTCATTATTTTTTAGTTTTAAAGTCGGTTTTTTTAACGTATTTATTTTTAATGAGGTCAATTTCGGGGTTGTTAAGTGGATAGTAATTTAGAAGAATAACACTGACTCGTTGCCATACACCTATGAGACATATTAGAATTTATAGAACCCATTATATTATATGTCAAAATAATGATTAAAGCATTATAACTATGGTTATGATTTGGACTCACATCCGTCTGATAATATAATTAAACAATGGAATAGAACAAGAAATAAACTTGTTTACCTACAGTCAAATAAAATCTTTGTCCTACACATAAATATACTTAAAGGCTTTACCTTTAGGTGATTAGATTAAACCATATAATGCCAAAGTCTAGGCTTTACCTTTAGGTGATTAGATTAATCCATATAATGCCAATGTCTAAGATGATAACAAAGGTCCGAAGCCCATCGGGATTTAATTTTTTTTTTATTTTTACTAGACTAAACACAATTTCCCCTAATAACTTTTTATCTATAGAAATGTAGTAGGGGTAAAATCAATAATAAAACTATCATACACTACCTATTATTTCCTTAAAATCTTATATCCCTTATCCGCCACTACGCCAATGTAGCTTACGTACTCTTAGAACATACATGTACTCTGAACAAATAAAAAAAGTGACCTACATATTTTAGAAACCTCAACTAGACCATACCTAACCCACCAAAGTTGGTATTAAATTATTTATTTTAAATCATATTTTTTTTAAATCCTTTACCTACAAAATATATATGACAAAAAATATCTATTACCAAAAATAAGAAAATAAACACATTCTTTTTCGTGAATAAATTTAATCTTTTAGCTTCTAATTATAAAGTTGTTTTACTACAGCATTTAATTGGGTAATTAAATGCTGTTTTTATACACAGTTTAACGATTCCGTGCAGTCGGATCGTATAGATTTTTTTAATGTAGAACTTTTTTTATAAAGATAGATATCATTTAGTTTAATATAAACTATAATTTACTTGTACTTAAATTGTAAAACAAAATAAATGGGATAAGATTAGAACCAACAATTATTATTTATATATATTTTGTACAAAAATGGGTTCCGAGTTAACTAGAAGTATGCTGAAAATATAAATAGTTCAAATGGATGACTCTAATAGTTGGTGTAAATATACTTCCAAAAATAAGCATTTCGAAAATGACTTGCTCACTCTCGTTAACCTTGACTTTATAATTGTTATAACGTCTGGTAGAAATATATATAATTTAAGCTGTGGAAAGAGCTAAATCAATTAGTGTGTACATGATACACTGTAAAATCTCAAAATGATAAAGTTACTATAAAACCTTTAGAAGCGATAGAAAATAGAAAAAATATATATTTGATATGTTGGATGCCAAATTACTTCCAATATTAAAAAGAAAAAAGGACAACCAATCCATCATAGTAGCTGATAAACCGACTACTTTCATTGAAAGAAATTCAAGATATTTTTTCTTATTATTATATATATATAATATATTATGTGATGCGATATATGATGTGATGATCAAAGTAAGGGTTAACTATTATTTATTATTAGAGCTTAACCAAAATGCTCTTTTTATTAAAAATATTTTTAGGTAAACATGAAATCTATGAAAAATAGATATCATTAACGTTATATCATGTGGTCAAAACGAACTAGTAGAGAAGTAATAGCTATGTTACAAAACGAAAAGTTGTAATGAAATGTCAAAAATATTTATATTTTTTTATTTTATTTTAATATAGGTACATCTACAATGTTAAAAAATTACATTCTAGAATTATCAAATCTAATTTGATCATAATGAATTTTAGAAAGCACAATTTGATAATATTATGGACTGCTCATAAAGATGAAGTTTAAATAAAGCGTTGAAAATGACATCTGTACAGTCGGTGCACAGTAAAATATTCGAAATGTCAATGAATGTGCTTATTCAGCTACTTAACAAAGAGATAGACTACTCAAAAAATTGCGCGTACGTTACTTATAAATGTATAATATAACATTTAATTTTAATCTTTATCATTATTGTTTAACCATTTTATACATTATATAACAAGTGAAATGCCTCGTAGACATTTCAAAGGTAAATATTTCACCTTATGCTATAAGGAATTGTTATAAATTAATTTAATAAATATAACCTTTTTTTTTCCGTTGGAAAAAATGTGTTTCCGCATCGTCACACCAGCCAGGAAGGCGATGGCCGGGTGGTATGTGCTGCACCCGGCGACTGCCATTTTTAAGGCACCCCACTAAAAAAACCAACGGTTGCCCTCGTCGCTACAATGAGACGCCACGGGATCGCGTAAGCATTCACCGCGACGAAATAAATATAACCATACCACAACGTGGGCTATAATAATAATAATTATAATACTGTACAAGTTACACACATTGATCTAACAAAGCAAATTATTTGCTTGTTTTAATGGTGTTAGACAACTATACATAGAAATATATTATAAATACTGAGAATATATTTAATAAACGACCACACCCAGAACACATACAGAAATCTATGCTCATCACTCACATGCCTGTCTCTGTCGGTGATCAAACCCGAGCCTCTTTGCGTCGTTATACGTTAGGTGTCTACGCTAAGGTTTTTGTTACCTCAATCGCTTAAAAACTATAAAGATTTCTTTTTATGGCTCTATTAACTATATAGTACGTGATCCCTGTACTATTTCGATTTTTTGTCAGTAGCTTCATTTTTACTAGCCGATTTTTTTTTCTTACAACTAATACTTTTTTTCTTACAAATAAACTAAATAAACCGAGAAAATATTTGTACTACAAAATTCAAGGTTTTATCAGAGTTCCCCCTCTTTAACATGTATAGGTATACGTATACCACGCAATTTTGTAAGATAATGTGGCTGTTAAATTATATAAATATTGTTTGAATATATCTTTAAACATGTACAGCCATATGATATGATATGATATTCTTTATTGTACAAATAAAAAAACATGAACAAAAAGATAAACACAAATGAAAATAAAATAAAATAAAGCCATATTGAGCTTATTTAAATTTTATTTAATATAGAATACTAAATAATAATATAGGTTAAGTAGCTCAATTGGTAGAGTGATGGGAAGGTTTCCTAGAGATTAGAATAAACTTAACATGGCTATACATGTTTATAAATATTTTCCAACATTAATTTCGGTTGTGGCATCTTTTCAATCTTTATCTATATATTGGTTAGGATATTCAAAAGAAATCTAATAGTTGTCACCACTTTTATGATAAAGACGGTCAGATATAGAATACATCCTCGCCCGTATGTTGACCTTTTTAATGATCCTATCCAGTATGAGTTTCTATCTTTGACGTAATGACTACTATAAGTAAAGTATTGCGACTTTGTTTTAGGATATTTTGAGATCTATTGCCTCTTATCGTCTTTGGGAGAAGCGCTCGAGAACCTCCGCAATGGTGCTCTTTATCTCTGTCTTTATATTGTGAGAGTTATTACGATGTATCTCAACAGCCAAGCGGAAGATAGCCGCAATATATAAATTACCAATTTCTCAGATTTAAAGTGTTTTATTTACTGCATAAACTGTTACGGAGTTGTTAGTAAACACTTTGAAGGGCTCTTGGTTTTTTATGAGGGTGGTTGAGATGATCACCTGTTTTTCAAATAATATGTTTTAATGCAGATACAATTTTGTTACTTTTTCAGGCAACCGAAAAAATATAATTTATTTATGTCTATATAAGACATAAATTATATAAGACATTTATTTAAATCTTATATCATTTATTTAAACCTTATATCATTTATTTATATCTTATATCATTTTATTTATTAATATCATTTATGCATCAAAAAAACCTGTAGTTTATAATTTTTAACAATATTTTGTAATTGAACAAAATATGATCATGTAAGTCAGCAAAAATCAATATTAACCTGTAGAAAGTTAATATTGAAGATGAAAATCTGCTTAAAGTTTTCGAGTACTTAATCGATTGATTACTTAATCAAGGATTTTTTGTAGTATTTATAAATATTTAACCCCTGATAGTTTAAAATTGGATATTATAGTATCTATAAAAATATTGTTTTTGAAGATAAGATGCGATTTTCTTGTATTGAAATTTGATATTGTTGGCGTTGTTTTTGTATTATTTATATTTGTGTTTTACTAAATCGATTATAACGGGTTTTTTATACTGTGAAGTTGAGTCTTAAGAAAATCATGTATTTAATTAAACTAGCCATTCAAATATTTTATTTTTGTAAAAAAAAAGTGTTCCTATTAGTTTTACTTAGTAACACCAATTTGAGTATTAATATAAAATACACAACATTACAAAAAAAAAATTAGAGAAGCATTACAAGCAATGTTCAATATAATGGGAAATGTGAGACAATCTTGTTAAAAGGTTATTAATTTTTGCACTTCTCGTATGCCTTGTTTGGTTTATACGCGGACATTGAAATATAATATAAAATAAATACGATGTTATACTATTTTATATTATATTAACTGTTTCCAGCGACTTTATCTGCTCATATTCTCAAACGAAAATCTGATATTTTGTAAGTAGCCACTTTCATAGTCTATTTATAATGTTACCATTTTGGAATATCGAAGATAGTTTATTATTTTCGATCTGCACTGGACGCTGCGAATAAGTTAAGATACTTTTTTGATTTTTTTGTTACAATAATTTTATAATATTTTAAAGGCGAAACTATTTGAAAATACCTAAAACTTATACTTTTTGATTAGGTTACCATGGGAATATATAAAAGTAGAGATAAGTTATATATAATGTACGTGGTGAGAGGCAATGGAATTAAACTAGAGAAGCTACTAAAAAAATAGTCTTTTTCAGGCCTGAAAATTTCCAGTATCGGCCAATAATTTAATCTAAAGCTACAAACAACGCGAAAGTGTTTTTGCCAGTTAAAGAAATAAATTGTACCTAATGGTCTGTCTCTTTTTTCGAGGTTGCTTTTTTTATTTAAACGAAGTTTTTCTATTTTTTCTAACGATGAGCAAGTTTTATAAAATTGAGGAATTCATTCAATATAATTTGTATTTAAAACAGGGACTTTCCATTAAAACACAAAGTTAAGGCCATGAATGAAATTAATTAATTTTAGGAATAATTGGCGAACTTTCATATTAATGTACTGCAACTAAAATTTATATTCTTAAGGAAATAAAAATTTTAAGTAACACCTGTTTTGCAATTACTGTTTTATATTTAAAATAAAAGCATACGTTGTAACAATTCATAAGTGTATGTAAAAAAGAATATTAAGATTAATATGGAAGATAATCCAGGCTCATACAAAATTTGCACAATCACAATTTCAATATCTTAATTCGAATCTGTATAATACATGTAATAATATCCTACAAATATATCCTTTAACTGTGCGCGAATGTAAACCAAAAGTAACATTGTATCTAAAAAATCAAAATTATGAAGTAACAATATTTATTCCAGTTTCTTTTTTAGATTTGGTTTGGACATCTATATACTTATACACGAAAAGTAAACACACTCACTCACACATGCGCATATACATAAACACACATACTTCACATTTTTTGCTAGTAATTTTACATTTATGCAAGACTTTTTTCATCTTATAACTTTGTATTAATGTATGAATGCGTTAAGGAAGAGTGTTTTCTATCTCAACACCTAGATATTTTAAACTACTAGGTGATGATAAAATGTAACTAATTACACTCTTCTACATTAGAACAGTTACCAATATGTACTTTCAGGACATAATCAGACTTAGAATATTTCTTATGCTAAAAGTTATATATTTAGTCTTAGTTAGATTTAAAGTTAATAAATTGAAATCCAACTATATGGTAACAGTTTTTATTCCTTCTTCTGCTGTTAATTTAACCTTCGTCCATATATCACCCCGAAATAAGATAACAGTTTCATCTGCAAACGTTACCTCTTTTGGATCTGTGAGTTTAATGCTACATAAGGTATTTGTGTAAATAAAAAAAGGAGGCCCAAGGGCAGAGCCCTGTGGAACTCCAAAATTTACTTTTCGTTTTGTACTAAAGATATTTCCAAGTTTAAAAGATTGGGACCTGCTACTAAGGTAGTCTCTAAAAAGATCCAGAGAAACGCCGCGTATGCCAATTTTCGAATGAACAAGGAAACAGAAATAGTGTCAAATGCCTTAGCAAGATCCAAAAAGATTCCTATACATTTTTCGTTAGAGTCCAAACCATCCATCATTAATGAGATCATTAGAAGTCATCATCGATAGTTGATTTGTTCCTTCTAAAAAAATACTGATTATGCGAGATAATATTATACTTTTCCAGATATTTTGTTAATCGATTATTTATAACATTAAAAAAATATGTATGGCAATTTTGAATAAAAGCGATATTGGGCGGTAGTTTGCAATGCTATTCTTTTCCTCTGACTTAAAAATGGGAATTACAACAGAATCCTTTAGCACATTCGGGAATTTAACTGATAATTTTAATTGATAAAATTGGAAGAACTTTGAGGATCAGACATTTTAGCAATTCACATAAATCTTGTGTTTTAATTGATATATTTAGATTAGATACCTGTTTTATTGTGATTCATGTTTTTTAATATCCTTATTGTTAGCTTGTAAGTTTAGTTTTTCATGTTCATTATTTGAATTATGTAAAATTTTATTGCAATGGTTTTTTTATCGTGTGTATATTTTTTCTAGATTTTTGTCGTTAGGATCTTTCTTAAGTTTTCTGTGTAATGTATCTCGAAATCTTATACACCGTAATGAACCTGGTGTCACTAAAGAAATTGAAAGATTATTCGTTCTGTGTATAGAGTAGGCATGGAGTCAGTATAAAATAAAACATATTTATAATAATAGCAGTACATTATATAGTATGCACAATGAAGATGAAATATAATACAATAAATAATACAGGTTATAAAAATACAAACACAACATATTACAATTGCATGCTTCATTCTATAAAGCCAAGAAGACATACTCGCTAATAAATGCTCACAAATTAAAGATGATGAAATATGTAATATTGAAAGTACAAGACCTTCATGTATACGTAACAGAACGTTACCTCGGGATGTCCATTACTTATAAGTCCCCTTTTTAACGAGTTTTCGACAGACTGCTAATATTTTTTTCGAATTAGGTGTTAAGCATTCAGATATATAAATTCGAGAACTGATACCATCAAAGCCTAGATTTTCAGTTGTTAAGGAAACACTTACTTTTTCACGATTGTATTTCTTCATACCCTGAAGTAACTCTTCTTTTCCTTTGATTCTTAATAATTGGTGCACTATTTTTGCCTTTCCTGTATATATCTACATTCTTTACATTTTGGACTTTCAGAGTGTCAGAAATAGTATTTAAAGCTCTTTTAAATTTTCATTATCTTTTCTAGGTATATTTCTTATCCCAATCATATTTTTGATTATTTTCTTTTGGATTATATTAAGTTGGGATTCAAGTTCATTTCTACGGTCCATAGCCATCACATGTTTCGATTCAAGTGAGACTACTTTCTCAATAAGTTCTTTATGACTAACGGCATTAAACTGTAGAAGTTTTATTTTGTGATTGTTTGACTCCATAAATTTGTTGTTTTGGGTTTTGATTTCATCAATTTCAGAATTCAACATTTCTTTTAGAGATATTTTCACAGAATCTTCGAATCCTGAAATCGTTTTTTTGTAATTTAATATTTGTAATTTTATAATATAAATGCAAGTGTATAAGTGGGAACATAAAGTAATATATAGTACCCGGCAATGAATATTGCACATCGACCTTTGGAAAGAGACAATCGGCAAATTTCGGCTTCATAGAGCGTTATCTCTGTCGCACGAAATACAATTATTCCTGTATCTATTAGGAGCTGTAAAACAAGTAAAATTTTCTTCTTTTCTAATTATATTTATTTTTTGTATAAAAACATTTTTTTTCTATAAGTGGTTATTTAATTTGGGGAGTAATATAATTTAAGAAACATGCTTTTTATTATTTAAAAATTTTATTATTTATGATAATTATAACTGCACATAATAAAAACCATCATACCCATTCTTAAAATGAGACGTTGTAATACAGTAGCCGACAATAAATATTACACATCGTCCTTTTGAAAGAGACAATAGGCTGATTTCGACTTCGTAGAGCATTATCTACCACACTACCTATGTCTCAAATTAATAATTAAAGCATAGAAGGAGCTTCATATGTTTAAGGCGTACACTGCCGTAGACAACAATTTTTTTTTCTAATGATGTAACATTGTGTAAACTTATCCGCGATATCGATAGTGATCCTTATCTCTATGGTAGTACCTATTGCTTTTAAAAGGCTGTTTAAGTGCTTTCCATTACTTGCTAGAACGAGATACATCAAAAAGTACTATCACCTAGAGGATTTCGCCGTGTGCGATAACGTTCAGCTATATTCCGTTCTAGAAAATGACTAAGGTAGCATTTAAAAATAATCAATACGACAAATAAACTAGAAACACAAAATCAAAAACATTTATTGAAAGTAAATTAAAAAAAAAATGGTCAGGTTAACACATATTTTAAATTTTTTCTTCTCCACTTTGAGAAAGTCTTATAAAAGAAACGACAAATAAATTACAATAAAACTACAGCCATATTTTTCTAAACTATTAAATATTAGTTATTAAAATATTGCGGACTAAAATGGTTCTATTCCCAATTTTTCTGTGCAATCGTGTCGATCCATATCTGTCGTCAGTTAACGTCCACGGGAAATTTAGAATAATAATCCCTAGATATAGCACATAGATGTTTCAGAATTCATTAGAATAACACTGGATTAAATTATCGATAACTGTGCTTTTTACAACACTGTAGCAATAAATTATAGAATATTTTAAAATACTCAAATATCATAATAAATATTGCTATATATAGCAGTCCTATAATTTGGTCATAGGATGATTTTCTCTTTATAATTTGTAAACCATTTAACAAACAAAAATAGTTTATTGTAATGAAGAACAACGAAAAAAAGATACCATTTTGGATCACTTACCGATGGAAGGTTACGTTTTGAACTTAATTTTCTTTCCGGGAAGAATGAGATTTCCATCCCTTATAATGTAGGACACTGCTCTTGCTATTGGGTCATATTTTCTTTCAACAAAACGGAGAAAATATGTAAATAACTATATGAATTCGTAAATGAAACTAAACAAGAATAAACCACCGACAGCCGACATCAAACATCGGCGCTGAAGAGTGGAAAAAGGTTTGCGATCATGCAATCAAATGTGAAAATGAATATAGAAGCATTCAACACAGTTTAGACAATTACACTGATGGACTAGTGATAAATACTGCTGATAGTGACAGTGGTATTGACCTCTTTGAGAGCACAGATGATGTAATGAAAGTATCTGAGAATTAGAATTATTATTATTACGATGTCTCATTTCAAGAATAGCAATAATGGTCTTTATTATTTACAGTTATAATTTTCCTAAATAATAAATTACGTGAACATAATGTAAGCATGTTAAGCTATTGCATGGCTTCTATCGCGGGCCTTGAGCGTAAAAACGGAATCCAGAAATTCCGTAACGAAAATAACCTAACACACCAGTATTGTGTTCCTATCATTTAACAATAGCGTAAGCGCCAAGTTGATAATATGTGTTATGAACTTTATTGTCTACAGTTTAAGGTTCAGTTTAAAATAAATGTTTTACTTGTAGAAATGTATTTTTTTCAACAAGGATTTTCATTTCAATGACTTTCTGTTATGGCGTTACAAAAGACCCTGAGTACAAGAATTTAACAATCGTAATTGATCTTTATTCCTGAGATTTAAGGCCGAAAACGTTTTAGCTGTTAATATTATTAACCTTTTTATGATATTACATAGCACTGATAATTTCTCATTAAAATAGGACTACATGGTCCTATTTAAATTGAAAAATTATAGCATTCTTATTTAAAATTTTATCCTATATAGCATAGGAAAACCCTATAAATGAGTAATATATTCACTAAAAGAAAAAAAAATGTTTTTTTAAAGATCACCACGCACACGCAAGTTACACAACTTGAATTAACATCAAAGAAAAAAACTTGGATTATTATCAGAGAAAAAAAAACAACTACATAAATAAATAAATAAATAACTATAATTGCATAAGTTGATAAAAAATGCCATGCAATAGCTTTACCGTGGCAGTCTCCGAGTGCCACACGTCTTTTTTTATTATTTTATTTTACCCCAGCTTAAAGCCACCAAGCCACCAAGAAAAAATTTTGGCTTTTATTTTTACAAAGAATAAAAACAATTATCAATAGAAGCAAATTATACTTGTTTTAATAGCTCCTAGTAGTTACCATACTGTTTCAATTTCGTGCGACAGAGATAACGCTCTACGAAGCCGAAATTAGCCGATTGTCTCTTTCCAAAGGTCGATGTGCAATATTTATTGCCGGGCACTATACTTTTTATTTCGAAACCTTCTTAAGCATCCTAATAAAATTAAGTTTCTTGTTATATAAAAAATGTATACTATGAAATACTCATATTTTTTTGAAATTATGGTAAATTAGTCACGTTATTTGAAAATTTAAATTTAATCAAAAATATTTAGGAATTAATGTGCATGTCTGAATGTTTAAAATGGTTCACAAAATATTATTGATAGTTTAAAGGAATTGGAGTGAAGATTGAAATAAAATTTAAGTCAAGATTGCTTTTAATTTTTTGATATCAAATTAAAAAAAAGGTGTAACCAGTATTACAAGTAATATATTAAGCCATAATTAGAAACTACGTTGAAATTGCCTACATATTTTTTTTTGCTATTAAAACTATTACAAAGTTCACAAAACTTTAACAATTTTTTTTAGTAATTGTTCGTTGAAGATTTTTTTATAGATGAGTTATATTTTTTTATGGTTAGAAACAGTAACTTCATGTTGGCGCATGACATGACATGACAACGCTAAAAAATATTGTCATCACGATCATTTGCGACGGTTGTTCCTTTTCCTTACTCTAAGCTTACTAACTAATTAAGATTTTTTTTAAACCTCTAGATTCTATTATGGGAAAGGTGAAGACGGTCATGTGGACCTCTCACCCACTTAATTAGACACGCAACGGAGAGGTCACCCCCCAACGAGAAGCACTCTCCCT
The DNA here is from genome assembly GCA_959347405.1 of Napeogenes sylphis. NCBI lineage: Eukaryota > Metazoa > Arthropoda > Insecta > Lepidoptera > Nymphalidae > Napeogenes > Napeogenes sylphis. The sequence goes on from OY365783.1 coordinate 24,040,472, forward strand.
TAGTCATAGGTTTGATAGATCATGATACTCCAGTAGAGGACAGCCACCTTTCCAGCCCACGAAACCTAGATGTCTAAGTCCAGCTACCTCAGCGGTAGTGTCGCCAAAAAGAAGCCAGCATTCAGGCCCCAGAGAGAGGAGACCGTCAATCACTACTGTCTGAAGTGCATTCACTCACTGAAGCCGCACGATAGTCCGCTCAAGTTAGGAGGCCCCTAATAAAACCCAAAAACCTTTACCGCCGGCCATGCTCGACAGCAAGTCAAGCCAACCGCTAAGCGCAACGATCATTTCAGGATATTTCTGTGGCTCGGACCATCTCCCACCAATCATCAAAGGTACAATGTTTGATAAAAAGAGGTGTAAGTCCTACAACCCCGGCGGCCACCTCCTCAGGTAAGCGGCCTCCTATTCTTTAATAGAAAGGGTAGTGGATAGGCGCATAAATAACCACCTGACGGAGAGGGTCAGCCAGTTGACTCAACGACTTGGATGAGGTGATCCGCATCACCTCTACTATCACCAGACCGTCATTCAGTGACCCTAAACCCCATTCCCCGGCATAGCAACAAGCCCCGAAGTTCCACTTTCCACCCAGTATGAAATCCTTCACCGCCAGGTGGTGGTACGCAGATGCGGACCCTAGACAGAGATTGACGCCCAAGGAGGGGAGCCCGAACTGACTAACTAATCTAACCTAACTTAACTCAATTTCACTCTTATGAAATTGAGTTAAGTTAGGTTAGCCATGCAGTATCCAAGGTATAGTTTATTGAGTGTAAAAATTCAGCCTCGAAATCATATGTGGCGCGATAGCAAACAATTACCTTCTTTTTACATATAATATTTTGTTTCCAGACTAAATTTCAATATGAAAATTTTGTAAAAATCCCATTTGTAAATAATACACGGTAAAGAGTTGTAATGTAATATTAGTAAGGAATTTAACTAAAAGGTATTTATTGCTATAAAAAATAAAATTAGTTAAAAATATATGACATGACTTTAATTGTCATTTACCCATTTTATTGATATAATTACAATTATTTGTATTCCTTAAACGTATAAAGATTATTAAAATATGAATAAAGCTGCTAGAAACAAAATTCCAGGCATAGACCTAACAAGGTTTTGTAAAAGTACCTTTACTGTTACGTTTGCTGTTGAAATCACGGGGATAGATGTGTGGCATGACTGCAATGAAGGTTGGCTTGATCTAGGATCGCCAATTCAAGGAATGAAGATACAATACCAAATATATCCAGGACAAATTTTTGATCTGGACATTCTTATTTGGCCTCATGTCGCTAAGGTCCGATTACGAATCTTTGTTATCTGTTTCTGATGTAGCAGTCCTAGTTATTTCATGTGTAATCAAGCCTACGAAGGGATTTTCATTATGCATTAAATTATAAAATTCAGTGCTTCAGGCAGAGAATGACAACAGAAGTTCATATGGTTGTATTGTTATATATTATATATTACTTACGTAAAACTTGGTTGAGTTTTTATTGCTCTTATTTTTTTTCACATCTTATTTGTCTATAATAACTTCGTTTTAGATTTTGAAATTACCGCAATTTTGGCTTTAAATTGTCGTCGTCTAATGTTAACATTTTAATAAAAGTTAGTAATCTTGAATAATCGAAAAAATAATCTTTGTTACGTTTTATTACAAATATTCAAGCTTTATTCAATAGATTTTTATGTAGTCCTATAAAAATATTAGTATATAAACATTCATCTTTATTTTTTTGAAACACCTATTGCATCGTTACATATTATACTAACGTAATTATAATGTGTCTAGATTTGGTGTGGAAATGAATATGGTTTTGTGCGAACTTGGCAGTTTTTAGAGAGACGTTGGATGGCATTTTTAATCCGTCACGCTTTCCCGGTCCGAGTACTTGAGTTCACAAAACACTTAGCCACAGTTACACCTAGTATGGGCTTAGGAGCTCTTAGTAACAAGTATTCGGTTCCTTTTAATACTCTAAAATATAGGCGTTTCAACTTAACGCTTACTTATTTAAATCTACATTGATTTTTGTAATGTGTTGCAGTGCAAGAAATGACAAAAATTTTGAAGCTTATCTTCCATCTTTGACATTTAATGAACGACGCTATTTTGGAATTGTATTAAACAGAGAGGAAACGACGGAAGACTATTTTCTTGATTACATATGGAATCTAGTTAAAAACCATATACCTTCTTCTCTTTTTGATGGTTTTTTTGATAAGCCTTATAACGTTACAGGTGAAATTAATCATTTTATTTTACTTTCACTAGAAGTTCAACATGACTAATATTAGTACGGTAAAGTTTCCTTTTTAAAAGAACTAAAATCAGTTAATAAACAAATTTATCGTTTTTCCTAAATCATAATTAAACTAATATATAATTTAAATACTTATAAAATTCATAAAAAACAAAAAGAGTATGAAAAATAAATTAAACCTTTTAAGATTTTTAACTAATTACTAGGAAATACATTCCAGATCGGAGGCAACAAGATGCAGTTCTATACTATGTACAAGAAATAATTCTTGGGACAAATCCTAGTGATAAAGCAGAAATGCTTACTGAATCTGAAGAATTTGTAAGATTAAAAGAAGAAAGAGATTCAAAGGTAGCCAAAGAAAAAAAGAAAGTAGTTGAAATGCCAAAAGTTAAATTTGAAATAGTTTTGCCAGGCAGTGCAATTTTATCCGGTAAACATTAAAATAACACAACGTAACACTATCTTCTTAATCTTTATTATTTCTATTTTTTGAATAGCAGTTTGTAATCAACTGGTTAGTATTGTATTAAAAATATATTATATACAAAATAATACATCGATGAACATGTTGGAAAGTCGGTATGTCGATACTTATTACACGAATCTGATTGTAATTATAAAATACAGTGATAATATCGAAGTAAATATAGTGTCTTGAAATCTTAAAATAGAATTAACTTAATTAGTAATATTCAAAGTATTTTTAGAAAAATAGATAATTTGGAAATTAGATGGGTCTATGTCTATGTGTTCTTTATTTTATTTATAATTATTGTAAAAAAATATACCATTGTTTTTAATTAACAATATCTCTCATTTATAAATGATTGTGAACAGTTGAGACTAGGATGTCAATTGAAAAATATTTTTAAGCAAATTAACAAAGATGTAACAAAATAGATAGGTTGTATTATTTTATAAGCAGCTTATGATTTCATGACAATAACATTATTATTAATACCTTATCATTGGCTAAACTATACCATTTTTTAAGGAATAGGAAGAATCATCCCATTTGAAACAATAGGTGACCGCCCATCGGATTTACCGGAAGTTATCGTCTTAATAAGTAGCTCTAATGTGCCAGTTCAAGATGATTTACCAGTTTTATTTGTTAATATAGAAAACCTTTATGATGCCCCACTACAAGAATTTAAGACAGCGAGGTAAAAAAAGTAAATAGTAAAATTATTTAACAAGTAATTATTTTATACTATTGAGCTGAGTGTAAGCGATGGTCTTAACCGTTCATTTCACTGTTTTACGACTGCGCTACCTTCGAAACCTCTGAACAGATATTCATGATTTTCACCAGAGTGTTAGAACTTTTCTTAGAAAGTTAGAATTTAAAGAAGTTATAGCGAAAAGAAATCTGTCTATGGGAGCTTCGAACATAAGTCATCACTGGCTTACTACATCAGTGTTAAATACAAAAGTTTGCTAAATTTTGTAGCATAAAAAATGTAGGGAGCTCCGCACAACTTCCGCAGCGCAAAATGGTGGATCCTAGTTGTGTTTATATATATGTATACAACTAGGACCCGCCACTATATATATAAATGTTTATTAGATTCACTGAAATATATACACGATGGAAATTATTTGGACAAGAACATGACTCTCGTAAAGAAAATCTGAAGTCATTAAAACCAGTAAAATTTAACGACCATTACACTTTGCCCCTACAGTTGGAAATGGCATCACAACTCATTCCGTTTTTTTTAGATCATCCATTTGAAATTGAGGTAAAACATTTTTTTACAGTTTATGACTATTAAGTATATACTATATTTATAAATAATATGTTTAACATCTACATCATTATATAGCAAAAATGTTTTAGCTTCGTGGTGTACGAAATCCTAAGTTAGCTTCTGGTCTCCCAACTTTTTTTGGCAAAGAAAAATGTGATACTAGACTGGGTTGTATGGCACCATTAAACATTGCCATCGATGAGCATGATGTAATCATCGCCGTCACAAAAATTGATGCCAAGTTACTATCAAAGGGTATGAACGGACTTATAAAAGGAGAATTTCCCTTTTATCCAATCAATGTTTCAATGGAAGTGCTAGAACGTGATAAAATCTGCACTAACGATATAAATGCCGTAAGGTTGCCCGTAAAACCGCCAATGCTGATTCCGCCATATGTTATTTTACAAGCCCAAATGACTTTAGAGGTATCCATAGGTTTAGTGGGTTGCAGGCCAAAAGATTTAGATATTCATTATTCAAGATTATATTGTTTGGCTGAAGACAGAGAAGCTATTGGCTCTTTATTATCAAAGATTATAAAAACGAATGAAATTACATTGTCGTCCGAAGAAAAGAATGATATCTTAACGGGTTTTGTAATCGATGTCGGCAGTACAGTCATTTTTTATGTGGAAGGGTTTAGAGGCGGTGCAATATTAAAAATTTGGGAATTTACTGAGAACTTCTATCCAAATCTTAAGCCTGTATTTTCTTGCGCAGATAAATATATTGGTAGAATATATTTTGGTATGTGTGATTTAGGTTATATAAATCCAAATAAACTATATCGTTCATTAACAAATAGGTAAAAAATTGCCTTTTTGTTAAAATGAAATTCAGTTTCAGTAATTTTTTTTTAATGTTATGAAAAACAAACATTATTTATTATATGGATAAATGGTATCAAAAAAGGTGCTTTATTAAAAAAAATCTTTTATAATTTCAGAAATGTTATCCACGGCTACGCCATATACTATTTTAAAGATGTTTGCACCATTAAATTTGTTATTAAAATGTCCACATACATACGTAAAACCTACTTTACCATTGCCTGCGAGATCCGTGAGTACTAATGCTAGTTGACATTTTTTTGACATATTGTGGATGTCACTACAGTATACATTGATACTACAATATTTTTGTTCATATTAATCAGTTTAAACTAAGATTAAGACATCTATGTTTTAGGCAATATTAAAGATTGGACGTCTCATTGCAAGTAGTTTTAAAATAATTCCAACTTTGAACGATATGCCGTCTTACGAAGAATTAAAAAGTTTTAGACTAGAATTATGCGTTCCACCTCAACCCGAATCAATAAATAGCATTAAAAAAATAAAGATTGATCCATGTCATATGAAGAGAGAAATATAAAACGCCAAAAAAACATGAATAAATAAATAATTTATTTTAATATTAGGTATATTCTTTTTTACAAATGGATCTTTATAATAAAATCACAATTATTTTCTATGTCCTCATTATCTCCTTGCCCTAATCCTAATTTTGGGGTCAGCGCAGTATGTTTTTTCCTTTCATTCTTCTATTTAAATCCTCATCTCTGCATTCTTGGTGGTAGACCATAACATCAGGTCGCCGGCAAAGTTACCACCCAACGGGCAAAGTCGTGCCGCAAAGCGACCTAGTCGTGTTCCGGCACGTTGCTCGAAGAAGCCGTTTATGGGAAATGGGTCTGAACAGCTGCGGTACGTTGGCGAACCGGTTGACGTCGAGTTGGATTTGTTTTGTCGGGTGTCTAGTCGAGGAGGGTAGCGGGATCCGAAGCGACGGCTTTCCGCTGGCCGCCCGCAGATAGTTAGGGGTCCAATTAGTGGGTTAGCCACCCACGAAAGGCTGCCCCGCCAGCTGCGAAAAATCCCAGGGTGGCTCCATCGTGCTGGTTGGCGACCAGACGAGGAGGCCCGTTGGCGATCCCTGGGGTGGTTCGGGAGTCCCCGCAGTCTCCAGACTAGCCTCCCAGTGGCGAGACATCACTAATTTCGACGTCGGGTTTGATACGTACCGCCTCGTTCAACTGCCATTTCCCATCCCTATTCACTTTTATTTTTTTTATCATGAAGAAAAACCAAAAAAGGAAAAAGTTGGTACAGGGGTTGCACTCCTCCTCATTTAAAGTGCACCTCAGTAATATTAGGGGCTTGCACTCTAATATCTGGCGACACCACCTGGCTACCATCACCACCTGGCGACAGAACAACCGCACCTGTTCTTTTTGACGGAGACGCAGATACAATGTCCTTTAAGCGCTTCGCACCTGGATTATCCCGGATACACGTTAGAGCACAACTTTCGCTCACGTGCCGGAGTCTGCGTGTATGCGCGGAACGACCTCTGTATCCAGCGTCTCCGTTACCTTGAAGACCCCACTTTTTCTTCTTTATGGGTTTTAGTAAACAAAAAAATCCTGTATTCCTGTGTTTACCGTTCGCACAGCGGTGACCAGGAGACAACTAGATTATTCGAGTATCTCGGTGAGGCTGCTGATATGGCTCTCCATCAGTACCCTTCAGCGCAGCTCGTTTTTCTGGGGGATTTTAATGCCTGTCATCAGGATTGGCTGTTCCCGTACCAGAAAACCGACCATGCTGGAAGAGAAGCGCGGAAATTTGCGTTGTCCTTGGACCTCTTTCAGCTGGTGACGCAAGCGACAAGGGTACCAGATGTGGTAGGCCATACAGCCAATTGCCTGGACCTTCTGCTGACAACTGATCCGGACAGGTATCGTGTAGAGGTTACCTCTCCCTTGGGATCCTCCGAACACTGTCTGGTGAAATCTGTGTTTACATATTCCCCACCAGCTTTCGAAACTCATGGTGTTAGGCGAGTTTGGAAATACAAGTCAGCAGATTGGGATGAGATGCGGCACTTCTTTGCATCTTATCCTTGGCGGCAGGTCTGCTTCTCTTCTTTGGATCCGTCGAGTTGCGCGCATGCTATAACCGATGTGGTGCATCAGGCAATGGAGTATTTTATTCCTTTTGCTGAAGTTCCCGTCGGTGGAAAAGCTCGCCCATGGTTTAATGCCGAATGTGGTCTTGCTCAAGACCGAAAACATTCGGCATATCTCATTTGTGCTGATGCTCGAAGCCGCAAAACTCCGGATGTAAGTTCGAAGAAGAGAGCCTGTAACCAAGCTGCCAAGTCCTACAAAAAGGCATTGCGGAAGGCTCGTCTCGATCGAATCGCTAAGAATGGCGAAAAGCTCTCTGTCAGACCAACTGGCAGTCGAGCTTTCTGGTCTCTTGCGAAAGCGATCGAGTCGAATTTCTGCCAACCCTCACTGCCTGCTCTGCTGAAGCCGGATGGATCTCTGGCCCACACAGCAACAGAGAAAGCGAATGTACTTGCTTCTCTGTTTGCTGATAATTCGCATCTAGACACTGGCAATGCTTCTCCAGCACATCTTCCTCACTGCGGTATTTCGATGCCTAAGATCCGCATCACTAACAAAGAGATATGGAGAACATTGTGTCGTTTGAAGCGAATAAAGCCAATGGTCCTGATGGTATACCAGCCATTCAGCTCAAGACATGCGCAGCTGAGTTGTCTCCCGTACTGACACGTCTGTATTGCCTCTCTTTCATGACTGGAATAGTGCCGAAATCCTGGAAGCTTGCTAATGTGCAACCCGTGCCCAAAAAAGGCAGCCGTGCCGACCCTGTCAATTACAGACCGATTTCAATCACCTCCATACTCTGCAAGATTATGGAGCGTGTATTGAACTCGCGCCTACTAGCATACCTAGAAGGTAACGATCTCCTCAGTGACCGACAGTACGGGTTTCGCCGTAATAGGTCTACTGGGGACCTCCTAGTGTATGCTACTCACATTTTAGGCGAGGCCATCGAGAAGAACGGAGAAGCGGTCGCCGTCTCTCTGGACGTCTCGAGGGCATTTGACAGGGTCTGGCATGCGATCCTTATAAGCAAGCTTTCAGCGTACGGTATATCTCCTGGTCTGATCGGCTGGGTAACGGACTTTCTGAGCCAGAGATCTCTCCCAGTAGTAGTCGACGGGTGTTCCTTGGAACCCTTGACAATAAATGCAGGAGTGCCTCAGGGGTCCGTTCTTTCTGCAACTCTTTCTGCTGCACATTAATGATCTGTTGAAGCCCGGTATCTATGGGTATGCAGACGACAGCACAGTTGTAGAAAGATATCTGCCGAGTATTCGGGCTAGTCGAGATCAAGTACAGTCTGAAAGAGAAGCCATGGTGCAACGTTTGAATGACAAACTTCAGGCAGTCTCCGCATGGAGCAATGCCAATTTTGTCAAGTTCAACGCCACCAAAACGCAGACGTGTCTGTTCACCGCCAAAAGGAGCCCTTTCACATTGGCTCCTACTTTCCAGAATGTATCCTTGGAATACACTGACCGGCTTCAGTTGTTAGGCTTAGAGATTTCCTCGAACCTCAACTTTGGTCGGTTCATTGAGTCCAGAGCAAGAGCAGCAACAGCAAAGCTTGCCGTTCTTGCGAAGGTTCGGCAGTACTTTACACCGGGACAGCTTCTTGTTTTATATAAAGCACAGATTCGGTCGTGTGTAGAGTACTGTGGTCACATATTTGCTGGTGCCGCAAAGTCTCATCTTGCGATTCTGGACTGAATTGAGAGGCGAGCAAAGAGGCTTATAGGCGATCCCGAATTGGTCGAAGCCGACCTCCAAAGCCTTGAACACAGGCGTAGAATTGCTAGCCTCTCAGTATTCCATAGGATACATTTTGGTGAGTGTGCGCTGGATTTACACAATTTAATTCCCCCGTCCCCCTTCCATCACCGGATGTACCGACGCACGGCAGGTATCCATCCTTTTGTTGTGGACATTCCACCTGTCCGAACGAAGCGCTTTGCTTCCTCATTTTTACTGCGTACAGCAAAAGATTGGAACAGCTTGCCTGCGTCGGTATTTCCGACCGAATACAATGTGGTCACATTCAAGAGAAGAGTGAATAGGTTGCTAGGGTAATGCGCCTTACCACCTAAGACTACATTCCACTTACCATCAGGTGGAATGTAGTCAAACATTGCCCTAGATAATATAAAAAAAAAAAAAAAAAATCTGCACTCTTCAATATCGCTGTTCTCGTTATCGATCTCTCTTTTTTTTTACCATTACCCCATGTTCATTATGTATTTTACGTTCCGCTCAATATTTTGCTTTGTATGCGTGAAATGACTGAAACTGGTAAATATACTCTATTCAACTAAATAGGAACAAAAGAGGAAACACTTTCTACTATTTTTAATAAAAAATCTAGATTTTGTTGTCAGCTGTTTTTACTCTCCAGTTTCATTTTCCCAGTGTGCTTTATACCTCAAATCCATCCTCAGTGACAAGAATAATGTCATCAGCAAACAGCACGCACCAGTATCGGAAATATAACATATTTCCGATATCAGAGCAATCCATTATTTTACAGGAAGAGATAGAGACTCAAAGCGTATTAAATTCTTCTGTGTTTCCAATGGTCAATCGAACGTGTTCACTAGACTGTCCATTGCACTAAGCAACTTTGCATACTTCCCAGGTCTTCATTTCCCTTTCATATCCCACCGCACCACATCACAAGGAAACTGGCCATATGCCATATGGTCATATACCCGAAAACGACGAACATCATGCGCAACTTTCTTCGTGCACATCTCTACTTTTCCAATCTTCATATCTTGCACGGACGCTTTCACTTCATCATCGGTGACTTCATTCGTTATTTATGGGCTGGTTTTCCAACACTGAATTCAAATCATTCTCTTCATTCATAATCTTTAAAAATAAACCTTGTATATCTATCTTACATTCTCATCTCTCACTAACAAACTTCCATATTTTATGCATTTTACATTTGCAATAATTCTATCTTTATTTTTCCTCAGCTTTGTTATACTTTTCTTTTGACTTTTTGGATACTGAAGAATTCTATACGACGTGTATTGCAGTTTAACTTAAAATTTTTGCTAGTAGTGGAAGCAGCTACTTTTCTTTCTTTTTCCACTTTTGTACTTTTTTGTCATCTAATTCCTTCTGGCATTGCTTAAATGCATCTTTCTTCTCTTTTCATTCCTTTTACTTCCTTTTACTACTTTTTATTCCTTTTACACTTACACTACATTAATACAACTATCGTTTACAGATTTCCATCATGTCACAGATGCCCATTCAATACATCACAAGCAAAATTATCACAAAACTTCTATTTCATCGTATCATCGTAAATCACTAGCAGACGGTTGGGGAAACAAATAAGTTAAAATAAGATCCGGATCAATAATTTACCAGTTAATTGGAAAAATATGATTCTGTAGTACCTCAGAGAGCCAAGGTCGTATACCCGTATAGCATGCCAAACTACAGGACAGCTTGAATAGTATTCCCCGGTTTATTAATGTAACTATAATAATAAAAGTATTTGAAAGATTTTAAAGACAAATCAGTTTTTACTAGAATACTCTTAATAAGATTTTTTTTGTAATTATACCAGGATTAGGTGTTGTGGAATTCACATTGAATGTCAACGTAGGCAATGATTTAGCATATGTAATGTTTGACGCTTACGACACTACTATCTAAAAAAAGGGATGTTATAAGTTTGACCTGTCGAACTGTGTACCTATGTATCTGTGTGTCAGTCTGTAGCAATGTAGCAGACAAACATGTGGACGACTTGTTTGCATAGAGTTATTATACATAGAGTAGGGAAGCCAGCCTAAAATGTGACCATCGAACTTAAAAGAGATAGGTAGATCGAAAAAACCTATCTGTCTCTCTTTTTTATCAAATCTCGTGCTTTGTCGTCGTCGTCTCGGGCGTAATTCGTATTTAGTAAAATGACCATTGAGTGACCAATTTTTGAAAATATATTTAAACATGTATAGCCATGTTAAGCTTATTTAAATTTATATAAATATAGAATGTAAAAAACCGATACGGGCAGGGATTCGAACCCGCGACTACTGGGAAACCGTCCCGTCGCTCTACCAACTGAGCTACCGTATCGCTGTCCGCCTCGGTGAATTAAGCATTCTATATGTGATCGTCTTTATCGGGACGGTGGTGACATCTATTAGGTTTCTTTCGAAAATCCTAACCAATGTTTCTAACTTTGCAGTATAGATAAACATCGAAAAGATGCCACTACCGAAATCAATGTTTGAAAATATATTTAAACATGTATAGCCATGTTAAGCTTATTTAAATTTATATAAATATAGAATGTAAAAAACCGATACGGGCAGGGATTCGAACCCGCGACTACTGGGAAACCGTCCCGTCGCTCTACCAACTGAGTTACCGTATCGCTGTCCGCCTCGGTGAATTAAGCATTCTATATGTGATCGTCTTTATCGGGACGGTGGTGACATCTATTAGGTTTCTTTCGAAAATCCTAACCAATGTTTCTAACTTTGCAGTATAGATAAACATTGAAAAGATGCCACTACCGAAATCAATGTTTGAAAATATATTTAAACATGTATAGCCATGTTAAGCTTATTTAAATTTATATAAATATAGAATGTAAAAAAACCGATACGGGCAGGGATTCGAACCCGCGACTACTGGGAAACCGTCCCGTCGCTCTACCAACTGAGCTACCGTATCGCTGTCCGCCTCGGTGAATTAAGCATTCTATATGTGATCGTGATAAATTTCATAAGAGGATGTTTAAATCGTACCTATTTCTCTTCAGATTTCCTAAGAATAATAATTTAAAGATAAATGAATGAATGCTATTAAAAATTTATGCATAAAAAAACTTCAAAGATTTGTAGTAACCACTTTGATACTGGATCATAACTTATATCATAATACTGACGTATTTACAACTTTAAGAAGATTACTATAAAAAATTCTGTACCTCTCGATATGGAGCACGAAAGTGATAAATTAAATGACACCAAATATAGAATAAGAATGTATTACAATACGCTAGTCATATTTCAAGGGGTACTCAAGGGGGGGTCAAGTAATGGGTGTACCTTACTGTAGGGAGACTGATTAAGAGTTTTAAATAGGATTTTACGTGAAAATGATTAAAGATATTTTTCTGAATGAATAATATCAACAATAGATAAGAAAAAAGTAAATAGCTATAAAAATACTGTATTTATTTATTAATACCTTTCGTTTTAAGCTAGAATAACTAATATTTTAATTTTCGTATTGACTCAAAATAATCTTCAAAATGTAGTGTCAAAAATGTTATACACAGGTTTTAACTCATTCTAAATAAACTAGTGAAAAACTTAAACATTTAGAAGATTTCCTGAAAAAATGTCAAAGCATTTAAATTAAAAACGCGTCATGAATATTTCTTTGCGCATGAGTGATTAAACAAAGACAAACAGTTTGACATCTTGCATCTTTTTTTAACTGTCTATCAATGACGCTCATACTTGTTCGTCGAGGTGGTTATTAGCTATGTTTGGTCGAAGTAGAAACAGTCCGTCTCCAAGATATTAAGGGTTTATTGGTGCGGGTAAAAGGTTCTTATGCAATTTTGATAGAAATATTTTAGCAAGTGAAAGTTTGTGTGTCCGTAGGTTCATTTAGTATATAATAAAACCAGTAACATAACTTTAAAAAGCAGAAAAAAATAAAATAAAGAAATTAAAAACCCCCCATACAAAAAGACCTCTAAAAGGAATAAAAATAATATTATTAAAAAATTCAAAATTAAAAATATCTTTATTCAAGTAGTCATTTCCACGCACTTTTGAATCGTCAATTACATTAAATTGGTCAGTATAGTCAGTCTGTGAGTAAGCTACCACTAGCTCGGAATGCTGTTCTGCTGAGAAGAGACTCAACAGTTGCTCTTTTTAAATGAAATTTAACAATGTTTGACTTATACATAATAACATCAACCCTGCAAATGAGTCAATAACCCAAGTTCCACACATTTCGATCAACCAAAAACTCTTGAATGTTATAGTAAGATTTATTTAATAATAATATATACCTTTAATTTTAGATTTAAAACCAAGAAAAGGAAGATCTAAGATATCTTGTAGAATTTTATTATATATGCGTATACTTAAACCCATGAAGGATTTTTCAACTTTTTGAAGTCGAAATTTAGGCGTTACGAGCCTGAACTATGTATTGAAGTGAAACTTCTTTATCGGGGTTGGAAAAAAAAATAGTGTAACATTTTTTCGTTACGCGTCACATTTTTCCGTTACGCGCCAGTTTTTTTCGTATAGCTTCATCTCTTTTATACCATGTTGCTATGGAAATACTATATAATCAAAATGACAAGTATGTGAATTACAAAACACAATTTACATTAACCAAAAATAAAATTATCGGATTAGAGTTTTATAATTAAATAATAAATTGTAATTACATACTGGACAATACGATTTTATGGACTTGCTATTGAAACTAATAAATAAATTCAAGATTATAACATGAAGAAGAAATTATGAAATATAATTTATAACATTTTTAAAATACATTGATTGTCTGAAATAGAAGAAGTAAGAATGAAAAGAAATACGAGTTTTGGGTGAGAAATGGAACATTGGGGTCCTGATCTTTACAAGGTCTGTTTTGCTATACCTAGAATGAACAACAACTCGAAACAGCAGAAACCATGATGAAGAATAATTTTATTTGTGATATAGTGACGATCCAACATGTTAAGAAGCCTAAAGTTATTATTTTTTATTGAAGTCGTGCGTCGGGACAGCTTAATAAAAGAATAAATTAAAATGCAAGTAAGTTAAAAAGGCAAATAAAAAAAAAACGATATCGAACCGTATCCTCTAAGGCCTCGTAACTTCGTAAAAAAGACACTATGGTCAATGTATGTACAACAGTCCCCCGACGCAACAACTTCAATAAGTATATAACAATATTATTTTTAGTCTTAATACGAGGTATTTTTTTATCGGGGGTTTCTTAATTTTTTTATTTTTTTTATTTATCAAATTACTAATATATACATACAAACATATTATAACTTTTGTTAAGCTTTCTGCGTTTATTCCATTTACTTTTATTTATAAAATATTTTATAGTAAAAAGAAAAACCCTTTGTTTTAATTCAAGTTCTGCTTTAATTGTTTTATAACTTACCTAAAGTTAATGAGGAAAAGAAATATATATATGAAGTAAATGTTTGTTAATTAACGGAAGTATCTATTAGCCCAAGTAATTTAAGTTAATTAGTGAAACCAGTTCCCTTTTAGCAACGATTGAGGTTAGTTGATAAATTAACTTCACTCACAATTTAACGTGCCCTACTAATTTTATACAGTATAATATGATTACTTTGATTAAAGAAAGATTATTCTAAAATAATAAAATAAGAAAATACCATCAATGAAATTTATTATTCATCATAGGCCAGAATATATTAATTACAGGTAGTTTTGACAGATGGCCAAAACTTTGAATGCTAAAGACAGTAATCATGGCATATATATTTTGAATTTTATTCTGTTTCGTCACTTAAGAGCTTTCTTCTAGTCGAACTATTTGATATCAGACTATAGTATGTTCAAGACAATGTTATGATAAATTAAACCTCTGGACCACCTACGACGGTTATTATTAAATAAATATTTTTTTGAATTGTTTCCTAATAAAACGGAGTATTTTCTTTAAAAGTCGCTACTGCTACTTCTAATATTATTGTATTTAAATTTTTTGTTGATTATTCAATATTAGGATACAAACCGATCGAAACCAATACAATGGTATTGGTTTCGATCAAGAAACAAAAATGTTTTTATTTAAAAAATATTAAGATACTATAATTATATTATTACCAATAATTTTAGTATATTTAAATAAATTTAAACTCTAGACAAATGAACCTTCGATTGCTACATAAACTATCAACGACATTCTACTATACTACTTGTTTTTCACTTATTTTACCAGGGTTAATTTTTACATGGAAACAAATTATATTGTTAACCGACTTCAAAAAGGAGGAGATTCTCAATTATATACCTACATACATAACATATATATATATATATATATATATATATATATATATATATATATATATATATTGTATACTACATACTACACTTCTATAAGTGTTATAAGCTAACGTTAATATCCATGTAGTTAACTCTCGAATGCGCATTAAGTCACCAAAAACATCAGTATTCCCCAATTTATAGAAAATGTTTTATTGTGTTGTTTAATGACATAGTTGAGATGGTTTTCTACTAATTTATATTATTAATTATTTTAGTGCAAAATTATAACTGGTAACGAAATTTTATGAAATTCAACATTTATTATAGCAATAATCGGATAAATAAAATATTGTTGCATTATTTAAATCTTTTAACAATAAGATATGTACACTGTAAATTGTATTTGTAGAGAGAAACTCTGGTAGTTTCTAATTACGTTTTTCTTTTCTCTGTCTGTCGTGAGAGATATTGTAATACAATTGTAATATAAATATCTTTTTCACCTAAACGTTGTATTTTTCGATATGTTTTGTTTCTTAGAGATTTTAACAGCTTAAAGCTTTCAAATTATTTGATTATTTGTCAAATACCAAGAAATTTGGCAACATTAACATCGTCTTAGTATTTGATATTCAAAGTTTAATATGATATACATATTTGATAAAAATGGATTCTCGCCCCATTATACAACACAGGTCGCTAACTGGTAAATAATACCACAACGGATATATGGAAAAAAAATGGGATTTTAAATCGATTACTTATTAAACAAAATAGTATATTAACTCATATTATATTTTTAGGCAGTCAATGTTTAGATAAAGTTTATGTGCTATTGTAATATATTTTTTTTTTATTTTCATCAAATCACAATCTATTAATTGTATATTACTTTCAAAAAATTTAAAAAAACACAAGTAAGACTTTAAATGTTTAAAAAGAAATGAGGAACGAGACCAAAATCAAATAAACAAAACATACTCTTAATTAAAATAATAATTGAAATACCTACATTTGTCGCAGATCACGATAGTTCGACGATAATTAGTAACTCGATTGATATTATGGCAACAGTGTGAACGCCGTGACGTAACGAATCACGAGATCGGAATCGTTTGGAGGGGCATCTGAGATTTAAAATATTGCAGAGCATTGAGTCGAGGTGGAATTTGATTAGTGAGAGCCTTACAGTCCGGACCCCCCAAACGGGACCGGTGGTGCACGCAACTCTGATAATTGTATACCTAGTAAGTAATTTGTGATAATTGACTATATGACAATTCATATATTTATATGTAATACAAGAATTGTCATATTGTCGCTATGTGATTTAATTGCCTGAGATCTACGTCTCCGATCCTATACCAGAAGACTTCATCAATAACGACTTAATCTAGTCCAATTTAACATCACAAACACACAAGTTTGCGCACTCACTGATAATAAGAGGCCGATTGTCGTATCACCATCGTTTGAGAACACTCATCTAACTGTTGCAGCCAGTATTGGAATCCTTGGCGTCGATATATCGAGGTCTAGTTTTACGGTCATATTGAGGGTAAGGACAAATTCAAATCTCACTGCACTGATTAGATCGAGACGGTATTTCACTCCAGACCATGGCCTGCAGATTTATAAGGCGCAGGTTTGGCCGCAGGTGGAATACTATTTTCATCTTTATGCGAGAGAACCTCAGTACTAGCTTCCCTCTTAACCGCATACTATGAGGAGTGCTCTGAAGAGTTGTTCAGTAGGATTAATACCACCTACAGACTTTCACCATCGTCCATCGCGACAGAACCACCATCCCCATCACAAGAATGGCTGGCGCTCCACCAGTGTGAACTTCTTTAGAAACATCTTATCTCGCACAGCTAATCTGTGGAACAAATTATTACCTAAGGTATTTCCGGACCGATACGACATTCATACCTTCAAGAAAAGAGCGTATTCTTTTCTAAAAAGCTGGCAATTGGCGCTTGTAACTCCAGAGTCGCAGATGTTGATGGGCGACGGATACCATAACGTGACCCGTTTGCTCATTTGCCTTCTATCCCATAGAAAAAATGGAGACTATATTCTTCATTGTCTGCAAATTCTACATACATCTTATTCATCACTGTTTGCTAAAAGTCAGCACTGTTCTATTTGATCTCCATTAAATAGTAAAAAGGCACCTTGACAAGTCTAATACAAAATAAATCAAGGGTTGATTTATAAAACTAATAAGATATATAAATCAGAGCTCTTCTATAAATAAAAATATTTGTAAAATGTACCTTGGAGTATTTGTGTTGGGATTATTCCATTACTTATATGTACTTACATTTACACGTAATACATTTCAGTTAAATACTGATTGTGACATTTATTGCCTACTCTAAACATGATTCTTACGGACTTTATGTTATATTTATTTGAGAAACAATAAATATTTTCAAACACAGTAATTAATGGGTTTTATGTAATCTCATTGTAAACTATATTTCTTTATATATAATGGTAATCAGTACTTAAAATCCTAAATTTATGTTTTAATTAACATATTTTGTTTCTATGAAGTATTTTCTAATGTGTCACGTTTCATTCGTTTTGAAACTAAATTTAATAGTATATTAAGTTACTTCACAGTTATTTTACAAAGTTTTCTGTAATGTAATTATAGTAAACCAAAAATTTAACAACAGCTTACATAAAAAAATACATTATATTTAGGGTTCCATACCTCGAAAGGAAAAAACGGAAGACGGAAAAAACGGAGAATTTGTAAAGGAATTAAGCTAAATTTATATCAAATACTCTAGTCTACTCTAGAGTAATTTTTCAAAACTCACAAGGGAAATAAAATGTACTTCCCTTGAACTCAAAATTTCGAAATTTGGTATGAAGCAACATCTTATAGAACGTTAGATAAAGGAAAAATTGCAAACCGTCAATTTAGATTATATATGATAACATTTTTAATAATTTTAAATTAAATTTACTACCCCTTCCCACATGAACGCTTAAAGGTATTAAATTGAAATTTCTTTCCTTCCTTTAAGCTGTTACAAAATCAAACTTCTATTTTAACGCAATCAACAGAAGAAGCAATTTAAGTCGTATATTTTCAAACTCGCAACTACTCGCAATAAAATCAAAACCTAAAAGGAACTTTCTATAGTTATCTTTTAATAATAATAACATAAGAAAAGTTACACACATTGATCTAACCCCTAAGTAAGCAAATTATTTGCTTGTGTTAAGGGTGTTAGACAACGATACAAATACATAGAAATACACATATAAATACTGAGAATATATTTAATAAACGATCAAACCCAGAAATACAGACATATATGCTCATCACATACATGCCTGTCCTTGTCGGGGATCGAACCCGAGCCCCATTGCGCCCGCTATACGTAAGCAACCACTTTATAGTAGCTATAAAGGTAAAATACCGAAAACTTTAAATTTGATTTTATTACATATTTTTTATATATAATGGTATGAAAGCCTTCGTACTCGATTGCGTCTAGTACTTAGCCAATTTTTTTTTTTCACCACAATAGAGAGTGTGTATTACAATTTAATGTATTTTAAAACTTTACAATGCCTTTTTATATTTATCATTAAATCATAAATAATGTTTGCTTACTTATGATTATTTTATTTATTTATGATTATTATTATTAATATGATATTTAATTAATATGATATTTATTGAAATGAATGTTTTTCTTTTTTTAATAAATCTCTGAAATGTAACCTGTATAATTAGAATGAAGACTTATCCTTATAGAAATAAATGTTGCACAAAAATCCTTTAGAAGCAATATGGAAACATTTTTAAAACGTATGTCTTCAATGCTTAATAATTTGTAAGTTATTAAATCTCACGGAATTCCCGCACTGTTTGTTCTCAGATCATTGATAAATTATGTGATTTAAAAGTGACTTTAAAGAAGACTTTTTCTAATGTTATATGGTCCTTGCATGCATAACTAAATTTATGAAGAGATTTTTAGAATATTTAACATTCAAGTAAGTAGGAGGTAGGAGAAGAACTTATAATAATTTAAAAAATCAAAGAATGAATGACCATTTTGGCGAAGACGGATAGGGAGCCTCTTTAAGTTATTTCGATATTCGAACACTTGGTCGTATTTGCGCAATCTGGAGATAAAAAAAACGAAAGCACTAGTTATAACTCGATCAAACTTATGTAGTAGCTCTTTAGACACATCTAATTAACAAACGTTAGTTCAGTCATTACATAGCATATAGCAAAGTCGCTTCCCGCATCCGTCTCTAGGTCTGTAGATCTATAAAACTACTTAACGGATTCAAGAGGAAAGTTTATATGTATAGTAATATGCTTCATATATTAGAGAACCACTGATAATTTCAAGATTTCTAATGCGACGTCGTACACAAACACATTGTTTTGAGTTTACATTGCAAACGCTGAGTGAACTCTACGAGATAGATCAAAAGAATATACTAAGTATTGTATACCTTTAAAAGTTCTACAAGAAAGAATGTTTATCTCCTAGGGATAACCCACAATAGCCAATTTTATCTTATTTTATATTATAATTTTATTTTATTTTATATTTTATAATATAGTTTTTTAATGGACGTTTAAGTAAAAACAAGAGAGGTATAAAAAAATACAGTACCTAATATTGTATCCATATTAAAAACTTTAAATATACTTTTGACAGTGAGCGATGTATGCCGATAAGCTTAAAACAAGTCATATAGAAGCCAATACAAAAAAAGGGAAAGGGGAATTGATTCACTACGAATTTAAGGCGTGCGAAGCCATGGGCAAAAGCTAGTCAAGAATAAGAACATAGTTTTTGTGCTTGTCGGAATGAAGCGAATGAAGGAAGCACTGCAGCTTTCGGCTAATACCATCGACATGTGCTGACCAAGAAAGGTTATAATCGAGAATGATGCCAAGGTTGAATTTTATTAAGGTTACTATGTATAAATACGTAATAAACTTAAAATATTGTAAGAACAAGAGTCATTTAAAATCATAAAATTCATAATTTTATTATTAAATGATAAATTGTCTATGCGTATATATTTTACTAAATACGCGTATATGAGTAGGTATATACGTTAGTAAATACTATATGTATATATAATGATACTCTTTATATTTAAATATTTAACCGCCCCGTTTGTCGAGTGGTTAGCGCAGACGCCTAACATTTCACGGCGCTATGGGGCCCGGGTTCGATTCCCGGCGGAGACAGGCATTTATGTGATGAGCATAGATGTCTGTGTTTCTGGGTTTGGTCGTTTATTAAATATATTCTCAGTATTTATATGTGTATTTCTATGTATTTGTATCGTTGTCTAACACCCTTAACACAAGCAAATAATTTGCTTACTTAGGGGTAGATCAATGTGTGTAGTTTGTCCTGATATTATTATTTAAATATAAACTACCTGCTTTGTTGCTACAATGCTAACTTCATTGAAGTGGTTAACGAAAAAGTAACTTATATAGTAACAGACAGAGGAACGCAATGGTTTTTCAGGGGCCGCTTGTTATATTATTGTCCATATCGATATTTAAATTCTATATTGTTCTATATTTTCTATAAAATTGATTACTTTTTAATATAAACCTAAAAAAGTCCTAACCTTCCTATTCGACGTCCCACTTCTATAAGTTTTTATCGAGACTCATTACTAAGCGCCTTGCTCAAAGATTCGACGACTTTCAGCCTCCAGAAGTAGATGGCTACCACAAAGGCTTTAGTGCCTTAGACTACATTCATACGCTCCACAAATAGCACAAAGTAACGAAAAATATAATAGGCTACTGTATTTAGCGTTTTCGGACTACCCCACAAATATTGATTCAAAATAAATCTAATCAGTGCTAGAGTCGCTCCAAAGATGTCAAATAGATAAGATGGATTAGTATTCTGTAGAATTCTATTTAAATGTGTGATTGGAGATACCATAACACAAACATCAATAGTGATTGGAACGTCATCACTAGTTGGAACTAATTGAATTGTTAAAGGACCCTTACAAAAGGCTCAGAGACGTTTATATTTTTTCCCTACAGTTGGGTCTTAAAATGAACATGGGTAAGACCTTATGAACACTTTCTTTTACATTATATAATATATTTTATTATTATTTTATTAAATGTTTTAATTTTTACCTGCGGACGCGTTGCCCGTGAACTTTTTGACGTTATTTTTTACGTTTTTTGATATATTTTTGTTACGTTCTTAACCGTCCAATTTCACATTTTTACCATGCTTAAAAAGAAAGAGTAAGTTAGTAGATTTTTTTCAAACTTATGTTACCACGTACAGAACAGTTGTACCAAATTAATAACTGCACCATCTATACAGTTCTTGATTTTTTAATTTTATACATTTAATATTTTACATATAATAATATATAAGCCTGATTAATAATTAGATAACTATAATAAAAATATTTATGAACAAACATGGATATAAACTCCCATTTTTTTTATTTCGAACAACATTTTTCTACCGAAACATTATGCGGCCTACTGTTTTTTTTTCTGTTACGCGCCATTTTTTATCAAAGTCACATTTTTCCGTTACGCGCCTTATTTATTCCTAAAGGGTACGCTTACAATGATCAAAATTCTATCTAAATACACGTAGCGTGAGTGTTTTGAGAGCTTAGCGGATCACGTTTTCTACTACGTGCTTTGTTTATTTCTAACAGCCAATAGTGACGTGAAAAATAATATTCCACTAAAGTGATTGGCGAAAAGATTTAAAGACACTGGCAAAAATAATAATTCTATCATGATTAACGTATAATAAAATTGTCACTAATCCATTTCTGTACATGGAAAATATTTGAAAAAAAAAAACATGATGGGGGCCTTTATAAGAGCAAGAGAACCCAAAACAATGGTTTTACATTTTGTCTATTTATCTGTATGTTTGTGCACGCTAATCTCAGAAACGGCTTAACCATTTTAAATGCCGTTTTCGGGAATATATTGTAATTTTCTTCATTTAACATTTATTGTGTATTTCATCTAAATTGGTTAAGAAATAAAAAAGTTATGTCAATTTAAGTCAATCACGTAATAGGTACCATGGAAATCTTATTCTATATCTATACATATAATAAAATTGTCACTGATCCATTTCTGTATTACATTTCTGATGTAAAGGGATAATTTACAGAATCCACTTCTATCATTTTTAAATTTTTTTCTGTTTCTCTTTTAGTTGTTACAAAAAATATATGGCTAATGTAAATAACTTTTATACAAAGAAATTAAGCGTTAGTCAGTCAGTAATTTCATTTTTAACTTTCATTGCACTCTTCACTCTATAAAAAGATATATGTATTTAAAGTGTTCAAGAAATTTATCTTTATAGATAAATTATAAATAAAAAAAATTTTAAAAACTCCCGATACAAACAGACCTCTAAAATGAATAAAAATAATATTGTTATATAATTATTGAAGTTAGTCATTGAGGACTAAGGACTTAGATTATATGACTCGATCTCGTGATTTCTTTATTTGCCTTGTTAACTAACTTGCGTTTTAATTTCGTCCTTTACTAAGCAGTCTCCCATCGCAAAGACTTCAATAAGTACATAATAATAATATTTTTATTCTTTTTAGAGGTCTGTTTGTATCGGAGGTTCCACAATTTTTTATGTTTTTTTCTGCTTTTTAACGTTATGTCACTGGTTTCTTAATTGTACTAAATGAACTTACAGATATACACATTTTTTTTGTATTTTTTATTTTTAATTGTTTAAGTATTTCTATTAATCTAACCTAATATTATAAGGAGAAAAGATTTGTTTGTTTGCTTGAATTAAATAAGCTTTGAAACTTCTGGACCGATTAAAAAAAATCTTTTTGCATTAGAATCCTACAATATCCCTGATGAGCATAGGCTATATTTTATAATCATCCTTACCATCATAATAATTATCATCACTAATATTATATCTATATAAAAGATTTGATTATTAGTTTGTTTGAATTGAATAGGCTTCGAAACTACTAAACGGATTTAATAAAATATTTTACCATTAGAATCCTACACTATCCTTGATGAACATAGGTAATATTTAATACGAGAAAAAATAAGGATCCGCGTGTAAATTCAATGTAATAAATTATAAATGTATTAAGTAACATGATTCAAGACTTTGTCATATGGGTATATACAAATATTAATAAATATTAACATTTAGAGTTAAAATTGTTTACAATCACTAATAACAATATGATGAAGGGATTTATATTGTCACTAGTTGTTGCCCGTGACTCTTTATGACTACGATCATAAGCCATACTATACTATATTTTTTATAGTCTACGTGGACGCAGTAACGGGAAACAGCTATCCCTAATAAAGTACTTTACCCGAGTAAATAAGTGTAAAAACCTTTTGGTCTACATAACAAGGCTTTTTTTTTATATAGCGCCGGCGAAACCGCTGGGAACAGCTAATTATTGCATAAGAACCTTTCACCAATAAAACATCTATATCTTGGAGACGACTGTTTCTATTTCGACCAATTGTAGCTAAAACGACCAATTGTAGCTAAAAACTATTTGGACAAACATAGCTTTCGATTAAAAATTGCCGCATTCAAATCCGTTCACACATTTGGCCGCTAGATTGCCATAAACAGGCACACAGATACACATATCGACAGGTCAAACTTATAACACCCCTCTTTTTAGTGAGGGGCTAAAAACAGCGTTAATTTAATACCAAATGACTTTGTGTTTGCTTAAACTTTATCTTATTTAGCCTTATTTAACTAATTTCTGCTAAGTTGTAAAAAGTGGATCATTTTTCGAAAAATTTTGTCATAAGGAATTTTCACTTCTTACGTGTGTACACTGAAACAAACACTTTTTTTTAATTTTTACTAGTCGTTGAATCAGTTCTGAGCAAAAGTAGATACAATATACAGACACACAGTAACCTGAAGAATGTTACACATTTCAGGCCGTTTGAATTCACTTATAAAACAAGAAGATATTTTAAGAATTTTAAGAATTTCAAAAGAATCGAGGAAAAATACATAATAATTTAAAAAACCTTTACACAGTATTCTGCGTAAAGATTTTTTAACCGAATATGAGATTTTCTTGTATAGATGAGGAATTGTGTTTAGTTATTCATCCATTTCTTGGACTTTTTTTTTTTTTTTTTTTTATACAAAACTAGGTTAATGCTTGACTACATTACACCTGATGGAAAGTGAAATGTAGTCTTAGGTGGTAAAGCGCATTAACCTAGCAGCCTATTCACTCTCCTCTTGAAGACACCCACATTATATTTTGCCGGAAATACCGACGCAGGCAGATTGTTCCAGTCCTTCGCTGTACGCACTAAAAAAGATGAAGCATAGCGCTTCGTTCGGACAGGTGGAGTGTCCACAACGTAGGGATGGATACCCGCCGTGCGTCGGGACGTCCGGCAAAGGAACGGGGATGGGGGAATTAGGTCGTGCAATTCCTGCGCACACTCACCAAAATGTATCCTATAGAATACTGAGAGGCTAGCAATTCTACGCCTGTGTTCAAGGCTGTGGAGTTTGGCGTCAACCAATTTAGGGTCGCCAATAAGCCTCTTTGCTCGCCTCTCAATTGAGTCCAGAACCGCAAGATGAGTCTTTGCGGCACCAGCAAATATATGGCCACAGTACTCTACACACGACCGGATCTGTGCTTTGTATAATACAAGAAGCTGTCCCGGTGTAAAGTACTGTCGCACCTTCGCAAGTACGGCAAGCTTTCCTGCAGCTGCTCTTGCTCTGGACTCAATGTACCGACCAAAGTTGAGGTTCGAGGAGATCTCTAAGCCTAACAACTGAAGCCAGTCACTGTATTCCAAGGATACATTCTGGAAAGTAGGAGCCAAGGTGAAGGGGCTCCTTTTGGCGGTGAACAAACACGTCTGCGTTTTGGTGGCGTTGAATTTGACAAGATTGGCATTGCCCCATGCGGAGACTGCCTGAAGTTTGTCATTCAAACGTTGCACCATGGCTTCTCTTTCAGACTGTACTTCATCTCTACTAGCCCGAGAACTTGGCAGATATCTTTCTACAACTGTGCTGTCGTCTGCATACCCATAGATACCGGGCTTCAGCAGATCGTTAATGTGCAGCAGAAAAAGAGTTGCAGAAAGAACGGACCCCTGAGGTACTCCGGCATTTATTGTCAAGGGTTCCGAAGAACACCCGTCGACAACAACACGCAGAGATCTCTGGCTCAAAAAGTCCGTTATCCAGCCAATCAGACCAGGAGATATACCGTACGCTGAAAGCTTGCTTAAAAGGCTCACATGCCAGACCCTGTCAAAAGCCTTCGAGACGTCCAGAGAGACGGCGACCGCTTCTCCGTTCCTCTCGATGGCTTCGCCTAAAATGTGTGTTGCGTACGCTAGAAGGTCCCCAGTGGACCTATTTCGGCGAAATCCGTACTGTCGGTCACTGAGGAGATCGTTACCTTCTACGTACGCTAGAAGCCGCGAGTTCAATACACGCTCCATAATCTTGCAGAGTATGGAGGTGATTGAAATGGGCCTATAATTGGCAGGATCGGCACGGCTGCCTTTTTTGGGCACGGGTTGCACGTTGGCAAGCTTCCAGGATTCCGGCACTTTTCCAGTCTTGAAAGAGAGGCGATACAGACGTGTCAATACAGGAGACAACTCACCTGCGCATGTCTTGAGCAGAATGGCTGGTATACCATCAGGACCACTGGCTTTATTCACATCTAAACGACACAATGTTCTCCATACCTCTTTGTTTGTGATGCGGATTTCAGGCATCGAAATACCGCAGTGAGGAAGATGTTCTGGAGAAGCATTGCCAGTGTCTAGATGCGAATTCTCAGCAAACAGAGAAGCAAATACATTCGCTTTCTCTGTTGCTGTGTGGGCCAGGGATCCATCAGGCTTCAGCAGAGCAGGCAGTGAGGGTTGGCAGAAATTCAACTCGATCGCTTTGGCAAGAGACCAGAAAGCTCGACTGCCAGTTGGTCTGACAGAGAGCTTTTCGCCATTCTTAACGATCCGATCAAGACGAGCCTTCCGCAATGCCTTTTTATAGGACTTGGCAGCTTGGTTAAAGGCTCTCTTCTTTGTACTTACATCCGGAGTTTTGCGGCTTCGAGCATCAGCCCAAATGAGGTATGCCGAATGTTTACGGTCATGTGCATGACGACATTCGGCATTAAACCATGGGCGAGCTTTGCCACCGATGGGTACGTCAGCAAAAGGAATAAAATACTCCATTGCCTGATGCACCACATCGGTTATAGCATCCGCGCAACTCGACGGATCCAAAGAAGAGAAGCAGACCTGCCGCCAAGGATAAGACGCAAAAAAGTGCCGCATCTCATCCCAATCTGCTGACTTGTATTTCCATACTCGCCTAACACCATGTGGTTCGAAAGCTGGTGGGGAATATGTAAATACAGATTTCACCAGACAGTGATCGGAGGTTCCCAAGGGGGACGTGACCTCTACACGATACCTGTCCGGATCAGTTGTCAGCAGAAGGTCCAGGCAATTGGCTGTATGGCCTACCACATCTGGTACCCTTGTCGCTTGCCTCACCAGCTGAAAGAGGTCCAAGGACAACGCAAAGTTCCGCGCTTCTCTTCCAGCATGGTCGGTCTTCTGGTATGGGAACAGCCAGTCCTGATGACAGGCATTAAAGTCCCCCAGAAAGACGAGCTGCGCCGAAGGGTACTGATACAGAGCCATATCTGCAGCCTCACTGAGATACTCAAATAAACGAGTTGTCTCCTGGTCACCGCTGTGCGAACGGTAGACACAGGAATACAGGATTTTTTCGTTTCCTGTGTCCACTAAAACCCATAGGGAAGAAAAAGTGGGGTCTTCAAGGTGACGGAGACGCTGAACACAGAGGTCGTTCCGCGCGTACACACTGACTCCGGCCCGTGAGCGAAAGTTGTGCTCTAACGAGTAACCGGGATAATCCAAGTATGCAGCGCTCAAAGGACATTGTATCTGCGTCTCCGTCAAAAAGAGCAAGTGCGGCTGCTCTGTCTCCAGGTGGTGGTGGACAGCTAAAAGATTTGAGTGCAAACCCCTGATATTAGTAAGGTGCACTTTATATGAGGAGGAGTGCAACCGCTGTGTAAACTTGTTCTTTTTTCTTAACTTTTTCATAAAAAAAATAAATAAATATAAAAGTGAATAGGGATGGGAAATGGCAGTTGAACGAGACGGTACATATCGAACCCGACGTCGAAATTGGTGATGTCTTGCCACTGGGAGGCTAGTCTGGAGACTGCGGGGACGCCCGAACCCCCCCAGGGATCGCCATCGGGCCTCCTCGTCTGGTCGCCAACCAGCACGATGGAGCCACCCTGGGATTTTTCACAGCTGGCGGGGCAGCCTTTCGTGGTTGGCTATCCCACTAATTGGGCCCCCAACTATCTGCGGGCGGCCAGCGGAAAGCCGTCGCTTCGGATCCCGCTACCCTCCTCGACTAGACACCCGACAAAACAAACACCAACCCGACGTCAGACCGGTTCGCCAACGCACCGCAACTGTTCAGACCCATTTCCAATAAATACACTTCAAATAATACACCTTGAAGCTTTTCAAATTCAAACTGAAAATTTGGATTGGTTGAGGATATACATTTCCAGTTTATGTATGTACAAGATTGTTATCAACGATATGCTTAGATGAGTTTAAGGAGACTCACAAGATTAAAGGAGTTCTAGGATAAAGAGCAGCAATATATGGTTGGGATTATTTTGTAAATTCCGATAATCCTAGGCAAGTAAAAGGACGATAAAATACAAGGGAAATTCTTGGCAATAAAAGCATAAATACGGTGATCTAATTATTTTATTAAATTTGGTTAGGCTTAAGTGTTTGTGCGTAAATGCGTTTATAAATTATTTAATGTTGGTTTAATATTAATAATAATACTCTTTATTGCACACCGCATACAGAAACGTTACATATAAAGTCCTAATAAGAGGTATTGGTAATACAATAAGGCAATCTTATCGTTACATAGCGATCTCTTCCAGACAACCTTTTATAGGTGGAAATGAAGAAAGAGAGAACGGAGTGAGAAAGAAGAAAAATATAAAATTTATTATACTAATACGAATATAATTATATATACATATTTAGATGTAATGATACTTAGAAATAAATAAACTATAAATATTATGTTATAGTAAGGACAAGAGAAAATGTTACAAATATTGATAATAAAATTATTGAAGAGAAGGATAAGCTTCGAGATCTTTGACTAACTTCTTGAAAGTAGTCAAGGTTTTTACTTGTCTGATAGCTACTGATAAAGCATTCCATTCCACATTTTTAAACTAAATATATAACTAAATATTCTGTGAATATTTCAAGCATCTAGCTGTTGCTGTTGTTAAAATCAAGCAAAAAAATGTTGTTTGTTTTATGAGAGCCCCGTAAAAATTTATTTTTATTTATTTTTAATTATAGCGGTAACAGAAATACATCATATGTGAAAATTTCAGATATCTAGCTATCATGGTTCAAAAGATATAGTCTGAAGTATTAGGTTCTGTTTTTACCGTTTTTTTCGTTATGACGGTTTTTTATTTTGTAGTAATAGACCTTGTCTTAAACAGCTTAAAATGGACTTTTGGCATAATGTATTATTAGAACCCTCGTCTAGTAGATGCTGAAATGTTTTATTATTTTAAATAAAATTGTAACAAATCAAAGCTTGCATTTAATACATATTTTTTATAACTAACTGCTATGTATTCATTGCATACCACTAAACTAAATAAACTTAAAATCATAGCTTTTATTTTTTTGTTTATCTGTTTATTTATATGTACTCGTATGTTTACTTTTTTGCATCTCATATGAATGTTAGATTGGTAAGGTTATAAATTGTTGTTCCGGTCACTATGCAGGATACGTTTTGTATTCCTGCAAATATATATATTTGATGTAAAACACTAACAAAATATGTGTTAGTGTTTATTAAATCTTATGCTAATATTACGAGATAAAAAATTATTGACTAGTTTTCTCAAATTGAGTAAGGTATGGGCTTATTCAAAAGATCTTTTTTTTTATAATTTTTAATTTACAATAATTTTGGAAGAAACGGTACGTGATATAACTAGATTATAACTTTTTAGGGATTAAATAATGGTAAGGCACAAAAAAATATGAGAATTAAATTCTGACAGAACATAACTACTTGTAAATTCAATTCTTTAAATACTTGTTCTTAAAAACTGCCGAGAGAGAATTGGAATTGTTATAACTTTAGAAGATTTTGTAGCAGATATTTATTATAATTCTGTACAAAAGAATGTTGGTCTGATAAAATATGGAATATCAATGCAGTTGTACGCGTCTTAAGATACTAAATGTATAATTTTAGAAATAGTAGTAAATATTGTAAAAAGTTTAAATAGATACTTAAATAAAGATTTTTGGAATTGAACAAATATTCTTCATCTATTTAAAAAAAATAGAATATACGATTTTATCAAAATTATTGCATTTATTTTTATTTTGTTAAGCGTTCTAACTTAAAATCTACCTTGTAAGGAAGCAAAACAATTTAACAAATACAACAGTTTTAAAAATATGATACTTACTTCTTTAATAATTGAACTTACTGTTTATAATAATTTCGTTCAGATCTGTACTACCAAGTATGAAATAAGTTTTTTAATTTTGTGCTTAATCTTTTTACATAGTTTCAAGCTAAGCTACATATATTCATACCATCTACCTTTAATCATTTTAAAATGTTTGCTCTATAAAATGTATGCATGACATCATGTATCACAGTATGCTTTATTCATATTTTTTAATCCCAGATTCACAATTTATTTGGAGAGACATAAAAATGAATTGAATTGTCTAAATCTTGCAAACATTATTTTTTTTAGTAAGAGAATAAAAAAATACTAATGATCTATTTCAGTCTAAGCTAATCTTCTCTTTATGACATGGACTCATTAATTGAACTCGTTGAATGACTTTATAATTTATTGTTTTATCAAAAGACATTATTATTTAATTATAGCGCATTTGAATGGTTTGAAGTTTGTGTCAGTTTTGTTTTCATACTTTGGCAGCTTTAACTGGCTGGGAACATTCCGTAAAACTTAAAAGTGATAAAATACTCTAAAAGCTAAAAAGTAATGTGCTAAAATGTTACTTATCAGCAAAAATCACATTTAATTTAAAAATGTGACGAATCTCTTGCTTTAAAATACCTAAGCAGCAATAAAGACCTTACCATCCTGCGTGCAGATAAAGGGAACTGTGATAATGGATACGAGTGATTATAATAGTAAAATATCAGAAATACTCGCGGACAATAAAACATACAAAAAGTCTTAAAAAAAACGTCAAATAAAAGTCTTAAAACAAACCACCGGTCTAATACGTAAATACAGTCTTAAATTAAACCTAGACAAAAAATCACTCGTACCATTATGTGCAAAATCACCAAAATTTTATGGGTTACCCAAAATACATAAACAGAATATCCCACTACATCCCATTGTTAACCAGGTTGATACACCAACATATAAACTAGCTAAATACATTGCTAGGATACTGACACCTCTCCGAAGACATACTCAAGCTTATGTCAATTTTATGCCAGTTTTTCAATCTTATGCCAATTTTATGCTTATGCCAGTTTTTTAATGCTGGTAAATAGTGACTGTACATCGAAACTGACCTTAATGCCGTTGTTATTTAATTTTACTTATAGAATATCATACAAACATATCCTGTGCCTATCTAGGCACCGCAATGGTAAATCAAACCACCACCTTAGCCAGTTAGCTTCCGTCGGCAATTCTTTGTTTCAGAGAGCACAACATATCTGTAACGCTGAACACCTAGAGGGCGAACTACAGCGTTTCAATCATGCCTTGTTCAACAACCACCTGTCCGTCCCTCACCAGCGTCGCATAAATCACATCGAGCCACGCACGGTTATGCTCAACCAGCCCTTCTATCAAATGAAAAAAGAATTACACAGAATTGTTGACTTTTCATAGTCTTTTGTTCAATAAAATAAAAAAAAATATTTTTTTATCGGTCACTACGCTCAACTTCCTTTAATATAAAAGAAAAAACTTGAATTAACATCAATAAAAAAATATACTGCATAGATAATTATAATTGCATAAGTTGGTAAAAAATGCGATGCAATAGTTTTACCACGGCAGTCCCCGAGTGCCGCACATTTTTTTTTTCAATATGAATTAATATGTATATTTTATTTAAGATTTAATATACACAATTTATATCTTTATGACATTCTTAATTATATACTATTGTAATTTATTCAATGTTTAAATATTGGAAAATTAGAAATACGTAATATTCAATATGAATCTAATTTAAAATTCTCTTTTTACGAAGTAAGGTTAAATAAGGTTTACGAATCAGGGAATAATTTACTACGTTAGGTTTTGTGAGATTCTATACTTCTAAATCGCAGCCGGGGATGCTTACATCTCATATGAAATTCACGAGCAGAAAATCTCGTTCATATTTTACTGCTGCCATTACGAGTTTTCAAATTGTTTAATAATTATATTTTACACAGAAATGTGTGTTAAAATGTATAAATTCTTTGTATGGGGCTGTTTGGATAAACCCTAAACGTCCTTTAAAAAAAATAAAAACTTTTTTAAATATGCAATTATTTTTTGAATTGTTTCTTTAATTTAAAACTAATTGTATTTGATATATGAACAATAAACAGAGGAAGGCAAAGGATTCTTTCTTTTATTATACCACTAGCTTTTGCCCGAGGCTTCGCACGCCTTAAATTCGCAGTAAAACAATTCCCCTTTTTCTTTTGTTTCTATTGGCTTCTATATGACTTGTTTTAAGTAACATAATTAAAATTACGACATCGGCAGTTATCGCTCACTGTCAAAAATCTATTTAAAGTTTTTAATAAGGATACAATATTAGACATTGTAATTTTTTTTTATTTGTTTTTAAGCAGATACTCTGTTTAAAAAGTATACCATTCTAACCATAAATCACACTTATAGGTTTTCATTGACTATAATCAAATTATGACCATGTAAACATAAGGAATTGTGAGCCACACAATCGATGTTATTTTGACCATCAACTTGCAGGTCTGGATTAATAAAAAAAACAACTTTGAATGCTAAATAATATGTATTAGACATATAGTTACATGCACATTCAACAAAATTTTCAACACTGCACATTCACAAAATCCATTTTTGAGACGGTATTTAAGGTTTAAGTGCCTAAGTAGATAGGGATTAATGCTGTATTGCTTAAAATCGCTTCGTAAATAAGCCATTATTTCTCGAAAAATGTAAAGGATTAAAATTGGCTATTGTGGGTTATCCCTAAAAGATAAATATATACCATCACGGACTTTCTTGTAGAACTTTTTAAGGTATACAATACTTAGTAAATTATTTTGATCTATCTCGTAGAGTGCAGCCAGCGTTTGCAATGCAATCGCAAAACAATGTTTTTGGTTACGACTTCGCATTAGAAATCTTGAAATTATCATTGGTTCTCTAATATTTAATATATTATTATACATATAACTTTGCTTTATATTATGTAATGATTATCAAATCTGTGACAAAATCACTATAGAACGTATTTTAAGATTTTGTTGAGAGATCATGTTTTGTGTTTTCTATAATAACTTTAATAAAGTGTTCTTAACATTACTTTTATAACTATTGGTTCAAGAGTGGTAGTTAATATTTTAATTTTTAATTTTTTCCTTTTAAGGAGCCGGGTCATTTAGGAAATAGGAATATTTCACTTCGTACTCCTCAAACAACTGCTTAAAAAAAATCAAAAGATGGAAATTGAATATGTGTTATATAAATATCTTACAAAAAAAAAACCTCATTAGATGTTCATTTATTGAGGCTTCAGCTACAGCGTCAGTCTAAGCTTTGAGATTAATTTTGCTAAAACCATATAACATGTCTAAAAATGTCAAAAGTTTATTAAATATTTTACATATTAAGAGCCAGAAATATCCTATTCTTAGTATAATTTTCTCTGTTTTAACTCTGGAATATTGCCTCGCTAGAAGCAACAAAATTCAAAGCACTCCCTCATTTTAAGCAGAAAATTAAAACACGTCAACCTTCAAAGCTCCTAATAAAAATCAATAATTATAAAACAGGTTTGTGTCGTATTACAAATATATACTAAATTAGCAGAAATAAAATTAAAATTGGAGTGGAATGGTTCACATCAAAAGAAAATGTTAAATAAAAATGTATGCAATAAGATAAAACGAACAGAACATCTTTCAAAAAACTAGTTCTGACTGCCGAGAAATTATAGTCACTCGAGGTAATAACAATTCAGTACGCTTATTTGTTTTCTGTTTCTTTTTTGTTTCCTTAATTTCTAATGCTTAGTATATTTACTGGATAATCTATAATTAAATATTCAAAGTATTTCTAAGTAATTGGTAGTGGTCTATTAACATAAATTTGTAAACAAGTGTTAAGTTTAGGACTTATTGTGTCATACTTATAGTCCATTGAAATGTTATATTTTTTAGGCCTTATCTTGCGTTTTTTAGAGGACGCAATTTTATTTTTTTAACGTGTAGGGGGGGTCAGTAGAAGCTTAAGTTCAAGTTTGTGGGAAACAATTTTTTCTATATACTTGTTTCATTTTATTTATTTATCTAGGTTTTACAGCGCTCCAAACTTGAACGAATTCTCGAATGCTCATAGGGATGCAATAAAAACTAAAAATTAGGCTTACTTTTCTATGTATATTTTTTTTATTCATACAATTTATTATGATCTTAACATTCCTACGCTATTATTAAACTATGTTTAACCCTTTTCCCCACAACAAAACTGATTTTACTGTCGACCAGGCTGAATCGGATGCAGATGCGGTCTTCGTCCGTTGTGCGCTTGCTGCATCACAGTCATATGATTCGGTGACAATCATAGCAGAAGACATCGACATCCTTGTATTGCTGACGGCATTAGGAAGGAATCAAACTAATGTATTTTTTTTAAAACCTTCAAAAGGGCGTACGTCCGAACAATTGTACTGTCCTTCAGGTTTTAAATATGACAACGCAATAGCTGAGAATTTACTGTTTCTCCATGCCTTCTCAGGATACGACACAACGTCAGCAGCGTATAACATGGACAAAATCAAATTTATAAAAAAATTGCAGAAGCATCCAGAGTTAGCAAGTGGAACTAAATTATTTATGAGTGAAAAAGTCGAGTCATCGTTACTTAGTGTTGTTGGCGAACGTTTTTTTTTTTCTTTACATGGCGGAAATAAAGACGATACTCTAGACACTCTGCGATACAAACGATTTGCTAAGACAGTGACTAAAAATGCATTTAATCTCTCTTCACTTCCTCCAACACAAGATGCAGCCCGTTTCCACAGTTTCCGAGTATATCACCAGATTCAGTTATGGTTCGGTAAATATTGTGATCCAGAAAAATGGGGCTGGAAAAAGCATGGAAAATTTTGGATGCCCATCCAAGCTTCCAAGCCTCCAGCACCCCCCGAGCTTATGAAATTAATCTTTTGCAGATGCAAAGGATATTGTGGAAGTGCGTGCGGTTGCCGAAAAACAGGCCTTAAATGTTCATCAGTTTGCCTCCATCGTGGTGGTGAAAGCTGCAGCAACATCATGGACATATCAACATTACTTGAAGAAAAAGAATTAGAAGATGAATTATCGACAATGACGCCAATACCAACCCCCATCATACTACAAAAAATCACCTTGGATACTGATTCAGATTTTTCTCGCAGCCTGGACCAACGAAGAGAATGAAAACATAATATCTGATAAACATTTTTCAATATATAATAATAAATAACATTATTTTGTCTAGAATTTGCCCGTGGATTAGGCCTACTGGGGATACCACATAAAAAAAACGAAAGAGTGCTGAAAAATAGTACTCACTTCTGAGCGCTGTAAAACCTTAGCTATTGACCTAATAAAAAAATGCTGCGGATAAAAGTTGTTCCTTAAAAAACGATCTACAAAAATGGTCATATATCATTTTTTCGTAAAATGATCCAAAAAAAAGTTATATCGAAAAATATAAATTTTGTTCTCGAATTTCTTAACATTTTCGCTTATAACTTTTTTATTTATAGTTCTAAGACAAAAAATTACAAGGCCAAAGTTGTAGAGAATTAAATTTGCAACAAAAAATGTTTATACATTATTTTTATCTGATAAATAGTTTAAGAGATATAACGTAAAAACCATTTCAACCCCTATTTTCAAGATGGCCGCCGTGGGACAAGGGTGGCGACCCCACAAACTTGGTTTTAGCTTCACACTGCCCCCCCCTACACTTCAAAAAAATAAAACTGCGTCCTCTAAAAAACGCAACCCCAAATGTAACTTTTCAATGGACTGTTATTTGAGAGCGGAAGCTCTGTAAGTGTGAATAGTCATTGTCGATGTGATCTTTGAAAACCTACTTGGAGTACCTGGTCTAGCCTTTTATTACTGTGCTTGATTGATCGTTTTGTATCTTAGTTTTGATACAAAATTAGTTTTAACATTGTAAACTTAGAATTAAATTTCGTGTTATTAAATTATATGAAATTACTTTGAATTCTTAAAATTTCTATATGCTTTATAAAACTATTATATATTTCATCAGTAGCTCATCATACAAGATTAAATCGAATTGACAAATAAAACAATCTACATCTACATTAACGATCTGCTGAAGTCCGGTATCTATGGGTATGCAGACGACAGCATAGTTGTAGAAAGATGTCTGCCGAGTACTCGGGCTAGTAGAGATAAAGTAGTATAAAAGAGAAGCCATGGTGGAACGTTTGAGTGACAAACTTCAGGCAGTCTCCACATGGGGAAATGCCAATCTTGTCAAATTCAATGCCACCAAAACGCAGACGTGTTTATTCATCGCCAAAAGGAGCCCTTTCACCTTGGCTCCTACTTTCCCGAATATATCCTTGTAATATCTAGTTACCGGCTTCAGTTGTTAGGCTTAGAGATTTCCTCGAACCTCAACTTTGGTCGGTACATTGAGTCCAGAGTAAGATCAACTTCAAGAGAGCTTGCCGTTTTTGCGAAGATCCGTCAATACTTTACACCGGGATAGCTACTTGAAATTTACAAAGCACAGATCCGGTCTTATGTGGAGTACTGTGATCATATATTTGCTGGAGCCGCAAAGTGTCATCCTGCGGTTGTGGACTCAATTGAGAGGCGAGCAAAGAGGCTTATGAGCGACCCTAAGTTAGTTAACGCCAACCTCCACAGCCTTGAACACAGGCGTAGAATTAATAGTCTCTCAGTATTCTATAGGATACATTTTTGTGAGTGTGAACAGGAATTAAACGATTTAATTTCCGTCCATCATCGGACGACCCGACGTACGGCAGTTATCCATCCCAACGTTGTGGATACTCCACCTGTCCGAACGAAGCGCTATGCTTCGTTTTTTTGAAGGACTGGAACAATTTGCCTGCGTCGGTATTTCCGGTCAAATATAATGTGGGTGTCTTCAAGAGAAGAGTGAATAGGTTGCTAGGTTAATGCGTCTTACTACCTATGACTACATCTCCACTCTCCATCAGGTTGAATATAGTCAAGCATTAACCTAGTATTAAATAAAAAAAATCATATTTATTCCTATACGTAAATATTATATGTAAGTAGTTTACATATAATAAATATCTCTACATTACATACAAAGTGATACAAAAACTATATGGGGATCCAAATTATCACAAACCTGAGACCTCTACCGTAGATTTTTATGTCAACCCACCAACTTTGGAGGAAATCAATACAATAATTAAAATAAAACCATCTAAGTCAGCACCAGGTCCTAATGGTATTCCTTATATATTTAATAAAAAGTGTCCATTGGTCCATAAACATCTTTTAAATATTTTCGGTAAAATCTGGTCAAGAAAGCATATAAAAGCATCATTCGGAAAAGCCTTTTTTTATCCTCATTGCGAAAAATGACAATGTAAATAACCCTAGAGACACTAGACATAGCCCTTATAAATACAATTTCAAAAGTATTTTTTTCTTATTTACAAAACAACAATGACATAATTCATGAATAATAATAGATATTTCAGGCCTAAGTTTTGCCCGGCAGCTCAGTAGAAGTTTAGCCCGGCATTTCTGGATGCCTGGAATATAATACGTTAATATCGGAAAGCCTTAAAGATGCTAGGACTAGTGACAGACAAATTACGGTTTGTTGGAATCTATCCAAGAGAACGCCTTTAGGTCGGTACGACATGATCTGATGATGTTCGCGGTAAAATGATATAGCTTTCCCATGATAGTTAGCTACATTATTGCATCATAATATTCAAAATTAAAATTCTCCTTAACTTTTAATGAAAACCATTCAAAACCATTAAATTATAATATAGGTTTATTTCAGGGTTGTTGTGTTTCTCCTATTATCTATACTAATATTATAAAGCTGAAGAGTTTGTTTGTTTAAACGCCCTAAACTCTGGGACTACTGGCCCGAATTGAAAAATTCGTTTTGTGTTGAATAGTCCGTTTATTGAGGAAGGCTATAGGGTATATATCATCTCGCTGTGACTAATAGAAGTCAAGCAGCAATGAAAAATGCTGCAAATTTAATATAATCTAATAGGTTCTGACTGACTTAGTTATAGCATACAGTCTAAACCGCAGGTCGTAGAGATAGTAAAATTGGAGCATACATTTGTTTTTCTACGTAGTGGTGTACTAAGAAAAGATTTTTAAATTCCATCCTTAAGGGTTTTAAATATCAATTTTGTATGGAACTCGGCGGCAACACTAAAAACCACGCGGACGAAGTCGCGAGCGACCCCTAATAATTAATATAGTCATTAATATTTTAATAAACAAATTAATTAGAAACGAAAAAAAGATGGGTTATCGGTTTTAGTTTAACAATAAATACACAGAATCCATACTAGCTTTTGCAAATGATCTCACAATGTCAGTATTGCGTTATCCAAAATAATGTCAGGTACTCTTAGATAGCTTTTTAAATGATCGCAAAAAGGTAGACAACCAACCAATAAGTAACGTCAAAAAAGCTTGGATTTACGATAATTTTTTAACATCACGTCTAAATGGGCCTTTCCGCGTTTATGATATTAATAAAACCCTTTTGTCCAAGTTAGGTGCAAAAATGCGTCATAAAGACATTGAAGTTATGGCTCGGGTTAGCACACTCAGCGGACTCTTCAACCTTATTTAGAAACCAAAACAATTTTGGATTAATATTAAAGAAACCATCGGATCTCTACAACCATCTAAGAGTTACCAAAAGACATATCATCGGAAAATCTAAAGATGATACTGTAACTTCTCTCCCAAAAGACAAAGTTGCCTCAGAGCTCGAGTCACAACTTCAATCCCATAAAAGAATTATGATAGGTGCTCAAGCGAATAGAGTAGGGCTAGGATCAAGTAGGAAAGATCGAGATATAGAAACAAAGAGGTGTCAAGGGACACCCGGATGGAACGAAGTTCCTTTCCATTGATTATTGAAGAAATAGGGAATATGTGTTAGCTTTTATACATGTAGTAGTTTGGTTTTGACTAAAAATAAAGATATAATTTGTTGATTTGACTAAAACAATTGAATGTCTGTATAGAAGTTTAATTGATAAAATAAATGTAATATAGGATACTGATTTGACTAAGAATAAGAAGTATATAAATCGCAGCTCGGTTAAGAGAAGGCATTGTATGAAATTGGGAGTACAAGTTGTGGGGTGGTATTATTGTGATAAAAGTGTAACAGTTATAATAAACCGTTGAGTGTGAGATCGAGAAACTAAGTTGTGTAACAGTGATAATTAAGTGTTTAAATGGTAAACAGTTTAGTATATTTGTGAACAGTGTCATAAAGTGCTTTAAAGAATAGTAGGACTGTCGTTGGCGATTCTTTGCGGTAAGAGAGATCTAATAGTTCAGAAGTGGGATTGTTCCGCGACATCAAGAAAAATAGTACAACGTGCAATAAAGAAAATACAATTGGAACTGCATTCATCTGTGATCACGGGTTGTTTTTGCCGAGTCTTCGCCTCCAAAAGGAAACGTGGTAACTTAGCTATTATTACATGTGCTTATTTATTTATTAATTCAATATATTTAATATGTAGAATATACTAAGATGATAAAAGTAATTACTTTGAATTGTTTTCTAAAAAGTATTTTATGTGGATGAGGGTTTTGTTGTCTGATCACTCACATGAGGCCGATAAGCCAACTTCCGAGTAGTATTTGGTACATTGAGGATATTGAACTGACTATGACTAGTGACATCAAATGCTCACATGAGGCCGATAAGCCAAATGATGAGTGTAGCATTTGAGGTATAGGGACATCAAGCGCTCACATGAGGCCGATAAGCCAATTTTTGAGTAGCGTTTGAGAAGATCAAATACTCACATGAGGCCGATAAGCCAACTTCTGAGTAGTATTTGGTACATTGAGGATATTGGACTGACTATGACTAGTGACATCAAATGCTCACATGAGGCCGATAAGCCAAATGATGAGTGTAGCATTTGAGGTATAGGGACATCAAGCGCTCACATGAGGCCGATAAGCCAATTTTTGAGTAGCGTTTGAGAAGATCAAATACTCACATGAGGCCGATAAGCCAACTTCTGAGTAGTATTTGGTACATTGAGGATATTGAACTGACTATGACTATGACTATGATTATGATTTATGAGGCAAAATTTTTGTGTCCAGTAGATTTTTTTTTTTTTGAATGAGGCTGCTGAGCCAGATTGAACACGTAATCAGACAACTTATACCATTTGATTATTATAGTTGAAATTGTTAAGTCTATAAATTTCAAAACATTCTCTAAATTGGAGGACCAATTATTTATATATGATGGCCGAAAAATGTATAAATATTAATGTATCATAATATATAGACTTTAGATTAGATTTTGTGAATTTACAATTATAATAATTAGATTTACAAATTACTTCAGAATTAATATTGTAAGTAAATGGTTTTTGATAACGAGCGGACTCGTTATGTTTAGGATGGCCGAGCTGTTAGCTTTTATACATGTAGTAGTTTGGTTTTGACTAAAAATAAAGATATAATTTGTTGATTTGACTAAAACAATTGAATGTCTGTATAGAAGTTTAATTGATAAAATAAATGTAATATTGGATACTGATTTGACTAAGAATAAGAAGTATATAAATCGCAGCTCGGTTAAGAGAAGGCATTGTATGAAATTGGGAGTACAAGTTGTGGGGTGGTATTATTGTGATAAAAGTGTAACAGTTATAATAAACCGTTGAGTGTGAGATCGAGAAACTAAGTTGTGTAACAGTGATAATTAAGTGTTTAAATGGTAAACAGTTTAGTATATTTGTGAACAGTGTCATAAAGTGCTTTAAAGAATAGTAGGACTGTCGTTGGCGATTCTTTGCGGTAAGAGAGATAATATATGCATAAAATTTTAAATGGTCTCAAATACTTTTTTTTCTGATACTTATTATAATAAAAACATTTTTTTTTATTTACTAATCATTTAGGCCACAAAATAATTTGTGAAAAATGTAAATTCAAACTTCCAAAACGCGCCACCAATGGTCGAAAGGAAACATGACGTCATTTGACACGCCATTCAAATTGTCGGCGTAGAAGTTCAAACTGTGGTATTAGTGTTACTGCGAAAAATAAATAATTTAAACCTATATTTTCGTGCTTATAGGTTTTATTAAATTACACGATTGTTTAGGTAATCATTTTCCACTTCACTTGACTCAGATAAATAACTTTGTGTTGATAATCAGCAGATATAGAAGATATAAGATGCTATAGAAGTATTATCAGCTGTGTATTCAGTAAACAATTTTCTTTTTAAAACATAGTTTAAGTGGTAAAATAAAAGTATGTAAAATAGTTAGTTTTACAGGTAAAGTAAAAGTATTGGAAACTGTTCCTCATGGAAATGGTAACAATGCTATATTTTGTTTTTCATCAGGTATATTTACATTGACACCACCAATATGCGAAAAGCAAGGCTCTGACTTGTGATCACATTTAATATTGTCTTGGCTGATTAATATCACAGATATTTGTATGGGCAGTACTAGGACTTACTTACTACTTACTAGTATTACGAACTGACAAACGAACTATCCAGGAATAAATTTATAGTTAGATTGTACGCCGCAGAAGTGGGAACGAGAGGTATAACAGCAAAATCTCTCTATAACCTACTTAAAGACTTTGACCTTTCTAGAACTAGCAACGTTCATTAATAGATCGTATTTCAAAGGCGGCATTAGTAGGTTCTTTTCAAATTTGGTAAGGTAGGGAAAGAAGTGTAGACAGTGAAGGAAAGCATGTTTGCGCATAATAAATGGGCCCCTTAAACCTACCCCTGGGTTGCAAGTCTTAGGTACTGTTTACACTCCTCTCCTTGCAACGTGAAGGGCCCGTCACCCACACGTTGAATTCATGGAATGCTAAGAAGCATCGTCTGTCTTACTCGATGTTAAAAACTTATAGTAAAATAAAATTTTAAAAAGTTATTTTGTTTAATAAGAAAAAATGTACAAATAGAGGTTGGAATCCGGAAAAAAAATATATGTAACAAATTTTACTTTCCCTAACTGTGACTTAAGATTGGCTTTCCCTTCATGTCGTTGTAGTTTTAATTTGAAAATGGTTTCATTTGAAACGGGTATACTGTTCCCAGCCCGAGAAAACCCTTCAAATCCAACAACACGAAAGGAAAGATTGCCCCTGACTGAACTTATTAATATTCTTTCTCACACATTTACAAAGATTTTTTCAGGCGGATTGGATTTATTTGGTGCTTAGATATATCAGCGTAGATCATACGCAGCTCGGGATGCCACTTACACAGATTACATTATCATTTTTACCGTATTTATTCACTTTTGTTTGAAAGACCTTGTACTATTGTAAAAATTTTGATTAAAAACTTGAAATCTGAATATATTGCTAACTACCGAGTTTAATTAATAACCTTTCTCACCTTATACAGGGTTATTTGTAATAAGTTGACCACCTCTTGCAGGCAGCCTCTCTACATCAATCCTAACAACATTTGTTCTACGACTTTTCAGAAATCTTGATAAATAACTCAACAAAGGAAACAAAAAAAATTTGCTTTCCCGGTTATTTATTACTCTGTATTTTGTAAGAAGTCTAAAGTATGGGTCGCGGCAGTCTAGCTCTGCTCGAAATTTGTAAGGTACCCCGCACGTAATACTATTATAACTTATTATTTTTTTGTTTTATTTCAAACAGTATGTAATAATTACCCAATCGTCGTATTATGTATTAAAATTATAAACTTGTGATGTATAAAATTGTTAACAATTAATCAAGGTAGAATCAGATTATTTACAATAATACAATTTGTTATTTACAAAAGGATTCATCAATATTTACAAATTACCTCTTAAATTTATATCTCGGCGATACCGGTGCAAAATCGTCCCCTTCATATCCAACACAAAGACCACACGTAAAAATGAACTGATCACCGACTCGATTCACCAACGTAATGTCGTAGTTCATAATATTTTGATATATACAAGAAAAAATAAATTGATCAACACTAGCCCAGCGCGGCGTGAGTACTTTCTATCACTTAAGTTTGTTTACAAAAACAAAAAGTATGGTATCTAATGATATAACGAATAAATAACGTCGTTACCATTCATTTTAGTTTTTAGCTTATTCATAACATTGTTATTCACAATTATTAACAATTCACATTTACAATTATTGTTTAAACAGATGTTTAAACAATTGTATGGTCTCGGAGAAGAAGTAAGTGTATTGATATGATTAAACCAACTTACCCAAAGTGGAGTTCTATCATAATTATACGAATCTACTTTTACGAGACAAGTCTCCCAACCCCCCACTAAAGTGGTGGTGAAGCGGTCGATTGCTGAGAAAGTTAAACTGAGAGAGAACACTATGTTTTTTTCTATTATTATCATTGAAATACTTGTGACAGCGCTGGTAAAGTACCAGCGTTACTACTCGTTATTGTCCTGGGGAAGGAGTTTCGTGTAATTATGATAAACCTTTACTTACAGTAAGAAATTTTTATCATATAATTATTATTCAATAAAGAGTTATTAACATATTATTATTTAGGTAGCAAATCTATTCTGAAAGCAAACATATATAATATATACTATCCGCCCTTATATAAACGAAAGTATCCATAGTGAATCATTTTTTTATATTAATGAAAACAGAGTTAACTGAAAATGAACGAAAATTACAACTATTAAAAAAACTCTCAAAATATTTATTCTTTTCATAATGTAATTATTTATACTTATAACAAAACAGTAGTTACTGTTTTGTTATAAGTATAAATAATTAATGACTAGTTAGTCATGGTCACTCATTTTATATTAGTTTAAAATATGTTAGTCTTTTATACTATTGCAGTGGAATTCAGCTGACATTTTATATTATTATTGATTATATACTGCCCTGTTAACATATACCTAAGACAAAACCCAGTGTTTCATTCCTCCATAGAGATAAAAAAATATAATCTTTGAATCAGTTCGGCGATCGCTGTTCTTAGGATTAAGATCAATAAATCATGTATTTCATATTGTTTTATTTTTTCGATAATTATATTCTACTTCCTACTAATACTATAAATTCGAATGTAAGTATGTTTGTTACGCTTTCACGCAAAAACTACTGAACCGATAATTATTAAACTTTGTA
Source organism: Napeogenes sylphis (assembly GCA_959347405.1). Classification (NCBI taxonomy): domain Eukaryota; kingdom Metazoa; phylum Arthropoda; class Insecta; order Lepidoptera; family Nymphalidae; genus Napeogenes; species Napeogenes sylphis. Next base: position 24,084,317 of record OY365783.1, read on the forward strand.
CACATACCTTTGAAGGTATAAGAAGTTACAAAAAATACTTATTAGGATTTTTTTAGCGAAGTTAAATTAAATGCGAAGGGAAGTTAAAAACATTTAGAAAGATAAAACCATTGTTTGTCAATTAACACGTAGACGGAGTCGCGGGCACCAGCTAGTATTATAATATTATTCATTTTTATTTATTATTGGAACGTAGTTCCTTATCGCGCGTTGTGAAAGAAAATTGTTTACTGAAAACACAGCTTATAATACTTCTATAGCATCTTATATCTGCTGATTATCAACAAAGTTATTTATCTGAGCCAAGGGAAGTGGAAAATGATTACCTAAACAATCATTTAATAAAACCTTTTATGGTTAAAATTTAAAATAAAAATTTAAAATTTTATGCATATTCCCTATACCTTCTGTTAAATCTATATGCATCAAATATGGTTTGAGTACTTCTTAATTACACTTTGTGTGTAGATTGTTATTATTTTTTATAAAATCAGTCGTTAAATACAATTGCATGCGAAAGGACGTTTGTTTTATTAAATCATACTCCAGTATACATAAGAAACTCGTAATTACTAAAAGAACCTTAAATACTATAACATATGGTCGACTTCGAGCCGGATACCTGTAAGGGTGCATCGAGCGGTCAATGCAAGTGAGAACAAAAGACGAGAGATAAGAAGCTAAAAACCTGTTTTTGTTTTGCTTGTTTACGACTTAAACGTTGAAAGACATTATAATTAATTGTTTTTGCAAAGTGAACTTAATACAAATTACTTAGTAATTATGAGTAACAGTACTGAACAGTCTATAAGTATACTAGAAGATATTGCGGCATTGTTACAAAAGACTCAAATAAATCTTAAAAAGTGTCCTAAGCAACGGATGACCACTGGATATTTACAATCGAGAGTACAGTGTCTGGAAGGTTATTGGGCTACGTTTAGACAAGCACATAATGAACTCGTTAAGTCTACGACTAGAGAGCAGCGTGGTGTGTTACCTTATTTCGTAAATGAAGAGTTTTTTATACAAGAAGATAGATATTTGTGTATGATGGGGGATCTTCAAGATTTGTTCAAATCTACAAAAAAACCTGAAGCAAATATAAGTAACTCCTCGTCACGCGAAGAAGACGTTCAATCACAAATAAGGTTACCACGAATACAACTACCAGTTTTCACGGGAAATTATGAAGAATGGCCATCCTTCAACGATTTATACCTCTCTTTAGTGCATAACAGTACCACGTTGTCCGATGTACAAAAATTACATTATTTAAAATCCAGCACATCCGGTGAAGCCGCATCTTTATTGAAGCACGTGCAAGTTACAAATGCAAATTACACTCAAGCATGGGAAACTTTAAGAAATCGATACGGAAATAAACGTTTAATAGTAAACTCGTTATTGAAAAGATTATTTGGACAGAAAAAGTGTAGTAGCCAAACGGCGGCGCAATTAAAATCATTATTAGATACCACTATTGAGATTATAAAGAGCCTAAGCAATTTAAAAGTTAATACCAACTCCTGGGATCCATTAATAATATTTCTGGTAGTACAGAAGTTGGACTTGGAGTCACATAAAGAGTGAGAACAGGCTGCGTACACTGTAAATTCGGAAGAGTTGTCTACACTTGAAGATTTAACTAAATTTTTAGAATCGAAATTTCGAACACTGGGAATATTAATGCCTACTACAAATACAAAAATATTTAAAGAACGAGTCCTACATGTTTCATCGGTTCAAAGGTCATGTGATCTATGCAAAGGAACACACACATTATTTCGTTGCAATGATTTTATTAATATGCAAACTACTGAGCGGGGTGATTACGTTAAAAGAAACAAGCTGTGTTTTAATTGTTTGGCACCGGGACATGCAGTCTTCAAATGTAAGGTACCCATGTCTTGTCATATTTGCAAAAGACGTCATCATACTCTTTTACATCAACAAAGACACATGGACGCGCCGGTAATAGTTAAGGAACGCAAGCAACCGACGACGTCAACTCAAGCTGTTGAAGAAGTGAAGCAAATACATACGATGATAACGTCATATTACAATACCAAGCATACTATTGCTTTACTAGCAACCGCAGTAGTTATACTCAAAGGTCCTCAAGGACACAGTACTGTTTAAAAGGCACTAATCGATTCAGGATCTCAAGCATGTTTTATTAGTGAGAAGGCGACTCAGATTCTGAAACTCGAGAGAAAGCCTGTAGATCTTCTCGTCTCCGGCATGGAAGCTATGAAAGTTCGTGTGAAGTATGAAGTCAAGGTACAAGTTTTATCGCGATGGGAATCTAAAGTCAACCTACCTATTCAAGCCTACGTGATGTCCAAGCACTTGACAACAAATCTACCTTCTAGTTCTCGGGTGGCGAATATGTGGCCACATTTATCAAATCGACATCGATTTGCTACTGGGAGTTGATGAATATGCAGCATTACTACAGGAAGGTTTAATCAAAGGTCCACCAGGTACTCCATGTGCTCAAAGAACCGACCTGGGCTGGATCGTGATGGGAGGAGTAAACATGAAGGTTAATTCGGGAGAAAAGTCCTTAACGGCCATGATACAAGAGGTAAATATTGATAATCTACTGAAAAGTATATGGGAAGTAGATACAGAATCAAAACGACAGCATACACAATCAGAACGGTTATGTGAAGATATATATGAGAAGACACACAGAAGAAATGAAGAGGGACGTTACATTGTTAAAATACCTTTTAATACAGAAGAGCCACAATCCAAAGAAGGAAATACAAGAGATATAGCCTTACGAAGATTCATGCAATTAGAAAGAAGACTAAATCAGATCTCTCCGAAACGCACCTTTGAGTGAGGATATAAAAAATCCTATTATTCTGGGAACAAAAAGTAAATTAACGAAATTGATTATAGCGGAAGCACACCAAAAAACGCTTCATGGAGGAGTTCAACTCATGATGACATATTTGAGATCAAGATATTGGATTCTCAGAGTAAAATCGTTAATTAAACAATATGTTCATCGCTGTTTATTATGTGCCAAACTCAATGCAAAGGTCAAGACACAAATCATGGGCGATTTGCCGTCAGTACGTGTGACTCCAGCACGACCGTTTTTCAACTCCGGTGTGGACTTTTGTGGTCCATTCCAGGTTCTGGCGAGTAAAGGCAGAGGATCTAAAACTACTAAAAGTTATATCGCAATATTTATATGCATGTCTACAAAGGCCATCCATTTGGAATTAGTTGGTGATCTCAGCTCGGCGGCATTTATCGGCGCTTTTAAACGTTTTTGTGCTCGCAGAGGTAAATGCACTCACATATGGAGTGACCAGGGAAGAAATTTTGTTGGCGCAAATAAAGAACTTTGTGATGCATGGAAGGAAGCAGGTCTGCAATTTGAAGGAGAAATTTCAAATCTATTGGCCGATGATGGAACCCAATGGTACTTTATTCCGGCATACACTCCAAACTTCGGCGGCTTGTGGGAAGCAGGCGTAAAATCTACCAAATTTCATCTAAAACGAATCCTTACTACACATTTGACGTTCGAAGAAATGACTACTATACTCTGCGAAATAGAAGCATGCTTGAATTCACGGCCATTATGTCCTATAAACGACCACACAATTGAAGCTCTAACACCAGGCCACTTTTTGATCGGTGAAGCCCCGGTCACCGTGCCGAATCCAAATTTAAAAGACTTAATAGTGAGTAGTCTCACACGCTGGCAATTTACACAGAAGCTACTTCACGATTTCTGGAATAGATGGCAGAAGGAGTATGTTACAAGACTTCAACAACGACCAAAATGGCTTAAGCGCGAAGTAGAATTTAACATAGGTGATATTGTTCTCATAAAGCAAGACAATCTACCACCGGGTAAATGGTCTTTAGGGCGCATAGTAAATAAATTTCCTGGTCCAGATGGCCAGACTAGAGTATATAGCGTTAAAAGTGGTGATAGTGTAGTCAAACGATGTGTCACAAAACTGTGTACCTTACCAATAGATAGTAGTGCCTAGTTCATGGTTAAAATAAGATAAGTTATAATTTTTTATATAAACAATATTATTATGTATTGGAATAGGTCGTATTTGTTTGTATAATCTTCCTTAAAGAAATGTATTTTGTTATAGTTACACGGTAGTAATTTGTTATTGCCTTATATACTTAAATATTGAATAAATATACAATCATTATGTTTAAAAAGGACTCAGAGGAGTCCTTTGGTGGGCGGTATGTTAAATCTATATGCATCAAATATGGTTTGAGTACTTCTTAATTACACTTTGTGTGTAGATTGTTATTATTTTTTATAAAATCAGTCGCTAAATACAATTGCATGCGAAAGGACGTTTGTTTTATTAAATCATACTCCAGTATACATAAGAAACTCGTAATTACTAAAAGAACCTTATATACTATAACATATGGTATACTTTAACATATGGTATTATATACAGAACACAGAATTAAGAAACGAATACAATAAAGTGATAGAGGAATACATAAAACTAAGACATATTGAAGAAGTACCTGAAAAGGAAATAAAAAATAAATCAGTCTACTTACCTCATCACGCAGTAATTCGAAGTGATAAGGAAACTACGAAGACTCGGGTTGTGTTTGATGCATCCTGTAAGGGTTCTAACGGAGTTTCACTAAACGATGAACTTTTATCAGGTCCAGTTCTTCAAAAGGATCTCCGAAATTGGCTGATAAGATGGAGACTTCATAATATCTGTTTTGTTGCTGATATTGAAAAGATGTATAGAATGATTTTGGTTGACAAAGCAGACACAGACTATCAAAGAATTTTATGGAGATGCAAATCTTCAGAAGATATCAAGGACTACAGATTGTTAACTGTTACCTTTGGAACAGCTGCTGCTTCATACCTAGCTGTCAAAACACTTATGCAATTAGCAAAGGATGAAGGTGATAAGTATCCAGAAGCTGCTAAAATTTTGAGTGAAGATTTTTACGTTGATGACGTCATGTCCGGATGCGATGACATAGAAAAGACCATACAAACCAGCCGTGAACTAAGAGCATTATTAAATCTTGGCGGTTTCAAACTGAAAAGGTGGTCATCAAACAGTAAAATATTTATGGAATCGATTAAACCTGAAGAAAGATCATTAAATGCTAAGTTAAAACTAAAGATTGATGGTACTGTAACAGCACTTGGCATAAAATGGAATTTGGGAAATGATCAGTTTGAATACAATTTTAACTTACCTGCTGTTGGATCTACGATCACCAAGCGGAGTATTCTTTCTGATATCCAGAAACTTTTTGACCCTCTTGGTTGGATCTCACCTAGCATGATATTAGCAAAAATACTTATACAAGAACTTTGGCTTGAAAGAGTATCTTGGGATGAAACTTTAAATAAAACACTTGCCGAAAAATGGATGACGATACGTCTAGATCTTGAGCATCTCAGTACAATACATGTCGACCGATGGTTGGGCACAACAACTACTAACAAGGAATCAATGGAGATTCATGGCTTCCATTAAAGCATACGCGGCAGTTGTATATTGTCGTGTCAAACAATCTGATAGATCATTTAAGACGTCATTAATAGCATCTAGAACAAGAGTAGCACCATTGAAAACCATTTCCTTGCCTAGATTGGAATTATGCGGTGCTTTGCTACTATCACGATTGATAAAACAAGTTGAAGAAGCTATGGCAATCCCATCTTCAAAGGTTTACGCATGGACTGATTCATCAATTGTTATTTCTTGGTTGTTCGGTGACCCTGGAAGATGGAAACCATTTGTCGCAAACCGTGTCGGTGAAATAATAAGTAATCAGCATAGTAACCAATGGTATCATGTACTCTCTAATGACAACCCTGCAGATATAGCATCTAGAGGAATGTTAGTGGAAAATCTAAAGAAGAGTGACCTATGGTGGAAAGGACCAAAATGGTTATCTGCAGAAAAGATACAGTTCACAAGACCAAATGCATTATCTACAAATGAAGAAAGAAAAAACGAGAAAGTACAAGTTTTAACAATAGAGAAAGGTGAATCTAGAAGACCATTACATTTACGATTTGAAATACGAGAAATTGATGTATTCAAATTCTACATTAAAGGAGTTACTGAAAACAATTGTAATCTGTAAAAGATTTTTAAGGATCAAAACATTATATGAAAATTTAAACAGCATTATAAGTATAGAAGAATTAGAAGAAGCGCACAAAATTTGTATTAAATCCTCACAAGAAGAAGAATTTTCGGAGGATATACAATGTATAAGAACAAGAGGCCATGTCAAGGGATCAAGTAATTTAAAATCATTGGATCCATATTTAGATGGAGATGGTATTCTAATGGTGGGCGGTCGCCTCCGAAACGCACGTTTGAGCGAGGATATAAAAAATCCTATTATTCTGGGAACAAAAAGTAAATTAACGAAATTGATTATAGCGGAAGCACACCAAAAAACGCTTCATGGAGGAGTTCAACTCATGATGACATATTTGAGATCAAGATATTGGATTCTCAGAGTAAAATCGTTAATTAAACAATATGTTCATCGCTGTTTATTATGTGCCAAACTCAATGCAAAGGTCAAGACACAAATCATGGGCGATTTGCCGTCAGTACGTGTGACTCCAGCACGACCGTTTTTCAACTCCGGTGTGGACTTTTGTGGTCCATTCCAGGTTCTGGCGAGTAAAGGCAGAGGATCTAAAACTACTAAAAGTTATATCGCAATATTTATATGCATGTCTACAAAGGCCATCCATTTGGAATTAGTTGGTGATCTCAGCTCGGCGGCATTTATCGGCGCTTTTAAACGTTTTTGTGCTCGCAGAGGTAAATGCACTCACATATGGAGTGACCAGGGAAGAAATTTTGTTGGCGCAAATAAAGAACTTTGTGATGCATGGAAGGAAGCAGGTCTGCAATTTGAAGGAGAAATTTCAAATCTATTGGCCGATGATGGAACCCAATGGCACTTTATTCCGGCATACACTCCAAACTTCGGCGGCTTGTGGGAAGCAGGCGTAAAATCTACCAAATTTCATCTAAAACGAATCCTTACTACACATTTGACGTTCGAAGAAATGACTACTATACTCTGCGAAATAGAAGCATGCTTGAATTCACGGCCATTATGTCCTATAAACGACCACACAATTGAAGCTCTAACACCAGGCCACTTTTTGATCGGTGAAGCCCCGGTCACCGTGCCGAATCCAAATTTAAAAGACTTAAAAGTGAGTAGTCTCACACGCTGGCAATTTACACAGAAGCTACTTCACGATTTCTGGAATAGATGGCAGAAGGAGTATGTTACAAGACTTCAACAACGACCAAAATGGCTTAAGCGCGAAGTAGAATTTAACATAGGTGATATTGTTCTCATAAAGCAAGACAATCTACCACCGGGTAAATGGTCTTTAGGGCGCATAGTAAATAAATTTCCTGGTCCAGATGGCCAGACTAGAGTATATAGCGTTAAAAATGGTGATAGTGTAGTCAAACGATGTGTCACAAAACTGTGTACCTTACCAATAGATAGTAGTGCCTAGTTCATGGTTAAAATAAGATAAGTTATAATTTTTTATATAAACAATATTATTATGTATTGGAATAGGTCGTATTTGTTTGTATAATCTTCCTTAAAGAAATGTATTTTGTTATAGTTACACGGTAGTAATTTGTTATTGCCTTATATACTTAAATATTGAATAAATATACAATCATTATGTTTAAAAAGGACTCAGAGGAGTCCTTTGGTGGGCGGTATGTTAAATCTATATGCATCAAATATGGTTTGAGTACTTCTTAATTACACTTTGTGTGTAGATTGTTATTATTTTTTATAAAATCAGTCGCTAAATACAATTGCATGCGAAAGGACGTTTGTTTTATTAAATCATACTCCAGTATACATAAGAAACTCGTAATTACTAAAAGAACCTTAAATACTATAACACCTTCAATAATTAATCAAACGGAACTTCGTTCCATCCGGGTGTCCCTTGAAACCTCTTAGTTTAAAAATTAATAGATATTGCCACAACATACTATTCAACATACGGATAGTAAAATGTCACAAAAAGCATCAATAAAACTACCTCCAATTCTGTATGCTGTAAATACAATTTTAATAACAAGTTTTTTAAATATTTATTTTTTAGGTTAGCATATGATATGCATTTTTAAATCTCATATTTGAAAAGCTTCTAGTGAAGCGCAGTCGTTAACGAACCTGAACAAATTACAAGAGCTCTTTCGCACTTTAATATTTAACTAGTTGCTGCTTGAAGCCTTGTTTATTTAATGAACATGCGTTTATAATATTATTTTATTATTTAAAAAATGTAATGTAATGTAAATAAAATGTGGAAAAATTTTTTTTTGGCCGGTGAGTCTTATTTTATCTAAGTTATTTATTTTTCTTATTATTATGTTTGAATAAATATATCATACTTTGTTCAATCACTAATGTCAAAAATAATGCAAAATTTTTATGTATTACATACTATAACATATTTTTTTTATGATATTTATATATAAAACAATTACAAAAATTTTAAACACCTATTTGGGGAAGGGCTTATGAATATAATACAATTATAACCATAACCTAGAGTTTCATTTGGAAACTAGTTCTCTGACGCAAATATTGGGCAAATATAATTTAATTTTGTATGATTGCTGATTGGGCAAATATTGGGTAAAATTACACACTAAGGAAACTAGCTCAATATATAAAAAAAATCATTATTTGTATGCCAAAATTTTACAAGTAGGGAAAAAGATATAAACTTTCTTTGTCACACTGGTTATTAAAAAATATGATTACGCATTTATATATAAAAAAGAACCTTGACGCATGACGCAAATTTTGCACTGATCTTCAGACCTAAAAACATATTAGGCAATAGGCATTTTAAATTTTAGATCGAAAGGCCAGTTACCGCTGAACTGTGTGTGGTTTGAAGTACAGGGTGGGCCACGGAGGCGTACGAATTTAAAATCACTATAGCATTGGAACGGGTAAGGGAGCGGAGTGCGGAAGGTGGGGATCTCGGTTCTTGGAAATTTAGTGGCGATGGAGTACTTCACGGGTGAACAGCGTGCGTTCTGTATTAAAAATTATAACAAAAATGCCGACTCGTGCTTTATTGTACGACGTTTATTTCGCTCTTACTATGGATTGCATGACTTAAAACAGTGTCCGAGTGAAAGTTTGATTAGGGCGTGAGTCAGAAAGTTCGTGACTACCGGTTCGACCTTTAATCAGAACCCTAAGGGGCCCAAAAGGACAACAAGGTCAGAGGAAAACATAAACGAAGTCGGAGCTTCCGTACTACGCCATCCTGGGCAATCAACTCGCAAGCGATCAGCAGACCTCTCTGTATCAAGAACGACTTTGCGTCGAATTTTGAAGAAAGATTTAAAATATCACCCCTATAAACTTAAACTAGTGCAAGATTTGAAGCCAAATGATCACAATTTACGACGTGATTTCGTCGAAACAATGTTTGAGTGGTTTCGGAGCTTCAACAATATTCTTTTTTTAGACTAAGCCCATTTTCACTTAAATGGGCACGTAAATAAACAAAATAGTCGTTATTGGGCCTCAGACAATCCACGTTTCAAACACCAAAGTCTTTGCATTCGCCAAAAGTAACAGTTTCGTCGGCTATTTCAGCACACGGAATCATCGGACCCTATTTCTTTGAAGACCAGCGCGGGAATTCTGTGACAGTAAATACTGAGCGATACATAGCCATCTTACGCCATTTCTTTTTCCCGCAGCTGTCAGAATTTCAAGGGTACAATAGTGCGACATGGTTTCAACAAGATGGCGCCACATGCCATACATCTAACGAGAGTTTCAAAGTCTTAAAGAAGAAGTTCGGTGGAAAACTTGTTTCGCGCCGAGGTGACATTCCATGGCCACCTAGGAGTCCGGATTTAAGTAGAAGTTCCACTAGAATTTTTCCTGTGGGGTTACATGAAAAGTAGAGTCTACAGTAATAATCCGACCTCAATTGCCCAGTTGAAGGCCAATATCCACGGACAAATGACCGCAATGCCGCGCGCCATGTGCGAACGAGTTTTCGGCAATTTGAAGTCGAAAGTCGAAGAATGTTTGCAGCGGGATGGAGCGCATTTGGATGATGTTATTTTCAAAAAATTATTTTCCCAAATGTTTACTTTAATTTAAAAATAAATTTATTTTAGTATTACTTTTGTTTTGTTTTTTATGAATTTTTCAAATTCGCAAAACTCTGAGGCCCACTCTGTATATTCTATAACGCTGAGTAAAAATTTTATGTATAAATTTAGTTGTTTAGTTATATATTCAGCTATTACACTTGCCGGTTATTTTAAAACTTAATCGTTTGATCCATATTATTTTTTATAGTAATTTCTTGGAATTTTATTATAATATTCAAATTTATATTGCACTAAAACAACACTTTTAGAATTAGAAATAGCGCAGAGAACACTCCTAAAACTTATGCATTTTAAGCCATTTAAATTTTCTTCGGACAGTCTCTACTTACAGGCAGATTTATTATCAGTGAGAAAGGTAAATATTGTGTGTAGGTACAGTCCTAAAATTACACAAAACACTTAAATATTACCCTACTGTTAGCACTAGAAGAAGAATACAGTCAGTAGTTGCAGATGTTCACAGAAAAACGGTTGTTGCCAATCCTTAATATTTAATCAGTCAGCCAGATTTACATAATTGACTTAAAAAAAAAATATTTACCCTATGGCTTATAAGCAATGTAAAACGTCTCTAATGACTTGGCTAAAACCAAAACAATATGATGAAATTGAAATCTTATTAAAAAAAATGAAAAACCAATGAAGAAATAATATAAAGTTATAACCGGTGTTACTCAAGACTTGTATAAAAATTCTTATTACAGTTACGGAAGAGCGGTGTCTCCTAACACTACCTGTGTTAGGAGACACTGTCTTACCCAAAAGGAAACTCCATTCTATTTTTCAATTATATTATGTAAATGTGCTAAAGAATAAATAAACATTATTATTATTATTGTTTTATTTGGATAGTGCGAGAACTTTTTAAGACAAGCCATGAATATTGTCACTTAGTAACAATCTTAAGTTTCCGTTTTCCATGAACCCAACAAGGGTGTGTAGTGCGTCAACATTATTGTCGGACGTTAGACGATATAAGATTTTGATTGTTATTAGATATCTAACGATTAACTACGAGTTGTCAAAAGCAATATGCATCCTTATCTTATCTAAATTGTCATATATAAGATTAGGCTTAAAATTGTTGTGTAAAATTAAAATTGTTGTTAAAATATTTATACAATTCTCAAATAACACCATTTATGTGAAAACGAAAATGAAAGATTTACCAGCTTCCAACTGCGTATATTTGATTTTGATTGATTAAATTTGTTGCTCCATTTGATTGCTCGTAGTTTCAATCTATATTTTCAATTGGGGTTCTGTATTTCCAATTAGAAGTGGTCACTTTTTGTTAGTACAGATCACAACAATTTTATTATAAAATTGTATTACAAACTAATATATTAATGCTAAGAGTAGATTAAAAAAACGACGGCAGAATATTTTTTTTAGTAATTTAGCCCTAGTAACTAATTAAATTTTATATGATTGCTGCTTTTTAAATAATTTGTAATATTTATTTTATTTTTTACCATTTCCAGTAATTTAGTCTTAGTTAATAATTAAATGTTATATGTAAGATTAAATTTAATCCTAAACATTATTATTTTATAGACTATATGTATAAATAGCTACAATGGACTTGTTTGTAAACAAAGTAACTTAAGCTATACAAAAGAAATAATAAATTTGCAGATCCGGTCTGTAAAGGAAAAAGTACTGTGAGGAAATTTGTATACCTTTAAAGAAATACTTAATTTGTCAACCAACGGTGAACAAAAAGAGGGCCAGAACTCCGCAACCTAATTAACAATTTAAAAGACCAATAGACCAATCCCTGATATCCCAATAAGACACAGATAGGCCAATCCAACGGAACATAATACTAACATATATTTTATGGATAACTATAAAACTTAATATCTTAGAAAAATCTTACTTAGAAAAAAATATTTTATTTTACCCTATTTTTAACCCCCGACTAAAGAGATGGGTGTTATAAGTTTGACCTGTCGATCTGTCTGTGACAAATTTGCGGCCAAACGTATGGACGGATTTGAATACGATTTTTCTTATCCATGTTTGGTCGAAATATAAACAGTTGTCTCCAAGATATTGACGTTTAATTCGTGCGGGGGAGAGGTTCTTATGCAATAATTAGCTGTTCCCAGCGGCTTTGCCCGCGCTATATATGATAAAAAAGCCTTGTTATGAAGGCCAAAAAGTTTTCACACTTACGTAAAGTAATTAGGGATAACTGTTGCCCATGACTGCGTCCGCGTAGACTGTAAAAGATATATTTATATGGCTTATGATCGTAGTCAAGAATCACGGGCAACAGTACTTACTTATATACAGTACTTATTGAATTCGTTGCGTGGGGGGACCGTTTAATAAAGGAAGAAATTAAAATGCAAGTAATTTAACAAGGCAAATAAAGAAATAACGATATCGAATCGTATAGTCTAAGTTCTCAATGATTAACTTCGTAAAATAGACACCATCGTCAAAGTACGTACAACGGCCCCCGACGCAACGACTTCAATAAGTACATAATAATATTATATTTATTCTTTTTAGAGGTCTTTTTTTATCGGGGGTTTTTAATTTTTTAAATTATTTTTTTTGCAAATACATTTCTAATATTAATCTTACATTAAATGATGATCGTTGCTTAGTGACTTGAATTTAAAGCGTTGAGATATTCGCTGACAACAGCTTGTTATGACAAGATCTAGGTTTTTACTTTAAAAAGGTTAAGAATGCAGTTAAGAAGAACACAAATTGATAAATTAAAAGATAGTTTAATTGTGAAGATCCGTCGAAAAAGTACATAGATATTGATGCCCTTATATTTAGAAGGAGTTACGATTTTAAATATTAATTATTTAAAGAAATAGTTTAGATTACATAGTTACTGATAATAATATTCGAGTTTGATTTTAGATGTGTGTCAATATTTGTCAATGATGATTGTGTAGAATGAGTAGAAGTCAAAAATCATAATCGAAATGAAAATTTAACGACCGATTTTTTCAGAGGGTACAGCTTCGTCATTTGACACGTAAAAATCTGTTGCTAGATATTACTTGTTCAAGTAAACGAAATAGATTATACGTAAATAAATAATACTCGCGCACGAAGGTTTCCTTACCATTATATATAAACAACGATCGACTGAAATGTACCTACCAGATTTTGTTTTAATAATTTTAAAAATATTGTACCTTAACATTATTACTTATTACAATATCATTATTGTAACCACTAATTAAGTATTTTTTTTATATTTAGCTAACAAACACTACATGTAACAGTGGTTCAAGTAATTGTTCAAAGTATTTTAGAAGTTCCCAATTGTCAGGTCAGGAGGCGTCTTGCAAATTGTTTCCAAGAAATGTGGTCATGACACCGACAAAAGGATTCGATTTAGAGAACAAAATTAACGTTCTTAAATGCGCTTTGCAATACTTAACCAAAATCACTTAATAGCAGCACATGTTTTTGTGTAGGGTTAGAAAATATTAGATATTAATTTATATAAAATAAACTACCCATAAACGATTTTTTTTAAATATTTTATGTAAAAATTCTTTTTTTTATTTATTACTTAATTTTTTTTTATTACTTAAGTATTACTAAATTTTTATTTATTACTTAAGTATAACTTAAAACAATGATAAATAAAGAAACTCCCGTTCTCCTTTATAATGCTAGTTAGGATTACTCAAACGTAGATTGGCATTAATATCCTAAAATGATTAAAGCCGACCATGTATGTAGTATGTAGTTATTTATAAAACGAATTTATTTATATATATTAATTAAAATAATCTAGCAAACGGACGTGAAATATGTAAACAAATATCGAAAATTGGCTAGGAACATAAGCCATAAAAATATTATTTTTACATTCTACGTGGACGAAGTCACACACACATATATATATATATCATCAATTCCATAAAATGTACTTAAAAATCATCAAAATCGGTCCAGTGCAGAGGTGTAAATTTTTCATATAAACTTTCACCTTCTACTAGTTCAGCTAGTTTAAAAAAATATTAAAAAAAAGTAGCCTATGTTTAACCTTTAGTCTTTAACTATTCTAATTCCACCCAATTCAGTTCGGCGGTTCAACCGTTAAAGCGTAACAGACACACAAACAAACAGACTTTCACATTTATAACATCACTATTAGGGTATATAATATTAACAATAATATATACTTTTATACCTTCTTCATTTCTGCATATATGAATACTTTACTCGAAAAATGTTGTCTGGAAGTAATCGCGACTTAGTGATAATTACACTTTATATACATTATGTTCTATGTATATTTTGCTGTAATGTGATTGACAATAACATAATATATAATACATGATTATATAACAGAACACGATTGATTGATTAAAATAAAAAGGGTCTAATAGATAGTCTAACAGATACTTTTATAACACATTTTTTTAGATATATTGCTACAATAATTTACCTTTAATGTTTTTACACAACTATACCATTTTTTTTACATAAATATTGATGTCAGAATTGTTGTTTATTGATATTGGTAATAGCTTTTTAGGATTTTGATCTTACCAATTTAATAATGGAACTTACAAATATTTTAATAGGTTGAGAATACAAGGAAATCAGATTATTAATATTAAATATTGATAAATAAAATGTATTTCTTACAAGCCATTGTAATACTGGTTATAGGTGTTTTGTTTCAAAAATCAAATTTTAACCGCCTCCGTCTCCTTAGAAAAAACATTTTAAAAGTGATCTTACTTAAAGAATATATCAACACAAAGTTCTAATTTTATCTGGACTTTATATGGAAGAATAAGACTTTCAAAAAAACATTCAATAATTTCAACATTCTTTTCATTGTTTTTTCATTGCTACAGCTTTGCTCCCCGTCTCGGTGAATTATTAAAATATCCCAATAAAGACGATCATATATATAATGCTTAATTTGTTTATTTTTTTTAAATTATGATATCATATTCTACGACGTCTTATAAAAAGGAAAGAACTAAATTTATAGATAAGAATCTATAAATTAGCTTTATGGACTTGTAACACTAGAAAAATTAGTCAAAAGTTAAAATTTGTTTCTAGCCGTTTATATAAATGTTATGAAATTATCATAGACACAGAGATTATTGTTTGGGGGATATTAAGTAGCATAAAATGTAATCCGGTTTCCTAGTTTTCCTAAACATATTTAATCTTATTATGGAATTTCACACATACTCAGATAATGGTTAAACGTGATGAAAACACAGAATACACGAAGATCTTCAGACTTTTGGTTTTATTTGAACAACGAATCAAAACGCTCCGTGTATCTCCGTATAATTTACATATACAAAAGATGGCAAGTTTTGTAAAGAAACTTTCAGTGTATCTTACAAGAGTGTGGCCTTTTATAGCCTATTTATGCAACAAATTAAGAAATAAGAGCAGTTTTCAAATATGCGAACGAACCTATCAATTTTATGAACATAATTTAATTTAGTTATTATTTTATTAAAACTGCATTAGTAAGTTACATCATCTTATTTGAATTTGAATATATTGAATCAAAGTTTCGGCTAAATTTTATTGAACAAAGTTGTAATTTATTAATATAAACTCACTTATATTTTTTATTATAACATTTATTATATTTTATTATAGCCTTAACCATAATAATTGAAGCTATACATTTCAGAAACGTTATTAAGAATTGAGAGTACAGTAAGCATTTAGTGTTTTCTAAGGTTTTCACGAGTACTACACATTGAAATAAAACTATTTTTAAGGATTCAACTTGCGTATATTGAATTAACATTAATATTATTAACATTAACATTTTAATCTAACCCGACGTTTCGAATGCTTTGCAGCAATCGTGTTCACGGTAAGACGAGATGGAGGTGTCTGTCAGTAAGTCAATTAATTAGTCATCTACCTCCAACGGTTTCTAAGCTTCCGGGCGTACAGTTCAGGATTCACACAAAACGACTTTTTTAACTAAAAATTTAAACGGAGCTACTTCCGTAACCGTCCTAACGCTTGGACCGCCTACTATAAGACCGGGATCGTAAGAGGTATATTTAGTATTCCGTCTACCCAGACACAGGCTAAAGCATTTACTTGGTTTTGTCCTCAATCCGCCCGTTCACGTACAGAAATCCTCAACTACATTTAAAAGTACCTGACATTGTTTTGGATTACGTGGGAGAATCTTGAGATCATCTGCAAAATCTAGTATGGTTTCTGTGTATTTGTAGTTAAACTTAAACCGATAACCCCACTTTTTTTCGTTTCTAATTAATTTGTTAATTAAAATATTATCTACCGTATGAAATATAATAGGAAAATACAACAACCCTAAAAAAAACAACGTTATAATTAAGTGGTTTTAAATGGTTTTCATTAAAAAATTAGAGAATTTTAACTTTGAATATTATGATGCAATAATGTCGCGAACTACCGTATGAAAGTCATACCATTTAAGCGCGAACATCATCAGTTCATATCGTACCGAACCAAAGGCGTTCTCTAAGTCTATCCAACAAAACGCAATTTGTCTGTCGCTAGTTCTAGCATATTTAAGACTTTCCGATATTAACGTATTATCCAGGCATCCAGAAATTTCGGGCAAAAACTCTTTCTGGTGATTAAGCCTGAAATATCTATTGTTAATCATGAATTGTCTCATTTTTGTTTGTAAAATAGAGAAAAATACTTTAGAAATTGTATTTGTTAGGGCTATCGGTCTTGTATCCTTAGGATTATTGACATTGTCGTTTTTCGACAAAAATGAATTCGAATGAGGACAAAAAGGGCTTTTTCGAATGATACCGGTATTTGCTTTCTTGACCAGATTTTACCGAATGTATTTAAAAGATGTTTATGGAGCGACGGACATTTTTGTAAATTATATAAGGGACACCATCTAGACCTGGTGCTGACTTAGATGGTTTCATTTTAATTATTTTATTATTTTCCTCCATAGTTGGTGGATTATCATGAAAATCTTCAGTAGGAGTCTCAGGTTTGTGTTCGTTTGGATCCTTAAATAGTTTTTAGTTTTCTGGCTCTTCATATGTGCTTTATTAATAATAAAACTCTCTTACCGCAAAGAATCAGCCATTTCAGTCTTTATATTCTACAAAACACCTTATATGAACTGCTCACCAATATACTAAAATGTTAACTATTTAAACCCTTTACTATCACTGTTACACTTTATTATACTAGTTCTGTTAGATAACTTAGTCAGACTTAGACTCACACTTTCTCTTAACCGAGCTGCGATTTATATACTTATTATTCTTAGTCAAATCTATTTTTCTATACAGAGATTTTTGGCCAAATCAACAACTTATATCTTTATTTTTGGTCTTTTCTTAATTTTGATAAAAAAATTTCAAGTTCACGAATATACTAAAGCAGTTTGTGTGATAAAATATATTTTTACAAAGGTTTCCGACCTCGTTTGTATATATATCTCAACAATGCTTCAGACATCTTTGTATGTTCTGGCGACACTTTCATTTATCCGTGTCTCCACCGGTTGGGAAACAACAGTGTCTCCTTTTGTTAAAACTATTAGCGTAGAGCTAAAAATCACTATATTTCACCTTAGAAAATGTTATAGATAACAAATATTGTTAAAAAAAAACAACAAAGGATATACTTATTTAAAAAAGTCACTTTTTTGGAATAAAATTCTAGGACATTACATCCTAAAATAATTTTATAAGAACTTCTTCGAAGCTTATTATTGCATAAAAAGCTTTCCCCCCTACACGAATAAAACGTCAATAACCTAACCTAACCATGAATAAGAACCATTTCGACAAACATAGCTTTAATTAAAAAAAACCGCATTCAAATCCGTCCACGCGTTCGGCCGCAAATTTATCACAGACAAATTCACAGGTACACAGATCGACAGGTCAAACTTATAACACCCCTCTTTTTAGTCGGGGGTTAAAAAGCAGAAAAAAAATTAAAATTTAAAAAAATACCCTGATATAAAAAGATCTCTAAAAAGAATAAAAATAATATTATTATGTACTTATTGAATTTGTTGCGTCGAGGGACCGTTTAATAAAGTAAGAAATTAAAATGCAAGTAATTTGACAAGGCAAATAAAGAAATTGCGATATCGAATCGTATAGTCTAAGTCCTCAATTATTAACTTCGTAATATATACACTATCAACGTACGTGCAACGATCCCCCGAAGCAACGATTTCAATAAGTACATAATAATATTATTTTTATTCTTTTTAGAGGTATTTTTGTATGAGAAGTTATTTCACTTTTTTTTTTTCAATTTATATGTATAATTTATATTTCTATTTATCATCGGAATTAAATCGTGCTTAATACATGTTACAGTGCTTTGATGTAATCTATTAGCCTTTCTCGGATATATAATTTCATAATATGGATTAAACATTTATAGCTTATTCAAATATCATGTGTGTGTAATAAAACTCTTGGTGAGAATTGGTTTTGGCAGTTGGATCGTCAGTTCGCCGGTTCTCGCAATTCGATAACTGTTATAAATTTTAAATAGAACATGGAACGTTTACAATTGTCTATGAACTTCTGATACACACCGCTTAAGTTAAAAAATAGGTTATATTTTACTTTCGTTTTATTTTATATAGACATTAGTATTATATTGTGCCTTTATGACATATATTGTGTAAAACATTTTATTGTTTAAGAATTGTTATATATGTATAATTGAAAATATATAATAAAAATAACATTCAAATGAAACTCGGTTTAATATTTTTAAATTAACAACTACTTAATTATGTAAGATAATTATTTAAAACCAAACAATAAAAGAGTGTTTTATAGCTAAAAAATAAAATATAAATGCTTATACATATAATTAAACTATATTAGTACACTATATATTTTTATTTATTTGATTATTATATTATGAAGGTAATAAATATCATATTTGTAGTAAATTATTTAGTTTCATATTATATAGATATAAAACACACTAAATTAGGAAGATTAGAAAAATATTTAAGAATTAACTTTCAAATTCAATTTAATCTTTCTCTCTTTTACCATTCAATACAGCCACCTAACAGCGAACTAAAACTGAAACTAATAAAATACTAAGACAAGAACAATAAAACAAGTTGAGATGAAACTTTGAGTGCAGCTTGTTTAAAACCAAATAAGAAAACTACTTTAAATACTGGAGCGTGATTGTGTTAATTTCTGTCTCAACAGATTTATAATGGAATACTGTAATAGTATTTTTACACGTACCCACTCATTTTATACATTAAATTTATTGACCGACATAAAAATTATTCTTTTTACATGAAAAATTAGTTTTCAAAAGCCTAATTATTCAGTAGAATTTAAGTGATTTTTTTGACTATACATAATATTTATAAGTAGTAATTTCTATTTATAGTAAATGAAAGCTAAAAATGCTCGGTTGTGATAACAAACGTAGATAGTAAATACTAATAGCAAAATAAAGATATACTAAAGACTATAAAATCATCAATAATTATCACATTGTCTATTGTCTACTTTAGCTGAAAATATGACTTTAATAAGTATTGAGCATAATAAGTTGATTAAGTATTTGAACTATTATACTAATGTTTGAAAATATCTATAAACATGTATAGCCATGTTAAGCTTATTTAAATTTATATAAATATAGAATGATAATAAACCGGATACGGGCAGGGATTCGAACCCGCTCTACCAACTGAGCTACCGTATCGCTGTCCACCTCGGTGAATTAAGCATTCTATATGTGATCGTCTTTACCAGGACGGTGGTGACATCTATTAAGTTTCTTTTAAAAATCACCACCGTCCTGATAAAGACGATCACATATAGAATCCTTAATTCACCGAGGCGGACAGCGATACGATAGCTCAGTTGGTAGAGCGACGGGACGGTTTCTCAGTAGTCGCAGGTTCGAATCCCTGCCCGTATCGGTTTATTATCATTCTATATTTATATAAATTTAAATAAGCTTAACATGCTGTAGATGTTTATAGATATTTTCAAACAGAAAATTATTTTTGAAATTGATAATATGCGAAATCCATCTCGATAAAAAAACGATGTTCTTGCGTTTTCATTTCAGATTTACCATTATTAAACTCAGCTCGCAAATTTGGGCACAGTGCCAACTTTTGCTACAAAGACTGCATTCTGATATTTCATTTGTAGTTCAATATTCGAATAAATTAACGTTTATACAGTGCGCTAACTCTTTATATTATTGTAACTTTTTATGTTATTTCTGCCATTATTATATTTTCATATTTTTTAATAAGAACCTTAAAACTTACATATTTTTGTATCATTATATCATTTTACATAAAACATATTAGTTATAAAATGAATGTGTTTAGCATTTTACATTTTAAACTGACAAAATAGCACAAGTTTTTTTAGTGTTCTTAGATTAAAAATTTAATACCTTATAAAATTTAATAGCTTTTAAAATCTATGTATTAAAATTACAACTTTTGGTCTGCAATATTGTTATATTTAATGTCAAAATCAGTCGAGCGTTCATAGGCAGTCGTATATCCATTCAATGAGCAATGTGCATCTTTAATTCAATTTGCAATATAAAATGAATAGGTAATTATTACACTTACAATTACTTATTTATGTTAAGTATATTTTAAAAAAGAATTCCATAATAACTCAATAAAACGCTGAACTCCTGCCCGCTTCTGGCTGTGCCACCGCGAGGGGGCAGTCAGTTTCCCTGCTGGAACTTAAAACGACTGGATCGAGGAGGCTGTTTTAAAGGTATTTAAGCCCTACGCACGTTTCTGATGCGGCCATGTCTAGGGAGGAATCAACCTACGCTTCGGCACCGCAACCTTTATTGATCAGCTGAAATTATTGAGGGCAGGGCTCGAGGTTGCCTTGAGTAGCCTGCGAGCCTGCGGTACGGCGCCAGAGCCGGGTGGTATTTCGGGGCGTGTTTTATGCATCTCCCAGGAATACCTGGGGCCAGGCTTCGGGAACTCTTTAATTTCTGCTTGCGTATTATTATTCATTGGGACATTATTCCTGTTTCAAAATGAGGGTCGTTTTCACCCGTCACGTCAAACACCTCTATGAAATAGGTCCCGGTCAGTCCAGCTACAAGGTGGGTTCATCGATAATCGACGTTCTAAGGGGTTAGAGATGGGATCCAAGAGTCCGAGGGGGTTGTCGTCCTGACGGTATCGCTGGACGTTGAAAACGTCCTTATAACCAAAACGTTGCTGTTTAAGACTGTGGTTTAGGCACCGGTCCATTAAGTGCCTCCCTATCTCCAGCGTCTGATGAGGGCATACTTGTACTATGGAGACTACAACTTTGTTACAGATATTAGAGGTAGCTGAGAGAGCTGAGCTCACAGAGGTAGCTTTGGGCTGGAAACACTTTTTTGTGGCGAACCGTATTTGAATTGATTAACTGGGGTTGTATTCTTGTATTTATATTGATGTACCTATAAAATATAAAAAATATGGTCCCGTTTCGGCCCTCCAAAAGGACCTCTAAAACACTCATAGGTTCTGAAGCCAACAAGCCAACATCTGCCACAATTTCCAATTTAACTTTGAAACGTTAAACTACAAAATATGTTTTTATACCACACAATTAATTATATTTATAAATTAATAGTTGCTCGCAATAGTCTATGATCTGATGGAAACTTTATCACGTTCAGGACAGGAGTTTTGGGATGTTTGTTATTATAAAGTCAATTTCATTTTTAAAGACTTCGGTCTAGCGATATCGAAGTTCATTTTTAGTTGAGTCTTTTTTGTTAAGGTGTTCATTATGGACAGTTTGTATTCGTATCCATATTTTAACAAGCGTTCTTCCTTTTTGTTTCGTTTGCCCGATCTATATTTTCCCATAATGAGATTTTCTTCTTTTCTTGGTTGCCCTATTTTAAAATTATAGTCTCCAATTATTAATACTTTGTCAACGGATAATGCAGGTATTTCTCTCAGATTGGTAAAAAAAAGATGTATTTCTGACTCAATGGATTTTTCTGTAGGCGCAAATGTTTGAAGTATTGTAATATTCATATCTTCAATATGCATCTGAAGTTAGGACCCTTGCGGATATACCAGGAATTTTTAAAATAAAATTTCAATATATTTTTGATTAAAAACTAAAAGCTTATATTTTCTATCTTGAAGCCGAATTTTCTGACTTCAGACAGCCTTAATATGTAACAATTCTCACTTTCAAGTACTTAAGTAAGTTCTAAATATCTTTCTTTGACGATAGGCTCTCCCATTGTACGTGCAAAACTTTTAAAATTAAGTTTGTTCATATTTTAAATTTTTATGGTGGTGGTCCATTTTTCCACGACGATTAGATGGTAGTCTTGTAAAATTAATAATTTATATTAATTAATGGTTCTGGCTTAGTTGTTAGTTTGTTCCGTCGGCTGATGACTTCATCCTTAATTTTATTCTCTGATAAAGGGGTTTTTGCTGACAATGAGTCGCATTGTACTGACATGATATCAAATTCGTTGATTCTATTGTTTTTTGCGGTTACATACTGCTTACGTGGCCTTGATGTGTTGGATGAAATAGACTCGTCCCTCTTGCTTTTTTTTTAAAGCAGAGCTTTCTTCTTTGACAATAACTTTATCGTATTTTAAGATGGCATAATTACTATTATTCTTTTCTTCTTTAAGTTTCGGCAGTAGCTTCTTTCTTTCTTATTCATATTTTTTTCAGCTTTCTTCAAGTTATTCACAAAAAAAACTAGTATTGGTCTTCCTTTATCGTTTTTATTTTCTTTCCTTCTAATTCAATGAATTACATCAATATCCCTCTTTTCCAGTAAAATAATAAGATCTCTTTTAATTTTTTCTCTCATTTTATGCAAGAGATTAAAGGATGATTTTTCGCATGTTCTTGCATTCGCAGCAACAAAACAGGCCCACATTCGATGCACTCTGCTCTATTCGTCGAGGAGATCCCCTAGCATCCATCCATCAGAGTGCCTTCAGATCACTGTATCAACTTTGACGGTAACATTTTATCAAAAGCAACCAAACAAGCCTATACTTGACGCATCCAGCTTTATTCATCTAGGAGATCCAGTAGCCTCCATTGTAACCTGGTATCTTACAATCCCTTACCTATCTAAATATATAAATATTTTGCGGACATTTTACTTTAAATACAACAAAACAAAATGTTTTATTATATATTTGTCGTAATTTGTCACTTTAAAATCTGATAGTTAACTTCACATTTATTACACAGATATCACAAATAATTCAAAGGTTTTAAAATTGAGATTTTTAGTGTTGCTTAAATAATGGTTATTTAAACATACTTTAATATATAAGTAAAATTCAAAATGAAAACTACTTTTGTTTGTAATATTTTTATTATTTATAAATAATTTGTAAAGCAAAATCAAATTATAATAGTAAATAGTTTTTTTTTAATTCATTTTTACTTGGCAGTTCGATTTGTTGTGTTCCAGTTATTTTTATTTTGTAGTCCATTGACTTTGACGTTTCACATTTCTTCTGAATTTTGTTCAATTAACACGTTATTTTTGAATCTCTAGTTTTTTTCCATAAATTTAGTTCGTTTAGTTTAGTCTATTAAAATATTAGAATTAACATTTTAATATAAACGCATATAAGCTTGATACACGTTATTTTTGTTGTTGGTGCAATTTTGGGAAGTTTTGTTATTTTTTCCTACATATGCGCAGACGCCATTTGTTTGCATATATATGATTTTGTTTTTTTTTTGTTTAGAAGAGTTGTTTAGTTTCGCTTATGCGAGCAAATACTGTAGAGCAAATAAAAATATTTGCTTCTGCATTCGTTTATGATAAAGTGCACAATATTTTATTTAAATCAAAGAGCGTGTGCTTACGCGGTAAGTGTCATATCATACATATTTTCTTTTCCAAATTTTATTTGAGTGTATGAACTAGTGATCATAGATGCTTTTATTTTGTCACAGCTTTTCTCTTTGATTCTCCTGATCTTCTTCCAATTTCATTAGCTTTTTTACATTTGGATCTAGTTATTTTCATCTTTTGTTTATCCAAATAGAACCATTTTGTTTTGGTTTGGGGTTCTCATTTCTCGTGGTTCCTGTTTTGTACATTTCTGCATATGACTACAATTTTCATTATACTACTATTGCCTAAAGCATGAAAGCTTAACGCTGACCTGCTTTCACAAACCGCTTACCAAAACGGAACGCCAAATAAAAATGTATTGCTGAGGATGTGCTGTGGTTGAACCTACATTGCTGGCTGTGGAAAGAATGTAATAGCAAAACAAGGTTCTTTACAATTATCATTTAAGCATTGTATCAAAACCAAACTGTAAGTACTACATTTTTAATTTAAATAATAGAGGTCTGTAAAATTTTACTTGTTAAAAGAAATGTTTTTTTGTATCGTTTTGAAATATATGTTAAATTGTAACTTTTGTTTTCTTTGATTTCTCTGTCAACACACCAAAAATGCACACTAATACCCGCTTTGAGATTAATAGTTCAATAGTCTATCCGGCACACTATTCAGAGAGATCCAAAAACACTAGTTCTCTGGTGCCCGATTATATTTTTGTTAGTTAGTTCGTTTGTATGTTTTTTTTATTTCTCTTATTTAGTTTTTTTTTTACTTTTTGAGAACAACGCCAATACCATTTCGGCAAGCTCACATACTTATTTATTTCTTGTTTTTTTCTTGTTAGACCTCTTTTGTCCCCTTTGCTCACTTATTCATTATTATTTTTGTCATTATATTTATTTATTTTTCATATTTTTTTAACAAAACACCATCCATCAGGGTACTGATCACTCCATCAAGTCTGACGGTAAGATCTCAGCATAAGCAACAGAATTTCCATTATTCTTCATATTTGTTTTTTTTCTGACTTGGAGAAGTTGATGATCCTATTTATTCTCCTTTGCTTTTTCCACAGTGGTGTTCATCGTTTTTTCACAATAATAATGTCGTATATTTATTTCTTCTTTATGCGTCTATTTTTGGTGCTAGTTGTTTGCGTATTTCCAGAAATTTCTCAAGAAAATCATTTTTCATGTATACATGTGTAGGTAGGTTACGCCTATTTTTCAAAATAAAATGTTTTTTCTATTTTATTGTTATTATATCAAGTCGGTATTTATCCGATTGTAACCTAATTAATTTAGTATTATGTGATTAATTAATATGATGTAGTATCATGTAACACTTTAGAAGGTTGGTATTTGTTTACTTTTGTTTTAGAGCGACGTCACTTAAGAATAAGTTAAATAAAAATACACATAAATTAAGTTGTCTTAATTATAATATAATAACTGTAATAATCATAAATTAAGTTGTTGTTGTAAATAAGTGTTAAAGTATGGTATGGTATGGTTCATTATCATTATTATACAAAGATTTCGATGTATTTTAAGTTCAATTTACTGATTGAAAGAAGAACGATCTGTAGATTTTGTTAAAGAACATTCGCTCCAAATAAGCAAAAGCGAAGGCTTATTCTATTTTAGACGCGGCTTCTGATTATTACAGTTAGTTTGTACGCGGTAGAAGTGACGGCGAGATGTATAACAGCAAAATCTTTCTATAACCTTTCTAAAACTAGCATTGTTTCATTTCTAGAACGTATTTCAAAATCCGCATTAGTAGGTTCTTCTGAAATTTTGTTAGGTTGGGACAGGAGTCTGTACAGTAAAAGTGAGCATGTCACAAGACAATTCAAAAGAAATATTTCAAATTTAATCACATAAAAACACACACAAATCTCCCACCAGCCGGTTATAATTATTAACTACATATTAATTCAGATAATGTAGGCCATAAGGAGCAAGGACTTATAATATTTAGAATTAAATTTGCGGAAATTATTACCCTAGGGAAAGAAAAAGGGGGATAAATTGAAACTTTTTATTTTTTTAATGCATTCTCTTGAAACCTTGTATTAAGGTTCATCCAGCGAAGCAAGTGTGCAGCACTAAGAGAGGATTCTTGAACATTTATCCCTCTTCCCCCTTAAGAAGTAAAAAGGTGGGTCCGACTTTGTATGACAGCTTTCAAACGTGATCGCATGTCAAATCCCCCCTTTAAACTCTTTAACATACAAAATAACATACATATATGAGTTACATATTTTTTTTTTTAACTACAAGAATCCTAATGGATACACACCTCCATCAAGGGGATGATGGAGGTGGTTAAATGAGATTCTTACTCACTAAACCTGACGTTTGCCGCCGCCGTCATAATGGGACACCACGGTATCGCTTTCGCACTCACCGCGATGCCCCGACGTGATCCACGGAGAGGGCACCCCGCTACGAGGAGCACCCATCCCTTTTTCGCAGGCTTGATAGATTATGAAGGGATCCCCTTTCCCCCCACCCAAGCCTGCTGCCTTTGAAGGGGACCGAGACCCCCTTCTAGCTGGACTCAGTCTCAGAATCGAACCGGTTCGACAGACCGACTCAACCATTGACCGTGTCCAGCTCCGCCGCCGGTTATCTCCCGGAGAGGAGACCGCCGGTCAGACCCCCTGGAAGAGCACACTCCCATAAGACCCAGTGATGCGCAGACAGCCTCACTGCAACACACTGGAGTCGAACGTGAGTCCGCTCACGTAGGGGGCCCAACGTCGAACCCGACAGGCAACTAATTTAATATCATTATCTTACTAGGTAAGGATTGTAATAAAATTCTGAATATTATTTGAATAGAACATCCTTTTCACAGTACTATACCGAGAAAAATAAATATTTTTTTAACCTCATTTTCAAAAATAAAAAAAACCTTTTCCTATACATATAATAAGATGTGCTCAGCCATGTACATTAACAATGAAATTGAGCGTTTAATACAAACTTTATAATTTCCTCTTCTTAAAATATAGTATTCGTATTTAGCCATAAAATTTTGCGAAAAAAAAATTTTAACCAGAACCGTATTTTAAGTTAAAAAAGGTATAAAACGTAATTTATACATTCTAAGCACACAAATATATGAAACACAAAGTAATTATCCATCACCATGGGGATATTTAATAGACTTATAATCGATACCTTTCGCAACTACGAAGAAAACCCATTAAAGAGCATTTAATGATAAAAGTACAAATCAAAGAATAAGTAACAATAAAATATAGTTATACATATTGTTAATTTTCGACTAAAAAGAGGGGTGTTATAAGTTTGACCTGTCGATCTGTGTATCTGTCTGTGACAAATTTGCGGCCAAACGCGTAAACGGATTTGAATGTCATTTTTTTGAATTAAAAGATATGCTCGTCGAGATGGTTCTTTTTTATATTTGGTGGAAATAGAAATAATCGTTTCCAAGATATTGACGTTTTCGTGCAGGGGAGAGGTTCTTATGCAATAATTAGCTGTTCCCAGCGGTTTTAACCGCGCTATATAGGAACAAAAGCTTTGTTATGAAGGCCAAAAGGTTTCTACACTTACTGAGGTAAAGTTCTTTATTAGGGATAGCTGTTGCCCGTGACTGCGTCCACGTAGACTGTAAAAAATATATTTATATGGCTTTTGATTTTAATGATTTTAAATCATTTTAACTCTAAATGTTTATATTTATTAATATTTGTATATATGAAACCTACCTATCTAACTATCCATATGAAAAAGTCTTGAATCATGTTACTTTATACATTTATAATTTATTACATCGTCGAAACTTTAACGCGGATCCTTATTTTATTTGATATATATATATATATATATATATATATATATATATATATATATATATATATATATATATATATATATTCCGTATTTTATAACCTTTGTACATCAGAGGGATAATGTAGAATTCTAAAGGTAAAATATTTTATTAAATCGGTCCAGTAGTTTCAGAGCCTATTCAATTCAAACAAATAATCAATTTTATAATATTAGTGATGATGATGATGATGATGATGTGGATGATTATAAAATATAGCCAATGTTCATCAGGGATAATGTAAGATTCTAATGCTTAAAGATTTTTTTAAATCGGTCTTGTAGTTTCGGAGCCTATTCCATTCAAAGAAACAAATCTTTCCTCTTCAAAATATTAGGATAGATGAATAGAAAAGCTTAAGCAATTGAAAATTTTGTGTGTCCTTAGGTTTATTTAGTAAAATTCAGAAACCAGTAACATAACTTTAATAAAGAAACCGTTTAATAAAGGAAGAAATTAAAATACAAGTAAGTTAACAAGGCAAATAAAGAAAGTAATATATGGAATCGTGTAGTCTAAGTCTTCAATGATTAACTTCGTAAAATAGACACCATCGTCAACATACGTACAACGGTCCCCAGACGCAACGAGTTCAATAAGTACATAATAATATTTTTATTCTTTTTAGAGGTCTTTTTGTATCAGGGGTTTTTTAATTATATATATATAGTTATTTGAATATTTTGTAACTTATTCTTTATTTATTAAAAAAGTTTTCTTACATAATGCACGTTTAAAGATGGTATTGGTAAGTGATTAATTTAATCTGCCAACCGTAACTATCGCTAAACAGGGGCCGTTGACGAAACATTAATTTGTGCATGTTTTAAAAGATGTATATTTTGCTTGTTTGTATGTTTAGTTACGTTTTATTAATAAAACATTTTATTTTTAACAATAATATTACTGTATTGTTTCCTTTTTCATTGATATGTAAATAAAATTGGAAATGTCAAAAAAATTATATTAGCAATGAAATGCATTGACAGTTATTGCTCTTGATGTACCCTTAGCCAATCAAATCTCGGATTAATAGTGAAACGCGAACATCATAGTTTAGGAACAAAAGACATAAATTTCTTTAGAAATAGGGCTTCAATCAAGCTACGTCGGTTAAATGGTGCATGTAGGCATAATGATGTATCCATGTAGGCACAGTGATGTAGCCCAGTTCAGAAATTTTTGTTTGTTTTTCGACTTATAAATAAGAAAATCTAATTATACTTCTATAACGTCTAGATAAAAAAAAATCTTCTCATATTAAATCAATTTCAATACAAATTAAAATACATAGGACCATAAATAAAAAAAATGTATTATCTTAAAAATATAATAGTTAGTAAATTTTTTAAAACATTATGATTACTTTAAACTTTAAAGTAATGACATTTTTTTTAAATGTAGGAGGACTAATATTTTTTGTTATCATAGTAAGAATAATCAAACTTAATAATTAAATCAAAAAATATCGTTCAAACAGTGTCTACATTCTTGCTGTGATAATGTGTAATTACGGTCAGTATTTCTCTATATAATTTGAATTGAAAGCAGCAGTTCAATGCAGAACTATGAATAAGCATTTACGATAAAACATTAGCTATTTAATAATGTAGTGCATATTTGTACTTGGTTGATTGATTTTGTTTAATGAAATTAATAATTTTATCAGACTGTAGTTATGTATTGGCAGACAACGAAGTTATTAAAAAATATTTATTTATTTAAAATACAACTTTACTGGATTAAATCTACTACAAGACTGATTTACTTATAATAATTAATTCTAATCACAAACAATGGTAAATGCCGACTCAGGAGAATGATGCAATCGACGTAAGCGGGAATCACTGCTTATGCTGTGATAACTCCTCCGTCCTTCAGAGAGAAGCTGATCTTACAGCTTCCACTAGTGTCCTCACTAGTTGGTGTCGCCTGCAGATGTTTCTTTTTCCTGGTGGCTGTTATATATTGATACAGCTTCCATAATGCTGCGCCGATCAGGAACAGATACAGGATGATAGTCGTCCAGCTTGGGGTTGACATAAGTGTTGGCCAGTCTGCGACGTCATCTTCGTCGATATCTTCAGCTCGCTCCAGAAGTTTGTGTATGTTGTCCAGTTCTAGGTCCTCTATTTTGAGTTGATATTTTACAGCTTCCACGGGTACGTTCTGTTTCAACGGCAGCGGTATGATTTCATCTATGTTTGTTGTTGTCGTGTGAGTCTGTAGGGTTATGTTAATGACGTCAACACGACAATCCTCAGTGAGTGTTACGAGATGAATTCCCGAAGTGCGTCTGTACGAGGTTTTGGTTCCACATCGAACTCGTACTATTTCTTCTTTTCTAAGGATAACCAGCCAAGTGTTGTCTCGTGTCTTCTGTATCTTGTCTTCTGTAAATACCATTTTAGCGCGGGTGCAGTTGGCGTTCCTATGTTGAACGAGGTTTATTATACAATCTTGCGATGTCCTAATGTTCTTGGTGTTTATTATCTCGCAGAGATGAGAGCTCTCGGTTAGCTGCCTGCAACTATCTTTTAGGTATGCGTACTCATCGCTCCCAAGTGCTAGGTATTTGGATTTTGGGACAATATAATATTTTGTATCAGGGATAGAATAAAGGTGGATAAGGTCATATATATTTGGGTCGGTGTTAGGGATTTCTAATATAAATGTTAACGAGTGTTCAGTACTGTAAGCTTTAACTTTAATTGACCTTTCTAAAATTCTTATATTATTTAAATTTATATCTATCACTGGTACTAGGTTAAACTTAGTTTTAAGTTGTCTTAATTCTAACACCAAATTTTGGGGACTAATTATACATAACACCTAATGGGGATGCATAACACCTAATTGGAAAAATGTTATAGCATCATCTAAAATCATTAACTTATCTAAAATGATCTGTAAACTAAAATCTATTTGAACATAAACATCTAAATATTGATTATATCTTGTTTACTAAACATATATTATTTACTAAAGTTATACTATATTTGATTACGATAAGAATTTTGAATACGTTCTGAATGCGTGGTAAACGTTTCAGAAGCCTTAATACTTGAATATAATACAGTTAATATAACCGTTGTTAATTTTAAATATGTTACATTATAAAAACATACTAAATTAAAATATTCTTTTGTTTGATTATTTGGCCTTGCTTAAGCAAAAGGATTCCCTGTTCATTATTAAAGGGATTAAAAGTTACTTTTGCTGCTGCTTGGAGCATGATTGCTCTTGCAATGAGGGCCCTGGAACAAGGTGAGGCCTTCTTAATAGTTTATAATAAACTTTTATAGACTTTGAATTTGGATGATTTCCTATTATTTCTGCAACATTATTAGGGTGCAGGTGAATGATCTTATATGGTCCTTTAAATACCGGCTTTGTTTTGTCGTTTCTCGCTGTCTTCGCCACTTGTCTATAGACTGTTTCACCTACCTTGAATGTTGTTTCCTCTGCTTCTTTGTTGCGTTTGCCTATTACCTGTTCCTTATTATTAGATATAAGAGCTGTTATACATACCTGTATTGATTCAGCATTTTCAGGGGGTTGTGAATTTGTCTGTCCGTCAGTGTCTATGTTTAAATTTTGGTTGCTAGGGCCTGCTTCCTGACCATCGTTATTTTCAGAAGGAGCGTGATTAAACATTCTATTAATTAAACCATCGTCTTCAATATCCTCGAAATTAACCGCGAGTGAATCCATACTGTGATGGAATATTTTAGCTCGAGATAACGCATCTGCATTTGTGTTATGTCGTCCTTTCTTATACACAACTTTAAAGTCATATTCGACTAACTTCAACCGCCAACGAGTCAGTTTCGAGTTAGGGTCTTTCAGTGACATCAGCCATGTTAAAGGCCTGTGGTCAGTGTAAATAGTGAACTTACGCCCATACAAATAAGGTCGGAAATACTTTATAGCCCATACTATGCCTAAAAGCTCTTTTTCAATTGTGGAATAGCGTGATTCGGTATCTGATAAAGTACGCGACGCGTACGCTACGGGTTTGTCAGATCCTACATTTCCTTGGGACAAAACCGCGCCTAACGCATAGTCAGATGCGTCTGTAGTTAGTATGAACGACTCGTCAAAATCAGGGTACTGTAATATGGGGTCGTTAGTTAATATTTGCTTACACTTATGGAATGATTCTAAAAAATCTTTTGTGTGAATAACTTTAGCGCCTTTCTTTAAACATAACGTCATGGGTTTAGTTAACTTTGCAAAGTCTTTGATAAATTTTCGGTAATATCCAACGAGACCTAAAAATGACTTTATTTGTTTCTGATTTTGAGGCAAGGGGAAATCAAGTACAGCTTTTATTTTGTCTCTATTGGGTTTAAGACCTTCGTCCGTGAGTTCATGTCCAAGGAAGTTAACGTGTTTCTGAAGAAATTCAGATTTATCAAGTTGAACTTTTAGATTATGGGTTTTAAACCTTTCAAACACTTGACGTAATCTTTCTAAGTGTTCTTGTAGAGAAGTACTGATGATTATGACGTCATCAAGGTATGTATAAACGTTAGGTAAGCCTCTAAGGATATGATCCATTAAACGTTGGAAAGTGCTCGGTGCGTTCTTTAGACCGAATGGCATGCGTAAAAATTCATAATGGCCTCTCTCCGTAGTGAATGCGGTTCTCTCTACGTCTTCTGGGTGCATTTCCACCTGGTGGTAGCCGCTCGCGAGGTCAAGGGTTGTAAAATACTGTGCGCGACACAGTCTGTCTAGTATGTCATGAATGTTCGGAAGTGGGTACTTGTCTTCGACAATCCTATCGTTTAAACGTCTGTAATCTATTACAAGTCTCCATTTAACATTTCCCGATGCGTCCAGTTTTTTTGGTACTATATGAACAGGACACGACCAAGGGGATATACTTTCTCTAATAATACCCTGCTTGAGAAAGTTATCAACTTGATTACGAATTTCAGCGCGATGTTTTGGAGGCTGTCTGTAACTACGAACATATATTGGTGATTCGTTCGATAATCTTAACTGGTGTTTAACCGCGTGCGTAAATGTTAATGGTATATTTTCAGAATGAAATATTTCACGGTAATTATAACAAAGCTTAGTTATTTCACGCCTTTCTTCCCCGTTCATGTGACTTGTTCGAATTTTATTTAAGTTGTCACACAGTTCTTTATTAATGTCAATATTCATGTCTATTGAATTTAAATCTACAATCTCGTTTTCACTTCCAGAGTAAGTCTCTAGTTGTATCGGGATTTTATTGGGGATATATTTATTTTCATTAGTATAATTTATAACAGTAGTTTTAAATGAACCAGATTTGACTGTTACAAAAGCTGTAGGGGATTCTAAACCTTCTGACCAGTATCGCGTATTATGTATATATTGTCCGTCAGTATAGTTTGTTCTAAAAGTTACTACTTTCTCACACTTGGGTTCAATTTTAATCTTGTGTAATGGGTGATTAAAAAAAATCGGAATATTAGCGTTTGTTGTGCGTAACATGTTACTGTTTAGATCGATATTACTTTTAAGACATCTTAATTAATAAAATCCGATTAATCCTTTGTACTTTGGATCAAAATCAAAAATTAAAAATTTATGAGTTAAATCTGCATTAAAAATTGGTGGTAACGGGAGATAAACTACATGGTTATGACGTGACACATTATGCGCGGTAGCGATTTGAAACGGTTCATGTTCAACAAGTAATTCAAAAATAGTATTAAAAATAACATCCGATGCAACAACGCTACGGCTCGCTCCAGTATCAATTAAGTACTTACCTCCTAATTCCGGCAACTCGATGTACGGCAGGTGCTCCCTCTCCTGCACGTTGATTTCGACTATCTCGGGTTCCTGTGTTCCTGAACCTCCATAAAATCCTGAGGTTCCTCAAAATCCGTTTCTTGACTGTACTCTGTTTGATACTCACCTTCATTTTGTTGACTATCATAAAAACTAAAGTACTCGTAATCATATTCAGGCTGTTGATTTTGTGAGTTATTCTGGGTACAAAATAGTTCCTCCACAGCAAACTGTGGTTTATTCGGCTTTGAAATTGATCTCATAGTAACGTCTGAATTTTTCTGTGGTGGGTTAATCTGTTGGGGTATATTAAAATGCTTCCGGTAGTTACCAGAGCTCCTACCTGGGGGCTGGTTTTTCCACGGTAGTAATGACTTAACTAGTTGCTCGCGTTGCCCAGGAGTCATGTTGTTAGGCTGAGGCACGTAGTTTT
Organism: Napeogenes sylphis; assembly: GCA_959347405.1. NCBI lineage: Eukaryota > Metazoa > Arthropoda > Insecta > Lepidoptera > Nymphalidae > Napeogenes > Napeogenes sylphis. The sequence goes on from OY365783.1 coordinate 24,118,513, forward strand.
GGGGCCTAAATTGCTGTTGTGGGTAAAATGGTCGTTGGGAAATAGGTAATCTATTATTGGGTTGGTTTTGAACATAATTAAATTCCTTATGCTTAAACATATTACCCTGTTGTAACGATAAAGAACCTGGTTTATTAATAGCTAGCCTTGCTTCCTCCTGTCTAGCCGCGACTATGGCCATCTCTAATGTTTCCGGCCTTGCTATTCTAACACGTGGAAATCTAAGTTATTAGTATACTGCTCAATAACCATCTCCTCATCATAACTTTTATTTCCATGTCTACCAACGGAATACAAGGTATCGAGCAACTCGCGTAATCGCTTGCCAAATGACTCAGAATTTTCAAATTTTAATTTTCGGGTTCTTATCAGCTCTTGCATCACTTGTATCTCGTTGCGGGGTTTTCCTAAACGTGTTAATAATGCATTTTTTATTTTAAGCCACGATTCTAAGTTTTCTTCGTATGCTATCGCTTCTATAGCTGCACCACTTAATTTACTTTTAATAACACTTAATAATGTGGGGTGGCTACTACCCGGTGCTTCCAATTGGCTAAGGACATTTTCAACCTCTCTTATATAAAAATTAAGTAATTTTTTATTGCCGTCATATCGCGGAATTAAATCTACGACGAGTTTAAAATGGGGTGAATCTATTACCGACATACTGATATTTTATATATTCAAAATTAAAAGAAAGAAAAAAAAAATTAATAAAAATTATAAAATCAAATAATTAACTTTGCACACTAATAAAGACAATTGAAGTATCTGGTTGCAGTTATACCGCGTTGCACTGATAATAAGTAATTATTAAAGAAACAATGAATGAAATTCTAAACCTAAATGCACTTTGGATTTTAATTAGATTTTATTTGATGAAAACTACGAAATTAACTAGGTTTATCGCGATTTCAGCTTTAAACACTTTATATTACCAAAATATATGGTATACTAAACTAAAGAATGCCCCTTCGATTTTAGAAATAGACAAACTTTCAAACTAAACTAGGTTTATCGCCATTTTAGCTTTAAACACTCTTTAACATTAATAATATATATATACTAAGACAGGAAATAGAGCAGGAACTTGGTTTATTAGCGAGAGTACTCACCACACCAGTATCTGCATCTCCCGTCGAGTCTTGAGTAGTACACGGGGACGTCCAATTCTCCAGAATATCCTCGTGTAGTCTTCGCTTGACCGCCGTTAGGTTCTGGATTACGGGAATGCGACTTGGGAATCGCCGTTTGTCAGAGTATGGAAGAGTTTGATTCCAAAACTTTTACGAAACGCCGTAATCCTACCGACTGCGCCAGTTATGTATTGGTAGACAACGAAGTTATTAAAAAATATTTATTTATTTAAAATACAACTTTACTGGATTAAATCTACTACAAGACTGATTTACTTATAATAATTAATTCTAATTACAAACAATGGTAAATGCCGACTCAGGAGAATGATGCAATCGACGTAAGCGGGAATGACTGCTTATGCTGTGATAACTCTGTATTTGACTTAAATTTTCTTTTATTTATTTATTTTTGAAGTTATACTTCTTTAGGCGCGTTATGAAAAAATGATGAGAGTGAAATTTTACGATGCGCGCGCATCTGTGACACGAAATTCACAGTATGAAGTACGGGTGGATAACTTCATACCATAAAAACTCGCATTAATAAAAGGCTCACATATCGAAATTGACAGTTCTTGCCCCCTCTCCTCTTTCCCCTCTTTCGCTGACATTGAACTGACAGAGTACAGTATTATTTGAATATGAAATAATCGTAATTATTACAGTTTCAGAGTTGATCGGCGTTGAGTTTTTAATTCCGTTTCTTATCCTCTCAGTGTCTGTTATTGTAATAATATCCTTAAAGCTTGCACGATGTATAATCATTGTGTTGTGAAGTGTTGTGATAGTAAACGAAAGGAAGTTAACTTTTATTCTTTTCCAAAGAACGAGATAGGACTCAAAAAGTGGTTAGAGACCATTGATTGTGATAGATTACGGAGCTTATCCGACCGATTCACAAGCATTTCGTGTGTCGGAAGCACTTTGAAAAAAGATTTCTGACATCATCGTCGTTGAGATCTCGTCTTCGTGTCGGTGCTTATCCTACACTGTTTACTGAAGATGAAATTATTAGTGGTATCCCTCAAACCACTCGCACCGTCATCAACAAAAGTATGTAATTCCTATGAACATATCTTCGTAATTTTCTATGTTTAGTTTATTTTGGACATAAGTTTTTAGATAAATTAACCACGCAGGTTTGATTTATTTTAAAATGAGTACCCAAATGCGATTTTCTTCAAAGATAAGAAGCAGAGATGGAGTGTAGATTTTCAAACAACTTAACAAACCCTCTGAGTCCAGAAGTCCATTAAATACTTTATATAAAAGAAGTTGATCAGACATGTGTATTAATATTGTTTTATTAATAAAAATGATGAACAATATGAGCTGTAACTTTTGAATATACATCATCATTTTCTAAACGAAGGACAGATTTTAGGATACAATAATTTGTTACTTCATGTAATTATTAGAAATGTAAAAAAACAATAATTGAATTAACTTAAAAACAGACTAGGCTCAAGTTATCTTGAATGCAGGTGGTGGCTATTAAACCGGTGACCTACTTATCTATTGTTTAGAACTACAATTACATATTAAAAACCATTACTTTATTTTAATAAAAAATAGTTTAAAATTATTGTTTTAAATAAGTATTTGTCATCATTCAAAGGTTTAAAATTAAAACCAGCTCTTTAAATGTGTCCTTTGTCTATTCTTTAGCCCTAGGCTATATATAATAAACATTTATGTATTTTCTTTGTATTTTAGTAGAGTACTTAGAATCCATAATAATTCAAATTTAATATATTTTATAGAAACTTCACACCATGACCATGACTATTCTAAGAAAAGGAGGCATGAGGATCATACGTATTGTACCTATTGTATCTAAGGGGAGACGGTTGTCTTATGAAGATAAACTTATAGCACTGTCTATAATTAAACAAAGCCCAAAATGCTACAAATTTTTACAGAAGATATTTATATTGCCATCTAAATGCACTCTTAATAAAATTATTTCTGAGTTAAACATTGAAACAGGGAACAATCCTCAAATCTTTGAAGCTATAAAACAAGAGGTAACTATTAAACCTTTAAACAATGCTATGCTTGTATATTTTTGTGCCAAAATCTATTAATTCTCCATTAACTATATAGGTTATATATAATTGTATGAGTTTATATATAATTGTTTATATATAATAATAAAAAGAGTGCAATTAGCTAATGTGCCTGTATATCAATTTGTGTGTATAATATTTGTTTTTGAATTCTGTTGAACTATATGATATTCATTCCCAAAACCACCAAAAGGGAAATTTGTTCAATTTAAAAAATAAAGTCCAAGTTGGGTCAATAATATTTCTCTAATATAAAGAAAAGTTATCATTAATTCAATGTATTGCCAACCCGAAAGAGATATTGAGTGACTTTTATTTATTATTATTATAGAAACTTTGCTTTTAGGTGAATACTTGGGAAGAAAAGAAGAAATATTGCTCAATCCTTTTTGATGAAATAGCTCTGGAAGCTGCCTTGACATATGACAAACACAAAGACACCATAGATGGTTTTGTTGATCTGACAAACATGAAAAGTGAATATTAAATAATGAAAATAATAAAAATATTTAAATAAACTTAAATTCAATTTTTTAATTTATTATTGAAGTTATACTTCTTTAGGCGCGTTATGAAAAAATGATGAGAGTGAAATTTTACGATGCGCGCGCATCTGTGACACGAAATTCACAGTATGAAGCACGGGTGGATAACTTCATACCATAAAATCTCGCATTAATAAAAGGCTCACATATCGAAATTGACAGTTCTTTCCCCCTCTCCTCTTTCCCCTCTTTCGCTGACATTGAACTGACAGAGTACAGTATTATTTGAATATGTAATAATCGCCATTATTACAGTTTCAGAGTTGATCGAGTGAAGTTGCGTTGAGTTTGTAATTCCGTTTCTTATCCTCTCAGTGTCTGTTATTGTAATAATATCCTTAAAGCTTGCACGATGTATAATCATTGTGTTGTGAAGTGTTGTGATAGTAAACGAAAGGAAGTTAACTTTTATTCTTTTCCAAAGAACGAGATAGGACTCAAAAAGTGGTTAGAGACCATTGATTGTGATAGATTACGGAGCTTATCCGACCGATTCACAAGCATTTCATGTGTCGGAAGCACTTTGAAATGTACTAAATTTGGAACAGGTAAGAATTTACTCAATTTGTACTTCTGATTGACATCTCTAAAGGTGGTGTCAGGCAAATGTAGGCCATAGCTGCTAATTGAAAATGAGTGAAAAATATTTTAATTTCAGAGAGAGATGAACCAATCCTAGCATATCAGCTAGATGCTAATTGTAACTTACCTTCCACATCTTTCTCTACGCCTACAGAAAATTTAATTGTACCTACAGAAACAATGATAATAAGAGGTACTATTATTATTTTTATTTAAAAACTAATTTATATCTCTGATTTCATTTCCATTTGTACTAATTCAGTTTTTATAATCATTAATAATTGTTGTAGATTCAGTTATTCACACCACTCCTAAATCAAGACAAAAAAAACGTGTCATTTCTATGAAAAAATCTTTGACACCTAATTGTTACCGGCTTTACTCTGAAATATATAAAGTCACGAAAACAATTGGAGTTTACACATAGAGCACATAGAGCATTGAAATTTTCAAAAGAGAACTCTTTTGAAAGAATGACAGAAAAAATGAATCCATTAGCAAAAAGCATCTCGTGGATGCAAATAAAACAATGCACGAAAAAATCTAAGGGGAGACGGTTCTCTTATGAAGATAAACTTATAGCACTGTCTATAATTAAACAAAGCCCAAAATGCTACAAATTTTTACAGAAGATATTTATATTGCCATCTAAATGCACTCTTAATAAAATTATTTCTGAGTTAAACATTGAAACAGGGATCAATCCTCAAATCTTTGAAGCTATAAAACAAGAGGTAACTATTAAACCTTTAAACAATGCTATGCTTGTATATTTTTGTGCCAAAATCTATTAATTCTCCATTAACTATATAGGTTATATATAATTGTATGAGTTTATATATAATTGTTTATATATAATAATAAAAAGAGTGCAATTAGCTAATGTGCCTGTATATCAATTTGTGTGTATAATATTTGTTTTTAAATTCTGTTGAACTATATGATATTCATTCCCAAAACCACCAAAAGGGAAATTTGTTCAATTTAAAAAATAAAGTCTAAGTTGGGTCAATAATATTTCTCTAATATAAAGAAAAGTTATCATTAATTCAATGTATTGCCAACCCGAACGAGATATTGTGTGACTTTTATTTATTATTATTATAGAAACATGACTAATTAGTAATTTGCTTTTAGGTGAATACTTGGGAAGAAAAGAAGAAATATTGCTCAATCCTTTTTGATGAAATAGCTCTGGAAGCTGCCTTGACATATGACAAACACAAAGACACCATAGATGGTTTTGTTGATCTGGAAGAAAAAACAAATGATTTTGCTGACCATGCACTTGTGTTCATGTTAAGAGGAGCTATTTATAAGTGGCAGCAGCCTGTGGCTTTCCATTTTTGTAAAGGAGCAACATCAGCAGTTACTGTAAAAAAAATCATTAAAAATTTAGTAGTTGCTGTAGATAAGGCTGGACTTTTGCCCATTGCTCTTGTCTGTGATCAGGGTACAGCATTTCAATCTGCGATAAGAACCCTTCAAGAGGACACACGAAGAGAACAAATAATTGCTGGTGTAAGAATTGGTGAGCATCTTAAATAAATTATACCTATTTTATTTATTTATTATTTTATGCCACTACAAAAGGTCTGTAGACATTATGAATAACTTCGACTTATGCAACCTGATCCCATAACAACTCACTATGATAGGCTTTCCACCCCTGTACTGCGGTAACCCCTGTCCAAATCAGTACGGGCTACCGCCCGTAACATAAGCAAACCAACTTATCTATAATAGAATTAAGTAAAAGTGGATAATAACATTACTTTTTATTTCAGATGACGTGATCATAATTAATAATCATTCACTGAGTGTGATTTATGACCCACAACATCTTATTAAAGGATTGAGAAATATTTTTTTTATAATCCACATGTTTTTGGTTTGAACATTCACGTGTTTCAATTTCATACAAGTGCGAATTATATATGTGCTAATAAATTATATTCACTAGTGATTTAAATGAAATATTGTGTTGATTATTATTATTTACTTTTTAAAAATAAATATTAGTGAAAAAAATTGTGCTTATATACTTTTTCAAGTGCTCTATTATAATTGAGGTTAACTATTGGTATGTATTATTTATTGATATAAATTAAAATATCATTATTTAATATAATAATTAATACTAAATATCATGAAATTATTAACATTGAATATTTGTTATTGGTTATTTAATATTTACAAAATAAAGAAATAAATTTAATAAAATATTTGTGATACAAATTAAAATTCAACATCAAATTAAAATATTAAAATTAAACTAATTTTTAATATTTATTATTAAATTGAATAAATAATAAATACTTTAAAAAATAAATGAACAAATTTCATGAAAGCTTTTTGATAAACATGAAAAGTGAATATTAGATAAAGAAAATAATAAAAATATTTAAATAAACTTAAATTCAATTTTTTAATTTATTATTAAATTTATTTATTTACTTTAAAAATATTAAATAATCAATAATTAACATTTAAAATTTAGAATTTCAAAATATTTAGTACAAATTATGTCCTATCCATTTATTTATTTAATTTTTCAAATTTAAACTAAAATTTATTGACTGTTTTGACTATCCTTTTCCAGTCCTTTTATTATTTCATTGTAATTAATTATTTGCATGCAATTAAAAAAACAATTTTTTAATGATGCCAAAGAAGTATAACTTCTTACGCGCGTACATAAGTACACGCACAGTTTTTTTAACATACACACAAAAAATACTTATAAGGTAAGCATATTTTAACGTAGATTTGTACAAGGGCACTAATTATTTTAAAATGGAATCTTTTAAGGCAGACCTGTGGAAGGAGAGTGTAAAAAAAGTGGCAGTATATGTGCGCGCCATATGATTATGAAAAATTAATAATTATAATTATGAAAAAATAAAGTACAAAGTAAATGAAAGTTTTTACAAACAATTACAATATTCTTAACTAAAATTATAAAAATTAGAATATTCTTAATAAAATAAAAATACAAACGTTAATTATTTTATAAAATATACAGCATCGTTTACGTTCTTACAATGCAACGGTTCCCCGGTACTTGTATCGGGGCTTTTTAATATATTTTTTTTAAAGATAAACTCTGATAGATGTTTATTGTGTTCTACAATCTCACTAATATAACCATAAAAGAATGTGAGTAAATCATATGAAGTTGAGACCTACTACAAGGAGGAAGATTCAGGACCGTGAGGAAAAAAGAATCGATCTCGGAAATAACCTGGGAAGTTTGGATTGTAAAGAATATGGGCAAGAAGAACATAAAATGCGAGAAACACTTTAAAGTAAGAGATGTATAATTTGTAATTGTGTAGATTAAGAGGACAATGATTATATGACTTGTAACAATAGGGCTAATAAAGTCGCTAAGCCAAAACCAAAGCCTCCATATTAAATAAAGAAAAAGAAAAGGTTAGAAACATGGTCGTATTTCTTTAATCCAAAATTAAATCTGATCCAAAGATTTTGAAAATATTCAAATTTATTAATGAGCTGCATCATCCAAGTAACATAGTCGATAGTGGGTTGAATAAGAGTTCAAGTAAGGGGTCTTAGATCTTAGTTTTTACGGTCAGGAAGTTTTGTAAAGACTTCTGCGAATGAAATGGATATTGAAGCTTGCAGCGTATCTAAATACTTTAGGTATTCTAAGATAAGAAGAAGACAAAAATGATTTCAAATTAATTCTACCGCATGAGTTTTAAACGCATTCAGTAATACTCCATAAGATTAAGACCAACAATTGATGTGATCTAAATTAATTGCAGCTGTTGCCTGACCGGCATCAATATTAAACTGAAGGTAAATCTGCAAGTCATGAGCATAAAGGTGAAAACTAGAAGAAATTATTTTAGTGACAGTTTTAATAAAAATCCGAAAGAGTAACGTAGCAAGGACACTAGTGAGATAAGCCCATTTAGAGATGAGTCTAAACAAGCACATTATGCACTTGCAAGTCACAGATCACTATCTCGAAGGTAAAAACAAAACCAAGCAATTGTAGAAAAAAACATGTTCATAGATCTCAGTATACCAAGTAGAATGTCAAATACAAAGTTGACAGAAAATGCTTCTGAAATCCAGATATACTAAAAAAGTTATATACTTTTTCTCCCTAGACAAGCATATTATGTCGTTTGTAATCTATAGGAGAGCAGTTGCCGTACTATATCCAGGACAAAAACTAGACGTGTAAGGGAAGATAAGAATATTATAAAAAAATTATGAAAATAATTAATAATGTGTTCAAAAAGTCTATAGAGAAAAGGTATAATGCATATGGTTGGAGATACAAATAGGGTTCAAAACTTTAACAGGAGGATTTTTGCAAGTCGAAAGAAAGTAAGAACTGGAAAAATAACACTTCAGAATGTGCGTTAGACGTTCTTGCGTCTTTCGGGCGTCACGTGCCTAATCCTTCGCTTTTTTGTAGTCATCTCTCTTTTTAGCCTAGTGAGTTCGTCGTTCCACCAGACAATAGGGGGCTTATAGGCTTATGTATGGAATAGTTTTATTGCTTGCCTTTTGTAGTATCTTTGTGTAGCTGTTAAATATTATCTTGTCTAATTTTTGTTTATTATCTATATGTTCAATTGCATTTTAGTTCAGTTCTTGTCTAAATGGAGGTTTGTTGGTAATTATTATATACCTTTGTTGTTAGTTTTCTTAATTTCAGTTACTATTTTCCTTTTTATTGTAAATGTTATCCCGTTATGGTCCGATTTTGCTAGTTCTGTATGGATACAGATATTTGGGAAAGTTGAGGGTTGGATGGTTCAATCGTCAGGTCATCAGTCTTAATGGTTACGTCCACTACGCTCAAGTAAACTCTCCCCGATTCTTGCGGACGTTTTCGAATGAAGGTTGGCTGCCTATGTTGAGTATGTTGAGACCATTCATTTGAGGGTCAGTTTATGCCTCGTATCATAATTGAAAACTAACTCATCGGTTAAACCATTCACGATATTTAGACGTAGCAGAGACCGCCTAGAGTTATCCGTGTACGTAGTATATTGGTCAGAATTAGTGCCCATTATATTAAAAATAATTCCCGTAATATCGATTCTTCGAGAACACAAATTAAATTCGTTCTTGAAATTTGACCAGCTGCGGTCATTAATTATCCAATATTGAATCATTGAAATACTGAGAATATATATTTAAAAAACGACCAAACCCAAACGACCAAATAGAGACATCTATGTTCAGCACATACATGTCTATCGCTATACGTAAATCGGTTCAGAAACTTCGGAGAAATCGGTGTACATACATAAAAAAATATATATATACCGGCCGAAGTGAGGACCTCCTCCTTTTTGAAGAAGTCGGTTAAAAATAATTATTTTAGTCCTAATAATTATCAAAACTGAATTATATTAGCTAATTAGTCAATAAAAAATTAACTAACTACAATATAAATTTATCAATTACAATATAATTAAATAACCGACAGAGTATAGTTTAATAAGTAAACGCTGTGTGTTTCCGGCATAAAAGCGGCCCTTCGACGCGATTGTCCGATATCGTCTGATCTTCTATTTACGTCCATCTTTCTTAAAATAAAGATAACAATATATATTTCAATTTCTAATGAATCTATTATATATTAAAACGGTAGTGACCGTTCTTCAATCTTTATCAGAATATATATTTTTATATATACCTACTTTGAGCACAGCATAATTAAAACTCTTTTTAAACTTCTTGATATTTTTAAAACAGGTGATTTACCATTTATTCATTGACTGGTTTTATGTACAACAGGTATTTAAAATTAGCAGATTAACTTTAATCTGACTAAATTCAAGTGAAGTCACGTAAATTCAAGTGAATTATTGTAATAGTCTGTCGAAGACAATAAAACCGTTTCGGCAGTTGTGAATGCCGATTTGGTCTGAGCTTGTCATAAATCTCTATATCCAATGTGTTCAGTCCGTTGAGTTGATTTAACGGAATTAAATGTTAGATAAAATTGAAATGTGAAACCTTAGTTAAAATTTGGGAACTGGTCGTTTTCATTATAAAAGTTATCTTATAAGCTTGCTTTGATTTACAGACAAGACAATTTAACTGATTTTTATATTTGTTGTTTTGAAAAAAAAAAAGTAACTGAATATGTAACCTATGAATTATTGTCATTAAACCATGTAGTGAAATATTTTTTTCGTGAAGGTTGACAGTTTTGTGCTTACGTTAAACAAGAACTCCAAATATAATTCAATAAGGAAATTATTTACTTCAATTACGAAATTTACACGAGGTTAGCCTGGCAGTATAGGGCCAAGTTAAACTAGTAACTACGGTAGTTAACGCGGCAACCTACAGTTGTTCATTTCTTTACTACTACTGTATTTCTATTTTTACACACCTTTGTCTTCTTGAACAAAATAAATCATATTATATGTTACTTTTTTGTGAAATCAGTAACCTATTACCTTACTTTAATAAATTTAGTTAATTAACCTTCTACCACTAAGCTTACATATGTTTTAGTGAAGCCAATAACTTATAACTTTTAACAACTTATAACTTATAATCAGACCCACTTTCAGAATTTTACATTACATTAAGTGTAAAAAAGAGATAACATCCTGAAATAGTATATTAAGATTTTCCAATAGATTTGACCGTTATTCATTTACGAATTTTAACCTAAATTTCGAGGTTATTTTATGGGCCCTAAAATGTCTATTTCCAAATAGGTATGAATATACAAGTTACAAAATCTTTTTCGCCTAGTTTTGAAGCAATTTCCTATATTTATTTCACTTACGCGGTGAAAAATCAACACCTTAATTAGGTAATTCAAGAACTGGTGAAGCCTGCTTATGAACTACCCTAGAAAAAGACCGGCTCGTATCCTCGCGAGGATGTCCTTAGAACCAGCTAAGGGAGAAAATACAAGTGGAGATCATCTTTTACTACTTTTTCGAAAGGTAGATGAAATCTTTCCAACACCCAAGAAGGGTTGACGTCTGGCAGGCGGCAGGTCATACATGCTTTGCAATAGGTAAAGTTAACAAATTGCGTCCGAAATAGTTGGGATAAGGTAAGTAATTTTTTTTTTAATTTTGTGTTGATTTTTTTTAGTAAACCATACAAAAAGCATTAGATTCTTATTAATAAATACATAATGACCTTTCGGAGATAGAATATAACCTGAAAAAAACCTCGTTTATTTAATTTTTAGAACAATTTTAATACCACATACATTAATATATTATGTGTGTTCCTTTTTATATTACAAACATTTTATAAAGAAAATGCTTCACCTAGCTTCGCTTCGACAACCTAATAAAGTAACGGGAACTAGACTATTTGTATCGGGATTTATGTTCATAGGTACTGCCATCCTTCGAACTCTTTGCCAGAGCAATCTCTTGCTAGACACCTTCAGTAGAAATATTGTATTTTTGTAAATGTTTTTCTAAACTGTCTTTGAAAAAAAAGATTTAATATAATATTTCGATGTTTACATATGTACACAAATTTTCGTAATTGATTTATCATTATTAGTTACTGTTAATATATAAAGATAATAATTAGTTATTGTATCACAGTATTTTTCGAAACTATAATTTACTTTTTTAATGAGCTCCAGTAAATGATATCAACTTAAGATGATATCATGTGCTGTAAAAAGGAAAAAATATTTACTGTGAAACTTTTACCTCTAACATAGTACATAATAAAATAAGTATAACATAAATTATATGTACTTTTGGGATTCATGTAGAAATATAATTTAAAAAAATATGTGTGTGTGTTTATGTATTAGTGTACACGTGTAAGAAGTGAAACTTCTTTATGACATAATTTTTTGAAAAATGATTCACTAATTACAACTTTACAGGAATGGCTAATTAAGCTAAATTAGATAAAGTTTAAGCAAAAATAAAGATGGCGCGTAACAGAAAAACGTTACAATTTTTTGACATTGCTATAAAATTTCTCCCATCCGTCGATAAAAAAGTTTCACTTCAAATATAACGGAAAAATGTGACTTAGAAATAAAGATGGCGCGTAACAGAAAAACGTCATAATTTTCATTAATATTAATTAATTAAAACGTAAGAAGTGAATCGACTGTTTCTGACGTATAATATTCTCATAGAAGAAACACATAGGTACCATAAAAACAGACCAATGTACACAATCCACTTTAAAAATAATAACTTTAGGCTGCTTAACATGTTGGATCGTCACTATATCACAAATAAAATTATTCTTCATCATGGTTTCTGCTGTTTCGAGTTGTTGTTCGTTCTATTTATAGCAAAACAGACCTTGTAAAGATCAGGACCCCAATGCTCTATTTCTAAGCCAAAACTCGTATTTCTTTTCATTCTTACTTCTTCTATTTCAGACAATCAATGTATTTTAAAAATATTATAAATTATATTTCATAATTTCTTCTTCATGTTATAATCTTGAATTAATTTATTAGTTTCAATAGCAAGGCCATAAAATCGTATTGTCCAGTATGTAATTACAATTCATTATTTAATTATAGAACTCTAATCCGATAATTTTATTTTTGGTTAATGTAAATTGTGTTTTGTAATCCACATACTTGTCATTTTGATTATTTAGTATTTCATAGCATCATGGTGTAAAAGAGATGAAGCTATACGAAAAAAGCTGGCGCGTAACGGAAAAATGTCACCGTAACGAAAAAAATTTACACTAAATGTTTTTCCAACCCCGATAAAGAAGTTTCACTTCAAAAAAATAATAAAAATTCAAAGTAATTACAACGTTAAAACTTATTTCGCAATAAAACTATGACACAAAACGACATATCTACCACAGTAATAAAATGATAGATAAACTACTCAATGTACGAGTAGGTACTCAAAGTAGATACTCACCGACTCAAAGAACACACTGACAATCACTATTCCTAGACCTATGTCTAAGCTTAAGCTCTGTAGGTTAATAGAGCTTACCAATTGTTTACTAAATTATGGATTGAGCCCTACAAATTATTTAGAAAAACCCTCGACTCCTAACAGTACATATTAAAATAAAATTGTAAAATATTTTTGAATATTGTTTTTACATATTATATACAATTAATGACAAAAGTGTGTTTCTATATATTGTTGAAAGTTTACAGGTTTGTTTGTACTATTGTATTGTATTGTCTTCATAAATTACAACTGTATTCTAAGATATATAAAATTAAAACTTAATAGATCAGAAGATAGTATACATAATATATTCCAATTTTAAAAAATGAGTATGGTAATTGACATCACTATTATTGTATAACATTTTCAATATCAGATAGGGTTCATACTAAGGAAGTAAACCAGACAAAGCAGACAATTTTAGTATTGCATTTAAATTGTTATCTGCTACTTAAAGCATAAAAGTTTTATTACCGATCACGAATAGCATTCAAGTTTTTTCCGTTATATTTTACTTTCCAATTACAATTGTAGATACTAACTAAGCCTTAGAATCGGTCAAGAAAAGTAAGTGAATAACAGTTTTTGCCTTAATCACATACTAATATTTAAACATTAGATAATTAATAAAGATCATATAAACATCATATAATAACCACTAAATAAATCGTGGTTTTAATTGGTATGTTGTAATTAATGTTAATTAAAATTATTAATTAAATGAAATATTTAAATTGCACCATCTTATTAAAAAAGGAAAACAATTTAAAGACCTTCAAATTGATTGATAGTTAATGTTGCTATAAATATTTAACATTTAAAACTAGATGGTGTTCGTATAAAGTTATTTGAGCTTATTTAAATAACATCTAGGTAAGTTAGAATGGTTCATACCAGTTTTGTCTATTCTTTAATATAAAAAGAATAGACAGAGGACTAATTATATAAGAAATTGAAACTAGACATCGCAGTCATTCTGCCACAAATGTGTTTCTGGTGAATTCTTTAACATAAAACAGGAAAATATCTGATTCGACAATATACTAATTTCTTTTACGGCCTTACGTTATGGTATTATTACATTAATATTTCAATAGGAATAAATTGTCTATTTTAATATTAGTATGTTTAATGATCCTGCATGCTAAATCAGAATCATTTTAAATTAATAAAATATATATGTTGTTTATCTTTTTTATATATAAATGTTTCATGCCCCTGAATATATATACAAAAGCAGTTCGTGTGACAAAGTATTTTTTACAAAGGTTTTCGACCTCGTTTTAATATACTTTAACAATGTTACAGACGTCTTTGTGTGTACTGGCGACACTCTCATTTATCTTTGTGGAGCGGTTGGAAAACAACAGTGTCTCCTTTTGTTAAAACTGTTAGCGTAGAGCTAAAAAACATTAAATGTCACCTTAGAAAGACGATGATAGATGAATTTATAGAAATATAAAAAAATCTATATAGATAATAAAAATAATCACTGATCCATTTCTGTATATTGAAATTATTAAAAAAAAATATGATGAGGGGCCTTTATAAGAGCAAGAAAACCCAAAACAATGGTTTTTCATTTTGACTGTATGTCTGTATGTTTGTGCAAGCTAATCTCAGAAACGGCTTAACTAATTTGAATTTTAATGTTTATTTTATCTAAATCAGTTAAGAAATAAAAAAGTTATGTCAATTTATGTCAATCACGTAATAAATACCTTGCAAATCTTATTCTATACACTAGCTGTGCCTGCGACTTCGTACGCGTAGATTTCGATTTTGATAAAAAGTACCCTTTGTACTTGTAATGTTTTTTTATATTGTCTGTTCGTCTGTATGTCTGAATGTCTGTATGTCTGTATGTCTGAATGTATGTATGTCTGTATGTTTGTTCACGCTAATCTCAGAAACGAATAAATCGATTTGGATGCAGTTTTCGAGAATAAATTATCATGGGATTCACTTTATTTTGTGTTTTTTTTAACAATCGGTTAACAAATAAAAAAGTTAATAATCTCTTATTGTCGTACCATTGCTGCTTACCATTTCGAAGGTTTATAATTTTTACATACATTGGTAAGTACAAAGGGTAAAATTTATCAAAATCGAAATCTACGCGTACAAAGTCGCAGTCACAGCTAGTTAATAATTAATTGTTAAAAAAATATAAAATTATTTTACACATCACATCTAAAAACTTGTTATTCACTTTAATAGGCTAAACCGGTAACACAATTATAGGAAAAGATGTAAAAGAATCCTACAAAAATATCTATCCATTGCATCCATTTGTCCACATTTGTCTATGAATTTCTTAAACACACCGCTAAAGTTTAAAAATATTTTACTTACTTTATTTTTATACGGAGATTAATATTAATTGCTTTTGTGATATAAAAAAATAAAATAAATTGGTATAAAAAAATATGGCTTAATAATTGTTATATGAATATCATCAAGAACTGTTAAAAAGCTTATAATACAAAAGAAACTAGATTAAATATTTTGAAATAAACGGCTTTTTAATTATGATACAAACAAACAAAATAATAAAGTTAAAACAAAATAGTTTTTTCTTTAACGATAAGGCCGCTAATGTTGTACATTATTAAGCTATTTCATAGCTTTTATCGCGGGGCTTGAGCGTGGAGACCAAATCCAGAAATTCCTGACGATAATAATCTAATACCCACCACTCCGCACATACGAAGCTCGCCCGATTATTGTGTACATATCATTTAATAAAAATAACTACCACTTTAAAACTAAAAAGTAAAAAATAATGAATATTTAATATTTATTATATACTATATTTTATCCATAGGTCCTATTTATTAATAGGTTTGTAGTTGGTGCCAAGCCATTTAGTATAGAAATTAGGGTGAATACATTTTCGTAATTTCTTATTTTTTTGTTTTTCTTAGTATCGATTCAAGCTAGTAATTTTATTAAGATTTAATTGTTCTTTTATAGCTTTATTTAAGTATCATGATTTTAAAAGTAGGCAATTCATAATTCATATGTTGATATAGTTTAAGAATTCTGTTGAATATATTTTCAATATTTTGTTTTTTTTTCCTTATTCTTCGTATTAACTGAGCTGCTTATAATATTAAGATTTAATGGCTTTTTATTATATTTATTTACGTACCTTAATTATTAAAGCAGGCATTTCATTGTATTATTTTGCTCGTATTCATTTAAGTGGTTAAATATAATTATTTGTTTAATGCTTTGCACCGTAGTATATAATAAATATTAAATCTTCATTATTTTTTACTTATTAGTTTTTAAGTCGGTTTTTTCACGTAGTTATTTTTATTGAATACTTTTTAGTTTATTGCTACATTATCAATTAGCCATGGGTAGACCTACAAAAGGTGTTGCACGCCTCAAAAATACAGATCTCAAGAAACGGGAACGGATAAAAGTAGTCGTCTCTGTAAAATGCTCTTCGAAACACAATATCACGTTCTTGTGAGACTATTAAAGTGATCGTGATTGAATCGTGAAAAACGTTGGTTGCCTATGAAGGCTTATATGAAATCACGATTACGTCAAGAAACTCTTGATAAGTTTAATTCTAGACTCGGTAAGATACAAGACCATCTTGCGAATGAGTATTTTTAGCAGAGAGCTAATAAACTTGGCCTCATTAATGAGCGTTTAGAGAATGAGTTGACTGAGCAGAGGGCTCATAGAATAGAAGTGATACGAAACCGTACAGCAACCGAATTTTCTTAGCAACGTGAGAACCGGTTAGCAGCAGCGCGTCAGACTTCACATATCCAAAACAACAGATGTCATTAGTCACAGCACGTTTTGATTTCCTTCCGGAGGAGCTAGGTCAAAACTTGGATAAAAATGCTCATAAAATAAAAACTAATGGGCCTACCTAAATCAAATTTTTATGGAAAGACTTACGTAAATCGGTTCAGAAATCTCAGAGAAATCAGTGTACATACATAAAAAAATATATATGTAATGGCGAAATTGAGAACCTCCTCCTTTTTGAAGAAGTCGGTTAAAAATAGCGTAAGCGCTAAGTTGTTAACATGTATTAGGAACTTATTGCTTGCTGGTAAAGGGTAAGTTTGGGATAAATGTTTTACTTCTACAAAGGTATTTTTCAAGATGCCTTTTCATTTTAAAAACTTCCTGTTATCGTGTTACAAAAGATCCTTACTATATTATTACTTAGAAATATCGATATTTATTACTTATACATTTTAGAACGATATATCGATAGTTTGATATTGAAATGCAGAGATCGTGTTCGATATCTACTTCAAATAAGTTTTTGTTTTTATTTTTATGTAAATTATTTAATGTTTACAAAATCAACAATCGTAAACTTAGTATACTGTAGATTTTTTACATTACACCTTGTTTTTTCTCTATTCCTAGTTTACTAATTATCTTAAAATGAAATGTATTTTTGTATAGATAGGGTCATTTTGCCTGTTTGCGTCCATCGCCAGTTTGCGTCCATTCGACGGCTATCCTTTCATAAAATACTCGAAAATAAGTTCATGAACTTTCTAACAAAACCAAATGTAATTTCTGCCAATACCCAAAAATATAGGAGATACACAGTCATAAACAAAATTTCCTTGAGCGCAATCCTTACCTTTAAAAAAAATATATTTATCTGAGCCACGGGACAAAAGACTGCGAATGTCTTAAATGTTAGTAAAAAAATAGTGAGCAGCAACACCACTCACGGTTAGTTTTACATTGTTTTATGTGAAGTTAAGGATACATAGATGTTCCTAGGCCTTAATAATAAAGAAAGGAAAAACATAATTATGAATTTACTTAAGTTTTTTAATTGTTGACAGTTAAAATAAGGTGGACGCAAACTAGTACATACAAATTTTAAAAATTCCACTTTGCGTCCGCAGTGGACGTGAATTTTATGACCTATTATTTAGGACAGACCAGATTGCGTCCACCTTTGTTTTCTTGTTATCTATTTATAAAAGTAATTAAAAATGTATAGCTTATTTAAATTTAATAAAATTGTATATACCTACGATCAATAATATCTTAATGTGATTATAATAAAAAAAAATAACGTAATTTATTAACGGCTCCTGATTGAACAAATTAGAAATTGTGAAATCACAGTGTATCAAGGTGCAACTCTGAAACTCATGACATGAATAAAAATGATTTTGCCTATACACCTTTTTGGCAGTTACCTGTAGCTTAGTTCAATAGTGTCTTCAGATGAAGTTCTTATTTTACCACTAGAAGATATGGCAACTCATACTACACCAAGTCTTGAGAAAACTAAGCAACAAATATCAAAACCCCCTCCGACTGCTTTTATTCATTTAGCATCAACTGTATCACCATCTATTTCACCTATAGAAAAGCCCCATAGTTTACAATCATCTTCATTATTTATTCAAGGCATTTCACATTCAGAAACCTTTGATCCATTTAAAACCCACCTGATGTTGGCTGAAATTTTTAGCATAGCAAGAAAATTTAATCAAAGAACTCCAGCGGCCATATCTTCGTCTGCATCGAGAAAGTATTTTGAACATAAAGAGCAGATGGAGAAAAAAAACAAAGCAGTAAGAAAAAGAAGTTAAGAACGAATAGAGAAAAAAAACTTCAAGAAACTGCTCCAAAACGTAGGAAAAATACACTTCCTGTTAAAGTCACAGTAAATACTGACACTCTGAAAAGAAAATTTACCAGCCGTGGATAGTACAAAGTGCGCTCAGTAAGAAAAAGAAGTTAAGAACGAATAGAGAAAAAAAACTTCAAGAAACTGCTCCAAAACGTAGGAAAAATACACTTCCTGTTAAAGTCACAGTAAATACTGACACTCTGAAAAGAAAATTTACCAGCCGTGGATAGTACAAAGTGCGCTGAATGTAATGACATACTTATATCAGATGTAGATGAAGACGGCGAAGAAAACATTGGCTGTGACAAATATGTATATAAGATGATATATTTGTTATTAAAAATATTTTAAAATCTAATTAGTTAAATATTTAGACATAAAACAATAAATTGTTAAAATCTAATCTTTCTGAATAATAATTAATAAAAATCTCCCCTACATTCTATATATAAGTTGGTGGACGCAAACTGGACATGAGTGGACGCAATTTAGATTTTATGGACGCAAACTGGGTAAATCGCCTAAATCTGATATTTATCACTTTTATATTTAAATCGTTATATCTTTCCACCAAAACTTTAAATGAATATAAAAAAGACTATATTATTAATACTGTACATAAGTTTTTATTCAAAACTAGTGCTAAATCATTTTTATTTTCTCTTTCAAAGTCAGCAACTCCACTAAACGGACGCAAACAGGCGAAATGACCCTATACCTTTAAAGTGTAAGGTATAAAAATATAGTACCTACTTTATAGGAGTGGGTAATATTGTCTTTGTCACGTTAACTGCGAAACAAATTATATTGATATCTCAGTTAACATTGAGAGTAGTGATAAAGAGGTTATGAAAAAATATAATTTTATTATAGCGGTAAAAGCTAATTTATTCACATTAAATCATTAAATATCTAGTTTCATAGAAATAGTTCAGTGCCAAAATATATCTTCTTCAATAATTTCTAAAATTGTATGTATTATTATTAGCTATCACATACCTTTTATTTGCCTGACGCTTCGACCAGGTTGCACCGGCCATGATCACAGGCTGAGTCAGCCTGTTTTTTCCGATTTTTTAAACAATTATATTTAATGAAACGCGATGGTTTAAAAGTTAGTATGTAAGTATGGTGTGTATTTTATTAAAGTTGATACTAGAAGTGTTTCATTTAATTTATGCGGGAATAAACATAAAAGCTGAGGAAATACAACTAAGTTAGCAACCCACTTAAAAAATAAAAAAACATCTTGCATGTCTAGACAATCATTTTTTAGATGACTTACAACAATTATTTTAAATATTGCCGATACATAGAATTATTGATATACCTATTTTTTTAAATATCAAATCCCGATGGTGATCCCGATTGATATATTTAAAAATATCGATATATAAAAAACCAAATGTATTTAAAAATATCAACGACCCTATAAATGAGTCATTTATTCAGTAAAAGAAAATAAATGTTATCGGTCATCGCACTCAAAAAGTGTAACTTGAATTAATATATAAAAAAATACTGCATAAATAAATAAATAATTATAATTGTATGTGTTAATAAAAATTCTATGCATTAGCTTTACCGCGGCAGTCTCCGAGTATTTTTCTGTTTTATTTATTTTATTTTTTATCTGGGTTTTTAATATAGAATATTAATATTAATGAAGCATTTTTGTTATACCAAAAAAAATAAGGTATGAATCCTTAAAATAAATAATTCTCTCATTAGGTACACAAAACATATAGATTTTTTTTAATTGTTTGTTTTATTTTGAAGCTAATATCGTTTCTTAATTATATTTCGTTTTGTATTATATAAGACACACCAGATTAATGAGATTAGATAAATATTAAGGAATTAATTTTCAAATTCTATTTAATCTTTCTCTTTTTTTACCATTCAATGCAGCAATCTAATAGCCAACTAAAACTGAAACTAATAAAGTACTAAGACAAGAAAAATACAAGTTGAGTTGAAACTTTGAGTGCAACTTGTTTAAAACCAAATAAGAGAACTACTTTAAATACTGGAGCGTGATTGGGTTAATTCCTGTCTCAACAGATTTATAATGGAATCTTTTTATAGTATTTCTATACTGACTTACCCATTTTATACAATAAATTTATTGGTCAATATAGAAATTATTCTTTTACTTAAAAAATTAATTCTCAAAATCCTAAATGATCATTCAGTAGAATTTAAGTGATTTTTTTATTATATTTTTTATATAGTGTAGTAGTAGTAATATTTATTTATAATAATTTAAATGGTAAATAATTTGGAATTTACATGTTTTAGTTCATAAGTTTCAACAGTAGCTCCATCTACGCAATTAATTATGGAATGTTATTTAGTATTTACTGCTAAATGTTTTAAGAATTAAAAGCATAGGATGTTTTAAAATAATCTTTAATCTATTATAAATTATTAGAACTTATTATAAGGTACAAATAATAGCATCTGTGAGTTGGTTATGAAATTGTAAATTATCCTTACCTAAATATTATAGTGTTAAAATATTATAAAACGAGTTGTAAGGGCTGCTGCTGTTTGAAAAACTAGAATCTTTTCAAGCATATTTATATTTTTTTCTACGATATAGAGAAGTAAATGATTAATTAACGCAAAAAAAAAACATGAATATTACCTATTGTAATAAAAAAATATTAAATTATTAATATAAGCTAATATGCTAATGAATAATATTTGTATACTATTTTTGTATGATATTTCCCCGATAATTTATTATCATAAATACAAATAAAATGAATAACTAAATTAAAAAGTGTTAATCAATAAACCCATGGGTCGTTGTCCCGCCACCTAGCGGTTTCACTTTGTACAGATATAATAATAATAATAATAATAATAATAATAATAATAATAATAATAATAATAATAATAATAATAATAATAATAATAATAATAATAATAATATCGGGACAAATTACACACATTGATCTAACCCCTAAGTAAGCAAATTATTTGCTTGTGTTAAGGGTGTTAGACAACGATACTAATACATAGAAATACACATATAAATACTGAGAATATATTTAATAAACGACCAAACCCAGAAACACAGACATCTATGCTCATCACATAAATGCCTGTGCTCTGCCGGGAATCGAACCCGAGCACAGTTGGGCCGTGACACGTTAGGCGTCTGCGCTAACCACTCGACCAACGGGACGGTATGATATGTTTATATAACAGATGTAGTTATGTTTCCCTAAAGTATAAATAGATGGCTGTCTTATTTGCAAATTGATTCTAAAAGAACAAACTCCAATATCAAATAAATAATAAAGAACTACTAATCAATTTAATATAATACAAAAAATAATAATGATAGAAATGAAAATATCTCGCTTGCTTTCTATAAGAGAGAGAGAGGTAGCAAAACAGTAGTGCAAACTTTTGGTAAGAATTTTTACCGTCTAGCCCCCTTTCACAACGCGCGATAAGGAACTACGACAATTAATTCAATAATTTAATACGTATTATCATTGTACAAACTTAATTGGTTATCTTTTGCTACCTAAAATTTTTTATTTGTGAATAGTTTCTTTATTCGATAATTTACAAATAAATAATAACAAATAAATTTAACTAACATTAACGTCGTACTATATTTTGTGAAATTTACTATAACTTGTACCATTAGAAGAATAATGGTTCCTGATCAAATATGTACATTATATTTTTTTAAACAAAATAGATTTTCAAAGTTTATCTCTAGTTTTAAAACCCAACAAAATTAAGTAAGTTAGGCTAAGTTAGGTCAGATCAAGTTATGAACAAAGTTCCTATTGTTTTACATCTATTTTGGTCGGTAGTCTGATAATGATTACAATGTTTGACATCGTCATCAGTCAACCGACGTCTGCGCTTCCCGAACAGACGATATTTTGTTTTGTTGGTATATATGTATGTATTATATATATAAATAAATTTATTCATAAAGTGGAATATAATTATGCATATAATTACAAAATAAAAAACAATGTTTTTTTTATTTTGTAATTATATGTAATTTTGCTTAGGTAGATGTATCTGTAGAAAATAAAATAAAATTTTTGGACCTCTCTCGGTCTTTCAAAACTTTCTGTCAAACACTCATGGTTTCTACTCTAATCGACCTCTTACTCTTCCTCCCCAAAAGTCAACAAACTAGGCAAAATCTTAGTTCAGCTTTTGAAAAGTTAAACCAAATTAAGTGTTTTCATATCACATAATGAATTTTAATTATAATCTTATCAAAAAAAAAGTGGTAAAAATAATTAAAAATTAATTATAATTCCTTCCTCTATTTAGCGGTTCCCCGATGCAAACACTTCAAAAGGAACATAATAATATCAAGATTAATCTTTTCAGAGTTCTTTTCGTATCAGTTATTTTTTTAAATAATCAATTATTTATTTTTTTCTGCTTTTTATAGTTATATTTCTGATTTCTATATTATACTTAATGAACTTACGAACTCAATGATTCTCTCTAGTTTAGGTTTTTACATTCAAAATTGCATAAGGACCCTTCAGCATAATCAATAATAGATCATTATCTTAGAGACTACTGCTTTTATTTCCACCAAACATAGCTAAGAACCATTTCTATGGACCAGGCTTTCGATTTAAAAAACCGCAATCAAATTAATTTATTTGTTTGGCTATTTCAATTTCACAGATAGACACACAGATACACAAGTTAAAAACACCATTACTAGGAATTCTATATTTAAATTTGGCTTGACTTTTTATTTTATTACATATATATTGGTATAGCAATGAACGCATGTAAGTGTCAAGCAATTATTATTGGCAGTTGACGCCAATTGACACATATTGACCAAAATTTATTACCAAATGTGATTGATAACAATATTGTCATACCCTTTTCTCGTCAAGTATTTTTTTTAAATCTTTTTAGAGAGTTCTCGTAGTTGTCAATGACAAGTTAAGGAACTTTCACGTAAATTTTGTAGAACATTTCAGTTTCAGTTCTCATACATAAATTAATACATAGAATTTTTTTTGCACCTACAAAAACTTTATTGTGAGAATTTTTATAAATTTTAGATATAACACGTACAAAATAGTTTATTAACAAGAGCTAGTTAAAAAAATGTTGAATACTGTTTATGTAATATCACAACAAACCTCGGATAATAAAGCATGAAATATACACCTACGTGTTTCTCATTCAAATGTCAGATTTACTCGACCCACGACACTGTGGAAATCTAGACGACAGTATATCTTCATTTATAGGACACTCACACAATTTCGGAATATCTTTTCACGCTATTATCAAAGCAGTGAATTATCACTACTGTATACTAATATAATAAGATTAAGAAGGTTCTTTAAAATAAATATTGTAAAATATTTATATGAAATCTCAATTAAGAAATCAGCAAAAAAGTACCAATTTTTGGAATGCAATTTTTATCACTTTACCAATAAATAACGGGACTAATACATTAGGTGTTTAAGTAATTTCCAAAGAAATATTTCGTAGATATACTTAAATATTACAATGGAATTGCTGTTATTTTCACAGGGTAAAAAAAATATCTATGGCCACTTTTGTTTAAATAGCTGCCATAAAACAAACGATTCTTATAATCGCTGAAATCAAAATTGCGAGTTGGTTCTCTTTCGATACGTACAATGGAGCACTTGTGAAAGCTTTTTAGACATTTGTTCCAGATTTCTCCATTCATGCCCCGATCTCGTTTTACTAACTAGAACTATTTATAATTAAATATAGTTTTACTTTAGTAAATGGTTAACTTACAGAAAGGATAAGAACTTTCATGACACACAAACCGTAGGATTTTGGTTAAAAATTTTCATCAAATTAAAAAAACATGAACCGGAGTTGAAGTTAAATAAACTGATATAGAACGCATTTCACACTTTCTATGTATACTGTTAGACTAACCCCTCTTCTATTGACTACACATCGCGAGAACTACCATGGAAGTGTCAATGCTTCCCTGGGTTCGTTTGAACTTTGGAGTGTAGTGCTTATTATATGCCAATGCCAATCGTACAAAATCTACGGTCCGAAGCGTTTGGCACTAAAATTAGCAGATTGAGATGGAAAGCAGACCCTCTTTGGGTCCGCTTTCCCTCATATCAATGGGGGTTTCTTTTTCTTACATCGATCCCACTAACTGTTCCGCCGCTGTCACCGAAGTGATACTGAGGGTAATAGATTTATATACACCAAACTCTGTAGTGCCAAAAGGCAGATCACGGACCTAGTTCAACGCGTGTGTTAGAACAGATGCAGTTGTAAATGAAAGACGTACCGTCATTAAGTTGAGGCGTAAGTAACCAAGGAATTTGAAAGAGCTTTAAGAGTAAATATAACCACGTCACCGGATTCTTTAAACGGCCATCGCTGGCAAGCTACCCGCCTGGAACATGAAAGTTTTGGGCTCTCTCAAAAGATTCCTTCGGCAACTTCTTCCAGTCATCCTTCTTATCGTTGCACATTAGGATTGACTTCCTCGTTAATACTGCAAAAAATAAATCTAATCTTTTAGCACTCTTTTTGCCTCAACCTCGACAAGGGACGACAACGTAAAGACTCTGAATATCATCTTTAAGTTTCAAAGTTCAATGCCGGACATTGTGTTCCGACAAAAATCCATACGACAAACTCTGCTTTCCCTGAAAGTTCACATTTCGAGCGGGCCGTATGTCGTTTTTTCAGTTATGCTCATGTGCTCCTGAACTGATTATTTGTGCTAACGCGTCTATTTCGACATTCCTATTTTCTTAAAGGCGTAGTTCCAAATTTATAGAAGACCGACTTTGAACGGCTCAAATTTACTCAATGTTTTAATTTTCACTTTGAAAAAAAAAACTAGAATCTTTTCAAGAATATTTATATTGTTTTCTACGATATAGAGAGAGCTAAATGATTAATTTACGTAAAAAAAAGATAATTACCTATTGTAATAAAAAAATATTAAATTATGAACATTAGCTTATATGCTAATGAATAATATTTGTATACTATTTTTGTATGAGATTTCGCCAATAAATGTAAATAAAAGAATAACTAAATTAAAAAGTGTTAATCAATAAACCCATGTGTTATTGTCCCGTTACCTGGCGGTTTCACTTTGTACAGATATGTTTATATAATAGATGTAGTTATATTTCCCTAAGATATAAATAGATGGCGTTGTTACAACACATTACGAGTATATTTGATCACAAATTTGTATTAGGTATTATTTTCATTTAAACTGTCTTATTTGCAAATTGATTCTAAACGAACAAACTCGAATATCAAATAAATAATAAAGAACTACTAAGCAAATTAAAATAATACAAAAAATAATAATGATAGAAATGAAAATATCTCGCTTGTTTTACATAAGAGAGAGAGAGTGAGATAGCAAAACATGTCGTGGCAACTTTTGGTAAGAATTTTTACCGTCTAGCCCCCTTTCACAACGCGCGATAAGGAACTACGTTTCAAAAATAATATTTATAATAATTACTGTGCAAAGGACTGACTAATATAGTATTTTAAGATACCTGTACTAATAAACAGAATGTGGAATAAACTCCCCTCGGTGGTGTTTCCAGATTGATAAAACATGGATAGCTTCAAAAAGAGCGCCTACTCCCTCCTCAAAGGTCATCAATATCTTGTATTTCTTTAAATACTACAAGATACTGTGGGAAGCGGTGATCATTTTAAACCGCTTTATCCACAGGCTCTTTGTTATAAAAAAAGAGGTACAATCACTTCACTTGGAACCCCCTCTCTGGTAATTACCGATCGATGAAAGAAATTCTAGTAGTAATCAGATCAATTTTATTTTTGTGGAAATAAATATTGTACATCACTTAATTTCTCAAAGACGTAATGGACAAATAGAACGTTCTTTAGTTACAGGGACTGATATGCTGAACATTAGGTATGTGTAATAAAAAGTTACTGTTGTACTGGCCGAACATTCTGTGGAAAGTTAAACAATCATTAAATTTATCACACGCATCAATGTTTAACAGTCAATAAACATGTCAATCATTTATTCTTTCTGACTGTATTTTACATTATTTTAAATACAAAATTATTGATAATTCGAATTTTCTGAATTTATCATGTCGATTTCAATTGGGGATACCGTATCAAAGAGAAGAATACTAAATCTTTAACAGGCATGTAACCTCAAAACATTTTCGAAAATAGTTCTTTTTTCATATTTTTCCTTTCCATTGTTTTGAAATATTTTCTAGTTATTGGAAGAAAACAAAAATCCAACAATAAAATGTTTTATATGTAAAGCAAACCCAGGAGACCCGACTTCATATATTCATATAATCGGAATAAAAGACAATTTTAATATATTTTTTTGCAATTATTCCTAACTATCTATAAATGTTTGATTTTGTAACTAGTCACAGCCTTTCGTTCATGGGTTACTTTGTCTACTCTTTGTCAGAATAAAGGTCAAAATTTTGCGCCGTTAATATTAGCTACAAACGTAATAATAATAATAATAATATACTTTATTGCAACCACATAAATCACAAAAACAATATAAAAACAAATAACAGTACATATAAAAAAACGTTATGGATATACAATAAGTAGCGATCTCTTCCAGACAACCTTATACTGGTAGGAATAAGGTGAAATATAAAGAGAAAAGTGGTGCATAATAATACATACAAAATATATACACGTACATAAACCTATATGATGCATTACATACATATAACAAATCCTAAATTAATATATATATATATATATATATATATATATATATATATATATATATATATATATAGAACTTAAATACATATAATAATGTCATGAATAAAGGAAATGAATGAATACCTACTTAAAAGGAGCACAAGAAAAGGAAGAGCTAGTACAATAAAATATAATAATTTAATATATAATATTTAATATATAAAAGCGATAATTATATTTAAATGATAAAACTTAACTGTTCAGAAGAAAGGCGAAGATAATGTTCTTTGACCAATCCCTTAAATTTTGCCAAAGACTGTACTTGTCTGACAACTAAAGGTAATTTGTTCCATAGCAAAATTGCTTGAACAGTAAAAGATTTTTTAAAATAGCGAGAAGAGTGAGACGGTAAACGGAGAGTGAGATTGTCAGAAGACCTAAGAATTTTACTGTGAGCACCTAAAAACTGAAATTTTTCTTTTAAATAAAGTGGAGAGGATGGAAAGAACAACACACAGTACAGAAGCGAGAGGATATGAAGATTCCGGCGAAAGCGAATAGGTAACCACTTGAGTTTGGTACGGAATTCGGAAACGTGGTCATACTTGCGTAAGCAAAATATGAACCGAATACTAAGATTTTGTAGTTTCTCAAGTTTATTTAGTTGTGCCTCAGTAAGATCGGGATAACTTGCATCAGCGTAGTCCAGGATAGAGAGAAGGAGAGATTGGGCTAGCATAACTTTGGTAGGAATGGGAAGAAAATTTTGCAAACGTCGCAGGGAACCCATAGCAGCAAAGGATTTCCTGCTAACCTCATTTATTTGGCAAGACCATGATAGAGATTTTTTACTTTTTGGCTGTAGGGTATAGTTATGCCATTAAATAAAATAGGTGGAAAGTTCGACCAATCAACTCTAGCAATCATGCTTGGCGATCCAATAACTATAGCCTGGCATTTGGTTGCATTGACTTTAATCCCAAACGATGTACTCCAGTTCAAGATTGATTCCAAGTCTTGATTGAGGCGAGCAACAGCGAGAGGCAGATTTGCCAGAGTTGACTGCGAATAAAATTGTAAATCGTCTGCATACATGTGATAGGGAGAAAAAATATTGTGAGTAATTGTATTAATGAAAATAGAGAACAGTAATGGTGACAACACGCCTCCCTGAGGGACACCGGCTTTTACATTACACCAAGACGAAAAACATTCGTCAATGCGAATGCGCTGCCGGCGTCCATGCAAGTAACTACGAAACCATTCAATTACCGATGGAGATATGTTAAGAGAAACTAACAGACTCAGCAGGATATCGTAGTCCACGTTATTGAACGCATTGCTAAAGTCAAGTAAGACCAGTACTGTTAGTTGCTTACCATCCAATCCCATTCGAATGTCATTGGTAACTTTAATTAACGTAGATGTGGTACTATGGCCAGTACGAAATCCAGATTGAAATGAATTCAAGAGTTTGTTTTGATTAAGGAAAAGGTTCAATTGCTTGGAGACTAATTTTTCTAATACTTTAGAAAGAAGTGGTAAAATAGAAATAGGTCGGTAGTCGGAAAATGAGGATGGATTGGTCTTTTTAGGAAGAGGAATAAGATCAGCGTCTTTCCACAATGTAGGAATATCACCAGTTGAAATTGAGTAGTTAAGGATATGGGTAATTACAGGAGTCACAGTGTCAATTATAGGAACAATCATTTTCCGACTAATGCAATCGCTACCAATGGCATTCGATGAGATGGATAATATATTTCTCTTAACATCACATGCTGAAAATTGATTGAAAGAGAACGGTGAGAAGTCAGAAGTCAGAATTGTTGAAATAGAATTTAATGTATTAACCTTTGTGATAATATCCAAATTATTGCCTGATGTAGAGAAAGAAGCATTTAAACCTTCAAGATCAATGTTATTGGGAATGACTTTATTTTGCATTTTTCCGACTCCTAAAGATTGAAGAAACTTCCATATACGTGCTGTGTCGCCGTTATCGACAGATTTATGAATATGGCGTTGTTGTGCAATGTTACGTAATGTGGCGTAATGTTACTTTTATTATAATTTCTTTTTTTGTTTTTAATTTATATTTTTTACTGTAGTTTTAACCAGATATCTAAAAGTTGTGTGGTTCAAATAATAGTATTTTTCTTTCACTCTTTGTCTCGTACAATGTTTTGTTTTCTCAGTTGAAATATATTAAACCTCATAAATATTGTAGAGCACAAACATTGTTACAATCAAACAAGCGTACGTGAACAATTGCGAGAACAGATAGTTCAGTAGGTCGGTAGAGTATAAATCGTAATACATACATCCTTGTATGTTTAATGGAGTGTCGAAGGGATGAAACATATCAATTTTGTTCTACAATGTACAAAGACTTGTATAAAAAAACTTTATTTTTTGCTATATTTTTCTTTCTATATTTGAAACAAAAGTAAATAAGATCACTACAGTAGAATTCCCAAATTCGGGTATGGTATGGCTATTTTTGTACAACTGGCATAAAATGTAAATGTAGCTAGTAATGTCGTTGAGATTTATTATTTTGTGTAAAATAATTAAGCATTTCAATTAATTTCATATATTTAAAATTGTTTATGACATGGATTAAAATAATACAAGAGACATCAATTTCTTCTTAGAAAAAGTACAATGAACAGTAGATTGCATAATGAGGTATAATAATTACCTGTATTTAGTTTATATTTGGTGTTCCATCACAATAAGTTATAAGAGAGTTCAATATCTTAAGAAATTAGTTGAATGGCTTTTAGTAATCGTTCTTAATTTATTTACGTGATATATCGGAGTTAATCTGTTTTAGCTCAAACAAGTTAATTTAATTGAAACTAGTTCTCATCGGGCTAAATTCAATTTCTAACATTTGACTAGTCACTGTGACTAGCTTGATGAATATAACTTTTAAGTTTTAAGGAAATGAAATATCATTAAACTAATCACTGTGTAACTACAAAAAATATTTATAAAAATATAAAAATATTCATTTATTTGTTTCCTTATTGCACAATATATAATATAAAGTACAAAAGGCAGGCTTAATGCCACAAAGACATTCTCTACCAGCCAACCTTACGATGTACAAAAGATGATGATGGTAGGTGTGTATAACATAAAAGTAAAAGAAAAAAAAATATTATAAGACTATCTATATATCTAAATCTACATATAATAATGCATAAAAATAATGTGATAATAATATGTAAGACATTTAATACATACGATATATCTGACATAATATTTAATACATATGAGATATTTAATGTAGTCTACAGATAAATACTTTATTACTTGAGATACAGTTTCTTCACATAGCACTTGAACACTCAAGACTTGGGGCTTTTTCTATATGTTCCGGTAAATCGTTCCATAGTCTGACAGCGGTTACACTAAATGAGTTGGACAAGAAACCAGTTTGATGAAGCAGTATGGAGCAATAGGTTGTTGTTTTGGTTGATGAAGCAGTATGGAGAATTTTTTTTAAATAAATAGGAGTGCAAGGATTAAACAAAATAGAGTAAAGTAAACAAAGAGTCCGTAAGTTTGTTCCTTTACGAACGGGCAACCATCTCAACATTGACCTATAGATGGATATGTGGTCAAACTTACGTAGTCCGAAAATAAAGCGGATAGTATTAAGTAAACCTAATCTACTAGTAGATATAATTTTTTAGGAAAACTTCATTGGCGTCAACTTAATAATGAGTGAAAAGTACTATAAACTTTACGTGATAGTTCCTTAAGTTGGTATTTCCAATTAAGAGAACTGTCAAGAAATATTTCAAAATTTTTAACTTGAGGAGAAAATTACAATATTATTATAAGTTACATTTGGTAATGAATTTTAGTCAATATAGGCTAACTGACGGTAACTACCTATAATAATTACTTCGCAGTTACAGGGGGTGTATATATGTATAGTTTTATTATCTATACATTTAATAAAACTTTCACCCAAACTAATACATTTTCATGTCTGTTTGTCTGTATTTTTTGTATGTCTGTTAGTTTGTGCATGCTAATCTCAGAAACGGATTAACTGGTTTGGATGCAGTTTTCAGGTATTCCTGAAAACTGCATCCAAACCAGTAAATCCTTTATTGTCATGGGCTTTAATTTAATTTTTTTTTTAATCGGTTAACAAATAAAAAAGTTAACAAATAAAGAAGAAGAAGAAAATGGAGTTTTATGAAACTTTGAAGGGTTATAGTTAATACATTGGTATGTACAAAGGGTACGATTTATTGAAATCAAAATCTGTATGCAGGCACAGCTAGCTTAAAAAAAAATTACAAATATAGGAGTAGATACAGATGTTTAATTTGGTAATCGTAATATAAAGCAATCAAGACAATAAAATCGTCTTATTGTATCTGAGCTGCACTAAGGAATTTTGCTTTCTAGTTTTTTTGTTTTTTATTTATTATCTTTAATTTTATAAAGAAATCTAAGTAAAAATATTTACATATTATAGTTATTAATTATTTGTTATTATAAACATTATGGGAATATCTTAACATTGACCAAACATTTAAATAAAACAAACATATCTTGCAGGCAGAGGTCAATCACTCTACAATTTTTCATCATTTTCAATCTGAATATATAGCGGAAATAAGTTATTGCAATACCGTGATTTTTTTTTATTAAAACTGTTGATTGTAACGTACCCAACGGCTCATTGTCAAGGCAATGATATTATTTTTTTTTATCATTTTAATTTTATGATACGCTCCTATGTTTCAACGTATTAAAAAAATAAACGCAAGAAGTGGAAAAACGTTACATTAAAATAGTTCATTATAGACAACGGTACATTTACATCCTTAAAACACCTTAGAACACTTGTCGAATCGAATAGGGCAAACTTATATAATATGTTCAGTTTATATTTAATTCCTTTTTGTATTATTTTTATTAATAACTAGCTGTGCTAGCGACTTCGTACGCGTAGATTTCGATTTTGATAAAACGTACCCTTTGTACTTACCAATGTATGTAAAAACTATAAACCTTCAAAGTTTCATCGACTTCAATCATACATTTATTTTACATTTATTTGCATACCTATTCATATAGTAAGAAAATATAAATGAATAAACTTTTTTCATATTTAATCAATGGTAAGTAGGAATGATACGACAATAAGAGATTATTAACGTCTTTATTAATAAGAATATATATGAGAATAAGAGATTTTTAACGTTTTTTTGTTAACCGATTGTTGAAAAAAACAAAATCTTAAGTGAAGTCCATGACAACATATTCCCGAGAAATGCATCCAAATCGTTTATTCCGTTTCTGTGATTAGCGTGCACAAACATACAGACATATACAGACATGCAGACGAACAGACAAAATGAAAACCCATTGTTATCTCTTCACATCCTAGCTATTTATTTTGTAATATTTTCAATGTACACAGACTACTCCTCTACAGATTTATTACCTATATAGAAAAAGATTTGAATGGTACCTATTACGTGATTGACATTAATTGACATAACTTTTTTATTTCTTAACCGATTTAGATAAAATAAACATTAAATGTTAAGTGAAGAATACAATAAAAAAAAAAGAATACAAGAAATAATATATTCCCGAAACTGCATTCAAATTGGTTAAGCCGTTTCTGAGATTAGCGTGCACAAACATACAGATATACAGACAAACTAAAATTTCAATGTTTTGGGTTCTCTTGCTCTTATAAAGGCCCTCTATGATGTTTTTTTTAAATATTTTCCATGTACAGAAATGGATCAGTGACAATTTTATTATATGCATAGATGATTTATACCAAATCTTAAAAAATATTTTAAATTTAGTACACAATTAGTTTAATGGTGAAGTGATTAAAGTAGGACTTCATTAACGAAACGAGTTCAAGCTCTATGTTCATTTGACAAAAGCTAGTTTTTCTACATTATTTTAAAGTTTCTTTTTGAACGAATATGAACGTCTTTGTAAAATAATATACTTGATGTCAATTTTTACCTACAACTAATATTAGAGTATACCTAGCTTTATTCCTAAGATTCATAATGTGATTGTCATTGAGGATCTTAAACAAAAAAAAATAATTTACAACGGAATTTAGTACAATAACACATTTTTCTATCGAGAATAAAGATATTAAGAAATTTGAATGGAAATAATCACGTAAACCCAAAAACTTCTACGGAAGATTCTTACAACTGTCATAGGAATATTACCTTTTTAACTTTCCGAAAACAGATTATAAGAAATCCCACATTTAAAAATACACAAAACGTTTTTATTTCAAGTTCTTGAAATTTTTATAAATATAATCAAAGTCATAAGAGATTATTAACGTCTTTTCAATACGAAAGAGGAGAGATATATGTAGCTTTTTTTTATATTAATTTCTACTTTTATCCACGGACACGTCGCCCGTGCACTTTTCGCATTTGGTTTGTATTTTGCATATTAATTGTTGAATTTTGAGATAACATACTCAAAAAGGAGTCTATTACTACAGGTACCTAAAAAACTATATTAGTAAAGTAAGTCCTTTGCACAGCAATTACACATACTTATATAAATATAATTATATATAAAAAAGATAAATAAATATCGTATCTCCGCCGCTCGCGCCGCCATATTCGGCAAAAATTGAAATTCAAAATAAAGCATACCGAAATCTATAAAATAACTAATTTTCAAAACTCCTGGAAAACTTTCCAGGTAAAACTACCAAATGACTGGACTAAAAAGCTAGAGATAGAATACTCTTCAAGTGTTAACAAAAACCTATTAATATAACATAATATCATATCTCTCATATCTAGTCAAAATAAGTCAATATTCTAGTTTTTTTAACATCAAGTTTTTTTTAAATATTTTCTCCAAACTTGGTTTAAGTTTTAAGAAAAAAGAGTAAAAATCACATAAATACTAAAAAATATTATAAATACCTTCTTATTAAGCACATATTAAATACCATTCGATGACTATTTCTTTGAAGCAGTTACCAGATGATAAAAATTAATTAAATTTTTACTTAACTTCTGGTCTTCTCTACTTTGGTTCAAATATTATGATTTGTACCATAAACAGTACCTTCCATATATGAAAACCAAATAAAATTCGTACCTCAATTTAGTCCTCTAGTTTATGCAGTTTTTTATATCACACTATAATAGGCAAAACCAAACTATTTAAAAACAAAATCAGCCACTTTTTTTTTTTATTATAGCCTTTATAAACAATCTTACAATCTTTTTCACTTAACATTACTTTAAATACAAAATACTTAACCTAATATCTATTTTATTACTAAAATTGATTGTTTATTATCTAATTATTTGACACGGGTTATAGATTGTCTTGCGTTCCCGCAAAGGCCTCCCCTAGAGCTTGCCATGTTCTCCTGTCCTGAGCGATTCTACTCCAAGTAACCCCGGCTGTTAGTCGGATATCGTCTTCCCATCTTAGACGTTGTCTCCCTTTCTTCCTTTTATTATATCTTGGACACCATTCCGTTACCTCTTTCGACCATTTATCTTTTTTGCACCTAATCATATGTCCAGCCCATCTCCATTTTAAATTTTTAATACAGTATGTTACGTCCCTGACTTTAGTTTCCTTTCTTAGTGTATCTAGTTTTACTTTGTCTCGTAGTTTAACGTTAAGCATGCTTCGCTCCATACTGTGTTGACAGGTTTCAGGTTCAGTTTGTGTATATTTCGTTTGGTCAGGCACCATGATTGGCATCCATATGTCATGACCGGTAGAATACAGGAGTCAAATATTTTTTTCTTTGACTTTATTGGTATCTGAGGGTTTTTGACCACTTCTTTAAGAGACCAATATCTTTTCCATGCCAGTTGAACTCTGTTGTTAATTTCTTTAGTTGTAAGGTCTTGTGGTGATATAATTTGGCCAAGGTACGTATATTCTTCGACATATTCAATATGGATGTCATGGATTATTACAGAATTTTTATCGTGGTTGGTCATTATTTTAGTTTTTGAGGCATTCATTGACAGCCCTACTTTCTCACTCTCGTACACAAGCTGTTCTAGCATCTCTTGCAGGCTGCGTGTATCATTAGAGACTAAAATTAGATCGTCTGCAAATCTAAGATGGTGAAGGGGTTTACCGTTGATATTCAGTCCGTATTTGCTCCAATCGAGACGTCTAAATATGTACTCAAGGACTGACGAGAAAAGTTTAGGAGAAAGCGGGTCTCCTTGTCTAACTCCTCTTCTTATAGGGAAGTGCATACCTACTCTTTCAGTTCTTATTTTTGCTACCATGTTTTTGTATATGTTTTGTATAATTCTTATGTATTTACTTTCTACTCTATTAGTTTAGAGAATATTTTGTAAAGATTCGACATTAGACTAATGGGCCTGTAGTTAGCTATGTTATCTTTATTACCTTTTTTGTGGAGAAGTATTATAGTTGATATTTGCCACTGATGGGGTATATATTCAGTCTTTAGTATATCATTAAATAGTTCTGTGATAGTGTCTAGTATTATATCTGATGTTCCTTTAAGCAATTCGTTGGATATACCATCTTCTCCTGGAGCTTTACCTTGCTTTTGTGTTTTGATTGCGTTTTCTACTTCGTCTTTAAGAATACTGGGAATTTCTTCGTAAATATTTGTATTACTTATTATGAGTTGATCATCTACATCTCTTGATTCGTTGTTGCTATATAGATTGCGATAGTAATCCGTTGCTATTCTTAGAATTTCAATCCTGTTTGTGCTGATTTTCTTGCTTTTATAATGTGTCATTTTGTCTATCCAGTTAGTACTTTCACATAATTCTATCCATGCTTTCTTGACTCCTCCAGATTTTTCTATGTAATAGTTAATTAAATTATTTCTTCTTTTCTGTCTATGTTTTCTGATTTGTAAGTTGATCTTTTTGCTTAGGCTTGCTATCCTCCTTTTGTTGGTCTTTCGGTCTGTATATAAACTTTTTCATTCCTTAATGAAATTTCTAGCTTTTAGACCAATTTTGTCCTTGGTATAATTGCTTATTTTTACTTGGTTTTCAATTCTTTTCAGTTCTTCTTCAATAGCATTGTATTTTTCTTGAACATTTTTGATATTCCTTGTTGTAAGTAAACTGTTTTCTAATGTGTCTAGGATACTCTTTGTAATAGGTAAGGTTATTGGTTTTTTAGCATTATAAATATGGCTTCTCTGTAGTTTTGGTTCTAATAAGTTTATTTGTCCTCGAAGCATTCTATGATCTGTATTGTAGTTTAGCTGATTAACAATATCAACATTCAGGAATATTTTTGGTTTGTTTGTGAGAATATAGTCTATTTCATTTTTTGTCTTCCCGTCAGGTGATACCCAAGTCCATTTTCTATTATGTGTTCTATTGTAGTAGCTATTCATAATGTAAAGTTTATGTTCTAGAGCAAAATTAACCAGCCTTTGACCATTGTCGTTTCTTTTCCCAGTTGAGTAGGGTCCGAGAATAATATCCTCATTTCTGTCCCTTTTGCCAATTTGGCTGTTAAAATCACCCATTATTATAACTATACCATTTAAGTTTGACAGTATTAGATTAAGCTTGTAGTAAAATTCGTCTTTCTTGTCTTTATTACTAACTTCTGTTGGGGCATATATTTGGACAATTGAAGTTATTTGTTTATGGCCAGGAAGTTTTAGTTTTCAGGATTGCTATCCTGTCTGATATTCCACGGAGTTCTATGATGTTGTTTTTCAAATATTTCTTGATCATAAACCCGACCCCATATACCCCTGTTGTTTCATTAAAGTGGTAAAACATGTATTTGTCATACTCTATCGTTTTTGATTCCACTCGTCTCACATCACTCAATCCCAAAATATCCCAATTGATTGACTCCAATGCCTCTTCAAGTTCTAATATTTTTTCTCGTGACTTTAATGATCTCGTGTTTAATGTAGCTATATTGAATTTATGCTTAGATCTATGTTTAGTACATTCTGAGTAAATATTTTGGGGTAATATTATGGTGGACTTCTCTGTTGCAAGCTCTTGGGGGTGTTGGTCTATCACCCCGCGGTGACCAGCCGTATTGGGGATCAAATTATTTTTTGTTAGTGTTGTTTTTGTAATGTTTACTGATCTTACGTTACCGGTGTCTGCGAATTCCTATAGTGTTTGCTTTTTGGGGTGTTCTGTCAATGACTGAGATCTGGATCTCATATAGGCAAACGCATCTGTTTTATGTAACTTGGGTGGTGCTAAAATGCCTTGACCTCCTTCCTTAGGGCTTGTTGGAGTTTGAACATTTGCAGGAGACAAGGAGGTTGAGTCCCTTTTTCTTTTTTCTGCTTCTGTTATTCTTTCGTTTATTATAAGTTTATTATTCTTGATATAGGCTTCGTTTCCTTTGATTTTTTCTTGTTTCATTTGTTCTTGCAGATTTTTCCGTAATTCTAATGTTTCTTTTGAAAAGTCTTCGGTTATGTACATCTTGTCGGGCAGCCTTGTTTTGTTTTTTAATATTTCTATCTTTTTCTGATACGAAGTGAAGGCGATTATTGTAGGTCTAGTCTTTCCTTCTTGTTTACGTCCTAATCTATGATATTTGTTAATTTCGTACTTTTAGATAGTGACATTTTTCATTTGCAAGATATTGCTTAATATTTTAAATAGTTCCTCGTAATTATTCTCCTTTTCTTTAACGCCATGTAGTATCAGGTTATTTTTCTTGTTTGCATCCTCCAAGTATTTTATTTTTTTGTTCAATGTTTGTACTTCCATTCTTAAGTTTTTATTATCTTCTACTATGGGTTGTAGTTTACTATCTATAGCCTGCATCAAACTATCAGTAACATTCTGTGCAATCGTTGCGGTCTGTTTTTCAAGTTCAATTTTCATCATTTGAAAGAGTTTAGATATATCTTCTGACATAATTTTGTTTTCCATGACTTGTGTGTGTTGACTAGTTTACGTGAAACGAAACGTAGCAATTTGTTACTGGTTCACAAATGTCACGATGTGAGTTGTGTATCCGAACGGAATTTTTGTGCGATGATGTTAGCCCTACTGCACAAGTGTCAAGATGCAATTACTTTTTATGAATATTTCTAACCTTCAACTGTAATGTCGGCACTTATTTCTTGTTGTTATTATATTTGTGCTTTGTTTAGGCGTTGTTGTGGTAAAATTCACTTTCTTTGCAGTCTTATGTGGATGGTTCTCAATACTTCTAATGTTTTACGGCACTTTATCTCTCGTATTTTAATTATAGATCGGGAGCACTTTTACACACTGTTACTACTTTGACAACCGGAAACGTAATTCCCAAATAATAAACGTAATAAAACAAAATCAGCCACTTACATCCATCTAAAAGTTGTCTCTTTGCCCCTCTATTGGTATTTCATCCAAACTCGATGCTATTATCTCGATGCTAATCCATATCTTCAATAAGTATCCATTAATACAGTTTGTAACTTTCACTTCACGTGCATATTTGTCTATCCTACCTCTTTCCCTTCAAATTCGGAAATTCAATTCTATTTCAATTTACATTCATTGTCTTCTACTTTTTTATCAATGTTCTTAATGGTGTGACCACAAAGTTTTACTTCAATGAAAAGCAGCCGAAGCCGTAAGAAAAAAATTGCCCCGTGTATTATTTAATAATATCTGTCATAGAGTTTTCTTTACCTTTTTATCTTGTCGTTTTTTTCTTAACTGTTACTCATACGTAAGGTCCCGGGTCCACAACTATCCTGGTATATAAAGGTGTCGTAAAAAGAGAATAAAGGTCCAAATTGTTATATCTGAATTGTGAATCTCGATGCTGTCTATGACAGTATGGGCAGTATAAAACCGGTTACAAGGGACCACATTGAGACCACCTAATTACAAAAGTTTAACATTAATACCACTTTAGTAAATCTTGTAATCTTTATCAATCTTTCCTTCGCTATTTTTCCTCCTCTATAATTTAACGTCCCAAAATTACAACTTACACAGTTTCTTTTCTGGGTTTTAACTAGTATTAAAGCTAAATTTCTTCACGAATATGAAATTATTATCTACATAATATATTATGTTAATGTAAAATATTTTTTATTAATGTCTTTTTTATAATAAGGTCTAAAATAAAAATTTAACTCTAAAACCAGAACTAAAATTTTAAAAAATATGTATATTATACTGTCTTAGCAAATTTATAATAATATTTTGTTGTGAAATTTCACACTGTTTTATTTTTTAGGACTTTTGTTTATTATGCACAATCCATTTATTGGATTTTGAGGTTGTATAGATGTTTTGTTAAATATCTTATACAAATTCAAACTTATATCATACAATATCAAAGCCATTCTTATCAAAATTCATGAAGGTTAATCAGAATGGAATTATTCATATGTTTATGGCCAAAGAGCTTCACAGTATTTCATTCATTATTAGGTCGTGGCTGTGCGATGTTTAACCCCTTATATAAAATGTAAGAAGTACTGTAGTAATTTTAAGCTGTTTTGTTTAGTAATTAAGGTACACTTATATATTACAATAAAATTAAATTATTGTTTCAGATAATAATATATTATATTGAATTCCTAGGTACACTGACAACCACAAAACACCCTCTTCTCTATCGGTGTAAGAGACTCGCAGTCAAAGAAGTTGTCGTTGAATTATTAATATGTAATTCTTATCAAATAGTAGATGTATAGTAGATAAGTAGTAGTCGTACATCACCAGATATATTTTCTAAAGGTAATATAGAAGATCGGTAATACAAAAATAAAAGGCTCCATCCATTTAGCCAGGAAATAGGAAAATTCGTACAACCAGGACGATACCTCAAAAAATCACGTCTGTACGTGATAAAGATCTTTTTATTGAGGAAAATGACTAGCGACTGGTACAATAACCTATGTTGAATCCAAGTGGACAATATTATTTCAACGACTTTTGAAATTTTCCAGGAATTGCAGGTAATAAGAATAGTTATTATTACATAATATTTAATCATCCCGCCATTAAATATATATATTTTTTAATAACCAACACTTAAAAAAA
The DNA here is from genome assembly GCA_959347405.1 of Napeogenes sylphis. Lineage (NCBI taxonomy): Eukaryota > Metazoa > Arthropoda > Insecta > Lepidoptera > Nymphalidae > Napeogenes > Napeogenes sylphis. Next base: position 24,159,222 of record OY365783.1, read on the forward strand.
GATAATAGGGTTATTTAGAAGAACACTCTCTTCTTTCTACCTACTTAACAATATATACGAAAAGAAAAAGTAGTAAGTCTTAACACTTAAAAATAAGCTTAGACACAAGTTACTAATTTCATAGCCTTAATTAATTAGTCTTAGCTCAATATGTGTTTTTGAACACATCATATTCCTAAATAAATTATTACGAGCACTAAAATATTTAATGTTTTCGTTTTGTCACTATATTGCTTAAGATTTTTTCCAGAAACAATAATTAAAGTAAGTTATATAAAATAGGATTATTATGAATTTATTTTTTAGGATTTGCAAAATTTCAAAATGTTTTTGTATAATGTATTTAAAACCATTATAATTTCTACAAGTAACGACTAATAATACTTTAACAGAATACGGTTACGCTCCCCCGGTGACGCTGTAATAGCCACCAGGGCTAACAGCATAGACAGAAAAAAAAAAAAACTTTTTGAAAGGCCCTTTTTATAAGTATTAGATCTCTCTTACCGCAAAGAATCGCCAACGACAGTCCTTCTATTCTTTATGACACTGTTCTCAAATACACTAAACTGTTTACCATTTAAACTCTTAACTGTCACTGTTACACAACTTAGTCTCTCGATCTCACACTCAGAGGTTTATTTAACTGTTACACTTTTATCACAATAGTACTACCCCACAACTTGTACTCCCAATTTCAAAATGCCTTCTCTTAACCGAGCTGCGATTTATATACTTCTTACTCTTAGTCAAAGCAGTATCCAATATTACATTTATTTTATCAATTAAACTTCTATACAGAGATTCATTGTTTTAGTCAAATCAACAACTTATGTCATTATTTTTAGTCAAAACCAAACTACTACATGTATAAAAGCTAACATAAGATTCAGTCAGCTGTGAAAAAGAACTGGTATATTGTTTATTGATGTCATTTTCTATATTTACACAAACGTACATGCACTGCACACATACATATACAATACTTTGTGCATCAAGATTTTATATTTTGGTTCTTAATGTGGGTGATTATGTTCGAGGTTAATTAAAACAGTTTTGTTTAAATTTAAACTCCCGGCTCATTAAGATATTAAAATATACTTTCTTGAGTACAAATACCTACAAGTATTGAAGTGAATTATGTTGTTGTATATACATCTGTATATTTTCATATAACTATAAATAATAATTCGTTAATTATGTTACTTTCGAGCGATGGATGGGTTTAGAGTCATTTTTAAGACCTTGGAAAAGTTGTATTTAGGTATGGTTGTATTAAAAACAGATAAAATCTACCAGACAATAAAACATCAGAGCACGCATATAGAACTGCAACGCTTGTTAATTTTGTTAAGGTAAGTAAGAAATCGCTGTAACCACATGATATAACGATATATATTATTGTCAAAAATGAACACACTCCGGATAAGGAAACACACAAGGTATCCTTTGACTCTATGTTTTACTACACATAGTATTATAGTCAATATACAAGAGATTGCATTGACCCGATTAAAAGCAATCCTTCAATACGGTTAAGAATTTAGATTAAGCAAGTAAATGTAAAAAACTCCATGTTACAAGTGTGCGTTTTCAAACCCATTGAAGACTTTTGTGTATCATAACCAAATATATATATTAAATTTTCGTTGCATTATCAATTGAGGTATGAACAATATAAAAAATAATAAGGACTATATAAATAATATAAAAACGCTTTCGTTTGTAAAAGTTCTTATGACCCGACGACGAGGTATGTGTAAAAATAATATTGTATTCAATACACTGGCCTATAAAAATTAGAAAAAGGTAATTACAGAAATGTTGTCTTATTTCTGTAATACATAAAATATATTTTTACTATCTATTGAGTTAAATTTAGACATATTATATTACCTAGATATAGCTTATCCAGATATCAGGTTTATGAACCCAGTCGTTTTATTAAAATAGATTTTTAATCATTTAAAAACAGTTTGTAAGTATGTGTTTATTTCGTTAATGTAAGCTACGTCATTGTTAAGGTCTTGCTATAATTTATATTAAATTTGAAGACTTTGATTAAATTTACTACATTATCGTAGTAAGAAATGAGATTTCTTCTCCTTGGCCTATAACACATTTTAATATAGTTCAAACATGATTTATTAAAAATGTTTTACCACACTAATAAAACGATAATGGCGATTAAATAAAACATTTTTGTATTCCTATTTTTTATTAATGTTTAGTTTATAACCACTAAGACTGACCGTCGAATAAAAAACAATCCCAATTTTCGAGTAAAAAAAAACAGATTTTAAGTAATTGGTATCCATTAAAATAACAGTTCACTGATAACATTAACTACAAAATATCACTCGTCTTTATTTATCAATTGAATACATTGCACTGAAACGTATACATTTTGTTTTAGGTACGACGTGTAACTTCCGCATCTCTAAAATGTTCTAACAAGAAAGGATGTTGAAAGCCTTGGCCATATAACTAGAAACACCGCCAACTTGTGAAATTTCATTATTCAAACTATCAGTTTATACTGGTTTTGCGATATTTTTAAAGTTTGATTAAATATTCTATTGACTTTACATTTTATCCTCACAGTATTCACTTGTACTTACTCTGACTTCTAGCATTTTTTTAATGCTTTTAGTTGCTTATTGAATTTGTAACATCTTGAATATTATTTGTAATCATTAAAAATTACAGACTGTTCTATACGTTCACTTAATACTCGATTATGAATTTCATCTATACTAATATTATAAAGCTGAAGAGTTTGTTTGTTTGAACGCTCTAATCTCTGGAACTACTGGCCCGAATTGAAAAATTATTTTTGTGTTGAATAGTCCGCTTATTGAGGAAGGCTATATATAGGGTATATGTCATCTCGCTGTGACTTATAGAAGTTAAGCAGCAATGAAAATGCTGCAAAAACGGGAAAAGATTTCTTTTTTGAGAGCTTTTCTCGCGTGCGCTGAGGAAACACTAAAAACGCGCGGACGGAGTCGCGGGCGACCCCTAGTTTATAATATACACAAATTTATCTCAACATTATCCATAAAATTTACAAGAATATCTAATACAATCCATATTGTCTGATCTTCATAAGAATGACTGAGACAGTTTCATTAAAGCTTCGCAACTTTATAACAATTCCACTAAGAAACTTGCCGTTGAAAGAAATAGCATTGTACACAAGTTCAACATATTTCAAACATGCAGTCTTCCCTATATAATTAGTAGCACGTATCATTTTAATATTAGTTGTACTTTCAGTACCAAAAAGAAATAGTTTTGTAACTATTTAATACAAAAATAAGATTTTGAATATTGACAATTATATTATTTATATAACTATTTTTTTTAATTTTAAAATATATAAAAAATGGGAATTAATGCACTAGGAAATAAGCATCACATACCTTTAAATTGACTTACGTTTCGACCAAGTACCTTTTTCACACCTATTTTTTTTCGGAAGCGTTCATTTTCGTTTTTTAAATAATTATATTTTATAAAACGCGAAAGCTTAAAACTTTGTCAAAGTATATTATTGAATGAAAAACTGTTTGGTAAACAAAATACATACATAATTCACTTTTTTCTAGTCGATTGCAGTATGGAATTATTTTCCATTTGCTCTATTTGCTGGTCTTGCGTTTCTATCTGGTACGCTGGTATTCTTTACTCCTGAAACTCTTGGCATAAAGTTGCCTGATACCATGAAGGAAGCCTCTAAAATTGGTAAAAAATTACAAACACCTGATCTATAAAAAATATTCGAAATTATAGAAACATAATCCTGGCATCTATTCAGCTGTTTAACTATATATATATATATACGTTTTAATAGCGATAACTTTATCTTTATTCTTCTTTTCCATCTCATTGCCTCTTAAATCTCAAAATCAATTATTATATAAATTATTAAAAATGCTATAGATATTTTTAAAGTAAAAGACTGTTTTAATATACAATAAGAAAAAAAAAATATTTTGTAAGTTGTCTGTCATTATATGAAAAACATTTGTTGGGTGATAAATTTTAAATTACACTTTTATAGTTTAGTTGTATAGTTAGTTTTATACTTTTATGTTTATTTAGTTCTAGTAAGAAAAAGAGTCTCATAGTCATTAAAGGGAAGGGTCTTTCTAACCTGTGCAAGGTTAAAAGAAATTTTAGAATGTTGGTATTTGTTTCAGCTTTAATATATCTAAAAGTTAATTATCATTTTACGAAACTGTTAAATTATAATAAAATATTGTGCTCTTTAATGTTTGTTTTTTTTTGTAGTGCGGTCTGGTTAAGTTCGTATAACAAAGTAACCAAAATAACTTTGAAAACTTAAAACATGACTAAGAATACCTCAATTTAGTTATTACAACATTAAAACCGTAGACTGTTTATTTTTATACCTTTTGTGTTTTATCGCAGATAAGATATTCATACACAGTACTATCAAAAGCTTATTAAATATTTAATAATTTATTACGTTGCTGACGTCACAATTAAATGTTTAAAAATATATTACATGACACGTCGCAAGATTAAGATTAATCGTTTTATCTAACATTATAATTTTTTTTTTGTAGTGATAGATATAGTTGTATGAAGTATATATTTTTTTGGGTTTTATTCTTGTTAGGTTATGTCAACCCTATTGTGATGTGTTAGCCCCATATTTAAAATAGTAACCGGATCTTATTATTGTTTTTATATAAAAATAGAGTTTATTTTTTTATTTGTCTGAGAGACAGCAAAATATCTCGTAAAACATATCAATTAAACATAGTTCATTGTTAAGGACAATTTTGTATATTATGATTACTAATCTTAGACTTCTGAGTACTATTGAATCATGCGGTAACGATCCTACGCCAGTACTTATTGATGTGTGGGTATTGACCTATACATAAATTAGAAAAGATTTTTTGCCTAGTTTCGCAGCAATTTTCTTCGCTCGCTTAGTCAGTTCTAAAACTACTAGAACTAGGCTTAAAGTCTTCTCCTCTTTGCTCTATGGGTCATGGTTCAAATGCTTCCCATGGGGTCTATTTAAAGAAACTAACGTGTAAAATTACCACACAGGATCCAATATTTATCATAGTACTTGATCCAATATTTATCATAGATGGTTTATATAAAGCTTTGTGAACGGTGTCTAGTACATGATTCAAAAGTTAAGAAATTGCTCAGAGTACCCTCAAGTCTTCCTAATTGTGTTGTTTATACTATAATTAGCAAGAAACCAATAGGCAAACATTTAAATAAGATAGTTAAGACATCAGATCAGAAATTGCTTGTAAGCCAACGGTAGCATATTTAAGTAACTATGGCACTGTTGTTTGAACTACTATTAAAGTAATTTATAGCACTAATGTCTACAAAACTTTTATGTTTAGTTCAAAGGTTCAACTCTGTATGATTTCTAATGAACTGATACTGTCTTAAGATCCAAAATATTGCTTTGTCTATTTCAAATATAATATAATAGTGATCATAATTACTGATCAATTTTTTTTTGGATTGTATCTCATAACTACAAATAGTAAAATTAGACCGACATTCTCAGAATTCTCCAAGTTCTCTATCGATTTAATAAAATGCAGAGTCTGATAGGTGTTTATTTTTAGGCCTTTACGCTCAATAGTCCAGTCATTTGGTCGAAAAAAAGGGGGTTACCTAGAAAGTTTTCCGGGAGTTTTGAAAATTTTTATTTTATAGATTTCGGTATGCTCTTTTTTAGAATTTCAATTTTGCCACCTCGTATCTTCGCCGCTCGCGCCGCCATTTTTTCAAAATGGCGGCTGACTAACCGATTTTTTTTTTTTTTTTTTCTTTTAAGGTGGGGAAATGCTTTCAGGCATCCCCGGCCGCGAATGGGGCGTGGGTCGGGGTATGTGGGATTCGACCCGGCATAAGAAGCCGGGTAATACCCACTAAAACCCCATCGGTCTGCCATCCATCGCCATATGGGGCGGAGCAGGATCGCGTTGGCATTCCACTGCTACCACCCCGGCGTGAGCCACAGGGTAGGGCGTCCTTCGGCGCCCTCAAACCAGTGCGCCTGGTGAGAAAGGCTCCTCAGACTCCCCCTCGGCACCACTAGGGCGGGGGTAACAGGCGCGCGTAGTGCCTCCTATGAACCCCCCGCCTACCTTGACGGATTGGGTTGGAGGACGTCGCCTCCCTTTCCCGCTCCGCTGCCTCCTTCTTCGACATCACGTCCTCGCAGAAAGAGACCATGGCAGACCACGACCCGTCGCTACCGAGCATTGCGTCTATGACGCTCGGCAGTGAGAGGTCTGGTCCTACATGCGTCGCCAGGGTCACACTCGTGGCAGACTGGGGTCGGTTCCCGGCCCGCTATTTTGTGCAGGTACTTACCGAAGCAGCCGTGTCCGGTAAGGACCTGCACCAGCCGAAAATTCAGGGTCCCAGGGCGCCGCGACAGCCACCGGGATAGGTGAGGCCTGATCGCCTCCACCGTCTCCCGGCCGGCTGCCGGGGACCCCAAATCCTCCTCCCAGCGTCGGTTTAGAGCCTTATCTGCTTTGGCTCTGACCCGACACACCTCGTCCGGGTTCGGCCCCTCACCTTGCACTCTGATTTCCACCCTGCAGCTGTATACTTCCGCGAGGACCCCAGCTTGGAGTTCCCAGGGGGGATCACCCGCTAGCAGGATGGCCGCCGTCCATGACACCGTAAGGTACCCTCATATAGTTCTCACCGCTATGATCCTCTGGGGCCTCCTTAGCTTCGGGGCAAGTTGGACAAAGTGTGCCCCGAAGCTCCATCGTCCGTCCAGGACGAGGCCCAGATACTTCATCTGGGCCCCGACCACCACCTCTTCTCCCCGGACGGTCCCCTACGTGGGCCGTGGAATAAGAGGGCCTCTGTTTTCGATACGGAGACCACCAAATTCGTAGCGGTGGTGGCCAGTTGCGCCGCCTCCGCGTAGGACCCGCCTCGGGCGTGGACGATGGTGTCGTCTGCGTAACAGATTACCTTCGCCCCTGGGGGGACCGGCTCACGCAAGAGCCAGTCGTACCCGATGTTCCACAGGATCGGACCCAGAACCGACCCCTGTGGAACGCCGCACCCTATGTGCCGCTCGTGAAGCCGCCCGTCGCCGCCCTCCCAGACTACTTCCCGGAGGTACGCCTCCAATAGCCTTCCAAGATACGGAGGCACTCTATGATACCGGAGTGCCTCCGCAACCGTCTCAAAGGGAAGGTTGTTGAAGGCGTTTGCTATGTCCAGCGATACCCCCAAGACAACCTCCCCATTCCTCACAGCTCCCATTGTGATGCCCTTCAGGGCGTCAGGGCGTCGATTGTCGACCGCCCCAACCGGAAACCGTACTGAGCCTCTGACAGCGGTGGCCCCACCTCCTCCAGGTGGCGGACGAGACGGGTAGCGAGGATTTTTTCCAATAGTTTACGCGTCTCATCCAGCAGAACAATGGGTCTATATGCCGAAGGGGATTCGGGGACCGGCGGGTCTGGTAACAGCTCCTTAATCACCCTGGGTGAGTGGGGTGCCCCTTGTGCGCAGCTTATTTCGTGCTGCGCGATAGGGACACCCCCACGGATCGCCATCCAGCCCGACCAGGATTTCTTCCCTGGCCGCTGCCTTTGCCCGACTGATTGCGTAACGTCTTTTTCGGCAGCCATGGTCTGCAGTGTAATGATCACTGCTGGCGACCGAGGGGTCAACAGCTTAGGCTTGGACCTCTTTCCAGCCTTCTGAGTCTCTTTGCCTATTTTCTTTTCAGCCCCCTTTTTTAGAGGTCTTACAGCCTTAGCCGTACCTTTCGACGACTGAGGCTCTGTCGGGGGTACAGACTTTTGAGGGGCCTTTTTCTTGGCCCCCCTTTTTACAACAGTCGTCCACTCAGAGGCCGTAGAAGGTCCTACAGCAGACGAACGCACCGGAAACTTTTCAGCCGAGCTATTCACGCGCAGGGGAGGTGGACCTGTGCGCTGAATAGGATGTGCGTCTAGATTACCTGCTGCGGTCATGGCAGCATCTTTTCTCGTAACTGCAGCGAGGGGCGCACCAGGATTCTTTTCCGGGAGGAGGTGCTCTTCAATGTTTCTGAAGCAGGCGTTTATTATGTCGCCTACCGACGAAATCACCGTGCGCCTAAAGTCCTCGAAAAACTTTGCATCAAGAGAAGGAGTTTTAGCAGCCGAAACGGCGGTTATGGATGTAGACGCCCTCATTTCAGAGAAAACTTACGCCTATGAGCTTTAAGCTCTGCCCGGAGATATTCAACCTCACGGGAGAGGCGGGAATTGTCCGCTCTTAAGCGACAAGTTTCGTCCACCTCCGTACGACCTGCCAAAGTCTCAACTATCTCCAGGAGATACCGCGATGCCTCCTTGAGGACTCTGACCATTCTTCCTTGGAGATGGCCCGACTTGCGACTCACCTCAATAATGGAGGCTGCATAACGGCCTGCTAACGTCCTAAGCTCTACAGCCCACAACGAATCTAGATCGGGTGTCGAATTCGCAGGGATTTCTACTACGGATCCACTCTCTATGTGAGCGGCTTTTGCCCGCGAACTCAACCCATCCTCAGACGAGGCTTTTTCGGCCTCTAAGGTACAGACCCGCAAGTCGGCTTTTGCCCGAGTGAGTCCAGTACCCCTCGGACTCGCATTTTCATCACTACAATCCACGTAAAGCTCCATTGACTCTACGAAGTCGTCTTCTGCCTCTGAGAAGAGATGGCCCTGGGGAAGGCCTTGTGATTGGCCCTGGGAAGGGCCATTAGATTGGCCCTGAGAAGGGCCGTTAGGTTTACCCTGAGAAGGGCATTTTAGCTGGCTCTGAGAAGAGCCTTTTGGTTGGCCCGGAGACGGGCCTTTTGATTGGCCCTGAGATGAGCCTTTTGGTTGGCCCGGAGACGGGCCTTTTGGATGGCCCTGAGAAGGGCCTTTAGTAAATCTTCCCTTGCCATCACGCACAGGAAGCATAATGGCAGATCCGACGAAAGCAGTAAGAGTACTGAAAACACACTCACCCAAGTATCGTTTATAAGCTTTGGTCACCCGCCTGCCACCTGCGTTACCGGGGTCAGGACGGGGTTCAGGGGAGACGACGAGGACGTACTTATAAACACTTGGGGACTCCCCCACCGACTAACCGACCTGTACTAACACGTTTATATTTAGTTCAATCGGTGTTAAGAAGAGGTGTATTATATAATCAACTGGGTCTACTGAATACGATCCCCACCATTCTTTTCAACACTCTTGGAAAGTAGTTGTTGTACAAAATTAAGCAATTGTAAGAAACAAAACAAAAATCATATATGAAATATATAATATGATTTTATGTTACATTGACAGTTCAAATTACAAGAACGGATATAATACGAGCATTACCATCATTTTAAAGTTAGTCGAGTATAATAATAAAAGTGCATGCCGCATTTATCAAAAATCTAATGTCTGAATATAGAACGTCGGTATAAACTTTAAGAACTGTCGAACTTCTAGCTAGAATGTTGTGTAAACTATAACCATTATTCAAATGAAACTTGTAAAATTTACTTATATTGCCCAGTAATTCAACTTTTTTGTATAAACCTCCTACTTTATTGCTTGTTTTTACTTCAACTTTCAAGCAGAATATATTATAATTGTTGACGCATCTGTTGTGCTTTTATCTATAAACATACAAGTTTTAATCAAAGATTAGCTTCTTAAACGTCTATGACCATTCATTTTAAATTTACTTACTATACACAAAGCTTATACAGAAAATAATGATATTATCATTATTTATTTTTTTTTATTGCCCAAGCCGGAAATATTTGATAATAATTAATCTTAATTTTTTTTTATCGACAACATTTCTTTTAATAACTCACGATAGGATGCTCACTTAACAAATTACATTGATAAATATTTGATTATAATATTGTATCGATTCTCTTATTTTAATTATTGTCAACAGTCAATATGTTTAAATTCAATGAAATACATTAGGGATAATGGGGATTTCAATTAATTAAACAAGTATACAATAATTTTAAACTTCAAAAACATACCTTATAATAAATTTCAATATATAAATGAGATCTTTTTGAAAAGCCCTATTTATAAGATTCAGTCAGCTGTGAAAAGGAACTGGTATATTGTTTATTGATGTCATTTTCTATATTTACACATACATACATGCACTGCACACATACATATACAATACTTTGTGCATCAAGATTTTATATTTTGGTTCTTAAGGTGGGTGCTGAAGTTCAAGGTGAGAGGGGGGGGCGACCTCTCTCACCATTGCACCAGGTAGGTAGGTAGGTAGGTATTACCGACGTAGGGGTACCCCTATTCCTCACCTAGGCCTACGGCTGGGAAGGAATGGGCTGGACCCTTCTCCTTCGCAGCCTCCCCCGCTGAAGCTCGATGTGACTGTTGCTATAGCCACAGCCGGCTCCGTGCTGGGCTCCGCGCTCGAGGGTTTCACACCAGGTGCTAATCCTCGAACTCGCGGAGCCTTGCACACTCGGCTCCCCAATAGGTTAGTCGCTGTGAGACCTCGGTCCGCACAGACCGCACGACACAGAAAAGGCCGGACGACATCTGCCACCCCGTCGAGCACTGGGCGAATCTTCGCCGCCAGTGCTTCGGCTTGCTCCGGAGCGCCCTTGGACAGCTCTAAAAGCCTAGCTCCCGACGTTGACTTGCGGATCCTAAGCCCTTTCTTGAGGCCGATGTCGCCGAGACTGACCATCTCGGCGGCACGCCAGAAGACATGGGCGTAGGTGACTCCCGCCCCTGCCGCCTCGGGCTGAAGTTTAATTAAAACTGCAGGCGACCGAGGTTTTGGCAGTTTCGGAGGAACCGTTTTCGGCATGTTCGCCTTCGTTTTCGGCGAAGAAGACTTCCCCTTGGAACTGACCCTGGAAACTGGCTTTTTGGTACGCGAGCGGTTCTTGCCCCCCCCCCAGCGTACGAGGAGCAGACGGCAGCAGCGGCCGAGCGGAATTGAGCACCTGCCTGGGGACTCATTTTTGAATCGCTCATGACATGTTGTTTTGGGCGCCCTCATCTTTACTCGGCCCTCGCACTCCGCACTCCGCACCCTCGCACTTCCGGACCGACACAAAACAAAGAAAAGAAAAGACGAAACGACGACGACACAAAACTAAAACCCCGACCCCCCACGGGAGCCCCTCCACGGAAGAAGCGGGCCCCGTATTTCCTTCCCCTGTCAGTCATGGACCGGGCACTGACACCCCCATGACCAACCCCCAGCAGGGTGATTTTTTATAGAGGTTTTCTTCCTCGCAGCCAGACGAACAAAGCAAGCTACGTCCGTCCAGCTCTCGTTCCCGCTCAGTGCGGGCTTACGAGATCTTGTGGCCGTGCAATGCTCGCTCCGAAAAGCAAGCAGCCTCATATGCTACTACCTGTTCGCGCCGGGCGAAGCCGGTGCCCCCCATATCTGGGGGGACCCACACTATCCGCAACCCGGAGGACGCGCCAGATGGCGGCACTAGCGACCTTATATTTTTTTTTATAGTTGGAAAAATGCGTTACGCATCATCCCTGCGGCCAGGAAGGTGATGACCGAGGGGGTATGTGGGACTACCCATAGAAGACGCTGCCATTTTTTAGGCTACCCACTAAAAAACCAACGGTTGCCCTCATCATCGCTTGCGCATTTACAGTGACGCCCTGGCGGTAACCAAATAAGGGTGCCCCGAGCAAAGTCGTTGTTGTGGGTAATAATATGGTAGCTGTTCAATAATATCAGTGTGCTGTCAAGCCTGGATATCAAAGCCAATTGGTCCTTGAATAAAAATGGAGTGATCAACAGAGCGAGAGAGTAGTTCATGGCAGTCCAAAGGCTTTTAATATATCAGGTGCAGGTCCAGTTACATGTGGTACACCACATGTAACTGTACCCATCCTTAGCCTGGAACTTGTATCAGCTTTCATAGAATTTCACCTTATCTAAAGAAAAAATAGATCCTTTGGAGTTGCTTGGGGATATTCTATCTTTATTCATTTTCTTGTACTGCACGTGCACTTATCATTATATTATATTATAAACGTTATTATAACGTTGGTTGTTGTGGACTTAGATGACATTCTTAACAGGTATGATGTTTTAATGTATTATACAACTTTATAGCTTTATAGCTATAAGTTGGAAATGTAATAAAATTTATTAGATATCAACAACTTATATAAAACCTATCACATACGTAATATACAAACATATATATATATATATTTACACACACATGTATATAAATATATACACACACATATATATGTATACACACACACACCTGTAGAAAGTTTAAACGATACATCACTATTGAAATATTTGTCTGATTGTCTGTTTGTCGCTGTATACGATAACTTATTACATGACTTAACAAATATAATACAAACTATCTAGATTTCACTGCAAAACATAAAAAGGACAATAATTGCAATACAAATAGCGTAAGTAATGCCAATTGAATATTATTTTATGCAAGCTTACAAGTTATAGATTTACTTTCAGCGGTTTTATTTAATGAATAATTTCTGTTTTTGTTTCTCAACAGATAAGTGTTTTAAAACCTTTTTTTCGTGTTTTTGCAAATTATAAGGTATTACAAATTTTACGTTTCCAACGACATTCTCCGTGTAGAGCGACTACTCCATGAACATATATCTTTTATGTATTTAAATTAACTCTGTTTAATTAAGTTAATATTGCATGATGCCTTGTGTCGAAACAGTTTTTTTTTAATTAACATGGCTTCCCAGTTAACGGGACGGGATCCCAGTAGTCCCGGATTGAAATCCCTGGCCGTATCGGTTTATTTTTCATTCTATATTTATATAAACATACAAAAAACTTAATCCAAGTACATATAGATAAAGACGAAGCGTCTTCGCATTCCATGGATTCACCGTTCGGGTGCCGGGCCCATCGCGTTGCAAGTAGAGGACTGCAAGCAGTGCCTGGGACTTGCGACCCAGGAGTAGGTTTAAGGGGTCCCTTTATTATGCGCAAAAATGCTCACCTTCACCCTCCACACTCCACTCCCCACCTAACCAAATTTGGAAAGAACCTACTAATGCCGCCTTTGAAATACGTTCCAAAAAATGAACCGATGCTTGTTTTAGAAAGGCCAAGGTCTTTAAGTAGGCTATAGAGAGACTTCGCTGTTAAACCTCTCGCTCCCACTTCTACCGCGTACAAACTAACTATAAATTTATTCCTGATCAGTTCGTTGGTCAGTTCTTAATACTTATTGAGCTTGAATGTGTGATCCCTTGGGATGTTTGTTTCCCAAGGAACAGTAAGCTCCACAAGTATCACGCGCCTCAGATGTTTCGAATACAGGAATAAGTCCGGTCTGGATGACGAAACACCAATATCCCCAGGGATTTTGTAATGCTTTTCATACGTGTTCATCATGAGAGTCCAATCAGGAGCCGCGCCTAATATTGAATAAGGCTTCGCTTTTGATTTTTTGGAGGAGCCTTCTTTTACGAATTCTACAGATCGTTTGGTGGTTGTTATACCCTTCCGCGCTCTTGCTACTGAAAGACTAACCGCTTCCCGTATAATTTCTAATACCTTGTCACCTTGCCTTAATAATAGGTGTTTCGCGGTTCCTATTGCCTCCCCACAGATGTTGCAAGACTTTTCGGTGGCTTTGCCTCATCTTACTAAATTACTTTGATCTGGGAGAGTCATTTGGAATACATTAAGATAAAATTTTAATAATGCTGGGGACCAATCATAAGTTTCTCTTGGTGGTAGACCATAACATCCGGTCGCCGGCAAAGTTACCACCCATCGGGAAGAGTCGTGCCGCAAAGCGACCTAGTCGTGTTCCGGCACGTTGCTCGATGAAGCCGTTTATAGGAAATGGGTCTGAACAGTTGCGGTACATTGGCGAACCGGTCTGACGTCCGGTTGGTGTTTGTTTTGTCGGGTGTCTAGTCGAGGAGGGTAGCGGGATCCGAAGCGACGGCTTTCCGCTGGCCGCCCGCAGATAGTTGGGGGCCCAATTAGTGGGATAGCCAACCGCGAAAGGCTGCCCCGCCAGCTGTGAAAAATCCCAGGGTGGCTCCATCGTGCTGGTTGGCGACCAGACGAGGAGGCCCGATGGCGATCCCTGGGGGGGTTCGGGCGTCCCCGCAGTCTCCAGACTAGACTCCCAGTGGCAAGACATCACCAATTTCGACGTCGGGTTCGATACGTACCGTCTCGTTCAACTGCCATTTCCCATCCCTATTCACTTTTATATTTATTTTTTTTATGAAAAAGTTAAGAAAAAGGAACAAGGTTACACAGCGGTTGCACTCCTACTCATATAAAGTGCACCTCACACTAATATCAGGGGTTTGCACTCAAATCTTTTAGCTGTCCACCACCACCTGGAGACAGAGCAGCCGCACTTGCTCTTTTTGACGGAGACGCAGATACAATGTCCTTTGAGCGCTGCATACTTGGATTATCCCGGTTACTCGTTAGAGCACAACTTTCGCTCACGGGCCGGAGTCAGTGTGTACGCGCGGAACGACCTCTGTGTTCAGCATCTCCGTCACTTTGAAGACCCCACTTTTTCTTCTCTATGGGTTTTAGTGGACACAGGAAACGAAAAAATCCTGTATTCCTGTGTCTACCGTTCGCACAGCGGTGACCAGGAGACAACTCGTTTATTTGAGTATCTCAGTGAGGCTGCAGATATGGCTCTGTATCAGTACCCTTCGGCGCAGCTCGTCTTTCTGGGGGACTTTAATGCCTGTCATCAGGACTGGCTGTTCCCGTACCAGAAGACCGACCATGCTGGAAGAGAAGCGCGGAACTTTGCGTTGTCCTTGGACCTCTTTCAGCTGGTGAGGCAAGCGACAAGGGTACCAGATGTGGTAGGCCATTCAGCCAATTGCCTGGACCAGCCAATTGCTGATAACTGATCCGGACAGGTATCGTGTTGAGGTCACCTCCCCCTTGGGAACCTCCGATCACTGTCTGGTGAAATCTGTGTTTACATATTCCCCACCAGCTCTCGAACCACATGGTGTTAGGCGAGTATGGAAATACAAGTCAGCAGATTGGGATGAGATGCGGCACTTCTTTGCATCTTATCCTTGGCGGCAGGTCTGCTTCTCTTCTTTGGATCTGTCGAGTTGCGCGGATGCTATAACCGATGTGGTGCATCAGGCAATGGAGTATTTTATTCTTTTTGCTGAAGTTCCCGTCGGTGGCAAAGCTCGCCCATGGTTTAATGCCGAATGTGGTTATGCTCAAGACCGAAAACATTCGGCATACCTCATTTGGGCTGATGCTCGAAGCCGCAAAACTCCGGATGTAAGTACAAAGAAGAGAGCCTTTAACCAAGCTGCCAAGTCCTACAAAAAGGCTTTGCGGAAGGCTCGTCTCGATCGAATCGCTAAGAATGGCGAAAAGCTCTCTGTCAAACCAACTGGCAACAGTCGAGCTTTCTGGTCTCTTGCGAAAGCGATCGAGTCGAATTTCCGTCAGCCCTCACTGCCTGGTCTGCTGAAGCCGGATGGATCCCTGGCTCACACAGCAACAGAGAAAGCGAATGTATTTGCTTCTCTGTTCTACTGGCAATGCTTCTCCAGCACATCTTCCTCACTGCGGTATTTCGATGCCTGAAATCCGCATCACGAACAAAGAGGTATGGAGAACATTGTGTCGTTTAGATGTGCATAAAGCCAGTGGTCCTGATGGTATACCAGCCATTCTGCTCAAGATATGTGCAGCTGAGTTGTCTCCTGTATTGACACGTCTGTATCACCTCTTTTTCAAGACTGGAAAAGTGCCGGAATCCTGGAAGCTTGCCAACGTGCAACCCGTGCCCAAAAAAGGCAGCCATGCCGATCCTGCCAATTATAGGCCCATTTCAATCACCTCCATACTCTGCAAGATTATGGAGCGTGTATTGAACTCGCGGCTTCTAGCGTACGTAGAAGGTAACGATCTCTTCAGTGACCGACAGTACGGATTTCGCCGAAATAGGTCCACTGGGGACCTTCTAGCGTACGCAACACACATTTTAGGAGAAGCCATCGAGAGGAACGAAGAAGCAGTCGCTGTCTCTCTGGGCGTCTCGAAGGCTTTTGACAGGGTCTGGCATGTGAGCTTTTTAAGCAAGCTTTCAGCGTACGGTATATCTCCTGGTCTGATTGGCTGGATAACGGACTTTTTGAGCCAGAGATCTCTCCGTGTTGTTGTTGACGGGTGTTCTTCGGAACCCTTGACAATAAATGCCGGAGTACCTCAGGGGTCCGTTCTTTCTGCAACTCTTTTTCTGCTGCACATTAACGATCTGTTGAAGCCCGGTATCTATGGGTATGCAGCCGACAGCACAGTTGTAGAAAGGTATCTGCCAAGTTCTCGGGCTAGTAGAGATGAAGTACAATCTGAAAGAGAAGCCATGGTGCAACGTTTGAATGACAAACTTCAGGCAGTCTCCGCATGGGGCAATGCCAATCTTGTCAAATTCAACGCCACCAAAACGCAGACGTGTTTGTTCACCGCCAAAAGGAGCCCCTTCACCTTGGCTCCTACTTTCCAGAATGTATCCTTGGAATACAGTGACTGGCTTCAGTTGTTAGGCTTAGAGATCTCCTCGAACCTCAACTTTGGTCGGTACATTGAGTCCAGAGCAAGAGCAGCTGCAGGAAAGCCGTACTTGCGAAGGTGCGACAGTACTTTACACCGGGACAGCTTCTTGTTTTATACAAAGCACAGATCCGGTCGGACCGACCGGATCTGTGCTTTGTACACAGTACTCTACAGTGCGACAGTACTCTACAGAGTACTGTGGTAACATATTTGCTGGTGCCGCAAAGACCCATCTTGCGGTTCTGGACTCAATTGAGAGGCGAGCAAAGAGGCTTATTGGCGACCCTAAATTGGTTGACGCCAAACTCCATAGCCTTGAACACAGGAGTAGAATTGCTAGCCTCTCAGTATTCTATAGTATACATTTTGGTGAGTGTGCGCAGGAATTGCACGACCTAATTCCCCCATCCCCGTTCCTTTGCCGGACGTTCCGACGCACGGCGGGTATCCTTCCCTACGTTGTGGACACTCCACCTGTCCGAACGAAGCGCTATGCTTCATCTTTTTTAGTGCGTACAGCGAAGGACTGGAACAATCTGCCTGCGTCAGTATTTCCGGCAAAATATAATGTGGGTGTCTTCAAGAGGAGAGTGAATAGGCTGCTAGGTTAATGCGCTTTACCACCTAAGACTACATTTCACTTACCATCAGGTGGAATGTAGTCAAGCATTAACCTAGTTTTGTATAAAAAAAAAAAAAAAGTTAAGGTGCGCCACTTAAAAGCAAGTGGAATACAAAAATCTGAAAAAAGTTTTGAATTTCTAGGCTCATCGCGTGGAGTCAGTTATTATCGTTTTCGTCTTGTAATGTTAAATGCCAAATAATCACAAAAAAAATGTGTAAAGTTCCCTGATATAATATATGGTGTAATAACGTTCTAGTGAAGTTTTCTGATATCATTAATATTGTTTTAACGTTTATTATTTTAACAGATCCTTGTAGGATTTAAATAAAAATAAAAAATTTCAAAATACTTAAATTTAAGATCGACAAAATTGTTTTCCCATTTAAGCGTATCGAAGCGTTTAAACGACAAAATACTTTCCCTGTTTAAACGTTTCCCCGTTTAAGCGTTTAAGAATATAAAGATTTTCATAAAAATATATACATATATATTATCGAGAATTTATCTTATCATGGCTAAACATGGTTGATTATAAGCAAAGGCCAACAAAAATTTCAATTGTGTAATTTTTTGAGGATTACTTCAACTGAAAAAACAAAAGCGGTAACTTAAGTACAGAATTAGTATGAGGAAGTCAGTAGTCATAAAAAAACATAATTCTAAGCGAATGGTTTAAATTTGTAACGTTTTTCTTTATTCTGCGCGGACATATTCGCGAGCCACTGGTAGCATTGCTTAAAATTTTGTTAAGTCAGCATTATTTTGTGTCATAATAATGTAACTTGTTTCTTTAATGTCGGAATGGAGGTGGTGTTTTTAGTTATATCGCTAACACTTTCAATATCCTGCCAAGATAGAGCATTTTAGAGACGCTGAAGTTACTTGCCGTGCCTAAAGCAAAATGTTTATGTTTCATTGGCATGGTATTCAATTGATAAATTACGACGAGTAATATTATATAATTAATTCTATTAGTGAACTGTTATTTTAGCGATGGAAATTAGTTAAATAAAGTTTTTTTTACATGTTAGTTTTTAGTTACGTGATGGTTTGTACCATATCTACAGTTCCATATACTTTTTAGTTAATATAAACCTTTTTTTAAAACTAAACATTAAGAAAAAAAATGTTTACAAAAATGTTAAATGTTGACAAAACTAATTCGATTTGATGAAATAGTGAAATTGTGATATCGTACAAAATATATTACTACTTGTCATTCTTTTTATTACATGTAAAACCAAATATCAATAATTTTTTCTTACATATCTAGTAATAGAAACATCAAAAAACTTTTTCCTTTTTTTTTCTATTCGATTTATTAAGTGCTGAATTGAAAATATTTCATTAGATTAATTCTCTTTGTTCCCGATTGAGCAAATTATGTAAGTAGATTACATAAAATAAGAGAATTTCAGCTCATTAAAAAAAGTTATTAATTGTTGACTTAACAAATTTTCAGCAGCACTAACTGTTACGAGGGATTCTGGTCGCATAGAATAAAGAAGCCCTTTATAAGTGTAAAACATTCGCTTGGAATTATTTTTTTCTATACTTCTTCATACTTATTCCTTACATAAGAGAACTGTTTGGTTTTTTAGTTGTCATTCTATTGCGGTTAAATTCTTAAGCTTTCCTCTGAGTGTAGATTTTTCTTTTGCCAAATCTAAATATTCAAACTGGCAACTATTACTTGTTTTGTGATTTTAATTTATTTAACTAGTGTATTGCTTTTACACTCTATCCTCACTGTAATCATTTATACATAGGTACCCCGTCTTCCAGCTATTTTTTACAATATATTAAGTTGCTTACTATGAATGTTATAATACTATTATTACTACTTAACTTTACGTGTAGAATACTGTATTATAGTAAATACAGTATTCTACACGTTAATATCCGGTTATGAATTGCTTTTATAATATACACTAAATAATTTTTAACATTGTTCATAAAATTACAAGAATATCTTACAAAATCCATATCGTTTAATTTAGTTACAAGAAATTTTTATTTTTTTATTTTAGTTAAAGATAAATATTATTATAATAAATCAGTAACAGTTGAAAAATAAAAAACACAGCAGAAGAAATACAAATCCCTTTTTCAGTACTCATTTTATCTTTACATAAAATATGATTTCCTTGCTTCTAAATAAAGAGTAGGATCAAAGGGAATCTTTATCTTCAAAAGTGAACGAAGTGAAACAAGTATTAGGTCTTCTTACAAGTAATTTGTGAATCAAGTTTAAAAGAGCTCGGCGACAAAAGATGCGCTTTGCTTATTTCTTATATTGAAGGCATCTTTAAGTCGTTTCAAAGTTATTATAAAAGGAGAGCTAAAGAATAACTGATCACTATTGGAAGTTAGACGGTTTGGATTAATATTATACAATATCGTTTTCATAATATTATACGAATTGAAAAGTTTTTTTCTTATTTAATTAATTATATTATATAAACATTTACTTAAAATTGCACTAATACCATGTTAGTGAAGACCAAATGGTAATAGGTACACTGTACAGGGTTGTGTTTCATTTCAATTGAAAGGTTTTGACAAGTCCTTCGGATAAAATCTCGCTGTTTTAAAATCCTTGTCAGAGTCCTTGCAAAATTGTATGGGGATAATGCATGTGATAAAATCGAACTCTGTTCTTAGAACTCAATCAGAAAAACAGCCACATTCCTTCTTAAAAGCGTTTGTTCACACAATTTTACGCAATGAGACACTTAACTGTCATACATTGCATACACACATTTTAACTTAAGATGTGCTAGATCATTTTGAGTAGGTACTAGAACCCTTTAATATAGTCACGACTTTACTACAATGGACCAGCAGGAACGGTCAAAATATTCGTGTTCAAACAATCATGAACATCCATCGTGGTGATAGGAAAAATGTTATAGTAGTGGCATTCAACGCAATAGCTGCAATACTCTTGAAAGGAAAGCAGACTGTCCCTTTAACTTTCAAAGTCCTGAAATCGAGCACCGAAGGCACGCTCTCCGCGCCTTGTCTTTAAAAATTACTATTACTCAACCTGCAATTAATCCAACCGATTTAATAACTAATTTGACAAGAAAATAGCATTTTCCACAAAAAATAGAACTGTATTTTTTCCTCCATTTTCCTTCGCCGATATGTGTTAGAAATAAATATATAACCCACTGAATTCTTATATCAAACACAATTTTGATAACAATATTGTACTTTTCTTTTATATGTAATAAAATCTTAATATCAATATGTTTAACATTTGCATTAAAATAAAATAATATGAACAATATACAATAAATATTTATTGCTGAATGAAAATCGTACACAGAACATACGAAAATAAAAATCTTTAAAAACTTTCCGTGATCAAACTTACACACTACAAAAATCGTATTCGATATTATGAATGTATTTGCTATAGCTAACCTATAATTACTTAGTCTGGCCATAAATACTGTTATAATTAATAATAAAAAAATATTACATTTGCATTTGGAATCTGTCATTTTTATACGATTGTTCATTGTTTCTTCTCATTTTGGCGCCAACACATTGTACAATATTTTGCAATATTAAAATAGAGTGGGGTTATAAAGAAAACTGAATCGCTGTGATTTCATTACACAAAGTAGGTATGGAGCCAAATGCAATTTTTAAAACTCTCCATACACTTGGTATTAGTCAAATGTTTGTGTACCGGGCTATAGGTACAATGATACTTCCTCGGTTTGTGACAGAGAATGATCTGGCCGTCCACGTAATGTTCGTACGAAAAAGATGGTCAAAGCAGTAAGAGAAACAATTCCAAGAAATCCTGTCCGAAAGCAAAAGATTTTATCTCGGGATATGAAGATAGCACCTAGAACCATGTCGCCTGTTTTAAAAGATGACTTAGGACTTGCAGCCTATAAGAGACACACTGGTCATTTCCTAACTGATAAATTATAGATGAATAGGGTGGTAAAACCGAAACAACTATTGAAGCGGTACGCAAGGGGAGGTCACAGAAAAATTTTGTTTACGGAAGAGATTTTTGTTACAATTGAGCAACATTTTTACAAACAAAATGACCTTATTTATGCTCAAAGCTCAAAGAAAGTTTCCCAATTACCCGACATTTTCCGACTTCAGTGATGTTTTGGTGGGATTTTAACCATATGAAGGAGTGACTGAGCCATAATTTTGTGAAAAAGGTATGAAAACATCGGCACAAGTGTCTCAATATTTAATCCATTTTTACCGTAAGGCTTACTTATCAGTATTTTTTTTAATTGCACTCTGACAGTCTTGAAATGTTAGGAGGAAGATCTCAAAGCAAACAGTTTTAAATAATAAAACAATAAACATTTCTTGCTGATAGTTGGAAATTAAAACAAGGGAGAATAAATATGTATATTTATTAATATTTCTCTAATAAAATAAGTAAGTTTAAGTAATAGTATATAAAGAAATATGGTATTTAATATTTGTGGAAGTTAGTAGGTATGTGTATGTTATATTGCTTAGGGTGATTTATTTATAACGAATATATTATGTATGTACGTAATATGTTGTGCTTAATAAATTTAAGCAACAAGTACTGTCTATCTAATGTTATTGTCCTTATAATTGTAGGTTGCCTGTAAAAAATCACTTTTAGTGATAAGGCCGCCTTTATACCAAATGGTTTAATGTTTCGTTTATGTTGTTGTTCTATTAATTTTTTTTTGGTGTGCAATAAAGAGTATCATAATAATAATTTATATAAAAAAATATTTAGTTATATCACTTATAAGTTACGCTAAAGCATTATATTATTAGTGTAGTTACACAACTGAAACTATACTTGTAGTAATTCTCAAGGGGCCTGTAAAGTAACAACGTATTGAACTTAGCGAATCTAATTGAGGCTTTAGCTATTGTTCTATGGTTTAAGCATTAATAAATGCTTTTCAATCATGTTTGGAACTCTAGGACAATAGCTTAAACCTCATTAGTGTGTACGTTTAGTTCAAAACACACGAGCCGATTTGAACCCTCTGTTCGTAATTAACAAATTCAATTGTATTTCGGAATTCATATTGCGTAGTTTCGGTGTTATTCAATTAAAAGGTACTACTGATTACATCTGATATTGACAGCATAAGTGAAATTCTACACAAATTCCGTAACCGTATTAAATTTACAAACGTGTTTCGTTAACAAATATCGGTATTTGAAAGGCTTTTTATATTTATTTAATCGTGGTAAACACCACGTTTTACTTTAAGGTCATGAAATATATTTAATTGTCTTTACATAGATACATAATATAATGTTATTTTTAAAATACTTTACATTAAACATTATAAAGTATTAACAAAGTATATTTTTCAAAGGAAACTTTATCAATCTTCTCGAATGCAATCAGTACATCTTTTGCCTATAACAACTGTATGCATTTAGCTGTTTTTTAATTTTAGGGTTGTAAGGTTTGGTTTACTCATAAGTTTTACAAATCCCTGTCCCGAATAGATAGTACAAACCCCCTATTGGAGTCCCATAGGTAGCGCTACTATTGGGATCTATGTATTTTTTATTGTTTTAAGGTATAACTATTAGGTATATCCCCTTTCTTTTAAATAAGCAGATGATGTTGCAGTATGTCATTATTCATACCGAACGTAATATCCATTCGAGTATTATAAATATTTTCGCGCTTTCCACTTTATTGTAACTTGCCACCAAACGTTAGTAGAACATGTCATCTAATACATCGTCAATCGATCGCCATAAACAATTGTATGTATTGAAGCATATAAAATATATTGGATTCGATTTTATTATGTTTTCTTTCTGTGAATTTAGTAAAATGTTGCGATTTTGTTAGTATTTTGAATTGTAAATTGTTGACATTTGTACAAAGAATGCTACGACAGATTTCAGGGTTTTATATTTTTTAGGTTAGGACCAAGTAAGCCGAGTCTTCCTTTGTCTTATAATATGTTTATATTATAATTACTTTCATTTATTTAGAATCATAAAACAATTTGTATTAGAAAGTTAAACATTTTTTTTACATGCAACAAAATAAACGTTTAGCTGACTTGAACATGTTTATTAATATTTATGGTTTCTACGTTAATTAAATAAAAATATAGGTAAAGGTAGGTAATTACAAATATCTTATACACATGCCTTATTTGCAAATAAATAACTCGAAGGCCAATAATTCTGCCTTGTGATTTTTTATATACCAAGACACCGTGGGGTGGTGTTAAAAGTATATAACAAAAATTTTATAAAACGTAACGACTTCAAAGTACATAAAACTATGATTTTTATCCTTTTATAAAGTCTTTTTGTAAGGGGTGTTTTTTTTTTATTTTTAATTATATATTTTTTTTGCTTTTTAATATACACATCACATCAAGCCACCCACAGTCGAGCGTCAATCAGCCCTACCATATGTGAAAGGAGTTATTGACAGAATCGGCAACATCTTAAAAAAGGTTTTTATAAGAACTATCTACTATCTACAAACCTCAAAAGAAAATTATGCCAATTCTTGAGACCTATCAAAAGTTATACAATGTGCTGGAGTATATAAACTCGATTGCGATTGTAGCTTTTCATACATGGGTCAAACAAAGAGGAGCATCGGTAAAAGAGTTAGGGAACACATTTCCGATATCAAGCATAGGCGTATATCGAAGTGAGCAGTGTGGAAACATACCATTGACAAGCCCAATCATTATATAAGATTTGATAAATCTAAAATCCTCGCTAAATAACAACGTTACATTCCAAGACTGGTTTGGGAGGCTATTGAAATGAAAAGACCATCCTAATTTTAATAGAGAAGATGGTTGGGGATTATCTAATACCTGGGATCACTCACACTGGGAACACTCTTGAAAAATATAAAATCCCACGTCGTGAACGCACTGGACGACCTCAAGATACTGTTAGCCCGGAAGCTTAGAAACCTTTAGAGGTAGATGACTAATTAACTGATTTACGGAAGGACACCTCCATCTCATCTTGCCGTTAACACGATTGCTGCAAAGCATTCGAAACGTCGGGTTAGATTTAAAATGTATATTTAAAATTTAATACATTATACGCGAGTTAAATCCGTAAAATAGTTTTATTTCAATATTTTACTTTTTTCTATGTTGTACTAAATGATCCTACTCACATACTAATTTCCCTTGTTTTTACTATTTATATGGTATAAAAACCTTTCACCAGCACCAATAAGCTTCTTATATTGGAGACGATTGCTTCTATTTCGACGAAACATAGCTAAGAATCATCACGACGAAACAAGGTTTCGATTAAAAAAAATAGCATTCAAATCCATTTACGCGTTTGGGTGCTACGTTGCCACAGACAGACACACAGATACACAAAAACAAAAGTAAAACCTATAACACCCCTCTTTTTGGGTCGGGGTTACAAATGAGTTTTAAATATGATGGGATAAGAAAACCGAGCAACCAATGTAGACGTGGATGTAATGTGTTTAAAATGATATGTCAAGAAAGTAAGATGGAATAAATGACAATGGTGATTTTAATTTGCCCTTGAATAAAATGATATTATGTCAAGGAAGTACGATGACATAAATGACAGTTAAATAAGAAATTAAGCGTGAAAAAATTAACATATCGCTCGGACTTCAAACAAGGATAAGGATAAGATAAGGATGGAGGGTTTTTTAGCAATGGTGATTTAAATTTGCCCTTAAATAAATATATAATATTCATTTGTATCTGTGAAACGGAAATAAACAGATTTATGTTTTTCTGTTTGTTTGTTTATTTTATGTATACCGAAAACTACTAAATGAGCGATGATAACTTACTAAATGAGTTAACAAATAAAATACAAATTATCTCGATATAACATGGACTAAGTGTACGGTAACAGGTAAATAAATATATGGTGAAATTTTTATTAATATAATCATTAACGATTAAGGTATGCTACAATATGAAGTATGTGATTTAAGCAACAACTGCATATTTGCTATGAAAGAATTTGCTATGAAAGAAAAGAATTCCCTTTAAAGGATTTTTTTCTCGTTTATAATTACCTATAGCGAAGAATTTGAGAATATGATTTTAAATGTTGAATTTTTTGATAAAACCTTTTTTGTTATAATGTAGTCGGAAGGCCTTTAAAAAATATTTATTAATTATTATAGCGAACAACTCTTTTGACTTTATAACAGATTCTAAATCCATGAATATTCATCAATATTTTACTGAAAATTAAAGTTTTATAAATATTGTATCAAATTAGACTAAAGTGGAAATTAAAATGATTTGAAACGCAATTATAGCTCTGAATAGAGTTTTATTAATTTCAAATTTTGCGATTTTATTGTTTTAGTTTTATTGTCTATGAAATGAAAATGTTTCCGAAATGCAAAAGTGTAATTTTACGAATTACATATAGGTAGGTACATATTGCCTCACAATAAGGAATAAGGTGCCCGTTATAATTAAGTATCACACTTAGTATCAATATTATTACATAGTAGATACTTCATTTAACTTTCTATCACAAAAGCTATTCGCTATTTGGCTATGTTGCTAGTACGAGACGGTGATATTATTGCTCTCTCTTATTAAACAGTATTATATAGGTATAAGCTTATAACTCATATATAACGTTACAATTTGTTTTTTTTTATGTAATGCGACCTAATCTTAATGGATATTTATGGATTACGGATTATCGATTAAGTACTAAGTAATTATTACAAACAAATAAAAAAATATGTACTTTGCTTGTACGTTTACTAACATCAAAGCTATTTAGTATTTGTAACAACAGGGTTTCTGCAGACGGCATACGTAATGATTTATTATAGAGAGCTTTAGATAATATCGAGATTATTTTTAATATCTGATGGTATGTTAGTTTCTTTGTTATTTTTGTCATATATTATAAATATGTTAAAAAATATTTATATAATAAAATAGAGTTGATAACAACAGCAAGTGATGAATATCGCAAATCTCGCAGTTCGCAGTGATTGCACAGTATAGGATAATACAAAGCGCGCGCTCGAGTGACGGTTGAATAGCTTGCGTTATCCTACTTTACATTCTAAGCTTGAGCAATTGCGTGACTGAAATATTCCCGCGACGAAGACACGTTTTCTCGACTCACTTCATTAGATCTGTCATTCCCTAATTACTCATAAACTAGATAGTAGACATGATGAAGCTTATGTATAAAATACAATATTTATCTTTACTTTTTTTACTATGTTTGTTATTTGCATGAATTGTCTTTAAAATTATACTTATATAGTCTAGCAAATTAACTAAGGTTTTTACAAATTATATTTAGAGCAGCGGGTATTCTTGTCTCTAGACCACAATGACTAGTGGCTCATATACAATATAAAAATGTAATAATAAAATATGTAAATAAAAATATTACGTGAGACCTAACCGACATGTCTAACTCTTGTCATCCAATCAGACAATAAATAAATTAAAATGTATTCCTTTAAATTTTACAAATGTCGAAAATTTTCGAAACTCGCAAGGGAATCAAAACCTACAGGGAACTTCCCGTGAAGTCAGAACCTTTGGAAATTAGTCAGAACATTTGAAATAAAGCACAGATAAAGAACAAGTTGTAAGTCATATAATCAAAATATTTTTAATATTTTTGAAGTTACTACCCCTTTTCTCATGAACGCGTAAAGGTATTAAATGGAAATTCATATCAAACACTCAGATCTACAATACTGTAAAGCTGTAACATAATCAAATGTCAACGCAATAAAAGGAAACAGCAATTTAAGGCCCATGTTTTCAAACTCGCTACAAGCAAAGGAATCAGAAGCTAAAAGGGTCCTTCAACTCGATCTAGAATATTGAAATTTGGCATGAAGCAATCTTTCATATGCCCTATATAAAGGAAAATTTCGGAAAACCTTAAATTTTGTTGTTACATCACATATTTTTTCTATGTACGGAATCCTTCGTGCGCGGGTCCGACTTGCACATTTTTTATACTCGTATTATAATTCCAAAAATCATAGTACATAGATCCAGACTCTAAACTCCCACTTCAATGACACTTTTGCTCAGTTAGCTTAATTATAATACAGAAGTGACACTGACATTTACAATTTTTTTTATCTGACAATAGTATAAAAAGAAATTTACTTGTCATTCTTATTGTTTAATACCAAAAAGATCCTTAAAAAAACAAAACTACTACTTTTTGTCATTATTACAACATCCAAAAAGTTCTCTAAGGTCATGTTGGTAAATTGAGTTTTCAATTATCTTGAGTTTACAAAATACGGGAGTAAAGATATGACCTGCTACTTACAAATAATACTACTCTTATTTTATTTTAATCTTCAACTCTATTTTAGTATAATTTTGTAAAGTAAAAACAATTTACAAAGATTAATTATATATAGAATACAATGTCGTCTGTTCTCATTTATGGTTTTATGTAAATAAATGAGCACAATGATTTAAAATAATATTCCAATTACTCATTAAGGTTAATCTGAAGTTAATCAAATTTTATATTTTAATTATAAATCGTCAGGGTCAATACAGTCCATAAAGGAAATCATTTGATATAATTCGTATTTAAGACTTCGAGTCCTTTAATTAAAAATCAAAATTGAATATAATTTTTAATTAAATATGAATATAATTTCAATACCAATCGCGACATTTACTTAACCGAGTTAAGAACGATTGTGAGAATATTTAAGTATTAAATAAGAAGTTAGTACCTGTTAGCCAGAAAGTGTTTCTAATTTATTATTAAAACAATAAAATATAAAATAGCTATTGTTTTAAATATATACTATTTAATATATATATATATATACAGGGTTATTTGTAATTAGTTGAGCACCTTTTGCAGGCAGCCTCTCTACATCAATCCTAACAACATTTATTCTACGACTTTTTAAAATTAATAGTTTTAAAAATTTAGTTTTTCCCATACAAAATTTATTTATTGCCTCTGAACGAGCATTAAACTTGAGCAAAAAAGAGAGGCCACGCAACTTGTCAAAATAAGTGCATCGGGGTGCGGGGCGGTGGGGTGACGCAGCGGCGGCTATGCACGTTAGAACTTGATCATTTTCTAAGATGTAATAAAAAATAGCATCGTTTTCCACTTTTATTTATTAAAATATTTTCTACAATAGTCGAAACACATATTGTCTAACTATTTAAGAATCTAATGAAAAAACAAAATCTCCAATAGAAGTTGTCCACAAGTTGAATGTCTCAATATTTTTATTTGGTTTATGAAATAAGGGCACTGTAACGAAACTAAATAAATATTATTTTTACAAAACAATAACTTCTCTTTAACTTACTTTATACATATCATATTATCTCGTTGGTTAATATTTATATTATGACAATAAAACAATAAGTTACTTACGAATTTCTTTACGAAGTTCCTAGAAATTGCAGTCAGTCACAAATGGAAGCGTCGGTATACAGAAACAATCCAGGTAGTTAATATAAAATATCAGTAATACTACACACTTTCATCACCATAAATCTCAAGAGACAAATGAAATATCAATTATCAAATAACAAAGATAATAATATCAAATTACAAATTACTTGACATTTAGTTGGTATTGACACCAACTGTTGGTATTACCATTAATTAAAAACATCACCGTAATGGCTCCATCTTGTGATCCCAACCATAAACTTCATTCAGATATCCGACAAAATAAAATATTAAGAAACACCAGGAGGAATAATATGAAATTTATTTAAATTACGTCTAAATTGGCCTTTCCTCGTTTATGATATTAATAAAACTGAAAAAACGAAAACTTTATTCTTTATCATATATGTGTGTGTGTATTAGTGTACACATGTTAGAAGTGAAACTTCTTTATGACATGTAAATATAATTCACATTTTCTTTTAAATGTGACTTAGAAATAAAGATGGCGCGTAACAGAAAAACGTCATAATTTTCATTAATATTAATTAATTAAAACGTAAGAAGTGAATCGACTGTTTCTGACGTATAATATTCTCATAGAAGAAACACATAAGTACCATAAAAACAGACAAATGTACACAATCCACTTTAAAAATAATAACTTTAGGCTTCTTAACATGTTGGATCGTCACTATATCACAAATAAAATTATTCTTCATCATGGTTTCTGCTGTTTCGAGTTGTTGTTCGTTCTAGGTATAGCAAAACAGACCTTGTAAAGATCAGGACCCCAATGCTCCATTTCTCAGCCAAAACTCGTATTTCTTTTCATTCTTACTTCTTCTATTTCAGACAATCAATGTATTTTAAAAATATTATAAATTACATTTCATAATTTCTTCTTCATGTTATAATCTTGAATTTATTTATTAGTTTCAATAGCAAGTCCATAAAATCGTATTGTCCAGTATGTAATTACAATTCCTTATTTAATTATAAAACTCTAATCCGATAATTTTATTTTTGGTTAATGTAAATTGTGTTTTGTAATCCACATACTTGTCATTTTGATTATTTAGTATTTCCATAGCAACATGGTGTAAAAGAGATAAAGCTATACGAAAAAAGCTGGCGCGCGCATTTAACAGTTTCTGACTTTCGCTAGACAGCGATATACTTTAGACTGCTATACTTTAGACTGCTTACAAAATACAGAGTAATAAATAATCGAGGGAGCAAAAATTTTTTTGTTTCGTTTATTCTGAGTTATTTATCAAGATTTTTTAAAAGTCGTAGAATAAATGTTGTTGGGATTGATGTAATTAGTTGAGCACCTTTTGCAGGCAGCCCCTCTACATCAATCCTAACAACATTTGTTCTACGACTTTTTAAAATTAATAGTTTTAAAATTTTATTTTTTCCCATACAAAATTTATTTATTGCCTCTAAACGTGCATTAAACTTGAGCAAAGAGAGGCCACGCAACTTGTCAAAATATGTGCCAAGGCCACGTGCATCGGGGCGCGGGGTGGCGGGGTGACGCAGCGGCGGCTATGCACGTTAGAACTTGATCATTTTCTAAGGTGTAATAAAAAATAGCATCGTTTTCCACTTTTATTTATTAAAATATTTTCTACAATAGTCGAAACACATATTGTCTAACTATTTAAGAATCTAATGAGAAAACAAAATCTCCAATAGAAGTTGTCCACAAGTTGAATGTCTCAATATTTTTATTTGGTTTATGAAATAAGGGCACTGTAGCGATACCAAATTAATATTATTTTTACAAAACAATAACTTCTCTTCAACTTACTTTATACATATCATATTATCTCGTTTGTTAATATTTATATCATGACAATAAAACAATAAGTTACTTACGAATTTCTTGAAGATGGCGCGTAACAGAAAAACGTCATAATTTTCATTAATATTATTTAATTAAAACGTAAGAAGTGAATCGACTGTTTCTGAAGTATAATATTCTCATAGAAGAAACACATAAGTACCATAAAAACAAACAAATGTACACAATCCACTTTAAAAATAATAACTTTAGGCTTCTTAACATGTTGGATCGTCACTATATCACAAATAAAATTATTCTTCATCATGGTTTCTGCTGTTTCGAGTTGTTGTTCATTCTAGGTATAGCAAAACAGACCTTGTAAAGATCATGACCCCAATGCTCCATTTCTCAGCCAAAACTCGTATTTCTTTTCATTATTATTTCTTCTATGTCAGACAATCAATGTATTTTAAAAATATTATAAATTACATTTCATAATTTCTTCTTCATGTTATAATCTTGAATTTATTTATTAGTTTTAATAGCAAGTCCATAAAATCGTATTGTCCAGTATGTAATTACAATTCATTATTTTATTATAAAACTCTAATCCGATAATTTTATTTTTGGTTAATGTAAATTGTGTTTTGTAATCCACATACTTGTCATTTTGATTATTTAGTATTTCCATAGCAACATGGTGTAAAAGAGATGAAGCTATACGAAAAAAGGTGGCGCGCGCATTTAACAGTTTCTGACTTTCGCTAGCCTGCCGCGACCTATACTTTAGACTGCTTACAAAATACAGAGTAATAAATAATCGAGGGAGCAAAAATTTTTTTTGTTCGTTTATTCTGAGTTATTTATCAAGATTTTTTAAAAGTCGTAGAACAAATGTTGTTGGGATTGATGTAGAGAGGCTGCCTGCAAAAGGTGCTCAACTAATTAAAAATAACCCTGTATATATATATATATATATATATATATATATATATATATTATTTGAACAGTAAATAATACTATATATATTTGTTATTATACTATATATATATAGTATAATAACAAATATATATACTTTTTAATAACAACATATATAATTATTTTAATAACTAAATCCAACAACATAATAAAGTTCATAACTTTACGGTAACGCACGCTAATGTGAGTAGTCTTAAAAATTATTGATAGTGTTATATAATATCTTGATAAAGATATTCAGGAACTCTTCTATATATTTTAGATTTTAAGCACTCATCTTCTTCCTATTATTTAGAATTCAAAATTAATTACTGGCAACTGCTATTTGTTGTACCAATTTGGTTTAACTAGTCTCTAAAGAATTAAGTAGAAATTTTGCCATTAAATAAATTAAATTTATTTAAAATCTATACTAATATTATAAAGCTGAAGAGTTTGTTTGTTTGAACGCACTAATCTCTGGAACTACTGGCCCGAATTGAAAAAATCTTTTTGTGTTGAACAGTCCGTTTATTGAGGAAGGCTATGGGGTATATGTCATCTCGCTGTGACTTAGAGAAGAACAGCAATGAAAAATGCTGCAAAAACGGGAAAAGATTTCTTTTTTGACAGCTTTCCTCGCGTGCGCTGAGGAAACACTAAAAACCGCGCGGACGGAGTCGCGGGCGACCCCTAGTTATTAATATTAATATTAACATTAAAATTTTATTAAATAGCAACGTGTCCGTTGTTAAGTCTTTGATGCATAAATAAACCATACTTTAATATTTTATACATGAATTGTAGCTCCTATCCAACATCCATCCAGTATATCCAATATACATATGAAAACTGAATTAACTATTGATGGTTATCTTTTTGTTATTTAAATTACAAAATATCGTTTTTAATAATACAATTAATATAAAAGTAAAAAACATACTTTTAACTTTTCACTTTTATAGACTAATTCTATCGTATACATATAATCATGACCATCTATTATTTTGATATTGTACTCTGTATTTGTTTTTTTTTTTGTGATTTAATACATACCAATTTTCATGATAAAGTATCTGCAAAAAAACGGGGACAGACAGAAGGACATTGAGATGATAATTGATGACATGAAGATAAATGTTCTTTATCTAGAAGAGCGGCACAAAAAACAAAATCTTTTAATCTGGGGAAACAAAGACGTAGTCAGGCTTAAATTGACGGCCCGAGCTTTATTTGAATAAACAATATAAGGATCAAAAACATGAATATTAAAAAAAAGTTCTGAAAATCAAAATCTTTATCATACTACAACATAGAAATTGATTTGGTCCAATCAGATAAACCTGTTACTTAGTGACATCTATCGAGCAACAGTTAATATATGGCTATTTCATAGCTAATATATAATAATGTTAGAAGGTAAGGAATTCCTGAACGTGTGAATAATGATCGACGATATATGCTTTACCTTATCTGGCTTTATATAACCTCTAAATGGACAACTTCATCGGTTGTTACATACGCGACTATTATGAATTATGACGTGATGACTTACCTGTCCGCTCCAGGTGTGGTACAATGTAGGAAGTCGCTTAATCAGTCTGTACTAGTAAAAGATTTTGGGTTCCCCAGAATGTGGAATAAATTGTATACTATGAAGCAAAATGATATAAGGGAAAAGAGCTTGGATATTCAAGTGTTCCGTTACGTGCTCTTCGGTGCCGCATAATGCCGTATATTTGCTATAATATTTTAGAAACTACAAATAACGATAACAACTATTCCTCTAACCGTAAAAAACAATGGAATCACTGGAAGGCATTCCGACCGATACGCCTGCAATTATCAAACTCCCTTTTCATAAATTACCTTCGGATCTTATTCTTATTATATAAAAATAAAAAATGTGACAGTACCCCCTAAGTTAAACGCCTACTGGTTTATATTAGCAACTACACAATTCAAAAATTAACTATTCCAAACAGATGTATTTTATTATTAACCCCCGACCCAAAAAGCGGGGTGTTATAAGTTTGACGTGTGTATATGTGTATCTGTGTGTCTGTCTGTGGCATTGTAGCAGCCAAACGCGTGAACGGATTTAATTGCGGTTTTTTTTAAACAAAAGCCTGGTTCTTCAAAATAGTTCTTAGCTATGTTTGGTCAAAATAGAAGCAGTCGGCTCCAAGTTATTGAGCATTTATTGGTTATGGTGAAAAATGATTATTCAATATTGATAGTAAATACCTAAATTATGAACATCAGTATGTTTGTAGGTTCATTTAGTGCAATTTCAACCTTCTTTTTTTTTTTTTTTTTTTTTTTTTAACGTCAGGAATCCTCATGGATACACACCTCCATCAAGGGGATGATGGAGGTGGTTATGTGAGACTCCTACTCACTAAACCTGACGGTTGCCGCCGCCGTCATAATGGGACACCACGGGATCGCTTTCGCACTCACCGCGATGCCCCGACGTGATCCACGGAGAGGGCACCCCGCAACGAGGAGCATCCATCCCTTTTTCGCAGGCTTGATAGATCGTGGAGGGATCCCCTTCCCCCCACCCAAGCCTGCTGCCTCTGAAGGGGGCCGAGACCCCCTTCTATCTGGACTCAGTCTCAGAATCGAACCAGTTGGACAGACCGACTCGACCATTGACTGTGTCCAGCTCCGCCGCCGGTTTTCTCCCCGAGAGGAGACCACCGGTTAGACCCCCTGAAAGAGCACACTCCCATAAGACCCAGTGATGCGCAGACAGCCTCACTGCAACACACTGGAGTCGAACGTGAGTCTGCTCACGTAGGGGGCCCAACGTTGAACCCGACAGGCCTTTACCGCCGGCCACGGTCATCAGCCGAGACCAGCAAGAAAAAGGCATAAGTCGGGAACCCACCACGCCCAGACCAACCATCACCAAGCGCAACCGTGGCGTCGCGCTCGGCAACGATTAATCCAGGCAACGTCTCGGACCGTCTCCCCACCAAGCACCCTCTCTAATGTGCTTGGTGGAAAGAGGTCCAGACCCTAACCGCCGCAGGCAGCCTCTCCCTCAACAAGAAAGCGACCGCCGCGGACCCCCCCCCCACACAGCCGCGGAACCACTCCACAGTCCACTCTGCTATAAGAGAAGTACCAGGAGTAATTCCGCAGCCGACCCCGGCAAAGAGGGCCCGCGCCCTCCCACCTTCAACGCCCAGGCCAACTTTCCAACGTGATCAAACGATGGAAAGAGGCCCGAGCCCCCCCCCGCAGACAGACCACCCCGAAAGGCAGCCTGCCCGCCAGCCAGCCATGAACCGGGCACAAACCCCCATGGCCGACCCCCACCGCGCCGAGTATTAGCCAACGGCTAATGCGAACCCGAAGGATCACATTAACCGTTGTTGCCCAGGGAGCACCGGCCCGTACCGCTTCCGATGCCACAAGACGAATCCGAGCAACAAGGGAAACAAACGGGCACACGAGGAGGTTCCCGGCGACGGCCCCCCAAGTGCAATTTCAACCTAACCTAACCAAAAAATCAGTAACATAACATTAAAAAGCAGAAAAAAAATTAAAATTTAAGAAAACCCCGATACAAAAATACCTCGAAGAAAAAGATCGTTACGTCGGGTGACCGCTAAACAAAGGAAAAAATCAAAAGTCAAGTAAGTTACCAAGGTAAATAACGAAATAACAATATCAAATCGTATAATCGTATAGTCGTATAGACACCATTGTCAATGTACGTACAACGGTCTAACGATGCAACGACTTCAATAAGTACATAATAATATTATTTGTATCCTGTTTAGAGAACTTTGTATCGGAGTTTTTTTATTATTATTTTTTTAAATTTTTATATCAGGTATTCTCTGTGATGCCTTTTCCGTCCAAATGTGGAATTATATAGTATACGTTTGTTAGGAAAAGCGTTTTTTTGCTATCCATCTATGCATTTGTCTATTTTATCATTATTCTATTGTTTTGATGATATACGGGTACTATTGAAGTTGAATTGACGGGTCCAAAATGCGCGAAATGTCTTTTGGGCGTAATTTCGATGTCTCTGTGATAAATTTCTGTGACAGAGCACTGTATGTACATAATATAAAGTCTATACCGTCATTTCATTACAAAACTTTAGCTTTTATTTTTTTATTAATTATTAGTCATCAAAATAGAATACAAATTGTTAAAATTGTTTCAAACATTTTAATTAAAAATTTTCAGTATCGCACATGTTTGCCCTTAACTTTTTTCAAAATAAAAACACCGGTTTGCTAATTGAGAAGAGTGCGAATCGCGAATCTAGGCTTTTAGTTAATAAAAGGTAAATTAAACAAAATTTTTAATTTTTGCATTTTATAGAAATTGTCTGCAACGAAATAGTTTTAATTTAACATTACACAACCTAGTAAATTCATGAAGTAATAATTGCCCTTTTTACCTACTAACTAGAACAGATAATTTTTAATACGTTTAAGCTCTTATCAACCCAAAAACAACGTAATACATTGACTCTCATATCCGTAACGCTGT
This sequence comes from Napeogenes sylphis, assembly GCA_959347405.1. Classification (NCBI taxonomy): domain Eukaryota; kingdom Metazoa; phylum Arthropoda; class Insecta; order Lepidoptera; family Nymphalidae; genus Napeogenes; species Napeogenes sylphis. Next base: position 24,195,202 of record OY365783.1, read on the forward strand.
TATTATTTATTTTTCTTATATAAAAAGATAATGCATAGCTCCATTCCATTTTATGGTAAAATGATATTTATTTGGAGAGTTGGACTCTAGATCCAGGAATACATCCAGATTGTAAAGGATTAAAAATACCTACGGCTGTTTCCGTCTTTCTCTGTGCGAATAAAAAAAGGCAAAGGGCCTTTGTTTCGCACATATGGAATATCAGGTCGTAGAGAAGAAATCCCATCAACAACTACTCGGCAATGTCTCTTGCCTCAGCTGATCAGTCGATAAGCTGCTTATAAGGTTTATTAGTCTTAAAATTTGCTTATAAGGTTTATAAGTCGAATAGATAGTGGTCAAAAACATTATTTGAGTCAGTTATACCTTTTTTTTTTGGTTGGAAAAATTCATTACGGATACCCACCTGCCAAAAAAGGTGATGACCGGGTTATGTGAGACTGCCCGGCATAGAGGATGCTGCCATTTTTAAGGCTACCCACTAAAAAACCAACGGTTGCCCTCATCGCCTTATTGGGACACCACGGGATCGCTTGCGCATTTACTGTGACGCCCCAGCGGTAACAACCCCCCAAATGAGCAAAGTCTACCTAAAGTATTTTCTCGGTGGTAGACCATAACATCGGATCGCCGGCAAAGTTACCACCCATCGGGCAAAGTCGTGCCGCAAAGCGACCTAGTCGTGTTCCGGCACGTTGCTCGATGAAGCCGTTTATGGGAAATGGGTCTGAACAGTTGCGGTACGTTGGCGAACCGGTTGACGTCGAGTTGGTGTTTATTTTGTCGGGTGTCTAGTCGCGGAGGGTAGCGGGATCCGAAGCGACGGCTATCCGCTGGCCGCCCGCAGATAGTTGGGTTCCCAATTAGTGGGTTAGCCACCCACGAAAGGCTGCCCCGCCAGCTGCGAAAAATCCCAGGGTGGCTCCATCGTTGTGGCGGTTGACCCGATGGCGATCCCTGGGGGGGTTCGGGCGTCCCCGCAGTCTCCAGACTAGACTCCCAGTGGCAAGACATCACCAATTTCGACGTCGGGTTCGATACGTACCGTCTCGTTCAACTGCCATTTCCCATCCCTATTCACTTTTATATTTATTTTTTTTATGAAAAAGTTAAGAAAAAGGAACAAGGTTACACAGCGGTTGCACTCCTACTCATATAAAGTGCACCTCACTAATATCAGGGGTTTGCACTCAAATCTTTTAGCTGTCCACCACCACCTGGAGACAGAGCAGCCGCACTTGCTCTTTTTGACGGAGACGCAGATACAATGTCCTTTGAGCGCTGCATACTTGGATTATCCCGGTTACTCGTTAGAGCACAACTTTCGCTCACGGGCCGGAGTCAGTGTGTACGCGCGGAACGACCTCTGTGTTCAGCGTCTCCGTCACTTTGAAGACCCCACTTTTTCTTCTCTATGGGTTTTAGTGGACACAGGAAACGAAAAAATCCTGTATTCCTGTGTCTACCGTTCGCACAGCGGTGACCAGGAGACAACTCGTTTATTTGAGTATCTCAGTGAGGCTGCAGATATGGCTCTGTATCAGTACCCTTCGGCGCAGCTCGTCTTTCTGGGGGACTTTAATGCCTGTCATCAGGACTGGCTGTTCCCGTACCAGAAGACCGACCATGCTGGAAGAGAAGCGCGGAACTTTGCGTTGTCCTTGGACCTCTTTCAGCTGGTGAGGCAAGCGACAAGGGTACCAGATGTGGTAGGCCATTCAGCCAATTGCCTGGACCAGCCAATTGCTGATAACTGATCCGGACAGGTATCGTGTTGAGGTCACCTCCCCCTTGGGAACCTCCGATCACTGTCTGGTGAAATCTGTGATTACATATTCCCCACCAGCTCTCGAACCACATGGTGTTAGGCGAGTATGGAAATACAAGTCAGCAGATTGGGATGAAATGCGGCACTTTTTTGGGTCTTATCCTTGGCGGCAGGTCTGCTTCTCTTCTTTGGATCCGTCGAGTTGCGTGGATGCTATAACCGATGTGGTGCATCAGGCAATGGAGTATTTTATTCCTTTTGCTGACGTACCCATCGGTGGCAAAGCTCGCCCATGGTTTAATACCGAATGTGGTCATGCTCAAGACCGAAAACATTCGGCATATCTCATTTGGGCTGATGCTCGAAGCCGCAAAACTCCGGATGTAAGTTCGAAGAAGAGAGCCTTTAACCAAGCTGCCAAATCCTACAAAAAGGCATTGCGGAAGGCTCGTCTCGATCGAATCGCTAAGAATGGCGAAAAGCTCTCTGTCAGACCAACTGACAGTCGAGCTTTCTGGTCTCTTGCGAAAGCGATCGAGTCAAATTTCTGCCAACCCTCACTGCCTGCTCTGCTGAAGCCGGATGGATCCCTGGCCCACACAGCAACAGAGAAAGCGAATGTATTTGCTTCTCTGTTTGCTGATAATTCGCATCTAGACACTGGCAATGCTTCTCCAGCACATCTTCCTCACTGCGGTATTTCGATGCCTGAAATCCGCATCACTAACAAAGAGGTATAGAGAACATTGTGTCGTTTAGATGTGAATAAAGCCAGTGGTCCTGATGGTATACCAGCCATTCTGCTCAAGACATGCGCAGCTGAGTTGTCTCCCGTACTGACACGTCTGTATCGTCTCTCTTTCATGACTGGAATAGTGCCGAAATCCTGGAAGCTTGTTTGAAATTATCTTTAAACATGTATAGCCATGTTAAGCTTATTTAAATTTATATAACGTCCGTCCGGGAAACCGTCCCGATAAAGACGATCATATATAGAATGCTTAATTCACCGAGACGGACAGCGATACGGTAGCTCAGTTGGTAGAGCGACGGGACGGTTTCCCAGTAGTCGCGGGTTCGAATCCCTGCCCGTATCGGTTTTTTACATCCTGGAAGCTTGCTAATGTGCAACCCGTGCCCAAAAAAGGCAGCCGTGCCGACCCTGTCAATTACAGACCGATTTCAATCACCACCATACTCTGCAAGATTATAGAGCGTGTATTGAACTCGCGCCTACTAGCATACCTAGAAGGTAACGATCTCCTCAGTGACCGACAGTACGGGTTTCGCCGTAATAGGTCTACTGGGGACCTTTTAGTGTATGCTACTCACATTTTAGGCGAGGCCATCGAGAAGAACTGAGAAGCGGTGGCCGTCTCTCTGGACGTCTCGAGGGCATTTGACAGGGTCTGGCATGCGAGCCTTATATGCAAGCTTTCAGCGTACGGTATATCTCGTGGTCTGATCGGCTGGGTAACGGACTTTTTGAGCCAGAGATCTCTCCGAGTAGTTGTTGACGGGTGTTCCTCGGAACCCTTGACAATAAATGCCGGAGTGCCTCAGGGGTCCGTTCTTTCTGCAACTCTTTTTCTGCTGCACATTAATGATCTGTTGAAGCCCGGTATCTATGGGTATGCAGACGACAGCACAGTTGTAGAAAGATATCTGCCGAGTAGTCGGGCTAGTCGAGATCAAGCACAGTCTGAAAGAGAAGCCATGGTGCAACGTTTGAATGACAAACTTCAGGCAGTCTCCGCATGGAGCAATGCCAATCTTGTCAAGTTCAACGCCACCAAAACGCAGACGTGTCTGTTCACCGCCAAAAAGAGCCCTTTCACCTTGGCTCCTACTTTCCAGAATGTATCCTTGGAATACAGTGACCGGCTTCAGTTGTTAGGTTTAGAGATTACCTCGAACCTCAACTTTGGTCGGTTTATTGAGTCCAGAGCAAGAGCAGCAGCAGCAAAGCTTGCCGTTCTTGCGAAGGTTCGGCAGTACTTTACACCGGGACAGCTTCTTGTTCTATACAAAGCACAGATCCGGACTACTGTAGAGTACTGTAGAGTACTGTGGTCACATATTTGCTGGTGCCGCAAAGTCGCATCTTGCGGTTCTGGACTCAATTGAAAGGCGAGCAAAGAGGCTTATAGGCGATCCCGAATTGGTCGAAGCCGACCTCCAAAGCCTAGAACACAGGCGTAAAATTGCATGCCTCTCAGTATTCTATAGGATACATTTTGGTGAGTGTGCGCAGGAATTACACGACTTAATTCCCCCATCCCCCTTCCATCACCGGACGTCGAAATTAAATTAAATTAAATTAAATCAAATCAAATCAAATCAAATCAAATCAAATCAAATCAAATCAAATCAAATCAAATCAAATCAAATCAAATCAAATCAAATCAAATCAAATCAAATCAAATCAAATCAAATCAAATCAAATCAAATCAAATCAAATCAAATCAAATCAAATCAAATCAAATCAAATCAAATCAAATCAAATCAAATCAAATCAAATCAAATCAAATCAAATCAAATCAAATCAAATCAAATCAAATCAAATCAAATCAAATCAAATCAAATCAAATCAAATCAAATCAAATCAAATCAAATCAAATCAAATCAAATCAAATCAAATCAAATCAAATCAAATCAAATCAAATCAAATCAAATCAAATCAAATCAAATCAAATCAAATCAAATTAAATTAAATTAAATTAAGTGAATTAAATAAAAATATTGAGACATTCAACTTGTGGACAATGTCTGTATGAGATTTTGTTTACTCATTAGATTCTTAAACAGTTAGACAATATTTCAATTAATTTATTTCTTTTTAATAGGTGTAAATGTTGTAATAAGATAATAAATGCTTATTTCGCAAAAGTGATTTTATACAAAAATATGTGTTTCGACTATTGTAGAAAATATTTTAATAAATAAAAGTGGAAAACGATGCTATTTTTTATTACACCTTAGAAAATGATCAAGTTCTAACGTGCATAGCCGCCGTTGCGTCACCCCGCCACCCCGCGCCCCGATGCACGTGGCCTTGGCACATATTTTGACTACGCAAGGTGCGTGGCCTCTCTTTGCTCAAGTTTAATGCACGTTTAGAGGCAATAAATAAATTTTGTATGGGAAAAACTAAATTTTTAAAACTATTAATTTTAAAAAGTCGTAGAACAAATGTTGTTAGCATTGATGTAGAGGGGCTGCCTGCAAAAGGTGCTCAACTAATTACAAATAACCCTGTATAACATTAAAATGATATATAACTACATGTGAAAAAAAAATACAATAAAATAAGAAAATTAACCAGGGAATGGTATAAAAAAATCACCCTATCCAAAGAAAGAGTGGGATGGATGATGTGACCTTGCGACATGTTTCAGTCGTAGCCTTACACGTGGCTGAGACAAACACAACTTAACTCACTAAACAGTAAACTATTGGACATTATACATGATAAAGATAAATATACATGATCATATTAAGTGCAGGTCCAGTTACATGTGGTACACCACATCACATTATACCCATCCTTAGTCTGGAACTTGTATCAGCTTTCATAGAATTTCACCTTATGTAAAGAAAAAATAGATCCATTGGAGTTGCTTGGGGATATTCTGTCTTTATTCATCTTCTTGCACTGCACGTTCACTTATCATTATATTATATTATACTTGGTTGTTGTGGACTTAGATGACATTCTTAACAGGTATGGTGTCTTAATGTATTAAACAACTTTATAGCTATAATGAATACCATCAAATATTTAATATTTTTGAAGCTGCATTAAAACCATGTTTCTTACTTTACATTTACCCGCAAGAAAGTATTATTTATTACCGATTCAGATCTAGGAACTCGGAAAAGTCGTTAAGATCAATATAAGAATATGTTACAATTTGTAAAATGTTAAAAAAAAAAAATAATCTAATAATTAGTACACATAGGAATTATTTGTGCAATTTTATATTTTATGTCTTTACTATAATATTAAACTAAGACGAAAATGTATGCTACTGTAATTAATTTTCCCATTTCGTATGATCTGAACTGTCGACGAATGAACAAGAATTAGTAAGGTTAACTTTTAGACGTACCCTAAGAGTAATTAGAGCTGCGAAGTTGTCTGTACTGAAATGTACTTGTAAGTCATTTTATATAATCTACGATGCCATTTACTATTACATTCAGATAATAGTATCGAGCATGATTAACAGAAGACATAATTATAACTGTATTACAGTCATTTTTAAAACATACGTTTAATTATGAAAATGAGCCTCGTGGCTGCTTAAAATAAATACACAAATTGGTATTTTATATTTAAGAGTACTCATATCTATCTCATCATATTAGAACCTATTTTTTTATTTATTTTTTACAACTGTTATTGGTATAAGAGCGCACCATACTGCTTTTTTGTAAAAATATGCAGACCCACCGACATTTCATATTTCATATTAGTGCCAAAACTTGTGAGATCTTATCCCGCCGCTTCTTGCCTTTTTATTTGATTTTATATGGACTTTATGATATTGTATATTATTACATTCAAAGGTCAAGACATATTCACATATGTCATAAAAATTTACGAGGCGTCTTTTTTAACCTAATAGATTAGAATCGAATCGAATATAGGTTATTATTAAACAGATTTTTAAAATCTGCGTTAATATAAATTTTTATGTGTGTATTGTCTTCATGGTTTATTTCATCCGAATGGTAGTTTTAGGCTAAATAGTGGAATACACGTAACTCAAACTGTTATATTTTTACTCATGATCTTTAATTTGGCTTTTTAATGACGACAAATCAATACTAACGAGCAGCCAAAATGCTTTTAAGCATTAAAGCAAATTAAGCAATTCCCAGAAATCGCGGGTTCGAATTTCTCTTGTATTGATTTAGTTAACATTCATCCCTTCTATATTTATCTAAAAATTAAGACTCTAAAGGACAATACTACTATATGTATATTTTTGAAAATCTTATTTACATAACAATACTGATAATTTTATTTATCACAGTGATATAAAGAGTTTGTTAAGTACGCACTATACATGGAATGTGCAGATTAAGTAAAGTACATTATATTTAACAACGAGGATTGCATCAGCCCGGCAACAATGAAACAATGCTGACTCCGCAAGTAGTGACGCGTGAGAACGAGCTACGTTCCGCTTTTATTCCATAAATTGTATCACTTTTGATTCTAACATCGAACAATTGTCACCTATTTAGTTGTAATTAATAATTGTAATTAATTAATAAATTTCTGCTTCAGTAACATCGGTTTTTTTTGAGTCCTGCCTGTCGGCCTGACTTAATTGGCGCAGTCGGTAGGATACTCGAGGACTGCACTGCAAGGCACCTTCCACCATTGAAGACCAGACCCTGTGGAGCTGTTCCTGTGGTTTTCAAGCCGCGTTCGAGGATCCGAACTTACACGTCAGAACGGCAGCGGGAGTATCCAGCCATCGATACAGCAAGAAGACCAGAATGCAGATATTGTGAGTACATTAAAATCGTTTTAATGTGTTGCTCTCTCATCCTAGCCTTTTAAGTGTTATATTTTATATATTTTTGTCACCATTTCCTTTACTAGGAAATTGAGAAACCCTAGGTTAGTTGAATTTAGTAAAAATAGGAATAGGTATCACGATTCAAATAGGGAAATAATATTAAATTATAAATTTAATTCAGTTACGTGTTTGAGTTTATTTAATATGGCTGATTTGGACCAAATTTTTAAATCTCTTAGATTAGTGCCAGAATTTGATGGCAATGTTAATGTGCTTACACGATTTATTCATTTGTGCGACCAGTTAGTAGAAGAAATTATAGTTAGAGATCCGTCAAATAAGTTATCTGAACTTGCTCTAATTAATGGTGTATTGAATAGAGTTACGGGGCCCGCCGCCCGATTAATAAACGCGAACGGTATACCATCAGATTGGGCAGGTATCCGTAGCGCTTTGATAAATAATTTCGCCGATCAGCGCGACGAAACAGCGCTATATAACGACCTTGAATTGTTAACACAGGGGTCGGGTACACACCAAGTTTTATGAGAGATGCCAGACACTGTTTAGTACCATAATGACATATGTTTCTTTACACGAAAATATTCAGACTACCATTGATGCTAAGCAAGATCTATACAAAAAGTTAACATTACAGGCATATTTAAGAGGCTTAAAGGACCCATTAGGCGCCCGTATTCGGTGTATGCGCCCTATATCAATAGAAAAGGCGTTGGAATACGTACACGAGGAGCAAAATACCTTGTACTTGCAATCTAAAAATGATAATTATAGCTCAGATAAAAAGTCGCAACCCTTTACTCAACATAAATTATTAAATCAGCCTCCTCATAGCTTTAACATGGTTCCGCCAAAATTTTCATTTAATATGCCTATAGCCAACCCTTCCAGGCCTATGTTGCAACATCAGGGACCTCAGTGGAGACCAAATAATAATATCTATAATCAACCCGGTCCATCCCGTACACAACAAATGTTCAGGGCTGTGCCACCTAATTATAATACTTATAACGCGTTCCGAATACCACAGCGTAATAATACATATACTACCCCGCAGTCTGGTTCGCAACAAGTTCGCCCAATGAGTGGTGTTAGTAATTTTGTTTCTAGAAATTTACCCCCGACTATTAGAGGTCATTATTGGTCAAAATTAGGTAATCCTCCCCCTAATAACTACTTTAGATCGAGAGAAATTAATTTTAATGACTGTTGTAATTACGATAATGCATATGACTATTATTATAACGATTATTACGATAATATAGAATACCCCAAATTATACTGTACCGATTTTGTAGACCCTCAAATTATTCAAGAACAAGGCGAAATTAGCTATGAGAATAATAGTGAGGTTAATGAGTCAAACCCCACTCCTAGTCCCACTAGTGGGCAAAATTTTCCGAAGCCTTCCAGATCCGACAAGCTAAAATAGAAGTAAATCTACAAACTCAGAGACAACTTCCTTACATACAGACAGACAACCCTCCATTAAAATTATTAATAGATACCGGAGCGAACCAATCGTTTTTAAGCCCTGACTCTGTAAGTAATTATTACAATAATATTAAATTAAATTACGATCCATTTGAAGTGAGTAATGTACATGCGGTAACCCGAAGCGACTATTCGATAACGGTGCCGTGTTTCTCAGATTTCAATGACAATAGTGATGTTACTTCATTTATTTATAAATTTCACGATTACTTCGACGGTTTAATAGGGTCGGATTTATTAGATAAATGGGAAGCTACAATTGATTTTAAAACAAAGTCTTTAATTACAAGTTACGCGACCAACCCTATTCAGATTTATGACTCACGTAATGCGAATTTGTATGAAGAAGTTATACCAGCCGGAACTTCGAAATTAATTAAATTACCGATTAATATTAAAAACGGGAATGTATTTGTTAATGAACAAATAATGTCGAATTGCCATATAGTCGAATGTTTAACTAACGTTAAAAATAGCCGCGGAATTATGGAAGTATACAACCCTAGCAAGAATGACATTATTTTTTCAATGGATAGACCGTTACAAGCAGAGTTACATAATTTTCAGTGCACTAAGTCCACAAAGCCACCCGATCGTGTTACAGAAGTCCTTTCAAAGTTAAGAACAGACCATTTAAATGATGAAGAACGTATTAACTTACAAAACTTATGTTCTCAATATGCCGATGTGTTTTATCTTGAAGGTGAAAAATTAACTTTTACTAATCAAATTAAACATTCCATTAAGACCACTGATCTGTCTATACGAAAAGTTACCGTTATCCTTTTGAACATAAACAGGAAGTTCAAGACCAAATTAGCAAAATGTTAAACCAGAGAATTATAAGACCTTCTAATTCCGCCTGGAGTTCCCCGATTTGGGTTGTACCCAAAAAATCAGACGCATCTGGTAAAACAAAGTGGCGTATTGTTATTGACTACCGTAAATTAAATGAAAAAACACTGGATGATAAATATCCTATACCCAACATTGCGGATGTATTAGATAAGTTAGGAAACTGTCAATATTTTAGCGTATTAGATTTAGCTAGTGGGTTCCACCAAGTGGAGATGAGTCCCACTGATATTTCAAAAACAGCATTTAACGTAGAACATGGCCACTTTGAATTCTTGAGAATGCCAATGGGCCTCAAAAATGGTCCTTCTACTTTTCAACGGGTAATGGACAATGTGCTTCGAGATCTGCAGAATACTGTTTGTTTAGTTTATTTAGATGACATTATTGTCTTTAGCACCTCTCTTCAAGAGCATATCGTCAATCTTGAAAAGGTTTTTAAAAGATTGCGAGACTCTAATTTCAAAGTCCAAATGGACAAATCAGAGTTCCTTAAGTTAGAGACAGCTTATCTTGGCCATATTATAGGTAAAGATGGTGTAAAACCAAACCCAGACAAAATTTCAGCGATTAAAAACTACCCCCTTCCATAGACACCCACAGAAATTAAAAGATTTTTAGGACTTTTAGGTTATTATAGGAAATTTATATGTGATTTTGCAAAGATTACTAAACCAATGACTCAATGTTTAAAAAAAGGCTCAAAAATTAATCTAGATTCGAATTATATAGAATGTTTTGAAAAGTGTAAAATCCTATTGACGAATGACCCAATATTACAATACCCAGATTTTTCAAAAGAGTTTATTCTAACAACAGACGCCTCTAATTTAGCATTAGGTGCCGTACTCTCACAAGGTTGCATTGGATCAGATAAGCCGATTGCTTACGCCTCTAGAACACTCAATACTAGCGAGATAAATTACAGTACTATTGAAAAAGAGTTATTGGCAATTGTATGGGCAACCAAGTATTTTAGGCCTTATTTATTCGGTAGAAAATTCAAAATTGTAACAGATCATAGACCTCTTCAATGGGTTATGAGTATAAAAGAGCCAAATTCACGACTTACCAGGTGGAGACTCAGGTTAAGTGAGTACGATTTTAATGTCATATATAAACAGGGAAAGTTTAATACGAATGCCGATGCCCTTTCTCGTATAGAGTTGCATAATGAAGAGACTAATTCTTTAATAGCTAATCCATCCGAAAACGCTCCTCATATAAGTGAGAACTCAGATACTGCGACAGTACACACCGATGCAGAAAATCCTATATTAGAAATACCCATTTCTGATTATCCCCTTAATAAATTTAATAGGCAAGTTATATTCACCATAGTGGATGATATTAAAAGTAGGCCATCAGTTTCTAAGCCTTTCGAGTCACATACTAGGACACATATTCAGGATATCTAAAGACAATATGAGACAGGATGTTGTCGATTCTATAAAAGAATTTATTAACCCAAAAGTAAAAACAGGCTTGCTTATTAACCCTACGTTAGAAATGTACTCTATTATTCCTATCATTCAAGATGCATTTAAATATTCAGCTATGGATTTAGTATTAACGAAAATAGAATTAGACAATGTAAAGGACTATATAAAGCAGCAAGAAATTATTAAAAATTATCATGAGGGCAAAATAAATCATCGTGGCATAAATGAGTGCTATTTGTCTTTATCACGCAAGTATTTTTGGCCTAAGATGAAAGAACATATAACTAAATACATTAACGAATGCAATGTATGTGGTAGAGCCAAATATGATAGAAACCCTATAAAACAAAAGTTCCACATAGTGCCACCACCAACTAAGCGCTTTGATATAGTTCATTTAGATTTATTAAGCATAGAAAGCCAAAAATATTTAACCATTATTGATTCTTTCTCTAAATACGCACAAGCGTATCAGTTACAAGACTCAACAGCAGTTAGCGTTGTTCAAGCTCTGCTCATATTCGCAACACACCACGGAGTACCTATGACAGTAGTTACGGATCGTGGACCCGAGTTCACGAATCAAATATTTTTGGAATTTGTTAGGTTACATAGGATACAACATCATAAAATTCTAGCATGCACGCCTAATGAAAATGGTATGGTTGAGAGGCTACACTCGACCTTACTTGAACATTTAAGATTACTCAAATTAGAATGCCGTAGAGATTCAGTAAGTAATTTAATGCCCTATGCTCTTCTAGCGTACAACAGCTCAATTCACAGCTTCACAAAATGTAGACCCCTTGACATTATAACCGAACATTTAGACCCTCGCGACCCTTTAGTTATAAATTTATCAGAAAATATCCTTCAACAGTATATGCTAGAGCATAAAAATAAAATGCAAAAAGTTTTTGATATGATAAATGAATTCTCATTGCACGATAGAACAAGAATTACCGAAAATATTAATAAAGATCGCGAAAATGAGCAAGAGTACTCTCCAGATCAACAGGTTTTCGTACGAGACCCATTAGCGTCACGACAAAAATTAGCCCCTCGTTATACCGGAGATGTAGTATTAGCCGATTTACCTACACATATTTATACTAGAAAGAAACGCGGACCGGTAGCGAAATCCCGTCTGAAGAGAGTCCCTAACAGCTCGCGCTTGTTACAGGATCCTCCTTCCACTTCTGAGCCTGGTTCAAGCGCAAGAGATAACACTTGACAGCCTAAATGACGGACCCGGCCTATTGCCTTTTAACCTTGGTACAACTAAAATTATTTCCCATTATCATTCTTTTATACAACCTGTAGATCTATATATGTTGCGCAATAATATTAATATAATTCGAGACCAATTAAATAATATAACTTCTGAATTTCATAATAAGACATTTTCGTTATATGAACCACACGTTAAATATTTATATAGTAAAATTAAGGACTTATCTACCCAATTAGATACCTTCGAACCGACTCGATTTAAGAGAGGTCTTGTTAATGGCTTAGGTTCCATAATTAAGAGCATTTCAGGCAACTTAGATTATACAGATGCAATAAGATATGACAATGCTATTAAAATATTATAGGAAAACGATAATAAAATAGTAGCAGAAATTAATAATCGTGCCAGCATTAATAAAAACTGGATATTTAAAAGTTCAAACATACTATCGAATTTAGTCCAAAATCAAAAAGAAATTGAGACTACTATTAATAATATATTACACAGCGACTTACAACGTGAAACAGATATGATTAAATATTTCCATCTAGCACAGTTTCTTTTTATATTATCAGACAATATAGAAGTCCTAGAAAATGAGTTTTCTAGATTAGAAAATTTATTAGCATTTGTTTGTGCAAAGAGCACACATCATCTTATGTTTAAGTTTAAGAAAAGGAAATGAAAGATAGGTTAAGCATTCTCTATAGCAGAGATACAATTTTGGATATTAGTGTTAGAGAGTATTTTGAAGTAATTCAATTAGGTTATTATTATAGGAATAGAGAGATAGTGTTAGTTTTCAAGTTCCCTGTTATTTTCCCCGCAACTTACACCTTATACAAGCTCTCCGTTGTCCCTAACCGAAACAAAAAGGTTCTTCTCCTTACACATCCTTTCCTAGCAACACATGATAATGATTTTATGTACATTGAGGCAGAATGCCCGAAGGCAAGCTTCGGTTATATTTGTGAAGGCAACTCTAATCTTTATTTAAACAACCATGTGGACTGCATACAGCGATTAGTAAGCACTCAAACCATTGACGAGACTTGCCAGTTTACTACAGTCGAGCTGAACTTTGAAGTAGTGGATCAACTTGATGACCGGCATTATGTCATCAACTTTCCCGAGCAGACTAATATTCACCTATCCTGCACGAACAACCGCATCAACCCAATACAACCGCATACAAGGTAGCTACCTAGTTACTATTCCAAAAGGATGTTTCATACAAACGAAATTGTTAAAAGTAACCAATAGTGATGACCGAGTAAGAGGTCAAGTCCTTAAACTCATGAACCTGTCAAAAGAAAATAACAAGAACCCTACTGCTGCTGAGAAAAAGATCAGATTGAACACTATAAACCTACATAGTTTGCATCAAAGTAACACTGAGATATCTATGGACAACTATAGATAAAGTGAACATTACACCGATATATACAGTTATACCTATATATGTACTACTACTCGGTGCATGTATACTTGGTATAGGAATTATACTGCGGAAAATGATTAAGAACCGACATCAAGTTATTACAATTGAACAAAACACCCCAACTGAAAAAGCACCGCAAAGAAACACCTATGCTGAAACTGCAAAGAAAAGCCATTCTGATCCTTCAAACCTTTCAGCGCTATTTCAAACTAAAGTTCATCAATAGTCGCTGATCTTCAGGAGGGAGATGTTAAGTACGCACTATACATGGAATGTGCAGATTAAGTAAAGTACATTATATTTAACAACGAGGATTGCATCAGCCCGGCAACAATGAAGCAATGCTGACTCCGCAAGTAGTGACGCGTGAGAACGAGTTACGTTCCGCTTTTATTCCATAAATTGTATCACTTTTGATTCTAACATCGAACAATTGTCACCTATTTAGTTGTAATTAATAATTGTAATTAATTAATAAATTTTTGCTTCAGTGACATCGGTTTTTTTTTGAGTCCTGCCTGTCGGCCTGACTTAATTAGTTTAAAAACAATAAACCAAAATCAACCCATAGGCTCAAACATTGGCCGACGAATGAACGCCTAAAATCGGGGTATTGTTGAGAATTAATGCTATTTTGAGAAGATATAATAAAACTTGCTAATTTAATAATAATAAATAAATAATATATAAATTACTAGCTGTTACCTGCGACTTCGTCCGCGTGAACCAAAAAACATCTTCATTGAGTTCAGATCAGTTCTGAGCTTCTAAGCTCTACCAAAATAAAAAAGGTTAGGTTAATCAGTCAGTTAGACAGTTTCTATTCTACCTTCACATATCTTGAGCAGTTTCTCAGCGTACGCGCTTGACCCTATATCATTTAATAACTGTACACGCATGTTAGTGGTAAGATGCAGTTTTTGAACTTTGCTCCATATATATGAGGACTTCAGACATGCATTTATTTCATCAGCTGCAGTACCACGCTCGATGACAGGCAATGTTTACCTAAAATTATCGTCTTCCAGCAATCCCATCTTCTCACACACCTGCCGAAAAGTTTCGAGTTCTTGTCCGTCGACTGTTTTTAAATCCTCTTGGATTTAAAAACCCCTTATTATATTTGGCAGCAATCGTAAGCAATAGCATTTAAAATTGCTAACTTGCAGTGTAAATGCGACCAAGAGCATCTCCTGCCTGTACACCCGGCCAGCCATGGACAGGTGTTCCTTGCAAATGACGTTTCCACTCCTTCCTCGCCGTATTCCAAGTGTAATTGCGAGGTACGTCAATGTAGATTAATGTTTTTGCAAAACAATCACGTTGGCACAACTGAAAAAATGCTTTTAGTGTCGTTTTCGGTGGTACTGACAATCTCTCTCTAAAATTATTTTCTATTAAATAAACCCTCTCACCATTGGGTAGATGGATCGCTAGAGATGAGTGATTTTCCTCCAAATTTATTAGTGTAAAAGACAAAGTTTATTTACATTCAATACTTAAAGTGACAGATGTATCAATTTTCATAAGTTTGATAAATATTCTAAAAAGTGCATTGTTAAAATATATCCAAATAAATTGTATGTTTGGTTCACTATTATGGTCATAGTGACTTACACATAAAAGATAGATATATGCTGTCGCGGACTTTTATTTGGAACTATTTAAGATAAATAATCTTACAGTAATTATCTTTGTGTAACTCAAACTATAAGCAGCGCACGCCAATATCAGGGGGCTCATTTTCAGGGGCTCAGGGGGCTGATTTTTTTCCGGATTACTTGACATTTATCGTTATTTTATCACCCAATTATAAAAAATCCCTATAAATTTTAACTTATTATGTTATTCTGATATCAAAGCTATATTACTGCAAAGTTTCATGAAAATCCGTTCAGTAGTTTTTGCGTGGAAGAGTAACAAACATACTCACATCCTTACAAACTTTCGCATTTATAATATTAGTAGGATAGCATAGGATAGGATATATTTGGGGTAATTTATCATCGTTATTTTGCAATTATTTTATACCGTTATTGAAACGTAACACATCTGTGTAATCAAGATTATACGTTTTACGAGCTGCATGAGAAGTCCAGTTTATTTATATTCCAAATTTGGGAGATATTTTCATTAGTTCAATTTCTAGTTTGTAAATCCAAGTCCAAAGGCCTCAGAGCTTGCGGACCCAGGGCATTGCCTCGTCTAGCCCTCCGGTAGCTCAGAAATATGTGTATATCATGGTATTTAGTTAGCTCTCATTATAATTTGTATTATAAATTAAAATTATTTTTCTAAAAATAGGTAAAGTATATTACTATTAAGTATACTATTAGTATTAATATTATTAAGTATATTCGTATTAATTCTCCATTATTCTCCACTTTGTATGTATATCACGTATGAAAAAATACATAATCACTTTGTTGTAAAATATATCTAGAATGACATTATATTATGGGAATGTAGTAATATTAGTATTCGTATCAGTACAGAATTAATGAACAATTATTTAATTAATTACTTTACTATTATAATATTTAATTACACTGCACTGTAAAAACAAGATCGGTAGTTTGATATTTGTTTTTTTTTTTTTTATTTTTTTTTTCTACTTTCTTATTCAATGGATTCAATTAAAAATACATTGGATGACCTAACACATCACTTCAATGCCAGGATGGCTGACTTCCAAAAGGATTTAAAATCATCATGTCCAAAAGAAACCACTTCAAATATTGAGGCACAGTTTAATTCGTTCCGTTCATTTGTACTCAGTGCACTTGAGAGCCTACAAATGCAATTAAAACTGCTGTCAAAACAATGCGATGAAATAGAGATGAGATCCAGGACAAAAATGTTGCTAGTCCATGGTGTACACGAATCACAAAAAGAAGATACAACAGCAAGTGTGACTAAATTATTGGCAGGTCGTCTTCTTATACCAGATATAAAGGTAAGCTGCTTCACGCGCTGCCATCGGCTTGGTCACTATAGTGAAGGGAAAACTCGAGCTATATTAGTAAAATTTTGTGATCTTGAAACCAGAGATAAAGTTTGGTTTGCTAAGACCAAACTTAAAGGATCTGGTATAACTTTGTCAGAGTTCCTCACTAAGGGGAGACATGAGGCGTTCCTTATGGCCCGTCAGCGCTTCGGCATGTCTAATTGCTGGACTAAAAATGGCGCAGTAGTTGTCCTCGGGTCTGATGGACGCAGGCACAGTCTGTCTAATGTTGCTGAACTGGAAACCATTCCTTGTGCTGGTACTGGTAGCACCAGTATTCCGGAGTCTACATTGCCAGGGGCGAGTCAAAGTAAGGTCGCGTATATGTCAAGATCCAAGAGAAACACTAGAAAGTAAACAGCAATACTTTATTTTATGCTGTTATACTTTACTACAGTTTTCTTTTTAATGTCAGTACACATTAGTAACAGTTTACTAATTTAATTGTTGATTCTTTATGTTATTATTATTTTTTTCTTTTTCTGTTATTTTTACGGTACTTTTTTACTGTTAAGTGTTATAAGAAAGTTATAAAGAAATTCTATATTATCTTGTCAATACTGTCTTACAGTCTTTGACAGTCAGTTTGATAACTGACACTTGACTGAAGTTTGACATTTGTCTTTTCAAGTGTTGCTGCTTTTTCATTTTTGTTTTTATTGTTTATTTTACGAGATTAATTATTTATTTATTTTTTTTCTCGTTTTTTTTACTTGAACTTTGTTTTGTATATTTGCCGATTTCTTTCATATTGCTGGCGGGTATTGAAATACAGATTCGGAAATCTTATTTATATATAAAATTTTATTTATTGTTATTCTAATTACTTTATAAATATTGTATAATTACTATCTTTAGAAATATATATACATACATATACATATATATATAACTATACATACATATATAATATATATACATATATACATACATATATATATAGACACACATATAACTCATTATATTTAACTATACTTACTACTATATTCTTCATTTATTATGTCTTTTACTAATTTTATACAAAATGATGAATATCTGTCTGAAAGTTCTAGCTCTAGTGACTTGAGTTACCACAGTACAAGTCCACTTCCTCTAAATATTACACTTAATTCCTTATTCTCTAATAATATAAAAGATTTCAATGTCATACACATAAATGCTCAAAGTATACCGGCTCATTACTCTGACATGCTTGCGTCGTTCGAATGTCAAAACCTTGTGTCTGAGACTTGGCTTAAACCGTGCTTACCGTCTATATCTTACTGTCTTCCTGGATTTAATCTTCTTCGAAATGACCGCATTGGAAAAAGGGGTGGTGGAGTAGCGATCTATCTTAGATCACACATTTCCTTTAATATTGTTAGTTCGTCAACCCAACCGCCTCCATCTGATGAAGCTGAACATTTAATCGCCGAAATCCTACTAGGTCATACTAAAGTTCTATTAGGTGTATTTTACAGTCCGTCACTTCTTGTTAACTACTTTCCTTCCTTTGAAGTAATCTTAGAAAAACTTTCTCCTTTATATGCTCATACTATAATCATGGGCGACTTCAATATATGCCTTTTAAGAGATGATAATCGTTCCAAGCAGTTATTATCTATTGTAGAGGCATGTAACTTTAAAATCTTACCGCTATCTCCTTCACATTACTTTCCAAATTGTACTCCGTCTCTTCTTGATCTTATAATGATATCTTCTCCCGATTTTATGTCTAAGTATGGTCAGTGTTCTGCAGATGCATTTTCTTACCATGACTTAATTTACCTCTCGTATAAATTACGTGCTCCTAAGCGAAAGCGTAATACTCTCCTGCGGCGTAATTTTGGTGGATTGGATGAGTGTAGCTTGCATAGTGATGCCATTGCAACTGACTGGTCACTTGTAATGGAGGCTTCTTCTGTCGATGACAAGGTAGATATCTTCAATTCTCTTCTTACAAATTTATACGATATTTATGCCCCTATTAAACCAGTAAAAATTAAGCATCTACCCGCTCCTTGGCTTAATGACGACCTGAAGTGTCGTATACAAAAGAAAAATATTGCAAAAGCCACGTTAAGGAATGATAATTTAGATATTAACAGCAATAGGTATAATAAGATTAGAAATCGCTGTAATACATTGTGTAGAGATGCACAACGACGCCATATCCATAAAGAAGTCGAAAACGGCGACACGGCCAGAGTCTGGAAGTTTCTTCATACGTTGGGAGTTGGAAAACCTTCAGATGATACTCTAATGTCTAAAGTGGACGTTGAGCATCTCAATAATTCCTTTACTTCACTAAATTCATTTAATTCTATTGATAAAATGAACACATTAAATTCAATAGCTGCTCTTCCAACTCCTAGTTTTCCTCCGTTTACTTTTAGTCAATTCACAGAATGTGATGTTAAGAAAAGCATTTTGTCAATCTCATCCAATGCCGTCGGTGATGACAACGTTAGCCGTAGTATGATCATTCCTCTCCTAGACATTGCTACTCCAATCATTACGCATATCCTTAATGAATCAGTGTCTACAGGTATCTTTCCTGCAGCCTGGAAAAATGCCCATGTTATCCCATTACCCAAAAATCCTAAACCTGCCATCTATATTGACTTCAGACCTATTTCTATCCTCCCTTTTCTATCCAAGGTATTAGAAAAATTAATTTTCAAACAATTAAATATTTTCCTAAATACCAACAAAATTCTTAATCCTTTACAATCTGGTTTTCGATTAGGTCATAGTACGACTACGGCTCTTGTCAAAGTAACTGATGAC
Organism: Napeogenes sylphis; assembly: GCA_959347405.1. Lineage (NCBI taxonomy): Eukaryota > Metazoa > Arthropoda > Insecta > Lepidoptera > Nymphalidae > Napeogenes > Napeogenes sylphis. Next base: position 24,214,770 of record OY365783.1, read on the forward strand.
ATTCGGTTGGGCATGGACAAAAAACAACTCACACTTTTGACATTGCTGGATTTCAGCAATGCTTTCAATTCGGTCGATTATGACATCTTATTGAGTTTGCTTCGCTCTATTAACATATCTCCATTAGTGATTGACTGGTTTCAAAGTTACCTTCGAGGTCGCCGGCAGCGAGTTTGGCTTGATGACTGTATGTCATCTTGGCGTGACATTCGTGCCGGAGTTCCTCAAGGAGGCGTGTTGTCACCTTTACTTTTTTCTATCTTCATAAATACTATAACTCTCTCAATTACTTCTCTCTATCACATGTATGCAGACGACATCCAGATATATACACAAGCCTCTCTGGAAAACCTTCCCAAAGCGGTTACTGTATTGAATCGTGACCTCGAGTTAATATCTGAATGGTGTAAACGTTACGGAATAACTGTTAACCCGTCCAAAAGTTAATCAATTATTATTGATAGATTCACCGTTGAGCAGTCGACCGGGACACATGTCCCTTTTACCTGCTCCGCCTATTCGCGCAACCTACCTGGGCCGTCACGCTGACCACCCAGCCACCTGCGCCGACCACATGCACCGGCCGTTCGTACACCTGCGCCAGTCAAGATAACGACCTCCATTGTGTGCAAGCCAGCGGTGCGATTGTGTTTGTGTGTGAGTCATCGCCGCAAGCACACCTGCGGGCCGGGCGAGCCTCCATTTCACGTCCGCCCGAAATACCGCCGACGGTATCCGCGTTCAAACCGCGTCTTCGTCGGACCACCGTGGTCTGACTCGTCTCCTCCGCGAACGTGGTTACGGATACCACACCTACGCGCTAGAGGATGAACGCCGCTTAACGGTGGTCATCCGAGGGTTCCCCGTGGAGCTCACTACTGAGCGGATTTTCGAGGACCTTAAGTCCCAATCCTTCCCCGTCATCTCGGTGCACCGCATGTACCGAGCGACCACTAGGGTCCCGTTCGATCTCGTACTCGTTCATCTCGAGCTTTCCCCGGAAGGAAAGCAGATTTTCAACGTTAAGGCAGTCTGCCAACTCTCCGGCCTTAGGGTCGAACCTCCACGCGGTCGCGGTTTTCCTGGTCAGTGTCATCGCTGCCAGCTCTATGGGCATTCCCAACGTTTTTGTCACGCGCGTCCAAGGTGCGTCAAGTGCCTGGACGACCACGCAACAGCCGACTGCTCGCGGAAGGGACCGGTCCCTGAGGATCCTCCCAGCTGCGTCCTGTGCGGACAGAAGGGCCATCCCGCGAATTATCGCGGGTGCCCCAAAGCGCCGCGCAGGACACAGCCGGCAAGGCATCCTCCTCGGTTCGCCCAGCCTCCATGGGCTCCTCTAGCCCCTAGGAGGCCCGCGGCCCCTCAGGCATCCCAGGCCCCTCAGGCACCCGCGAACGCGATCGCGAACGCTTGGGTGAAGCCTCCGAGGATTATCCCACAGCCCGTCCCCCAGTCGTTGCCGCCGCCGCCGGTTCGTAACTCCACCGACGGAGTTGCGAGTTCGCTCGCGTGCGTCACGAGCCTCTTCGGTGTAATAGACATCGAAGAACTCCTAGTCTTTTCGAATGAAATGAGGGATTCCGCGCGGAACCCTCCCGCGAGGATGGAAGTGCTCCTCAAGCACGCCGTCCTAATCAAATCGATATACGAACACACGATGTCAACATGATGACATCGCGTGGAAGGGTAAAACCTCGCTCTCTGACTGTCGCTACATTCAACGCGAACGGGCTACTTAAGCAGATAGATCTAGTGCGCGACTTCGTGGTCATGCACCAGATAGACGTCCTGTTAGTACAAGAGACCTTTCTGAAGCCGTGTAATCGAGATCCGCGCATCGCGAATTACCGTCTCGTTAGGAACGATAGGGCAACCGCGAAGGGGGGAACCATCATCTACTACAGAAGGTCTCTTCATTGCACTCCGCTCGATCCGCCCCAGCTAGTCAACGTAGACGCGTCATTATGTCAGGTGGGTATGACCGGCCATCAGTCGATCGTACTAGCATCCGTCTATCTTTCTCCCAATAAAGCCTTAGTTGAGAGGGACCTTAAGTCCTTACTCCAATTAGGTAACGCAACCATTCTGGCCGGCGACCTAAATTGCAAACATCCCCGCTGGAACTCCACTGTCGCAAACAGTAGAGGAAATCTCCTTGATAGGCTAAGTTACAAGGCTGGTCTCGACTTCGAGATCACCGCGCCTTTGAGTCCCACGCGATACTGCGACACAGACTTCCGACATGACAGACCCGACGTGCTCGACATAGTACTCTTAAAGGGCGTGACACTCCAGTTACGTTCTATCGAGACGCTATCCGAGCTAGACTCTGACCATCGACCGGTCCTATTTCAGCTAGGACTTCCTCCCCTTAGGGAACCCGCGACCAAAACAATTATTAACTGTACGAAGCTTCGAGAGCAACTCCATTCCCCCGTACCAGCGCACCTCGACAAAATTCCTGACCAGCTTACATCGGTCGAGGACGCTGTCTCAGCCGCGACTAACTTCACAGAACATTTGGTAGACAGCATAGGAAAGTCCTCGAGGGAGGTCCGAGTGAACTTCGAGGGTTACCGAGCACTCCCTCCGGACATTAGACTTCTCATCACCCGTAAAAACGCCGCGATTAGAGTCCATGACCGATACCCGACAGATGACAACCGACGGAGGCTGCGCCGTCTCCAGAGGGAATCGAGACAAGCTCTCGACGACTTCAGAGATAGCGGCTGGGATAGGACGCTTGCGACGCTCTCTCCAACACACCAGGCATTCTGGCGGTTGCAGAGAGCGTTGAAGGCGGACACTGTCTCAGATATGCCTCCCTTGGTTGGACCTAACTCCGCCATCGCGTTTGACGACCCTGACAAAGCTGAGTGCTTAGCCGACAGTCTAGAGAGCCAGTGCCGTCTGTCTGCTCAATCGGTTGATCGCGATCATGTCGAAATAGTCGACAAATCGGTCAATATAATGTGTTCTCAGCCACCGGTCGGTCCGCCAATCAAGGAAACGAACCTAGACGAGGTGACGTCCATAGTTAGGGCGCTTCACGCCAAGAAATCGCCAGGTCCCGATAGAATCACTAACAAAGTGATAAAGCTTCTTCCGCCTCCTTTAATTTACCTATTGGTTACCATTTTTAACGCTCTACTGGCCGGTTGCTCGTTTACGGCCCAGTGGAAAGAGGCCATAGTGATAGGGTTCCATAAGCCGGGCAAACCCCGGCATCTGCCTAGTAGTTACCGTCCCATTAGTCTTCTTAGTTCCTTAGGGAAAGTATATGAGAGAATCATCCTCTGTAGACTTAGATCGGAAGTCGAGAGACTCAAAATCATCCCAAATGAGCAGTTCGGCTTTAGAGCCAACCATTCATGTTCCCATCAGGTGCAACGCCTCACGGAGCACATACTGATAGGGGCCACTGTGAGGGCCAAGAAGCATAGGACAGGAGCGCTCTTCCTCGATGTAGCTAAGGCGTTCGACAGGGTCTGGCACAATGGACTGGTGTACAAGTTATACCAGTTCAAGGTGTCGGACAGACTCGTTCTCATCATACGGGACTACCTGTCGAATCGCTCCTTTCGCTACAGAGTGGAAGGCGTTTTGTCAACCCCCCGCCCCATCAGGGCGGGTGTTCCCCAGGGTTCAGTTCTCTCGCCCATCCTCTACTCCATCTACGCTAGCGATATTCCTAGGCCGCGATCTAAAGTGCACCTTGCCATGTACGCGGACGATACCGCGCTTTACACGTCCTCTAAGGATCACTGGGAGATATACCAACGTCTCCAATCCGCAGTCTACTCCCTCGAGAGTTGGCTGCGGAAATGGCGGATCGAGGTAAACCCTGAGAAGAGCGTTTCGGTGCTCTTCGAACGGGGCCCCCCAAGGATCCTCCCGCGAATCAAACTCTTTGATAAACCGATACCTTGGAAAGACGAGGCAAAATACCTAGGAGTAACGTTAGATAGAAAGTTAGTTTTCACTGCGCATATTAGGACCGTTCGTAGCAGAGCGGCCTACATATTAGGTCGTTTATATCCGCTGTTAGGCAAGCGGAGTAAAATGTCCCTTCGCAATAAGGTGACACTTTACAAAGCTTGCATACGTTCCGTCATGTCCTATGCGAGTCCCGCTTTTGCGCACGCTAATCTGAAACCCCTTCAGGTGATTCAGAACAGGTTTACACGCATTGCAACCGGGGCGCCGTGGTTCGTACGCAACATCGATCTCCATAGAGATTTAGACCTTCCGACCATCGCTCAGTACTTCAAGGGGCTTTCCCAAAAGTACTTTGAACGTGCTGAGCGACACCCGAACCCACTGGTGGCTGACGCCGCAGAGTATAGACCACGTAAGACTACTTTAGTCAGAAAAAGAAGACCCAAGTCGGTACTCGTTGACCCCGACGACGCGTTCACAGTAGGTAATAACGTGTACGCGTAGGCATAATTGACACCACACAACATACAGACACACACCGTCTGTACCGGTATAGACGAGGTCCCAACTGAGTAAGTGCTCCGTTGCTCCGGCGTTCTGCCGTCGGAGGACGCTAGTGTTCAAATTTCCTTAGCTTCCCTCCTGACTAACGACGCCCCGAGCCGAGGTCCGTGTCTCAATCGGAGACGCCCTCGGGCCGTCGTTCCCCATGGGGGCCCATCTGGCCCCCCCTTGTTAAGGGTGGGTCTCCAGACCCACCCGCTCCCCCGGTGATGCTGTAATAGCCAACAGGGCTAACAGCATAGACAAACACAAAAAAAAATATATATATATTATTGGTAGTTCACATTTTATTTCAAAAGCTGATTGGCCAAACTTACCACCTACTATATTTAATGGTTATATTATTTCATACAGTGAGACTGTTAAAAACCTTGGCCTTTATTTGGACAATACCTCATCCTGGACTCACCAGGTTAAGGTACTAAGTAAGAAAACTTTTGCGGCTATTAGTTCTTTAAGACGCCTTAGCTTATTTCTACCCATTCCAACCAAAATAATGCTTGCGGAAACTCTTCTTCTTCCTATACTTGATTACGCCGACGCAAGTTACCTTAACCTATCTGAAGTACAATTAAACAAACTTGAGAGGATCCAAAATATTGGCATCCGCTTCATATTTGGACTAAGAAAATATGACCATGTTTCTTTATTTCGTAAACAACTTAAGTGGCTACCTATCCGACTTCGCCGGAATCTACACACTCTTTCACTTTTGTACAATTTATTATTTAATCCTTCTAGCCCTTCTTATTTAAGAGACCTTTTTCTTTTCACGGAAACTGATACAAGAGCTGTAAGGCCATCTCGAAGCCTTACACTCAAAATTCCTTCACACAGTTCCAAATTTTACAACAACTCATTTGTCGTTAGAGCTATCCTTCTGTGGAACGACTTACCACTGAGCATCAGACAATCCCCAAATATTTTTATCTTTAAAAAGTCTTTAAAACTGTTCTTTCTTAATCAGGTTAGTTAGCTTAATATTTTGTGTAGATATGTAATATGTTATTTAATATTTTTATAATATGTATACAGTATAAATTATGAATTAATGTTTGTTTATTATAAAATTATATATATTATGTATTGATAATAATATGTACTTCGCACCATCCCTATCTTTTCACGATTTCTTATTTCTTTACTCGAATAGGGTTGTCTGGAAGAAATCGCTACTTAGCGATAAGGCCGCCTTATTGTACTTTTATAATTGTTTTCGATGTATTATTTTATTTTTCTGTAATGTGGAGTACAATAAAAGTATTATTATTATTATTATTATTATTATTATTATTATTATTATTATTATTATTATTATTATTATTATTATTATTATTATTATTATTATTATTATTATTATTATTATTATTATTTGATAGCTGTTTCATTTGTGTCATTGTTTTGTTTAAACTCTATTTTTATACATAAATAAAATAAAGTTTTAGTAGTAGTGTAGGAGTGTAAAACATACAAAAAACCTTTGTAAGACTAGAAAGAGAATAATAAATGAAGATTAGTTATTTAAAATTCGGTCTCGACATAGTGTATTTGTTTGAATTTTGTGTATCTTGGTGAATAAAATACTGTGTGGCCCGAGATAAACCTGACTGTATTTAATCTGCCAACCAAAATTCGTTAAAGTAAATTTGTGAACGTTAGAGCCAATTAAAGCAATAATTTTACATTTCCCTATTTTGGGGCAAATAAAGATATACTATCACCAATAAGTATACATACTTCAAGATCACCCACAAAAAATTTGTAAATACAAACGAACACATAAATTATAATATTTTATCTCACCCTAATAGCAAAAAAGACACATTTTACTCCAATAACACTGAATTCAATCAATCAATTCGTATTCCAGTTAAATCAAGTAAAAGATTAGCATTATATAATATTGAATGTGCTATTTATTGTAGTATTGCTACATATAAGATTGTTATTATATAGTAACTTGGTATGTAGGTAATATAAATATGTAATTATTTATTTAACTACATAATAACGTTGACAATAAATATTGTTGTTACAACTAGATTTACGAATTTAGAATTATTTAGAACTATATATTATAGTTATTACTGTTATGTTATAAAAGTAGTAAAAGATATTAATTTGACGAACTATTGGAAGTAGCCTTAAGATATTAAATATATTGTATTTACATATCTTATTAGGTAAACCATAAATGTGTGAAAGAGATGAGATTGTTATAAATATACTTAGGCATTTAAAATGGTTATGTACTATTATATTGTTATTATGATATATTTAATGTTGCTTAAAGTTGTGAATATGACCAATCTCCAGAAGAATATATATGGCTGTAAGCCTCTATTAAAACTAATCTGTGTTGGACAACGGGCAAGATAAGTGATTCTTATACTTACATTGTTACTTACATTGTACAATAACTATTATGGGTATTTCACCGTATTGAGTTATTGGTAATCGTTTCTAAATAATTACACAGTAATATTACTGTATTTATTATATTCATGTACCGAGAGTCATTTTGTTATATTAAATGATATATTTGTTTAGTTCTTTCTTTTCTTTAAACTTACCCAGATAATGCATTGAAATATATTATCATATTTAAAGTGTTAAGTATATTGATTAAATACTTTATACTATATAATTTTAGTGATTTTTATTTGTAGAATCTTATAATATCTTTTAAATACTATTTAGAGCAATAACAAATTGTATTGGTCCGATTACAAAAAAAATATTTGAGATCTTTTAAAGGACACAAATATTGAAGATAAATGAAGTTCATTCCTATGAGATAAAGATGGATTATTATAGCATATAGGCAACTTTCTCACGGAATAGTTGATGATGTTGGAAAGGCGGCATTATTTTCCAATACATTGTTGAAATCGCTGAATAAATTAAGTTCTCCTGGGTCACGGAATCTTGAGCATGTTTCATCGAACTTTCAGGCATGTCGTTTTTTTTTTTTATATTATCTAGGGCAATGTTTGACTGCATTCCACCTGATGGTAAGCGGAATGTAGTCTTAGGTGGTAAGGCGCATTACCCTAGCAACCTATTCACTCTACTCTTGAATGTATCCACACTGTATTCGGTCCTAAATACCGACGCAGGCAAGTTGTTCCAATCCCTTGCTGTTCGAAGTAAAAAAGACGAAGCAAAGCGCGCCGTTCGGACAAGTTGAATGTCCGAAACAAAAGGATGAAAACCTGCCGTGCGTCGGAACGTCCGGTAATGGAAAGGGGAAGGGGGAATTAAATTGTGTAATTCCTGCGCACACTCACCAAAATGTATCCTATAGAATACTGAGAGGCTAGCAATTCTACGCCTGTGCTCAAGGCTTTGGAGGTCGGCTTCGACCAATTCGGGATCGCCTATAAGCCTCTTTGCTTGCCTCTCAATTGAGTCCAGAACCGCAAGATGAGACTTTGCGGCACAAGCAAATATGTGACCACAGTACTCTACACACGACCGGATCTGTGCTTTGTATAAAACAAGAAGCTGTCCCGGTGTAAAGTACTGCCGAACCTTCGCAAGAACGGCAAGCTTTGCTGCTGCTGCTCTTGCTCTGGACTCAATGAACGTACCAAAGTTGATGTTCGAGGAAATCTCTAAGCCTAACAACTGAAGCCGGTCACTGTATTCCAAGGATACCTTTGTTAACCTTTTTGATACTTCATATAATATCACATTTAATATATTAGTTAAGATATTAACCTTTCTACTAATGATATAATTTAACATTACTAAAGATTTTTTTATGATGAACGTTAAGCATTACATTTATAAGAAATATTTATGTAATATATCGTCCTACAACAATTTTTATTTCAAAAACTAAAAAAAATACATCTAACAAAAGTTGACTATCTATGCATTTTATAATTTGGGCCTCAGGGTTTCTTTACGTGATAAGTGCCAGGAAACTTATATTATTTTGCTTAAACTTATCACGTAAGCCGCCGGTCAGTATATAAAAAAAATCTTAAGTATGTAATATAAAATAAAATCTTAAGTATGTAATATTGATAATGTTATTAAGCACAGAGATATACTCTGTACAAATACGACGAACAAACACAACCTCGCGTTACCCGTTACTCGACTTAAAAAGTGAGTAAATCTTTCATGGGGTTTCATACAAATCTACATTAAGGTCCCAGCGAATGTTCAAGTATTATCGTTCAAAAATTTTAGGAAAGTTGCTAAAAACGTTTTTGTGCTAAGGGATACTACAATGTTGCCGAATATTGAGAAGATGAAGCACCGTGGGGTATGAAGCTTACAGGCTGCTTAAAAAAAAATGTTTTTGGGGTATTTGCCCATTATTGTAGCTTTTTATTATAAAGTTACTGACTTTCGTATATAATTCTGTAACTTCGCGCGGAGTTTATTACTACGTGATGACTGAATTAAATTTTACGAACAACACTCTGAATATGTCATTTTGCACTCTAAAGATGTATATTTTTTAGCTGAGTTTAATATCCCGGCCGCCTATTTTTCTCAATTCGATGACACTTTTCGCTACCAAGATAAAACTAAAATAATGTCAGCCAGTTAAACATCATACCAAATTCATATAAAAGGTTTTTGATTTGGTTATAAGTAATACTAACAATATTTTGATAAAACTCAGTGAAATAATATTAGTTAAAAAAGATTTACACCAACCAGCTCTAGATATCGCTTTTGCTAGCGTTTATTATATTACTACTGTTCCGCGGGTTGTCAAACTTTGTAATAGCACTGACTACAGTTATACTAAAAAAGAACTTTTTGTGTCGTCTAGTTTCAACGAAGCCGCGACTAGATTCGGTTGAAAGAATTTATTTTTCCAAAAAGCTAATACAATATTGTGCACTTACAAGGGAAAACTTTAATTAATTAATAATATATATATATATATATATATATATATATATATATATATATATATATATATATATATATATACGTCCGATCTTAATTATTACCCAATTTTAATTAAAGTTTTCCTTATTGTATTTTTTATTGAAGAATTTAACATGGTGTTAGGATTTTTTATCATTATTTTGATTGTACGTTCTTTCAAAACGTCAAATGTTAGTGCTAGTTTGATATCCTCATAGACATCGTTCTAATAAAACCACACAATGATTTAGAATAATATATAAATAATCATAATAACTTACTACGGTTTTTTTGAAAATTAGGATGTAGTTGGGAAATTTGAGTTGAATTTCATTGGCTGGATCCATAAAAGTATCCTTTATGTTAATTGTCTTTTTAAAGAGATGTTTAAAAATTACGGTCTAGCTCGTTCAATCATCATGAAGTAGACCGTACTATTTTTAATAAATTAATACTGAGTTGCTTCTTAGAATCTACAAACGATAATCTTAATTCTATTGCCATTCAAGGATCGAGCTTAGTATTTTATGAGTCGTATTTCAGTAAATAAAATATTGTAATTTTTATAACATACAAAACATACTGGAAGATGGTTTAATTAATTATTAGAAGCCTAAATTACAACATAAATTCCTCCCATAAATATTAATCATCACTGAAAAAACAACAAGCTAGTCCTAAAAATGCACTGAATATTTTACCAATTATACCAAACCCGCAAAAAGATAAAATAAGCCCCTGATTGTCAAATACCTCATTACAGTACTACATTTAAGATAACGTAATAATTATATGATGTCAAATCATCAAAACTTCTAAAAAAACCTACCAAAGCTCTTAATATTTGTCCCTTAACGTACAATAAGGTAAAACATATAATAATCGGTTTTCTCCTCGAAGGCAAATACGACGATACTTTATAAAAATAATACTAATGAATAAATACAATGAATACGATATTGTATAATTATTTGTTCCAATTATTAATACTAAAATTATCACAAGACCTTTCTTTCTATGTGTATCGTGATATAGGATAATAATTTAGAACAATTAGTATTCTTTCATATAATTTTTAAATGCTAAAATAATAAAATAATATATGGAACAGAAAAATAGCATTGCAAAGAAGGAATAATCTAAAAGAAAATATTTCTTTTATTAAAATCTCAGATCTCTTGGGTACGAACATTCTTTTTGACGGATCGTTGCTCATTGCATATTAAAGGCAAAAGTTTATCCAATGAATAGTATCTTCATCACTAAGAGCTGAAATTAAACATTGAGCAGGTTACTTATCATGTTAATAAAAACGTGGGAAGGACATATTTTATACTTTCTTTAATGCATATTTTTACAACTCATATGCGTTCATATTTTGAATGGAATAAGTATCTGTGTTGAAACTTTTATGAACCATGATGATTATTAAATATATCCCGAATGGGTTTAAATGTAGTCGGGCAAATTAGGATTAAATTACGTGATTATAGCCGGGTAAATATATACTTAATAAGTAAGCATCTATTAGAAAAATACAAATTCATAGATTGTTGTTTTATTTTTATAATTATATTTATTATTTTATGATATGATTATGATGAGATATGATTATGATATGATTATCTATCATAAATCAATTATAATTACAGACAGAAGCTGTTTTTGTTTTCCCTTAAAAGTGAGACAATTTTTCGTAGTAAAAAGCATCGTATAATTACAATGTTTTGTGATAAGTATATTAAAAATAGATAGTAGAGTATATGAAGCCCACTTTAAACTACCTACACTAATGTCCTGTATATACATTGAAAATGAAAATGTATCTTTTTAAGAGATGTCTATCAGATATCCTTTGGTAAAAAAAAGTTTTTATAAATCATTTTGCAGTCTGATATATTATAAATATAAATATTAAACAGATAGAAATATAAAAATTATTTGTCTGTTATTAAACATTTTAAAATCTCATGTTAATTTAAGACGGAGTTCTATCAACTTCACTAATTATGTTATTTATATTTTAATCTGTTATCTGAATACAGATACAGGACATTATATTTTGAAGTGTTTTATTTAAATTTATGAAGATTATGTAAAAAAAAAACAAAAAAAGCAGTATACAGGGTAATTTGTGATTAATTGGCCATCTCTTGCAGACGGCCTCTTTGCATCAAACCCAACAACATTTGTTCTACGATTTTTACAAATCTTGATAAACAACACAAAAACGAAACGTAATTTTTTTGCTGCCTCTTTTACTTTTTACACTATTTCTGTAAGAAGTACTAAAAAGGTCAAACGCCCGGGCGCGATTTCTACGCTCAATGTTAATGACAGTTCAGTGGTAACAAATAAATGTTGTATATATACATATATACACAATTATATTAATCTTAATATTAAATACTAAGTTTAAATAAAAAATACTAAATACTAAGTTTATTAAAAAATACTTAGTTTAGTAAAAATATCAAATCCTCATCAGCCTACATACCTGTCATTAAATAAAATGTATCTCACTAAGGTGGGAAGGTTAAACGGAACGGAATCCGAGGTCCGCAACTTCAAAGGGAAGCATTAATATCTCATAAATATTCATTGTTCTATACGAAAGCTTTAACAATATTCTCAAAGTTATTGCACATTTTGTAAGATGTTCTCTATCGTAGCCTATCAAAGTAGCTTTTCATTATTTATTAAATTGTTAGTTGTTTTAACAGTTGTTTTTACAGTTAAAATATTTTTTTTGACTTGCTTATAATTAATAATGTTTTTTTGACTCGCCTATAATATGTAATTTTGCACAAAAAATAAAGATATTTTTTGTCCAAAATTAAACTTAGTAGCAGTGTGAAGAACACAGATTTTTGTACCATAAACATTTAAAAAAAGCAGTCAAAAATTTAAAAGTTATTGTTTACTTTCTTATTGCAAAAGAAAAACTTTAAACTAATAACTGAAAGTAGATTTTATTTAATGTTTTGAAAACGATATCTATGAAAATAGTAAATGTATTTTGACTTCGCAAAGATAAAAAACATAGGTCACTCAGTCATAAAAAATGATGTTAGGACGATGATACCTAAGAAATCCTTTAATTTTTTTTCTAAAATTTGTATGTATCACAAGTATCTCGCAAGTTTTAAAATATGAGCCAAATTTGACATGTTAATGTAAATATTTAAATTTTAATTAGTAATGAAATAATTTTTAAGTTATGAGGCTGTCAAAAAATATTAGTTGGTATAATTTTTGATCATGTAATATTCGTTCATTCGTGTAACATACGACGCTGATCGTCACTTCTGTTAACTTCAATTTGGCTTGGCACTCGATACGTATCAAAGTGTTTGTTTTTTTTTGTATAAACGTGCGATCGTACTACAAAGCATAAAGTATAATAACACAGATCAACAAAAAAAAATTGGTCAGCGGGCTAGACCATGTGCATCTTATGTTTTTGGGGTCGCTGAGTCCGAATCTGTGGTCCGGCTAACCCTAACACGTCGGAGTTTTTTTTTACGTGACACTGGTAACAATCGTCAACGTTATTTAATAATTCATAAATTTTATGATAGCGTAATATTAAGCTTGGGGTTATGGTTAATTCGGTTTTATATGCTTAAATTCCTGTAGCCCTTTTGCTCAGAAATGAAGACGAGTACCACATATATCATGCAAATTTCCTTTACGGTTGTAAAACTTTTTCAGTGTGTCTGTGCCCAGGGCACCTCCACGTGATGAGGGTGGGCAACGGAGTAATTCCGTCATCTGGCAGAGTCCCTGGGTCATGGTTTTCATACCGTCATGGCAGACACACGGAATAATCGTGTTACGATGCAGAGGCCCGAAACCTCAGTATCGGCCGGTAGTCAGGGTAGGAAAGCGGGCGCGCAGGCGTCATCAAGCAACCGCAGCAGTGGGTAACTTGGCTAGTGTTGAGTTAAGAACTACAAGAAACTTAAATAACAGTCCATGTGAAAATGATCCGAACATTTTTTGTTACGTTTCTGGTAAGTAAAATAATACAAAATAAAGAGTGTAAAAAATATATCTATACTATATCAAGGTGGATAGAGTAAAATAACTCAATCGTTAGAGCCCAGATAAGGATAAGTAGGGGTTCCTGTTCAAATTCATGCCCGTACCGGTTTTGTTTTTACTATTTATTTAGAAATTTATTACAAATAGATTTTGAGAAATATATTTTCGCAATGATTAAATTATTTTCAATCTAAAACATTATTCGCACAACATATTCCGTTTCGTATATATTTTTTTATGAATTTAAATTAAGATGTAGTTCGGTAAGATTTTCTTTGAAACGAGGTGAAGTCGGAACGAGATAGACAACAAATACGTCTTGTTTGACTTCCGAAAAACAACTGCCCGCTCCAAGCTCTGTCACTTCATCAAAATCACTTCGTCCACCATGACAATGATAGTGTTGATAATCTAGCTTCCGAATACACCAAGTCAGACACATATATTTATTTTGTTCTTACAAGGAAAAAATATAACAGTAGGTATTATATTATCATATCACGTTACAACTATTAATTCTAAAAGAATATAACAATTTCAATGTGAACTACATGCAATTCTCCACATCTACAGTATAATTTTAAAAGAGGTTCTATTTTCTGACTACTAAAATGATGTGCATTTTTAAAAAGCAGATTTCTTCAGAAATATTCCTTCAAAGAAACTTCTATTGAAGGGCAATTTTTAATTAACCTAACCATATTGCAATGCTTAAGAAAAAGTTATCTATTTGACTTAAAAAAAGTGATTAAATTAATAGGCTCCCAGCAAAAATCTAAGTATTACAGTTTAAGGAATTTAAGAAAGTAACTAAAAAACTTTGGGTGCTAAAGGATACTACAATATTTTCGAATATTTTATTAAGTTTTCGAAGGATAACGATTTATACTAGAAAAAGGACTTATACTATACGATTACATGTTTTTATTTGCCTTGGTAGCTTACTTGCATTTTGATTTCTTCCTTTATTAATCCGTCCCCCGATGCAAAGGCTTCAATAAGTACATAATAATATTTTGATCTTTTTTATAGATCTTTTTTTATCGGGGGCTTTTTGAATTTGATTTTTTTTTTTTATGCTTTTTAGAATTATCTACTAGTTTCTATATTGTACTTAGAACACCCAAATTTTTACTTGTTTAAGTATTTACTATCAATATTAAATAACCTTTAAACAGCACCAATAAAAGCTTAATATTTTGAAGACGACTGCTTTTATTTTTCCAAACATGGCAAGGAATCATCTCCAATGTTTTGTCGTTTGATTGACTCGTTTGGCTACTAGGATGTCATAGACAGACACACAAATATACAGATACACACGTCAAACCTAAAATTATACCTAAACAACTACTGTTTGAATATAAATAAAGAAATATATTTCCCAATCTTGTATCATGTATCTTGTATTTATTTATAAAGTATATATATATTCACACAAATTTTATCGTTATTTTTATTTTACACAAATGTATTTTACATCAATTTCGTGCAATTAAAACATGTCTGCTGTAATCTTCTGGGAAATGCTTGCTGCAAAGTGACTCATATCTCGAATAAATAAACTACGAGGAAAAAGTTTCCAGACTTGACTATCCAAATTATGATTATTTACATATTATGATTTTTTTTCTAATATTGACTCTTATTTACAATTCTACTACAATCCTATGTCAGGAAGTTATTGTTATACAAAATAAGTTCATATAAGTGTTCACCTCGTTTGCTAATGCTGTATTTAACGCTAATAAAAGCAACAGCAAACAGTTGGAAATATAGATTATAACTACGAGCAATCCAATGCCGCAACATATTTAATCCAAAATCCAATAAACAAGGTTTGACCGTGATAAATCTTTCAGGTAGATGTATTTCATAATGTTAAAGTAAAATAATATTTTATTTATACTTTTGATTACTAAATGCTCTTGAATAACAAGGCTTTACTATAAAATAATATATTATGCCTTTTAAAGTGCCTTTTTTGTTATTTACCGTTTGCATGGGAGCTTTTAAAAGTCCTTTTCGTTATCACGATTTTGTTGGAACTAATGACCTTTTTTCACAATAATCCCTTTGGAACAATTACGAATTTCAGTGGCTCATCGGTCATCGTTTGTCGGTATTAGATTTTGTAAGGAATAAAACAACAAACAAACAAATAAATATTTTTTTCTCTTAGATTTTTAGCATCACAAAAGTCGAAGTAAACTTCAGTAAAATTACGCGTAAGCAAAACTGCTTTTAAATAAAAAAATCTAAATTACACGAGTAAATTTAATATGTGGCTTTACATCAAAACAACGTAATGCCTTGTTCCTCCAATTAATTAATAATGAAATAAAAAACGCAAAGCACAAAAACGAAACCAGCAAAACTTACCTCTTATATTAATTTTACGAGCATAAAATCTCGCGGCTCGTTTATATTTAACTAGTGATTTTATTAGGGTTTAACGTATGAAAAGATTTTATTCAAAATACATATTTCCCTTTAAATTTTATCAGTTACAATAACACTTTTGAAATTGAAATGTTACGTAGGTAGTTATTACTTTTTATAAGTTACTAAAATTATGTTAATAAATAATTGAAATGCTACACCAGATTCTTTCAATAAAATAACGATTTCCTTACCAAAATTAGACTGATAAAGCCTTCCTAATAATGTATATTATATACGGGTAGGTTATACAAACTTCTCTAACTATAATTAAAGATTGAATCTGATTATCTAGGTATATTTATAGATGGATAGCCCGATTCAGTTACATTTATAGTAATAAGAAAGTGCACCCGATGATTCTATTTCAGTGTGATCAATGCTCTTGAACAATAATTTGTGAAGATTGTCACGACGCGTAATCGTAATGAGAATGTTTATAATTTTAAGTTCTCAGTTAGTATCATAAAAGAAAAGGATATTTTTTTTGATTTGTTATTAAAATTTAAGTCCAAAATTTAATGTTAATTTAAATATTCAGCTACGTTAACGTTAAAACGTTAGAACATTTTTTAAAATGGGCTAAATCCATTTTGTCCTTAAAAAATCCCATTAAGGACCTCAGTATTTTCAAGCGACTTAAATGAATTATATTTCGCGAAATAGAGCCAATTAATAATGTTAAGATTATGACGCCGATTTTTGAAGTTTATTACTTATACATACAATTAGAGAAAGAGTGATAGGTAAGAAAACAAGAAGGTACATGACCGGGTTCCCCTTGATGTGGTCCAGTTCGCTTTAAAAGAGAAATGTATGCCTGTGAAGTATATGGTGTTGGTTATTATAATGTACAATAGATTTAGTACACAGATAAAGTCTTTATCATGGTATGGGCATGTTATGAGGAATAAAAGGCACGACCTTCGAAGAGTGTTGGATATGGAACTGAAGGGATGTAAAAGAAAGAGGACCCTAGAAAAAAAAGTATGGATTGTGAAAGACGATATGGAGAAGTAAGGGGTATGTTCAAAGATGACGAGTGATACGGATGTATGGAAGGAAAGAAATGATTGCGCCGACCCCGATATTTAGATAAGGGCAGGGATACGATGATTATATTGAAACTCAATTACTTCTCTACTGCTATAATTTACCACAAAGAAAATTCCAACATTAGAAAACCATTGTGTCATAGAAAAATAAATTTGCATCAGGAACATTTTTGTTTACAACTTCAAGTCCAATTTTAAATCTGATTAACTGTCTATTCAATTTCATTATCAGGTAAAACATCGAATGTTGGATTTTTTTATGTGATCCAAGAATCAAAGCGTCAGACAACACTATAGTTGTTTCGTAGCCAACTAAACCTTCGGAAGTGAAACTATCGAGAAGAGTTGTTTCTTTTTTCCTGTTAATGGGCTTACAGAATGGAAGATGTTCTTTGAAAAATGATTTTAACACATGGGATTTTGTATTGATGTCAGTGGAGAGTATTTTTTAAAGAGAGAGGATAGTATATCACACACCTAGGGAGAAAAAATAAAAAATATCTCAGATCACATGTAATTGTCACGTGTGACATGTGATATATATCGTTACAATTTGTATGTAAGAAGAGACAATAAGATCTATTTAATGACCTAAAAAGTAAAACAAAAACCATCTTCAAAGTTTAAAGAACGGCTGGACAAAGGAGATAACACGGGTATGAAAACGACTTGGACCTATATGCAGTCTGTAAAAGTTTGTTTTGTATCATATTTTATTATAAGATTAAAACCCGTAAATTGGTTTCCTTTTCATACTGTTATAGTGAATTTTCATCCTTAAAGTAATTATTGTATCATTAATTGAACTTGTATTTTCAACGTCAGAACTGAATTGCATTCTTTTATTCTTTATTATTTATTGTTCATCACAAAAAAAGCAATAAAAAAATTGCATCGACAATTACATAATACGTTTTACACAGCCGGCCTTATCGCCTAACGGCGATTTCTTCCAGGCAACCTTAGGGCTAGAGTTGACCTTAAAAAGCAGATTGATATAGTTAGGTGGCATAAATTTACATTAATAAACATACATAAAAATAGCTACACACTAATGCGTAGATTTATTGTAAATATTAACTACAATCAATTGGATATAACAAACTAAATAAATATATCATTAATGCAAGGAGATTGATACATAATAATAGCAAAACATAAATAAGTATATAAAAGTAAATATTTGGAAAATATAACTAAACGAAAATAGCAATTATAAATATATTAAAAAAATATATAGTAACGTAATGACGCAGATTTTTTTTTATTACATTCATCGTCGATATAATACATTTCGCATAATACTGAACAATGGATAAACGATTTATTGCTGGTGATCGAAAATGCTGTTGTAGCTTTAAACATAAATAATTTGCATCAGTACATTACATTGTTACATATAAAAGACAAATGAGATAGTTGAATTATAGTTAACAACTTATATAAACTCTTAACAAAGACCTTTCATTTATAAGTAATAAAGTACCAATTTTTTGAAGACACAGACAGGCTAGAAATGTTAGGAGGAGCGATTGCTACAATATATACTAATAATAATATACAATATAAATAATAATACAGTATTGGATTATTATTGTATTCCAATAACTATTGCTCAAATATTATCTTGTCTCCTGACAGAAGCATGTAACGGAGTTAAGAGGTTCCCAAAATTAATAATTTAATTGTAAAATACTAAAAACAGATTATAATTGTTGGCTCGACAAATGATTTAAAATTGTTTATATTTATTACTTACGAGGGGGGTCAAAAAGTTCGCGGAATGAGGGGTATGGAGGGGGAAAAGGCAACTTTTTACTACCTGCACTAGTTGTGACACTCAATAAGAGTATAAATACTAAGTTTCAAAACAATTAGGTCATAATTCACTGAGCTACACGTCAATCTATAAGCCGATCCGGAAGAATTTTTGCAAGCAGCGGCGAGTTGAGTGTTGTCGTGAGTTTTTGGCGCTCTGTGGTGATCAAAAGGATGAAGTTTTGAACCGAATTGTGACTGGCGATGAAACTTGGATTCATCATTATGAGCCTGAGTCTAAACAACACTCCATGCAGTGGCACAAAAAGGGCACACCACCCCCGAAGAAATTTAAATTGTCTCCGTCGGCTGGAAAACTCATGGCTTCTGTTTTCTGGGATTCAGAAGGAATCCTCCTTATTGATTATAAAGAAAAGGGTGTTTCTATAACTGGGAAGTACCACGCTATATTATTAGAACGTCTGCGAGTTGCTGTGAGGGAGAAAAGACGGGGAAAATTGACCCACGGTGTGCTCCTTTTGCACGACAATGCACCTGTGCACAAGGCGCAAGTTGCGATGGCTGCTGTTCAAAGAATGGGCTTCGAAATCTTAGAACATCCTCCCTATAGCCCAGATCTAGCCCCTAGTGATTTTTATTTGTTCCCAAAAATGAAAAAAGAGTTTCGAGGGAAGAAATTTTTCAGTGATGAAGAAGTGAGGAGAGCTATTTCGGCCTATTTTGACGACTAAGAGAAATCATTTTTTTTCGATGGTATTAATAAATTAATTGATAGGTCTAATAAATGTATTAGAGTTAAGGGGGACTACATTGAGAAGGAAAAATAATTTTGTGTTTTATTTCTTACTTTTTACCCTCCATTCATCGAACTTTTTGACCCACCTGCGTACAACGTGTGGTTACGGTTACAAATCTGTGCAAAAAATAAACAGGCATTCTGAAAGAAAAATATTAAACTCGCATTTATTTTAATGTGTTTATTCTACTAATATATATCATTAAAAATATAAATGTATAAAACTTAAAAAACACCTAAACGTTTATACTTCATATACTTTTGAATAATAGCTACTTACAGCATTATTAATAAAATGGTATCATAATTGTAGTGCTAGCATGTTACATACAATGTTACATATGTACACCTAAAATGGATTTACCTTACTGGCGAAAGTTTGCGTTGATAACATTAGCCTTTGTCAGCAAGATAGAATAATAAAATAGGAATAAAAATGACTTTACATACTTTCGGATATGTTTATATGTTTATATATTTATTTAAGTACACACCTACGATAGACAGTGATGCATTATTAAAATATAAATAAATTTTATGAAAAAACAAAGACATGCCGGTCCCATTTATTCAAAACAGAGTGAAAGAGTTAACAAAAATCAACCATTAAAGCATATTATTCTTTTGACAAACATATAGATTATCTACGCGATATGGGGCTATCTATAAATTTGAAAACAAGATATACCTTATATACACAACATATATATTATATACACTTTAAAAGATCTCTCCTTAAATTTCGGACAACATGGGGATAATATATGATTTCATGTATTAATAATTGAACAAAAGGATTTCTTTGTAAAATTTGTAATAAAAAAAGGTATAAATCAAATCCACAGTCACAATTATTTATTCTTCCCATTACAAGATGTTATTTAAAATAGCTTCCAAATTCACTGCTGTATCTGTAAGGAATACTAATGGCCAAATAGATTACTTTGGCCAAGTAAGAAAATTTAAACATCCCTTGTGATTCTTCGTATTTATTTCAGCAAAATTTCATTCAGTTTGTCATTCTACCAATAAAAAAAACACTTAAAACAAAAACATTAAACACATATTTTAGTAGTCGTATATTCGTAGTGGCATCTTTTCAATGTTTATCTATACTGCAAAGTTAGAAACATTGGTTAGGATTTTCGAAAGAAACCTAATAGATGTCACCACCGTCCCGATAAAGACGATCATATATAGAATGCTTAATTCACCGAGACGGACAGCGATACGGTAGCTCAGTTGGTAGAGCGACGGGACGGTTTCCCAGTAGTCGCGGGTTCGAATCCCTGCCCGTATCGGTTTTTTATATTCTATATTTATATAAATTTAAATAAGCTTAACATGGCTATACATGTATAAAGATATTTTCAAAAATTGATTTCGGTAGTGGCATCTTTTCAATGTTTATCTATACTGCAAAGTTAGAAACATTGGTTAGGATTTTCGAAAGAAACCTAATAGATGTCACCACCGTCCCGATAAAGACGATCATATATAGAATGCTTAATTCACCGAGACGGACAGCGATACGGTAGCTCAGTTGGTAGAGCGACGGGACGGTTTCCCAGTAGTCGCGGGTTCGAATCCCTGCCCGTATCGGTTTTTTATATTCTATATTTATATAAATTTAAATAAGCTTAACATGGCTATACATGTATAAAGATATTTTCAAAAATTGATTTCGGTAGTGGCATCTTTTCAATGTTTATCTATACTGCAAAGTTAGAAACATTGGTTAGGATTTTTGAAAGAAACCTAATAGATGTCACCACCGTCCCGATAAAGACGATCATATATAGAATGCTTAATTCACCGAGATGGACAGCGATACGGTAGCTCAGTTGGTAGAGCGACGGGACGGTTTCCCAGTAGTCGCGGGTTCGAATCCCTGCCCGTATCGGTTTTTTACATTCTATATTTATATAAATTTAAATAAGCTTAACATGGCTATACATGTTTAAAGATATTTTCAAAAATTGATTTGGTAGTGGCATCTTTTCAATGTTTATCTATACTGCAAAGTTAGAAACATTTGTTAGGATTTTCGAAAGAAACCTAATAGATGTCACCACCGTCCCGATAAAGACGATCATATATAGAATGCTTAATTCACCGAGACGGACAACGATACGGTAGCTCAGTTGGTAAAGCGACGGGACGGTTTCCCAGTAGTCGCGGGTTCGAATCCCTGCCCGTATCGGTTTTTTATATTCTATATTTATATAAATTTAAATAAGCTTAACATGGCTATACATGTTTAAAGATATTTTCAAAAATTGATTTCGGTAGTGGCATCTTTTCAATGTTTATCTATACTGCAAAGTTAGAAACATTGGTTAGGATTTTCGAAAGAAACCTAATAGATGTCACCACCGTCCCGATAAAGACGATCATATATAGAATGCTTAATTCACCGAGACGGACAGCGATACGGTAGCTCAGTTGGTAGAGCGACGGGACGGTTTCCCAGTAGTCGCGAGTTCGAATCCTTGCCCGTATCGGTTTTTTACATTCTATATTTATATAAATTTAAATAAGCTTAACATGGCTATACATGTTTAAAGATATTTTCAAAAATTGATTTCGGTAGTGGCATCTTTTCAATGTTTATCTATACCGCCCCGTTGGTCGAGTGGTTAGCGCAGACGCCTAACGTGTCACGGCGCAATGGGGTTCGGGTTCGATTCCCGGCGGAGACAAGCATTTGTGTGATGAGCATAGATGTCTGTCTCTGGGTTTGGTCGTTTATTAAATATATTCTCAGTATTTATATGTGTATTTCTATGTATTTGTATCGTTGTCTAACACCCTTAACACAAGCAAATAATTTGCTTACTTAGGGGTTAGATCAATATGTGTAATTTGTCCTGATATTATTATTATTATTATTATTATTATTACTGCAAAGTTAGAAACATTGGTTAGGATTTTCGAAAGAAACCTAATAGATGTCACCACCGTCCCGATAAAGACGATCATATATAGAATGCTTAATTCACCGAGACGGACAGCGATACGGTAGCTCAGTTGGTAGAGCGACGGGACGGTTTCCCAGTAGTCGCGGGTTCGAATCCCTGCCCGTATCGGTTTTTTACATTCTATATTTATATAAATTTATATAAATTAAATACATATATTTGTTTACTGGCAATAAATTATATCTATGTTCTTTATCAATGAAATAAAGCGTTTAGAATTTCATTTAAAATTATAATAAATTAGGTTAAGAAATATTTTTTTCAGAACTGTGATTCTTAACTTTTACTTATTATAATATTGGCATTACGAGTAGCTGGCATAATGTAAAGAGTTTCAAATTTTGTCGGCTAATAGTACTTAATTAAAAGTTAATATTAAACCCGGCATTATAACTGAACAGTTTCTCATAGTGAAGATACCTGTATGATTCTAAAAATAAGAGATCCCTTTTAGATCTAATCTATTCTAATCTAATCTAATCGAATCTAATAACTCGGTCTTATTTTTAGATAGCGATCTCTTCCAAAATTTGAAATATAATGATAGTATGCCATAATAAGTTGAATGAGAAACAGAATAAAGGTGATATATGACAACAAATATATAAATAATTTAACTTAACTACAAATATATAAATAATTTAACTTATCAAGGTTATTTATTTTAGGTATTAAGTTAAATTAATAATGTCGGCGTTGATTGCTAATTCACAAATCGAGAATGTTCATGATGATTTTATAATAATAGGTAATTTTAATGTAAGAGATGCTTCATGGTCACTGAAAAATTACCAAAATAGTATTTTTTTTTTATTATCAGAGGAAGATTTTTGGAAGAATAAAACCAGAACTTACAACTATAGAACTTGCTAAGTAGAACAAAATTCGTGTATGAAAACTAGCCAAGTCTGAACTTAGGTTTCAATATGCTATTCTAAGTTATAAGAAGTTATATTTTATGTTGTTATAAATATATGTTAGGACTGACTATTGAACTTGGCACCCATTCAGATCTCACTTCTTTTATAATGACCAACCATAACCAAGTTATATTATAATATTGAACATTTCAAATTTATGTTTTTGACCGGATGTCATTATTTTTTGTTTAAAAAAATATTAGTGGGTACTTATTTGTAATAAAATTAAAACCAAATAGTTTTTATTACTCTATTGCATTTTTACGTTTAGGGAATATACTTGGCTTTTTGTTTTGTGTACTGTGCGCCGTGGTCTGAAATACCTTTTATATAAGTATTTTCCATGATGATGTGCATTAAATATTGAAATGGTAGTTAATTAAATTATTTATCAATATGACAGTCTATTATGCTTTTACTTATAAGAACTAGAGCTGGTATGTTTGGATCTAAAAAAAAATAGGCCTCCTATTCTTAGCGTTATATATTCAAGTAAAGACCTTAAAATCAATCTAAGGATCAGTTTTAATGGTTGATTTTAATATTCAAGAAATAAAAGTAACTTGTTCTATTGGAATTATTTAATTTATAAATTACAGTAAAATAAGACGAAGCTTCTCCGCATTCCATGAATTAATGCGGGTGCCGAGCCCATCGCGTTGTGTGGAGAGGAGTGCAAACAGTGCCTGGGACTTGCGACCCAGGTGTAAGATTAAAGGGCCCCTTTATTTTACCCAAACACGCTAACCTCCACTATCCACACTCCTCTCCTTACCTAACCAAATTTGGAAAGAACCTACTAATGCCACCTTTGAAATACGTTCTAGAAATGAACCGGTGCTTTTTATAGAAATTCCAAGATCTTTAAGTAGGTTATAGAGAGATTTTGCTGTTATACCTCTCACTCCCACTTCGACATAATACAAGCTGACTATAAATTTATTTCTTAACAATTCATTGGTCAGTTCGTAATACATATTAAACTTAAATGTGTGATCCCTGGGGATGTTTGTATCCTAGGGAACAGTAAGCTCCACAAGTATCACGCGTCTTAGATGTTTAGAATAGAGGAATGAGTCCGGCGTACTGGATGACGAAACACCAACATCCCCAGCGATTTTGTAATGCTTTCTTATGATGGACATGTATGCATGTCCATCATAAGAAATCAATCAGGAGCCGCACCTAAAATT
Source organism: Napeogenes sylphis (assembly GCA_959347405.1). Classification (NCBI taxonomy): domain Eukaryota; kingdom Metazoa; phylum Arthropoda; class Insecta; order Lepidoptera; family Nymphalidae; genus Napeogenes; species Napeogenes sylphis. The sequence continues at coordinate 24,239,388 of OY365783.1, forward strand.
AAGGCTTGAAGAAGAATTCTATAGACCGTTTTGTGGTTGTTATACTCTTCTGCTTTCTTGCTACTGAAAAACTAACCGCATCCCATGTTTGTATTTATTCAAACACCTTTCTGGATGATAAAATTTAATTTTCTAGATCATCTGGAATTGGGTTGAAATTTGTTTCCATATTGGTTCAGTCCGTGGTAAAAATAATGTTTTTTCGACACGAAGCCACGAAACCTTGTCGGCTTGAATTCTTGTAGTGCATTGGGTATAGGTGTCAATACTATGATTATGATATTATTTTTCCTTTGTGGTTTCTGGAATTTTGAAGTCCAGCAGTTTTGCATACTAAAGTGTTTTCTGGCTGAAATAAATGCTTCTTGCTTAGGTTTTCTGAGGAAGCCTGAGATTGTAATGCCTGTACTCGTTTAGAAGGTTTGAGACGATTTGAGACGATTTTTTTACATAGTTTTTAGGGTTCCGTATTCGTCTTTTTTTTCAAGAATGCGTGCAGATATTAAACTGAAATTTATATCAAATACTCAGGTCCACTCACTGTTCTTTGGAGCTGTAAAAGGTTAAACTTTAAAAAACAAGACAACACAATCAAAAGATACAGCCTTTTTGTGCCGCAAATTTCTGAAAATTTTGAAACTCGCAAGGGAATTATAACTTACTGAGTACTTCCAATGAATTTTAAATATTGAAATTATAATGAAGCAGCATTATACCACAGACAAAGGAAAAAAGCGTAATTTTTTAGTTAAATTATATTCGAAAAATATCTTTAATAATTTTAAAGTTACTACCCCTTTCCTTATGAACCCGTAAAGGTATGAAATTGAAATTCTTATAAAAGACTCAAATCTATAATACCATTAAACTGTAACAAAATCAAACTTCTATGTCAACGCAATCAAAAGAAACATCTTTTCAAGGCTCATATTTACAAACTCGCAAATACTCGCAAGGAAATTAAAATCTAAAGGGTACTTCCAGTCGACGAAAACATTATTGGCGCCATATAGTATGTATATGAAAAACAGGAGCTCCCGCGGAAATTACGTAATCACGTTACAACTTATGTTATGTCACAGACAAAACCACGTTCAAAAATTTAAATTTCTATAGCCCATGTCCTATTATGACATATAAACTACAACAAAAATCTGTTATGTAGTTTTGGCGTGATTGAGTAACAAACATCCATCCATCCAAACTTTCGGCCATATAATATTAATATAAATTAATTGTTATTTAAAAAAACTGAAATGTAGCTAACAACAATAGCCAGTGATGACTAACGTAGATTTTGCTGTACGCAGTGATTGCACATTATACGAGTACGGTGATGCAAAGAGCGCGCTCGGCTGACGGTTGAATAGGTTGACTTATCCTACTTTAGATTCTTAGCTTGAGAAAATTACGTTGAAATGTTCTCGCGACGCACTTCATTAGAACTGTCATTCGCTAATTATTTAAAAGAACGTATTATCATACATAATTAAGTTTAAATATAAATCAATAGTAAACATATATTCGATTTAAATGGTTATTATTATTGTTATAAATTATACATACAGGTTGTAAATTATTATACCTCTATATATTCAACCTTTGCCACAAAATATAAATTGCTAATTAGATACACGATTATTTTTATATTATTATCGCTATTTTTATTTAAAAATAACGTACACGAAAAGAAAAAAAAACGTTCAAAAAACTCACGGCAGTTAGAATGTATTTAAAATAGGGTCAAATAATAACAAAAACGCCTACCTAAATAATTTATGGTACCAGAGATAACTTACGTCAAAATCTTTCATATAAATTGATTACATCTTTTACATAGTCGCAACATATTATGAACATTAAGTATTCGTTTTCGTAGCACTTTTCTACGTACGTATTTTGTTCTCGAAGATGTGGCAATAACATAGGTATTAAAAATATTTATAAACATGTATAGTCATGTTAAGTTTATTTAAATTTTAAATAAATATAGAATTAAAAATAAACCAATATGGGCAGGAATTAAAAACCGAAACCTCTGGGAAATCGTCCTGTTGCTCTACCAATTATTAAGCTACCTTAATTTAAAAACATTGGTTAGGATTTCCAAAAAAAGCTTGTTAGATCTTCGGGACAGATCGTCTATATAAAGATGGTGGTGAGCCCATCATATATAGAAAATAACTATTTTGGGTTATGTTCTTATGTCCTACAGTAAATATAATAGGTAGTGGTTGGGATGAGCTGAATAGTTAATGTGTATTATATAATACATGAGAAACATTATGCAAAAAGGGGAAAAACCATCAATATGATGTCATCGTTGATACAGAAACATGTTTCGGCGATGCTATAAACGACGGGGATATATTCGACTCGAGATATAATGCTTAATGTAGAGACACAAACTCGAATGCACTGGGAAATAAAAAGGACAGCGGCATACTGACTGTTGTTTTGACGACAATTGGTTCTATTCGCATGACGCAAGGGAAGAGTGAATCAGAAAACCTATGGCTTAAATTGGTCATAGCTGAGGGGAAAAGGACGACATACATAAATATTTGTGTCGTATACCTTCCACCATCTGCACAGCCGCAAACACTGAACACCTACCTAGAAAAAGCTAATTATTGGATTGGATTGTTATATTATTATTTATTTGAAATAGACTTTTTAAATAATACCTAACAATATAATTAAAACAGTGTATCTTTTTAGTGAGTCTTTGTCTCATGGTGATCAAAACTGCACGAGACACTCAAATAGACCAGATATTTTAAGTATTATTGAACTTATAAACTGTTTCATCACAATACTGTAATAATCAGTTCGCTAAAGCTCTTGAGCTTTGAGTATTGGTTAACATATGCCTAGCTCAAGAGAGCTCGGCATATTTTGACGAATTGCACCACTAGTATTTGTAAAAAGATTGTTTACTAGAATCATTCCAATTTCCCATTGAATGGAATTTAGCTAATGCGGTACGAATATATAAGAAAGGTGATGCAAACAATATTAGAAATTATCGCACTATAATATGTTTATTATTAGTCTTCTCAAAAGCGTTTAAATCTTTTATGTGTTGTATTTTTAAAACTCAATCCAAAGTAGAGTTAACTACACAACAACATGTATTCCGCGCAAACAAATCCACTGCTACTATCTAATTTGGTACTCTATCGCTATGATCTTAGTTATTCCATAGATGCAAACAAACAAGTAGACCCCATCTACAGAGATTTTAGTAGTGCATTTGATAAAGTAGTTCATAAAGTCCTATAGCAGAAGCTTGTAAATCTTTTCAAATTTGATCAGCCTTTAGAGTGGTTCGAGTCTTATCTTTCCACGAGAAAACAAACAATCATTGTAAGTGGTCACCAATCCTTACTCTATTATTCTTCTACATCCGGTATTCCAAAGGGATCTCATTTAAGGCCAAATTTGTTTATTATATTTATCAGTAACATAATAAGTTTACAGAACAGAAAAGGTTTCAAGCGTTATCTGCGGTATAAATTTAATATCCTCACATACGATACTGATTCCATTCCATATCCAGTTCGCTATGATATCTACAGCAAATCGTAGGCATGGTAACGACTAACAACGGCTTTATACAAGTTTCGAGACTCATAAGCGAAGTTTGTATATCGGTACCCCGCGACAGCTTTTCAAGAACCAAACGAAAGCTAAATGTGTTCTGTCTCTATACAGCTCGAACTAATCTTGGATATTCGGCGCCGATGAATCTATTCATGAGAAAATTTAATGAAGGTTACAATCGTTACAATGGCATTGACATCTTTTCAAGCACATTATCACAGTTCCACAAATTATTATAGACGAAAATTGTGTCCTAATTTATGTTTTTTTTTTCTTCTCTTTTTTAATTTGGTTATTCAGAGTTTTATTTATTTTTTTATGTATGTTGTTTAATTCTCAATGTATATTGTAGATATCTTTATTTTTGATTTAGGTTTACTGTTTAATAGCAAGGTCTTAGCGCGTGGAGTGGGGGTTCGCGATTATGGGAATATACAGTAGTTTATATAAATTCAACTAGATGGCGCTGTCATAATTTAACTCGCGGTTTCGTTTAGTTGTAAGAAATTAACCATATACATTTCGAGACTTATAATAAATTTGAGTTTAAAGCAGTGATGGTGTTTTTTTTTGTTCATAATACGCGACGACATCTGGTGCCGAAACCCGGGAAGTGTGGACTTGTGAGTTGTGTGGACTTAGAAAAAATCGTGAGTACAGTGAAATAGTGATATAAACATTAAAACAATGCAAGATATAAACACTTAGAAAATTCAGTGTAACGTTAAAAAGACTTGTAAAATTTGGGTAAATGTGTCAAGGACTTAGAATAGTTTTTGTGAATTTTGTATGGAACTTCAACTTAGAATAATTTTGAGAATTTTGTATGGAACTTCAACTTAGAATAATTTTCGTGAATTTTGTATGGGACTTTGACTTAGAAAAATTTGAAGAATTTTGGACTTAGTTGAATTTACTAATTATACCGTTCCGTGGAGAGAAGACTTAAAGATGGATACATTATTACTGCAACAAGTGGAAATTCAAAATCAAATTAACAGAACCTACATCAATTACAAGAAAACCAATAAAGATAGATTAACGGCGATATATATCGAAACAAAATTAGAATACTTGGAAGCCTTATGGAGTAAATTTACAGATAATCATTATGGAATTATAGTTGCAGTAACCAAACCGGAGCGTGAAAAATTGCCATATTTTACTGAAGACTGGTATGGGGCATTGGAAGAAGTGTACACAAATTGTAAAGCTAAGATGAAACTAGATCTAAGTCTGAGTAAATCTCGTCATCCAACACTTACAACAAACAGCAGTTCGAATAGTTCGGTTGCTGCATCCAACCTAGAAGTAAAGTTACCGCAAATACAGTTACCCACGTTTACGGGCAACTATGAAGAATGGCAGAGTTTTCACGACATGTTTATCTCACTCATTCATAGCAATCAAAACTTGAGTGCCGTGCAAAAGCTTCATTATCTAAAGAGCAGCTTGAAAGGTGAACCTGAAAATTTATTGAGGAGTTTGTCCACTACGGAAGTGAACTATGAAGAAGCCTGGAATAAACTGATTCGTAGATACAATAATAAAAGGTACAACTCAAATGAAATCCTAAAACGATTGTTTACACAGAAACCCATGGTTAATGAGTCAGCTTTTGCCATAAAGCAACTGATTGATACAACGTCGGCCTGCCTGAAATCCCTAAAGAATCTCGGTATAGACATACAATCTTGGGACGTTATGATCAACTACTTAATTGTTTCGAAGCTGGATTATGAGACGCGAAGACATTGGGAAACAGAGGTTGGTCGTGCTAACTCTGACGAATTTCCAACTTACGAACAACTGGTACAATTTTTAGAAGTCAGGTTCAGAACATTAGAAATGTTATGTGAAGCGAAATGTACAAAACCAACATCCACGGTGATAACTAAGCAAGTAATTAAACCAAAAACATATCACTCAACTGTCGAAGAACAAAGAGATAACAATGAAAATAATAAAGTATGCGTATTGTGTTCTAACGCACATTTGTTATATCAGTGTAAACAATTTGCAAGCAAGTCTCCCGAAGAGAGATCAGAGTTCATACAAACCAAGAGGCTTTGTTTCAATTGTTTTTCATCGAGTCACAATGTGAAGAGCTGCCATCAGTCGACGTGTTGTCGTCGATGTGGCAGAAGACATCACACACTGCTACATTTAGAGAGAAGTCAACTCCAAGATTCTGCGAGAGTATATACAAACAAGCAGCAATCTTCCAATACAGTAGATAAACCGCAGAACCCGAATTATGAGAAAAAGGTTGTAGCTCATTTTGTAAGAGAGGAACACCAAGGCAAAGTGTTACTAGCCACGGCCCTAGTAAGAGTTAAATCCCCTAATGGTTACGTCCAAAACGCAAGAGTATTGATCGATCAAGGTTCTGAGGCTTCATTTGTTACTGAAAGTACTGTACAATCCTTGGGTCTTAAACGTTCATCAATAAACGGTATTGTAATGGGTGTAGGAGACAGTAAACTTAGAACTAAGAATATTGTTAATTTTGAACTACAGTCATTGCATAATCCTGAATTTTCTGTTTCAGTTGACGCTTTTGTTTTAACTTCCTTGACTTCATTTCTACCAATGAGTAAGAGTTCCATCCTGAATTGGCCGGCTATTAATAAATTACCTTTAGCAGATCCTCGTTATGGTTCACCGGGTAAGGTTGATATTATTTTAGGGGTAGAAACATATAGCCAAATAATATTGAACGGACTTTTGAAACACCCATCACATGATGGGCTGGTCATGCAAAACAGCCAACTAGGCTGGATTATTTCAGGGCGTGTTAAGCGAAGTGATGAAATTAGTCCAAGGGTACTAAGTTTGCACTTACAAGTTAAAGAAGATTACTTGTTGAAACAGTTTTGGGAAATTGAGAGAGAACCGGATCTAATAGGAAGAAAGCTTACCAAGGAAGAGACCAGATGCGAAGAAATTTATGAGAGCACAACTACAAGGAACAGTAAAGGTCGTTTTGTAGTTCGTTTACCATTTCAAGAGTCAGATCCTAAATGTGTGTATGGAAGATCTAAAGAAATAGCCGTGAAAAGATTACAGTTACTTGAAAGGAAACTCAATAAAAATACATCTTTACGTTTGGAGTACACAAAAGTACTTACTGATTACCTGGAACAGAATCATATGGAGCAAATAAGAGATACTATGGACATTAGCAACCCATTTGTTGTTTATCTTCCCCACCACGCTGTTGTGCGTGAAGATAAAGAAACAACAAAAGTGAGAGTGGTCTATGATGCATCGTGTAAGGGTATTAACAACGTGTCATTAAATGACACGCTAATGGTAGGACCCAAACTTCAGCAAGACTTACGCCACATACTTATGAGATGGAGAACACATCGGTTTTGCATCATTGCTGATGTTGTGCAGATGTACAGGCAAGTGCTGGTACATGAAGACGATGCGGACTTCCAAAGAATAGTATGGCGCAGTAATCCGAAAGAGCCTATTCAACATTTCAAGCTATTAACACTTACCTTTGGAACAGCATGTGCACCATACTTAGCGGTAAAATCCCTCCAACAGCTTGCTAAAGATGAAGAACGTAACTATCCGTTGGCTGCAAAAATTACACTAGAAGATTACTACATGGATGACTTGCTGACTGGATGTGCGACAGAAGAAAGGGCGATAGAAATTTATACAGAGATGATTAAATTGATGAAAGCAGGTGGATTTAGATTACAGAAATGGTGCAGTAACAGTCAACATTTGCTTGATTACATTCAAAAGGATAACCAGAGCTCACACGATACATTTATCTTTAAAATTAACGATACCATCAAAGTGTTAGGTATCTCCTGGAATAAGCATTCAGACAATTTTAAATACACTTACAACTTACCAGAAAGCGATGAACCGGTGACAAAACGCAGGGTGCTATCGGAGATTGCAAGGCTTTATGATCCCATGGGCTGGATAGCGCCGGTTCTGATTACAGCTAAAATTTTTATGCAAAAATTGTGGAAGTCCGGTTTGAGTTGGGACGATACTTTAACACCGGAACTATTAAAGGAGTGGCTTAATTTTAGACAGGGTTTAAATGACATACCTAGAATTCATGTACCTAGATGGTTGTCCCTAAATGAGGACGATCAAGTTGAGCTTCATGTTTTTGCTGATGCTTCTCAATCTGCTTATGCGGCTGTCGTGTATGTGAAGTCGATAGATATAGAGAGTAATACTTACGTACATGTTGTGACAGCAAAAACAAAGGTGGCTCCAGTAGAGAAGGAGATATCTATTCCAAGAATGGAACTATGTGCAGCATTGTTGGCTGCTAAGTTAGTATTTGAAGTGGCACAACTTATGAATATTCCCAAAGATAAATTATACGCCTGGTCCGATTCAACAGTAGTTCTTGCATGGCTTAAAGGAGAGCCCAGTCGATGGACTACATTTGTCAGCAATAGAGTATCGGAAATTTCAGCCATCTTGGACTACAACCAGTGGAATCATGTGACCTCTGAACAAAATCCCGCCGACTGCGCGTCAAGAGGTGTATCGGTGGTAGAATTAATTAGCCACAATCTGTGGTGGCATGGTCCTAAATTTATACATCTAACTGGTGAGTACACAACTGACTTGGACGTTAGCACTAATATGGAAGAGAGGCCTGTACGGGCGCTAGCTAGTGTTATACAGCCGAGTGAGGATTTGACATGGACACGATTTTCAAATATAACTAAGATGTTGAGAGTTTTATGCTACTGCAAAAGATTTATTAATTTTAAAGGAAACAACACAGAAAGAAGCAAGTTCGTTACAAATCAAGAGATGAAAGAAGTTTTAAATGTCGGTATAAAGGCATCCCAGAGTTTATTTTTTGAAACAGAGATTAATCAACTAAAGTCCGGATCTGTAAGTGTCACAAAGGCAAGCCGACTGCACACCCTTGCGCCATTTTTGGACGAAAATGGACTTTTAAGGGTGGGCGGTCGAATTAATCTGTCAAACGAGAAGTTTGATAAAAAGCATCCATTAATTATGCATAGTGATTCCCATCTCACTAAGTTAATAATTTTAGATGCGCATCATAAGACACTACACGGCGGTCCACAAATAATGCTGAATTTTCTGCGAAGCAAGTTTTGGATATTAAAAGTTAGAGAGAGAGTAAAAAAATTTTATAGAGAATGTATAACCTGTGCTCGTTATTCCCGCCAGGATAACAATCAACTTATGGGTCAACTTCCCAAACCTAGATTAACGCCGGATAAACCTTTTCGTTCATCGGGAGTAGATTTTACCGGTTATATAAATAAAAGATTTTCGCCTGGAAGGGGTGCCAAATCTTATAAAGGATATGTATGCCTTTTCGTCTGCATGGCTACTAGAGCCATCCATTTGGAAGCTGTATCGGATTTGACAACTGCCGGATTTATAGCCGCTTTCAGAAGATTTGTTTCCCGTAGAGGCCACTGCCAACATTTGTATAGCGACAATGGGACCAATTTCATTGGAGCTGATAAAGAACTTCAACATATGTTTAACCGAGCTAAATCACAGCTGCCCAATGAAATTGCTTCCTCGCTTACTTCAGTTGGTACCACGTGGCACTTCATACCACCTCATGCACCGAATTTTGGAGGCTTATGGGAGGCAGGAGTCCGTTCTACTAAAACACATCTGAAAAGAGTTATCGGAGACGCAACACTTACCTTTGAGGAACTAACGACGGTCTTGACCCAGGTAGAAGCATGTTTGAATTCCCGTCCAATTTCTTTCTTGAGTGATAACCCTAACGATCCAATGCCTTTAACACCTGGACATTTCTTAGTCGGTGAACCGCTTATTACGATTCCAGACGATGATTACTCTAATGCTTCTCTTTCAGGCCTTCAGAGATGGAAACTTACTCAAAAGATGGTAAATGATTTTTGGCGAAAATGGTCAGATGAATATTTAGTAACTTTAAATAATAGATATAAGTGGTTTTCAAAGAAATCTGAACCTGAAATAGGTGATATTGTTGTGTTAAGAGACCATAACCTCCCCCCAGCAAAATGGTTATTAGGTAAAATTACTGAAAAGCATCCAGGGAGAGATAATATTACACGTGTAGTTACAGTTAGAACTAAAAATGGTATGTTTAAGCGCCCATGTAATAAGTTAAGTTTTTTGCCAATAGAATAAGTCGCCGCTATTGTATTATACAAGTAAAATCTTGAAAAGGACGGTGTCCTTTTGGTGGGCGGGATGTTTAATAGCAAGGTCTTAGCGCGTGGAGTGGGGGTTCGCGATTATGGGAATATACAGTAGTTTATATAAATTCAACTAGATGGCGCTGTCATAATTTAACTCGCGGTTTCGTTTAGTTGTAAGAAATTAACCATATACATTTCGAGACTTATAATAAATTTGAGTTTAAAGCAGTGATGGTGTTTTTTTTTTTTTTACATTACATTTACTTTAGTTTTAAATATTACGTACATATAATTTACGCACTTTAGTATAGAGTTAATTTGTTTTATTTCATTTTTATTTTAACCTTTGTTAATTTCATGCTATTATTGTATTTTGTATTATTGTAATGTTTATTTTTAGTGAGTAAGATTAAATGAGAGTGATGTGCACTCCTGTAAGTGACTGGATCATTGCAGAATATAAGATATGCTAAATTATGTAAATTGTATTAGCGAATAAGTCGTTTGAGTGCCATAAATAAATAAACAAACAAACTAACAAACAAACGAGGGAACGAATGAACGACCGACCAAACAAACGAAAGAACAAACGAAAGAAAAGAAGAAAGAACGAACAAACAAACAGACAAAAAAAACAAACAAATCAATAAAAATAAAAAAATATATATTACAGATTGTTCTATTCGTTTGGGTAAAGTATGCATATACTTGCTGTACTTTAATGTTTTTGTGATCTAAAGTAGATAGATATATAATAATATACGTCTCTAGGGAGGCTCTCATGTCAGATTTGTTATCTTATTAAAATTTTTATAAGTTGTATTAATTATTTTTATTGTTTTTCGGTGTAGATGTCACATTCTTACTGTAAATATTATATGCATATCTAGAAATTTATTAATTGACTCTTTAGAAAAGTGTTAGCTCATTTTTAACTTTATACTTATTCAAATTAAAGCTACTCGTGTAATCTAACAGTCTAAATTTTGTATGTAATTCTTCTAATTACAAAACCCGTTTCCATACAACTATCATTAAGTTAATTCTTGGATAAATTTATGCTACCATAATTAATGTAACATTTTATTTAAACGCAACATTATACAATCAATAGTTTGGTATCATGAAAAGTAGGTCGACCACTTAGGCCATTTGCAATTAGTCACACACATTCTTGGAGCTTTAGAAGGAATACAGGAAGTTATTGAATTCTTTTGGCTTGTTGGTAATAATACGTCAACATCACCCCTAAAAGGTTCGTGACCGGGTTGCTAATCTTTTAGCCTCGTTTCTATACAACAGGATCAGAGATACCGTATTACCGGTTCTTTATGTTTGGCAATGTTAGTAAGAATGGGCGTTCTTTAAGGGTAAATTGTTTGTCCAATGTTATGCTCCGTCGAAGATACTTTATTTATAAAATAGGGAAAAGAGACTCAAAGATTTTACAAACCAAAACTTTTTTTTTATTATTTACAGTTTACTCAGATTTACATTAAAGTTTTAAAGCAATTGATAAAACAAAATTTCTATTATCCAATACACATTAACTAGTCAGCTCATCCCAAACATTAACTATAATTATACTCTATTTACTGTATGACATAAAAACATAAACGAAAATATTTTGTTTTATCAATTATCTTCTTAATATATATGAGGGTATAAAATGAGGGTCCAAACACAGTACACCTTTAAAGACGGGTACCGGAGGGTCTTTCAATTAGACAAACCACAACTTCCATAGAATGTTTTTACACAAATTTGTCTAAATGATTTTTGATACTATCATACAAACAACAGCATAGTAATCAATTCACATTCTAAATATATTATTTAGTCTAAACATAGAAATCAATTCAATTTTTTTTAATTTACTAGCATACTTAGCCCGTTTCGCCGGGCTTAATTTCAAGATGTAAGTAACTCAAAATACAGAATAAAAAATAAATTAATTATAAGAATTAACTTATTTACAATTAACCACTGAGATAATAATTATGATTCAACGTGAATTTTATTTTCTTCTACTCGTTTCTTTAGCTTGTACATGGATAGTGTCATGACGTTATAACTGACCTTAAACTTATTTAAGGTCAGTTATAACGTCAAGATGTAAAAAACAATATCAGTGGTAAAAAACTGTCACTGACAGTTCAATAAAAAATGCCCCGATCGTCACCAAACAAAATTTGGTTAAAATCTGTCAAATCGTTTCGGAGTTTATCCGGAACATACTGTATGTATACATAATTTTTCTTTTATAGGTATAGACATAAAAAATGTAGAAGAACTCAATGCCTAACTTTTTATCTTTTCTTCTTACTTTCAATATTGTAGTTATTTATTGTAAGAATCTTTAACCTTCAATTACTCCAACGAAGAAATCACACAACTCTCCCGGGATTTCTAAACACAGAAATTTGTTTGAACTATTTAACAATGTTTTATTTGAATATTTTATTCTGACAGTATGATATCTTATATAAAAATAAATAGATTAAGAACACAACAACTTTAACTTGTATTATCGTATAGTCTACAATACTATCACCTCTGACACCTGTATCATATGCTGAAATCGTTGTCGAAATCAAAAGAAAAGTAAGTTGCCACGGCAAATAAGAAAATAACAATATCTAACCGTACAGTCTATCTAGGTCTTCATTCATTAGCTCCGCACCGACACATAAATTAAATAAAAAAATTTAAAAACCCCCGATACAAAAAGACCTCTAAAAAGAATAAAAATAATGTTATTATGTACTTTTGACGACGGTGTCTATTTTACGAAGTTAATCATTGAGGACTTAGATTATACTGTTCGATATCATAATTTATTTATTTGCCTTAGTAACTTACTTGCGTTTTAATTTATTTCTTTATTCTCTTAGGCTTAGTTCTGCCGCATACACGGTTCCAAGAATATGCCCGTAGATAAACTTTTAGTTTAGACTTAGAAAGCATTGAGTTATTAATTGTTAGTGCCCAAAACAGAATATTTTTTTAATCCTTTCCATTATGTATACCATTATTATGTTAAAGGTGTACCACATTTATATATACGAATAATAATAGCGCCTAGTTTATTTATTTACCTTATAAGTGAGAACCACATAAGTTTCATTATTTATTTATGATTTGAGATATATGGAAAGGATTTTTTTAGGAATCTATTAGAACAATAAAAAAAATAAAAAAATATCAATTTATTTGAAGCTTGATAAAATGGTACGATGAAGGATATTGGAACGTAAAAGTAATAGTGAGCAGAAAGTTTCAGATTAGTTTGTTAGATTTATAAATATTTATGTCCATTTGCATATAATACTATTTATATATAAAATACATAAATATGTATTCTTATTTGTATATAAGGTACAAAAGATTCAATTAAAAGTGTAGTATTAGACAAAAACAGCTAGGAGTAAGTATGATATAAATACAGGACAAGTTATAAACTTCGTGTTCCAGTAATTACAAGTTTTTCCAACACGTTATTTATTTACTCGAAGGCATGTAATATTGTAAATCTTCTTATATTTCAAAAGACCGTGGGATGAAATTACAAGTATATGACGAAATGGCTGTTAAATATTATGGAATAAGAAAACCGAGCAACTAAAGTAGACATGGACGTAATGTGTGTAAAATAATATTATGTCAAAGACGCAAATCCCCTGATATGACATAAAACAGTTTGAGCGTGAAATAATTGACTCTGACTATAAGTAATTACTAGGGATAAGGATAGGTGGATGAAGAGTTTCTTAGTAAAGATAATCCTTATTTTTGCCTTTGAACCTTGAATGGCCGTCACCGAAATGGCGACATCAATCGGAATAGTAACAGATATCAGGTGGACCTTTCGTATATTACGTGTATTTCGTGAATTCGAATAAAATAAAAACGACTGTCAAAGTTTTGTTCAGATTTTATAACGGAGACCTCTCATTTAAACACCGATATTTGTTAACGAAACAAGTATAAGTTTAATACGGTACCTATAGATTACTTTAGATTATAATCGAAACTACGCAATATGAATTACAAAATACAATTTAGTTTGTTTATTATTGACAGAGGGTAAAATCGTCTCGTCAGATTTTCATTTAACGTATGATACAGTAATGATGCCTGTGATATATTATTGTCATATTTCTACGTATAAGATTGTTACCATAAAGTAATTTAGTATGTAGGTAAAATAAATATATTATTATTTAAGTCACTGCATAATTCCTTTGACAAAAAGTATGGCAAATATTGTTGTAACAACTAGATGTAAGAATTTAGAAGTTTTTTTATATCATTTCTATTACTAATATATTATTAAAGTAGTAAAGTTATTAATTTGACAAACTTTCAGAAGCTATCCTTAAGATAGGTATTCAATTATTATATTAACATATCTATTTCTGTAAGCCATGAATGTTTATCTAATTCTGTAAGCCATAAATAAGATTGCTACAAATATATTTAGGAATTTAAAAATAAATAATAAGCCTCTTATCCTGAACTATACAAATATGAGCTTTCTTCTTTCTTTGTATTATGGTTGTCTTTGTAGTTATAAAATATCTCTGAGTTCAATGTGGCTCTTGGCAAAGGCCTCCTCCAAGAATTTCCATTGTACTCTGTCTCTAGCAACTCTTTTCATTTTGGGCCTGCCGTCAGTTTTAGTTCATTTTCCCATCTCTTGCCTTGTCTTTTTCTATTTTTTCTCACATCTCTAGGGTACCAGTCTATCATAATAAACACGTCACACGACGCGCAGCATGTGCCCAGTCCATCTCCACTTCAAACTATCTATTCTAGTTAGTACGTCTCTGACTTTTGTCTTACTTCTTATGACGGTCTTTCGTATCTTATCTTGTTTCATAATACCTATCATACTTCGTTCCACAGTTTTTTGGCAGTGTTCCAGTATATTTCTGTGATGTTTCGTAAGAGCCCAGGTTTCAGATCCATATGTAATACAGGAGAGAACGCAAGTATTGAAAACCTTCCTTTTGGTACCGATACTAAGATTGTGGATTTCATAATCTCTTTCAGTGATTAAAATCTTTTCCATCCATTAGCTATTCTTGTTTCGATTTTTTTTGTAGTTGTGTCTGTATGTGAGATGATTTGTCCTAAATAGATATATTCATCTACATATTCAACAAGTTAATTTTTAATTTTTATTTCATATTTGTTTGAATTCGTTAATAGCTTCGTTTTGTTTATATTTATAGATAAGCCTACTTTCTCGCCCTTTTTGTTTAGATCTTGTATCACTTTTCAAGGGTCCCTGGTTGTTCTTCAAACAAAACTATATCGTCAAATCTAAGATGGTTTAATTTTTGCCCATCGATATTATTTTTGTCCATCGATCGATATGGTTTAATTTTTATCCATGTTGGTCCCAGATAGGCTTTTGAAATATGTTTTCCAGCATCGCCAAGAACAGCTTTGGGGACATTCGGTCGCCTTGTCTAACGCCTCTTTATACTTGGAATGTGTCACCCAAGGTTTTCAGTTGTAATCTTACCTTACTGTTGGAATAAATGTTTTTAATGTTGTTTATGCTCTCGGGATTCCCTGGTTTCGTAAGCTTTGCTATATGACTGTGTGGCTAATGCTGTCAAATACCTTAGAATAATCGATAAAAGCCATATTTTGCCATAAAGCCATAAGTTGTATTTTTCCACAATTTGCTTGACTGTATGAATGTGATCTATCGTATAGAAGTTTTTCTTAAAGCCAGCTTGTTCCTTCGGTTGGTTTTTATCGGGTGTATTGCTTATTCGTTTTAAAATAATTTTGGAGACAATCTTTTATTAGTTAGGCACCAGACTTATTAGTCTATGGTTCCCTATGTCATCTTTTTGTCGTTTCTTATATGTGAGAATGATGTAGGAGGTCTCTCATTGTTCTGGAACTTGTCTAACTTTTGTTCTCCTGTTCTTTTCATTTCACTAATGCCTAATATATCCCATTTTAGGTCCTTCAATGCTTCTTCAAGTTCTGATAAAGCTTCTGGTATTCGTAAAGTTCTGGTATTTAGAGTTGCTATGTGTAACTTGTTCTCATCCCTTTTGTTTTTCTTGTTAGAGGGTGGTGGTCTAAGTCTTCCACGGGGACCAGCCGTGGTGGGAGATATTTAGTTGATTATTTTTGTATATATTTAATTGTTGGTGTATTTATCATTTGATTTTGGTGGTCCGGGGGCAAAAATATTTTTTTTGAGAGATTCATTTGTGGATTAGAGCTTGCTTTTTCTACATAGTTTAGTATGTTGGGTCATATGATTTCTCTAGTATGTGTTTTTGGTAGTGTGAGTAGTGGGTGTATGAGTAGTGTGAGTAGTGGGAAAGTAGCACCGAACATGTGCTACTTTCTTGTTAGTTTTATTTTCTGATGGTGCCTTTGGTGAGTCAGGAGTTTCTCTTTTTTTCTCTTCTCTCTATTTTTTTGGCTCCTTTACAATGAGCTTATCGTATTTTGTATAGGCAATATTTTCTTTCTTTAATTCTTCTTCTACTTGTGGCTGTAATGGTTTGTGTTTGTCTAGAATTTCTTGGGGTAATCCTCTTTTTTGTTGATGTCTTGGAAAAGTAAGGTTTATCCTTTTAGTATAAGATGTTTTTCCATTGAGTTGTGATGATGATTACCACTGGACGGTTTGTTTTCAGTTTTCTGCCAAACTCTATATACTTTGCTTATTTCTTGACTATCCTTATGAACTCCCATACTCATTATTATTTCTTTGATGGAGTCTACTAATTCCGTTTCGAATTAAATATTTTTATTGATTCCATAAAAGACAAGATTGTTTTTTCTCTTCTCTTTTAAGTTTAAGTTCTGGAATTTTGTTCTTGAGTTTAGTGTTTTCCTATATGATAGTTTTCATTTTCTCGTCTAAAGTGTTTTGAGTTCGGTTTGGTTTTTAAATTTCTCGTCGAGATTTTTTAGAAGTAGTTTTTTTCCATGGCTAGGGGAATTTCGTTTCTTATGCGGTATCACTAGTTGGTAGCTTTTATTTTCCTTGAGTGACAACACTGCTGTTGACAGTGTCACAGTCAAGTCACTTTCATTATGTCGTAATATTGGTATTAATCTGAGACGGGATTATTATCTATGACCGTGACTAATTTTACGTTATAATTCCGAGGGTGTTTTTTTCGACAATTATCGCACGAATTTTAGCACTCCCACTTTGTTCTTTTATTAGTAGTGGTAAATGAACTTTGTTTTATTTTTTTTACGTTTCACAGCACGAAAATATCACTCTAAAGTACTACTATCACGTATGTTATCAGTTTGACCGCCGGAACCGGAAGCCAGTTTGGTAGTATTATATTGTTACTTTAAGACATTTGATGATGTTTAAAGTTATGAATATGTGCAAACCCCAAAAGCTACTGTTGGCGCTTCGTTCACTTTTATTATGTTAAAAATATAAGTTCAATCCGCTATTCAAGGCAATCTGTATTGGAGAGCTGGAGATATAAGTGATTTTTATTATTTCTTATACTGTTTATAATATCGTATTGAGTTATTAATAATTGTGATGACAAAAGTAGAGAATTATAACTTCATTACTGTTTTTATTAACCCCCGAAAATAAAAAAGGGAGGTGTTATAAGTTACACCTGTGTATCTGTATGTGGCTGTACGAGTGGACGGTTGGATTGCAATTTTTTTTTAATCTTGTCTGACCTGGTCCGTCGAGAAAGTTCTTAGCTATGTTTGGTGAAAATAACAGCAGTAGTTTTCAAGATATTGAGCTTTTGAGTGTTTGAGTTGACAAAATTTTCAAATAATGATAGTAGATAAACACCTTAAAAAGTGCAAATAATTGTGTTCGTAGGTTCATTTAGCGTAATATAAAAACAAATAATAAGAATTATGTACCTATTGAAGTCTTTTTAGAGGTCTTTTAGAATCGGAACTTTTTAAATTTAAAAAAAATATATTCATTAACCGGGAGTCAGTCAGTTTGTTACATAAAATATATTAATTATTAAGCTGTTTCTTTTCTTTAAACTTATCCAGATATTGAATAATATATTATCATTTTGTAGTGTGAAATAGCTTGATTAAATACCTTATACTATAGTATTTGAGTATTTTTTATTTGCGGAAACTAATATTATCTATATTATTAGAATTTGAAAACTATTGAAGCAAAAAAACAAACAAGTTTTCCTTGTTAAAATCGTTAAAATATACCATTTTGATTGGATAATACAAAAGCCTACTAACTTAATTTAATTATATTATGTAAAGAGAAATTGGAAAGAAAAATTTAATAAGGTCAGTCAAACAACATAAGACACGAATATGTTTTACGCTTGACAGATAAATGACCGCGCTCAATCTAGTTGAAGATGTTTTAGTTTCTTTAACTTGATAGGCGCTTCATAAACCTTATCGACTCACGATAATCAATCTCAATTTCTCTTTTTTATGATATGATATGGGTCCAATAATACCAAAGCTCATGTCCATCTAATAGACTGTCTTTCTATAAAAAACATGGCACAGTCCTACATAGTGAATAGTGGTTAGTTCATAATCCATAATATAAATGAAATAAAAAAAGGACATAGACTACTTATTACGCGGGAAAATATCTCATTCCCACGGGAAACATCATAAATTAAAATGAAAATAGTTACAACAGCGGTTTAAGTCTTTCAACGTATATTGTTGCATGGATGGATGCATAGCTTAAGAAATACGAGTAGATGAATATCAACGCGGACTTTAGCCAACTTGAATAATACTTGATGTAAAAAATAGAACTATTGCCCAAAGAAACTATATAATGCCAACGAACTCGGGGTTAAAAGATAATGATTTATAAATAAAAAGATTTATGTCTGTCATATTATTGAGATGAAAAGGATATGTAAAGCATACGATATGATATGTAATTTACAAGAGAAATTATATAAATAATCTGCAATGGAATAAATATTGAAATATAAAAATATTGTTGCTAGGAGTAAGGGAGGGTATCTCTAAGCAGCTGGTGGGGATCGATTGCTATAAATTGGAACACAAGTGTCAAGTACTTGTGTCATACTCATTTGGAAGGGGAAGTTCTGTAAGCGTGAATAGTTATTGGAGGTGCGACTATGAGTACCTACATAGCTTTGAGTAATTTGCTTTGTAACTGTGTTAGATTAATCCTTGTTATTAAATAATGTGACATATATAAAAATGTTTTTATTTACTATGATTTTTTTTTTATTAAATCTCGACATGATTCCTAAAATTATGATAATAAGATTACAAGAATTCGATGTTGTCGATCCTTTTAAGAAGAAAATATTCTAAAGCATAAATTAAAAAAAAAAACAAAAAAACACGCTTTAAAACTTAATCGAACTATAGCAAAAAATCATTTGAAAAAAAGTAATTAAAAAATAGATTATTCATGATTTACGGACTTTATTTTATTCTCACTCAAAGTATGTGTAATAATTATTAACTCTGGTGATCTTAACGAGGATAACGAATTAATTTTACCTAGTTATTTTACTGTCGATTGTCCTTTACAATTCTTAATGTTCCATAGGATCTCACTACCTAAAGTAAGTCAAAATCGTGTTCAAAAATGAAGTTATATGGCACACAGCGTCTCACTTTTTTCCGCAATAATTTTATTATATTGTGCCGATTATTCTCATATTACGATTTTTTTTTGCTTGTTAGTACGATTCATTTTTGTTTTTTATTTATTTTTGTTTTTTATTTGTTTTTGTTTTTAAGTGTTTTTTATTTTTTTCTTAACTATTTATTTTATGGTTTTGATACTTCTGTATCAAATTCGACATACTTCTCATATATTTTTTGGTTATATAATATCTAGAATGAAATAAAATTTTATATGAAAAATATAATGTACATCATTTTATTAAATAATTAAAAAAATAATAATTATAAAGCGTGTTAAAAATTTGACGGTTAGTTTGTTGTTTGTATATATTGTATCATCTCACAAAAAAAAGACTTTGAGAATACAATATGCTGCTACATACATTCTATCTCATTCTTTCGTATGTGTAAGGAACACGCTACGGATATGTTTGTCTATTTTTTTTTGATATTCGCTTATCCTGAGGATCCTGGCAAGGATAACGGGACGAACCGATTAAATTATTGCATTGCCATCGGTCCTTGATAAGTATGCCAAAATTCAAATTAATCCGACATTTCAAAGTAGGGCAAAATCACCTTCAAAGATTCCGTTACATACATAGATAGATAGATACATCCAAAGCTAATAAAAGCGTGATAAAAATTAACTATTTTTATTTTGATAATTCTTTTGAATTTCCGATTTAACTTAGTCAATTTGTTTAAATTGCTGTTTGCAAATAAGACAATTTCTTATTAAATTCGAGAATGTTTTCTAAAATGAGAAGTTAATGAGCGAAAACAATTCCTTTTTATCTATAACTGAGTATAAATGTAAAACTTAAAAAATACACTTAAATTTACGACGAAGTTTTGTGTTCCCAACCTTATTATCATACAAAATCGAGAGTAGGTATATATTTACATTTTCTGGAAGTTTCGAAACAACAAAAAAAAATTGTACGTGTTAAGTCTGTTAAGTGAAGGTAAAATACAGTTTATTCATTTGTAACGGTTTATAAATTGATTTTGATAGGATGAAAGTTTAAATTTTAATGTGTTTGTTATATTATTGTAGTATTGCTACATATAAGATTGTTATTAGATAGTAATTTGGTCTGTAGGTAATATAAATATGTAATTATTTATTTACCTACATAATAACATTAACAATAAATATTGTTGTTACAATTAGATTTACGAATTAAGGTCTATATATCATTGTTATTACTGGTATGTTATAAAAGTAGTAAAAGATATTGATTTGACGAGCTATCGGAAGTAGCCTTAAGATATTAAATATATTGTATTTACATATCTTATTAGGTAAGCCATAAATGTGTGAAAGATATAAGATTGTTATAAATATGCTTAGGCATTTAAAATGGTTATGTACTATTATATTGTTATTATGATATATTTAATGATGTTTAAAGTTGTGAATATGACTTATCTCCAGAAGCTGCCGTTGGCGCTTCTGTCGATGTTGTTATATTATAAATATGGCTGTAAGCCTCTATTAAGGGCAATCTGTATTGGAGAACGGGCAAGATAAGTGATTTTTATACTTACATTAATTATAATATGTGTAATAACTGTTGTGGGAATTTCACCGTATTGAGTTATTGGTAAATATGTCTAAATAGTTACACAGTAATAACTATATTACTGTATTTATAATATTCATGTACCGGGAGTCATTTTGTTATATTAAATGATATATTTGTTTAGCTCTTTCTTTTCTTTAAACTTATCCAAATAATGCATTGAAATATATTATCATATTAATAGTATGAAGTAGCTGGATTAAATAATTTATACTATATATAATATACTATATATATATATATATATATATATATATATATATATATATATATATATATATATAATTCAGTGGTTTTTAATTATAGAATCTTATAATATCTATCATGTTCATATGAAAATTATGTTTAATAATATGTTCGTTAATTTATTAGTAAATAAATAATATAGTAAGGAGTTTCAACACCAAAGTAATTTAAATTACAATATAAATAATAAAAAAAAAATGCAATATCAATTATCAATATGTGATACCTATATATAATTATATCTGTATTTTAAATCTATAGTAACATACCATTGCAGGACATTCTTTTATTTTTTCTTGAGATAATGGGGCCTACCATGAACTCTTATAGCAGTATTACAATAATCTTACTTTCGATTTTCGTACCATGACATCCTAAAAGTAATATTACTTTAATAATGTTTCGATAAGAAGTTTTGATGACGTCATCCTAAATCATTCACTCTTTTACCATATGAAACATTAATAACTGGTACCATGAACTATTTTTTGACAATAGAAACATGAAAGTAATATTACTTTTACGTCTAATTCTGACATTTAGAAATCGTTAGTTTTTCAAGACGGATTTAGAATGTAATATTGTTTATATGTCAAATTTTATTATTTTGAGTTAGTTTTTCGATATAGATTTAGTTATTATTACTTTATAATTTACGTAATTATTTTAGCCAGCAATTACAATAAATACTATAAAAGAAGTCTAGACTAGCTAACCAGACCACATATAATTATATGATACTCTCAAAATTACAAAGGCTTTTAAGGGGATTTCCATTCACAAAAACGATTTGTAAAATCATTTCTGTATTTTAGTTAGTCTAAACTGGTTAACTATTATTTTAAGAATTTTTTACTGTTTACATACATAACACTTAACTCATTTATTATATTATATATATATATAATGGTATAGTGTTCAACTCAGCACCACCTCTTTAATTCAAAGACAGTTTATCATCAATATTTTTTTATTAATAATAATTAATTAAAACGTAAGAAGTGTATCGACTGTTTGTGACGTATACCTAATATTCTCATATAAGAAACACATAAGTATCATAAAAAAAACAGACAAATGTAGGTACACAATCCACTTTAAAAATAATAACTTTAGGCTTCTTAACATGTTGGATAGTCACTACCTATATCACTAACTAGCTGTTGCCCGCGGCTCCGCCCGCGTGTAGGTCGCTTTTCGTGTAATCTGTGGAACTTTTAAAGAGGAACAATTTCATAAAACATCATGTTTGCGTAACTTTCACCGTTTTCGCAGCATACGCAGTTTTTTGTTTATTTTTTTTACACCTTGCGTTAGAATATTCAAGTTTTAGTAATCATCCCGGAGAAGGGGAGTCAATCTGATGGAAAGGTGAGTTGAATGGTTAACCCAGTCAACAGCTGGACCATGAGACTGACGAACCCCTATTCTCATCACCTGTCCGGTGATGAGTCTGACGAAAGGGGGTTAGGGGAGAGCGCAACAGTCGTGTAGATCCCCAACCCAAAGCTGATAGATTCTCCTTCACGCGGTTGTTGCCTGTTATTGGTCTGATTCCCTCAGAAACAGACGTAACTGAAATCTAGAGCTGTAACCCTATATTTATATATATTTACTATATCATCCCATCCTTCGCCCCTACCCACCCTCATCCCATTCCCCCAGCGTCTCCGGATAACCGGAAAAAAATAAAACAACATGAGCGCAGAAAAAAGAGAAAGTAAACTACCCCAGGAGGGTACCGGCAAGGCCGGAGAATCCCTCCCCGGACCATCTAGTGGTTCGGGCTGCCCCTCGTATTCTGGGGGGGGCAATTCAGCGCCAACAAACTTTTTGAGCCGAAAGTATAGTGGAAGGAACACAGGTCAGGTGCGTTCCGGTAGGACTATCTCAGAGTCTCTCGGGAACGAGCTGAACCAAATGAGCATTGGAGAGACCAGTGCTCACACAGAAATACCGGAAAGGACAGAGGAGATCTTTACCACTTCGATAACAAAATCGAAGTGGAAAAGAATGAAAGCTCGGAGAAAGAAGGAGGAAGCACAGCTAACCCTCAGGCCGGCCAACGCCACTGACGCGGAGGGCAACATTACGCCTGCTGCGTCAGGGGCGGAGGCAGGCCCAACAAGAGGGAAGGTCAAAAGACAAGGCACAGACCCTGAGGAGCAGACGCAGCAGCGTCCGTCGAAACGCCCCAAGCAGAACAGCGCTGCCGGGAATGAGGTGCCGCGGAGACCGACCGTGGATCAAAGCGAGGGTCTCTCGGTGATCATTCAGCGGGAGGATGGTGCGGCGACGGACGGTGATGGGGCTGTTACCATCAGACGAAAGATCACCTCTCTCATAGGGGGCGCCATTCAGGCCAAGATAAGCAGCAGGTGTCTCTCCTTCGCGGCCTCGGGGCTGGTGGCCGAGGGGTACTACCTCGTGACAGCAGACAACGTGGGCGCGATGGAGTGGCTGCTGAGCTGCGATTTCGGCGACCTGAACGGCGTGCCCTTGAGGGCAAGGAAATTAGACAGGTGCAGAATGGTGATTTGGCTCCCGGGAGAGGCAGAGGATCATCCAGAGGATCCTCTGTCCTTTATCAGGGGCCAAAACATGCACAAGGAGGAACTGCGGCTCCCTGAGTGGACCCTCATTCGCAAGGAAGTGCTCCCACTGGGAACACGACTTGTGGTAGGGGTCCCTCAGGAGGTCGCACAAGAATCCATGTGGCTAAGTTACCAGGCCACCAAAGTCCTAGCAAGAATACTGGGAAAACTACCAGCCCAGGAGAACCCGGACAAGACTAACACCAACACACACAGCACTGAACAGGCACGACACACACACAGGAGCGAGTCAGAAGGTGGGGAACACGAGCCACAGCCTGGAACCTCTAAGGAGGGGGAGACTGTTCAGGCCCGACCCCACCAACAGGCGTCCTCCGAAAACCTCACGACACACCCTCTCCCTACGACGCGACTGGATCGGGTGCCCTCACCGGGCGCTACCACACCGGCATCGCAAGGGGAGGAACCCCGATAAAGTCGCGGAGACCAAATAGGGAGGGCACAACAGACACCAACACACACACAAACACTCACACACACACAATGAACACTAACAACAACACAATACAAAAACACACACAAAAAATAAAAATAGTTCAAATAACAGGCGTAAAATTGCTAGCCTCTCAGTATTCTATAGGATACATTTTGGTGAGTGTGCGCAGGAACTACACGACTTAGTTCCCCCGTCCCCCTTCCATCACCGGACGTCCCGACGCACGGCAGGTATCCATCCTTTTGTTGTGGACATTCCACCTGTCCGAACGAAGCGCTTTGCTTCCTCATTTTTAGTGCGTACAGCGAAGGACTGGAACAATTTGCCTGCGTCGGTATTTCCGGCCAAATATAATGTGGGTGTCTTCAAGAGAAGAGTGAATAGGTTGCTAGGGCAATGCGCCTTACCATCTAAGACTACATTCCACTTACCATCAGGTGGAATGTAGTCAAGCATTGCCCTAGATAGTAAAAAAAAAAAAAAAAAAAAAAAAAAAAAAAAAAAAAAATAAACCTTCATCACTGTCGCGAGGCAATGACCGAGCTACGTCGATTTGTGATCGAAGAGAAAATAGACTTCGCCCTACTGCAAGAGCCATACGTCAATATGGGACGTGTGACTGGGCTGGGATGCCTGGGGGGAGACATCATCTACTTTGAGGATGGTGAGTCACCTCCAAGAGCATGCATATACGCCAATAGCAGAGCGAGAACTCTAGGACTAATAAAAGCAGACTGTTACAGAGACCTAGCCAGTGTGTTATTCACAATACAAACACAGCCAGGAACCAGAGAAAAAGTGCTCCTAGCCTCCGCGTACTTGCCTAGCGAGATGGACTTCGAGCCGCCATCACAGGAACTGGAGACAACAGTAAGAAAATACCAAGGTAAGAACACCCACATTATTGTAAGTTGTGACGCCAATGCTCACCATATTGTATGGGGTAGCACAAATTGCAACAAAAAAGGTGACCTTCTTTTAGACTACATCAGCAGTACAGGCTTGGAAATAATAAATGAGGGAAACACGCCCACCTTTATCACCAAAGCCAGAAGGGAAGTGTTGGATATCACCATCGCTACTAACAGTATAAGCCGAGACATCAAAAACTGGAAAGTTGACGTAAGTGATTCCATGTCGGACCATCGCAGAATCACTTTTAGCATAGACACCAAAATCGATAGTATCCTAATAAGAAACGCGAGAAAAACGAACTGGGAAATATATGACCAATACATGAAAAAATGGTCCCCAGGAGATCAGACAACGCTAAAAAGCAATGCTAAAATAGAAGAAGCAGCTAATAAACTGGACGAAACCCTGAGGGAAGCATACCACAACGCGTGCCCCCTAAAGGAGATCAAACCAGGTAAAGGACAACCTTGGTGGACAAAAGCACTAGGGAAACAAAGAAAAAAGACTCGCCGAGCCCTCAGAAAAGCCCTAGAAAAGGATAATGACGAGAGCTGGCGGGCATATAGAGAGGAAAGAAGGACATACAAAAAAGAATGCAGAAAAGAAAATAGAAACAGCTGGAAAACATTCTGCGCAGGAGTCGAAAAACACTCAGATGCAGCGCGACTAGTAAAAATGTTCTCCAAAAACAGCACATGCAGGTTAGGCTGTATAAAACACGGAGAGGAATTAATAACAGACCCCTCAAGAATTCTGAAAGTGATGATGGAAACACACTTCCCAGAATGTGAGGAACATGCAGACTGCAATACGGCGTTCGACCAAGGATCAGACACAATCCCTGAGACGGATGACGTTATTGCAGAGGAACACCTACTATGGAGCATCTGTTCATTCCAACCGTACAAAGCGGCGGGACCGGACGGTATATTCCCGAAAATGCTTCAGGAATCAATAAAGTACATAGGAAAAGATCTTCTAAAGCTGTACAACAGCAGCATCAGAAACAAATACATACCGAGTAAATGGAGAAAAGTGAGAGCGTTATTCATCCCGAAACCAGGCAAAGCATCATATCAGGAGGCCAAAGCTTTCAGGTGCATAAGCCTGTCCTCCTTTCTCCTCAAGATACTGGAGAAAATCCTTGACAGAATTATAAGAGAACAAATAGAAAAAGGTGGTCACTACCTACACAAGAACCAACACGCGTACATGGAGGGGAAATCCACCGAAACAGCCCTACACAACATAGTCACGAGAGTGCAGAATTCACTAAGCAACAAAGAGTATGCACTGGGATGCTTCTTCGACGTGGAGGGGGCTTTTGATAAAGCAACCCCTGAATCCATTGAGGCGACCCTAAACAGGGAAGGAATAGACAAGAAGATATCAGAATGGGTAAAAACCATGCTAAGACACCGCCTGATAACAGGCGAACTAGCAGGATCAACTCGGACCGTAGTAGCAAAGAGAGGATTCCCGCAAGGAGGATGTCTATCTCCACTACTATGGTGCCTGCTAATAGACGAATTAATAGTAAAAATAAACAGCATGCACATGTACACCCAAATATACTCTGATGACGGAGTGCTCCTGATAACAGGTAAAGTACTCAGCGTTATGTGTAATATCATGAACAAAGGACTAAAAGAAGCGCTAGCATGGTGCAGGGGCAAGGGTCTTAACCTAAACCCGGACAAAACCAAAGTAGTCCTGTTCACCAACAAAAGGAAAATAGGACACTTAGCACCAGTAAGACTAGACCACCAAAACTTAGAAATGGTAAAGGAAATAAAATATCTAGGAGTTACACTGGATAGCAAATTAAACTTCAACGAGCATATAAGCAATACATGCTCTAAAGCAAAAATAGCTATGATGCAGTGCAAGACAGCAATAGGCAGAACCTGGGGTATCAAACCAGCGACGGTACTATGGATATATAAAGCAATAATATTGCCTAGAATCCTACACGGTGCCCTGGTTTGGTGGCACAGGACCGCCTTAGGCAGAAACAAACAAGAACTGGACAAAGTCCAGAGGCTAGCGGTCCTCATGGCAACCGGTGCGATGAGGACAACACCCACAGCTGCACTAGAAATTATGATGGGGCTAAACCCACTGGATATAGAAATTAAAAGGAGAGCAGCTGAACAGTGGTTTAAGCTAAAGAGCACTGGACAATGGACCGCTAATAACACCGACGAGGGTCATGCCAGTATAAATAGACAATATGAAAGCAAAATATCAATGATCCTCTCCAACAACGATTTCATTAAGAAGGAAAGGATTTTTGACAAAAAATATAAGATACATATAGGACAAAGAGACAACTGGATGATAGAGTCTAAGGGCACCATATGCTATACTGACGGCTCAAGAATAGAACAAACGATGCTATCAGGAGCCGGAGTGTATATAAAATGTGCGGACGGGGCAGAAATCAACAGATCAATAGAGCTAGGAAGATTTGCTAGCGTCTTTCAGGCGGAAATATATGCCATTATGGAATGCGCTGACATGGTAAACAAACTTACAGAAACAGGTAAGATTACCATCTACAGCGATAGCCAGGCAGCGCTGAAAGCACTCAACAAAGCAGAGACAACTTCGGCAATTGTCAAAGAATGCAAGAAGATATTGAAGGAGATGATCAGGAAAGCCGATGTCACGCTAGCCTGGGTCCCCGGACACATGGGTCACACGGGCAACGAAACAGCAGACAAACTGGCCAGAGAAGGAGCAAATGTCAACCCAGTGGGACCGGAACCAAGGTTACCGATCCCACACAGAATCACAAAAGGAGTTATCAATCAAAGCATTAAGACAGAATCCAACCGAAGATGGAAATCCTCAAAGGGCATGAAACAGTCCAAGATCTTCATCAAAGGTATGGACAAAAAAAAGACAAGTCAACTAATGAGACTATCCAGAGCGAACATGAGGCTTATCACAGAGGTAATCACAGGACACTGTCGACTCAATAAACATCTGACGGTGATAGGAGCGACAAGAGATCCAATATGTCCTGAGTGCATGGAAAGCGAAGAAACCAGTTTCCACCTACTCGCTCAGTGCCCAATGTACTCGATGGCGAGATGGGAGATAATGGGATCAGACATAATAGACAAGGATGACCTAGGACAACTAAAACTAGAAAACATTATAAGATTTTGCAAGGAAACCAAAAGATTCAAAGGGGAACCGTGACCGCTGGAATATCCATATCATTATGGGGAAATGGATGAAGTGACCAGCAATTAACGCGGGTGGATCGTCCGTCCGGCAGTGGACGTCCCCTACAGAAATAATAATAATAATCATCCCTAATTTTTTTGAAAATGAAACATATCCTATGTCACTCGGGAATAGTGTAGCTTGCCAACGGTAAAAGAATTTTTGAAATCGGTCCAGTAGTTTCGGAGCCTATTCATTTCAAACATACAAAAAGATAATCAAACCTTTCCTCTTTATAATATTAGTATAGATAAAATCATTCTTCATAATTGTTTCTGCTGTTTCGAGTCGTTGTTCGTCCTAGGTATAGCAAAACAGCCCATTTAAAAATCAGGACCCCAATGCTCTATTTCCTACCCAAAACTCGTATTTCTTTCCTTTTTACTTCTTCTATTTCAGACAATCGATGTTTTTTTAAATATTATAAATTATGTTTCATAATTTCTTCTTCATGTTATACTCTTGAATGTATTTATTAGTTTCAATAGCAAGTTCATTAAATCGTATTGTCCAGTATGTAATTACAATTCATTATTTAATTATAAAACTCTAATCCGATAATTTTATTTTTGGTTTATGTAAATTGTGTTTTAAAATCCACATTCCTGTCATTTTGATTATTTAGTATTTCCATAGCAACATGGTGTAAAAGAGATGAAGCTATACGAAATAAAAGTGATGTCTCATTTCCTTCTATTCCAGGAATAGAAAAGCATTCGTTTATTTACGTCACTAAGCAGGAATAAAACAATATTTGTTTTACGATATTGTTTTTAACAGATTCATGACAAATCAAAGTGATATTATTGTAATATTGCTACAAAACGTCTTATAACTATGATAGTTTTTAAGAGTTCATGGTAGGCCCCATGGTCTTATAAAAATGCTTTTAAAATAAAATCAGTATTTTACATCAATGGGATTTTAATAAATATTTTTTTAATGATAAACTTTTTGTTTTACTGATAAAATCATCATTCAATCTATGAAAAATTAATATTATTTTATTGCAACTGACAATTTCACATATTGCAACGGTGATAACCTTACCTACAATTACCATTTTACGTTCATGATTATAAAATAGGCACATGAGACAGTTTAGGTACTGTCAACAAGTATCAATCATTATTAAGTTAGCCCTTTAATTTCAGTCTTCTGAAAAGGTCTGAATATTAGAAAGAACCTCTCCAAGACAATTATTTAAAAACCCAACGATGTTTAAAATTATAAAAATAATCATAACCGGATAATCATTGAAAGTCGAATAGGGATATTTGTAAATATTTCTCATTGTGATTAAGCATTATAGTATCTATTATTATAGTTACATACTAGCTTTCCGCCCGCGGCTTCGCCCACGTGTAATTCGGTTATATATAGCGTTTTTTAATGATCTCGACAGGGCTTTTTCTTCCACAGGCTGAAATCTTGTTACAACTGGAATTAAATATAGCCTGTGTTACTCAGGGATGATGTAGCTTTCTAATGGTGAATGTTTGAAATCGATTCAGTAGTTTCGGAGTTTATCGATTACATGTGTAAACAAACAAACATATAAAAAAATAGATTGTTCCTCTTTATAATATTAGTATACATACAAATCTATATAGAAAAAGTAAAGTGAGACAAAATCATCGTCTCAAAAGAAAAAAAAAACAGGATTTACAGGACGAAGAGGCCTTACAGGATTTCCTTGTAAACAATATTTTTAGTTTTTTTATTATTTACCAGGATGAACAGGTTAGAGGGAGAGCTGACACGCGAGCAAGCAACATACAGTTGTCCATGAGAGAAACAATCTTCTCTTAAATCAACACCAGCGACTTTAAAAGTTTGCCCTTGAGACTTATTTATCGTCATCGCAAAGCAAACTTTTAGAGGAAATTGAAGGCGCTTAAATTCAAATGGAAGGTCATTGGGCATTAGAGGAATGCGCGGGACGAATACCGTTTCTCCTCGGGCACATCCTGTCAAAATAACGGCCTCAACTAAATATTTATGTAAGGCTTTGACTTGCAACCTGGTGCCGTTACACAATTTCGGTGGTTTCAGATTACGTAGCAACATTACCGGTGTACCTTTTCGCAGTGCAAGCCTATGGTATGGAAGACCAGCTGGTTTAAGTGAATTTAAGAATTCGACCGGATAATTTGTAGCGTCGTCTGCATGGCATGGTGTGTCTATGGATTTTTAAATCTTTTTTTCTCCGTCGAATGACTTTAAAAGTATGTCGTTAATAAATGCAGCTTGTTCGTTCTTCGGAGTCAAAATAGCTCGTTCGCAAAACCATTCTATAGGCTTGTCTTGTATGTCGGAAATACCTGGATAAATGTGTTGTATTAGCTCCTCGATGGTATATACTAATGTACACATATCTTCAGAGATGTCAAATATACCATCCCTGGTAGGATGTTCACCATTTCCTATTTTTAGAAGACTGGTTGAAAATATACCAGCCGTCGAATCACTCCCCAGATAGGCTCTCATGTTTTTAGTTAACGTTATACTTTTTACGGAGGACCACAAAATCGATCTTTTAAGGCATGCTTGTACTTCATCAACACGAGTTCCCTTGGGTACCACCGGTAAGGTTTGTCTAAAATCTCCAGTAAACAGCACGGTTACGCCACCCATTAAATTTTTATTACCCCGAATATCTTGTAAAGATCTGTTCAAAGCCTCAATTCCTCTTTTGTGTGCCATGGTGATTTCATCCCAGATAATAATTTTTGTATTTTTTAATACTTCAGCTAGGTGACTTTGTTTTGAAATACTGCATAAGGGTGTTTCTACGCGAGTCAAGTCGAGTGGTAACTTAAAACATGCATGCGCAGTTCGACCACCTTCCAGCAATGTGGCCGCGATCCCTGATGAGGCGACAGCCAAAGCAATATGTTTTGAGCTTCTAATTTTAGCTAAAATTAAGTTTATTAAGTAGGTTTTTCCTGTGCCACCTGGCGCGTCTAGAAAGAAAAGTTGTCCTGAATTTGTGTTAACACTATGCATAATTTTATCGTATGCTTCCGTTTGTTCTATTGTTAAAGTATTTTTATGGTCCTTGACGAATCTCTCTAGAAAATCTGTATTGTAATTAGTCTCTCTTAATAACATAATGTTCCCTAAATCGAGTGGCCTGGTTGGTTGTGGCAACCCATATTCCTTAAGTGAACGCCCACCTAATGAAAGAACGGCTTCCTCAAGAACTTGCAGGCATTTGTTGTATACTTCACTACAAATGTTATCAACATCCTCTATGTTTCTGTGGACTTGATGTTTATAATCTTCCGATAAAATATCTTTAAATTTATCCCAAAGTCCTAATGGATCTGACACTTGACAAAACACTAATAATATTACAAACAAATCCCGAATTCTAGAGGGAGATTCAGAAAGTGCAGCATCTTGTAAGGTAGCATACCAGTGCTGGTCGTCTTCAAGCAAACCCAAAGCTTTGCAAGCAGATTGAAAAGTGGGATGTACTTCACCGTTAACCGTTCTTAGAGCCTCAAATGAAGTTGGCCCTTTTACTTCATGCAGAAGCATACGTAAATAGAAACACTCCGCATTATTGGGATGCACAGTATACACTCGGCCCAACGCGTTTTCTTTTTTATATCTGGCCAGTCCTGTACGTCAGCTCCTCTTTTTCTTCTTTCAAAGTGACTATTTTTTTTTGCCAAGTATAATACGATGGTACATCTGAATAAATCAAAGTTTTCGCAAAAATATCTACTTGACAAAGTTTAAAGAAGGCTAGAAGCGTAGTATTTGGTGGATTATTTAATCTTTCGATAATATTTTCTTGGTTAAAGTATATTCTCTGTCCGTTCTCTAAGTGTACTGCAAGATGAATAACTGGAGGAAAATGTTCATGAATCGGAAAGCCAAAAATCCGCCAAACAGCCTCCGAACTAATTATATATCTACCATTTTCGTAAGTAGTCACCTCGTCATTTTTATTTTCAAGGGCGAAAGTAGCCTGCTCCGTCCCTTTATTCACATATTTGCATACATATTTAATAGAGTTTACTGAATTACAGTACTCGACGTTAATATGAGCACCAAAACTTCTTGAAAGTACAGCATTGTAAGGAACAACCCATCGATTATCTAAACATACTCCTTTAATGTCAACAGTAAAGCCACCATCTTCTGGAGAACGACGCCTGTATTGTGGGTAACCGTCTTCGCCAGTTTGAGTTTCTTTAATGAGTTGTTTCGGAAATCTTTTACTGCAACTGTTTTGTTTCATGCAAGGTGACTTGAAATTAAAACTTCCACATGGACCATGCATCATGTTAGATTTAACGATTTCATACAGTTTTGGGTCTGTTTCTGGATCTGGTATTTCGGCACTAATAACTTTATCAATGAGATCTGTCGTTATGCTATTTTTAAGCCAGAGTAGTATGTGAATGTGTGGAAAGCCACGCTTTTGCCATTCGACTGAGTACATAAAACAGCATACTTCACCGAATATTTTACGTTTCGTCAGTAAGTCCATGATTTTTCTAACTTTTAAACGGAACACTCTAGCGATTAAGTCATGACGGTCGTGGGAATTTTGACCTGGTAACAAATGTTTTGTAATGTCTTCCCATTGTGGGTTACATGTAAATGTTATAAAAAGATCCGGTCGTCCAAAACGGCGAACGTAGGTCATGGCATCTTGGGTTCGCTCATGCATGTATCGAGGTCCACCTGTAAAAGAAGAAGGCAACACTACCATTTGACCAAGATCATTAGGGTCTGCGTCTTGCCTACCTACGGCATCCTTTAAATGGATATAATTTTCTGCTCTTAGTTTAGACTGATTATGACGTATATAATTGAGTCTTTCGGTCTCAATCTTAGCATATACGTCAACCAAAAATTGACTGAAGAGGGAGCGATAGTAAAGGAGATGATTGATTTGACCGTCTCTGGACATTATTCGGTAAGAATAGAAATCTGCGGC
Source organism: Napeogenes sylphis (assembly GCA_959347405.1). Classification (NCBI taxonomy): domain Eukaryota; kingdom Metazoa; phylum Arthropoda; class Insecta; order Lepidoptera; family Nymphalidae; genus Napeogenes; species Napeogenes sylphis. The sequence continues at coordinate 24,272,822 of OY365783.1, forward strand.
AGAAATTGTCTTTTTAAGACCTATTTTAGTTTTCGGATCGATCTGGGGTAAATGAATAGAGTAACCATCCTCACCACGACAAAAAAGCAAAGGATATTGCAAAGCGTCGTAAGATCTATGGATTTCGCTGATTCGATGCAAACCACTACTATGGCTTTCTAAGACAATGTCACGCTTTTCAAATTCTTGCCCAACAATGACTAACGCTACTTCATTTGTCGTAGGTGCATTATAACGACCTAAATGACCATCTATTGGTTTTTTTTCGGCGTTAATAACAACTTTAAATGTTTCACAATTAGCTGAAACCTTTTCGATAGCTGTTTTTAAGTCTTTTATGTATGGATTTACATCATGAAGCATTTTTTGAAGCACTTTCACTAAATTTTTCTTTACACCTGGAAAATTTGAACATCTCAAGTTTGCTTCCCTTTCGTCCTCTCCTACAAAATAAATTTGCAAAAATCGAGCATTCTGTTGATCCATAGGCAGTAAACTTCCAATCAGATGATAAACCTGGCCTTGTACCTTAAATGTCGGCATGAATCCATCTTCTGAGACCAGTTTTGCTCCAAATGAGGTCATTTGAAAACACCCATTATATTTTCGGATGTTACTCATAAAATGATTGTGATCAGGATGAAAATCCATAATTATTAAGCTATAAAGTGGCTCTGGAGGTAGTTCAAAGGCCTCAAGCAAAACCTTCCCTCCACTGCAACACATTCCAACAGTTTCTTCTTTCCACTTTAAAGCATTGCACCACTGGCATTTATGATCCATAGTTCCTATACATACATCTTTATCTGCTTCGTATGACAACTCAGGATTATACGCCAGTCCCGACAGTAATTTTGTATGCCATGTTTTTGCTTTAATATTTTTACGATATTGAGACTGAATATTTCTTCGTTCCTCCAAGTGTGTATGTTGATAATTTGCAACTTCCTGTCGATGTTCGTCAGGATGTGAAGTTCGATAAGCAGCTTGTGCTTTCCTGTGTATTTCGGGGTGTGAAGATTGGTAATCAGCTTGTGCTTTCCTATGAACTTGGGGGTAGTTTCGTTGATACACTGTAACCGCTTGCCGATGTGCTGCAGGGTTACTTCGAACTGACTTTTTTTGCTGATTTTTCCGAGTTTTATTCGTGTATCGAGCCCTACGTTTTTTGTTCACTTTTTTTATTTGTTTAGGCATTGGTTCATCGTGTTTTAATTCAGACTCAGACTCAGTCTCGGACTCACTGTTCGAAAATATGATTTCGGGAATGGGTGAAGGCGTTTCTAACCTTCGTTGAGTAATTTTTTTTGCGACCTTTGTTGCCGAAAACGATGAAACTGGAACATAAACGTCAAAATGACCACCAGAAAGCCCGCCAGTAAAGCGAAGACGTTTTACAGGAAGACCTTCAACTCCAGTTTTCACATAAAACTGGCCATCACGAAATACTTCGAAAACATATTCATATATTCGCCCAGCAGCTTCTAATTCGCACAAACTTCCATATGTAGTGGTTTTCATCATGTCATTGTAATATTCATTTGGCGTTGAATAATTATCTCCAAGTGCAGTACACGACATAATCGAAAATTCCGTCCAGTTTTCAATAACAAAGCCGATTATGCGTTCACGTACATCCCTAGCCCTGTCTTGAGTTCCGAACATCAAAAAAGATAAAGCTCTAAATAAACAGGCTCCATCTTTTTCTATATCTACCACAGCATGAGGAATATAATTCCCATTAACAAACAAAATTTCTTGAACCATTTTAATTAGAAATTTTTTAACTAAAACTATATCTATGGAAATTAACTAAGACTAATAAAGTAACAAACAAATGAATAAAAAATGAAGAATATATTAAAAAATCAACTCACACTATAAAACTTATCCAACACTAACTAAATATACTATCAAAAATATCAAATCTAATCAACAAATCAAAAATTAACTGAAATAGAGAGTAAAATAAGTTAAATAAGTCAAGTTAAAAGTTAATGAATTAAACGTTAAATATTTGTAGTGTGTAATATGTAGTTTCGCGTTTCGCTAGGGGCGCTGCTAAAATTACACGATAAATTAAAATATTTTACGCTACCTAGCTAAATGACGGTAACGAAACCATAGCGCGATCTATCTCGATGCCAACGCCATCTATCGAGCATCGAGACAACTCGTGATAGTTAATAGAAAATAAAATTCGGGTGTTTTATTTATGCATACCGATTACGCCGAGATTTATGGATCGATTTACGTGATTCTTTTTTTGTTCGGTAGAGTATACTTTCAAGTTGGTCCCGTTGTTACCTAGTCAGGATCTGATGATGGTATTCCAGGGAAATCAAGGGCAAACCTCAAATTTACAGACAATTTCATAGATCTGTTTAAGTATTTGCGTCTGATAGTCATCATCCCATGTGAATGAGCTGATGATGGAAGGTACAACTCCTCAACGGTTAGGAGTTGACAGAAAATTGTGACTTTTACTGACTAAAACCCACCTCGTTCCTTCAGTTGCCCTTTGCGTTCCGGGGCCACGGTATCTCGTTAGAACTTTCCCGCAGCCCCGGCTCAGTTTATCCCGTTTCCCCCCCTTGGGGGTTGACATTTCAAAAATCCCTTCTTAGTGCTCACTTATGTTACTAAAGGAACCTCTGTTCAAAATCTCAGACTCCTATACCGAGCGGTTTCGGCTGTGCGTTAATAAATCAGTCACCCAATCGCACCCCCTAAATCACGATTGGAGGGTAGTTTGAAAAAACTTATAATGTCAAACATATTTACTTGCCTATGTACGTGTTCATGCCAAGTTTCAAGTTTATAAACCCAAGGAATAAGATTTTTCATACAAACGTTTTTACCCCTTTTCCCCCCCTTGGGGGTTGAATTTCCAAAAATCCTTTCTTAGTGCTCCCCTACATATCCCAAGAAACCTACATTCCAAATTTAAGCTGTCTACGACCAGTAGTTTCGACTGTGCGTTGTCTGTCAGTCAGTCACTCAGTAACGGAAGAGTTTTATATATATAGATTTGTGGAATTATATTAATTCTCAAGAGGCATGTCATTACATACTATTACGTTTAATACCGTATCCAACTTAGATAGATTATTAAACTTTTAGCTATTGTCCTAGGGTTTAATCATTAATAATTGTTTTTCAACCACGCTGGGATACATGATATTATTATATTGCAAGCCGAAGAGAAATATATGTTTTGTCGATATAAAACACAATACTTACCTACTCATGCCATAAATACTGTTACGAGATTTTTCTATTGTATAAGACATTAGTGTAATGCACGTTCGTTTATATATGAATATAATAATATAATTAATAAAAATAAACGGCGGGTAAATATATAAAAAAAGGTGGACAGCGATACTGTAGATCAGTTGATAGAGCCACGGGACGGTTTTCCAGTAGTCGCGGATTTGAATCCCTGCCCGTATCGGTTTATTTTTCATTCTATATTTATATAAATCCAATTTTTGGTTATAATATGTATATGACTAATAAAAGCAGTATCAACAGTTTGATAGGGAGGAGCAAGGTCGCAATTTTGGGCGATTTAAATGCCAGATCTGCGGCCTGGGGGTGCAAGACAACAAACGCCTGCGGCTCGGCTCTCGAGTCGTGGGTGGCGTCGAACGGTTTGGTGCTCCTCAACAGGGGGGCAGTGCAGACGTGCGTGCGGCACAACGGGAGCTCGGTGGTGGACGTTTCGTTCGCCACCCCAGCTCTGGCCGCCGACGTCTGCAGGTGGGAAGTGGACCTGCAGGAGAATCTATCCGACCACAGGTACATTCGGATAGAGTTCTCCACCCAGAGTCCACGGTCGGGGGGGCTGGGAAAACGGTCGTCCTTGCCGCGGTGGGCCCTGACGCGGTTAGACCGCGACGCGGCCAGGGAAGCGGCGATCATCCAGGACTGGTTCGCTCCGCCTGCAAGTCCGAATATGGACGTCGACGCCGCCGCCCTCCGGCTGAGGGAGGCGATGACTGAGGTGTGCGATTACAGCATGCCACGGTCCCGCCGGCCGCCTCCCAAGCGCGCGGTATACTGGTGGTCTGCGGAACTCGCCGGCCTCCGGGCGAAATGCGTGGCCGCGAGGAGGTCCCATGTGAGGGCCCGCCGCCGTCGCCAATGCGATGCCGCCAATGCGGACCGCCTCCATACCGCCTATATGGAGGCCCGCCACGTCCTCAAAGTGGCAATCCTGGAGGCCAAAAAGGCGGCGAGGGAGGAGATGCTAGGGGGGCTCGACAAAGATCCCTGGGGCAGGCCGTATCATGCGGCACGCAATAAGCTGCGAGCGATCGGCTCCCCCGTCGTCGAGTCCCTCAAGCCGGCGCTCCTGTCGGAGGTAGTCCGGGGGCTGTTCCCGGACCGATCGGAGGAGTTCGTCCCTCCTCGGATGGCTCCGCCTCGGCGAGTGGGCCCTCCGGCCGACACCGGTTTCGTCCCGGTATCGGAGGAGGAGTTTTCCTCGGCGGCGCTCCGCCTCCGAGGAAAGAAGACGGCGCCGGGGCCTGACGGGGTGCCGGCACGGGTGGTGGCGATAACCACCAGCCAAATGGAGCGACACTTCCGGGACCTCTTCGACCGCTGCTTCACGTCTGGGAGGTTCCCAAGGGTGTGGAAGGAGGGGGTTCTGTGCCTCCTCCGGAAGCCGGGGCGGCCGGTGGATTCTCCTGCTGGATATCGGCCGGTCGTCCTCTTGGACGACGCGGCCAAGCTCTTTGAGTTCGTGATAGCAGCACGGCTCAGGGAGCACCTGAGGGGGACCGGCCCGGACTTATCCGGGGCCCAGTACGGGTTTCGGGCGGGTCGGTCCACGATAGACGCGCTCCAGGAGCTGAAGCGCGTCACAAAAGAGGCGGTGGCGGCGGGGGATGGCGTGTTGGCTGTGTCGTTTGACATCGCCAATGCCTTCAACACCATCCCCCACGCCACAATTACTGAGGCACTCCGATACAATGGGGTGCCTCCATATTTGCGGGCCCTGCTGGCGGACTACCTCCGGGAGAGGGAAGTCCTGTTCGTCGGCGGGGACGGCCGCATGAGACGGCATAGGGTGCAGTTGGGTGTTCCGCAGGGGTCGGTCCTTGGACCACTCCTGTGGAACGTCGGTTTTGACTGGCTCCTCCGGGGCGCCCTCCCCGATGGAGTGGGTGTCATTTGTTATGCGGATGACACCCTTCTCACGGCGTGGGGCAGAACGTTCGGGGAGGCAGTCACCCGGGCGTCAATTGGGGGGACCCTGGTTGCCGATTGGATCCGGCAGCTGGGGTTGAAAGTGGCGCTACCCAAAACTGAGGCCCTATACTTTCATGGGCCGCGGCGGGGTGCGCCACCTGACGCCCATATCATGGTGGGTGTCGAGAGGGTGCGGGTGAGTGCCACGATGAGGTATCTGGGCCTCACCTTGGACGGGCGGTGGAAGTTCCGAGAACATTTTCGTGAACTTTCATCGCGCCTCCTAAAGGCGGCGAGGAGCCTAAATTGGCTCCTCCCGAACGTGGGAGGGCCAGCCACAGCATGCCGGCGCCTCTATGCCGGCGTGCTGAAGAGCATGGCCCTGTGCGGATCCCCCATATGGGCGGACGCCCTAGGGGGGTATAATCAGGCTCACCTACGTAGGCCCCAACGGGCCATCGCACAAAGAGTGGCGCGGGCTTTCGCGACCGTGAGTCATGGTGCAGCTTGCGCCATGGCGGGTACTCCACCATGGCACTTGGAGGCCGAGGTGCTATCCGCCGTCTATAACTGGACGGCGGACAAGAGGGCGCGGGGAGAGCGCCCCGCACCGGAGGAGAGGGCCGCCGTCCGTCTGGCGACATTTTATATTTAACACAATATTTGCTCAAGACATGCGCAGCTGAGTTGTCTCCTGTACTGACACGTCTGTATCGTCTCTCTTTCATGACTGGAATAGTGCCGAAATCCTGGAAGCTTGCTAATGTGCAACCCGTGCCCAAAAAAGGCAGCCGTGCCGACCCTGTCAATTACAGACCGATTTCAATCACCTCCATACTCTGCAAGATTATGGAGCGTGTATTGAACTCGCGCCTACTAGCATACCTAGAAGGTAACGATCTCCTCAGTGACCGACAGTACGGGTTTCGCCGTAATAGGTCTACTGGGGACCTCCTAGTGTATGCTACTCACATTTTAGGCGAGGCCATCGAGAAGAACGGAGAAGCGGTCGCCGTCTCTCTGGACGTCTCGAGGGCATTCGACAGGGTCTGGCATGCGAGCCTTATAAGCAAGCTTTCAGCGTACGGTATATCTCCTGGTCTGATCGGCTGGGTAACGGACTTTCTGAGCCACAGATCTCTCCGAGTAGTTGTCGACGGGTGTTCCTCGGAACCCTTGACAATAAATGCCGGAGTGCCTCAGGGGTCCGTTCTTTCTGCAACTCTGTTTCTGCTGCACATTAATGATCTGTTGAAGCCCGGTATCTATGGGTATGCAGACGACAGCACAGTTGTAGAAAGATATCTGCCGAGTACTCGGGCTAGTCGAGATCAAGTACAGTCTGAAAGAGAAGCCATGGTGCAACGTTTGAATGACAAACTTCAGGCAGTCTCCGCATGGAGCAATGCCAATCTTGTCAAGTTCAACGCCACCAAAACGCAGACGTGTCTATTCACCGCCAAAAGGAGCCCTTTCACCTTGGCTCCTACTTTCCAGAATGTATCCTTGGAATATAGTGACCGGCTTCAGTTGTTAGGCTTAGAGATTTCCTCGAACCTCAACTTTGGTCGGTTCATTGAGTCCAGAGCAAGAGCAGCAGCAGCAAAGCTTGCCGTTCTGGCGAAGGTTCGGCAGTACTTTACACCGGGACAGCTTCTTGTTTTATACAAAGCACAGATCCGGTCGTGTGTAGAGTACTGTGGTCACATATTTGCTGGTGCCGCAAAGTCTCATCTTGCGGTTCTGGACTCAATTGAGAGGCGAGCAAAGAGGCTTGTAGGCGATCGCGAATTGGTCGGAGCCGACCTCCAAAGCCTTGAGCACAGGCGTAGAATTGCTAGCCTCTCAGTATTCTATAGGATACATTTTGGTGAGTGTGCGCAGGAATTACACAATTTAATTCCCCCGTCCCCCTTCCATCACCGGACGTCCCGACGCACGGCAGGTATCCATCCTTTTGTTGTGGACATTCCACCTGTCCGAACGAAGCGCTTTGCTTCCTCATTTTTACTGCGTACAGCAAAGGATTGGAACAGCTTGCCTGCTGATACGGTGTACGGTAATGTTAATTAATTTAAATAAAAATACAATTACCGTTCCTGTATTCAACAAATTTATTTACGAAAAGAAGTATATATAAAAATTTAAAATAGTGGGTTGGTCAGGCCCGTCTGGCTTCACTACCGTAGTCCGGTACTCCCCTGCTGCCACGGATGATGTTCGGGCGTGGAGATGTAGGCACGATGGAACTCGTGCCGCCTTTAAATTTGAGGGTACGCAGGTGCAGTCAGTGTTGATGCCGTTTTTTATATTAAAACGTGGTACCCTGTGTGAATAAAATCACCTTTAAAATTGTATCAATGTGCCTCCGCCGATTGTGATCCCACGCATGTTTAGCAAAGGAGAGACCGTAAGCAGTAGTGTGGTATTCACAATCGGAACGGAGTTACAAACAATATAAAAGTAAAAAAAAAAAAAATTATATTAAACAGGCTTAATGCAGTAGCAAAAGATACAAAGAAACTATGAATACTAAAGATACATAAATAATATAATAAAAATAATACATATTTTATAATTATTTGACCTCTATATAATTCTAACTAATACAACTAAAAGCAAAAGCGAAGCTTTTTAAAAGCAATCAAATATTTAATAAATTATTTAAGTTTAAAAGAAAAAATAACACGTGTTCAATACTTACCCACTTGGGGGTACACTTAATATATATAAAATATATATATATAAAAACTACAAATATTTAAGTATATTTAAAACACTTAGTTTTAAAATTAAAAAATAATGAGAATAGAACACAGGGGAACATATGAAGACACTCGACAAATAAAAATGGTAATTATGTCTTGTGAATGCTCCACTGCTGTGTTGACTCCACAGAGCTATGCCGTCGTCTGATGAGTCGACGAGCGGTGTATGTGCGTACAGCGTATTCGATCATTAAGGAACCGGTTAGTAGCTCCAATCGCGTTAAAAATTAAATTACTAAAATATATATATTATTCTAAACGGTATAAAAATACAACGTTACAATACCCCCCGTCTTACGTAAGGATTTTACTACTTAAATTTAATGAGATAAAATCCGCACTTTAGTCTAACATTCGCATTCAACCTTTCAAAATTCAATCTTTTTTACTTCACGCATGCAAAAAAAACCACAGTATTTCTGCTAAAAGAAAACTGACGCTACCTATCATAATCTACAGTAATCAGCTATTATTAAAACTGATCACCCCAACGAATGTTTTAAGTACACGATGGTAAATAATAACAAGGAGAATAAATTTATAAAAGTTGTATAGCCGTAGACAAATCTAATGGTTAATCTACTTATTGAGACCTATTAATTTTAAATCTTTAATATGCCAAGTACCTAAATTTTTTCCTGACATATCGGATAAAATATAAACTAACGGTGATTTTTTACCTATCACGCGACATTTTACAAATTTCGGAGCTAACTTTTTACTGAAATATTTATTCTTATTACTCAAAACATATACACGCTTCATAACATGGTCACCAATATTAAATTCTGTCGATTTACGACGAAGATTATAATGAGAAGTATTTTTAACGTGGGCATGGAAAAGTCTTGTCTGAACATCTCGGAATACCTCAGAAAGGCAACCTAAATTGTCAGCATAGAGGTCACGTGGGAAAAATAAAAGTTCGTCGCCTAAATTGCTGTCAATATAATGTGATCCACAAGATACTAACTCTCTGCCGAAGACTAAAAACGATGGAGTATAACCAGTCGCCTCGTTTACAGAATTGTTAATCGCAAACTGAACTTTGGGAATAAAAAGGTCCCATGTACGATGATCATCTTCTACAAAGGTTGAGAGACATGTTATAATAGTCCTATTATATCGTTCAACAGTGTTAACTTGTGGAGTGTACTTTGGAGTGTAAAATATATTTGGAATATTATATTCTTTAAATAAAGATTCAGTGATTTTACTAATAAACTGACTACCGTTATCTAGGAAAATAGTTTGAGGGACTCCATGCACTAATATTACTGAATCTTTTAAAATTCTAGTGACAGCACTAGATGTAGCAGCCTTTAAAGGAAAAATAAGACAGAACTTTGAAAAGCAGCAAGTTATGACTAAAATATAATTATTTCGCTTACGAGTAACAGGCAAAGGGCCCATAAGATCAATAGATATAATTTGAAAAGGACGACAACATTGCTTAGGGCGACCCATTTCACCTAAAATTTGATGATTTTGAGCCTTATAAGAGAGACATTTGCTACAAGAACTAACGAATTTAACAACGTCATGATGCATACCTGGCCAAAAATAACGCAGCTTTAAGCGACGATATGTTTTAAAAACGCCCAAGTGTCCAGCTGTAGGTTCAGAGTGATTTTCGTTTATAACTTGTTCACTTAATTCTTGTGGAACTACCTCCTTCCACGAAAATTCTGTTGTTAAATTATGTTTATTTTTTGACAATCTAAATAAAGCTTTATTTTTAATTAAAAAATTTGGAAAATCTTCTGGCTTAGTAAGGCAAGAATTATAAATATTTTTATACCATGTGTCTGTTGTTGTTAAGTGTAATCCTGATGTACTTAAGGCACTGATAGGAACAACTCTCGAAAGAGCATCTGGAATGATATTGTCAACGCCACGACGATGTTTTAATTCAAAATGAAATGCGGACAATCTAACACCCCATCGGGCTAATCTACCAGTAGGATTATTCAGAGACAAGAACCATTTCAAAGCACTGTGGTCTGTATAAACAGTAAACGCCTTACCATTCTCCAAGTAACATCTCCAATGTTCTAATGCAATTACTACAGCTAGTGTTTCTCGTTCTGTGATGCTATAATTTCTTTCTGGTTCTGACAACGACTTACTCATATAGGCAATTGGATGCTCCTTACCGTTAATGGTTTGGGTTAACATAGCACCCACACCATAGTTGCTGGCATCGGTATGAACCTCAAATGGCTTATCGTAATCAGGACAAGAAAGAACAGGCGCAGTAACTAAACATTCCTTGAGCTTGTGGAATGCTTTGTCAGCCTCGGGTGACCAAACAAACGGTGGTCCACCCTTTTTATTCGAAGTTAGCTTGTTAAGCGGACCTGCAATAGTACTAAAATTAGGAACAAAACGCCTGTACCATGTAGCTGTTCCGAGAAAACGCTTAGTGTCCTTTCGACAAGTAGGTTTCGGGTAATTAAGAATAGCTTGCACTTTTTCTGGATCAGTGCGTAATCCGCCGCTATCTACAACATAACCTAAATATCTGAGTTGGCTACGAAAAAACTGACTTTTCTTTAAATTAATGGAGAGGTTTGCCTGTTTCAACTTCTCCAGGACACGAAGTAATAACGAAACATGAGAATTGAAGTCTTTTGAGACAATAACGATGTCATCGAGATAAGCAAAGACTTGAAGATCAAACTCCCTGAAAAGCATATCCACCAATCTCTGTTGAGTAGCAGGTGCATTTGTAAGCCCAAAAGCCGTACGTTTAAAATGAAAAGTACCTCGACCCGGAACGTAGAACGCCGTTTTACCTCGATCTTCTTCAGATATAGGGATCTGCCAGAACGATTTTGATAAATCAATGCTAGATAGGTAACGAGCATCTCGAAGATTATCTAAAATCTCTGATACGTAAGGTAGATTGTACGCATCACGTTTTGTAACCGAATTTAATTTACGACTGTCAAGACAAAAACGGGGTTCACCATTTTTTTTGGTAACAATAAGGACTGGTGAAGACCAGGCACTCTCACAAGGTTCAATTACGTCTAGATGCAACATTTCATCAACCTGCTCAGCAAGAATGCGCTGCTTCTCTGGAGACATACGATAATAGCGTTGTCGAATAGGCTGCGAGTCCCCAGTGTCAATACGATGAGTGATCAAAGTGGTCTTACCTAAGCCTTTAGAGTCTGAAGAAATATCATTAAATTGTGTAATAATGTTGTCAGCTATTGACTTTTCTGAAACGCTTAAAACATCATACGCTTGAATAAATGAAGGATGATCGAGTTCAAGACTAGCATTAGAAATGACGGAATTAGAAAATGTAATACATTTAAGGTTATTAGGAAAAATTTCAAATTTACGCCAAAAGTTTATTCCTAAAACGAGGTCAATATTAATATCGGGCACAACAAAAGCTGTTATTATGTGAAATTTGTTTTCAAAAATCATCGGTACATCCATGTAACCAATGCTATTCATTGTGTGACCACCAGCAGCTGTAACCGTTATTTTGTGATCATCATATAATTGTAAGCCCTGTAATTCAAATTTTTTATAATTGTTACTACCAATGACTGTAACGGCTGAGCCTAAATCCAAAAGCCCATATAATCTCAAATTATTAATTTGAACCTCAGCATAAGGTCTCGTATCATCAAATGGTTCACTTTGCAGAATTGGATTAATTTTATGTCTTAAAAAAAAACTTAATGGTTTCGAGCCATTTATTCCAATCTTCAATATTATGTTTTTTACTTTGATGATTGGAATTCCAATTCTGCAGGTAAACTAGTTTTTTGAAGTACTAGGTTTTTGTTTGTTGCAATTTGGACAATCAGGAGTCTTAACATCCTCGTGTCCACAAACAAAACAGAATATGTATTTTATTCCTATCGGCCTTACATTGGCGCAAGCTATGGGTGTTATCACGACACCTAGGACAATACAAAACTTTTGTAGGTGTTATTTGCATGGCATTTACATATTTATTATTATTAGTTTTATAAGATTTATTTTTGTTGTACATATCATTATTTCTATTAATATTACTATTATCATTAAAAGAATATTGGTTTAAGTGTGGTTTGAAATTATTATGGCTTTTATCTATTGTATGACCTGAATATGCAAATTCCGGTGCCATGGTATCTACAGTTCTTTTAGGAGGTTCTTTAAAATTAGAAAGACGAGCTTGTACGTTTTCGTAATTACGGCAAACGGTTCTTAAGGAATGGATATCCGTAATCTCTGCAGCTGAAGCTAGAGTACTAGCATAACAAGGCCTAATATTATGAAGAATGATCTCTAACTTATCCTCGTTTGAGAGATCCCTTGCTAAGCGCGCGAATAACCCAGACATTATAGATAGGTATACTGTAATATTTTCAGATTCCCCCTGTGTCCTGGCACGAATTTCCGCAAGCAGTCTGTAATCGTAATCGGCCGGACTGAAATCTATTTTAAGCAGAGCAATAAGTTCGTTCCAATCAGATACCCTATCACGAACACTTCGAAACCAATGAAGAGCATCACCAGTAAAAATTTCAGTACCTAATGATAATAATTTTGAGGATGAAATATCGCGAGCTTCGCTAATTTCAGAAATGCGTTGTATAAAAGATCGGACGCATGTCTTACCGTCATACTTAACCTTAAATAATTCGCCAGTAAAACCGCGATCACAAGAAACATTTACATTTATCGGAGTAGAATTTACCTGCCTATCAGTACTTGATATTGATGGAATCAATTTGTCAAGTCTCGTATTTCTAATAGAATTAAAATGTTCGAACAAAGATCTAAATTCAGAAACACAAACATCATATTCTTGTTGAGTGCTGTCGTCACTTGTAATTCGATTAAGTCGATGATACAGGTGATGTAAAAGATTTTCGGCACGCAAGAACGCGGTTTTATCAGAAGATTCAAAAAAAAACCTTAATTTAGTCAAAACGTCTCTAACTCCCTTTAAATCCTCAGTAACAGAAAATGAACTTTCTAGGATATCTTCTGAAGGAAAACTAGGGCCCAATTTTGAAATTTGCTTCCTTAATTCTTGCACGGTAGAAGCTGGGGAAGTTCCTCGGATAAGGACTTCATATTCTAGTTCCGACTTTTGCAAAGATAAAAATTTTACCGGAAATTCCATTGTAAAAAAAATAAAAATAAAAAAGTAATAATAATAAAAATAAAAAAAAAAGTTATAATAAATAGTTAAAAAAAATATAAAGTAATTAAAAGAGAACGAAAGGCAAAATATATATTAATATATAAATAAATAACAGTAGTAATAATAATTGCTGCAAGGAAGTAAGTATTGAACAAGGTTTGAAAACGTTAAGAAATATAATAATCAAATAACCTTCTCCGTTCCGTTACAAAAGAAAGCAACTACGATTAAGCAACGTTATGGTTGACTGCATAAAAAAAAATAACATTAAAAAATAAAAACTAAGAAAACTAAAACGTTCACAAAAATAAAAAATAAAAAAATAAAAAAAAACTTATTAATAATTGCAACTAATGTGTACCACTAATAAACATAAATTATAAAATAACAAAAGCAAATATTCAATTTGCAAAACGCTTTTCTACCTTCCGATCTTGTTTTTGCGTAAACAACTTCTTATCGCAATTTACACAGAGTTATAAACGTACAGAGAGACCGCTTACGAAACACAGATCAGAAGGGTAACAGTTTATTGAATAAACTATTATTATATATATAATATGTTTAAACTATATTAAACATTAATTATAATAATTTAATGTTAGATAAATTATAATATTATGATTAAAAAAAAACAAAATTATAAAAAAATAAAAACAAAACGATAATTAAAAAAAATAAAATTTAGAGGTACACTTTAGTTACGGGCAACCAAAAAAAAAAAATAAAATAACGCTTCACAAAAAATAAAAAAAATAACACACAACTACTACTACTACTACGAAGTAAAACCAGACCAACTAAACCACGTTGAGGGCGCCAGTGATACGGTGTACGGTAATGTTAATTAATTTAAATAAAAATACAATTACCGTTCCTGTATTCAACAAATTTATTTACGAAAAGAAGTATATATAAAAATTTAAAATAGTGGGTTGGTCAGGCCCGTCTGGCTTCACTACCGTAGTCCGGTACTCCCCTGCTGCCACGGATGATGTTCGGGCGTGGAGATGTAGGCACGATGGAACTCGTGCCGCCTTTAAATTTGAGGGTACGCAGGTGCAGTCAGTGTTGATGCCGTTTTTTATATTAAAACGTGGTACCCTGTGTGAATAAAATCACCTTTAAAATTGTATCAATGTGCCTCCGCCGATTGTGATCCCACGCATGTTTAGCAAAGGAGAGACCGTAAGCAGTAGTGTGGTATTCACAATCGGAACGGAGTTACAAACAATATAAAAGTAAAAAAAAAAAAAATTATATTAAACAGGCTTAATGCAGTAGCAAAAGATACAAAGAAACTATGAATACTAAAGATACATAAATAATATAATAAAAATAATACATATTTTATAATTATTTGACCTCTATATAATTCTAACTAATACAACTAAAAGCAAAAGCGAAGCTTTTTAAAAGCAATCAAATATTTAATAAATTATTTAAGTTTAAAAGAAAAAATAACACGTGTTCAATACTTACCCACTTGGGGGTACACTTAATATATATAAAATATATATATATAAAAACTACAAATATTTAAGTATATTTAAAACACTTAGTTTTAAAATTAAAAAATAATGAGAATAGAACACAGGGGAACATATGAAGACACTCGACAAATAAAAATGGTAATTATGTCTTGTGAATGCTCCACTGCTGTGTTGACTCCACAGAGCTATGCCGTCGTCTGATGAGTCGACGAGCGGTGTATGTGCGTACAGCGTATTCGATCATTAAGGAACCGGTTAGTAGCTCCAATCGCGTTAAAAATTAAATTACTAAAATATATATATTATTCTAAACGGTATAAAAATACAACGTTACACTGCGTCGGTATTTCCGACCGAATACAATGTGGGTGTCTTTAAGCGAAGAGTGAATAGGTTGCTAGGGTAATGCGCCTTACCACCTAAGACTACATTCCACTTACCATCAGGTGGAATGTAGTCAAGCATTGCCCTAGATAATATAAAAAAAAAAAAAAAAAAAAGAGAACATTCTCCGCCAATGGATGGCGGAGATGGCCGAAGCCAAATTCGGGCGGTGGAGTCTGGACGCCATCGGTCCAGTCATGGAGGCATGGACCGATAGGAGGCACGGGTTCCTCACGTACCGGTTGTCGCAGGTACTTTCCGGGCATGGTTGCTTCGGGAAGTTCCTGCACCGGATTAAGCGTGAGGAGACCCCGGCGTGCCACAACTGTGGCGCGATTGCTGATTCGGCGCAGCACACCCTGGTCGAGTGTCCGGCCTGGGTGGAGCAGCGCCGACGACTCCAGGCGTCCGTAGGCCCGGACCTAACGCTGCCTGCGCTCGTCACTGCCATGTTGGGCAGCGAGGAGGTCTGGGTGGAAGTGGCTTCCTTCTGCGAGGAAGTAATGTCGCGGAAGGAAGTGGCGGAGCGGGCGCGCATGGACGATCCCCTTGCGCCCCCGCACCGCAGACGTCGAAGGGGCCGGAGAAGACGGCAATTCGAACTTCTCCAGCCTGGTGGTGGCCAATGGGCAGGGGGTGTGGGGACACTCCCGCCCACATTGAACATGGCACCACCCGCGTCGGGCGGGAACGACCGGGCGCTCCTGGTCGCTCCCACAGGCCCCCCCACTCAGCTAGGGGGGCAGGTGGGGTCCGTCGTGTAATAGACGGGCCGTCGCCGGCGGGGTCGTGGATGAAGGGCTAGCCGTACCCACGACTCCGCCAATAAGGCGAGGAAGGAGCGCCGCGGGGTTTTTAGTGGGTACACCGTTTTCGGGAGTCCCACACACGCCCCTCGCTTCCCCCGCGAGGGGTACGGTGCGCAAATCATTTTCCCCGCGGAAACAAAAAAAAAAAAAAAAAGTATCAACAGTTTGACAAAGTAGGATGTCATATAAAATTCATAATTAATTCATAATTATTAAGGGTAGTTAGTTACTGTAACTGAAACTGTATTCAACTTGGTTATACGAATTAATTGTGTGAACTAAATTACTTATATCCACAATATATACTCGTTTCCCCCAAAAGAATATACGCAAATTTTGTAGGCCTGTGCTTCTTATGATTGAATTCGTGTCTTAGGGCCGCTCGTAAGAGTTGGTAAAAGATAAAACTCACAGGTGCATCAATGGTCGCAGCCACATTGTCACGAAATTAAAAAAAAAATATTGTGACAGCAACGCTGGACGGGGGGCTGGTAGTGGTGATTCTTAGTTATCATCACGGAAGGCATCTGATGAGGTCGTCATATCATGTATATCTTTAAACATATTTTAGAAGAGATCTTAATTTTTTCAAATATAAATGCCATATTCCAGAATTTAAACAGAATGACTACCTATACTTGGAATTAATAATGTTAGTGCTTCCAAAACTTTGACAATAAGCTTTCTTCATATGACGATCTTTTTCATTGAAGTGAATTTGTAAATAAGCCAAATTTAGTGGGGTCAGTCCGTAACAGTAGATCCTCTATTATAAAAACTAGCTACAGGTCAGTGGTTTCAGAGTTGGATTCGCGGTGGTAATGTGGTAGTAATTGTGTCCCTGGATTTTGTAATTATTATTAAACTATTAAAAATCAAACTTTTTATAATTAAAAAGTATTTTTTGAAACTAACAGAACAGAAATTAGGTCAATATTGATTAAATGAAAAAAATATATAATGATTACTTACGATTTTAAAACTTATACTACTTAAAAAAATTTTTCTTATTTATCAATTAATGAATGAAATATTTAACATTAAACGTATGATACGTATTACGATTACTCAGAATATACTTAAATTATACTTTTTCAAGCTTTTGCTGCTTGTTTTTTTATTGCTTGTTATTTTATTCTATTTATTTTCTGTAAATGTTAAATATTTTTTTATGTTTAACCTACAAGGCATATTTACTTTAAAGCGTTACATAAGTAATCATTAAAAATATTTGATAGTTAAATGGTCATGTTTGTAAACTCTTTACAATGTATTTAACCTGATATAATATTTTGCATATTGCTATTATCTTTTAAATTGTATTTATAAAAAGTACAATATAAAAGTCTTGAAACTTAACATATTATGTATATTATTGTAATGTTATGGCGCACAATAAGGGACGAAGATTAAGTATTATATTTAATCATAGTAATTATAAAATGTCAAATCAATTATTACATTGGTTAGACAAATGACTGAATGAGTAATATTACTTTTTTATATATTTTATTTTTATCTTTTTTCAACTTATACACACACAAACGTACATGAACGATTTACAAACAGGGCTTGTTTAACTTCTTTCGTTTTTGAAGGTAAAGGTGGTCTTTGATCCTGTTTTATTTAGAAGCAAGCAAATCATGTTATATGTAAACATAAAATGAGTACTAAAAATAAATTTGTTTGCTTTCTTTTCTGATTGTGGTATTGAGATAACATCATAATAAATATTCCTATTATTGTAACTACTCCTTTCTTATTTTCTCTTATATCTTTAGCAAAATTATTTAATTATAAAATTTGACCTATTATATTTTTTTTAAGAATTAATTCAGCTCAAGTTTTATTTTGTTGCATGTCAAAAGTCTATGTAATCATGATATTTACTCATTATCATTTTATTTCCTTACATAATATCTGTTTTAATATCATTAGTTAGAAAAAGTCACAAATATTTGTTGGGATTTTCAAAAAAAAAAAATTTAAAATTTAAAAACCCCCCGATACAAAAAGACCTCTAAAAAGAGTAAAAATAATATTTTTTTGTATTTATTGAACTCGTTGCGTCGGGAGAACATTGTACCTACGTACGTTGATAGTGTATATATTACGAAGTTAATCATTGAGGGCTTAGACTATACGATTCGATATCCTAATTTCTTTATTTGCCTTGTTAACTTACTTGCATTTTAATTTCTTCCTCTATTAAACGGTCCCCTGACGCAACGAGTTCAATAAATACATAAAAATATTATTTTTTACTCTTTTTAAAGGTCTTTTTGTATCGGGGGTTTTTTAAATTTTATTTTTTTTTCTGCTTTTTAAACTTATGTTACTAATTTCTGAATTGTACTAAATGAACCTAAAAAAAAATCAATTGTTTAAGTAGGAAAGATTTGTTTGTTTCTTTGAATTCAGGCTCCGAAACTTCGAGACCAATTTTTAAAAAAATCTTTTAGCATTAGAATCATATATTATGATGTAAAGAGGTTATATTTATTAAGAGAAATATATATTATATTTAATAATTTAGGATCCACGTGACAGTTTCGACAATGTAATAAATTATAAATGTATTAAGTAACATGATTCATTTTTTTTCATATGGGTAGGTAGGTAGGTTTCATATATACGAATATTAATAAATATAAACTTTTAGAATTAAAATGATTTACAATTACTAATAACACTATGATTTTTATTATCACTGGCTGTTGCCCGTGATTCTTTATGACTACGATCATAAGCCATATGAATATATTTTTACAGTCTCCGTGGACGCAGTCACGGGCAACAGCTATCCCTAATAAAGTACTTTACCTCAGTAAGTAAGTGTAAAAAACTTTTGGCTTTCATCCTTTTGGAACTCCTCCTCTCTTCCTCTTCCTCCCCCGCACGAATAAAATGTCAATATCTTGAAGATGACTATTTCTATTTCAATCAAACATAGATAAGAAACATCTCGACAAGCATAGCTTTCGATTAAACAAAACCGCATTCAAATCCGTCTGCGCGTTTGGCCGCAAACAGCTAATTATTGCATAAGAACCTCTCCCCCGCACGAATAAAACGTCAATATCTTAGAGACGACTATTATTATTTCAATAAAACATAGATAAGAACCATCTAGACGAGCAAACCTTTGATTAAAAAAACCGCATTCAAATCCGTCCACCCGTTTGGCCGGAAATTTGCCACAGACAGATACACAGATACACATATACACAGATACACAGATACATTGATCGACAGGTCAAACTTATAACACCCCTCTTTTTAGTCGGGGGTTAATAAGCTTAATAGATGTCTCTACGTTTTGATAAAGATGAACATACATATAATGCTTAATTCACTGACAGGTAACGATATGACAGCTCAATTGGTAGACCAACGGAATAGTTTCCCAGGGGTCGAAGGTTCACATCCCTGCCCGTATCGATTCACATATCATTTTATAATTATTTAAAGTTTAAAATGTTAATTAAATGTAGCAGAGAATTGGTCCTAAGCATTAAAACTATAACATAACTCTCGAGTAGCAAAGTATATGAATAATAAATGAAACCGTAGCACCATGACAAGGGTCTCAAAATATTCAATAGAACACGTTATACCACTGACGTAACGTACTTGGGGAAGTAGTACTTAATTCATTAAACGAAGCATTAACCGGAATGAACCTCAACACATTTTGGAAGATCTATTTGTGTTTGTGTGTTTATATTGTGTAAGGATTAATTTTATTCTTTAAAAATAAAAATAATAAAAAAATCTTTAAAAATAAAAATAGTTAATGCACAAAAGTAATTTATTATTCGATGACATCGGTCGTATTAGGTAAATGGCCTCTTAATGGTCTTATCTTTTAATTCCACTCTAACATCATAAAGGCAACAGTTGCTTGAAAAGATTAATGACGCTAACACAGACTTTTACTCTGAAGGCTTTTAAGAATATTACTTTTATTTTATATTTTGACTAGCCCACGGTTCCGATTATTTATTTTAGGGAATTTAAAAGGTTTATACTGACCAACAGTAATATGATAAATTTACTTTTTAGTGAACTCAAACGAAAATTGCCAGCCGCTACTTCTGCCCCTCCTCACTCCTTGCTTAAATTGTAAAATTCACATATATTTTAAATTGACTTAAAATATATACATACACCACACCAAAGTCCAAAAAAGTTCGTCGAGTAGGTTGTATATAAAATCTTATGTACTTTTTATATTGAGACCTAACGTCATAATATATAACGTTTACTTGGGGACCGTGACCCTTGAAATACTCGACCGATAACCCGACGTTTCGAATGCTTTGCAGCAATCGTGTTCACGGTAAGACGAGATGGAGGTGTCTGTCAGTAATTCAGTTAATTAGTCATCTACCTCTAACGGTTTCTAAACTTCCGGGCGTACAGTTCAGGATTCACACAAAACGCACTAACAGTATCTTGAGGTCTTCCAGTGCGGTCACAGACATGGGATTTTATATTTTTCAAAAGTGGGTCCCAGGTGTTAGAGAATCCCCAACCATCTTTTCTATTAAAATTAGGATGTTTTTTAATTTCAATAGCCTCACAGACCATTCTTGGAATGTAACGTTGTTCTTTAGCGAGGATTTTAGGTTTATCAAATCTTATATAATGATTGGGCTTGTCTATTGTATGTTCACACACTGCAGACTTCGATGTACGCCTATGTTTGATATCCGAGATGTGTTCCCTAACTCTTTTACCGATTACAATCGATTTACAATCGATTTTTTTATTTTCAAATATTTTTTTCTACAGACTTCTAGACAATAGTTTTATAGACAATAAAATTAAACTAAATCGTAATTGACAACCATAAATAATATACAGAAAAAGTATCTTACTTAGTCTCTGACTTATGATAAAACAAAAATAATAATTATAATATAGAAAAATAAGTGGAATATGGGCAGGTGGAAGGAAAAAACATCTAGGTATGGATACTCCTCACATTATATCGTTTGGATAGTGTAAATGTTTTTGAAGTGATACTTCTTTCTCGGGGTTGGAAAAAAATTTTGTGTAACATTTTTTCGTTACGCGTCACATTTTTCCGTTACGCGCCAGCTTTTTTGTATAGCTTCATCTCTTTTACACCATGTTGCTATGGAAATACTAAATAATCAAAATGACAAGTATGTGGATTACAAAACACAATTTACATTAACCAAAAATAAAATTAGCGGATTAGAGTTTTATAATTAAATAATGAATTGTAATTACATACTGGACAATACGATTTTATGGACTTGCTATCGAAACTAATAAATAAATTCAAGATTATAACATGAAGAAGAAATTATTTAATATCATTTATAAAATTTAAAATTCATTCATTGTCTGAAATAGAAGAAGTAAGAAAGAAAAGAAATACGAGTTTTGGGTGAGAAATGGAGCATTGGGCTCCTAATCTTTACAAGGTCTGTTTTGCTATACCTAGGACGAACAACAACTCGAAACAGTAGAAACCATGATAAAGAATAATTTTATTTGAAGTTAAACTTTTTTATCGGCGGATGAGAGACATTTTATAGCAATGTCAAAAATTGTAACGTTTTTCTGTTACGCGCCATCTTTATTTTTGCTTAAACTTTATCCAATTTAGCTTTAGCCATTCCTGTAAAGTTGTAATTAGTGAATCATTTTTCAAAAAATTATGTCATAAAGAAGTTTCACTTCTTACACGTGTACACTAATACACACACACTCAAATTTTTTTTAATTTACATTCTCAAGTAGTCATCGTCATATATTTTAATTCGTATTGAGCATATTCATGATAATAATAAAACGACGATACGACAAAAAAAAATTAGGACAAATATTCTGGAAACAAACCAAAGTATTGTAATAGTTACACTTCACATTTCACACTTGTTAAAGTTATAAACTAAATTAAAACTTTCAGGGCTTGTCATAAGACTTTTAAAGTAATGTCGGATATGAAGATAACGATAAGAAGATAAGTTGTGTCATGTGCCGTGTCGTGTGTCGTGTGTCGTGTGTCGTGTGTCGTGTCGTGTGTCGTGTCGTGTGTCGTGTCGTGTGTCGTGTCGTGTGTCGTGTCGTGTGTCGTGTCGTGTGTCGTGTCGTGTGTCGTGTCGTGTAGTGTGTCGTGTCGTGTGTCGTGTGTCGTGTCGTGTCGTGTCGTGTGTCGTGTCGTGTCGTGTCGTGTGTCGTGTCGTGTCGTGTGTCGTGTCATGTGTCGTGTCGTGTGTCGTGTCGTGTGTCGTGTCGTGTGTCGTGTCATGTCTTATGTCGTGTCGCGTGTCGTGTGTCGTGTCGTGTGTCGTGTGTCGTGTCGTGTGTCGTGTGTCGTGTCGTGTGTCGTGTGTCGTGTCGTGTGTCGTGTCGTGTGTCGTGTCGTGTGTCGTGTCGTGTGTCGTGTCGTGTGTCGTGTCGTGTGTCGTGTCGTGTGTCGTGTCGTGTCTTATGTCGTGTCGCGTGTCGTGTGTCTTGTCGTGTGGTGTGTCTTGTCGTGTGGTATGTCGTGTCGTGTGGTGTGCCGTGTCGTGTGGTGGTATCTCACCACTGCGTCGAACGTCGTAGATGCGATTCGTCGCATTACCGACTGTCCTGGCGAATCTCTCCAAGTTGAGGAGATTTGTCGGGGCTCCGGGGTATGGGCGCTACCTTTGGCCGAGTACCAGTCGATGCGGCGAAATCGTTGGTGGCCGCAGGAAGAGGCCTTGTGGGGTCTAGCTCGGTGAGGGTAAAGCTCCTGGCGGACAGGCCTAGGCGTTGCTTTAAGTGTAAGAAGCTCGGGCACATCTGTGCCAATTGCCCTTCCACACCACAGCACCGCCTATTTTCGGTGTGGCGTGGCGGGTCACACGTACGTACAGGCTGCACCGGAATGTTGCGGTGTGCGGTCTGTGCCGATCGAAGTCTTGGTGAGTGCGAAAGCGATCCTGTGGCGTCCCACTTAGGTAATGGGGTTGACCGTTGGTTGTTTTAGTGGGTAGCTTTAGAAATGGTAGCGTTCTCTATGCTGCCGGATATTCCCACATATCCTCGGCCATCACTATCCTGGCCGACGGGACGATGCGTAACGCATTTTTTCTAAAGTTAAAAAAAAAGGTATCACGTTTCATTTTTACTTACATTTTTTATTACTATTGTCTAAAGACAAGAATAGACTAGAGTAAGGAGACACCCGTCTTAAAAAAAGAAAATTACAATACTCTTTTTAAGTAAGTATCATTTTAAGGACAATTCCTTCTAATAATAAACTTAGTAAAAAAGTAAATATTGTATTTTAAACATGATGAATCGTGTCTTCTATCTAGTTCATGAGTAATTAGCGAATGACAGTTCTAATGAAGCGAGTCGATGAAACGCGTCATCGTCGCGGGAACAGTTCAGTCACGCAATTGCTCAAGCTTAAAATGTAAAGTAGGATAACGCAAGCTATTCAACCGTCACTCGAGCGCGCGCTTTGTATTATCCTATACTGTGCAATCACTGCGAACTGCAAAATCTGCCTTATTCATCACTTGCTGTTGTTATCAACTCTATTTTATTATCTCAATATTTTTACACATATTTATCGTTATACATATAGTTATAGATATATGAAAAAAATAACAACCAAACTAACAATCTTCTATTTGTGCCATTATATCTATTTACTCTCAGGAGTAAATGTATGAAGTCTGTTGTTATAAATCTTAATTATCTTTATGTCATTGTATAAGACTCCTTACAATATTTACTAGTTATCACAGCATATTGACAACCTTAGCATAGATAATTTTTTAGTGGTTAGGGCAACTTCATGTATTACCATTATGATCTATTTTCTTGTTTGTTTGTTATAATTGCTTTGTATTTCGTATTTAGTGATTTGCATAGATATACGTTCTTATGATAATAATCAAAACATTTGATAGTAGATGTGTATGTATATTTTTAGAACAAACAAAATGAGAATATTTATAGATAAGTTTAAAAGATATGGCCAATTGAATTTAATTTAGGCCGCGCGTACAAAGATGCTTAGAAAGACTGGCACAATTGTCACAAAGGACGGTAAACCGTCGTTCGTTAGTCGTAAAGTAAGAAAGAAAACAGTTATTTATCTGCCTAATAAGGATCAACAGAGATATTCTAAGTATTCAAAAATAAACATAAAAATTCTAGTAAAATTAAAATAAAATCTTTAATATTTATCACATCGTTTATCCCTAACATTGATGGGTTAAAATGGTGTAAAAGTATAAAATCTATGCACTATGTAAGTATAATTCAACAAATTTTATGGAAATGTTAGCTGATAGCAATGTCGGTTCTCAAACCGAGTAGATATCTACTTACACAAATAGTATGTATCAATATGAAAGTTTTATTATTGTAATATATATCCACCTCAATATATTTAAATATCTTTTATTAAAATAACTTTAAAATAATAATAACAAGTAGTTATTAGATTATTAGTTGAATTTTAAAGACAGTGAAAAAAAACAGCATTTATTTAAAGTAATCAAATAAAGAGGAAATTTCGGATCCTAAGTATATTACTTCACAGTTCTTTTGAACCATAGCTACTTTAAAAAATATTACTTTTATTTTATCCTTTATAGGGATTTTAGCTAACCCACTGCTCTTAACATTTATTTAGGAGAATGCTTATACTGAGCATCAGTTTCAAGACGAATTTATTATCATAATGTGTGGGTTTATTTTATTAAACTTACTATTGCGGGCGACCTTCTCTCTTGCCCTTTTTCACTGCTGCTCAAATTGTTAAATCATACGTCATATTTATCATAACTTAAAATATTACATATAAGTTTACCAAGGAATATTTTTTTGTTTTCCCTTGAGAATTAAAGAATTACCCTAAGTAAATCATTTTTTGGTTTAATATTTTGACTTAAATATTAAACCAAAAAATTAAGAATGGAGCTAATGACATAAAAAATGTTTATTTCTAACTATAAAGTTATATATGAGCTATAAAGTTATATAATATAATAATGTTGTAAGTAAAAACTATTTTTGTTTAATTATTTATGTAATATGTATGTAAGTAATATGTTTTGTTTAATTATTTTATGCACTAACTACTGCTTAAAATAATAAAATTGTTCTTTTACTCGTCGGTTGTCTGTTAAAGATCAGTTGCAGTGATAAGGTAGCATTTGTACCAAATGCTTTTTATTTTTCCACTAATTTGTTGTTTTTGTTTTATACCTACCTATTTGTGTACAATAAAGTATTAGAAATAAATAAAATACAATGTTAGACATGATCGCGCAATAACACACCATCTCCTTCTAGCTAAATAGCTAAATAGCGAATAGCTTTGGTGTCAGCCTGATAAAAAACCCCCGATACAAAAACAACTCTGAAAAGAATAAAAATAATATAATTATAGAAAAATAAAATGTAGCATTGTTAGCATTTCCTCATTCAACACACAATACTTTTACTTTACCAGTAAAACTAACTATTTTACATAGTTTTACTTTACCAGTAAAACTATGTTTTAAAAAGAAAATTGTTTACTGAAAACACAGCTGATAATACTTCTATAGCATCTTATATCTTCTATATCTGCTGATTATCAACAAAGTTATTTATCTAAGTCAAGTGAAGTGGAAAATGATTACCTAAACAATCGTATCATGTAATAAAACCTTTAAGCACGAAAATTTAGGTTTAAAATATTTATTTTTCCTTCCAACTAAACCTAATAAACTTCTTATTATTTATTTTGAAAACCTAAACCTGACTTTTTATAAAATCATTAGATTATGTTTAATGATTAGTTTTATTTTACAAAAAATATTATTTAAAAGAAAATGAAATACCTAACTGTCTGGGTTTTTTTTATTGTATTTTTATATAACAATAACACATAAATGTTCGTGTTCTTGCAGCTAAAGTGAGTAGTGCTTCAATGACATACATAACCGTAGTAGTTCAATGTTCATAATCGTCTTATATATAAATTCCAGCTCTAACATTATAATAGCGGCAATTGCTTGAAAAGGATTAATGATGCTAAAGCAGACCTTCATCTTGAAGTTAATAATGTTTTAAGAAAATTACTTTTATTTCATATTCTTCAGTGATTTTAGCTGACACACAGTTCGTAACATTTACTTAATAGAACTATTTATACACATCATATCTTTATACTAAGCAACAGTTGCAAAATGAATTTATTTTCTGTAAAAATGTTAGTTTAGTGACCTACTTTTGACACTCCTCACTCCCAGTGATATTGTAAAATCATATATTATCTATAATCACTTTAAATTTAATATATTTAGTATTCTAGTTAACTATTTTTTGTGCATTTCCCTGGAAATAAAAACAAATCCTAAGTGCAAATCCTATATTTTTAGTTAAATAATAAGCCAACAGCCTAAAACGTCCATAAAAATCCATTGAGAATGGAGCTGATTCAAAAAATAATAATATTTGAAACTATAAAGCAATAAGTTTAGATATGAATGGTAACATAATAAAATGTTCTTATTTGTATCTTTTCTTATTAATATGCATTTATATGTACTACTACGAATCTTTCCTTACTTTCGGAATATTCCTTAATTTAAATGTGCCTGATTTTCGTAGCGGAGTTGCACTTGCTTCCTGTGGTGACGCTGAGTTAGTTTTAGTTTCAATTCTTTTCTTTAGCCTTGTTTGATGTATTATCTTGTTTATTGTAATTTTGATAAGAAATAATAACAATTAATCCAGAACACTTCTTTATTTCTTTCTCTCCGTCTAAATGAGCTATAGTGTAATTACATACTTTAATATTTTTATTTCAATTTTCTTTAGTTATGTATTTTAGGTTTAATTAGTTACAGACATGGGATTTCATATTTTTCAAGAGCCCATAACGGACTTATACCTCCATCTCGTCTTACCGTGACCACGATTGCTACAAAGCATTCGAAAAGTCGGAGTAAATTTAAAATGTGAATTTAAAAATTTATTGATTATACGCGAGTTAAATGCATGAAAATAGTTTTATTTACAAGTTTCAAATACTTTACCAAATAAAGATATTCTAGTATCTAAATTATAATTAATATTTGAATTATTAATGAAGTTATTGTGTAATAAGTTATTATCCTAGTAATGATGTTTTGTTCTATTTGAATTGGATCGCAACTTTTTCTCCTGTAACAATTCTCTAGGCAAGCAAAGTTTAACAAAAAGTTATGAGTTGTTAATTTCATTCAGCTTACAACAATTTTTATAACAGGTAACATATGCAAACTGTGGAGTAGTATGTTTTAGCCTCCGAGTTCTCTGGAATTATTGTTATTAAGTTATTTAGAATATAATGCTCATAATATAAAATAAAACACGAGATATAATCACGATATCTGTATTATTTTTTAAGTAGCATATGTATGTTAAAAATCTGGAATAAGTATGTAAATCTAAATGTTTTTTTTTCAGCAACGAGTATCTACAACTAGATTAAGGATGAGGAAGAAGTAGGTATTATTATAGTAGTAATTACTATTATAAGAATACTATAATAAAAATGTTAGAGTAATTTGGGGAGACTTATTATATTACACTTCGTTACTTTTTTTTACAAAGTAGGTTAGGTTAGTAGCAATCAAAATATCTCGGAGACTATCCACCGCATGCCAACACAACATATAGCGAAAAGAAGGGGTTGCGGGAATGGAACTCATCCCTAGACCAAAAGTAGCAACTGGGCGATCGAGAAAAGTACCCACGAGCATTGTTTATTTTCTTATTAAAAAGTAAAATCATCTTAAGCAGGAATATTTCATCTGTGATACTCAAATTTTATCCGTTTTCAATCAGGTAAGTGTTAATCGGTTAATTTAATGGTCAGTTTTGATAGTTATAGAGAATCTGGATATAATTCTAACCGGTTTTTTATTCAATTACTTTTGCTTCAAAATATCGGGTTGGGGTTAGTTGAGCAACAATTGCTCAACTATCCCCACGATATTTTTTTTTTACCATGAGGACTTATAAAAAAAGACTACTAGAGGTTCTCATACTACTCAAGACTTAAATGAGGCTACAAAAGCTGTGAATGCAGAGGGAAAAAGTGGCTATGCCGCTGCTCAATAATTTGGAATCAAACGGATGACATTATCAAGGTTTTTAAAGCAATTAAATGAAGGCGGTGATACGTCCATGGGTTATGCAACACCGAGGCAAGTTTTTTCTGCCACGCAAGAAGACTCTTTTAAAAATACTTGTTAAAAACGGTATCAATCGTCTATGGATATTCTCCAAAAGACGTTCGTCACCTTTGAGAGTGCTGTTAAATTTGGCAATAAGGTCCACCCTCTTGGACTTTAATAAGATGGCCGAAAAAGAAGGGCTTACGTGACTCCGTTATTTCTTAAATATTTTAATTTACTTTATGTATAAGCTATGTTGAAAATAATTACACAAATATTAAAGTCTGAATCTAATACTTAAGTTAAGATAGGAACGTTGCTGTTTTGTAGACTCTGTTTTTACCTTATTGTTCCAAGAAATTCTTTACTACCTACTTTTAGATTTGATGTTTTGTCACTATAAGATTATAAATAAAAGTTAATTATAAAAATGGAAATTTATTGTAAATCTACCTAACATAGGAGCTATGATTTGGGTAAACTTTCTAAGTTCTCAACTAGCCCCATACCTCAACTTACCTCACATATGGGATACGTTGGGCATACTTGACTTTCTGCATTAAAATACATGTAGCTTCCAAATTCGACTTATTAGAAATAAATTATTATGAACACTATGCTAAGGGATAAATTACTCGTCCATCAGTATGCATCATAAGCCATTACGAATTATCGTTCAGGCACTATAACCGATTAAGTGAAAAATTGCTCAACTATCCCCGCCCTACCCTACTGCGCAAATTTGCTACATAGTCAGTAGTCACGAAGGAGTTAATTCAAATAAAGTATATAGTAAACATTAACAAAGAAGCTATTTCTTGCATAATAAAATTCCAGTGGAATAAGTTTGTTTTTTTTTCGATGTTTTGCTACTTAAAAAAAATATCGGATATAAACTTGGTTCTAAAAGCTTGTATTTCTTTACTTGTAGTTACGAGTAAGGCTAAAGAAGTCACTAGCTAAGACGGAAGTTACTACATAGTTATTTCTATAATTATATTCATATGAACCTGTAAGCTGATTAAATTAACAGAACGTTATAGACCTAGACCTAGCGTGCCGACTTGCGAGATAGATTGAGCGTGGCAGTTGTAAATCAATGTATTCGAGCAAATTTCAAATAGATATACAGATGCAACACCCAACAGAACATCATGTTATTACTACATATTTGTATCGTCAAACTTAGGCTAATTTTAAAACAATATTAAATTGTATGTTGTTTTTTTTTTTTGCAAAATGTGTGTAAATATTATTAAATGTAACAAACAAGTCGGAAACTTTCCGTTTACCATTAATTTTACATCCAAATACGCAGCATCTCATCATTTTACAATAGAATTCCATTTTATAACAATTTTGAAATTAAACAAAAAATAACACTACATATATTGTTCACAAAGGGCTCAATCACTTAAAAACCTATTAAAATTTAGTTCTCACATAGGTGTGCGAAACCAACGAAGATACCGCCAAATAAATTAAACAAAAAAATATATCGTTTTCTTACTTCATTAAAAATGATATATTTTATTCATTTTTGTGTAATTGCAAAGGAAAATAAACAGTAGTTTATAAAAAATATGTCTACGTAGTAATTACTAATACCAATTGATCGGTGGTCTGAAAACTAAAAACAAAAATGTATGTGTAAATCACCAGACAGCACTAATATATAAAAATATCTTTGAAAATGGTAAGTAATGTATAATTTAAAACATTTTTATAATAATATTGATAACATTATATTATGAACTTAAATAGGCGCAAATTAAACACAGCCATCAAAGTTCCATTTAGATTTTTATATCTTTATCCATCTAAAAATAAATACAAAACTTCCTTCCCTTTTAAATACCGATATCTATAAACTAAACAAGTGTAGGTAAGTTGTTAATTACGGACAAATGACTGTGTGACTTGAACTAAACGTACATACTGATGAGGCTTCAGCTATTGTCCTAGGGTCTTCAAATCTTTTAGTAAATAGGACATATAAATAATAGGTAGTATATAATAAATATTAAATCTTCATTATTTATTACTTTTTAGTTTTAAAGTCGGTTTTTTTAACGTAGTTATTTTTATTTAATACTTTTTAGTTCATTGCTACATTATCAATTAGACATGGGTAGACCTACAAAAGGTGCTGCGCGCCTTAAAAAAATATAGATCTCAAGAAAAGGGAACGGATAAAAGTAGTCTTCTCCGTAAAAAATCTCTTTGAAACACAATTTCACGTTCTTGTGCGACTATTAAAGACTTCACATATCCAAAACAACAGATGTCATTAGTCACAGCA
Organism: Napeogenes sylphis; assembly: GCA_959347405.1. Classification (NCBI taxonomy): domain Eukaryota; kingdom Metazoa; phylum Arthropoda; class Insecta; order Lepidoptera; family Nymphalidae; genus Napeogenes; species Napeogenes sylphis. The sequence continues at coordinate 24,303,126 of OY365783.1, forward strand.
CATTTTGATTTCCTTCCGTAGGACTTGGACAAAATTTGGACTAAAATGCTCATAAAATAAAAACTAATGGGCCTACTTGAATTTAATTTTTATGGGACAAAAAAAAATCATACCTGCCAAATTGAGAACCTCCTTTTTGAAGAAGTCGGTTAAAAAGAGATTGACTTGCAAAGATTTTCAGTTATATACATGGTCAAATTTCATTTATTCATTTATTAGCACTATGCTTTTATTATGTTTAAATAGTTTTAATGTGTTTGTTTCAACTGTATAACATTATATATAAATATAAAGATAAACATTTAAACATCAAATAGAGAGTGAGTTGTGAATATTCAAATGTCCGGCAATGTAAAGTCTTATTGCAAATGTTAGTTATTTGTAATGTAAATATACTAAAAGCTTTTGCGCACATTTCCGACATATTACAAGTATGTTCAGTTGAATTAAGTGCGTTTCTATCTCTTTTCATAAAATATTTCATTAAAATAAAATATTTTTTAATTTAATTACCTGGTTTATAATTTAAATACATTATTTAATGTGTTTTATTTTACTGGATGGAGTTTTTACAAACTGCAGATATTTAATTCTATCCTTTTTTTGTGTTCAATAACAATACAAAATCATTTAGTTGTGGTGTTACTGAATGTGAAACTAATACTAAAATTATAGGTGCAACTAATACTAAAATTATATGTGCAACTAATACTAAAATTATATGTGCAACTAATACTATAAGGAAGACTCCATACTTGCAATATGTTGAACTTGTGTGCTGTGGCCATTTCGTCAGAGGCAAGTTTCTTAGTGGAATTGTTATAAAGTTGCGAAGCTTTAATTAAACTGCTTCTCAAGCACTCTTATGAATATTGGCCAATTTGGATTTCGTAAGATGTTCTAGTAGTTTTACGAATTACGTTAAAAATGTTGTATATTATAAATGCAATTCATAACCGAGTATTAATTAGATATCGAATAGTATAGTAAGTAGAATTTATGTTCAATGTACAATATTCTATGATTTATAACAATAATGTTCTAATATTCTATGTTCTAAATTCAATGCAGCGAGAACTAAGTTTGTAGTATTCCCATACATAAATAATTAAATACTATAATTTTACCTAATTGCTGCCACTAATTTAATTGTTATCAACAGGAAATTGAATAGCTTTTTTTTATTATTACTGGTTTTTTTTTATTATTTTAATTTTTATTGGTATGCAATAAAAAATATTATTATAATTAGCATTTGTGACAGAGGGCAAAATGAAGTATGGTAAGAAAATACTAATACTCAACTTACATTAAGTTGAAATACTCAACTTACATTAAGTTGAGAATATAAAATATATAATTTACTATAAAAACCTCATTTCTCCCCGAAAATTCATAGTTTACTTGTTTTAAAATAAAAATACAAAGGAAAATATCATTTACCCTTTAAAAAACACAATTCATTCAGAATTATTTTCTCGGACATAAATTTAACAAGACAATGATAAGGATTAAAGGTACATTAACAAAAGGAAGTAAAAATGAATAAACTATTGACAAAACAATTTTTTAAGGTTGCGGTATTACGAACAAAGATGTATTCATTAGATGTGTCAGTTTTACGAATATACTTTCGTCCGCTGCGTAATCAAAACATGCTAGTAGTTCTATGAAGATCAGAACGCGATTAACAAGATGGTGAGCAAATATGACGGTAGTAAATATTATTGTCCCCAGTGGCGCGAAGCTCAGTAGTACCCCGCTTAGACATGGTACCTTGATGAATTAGGCATTCTATATAAATAAACTACTCAGGCTTAATTTGTTATATTTTTTAATATTTGTAACTGTTCAGAATAAAAAACATTAAAATAATGGAAGATGTCACAACTAAAATGTATACCATAGCTTTATTTTTTATATTTCATTTCCGCAAAATACATTCAGACTAGCACTTCAATAAATTGTTCAAGGAATCGGCGAATTCTGTTTTCGCATTTTCATGTTTCAGGATAATATTATTTGGCAATAATAATAAACTCTCATTAAATGTATATATACCTAATATATTTCAAATAACATCTAATATATTTGATGTTAATTTATTGAACACTTTATAAAATATAATATTACTAAAAAATATATGAGAACAATCATGAATATTATCTCCAGAATCGAATCCCTTGGGGCTGATTGATAGTCAAATTACTTTCAAATTCATTAAGGATAATTGACAGTGTTGAGAAACATTATTTTGTCCTAGATTTAAAATAAAAATAAATGTCATTTTTTACTCAGATTTACTATAGTAATATATAATAAAGTAAAATAATTGCAATAAAAAAAAGCTTACGAACTGAAATAATGTACATTGTGTACACAAAACACTCGCTTTCATTGGGAGGATGATAATTGTATTTAATCACGAATTTCTTAATGTCCTATACAACGTCTATTACTTTGCAGTAGAAATAACATAACGTTGAAAAGAGGTCACCCCCGAAATAAATATAATAGTTGTATTTTTACATTTTATTTCCGCAAAATACATTCAAACCAGTGCAGCACTTTAATTAAGTGCTCAAGAATCGGCGAATCCCTCTTTCTTTTTTTAATTTTGAGAATAATATTATTTTTATATATTAAATCAAATACATTTTACAAAGTACCTAGTATTTTATTAAGGTTGAAAAATCACATCTTATGTACTGGTTTAACTAACCAAACTATTATAAAAAGTAGAATATGAAAAAAATATTGAATATAATCTCCCAAAGTGCGAATCTTTTGGGGCTAATCGATCTGCAAATTACTTACAGATACTTGCTATAGGATAATATAACTATTTAGAGATAAATATACGCCAGATAAAAAAAAAAGGTGTGGGAATCGAGTTTAATTTCTTCAGCGCAACAATCCTATTTGTTAACCTAACCCATAAGTTGAGCTTGTCATTTTCCAAAATATATTTTTAAATAACTTTCCCATCTTTTTTAAGTCACGAAATAAGAACGATTCCTTAAAGTATATTAATAAACAACTATATCATAATTTTCTTGGCAAACAAAGGTTAGCAAAAAATTTTCATCTGGTAATTTCATATGATTCATATGATATGGTTCTTTGAAAATATCTGTGTACCATATGCAAATTATGGAGTAAGAAATTTATGCTTACAAATATTCTTGAATAACAGTCCTTTAGTTACTTAGAAAGTTATGTTTCGAATGTTTAAATTAAATATAACACATCCACGTTATATTTCAAATAGCTTTGTAAAGTATTTTAAAAAATCTAAATAAAGTAAATCTATATTCTTATTCATATATATAATATGTAGATACAACTAGAATAAGGATTTAATTATATTGAATACAATGAGATATATATTTATGAATTTAAAAATACTGTAATAAGAATTGAATTATTCTGTTAATAACTTAAACTTTATTATAATTTTATATTAAGGCGATTCACTATGATTAATTGTTCGATCTTCTACTACTGTAATTTTATACTCTTTGTCATTAAAAATTATTTTCTAGTTTTTAGTTCGGTTAGCAATAAAAGCGTGTTTTTTTAGTTTTTTAAACTATTCTTTATTTTTTATTTTTTTTTTTTTTTTATTTTTTTTTTTTATTTTTTTTTTGGGAAACTTTTATCAAATTATTGCATTGTCATCGGTCCTTGATACGTGTGCAAAGTTTCAATTTAATCGGATCGCTGGAACCTGGTGAAAATTAAGCTCGAAGATTCCGTTACATTCATACATACATACATACATACATACAACCCAAGCTAATAAAAGCGTATTAATTACATTCATACATACATACATACATACATACAACCCAAGCTAATAAAAGCGTATTAAAAACTGGAATCTGGTTTTAACATCAAATACAATTTAGCACCCTCTCAATTGTATACAAAAATAAAAAAAACATTCAAATCGTTCCAGCAAAACTCTGTATTCGTCTTAGGTTAAAAAAGTTGGATTTAGAAAATATATATTTTTTATATTAATAGGAGGGTAAACGAGCCTACAGGTCACTTGATACTTGCACAAGAGCGTTGCCGGCGATTGAGGAAGGAGTAGGTGCTCTTTTTTAATACATCCATTTCATATCGATCACCGATGGAGGTTCATTCTATATCTTGGTAATTCAGGGTAGAAATCATCGTTGGCAAAAAATGTACTGACTGTGTTCGAAAAGGCTGTCGAAGAAGTTTCCTATTGCCATATGAAAAATATTCTTTGAAACTTGGTTACAATGTATCAAAATAATTAATGAAAAGTTTTATTATATATATATTATATATTATATATTATATATTATATATAGAAAAAATATATTTTGTAGTTAAAGAGAGATATTTAAATACATTTAATGACTTGAAAAGTAAAATAAGCAACACAATCAAAGATTTATTCAGATTAATTCTTATGCTTTTTAAATTAATTATAAATACCTATATCTGTTAACGATATATGAGTAACTATGGTAACTGGATTGGTGTAGAATTCCAGTTATTTTTATATTATCAGATAATATCAGTTGTACTTGTTCGAATAAATTGGAATTTAATCGAACCTACGTAATACTTATTCCAAAATACATTTCAATTCGTTAATTACAGACAGAGGATTCAAATCAGCTAGTCAGATTTAAACTAACCTTACATACTAATGATGCCTCGATTATTAAAATTCGAAAACCATTGCATTAAACAGTTGTTTTTGTTAAAATTAAAATAAAAACTTTTTTATTGAATAATACAAAAGCAATATAAGATAAGATATGAAAAGAAATTAGAAAGGAAAACTTAACAAAGTTGGTCCAGCAACATAAGACGTGAATATGTTTTACTTTTTCTATTAATTCTCTTTGACAGACGTTCACTAATGATAGCGCTCGATCTAATTGAACCATTTTTGCCGGTTTCTTTAGCTTGACAGACGCTTTTTAACGTTGTCGACTTATGATAATCAATCATTTCTCTTTTTTATGAGATGATGGGGATACAATAACACCAACGTTCATGTCCTTCAAATAGTTGAGGCATTTTTTTAAATTATCTTTCTGTAAATAAACAAAACCATCTTCATTTATTCAATTTGTTTAAATTGCTATTGTAAATAATCCAATTACTTGATAAATTGGAAAATCTTAAATTTTTAAAATAAACTAATTGTATTTAGGTTTTTTTTAAACCTCAATCAAAATCTTTGTTGAGTCTATATTAATCTTAAAATTTATATAAATATGAAAGGAAAAATAAACCGATACGGGCAGGGATTCGAACCCGCGACTCCTGGAAAACCGTCCCGTCGCTCTACCAACTGAGCTACCGTATCGCTATCCACCTGCGTGAATTAAGCACAATTAATTAGTACAATTAATTTGCTCGTATTCATTTAAGTGCTTAATTATAATTATTTGTTTAAGGCTTGGCACCGACTTCAAACCTATTAGTAAATAGGACATATAAATAATAGGTATTATATAATAAATATTCAATCTTCATTATTTTTTACTTTTTAGTTTCAGAGTCGGCTTTTTTCAACGTAGTTATTTTTATTTAATACTTTTTAGTTTATTGCTACATTATCAATTAGCCATGGAAAGACCTACAAAAGGTGTTGCACGTCTTAAAAAATACAGATCTTAAGAAAAGGGAACGGATAAAAGTAGTCGTCTCCGTAAAAATACTCTTCGAAACACAATTTCACGTTCTTGTGAGACTATTAAAGATCGTGAAAAACGTTAGTTGGCCATAAAGGCATTTATGAAATCACGATTACGTCAAGAAACTCTTGATCAACATAATTCTAGACTCTATAAGATCCAAGAGCGTCTTGCGAATAAATATTTTGAGCAGAGAGCTAATAGACTTGGCCTCATTAATGGGCGTCTGGCCAACGAGTCAGCTAAACAAAGGACTCATAGACTTGGTCTTATTAATAAGCGTTTTGAGATCGAATCGACTGAGCAGAGGGCTCATAGATTAGAAGTGATACGAAACCGTACAGCAACCGAGTCTGTTCAGCATCGTGAGAATCGGCTAGCAGCAGTGCATCAGACTTCACAAAGACTTCGTTTAATGAATAAGCGTAATTTTATAACCAGCATAAATCAATTCCTTTCGGAGGAGCTTATACGCTAAAACTTGGACAAAAATGCACATAAAACAAAAACTAAGGGCCTACTTGAATTAAATTTTTATGGGACCAATTCGAAACTATTCCGCATCAAACAAAAAAAGAATTACGTAAATCGGTTCATAAACCTTGGAAATATCGGTGTACTGACATAAAAAAAAACTTTTTTATGTATATATACCGGCCGCATTGAGAACCTCCTCCTTTTTTAAGACGGTTTTTTAACCATGATGATAGTTTTGTATTAGGCTTTTGCCTGTGATGATAGTTAGAATTCTAAATGAGAATATAACATGTATATCGGACGCAACGACGATTTAAATTATTAAAATAATTAAACCTAATCGATTAAACATAAGTTGTTTATTCATCTATGAATGATTCTGAGTTCATTACAATGTAAATTGTAGAATGTGTTTTAAATTGTTAACCTTAATTGTTGAACATGTGCTATTTTCAATATAAATATGCCCGCGTTGTTCGAAGACAGCATTTTTGCTGCAATCTTCAGACAGTGCCGACCTCTCTGGGGCAATACCTCGCTGGCCTCATAATAAACGGAGCAATTAAAAAATATTGAAAAGTTTCTTTTTTTGTATCTAATAAAGCGCCAAATTTCTTGGCCAAATTGAATACCATCAGAACCTTAATACGGTCAGTACTTACAGGTTATGTTATTATCTAAACATCAAGATAACTTTGAAATGAGGAGGAGAAAAATAATTCTGTTGGCTGATACAAAAGGAACATTTATCGCTAAATACTTCTATGTTTTTGGCAAAGCACTTAAAAGTGCCAGATTTTTTAGTGTACTTGACTAAATTTATATAAATATAGAATGAAAAATAAACCGATACGGGCAGGGATTCGAACCCGCGACTACTGGGAAACCGTCCCGTCGCTCTACCAACTGAGCTACCGTATCGCTGTCCATCTCGGTGAATTAGGCATTCTATATTATGTGATCGTCTTTATCGGGACGGTGGTGACATCTAATAGGTTTCTTTCGAAAATCCTAACCAATGTTTCTAACTTTGCAGTATAGATAAACATTGAAAAGATGCCACTACCGAAATTGATGTTTGAAAATATCTATAAACATGTATAGCCATGTTAAGCTTATTTAAATTTATATAAATATAGAATGAAAAATAAACCGATACGGGCAGGGATTCGAACCCGCGACTACTGGGAAACCGTCCCGTCGCTCTCAACTGAGCTACCGTATCGCTTTCCGTCTCGGTGAATTAGGCATTCTATATGTGATCGTCTTTATCGGGACGGTGGTGACATCTATTAGGTTTCTTTCGAAACTAGTAGATGATGTATGTTAGAAATGTACTTGACTACATTTATTACTAGTTAATCAGTTAAGATTTTCTATTTAGGTATAAAATTACGTATATAGGTATAATAAGAGAAATCTATTTGATATTTACAATGATGAAGAGTTTCAAGTAAAACATCGGTTTTCCAAAAACGGTTTCTTATTTTTAAATCGATTGTTTGGTGGTGAAATAACAGTGGATAAACAGGTTTCAGCTTTTTCTTTTATTATTATTATATAATCTAGGGCAATGTTTGACTACATTCTATCTGATGGTAAGTGGAATATAGTCTTAGATGGTAAGGCGCATTACCCTAGCAACCTATTCACTCTTCTCTTGAATGTGTTGAATCCACAAAGCTTCCTTGGAAAACACCAAAATGTAAATTGTAGTTTCAGCAGTGCTAATACAGCAATATTATAATTGTAATTGAAATAAATATATGAGATATTAAACTATCTATTTTTTATTTCTTATTAGAAAATTACAATAAATCTAAAAACGGAATTCTTGTATTGTAGAATAATATTAGTAGGTAGGTACTATACAAAACATCAAAGTAAATGTTAGTAGAATGTTTTAATTAGAGGTACTTCTCAAAAATGTTATTAAATTCATTCTCACAACACAATCCCTAGTACCTGTCATAAATGCAGTTGCAAGAATTTTTTCTATTGTACAAAACATATTTTACTGTAATGTGGATTAGTTTATACATTAATATAATAGTATTAAAAATTTATCTTCACTTTCTTTCGTACATACTGTACTTTAATTAACTTACAGTAGTCTGTAAACGTTAGGAATAGGAAAATGCACTTTCCCCAGTGGAAAATTCTTCACTGTCAACAGAGCTTGCCATGATCTCTAAAACTGACTATAAATCATGGTCTGACTATAATCAATGGTAACCACGGATGCCACAAGCTCGGCTAGCATCGGAGCTACGAATGCCGGTACTGCCTCACAATAACGCAGATAGTGCACATCTGGTAACCTCAAGCCACTATAAACGACACCCTCAAGCAAGAAGTCCCCCTGTCGAGGCCCATCGTAGGCCGTTTTTTCTTCAGATTCAACTCGGACCATTCGGCGCACGGCAACGTCAAATCTGTCATGTAAATCCCGCGCATCCCAGACTCGAGCCTCAGTACGTGCACATTTCCACGTGCGATTTCAAGAGCGACTCGCTACTATTTTATTTATTATTAGGCATGTTGTTTAACATACTTTACTAACGCTTAGTTTGATAGTCGTCACCATCTTAAAGTATTCAAAAACTAATAAAAAAATTAAAAAATCCCGATATAAAAACACTAAAAAGGATCTAAAAAGAATAAAAATAATATTATAATGTACTTATTTAAGTACTTGCGTTGTTGTTGACGATGGTGTCTATTTTACAAAGTTTTTGGATCCAATGAATGAGAACTTGGCCTATACGATAACTTGTTTAAGTATAAAATATCGCTATTGTAAAAGAACCATTTACCTGCACCAATGAATGCTTAATATCTTGGAGACAACTGCTTTTATTCCGACCAAACATAACTAAGACCCATCTTGATTAAGAAGGCTTTTGATTAAAATGGCAATCGAATCATTATGTCCTATATGTGCAAAAGAACATTCCGTTCACTGTTTACATTAAAAAGATTAGAACGTACTTTTCTAAATTGAAGTTACAACCACAAGATACTATTTCTTATTACTTACATGAAGAATACAATTCATATTTAAACGTAAACTACTTTGTAAATAATAATAACTCTTGTAATTTGGGTCTAGGCATTAAAGGTGTTGGTTAGGTTTTTATGAATTAACACGTGATGATTTCGGGCATTATCCTCAGGAACCACTTTGCGACTTGTGACCTACACAAGTCTCTTACAGTTCGTCTCAATAGGTACAATACACGTGTATGTATGGCAATGCACTTTTATAATTATAAAAAGGTCTACTTATATAATAACTTCGACGCATATGTTTCACTATAGGTAAAGTTAATTTCTCATCTATCTTATACATATAATAAAATTGTCACTGATGGATTTCTGTACTTGGAATATGTTTAAAAAAACATAATGGGGGCCTTTATATAAGCAAGAGAACTCAAAAAAAAAGTTTTTCATTTTGTCTCTTTTTCTCTATATCTGTATATCTGCATGTCTGTATGTTTGTGCACGCTAATCTCAGAAAAAGTTTAACTAATTTGAATGCAGTTTTCAGAAATATATTGTAGTAGTCTTCACTTAACATTTAGTGTTTATTTCATATAAATTGGTTAGGAAATAAAAAAGTTATTTCAATTGATGTCAAGCACCATGCAAATCTTTTTCTATATATGTAACAAATCTGTAGAGGAGTAGTTTCTGTACATTGAAAATATAAAAAATATATATATAACCAGGATGCGAACGTATAATTTACACAATATTTTTCTAACATTTTTGAATTCTTTGTCTGTTTATCTATTTTTCTTTCAGTTGTGCACGCAACACGAAAAAATATGTTTCCAATGTAAATAACTAATTGTATTCCAATGTAAATAAGGATTGATAGTACATACTGGTGGTACATATTGATAGTTTATAATGATAGTACATATTGATAATACATAGTGATAGTACATAGTGATAGTACATAGCGATAGTACATATTGATAGTATATAATGATAGTACATATTGATAATATATAGTGATAGTATATATTGTTAATATATATTGATAGTAGGTACATATCGATAGTACATGACGATAGTACGTATTGATAGTGCATATTGATAGTACAAATTGATGGTACATATTAGTAGTATATATTGATAGTACATTTTGATGGTACATATTGATAGTATATAATGATAGTATATATTTATAGTATATACTGATAGTACATATTGATAGTATTTACTGATAGTAAATATTGAAAGTATAAATTGATAGTACATATTGATATTACATATTGATCGTATATATTTTTGATAGTCCACCCGATATAATAATCAATTTTCCAATAAAAAAATACATAATAGGTCTACCTACTCATTAAAAAAATATTTGTGATTAAAAATAAAAAATATAAAAAAAATATAAAAATAAACTAGAAATACTCCACGCAAAAAATACTTGACGTAGTTAGATGAAACTTTGAAGAGGTACATTTTATAGAAATCGGACTCTATGCGTACGAAGTCGCATTCTCAGCTAGTGATGTAATATAATTGCGGATAATATAATAAATTTCTTGTAAAATATATACTATACTAGCTAACCCAGAGAACTTGTTACCGCCATATTTTATTGTTTTCTATTCGCAACTGAGGAAGTTAAACCCTTCCGGTAAAGTATTATAATATAATTATGTGATGTAATAATATTTACATATATTTATTTTAAGTAAGAGAGTTCTAAACACTAAAACAGAAAAGTTTAAAAAAAAGTAATAATAATTTCGACGAATTGCATTAACTCAGCAACAGGACAAACATCGTGACACTCGAATTATATGTAATAAAACTGAAAAATAAAGTATCCTAGCATTTAGGTAAGTTGGAACAAAACGCACATATCAACATATTTTTGAATCTAACCAGCAACTACACTTAACGTACATGTTAGAATCTTTTTATGACAAACAAACAATGAAATGGTAAAAAATTTCGACCGAATATTTGATTTTATGAAACCGAAGAGTATTCGGTATTCGGATATTCAGCAAAACTACTTTTCGGCGCATCTTTTATAATAATATCAGAACAAATTTCACACATTGATCTAGCCCCTAAGTAAGCATATGATTTGATTGTGTTAAAGGGGTTAGACAACGATACAACCAAATTTAACTAAAAAAGACGAAAAAGTTACAGCTAGTGTAAAAATACACTGGATTGGGATTTGAAGAGAAAGGTCTTTGAACACGATAGATCAAAATTATCTGTTGAACACTAACCTAATGCAGTCAACCGATACAACGCCATCTGTTAGACTTGTTTGGATCTAACAGATTATTGTATACAAATAATTTGTAATAAAATAATATTGCGACTCAAAATTGAGATGTAAGTTATCCTATCTCTCAAGTTGGACCAAACTGCACACGGTGTGCAATTTTTTTTAAAATTGCATAAGTAGTTTAGGACTCCATTAGACTACACGATTCGATATTTCGCGCTTTGTCAACTTACTTGCATTTTAATTTATTCCTTTAGTAAACAGTCCCCAGAGGCAACGAATTCTGTACAGTAGTACAGGAAGGTTTTTATGTTTATTTTACTATGAATTATAAATAAAAAAAGGTAAAGTTGTACCTAAATTATAAATATTTGCTAATAATTTCTCTAATTACTTTAATATCTAATTTCAATTTTTAATCTGCTTACGTTTTCAGAAATTATGGTTGATTGGTGACCAGTTGTTCGGTTAATTGACGGACATTTTTCATATAAGAGAAGAAAATTACAGAAAATAAATTGCTATGTATTACAGTTAAATTAAATTTTAGAAATTAATGTTGTACGAGTAATTTTGTAGCCTAGATCCGTTATATTAGTATTATATAATTCAATAATTTAGGAATTTAGGTTTTCACTTTAGGTTTGGTACCCAATAAACAGTAATTATATTTTTTAGGTAATAACATATTATTTTTAATTTTTTTTTTCCTCTTTGATTTATCTGCAATCAGTGCTTTTACTTTTAGCAGATGTGAAAAGGGTGATGTAGTCGCTTTCAGAGTATGTCCTCCAGTGAGAACATCTCGATCGATCTGAGAGGTAAGACTTCATCAATTTCACGTAACTGTGGGGAAGTTAGGTCTTTATTTTGTAGAGTAGACCTTTGTGCCACAATTAATCAAATGCCTGCTGTATGTCCTGAAATGCTGAGCGGCAGTAGTCCTTTTCTTCTAAGCTTTGTCTTATCTTGTCACACACCCTGTGAACTTGTTCAAAAGTGGAGTGCTGAGATCTGAAACTAAACTGATGTGATGTTATTATGTTATCTTCATCAAGTATTGGTTTGATTCTGCATAGAAGAAGTTTTTCAAAGACCTTTGATAATACTGGGAGCAAGGTAATTGGTCTATACGAGGAGACTTCATGAAGTGATTTTCCAGCTTTGTGTATCATGAGAATCTGCGATACTTTCCACGACTGTGGAAATTGTTGAACTCTCAAAATAACATTGAACAATGTTTTAGAAACACCACTGCCTTTCTGGGTAGTTGTTGCAATACTTCCTTTGTAATGAGGTCAAAGCCAGGTGCCTGATAATCCTGGAGCAAAATTGAGTACACAAACTGTACGGTCTCACTGTCATTTCTAGGATTAGGGATAAAGCCAGGTGACAGGTGATCGGAAAAAGAATCTGCTTTTTCTTGAGAAGTCCTTGCCCAACCCTTGTCGTACCTCAAAGGGGCAATTGTTGGCTGCGGCCTGTCGTAGTTTTTGGTAAACTTCCACAGCGAGTAGAGATGTCCGTAGGAGTGCTCAGTCAACAGTATTCTTGGATTAGTCTTGTAACGTATCCTGTCGCGTCATCTCTGATATTAGCTGTCTTCAAAATCATCTTCATTTGTATATTGTGTGTTATGTACTGCCCAAACGATTTCCAGTCAGTACTTTTGTTATAGAGAGTAATGGGATACGTTTTTTTTTTTTTTTTTTTTTATTTATTTATGTACCAGGTTAAGTGATAAAAAACAATGCAAAAGGAAAACTAAAAATACATAGGATAAACTTATCTCTAATAAGAGATCTCTACCAGCTACCCGTGAGAGTGACACAGTTAATTTTAATGGGCAGAAATAGGTACACACTACATATATGATAAAATTGGATACAAATATAGATTTTAAAGAACATAAAATAAATATATAAATACATATTCCCATATATATATATATATATATAAATATATATATACATAAATACAAATAAATATATAAATATATATGTTTATAATTGGGAGAGGTAATAAAGCTTTAGTCTTTGTTTGAAAGATAATGTAGATGGGCTATTTTGAATATGATATGGTAGAGTATTCCATAAACGTGCTGCATGTATGGTAAACGATTTAGAAAATAAAGAGGAATTATAGTAAGGCACATTGAAGGTTTTAGCTGTAACACAGGAACGTTTAGGACGCCTGCTTGGTAATGATAAATGGAATCTTTCGTACAAGTAAGAGGGAGCTAAATTTGCAAGGATGTTGTACAGCGTGGTTAAAACATGCATATTCCGGCGAAGGCGAATTGGGAGCTACTTAAGTTGACGTCTAAAGTCTGTAATGTGATCAAACTTGCGCAATCCGAAAATAAAGCGGATGCACAAGTTTTGAAGGCGGTCTAATTTATTGAGCAGCTCCTCATTAGCATCCAGGTAGCAAACGTCGGCATAGTCGAGAAGAGGAAGTAAGAGGGAGTTGGCTAACAAAATTTTGCATTTCAAGGGAAGGAAATTCTGCAGACGCTTGAGCGAGTGGATTGAAAAATGCACTCGACGACTCAATTCATTGACTTGCGTAGTCCACGATAAGTGTTTATCTATCGTCAGTCCCAAATTTTTTACAACATCAGAAAAAGGAATAACAGAATTATTATACATCACGTTAGAGAGCTGGTTAAGATCTACTTTATTACGAAAATATTTACTACCAATAAGAATGGCTTGAGACTTTTTAGTATTAACTATTAGGCCAAATGACTCAGTCCATTCTTTAATTAAATTAAGGTCCTTGTTTATATCCTTAATGGTAACATCGATGTCTTTTAAAGAGGTATGTCTGTAAAGTTGTAAATCGTCTGCGTAGAGATGGAAGTGAGAAGATATTATTTTGGTCAATTCATTAATAAAAATGGAAAAGAGTAAGGGAGATAAAACGCCGCCCTGAGGGACGCCGGCAGAGAGAACAGCCCAATCAGATTGTGAGTCATCAGAGCATGTTATCTGACGACGACCGTACAGGTAACTATGAAACCAGTTAATCACGGGTGGAGATATGTTAAGACTGCGAAGAACACCAAGCAATATGTCGAAATCTACTGAATTAAAAGCATTGCTGAAGTCAAGAAGGACAAGAACAGTTAGTCTATGATTATCCATAGCAAACCTAATGTCTTCTGTGACTTTCAGCAAAGCTGTTGTTGTACTATGAGTGGTGCGGAAACCCGACTGAAAAGGACTAAGGAGGTTATTATGATTTAGGAAACTTGATAATTGTTTAAATACTGCTTTTTCAAGGACTTTAGATAGGAAAGGTAAAATAGAAATTGGACGAAACTGTGAGGGAGAACTAGGATTACTTATTTTAGGTAGTGGCATGACATATGCATATTTCCAGATTGATGGAAAGGAATTGGATGTTAATGAGAAGTTAAGGATATGTGTTATAACAACCAATAAAATGTCGAGAATAGGAACTAACATGTCAGGGCTAACATTATCGCTACCCATTGCTTTAGAACTTATGTTCAAAATTGCTGCCTTAGCCTATTGCTCCGTGATTTTTGTAAAAGAAAAGCTGTCACAGATAGGTGAGGTGGTCGTATTTAATTTATTTAAGATTGTGGTTTTTAACGAATCTGGGAGGTTAGATGATGAAGATGAAAAAAAATTATTGAGTGCTAATAAATGGTTAGAAGTGGGCTGAGACTTGCCTACACCTAGTGACTTGAATAGACTCCACAATTGTGGAGGCGTAGAATTATTAGCACAGGAGTAAATATAGCGGCGTTTAGCATCTCTACACATTCTATTACAACGATTTCGTAACTTCTTATATAAGGCAAAACGTTCATCAGAAGGGTTCTTCTTAAAACCTGACTTGGCTTTATTACGTTTTGTCATCATTCTTTTTATTTCAGCAGTAAGCCAGGGTGCAGGAAAATGTTTGACTTTAATTTTTTTGAAAGGTGCGTAAGTGTCATACAATTTAATAATAGAAGTGTTAAAAATATCAACCTTGGTGTCTACATTCAAAGCTATAAATAATTTAGACCAATCAATTAGTGCAGCATCGTGGCGCAAGAGCTCCCAATTAATAGCTTTAAAGTTGCGTCGCAGAATTACCTTACCCTTGCGTTTAGGGGTAGAAAGATTGTACTGAAGAAATAAAAGATCGTGATAGGAAAACGGTGCAGTAAGCTGCCCATGTGCTAGAGCGTTTTGGGGGTTTGATACCATAATTAGGTCGATTAGGGACGGTTCAGCATTGGGTGAAAAATGAGTTTCAGAAAGAGGGAGAATAGAAACATTATAAGAATCAAGTAAAGATGTTAGTTTCTTAGATCTATAATTGTTTTTGATTAGACACGTATTAAGGTCGCCCATGATAATAATATGATCGTAAGAGGGAGAAAAAGAATCAAGGAGAATATCAAAATTATTAAAATAATCAACTGTGGGAGAGGGGCTGTATAAAACGCCAAGGAGCATTTTATTATGTTGAAGTACGACCTCAAGGAAAAGATATTCCAAGTTGCCGCAATTTGTAGAAGGAGATAGACTGACGGTCTGAAAGGATATGTTGTCTTTCAGATAGATACACACCCCACCGCCCCTTTTTTCAAGACGATCATTTCGTATCAAGGTAAAATTAGGCAGACAGTAAAGAGAGGAAAGCAGAGGCGGCTTAAGCCACGATTCGGAAACAAGAATACAGTCGACTTGCACGCTACTAAAAGTTGCTAAGATATCAGAATAGTGGGCCGGAATACTTTGTGCGTTTATATGAGCGATGTTAAAGGTGTCAGATTGATTAGAGAAAATAGATTTAAGCCTGGCATCAAGTAAATTAAAATCATTATCTGACAGAGGGTCACTAGTACAGCTCATAAAGCCGTTAGAGGAAGGAGAAGATAAGCCACTATTATCAAAATCTAAATCTGAGTTAGACATAATGGAAATGTTAAATAAGATATATAAATATATTATAACTAAAAAAAAAAAAAAAAATGAATAAATATGAAATATTTTTTTTAAAAATAACTATGTAAAATACAAAATATATATATCATTCTACACTCACTGGCGTAGTGGGAAAGCATCTTTACAAATGAATGGAAAATAATCACAGAAAATTAACACAATGACATTAGAAATTATAACAAATATAACTGATCCGGTTTTTGAACGCATATCGATTGACAGTTAATGTTCGTGACTCTTACCATTCACTAGTCAAGCAAAGTTAAATAGTGTTGTCAATTGTCAAAATGACAGTTACATTTCTAAATAAAATATAAAGTACACACAAATTATTTAGCAATGCATAGATATTACACAATAATGGGTAAAGTTAAAAGTGAAAATAATAAGAAAACACGACTAATAATATAACTGCAAACCGGACAAATAAAACTAATTTAAATAGAATAGCCAAGAATGTATGGTGATTACAGAGAATAATATCAAATAAATAATCACTTAGCTACAGTTTTGGGAACGCGCCGAAGTCTTGTAGATCTTTGCTCTTCAGTATTTTGGAGTGAAGGAAATGCTTTTATTAAAACTAGTAGTTCCCTCATGGATTCAGCTTTCTTCCGGGTTTTATCAGGCAGAGCAATAACGATAGCATCCTCCGTTGTCCATGAGTTTTTAATACCAAAGTGCCTTCTGGCCTCAATAAATACTGCCTGCCTAGGTTTTGTTAAAAACTCCGATATGATGACTCCAGAGCCTTTTAAGGCAGTCTTAGCATTCCAAACTTCAGATCTCATTTTCAATGTGGTAAAGCGAACTAATATTGGCCTAGTTTTGTCCTTATTTACACCCAAACGGTGACAGACATCAATATGTGATAGGTCCACATTACTTATTTTCATTTTACTGAAGATATTATTAATTGAGACCTCTGGCTGCTCATTAGTAACTTCAGTTATGCCATGGAATAGAAGAACCTTTCTACGAGAGAGTACCTCGTGCTTATCAAAACCAGCAGAAAGAAGCTGTAACTGTTGTTGAAGCAAGGAAAGAGTTTTCCACACAAGATCTTTAAACATTGCATAATCATTAGCCAGTGCAGAAATGTCACTAAAAGTGTTATTTTGTTGTTGATGTTTAGTAGTGGAAATAGATTGGTGCAGTGCCTTATCAAAATTATCCATTCGGGACTCAAACATTTTGATTATGTCCTCCATGTTCTTTGTGACTTGGCTTTGTAGATCCATTTATTAAAAAAGATGTTGTTAAGAATTTGTGTTTTTATTGCCAGGTAATGTAGAAAATACTAATATTTAATAATATTGCATATAAATTTGATTTAGGTAAGTAAAAACGTTTATTAACTTCATAAATAGGGAGAACAAAAATTTCAATGTTGTACTTACAACTACCCGCAAGCAAAAAAGTCTATCAACCATGAGCTTACCGTAAGTATAACTGGTGTATGGTCTCAGGGACTGTCATAGCATGATTCGGCCTTAAGATATTCCTTAGTGAGTTCTTTAGCAACAAAAAATTCCAGCAGATTAGGAAGTCTATCAGAATGGCTTGGCCAATATGTTGGTTATGCAGTTGTTATCACAAAGCTATGATAATTATCCAGTGTTAGCTTTACTTGTCTGCCCCTTGTAGTTATTAATCTAGATCCCATCACCTGTGCTTTGAATTCCAGTCTCCTGCCGCAATGTAGCGATTCCCAAGAGTATTGAAAAAGTCGGCGAACTATAACTTATTTTATGTCTTGGTGGGCAATACACTGCAGTTATGTTACCCAGGTACCGTTAGCGTTGATTATTTCTCCAGTAACTATGTTGTCAGTGGCTTCAATCTCCTCTTTTATTATAAAAAGAGGAGATTTTGATTTCTGATTACTATTCTAATGTTTCTTATGTCATTTCTATTAAATGTATGGCCTATAAGACCACTTTCTCTAATTATTGTTATCAGATTTTTGTAAACCTCAATTTCCACGCTGCTGATTCTGGGTTGGTTCCTATTTAATGTTATGTAGGTGAACTGATTTCTTTCTGCGACTGTTTCTAAGAGTTCTGTCAGTTTATTTACGTCCTCAACACCATACAGTATTATCGGTGGAGGTTTGTTTGGCTTTCTTACGTGTATGTCAGTATTTTCCTCGGCAAGAACAATCGGCAGTCCAATGAACTGGTTTGATTTTCAGACAGGGTCTGGCGATGGTGTTTGTGAGAGTTTCTTTCGCTTGGGATTTCTATGGTTTGGTATTTACTGCCACGATGGAGGGTAGGGTTTATTCGAGTTTGGGCTTAGCTGAGGTTAATTGGATTTTGGGATCAGTGTTCCACTAATTTCTGCAGTACTTCCCACAGATTCAGATCTGTCTCTTTGTAGAAACATGCTTGGGTGAAAGGCTTGTTGAGCGAGTTTTTTGCTGCTTGTCAGATCTTAGTCGCCACTATTGGGTACATGATGAGTTCGCAAAATTTTGCTCCCCCCGGAAACGAGGAGCAGACCGAGCTGAGATTGTCCAGCAGTGCTGGTAAACTCCCGGGGTAATTTCTCTTTGAATTTTGCTTTCATTTTTTTAGATTATGTACCCACGTATCGGTTGAGTAGTCCTAGCCTTTGGTGAGTCAACACCTACATTCAAGGCAACATGGGTTTGGAATCAGAGTTTACCGTCTCATAGATGAGCTATCTGCCATGATTATCAAGGCCTATCCCGGGCATAGATACTGAAATTGATGTGGCGGTGCCTTTTTGCCACTGTCACCTGTCGTCTTTGAGATTGCACGCTATTGTTGAGGTACACCTTGTCAAAGGCTTACCAGCGCCTCTTAGACCGGCCGCCGCATTGTCCGCGACTGCTTATTGGTTATTCAAATCTAACCTCCATATGTGGAGGCCGTTCGCTATCCACAACCCGCGACGCGTGTGTATTCATTAGGCCCTGGTATTTTTCCCCCAGAACCACACACATTTTTACTCTGCCTACATTTTCAGAAATTATGGTTTATTGCTTTGTATTATAGTTAAATTAAATTTTAGAAATTAATGTTTTACGAGTCATTTTGTAGCCTAGATCCGTTTTATAATTCTATTTTATAATTCAAGACTTTAGGAATTTAGGTTTTGTTTTCACTTTAGGTTTGGTACCCAAAAAACAGTTATTATATTTTTTTAGCTAATAACATATTATTTTTATGTTTAAATTTTATAAATAATAAAGGCTTATCTAAAAAGTATTTACCTTATGAAACCATTCACAAATAATAAAAACTTAGACAATTTAGTGATCATTATATTGACAAAATATTGTTTGCATTGGATAATACATTTCTTTTACTTCCTTTAGAATACAACTTTTACTAATGGTTGTATTATATTACAAGGCACGTAGTGCAAATGCTGCAATAAATATTTTCAATAAAAAGACAAAATCGTCTCCTTATTTGTAAATTATAGTCTCAGCAGTATGTACAATAATCTATAAATTTATATATTTTTTTTTACTTACTTCTACATAAGTAAAATCATAGTGTGCCATTGTTTGCAAATTTAAAAAAAACTAAAGATTTAATTAAAATCCAAGATAGATTTAATCTTCGTAGTTTTATTTTTTAGCCACTTAGTCCTTATTAACAAAAAAAAATTGGGATTAAAATTTTAAGAAACAAAGCAGGTTTTTTTTGGGTTTCAGAAAGTTACAGATTTAGATTATATACATGGTTATTTGTAATTAGTTAAACACCTCTTGCAGGCAATCTCTTTATACTAATCCCAACAAAATTTGTCCTACAATTTTTTTAAAATAGTAGTTTTAAAAATTATTTTTTCGCATACAAAATTTATTTGTTGTCTCTGAACTGGCTTTAACTCTGAGCGTCGCGTCGGTATGGTGCCGAAGCGTTGTTGTTGTTGAATATAGAGCCTTAAAAAAGAGCCTGTTGTAAAAGAGGGAGCAAAAATTTTTTTTTGTTTCGTTTTTCTATGTGTTGTTTATCAAGATTTGTAAAAAGTAGTAGAACAAATGTTGTTGGGATTGATGTTGAGAGGCTGCCTGCAAGAGGTGGTCAACTAAGTAAAAATAACCCTGTATATTTATTATTTTTGGTCTGAGGGGTTTGTTTTTTTTTATTTTTAAAGCAAATCAAAAATTTTAAGAATTCATCAACCATTCATCTCAGAGGATCTTCTGAAATTGGTAGGAATGACAAAAAGTAGTACTTTATTTATTTTGCAGGGTCTTCTAAATGCCTTTTCTAAGAATTTCTCAATTAGTAAAATAATTCTACTACTACAGGTCGTATATACCACAATATGCATTATAAGTCAATTATTATTAATATTAGTACTTTATATAAACTAGAATATCCCAAAGAACATCAATAAATAAAAAATAATAATTATGTAATAACCCCCGATACAAAAAGTACTCTAAAAAGAATAATAATGTTATTATTACGTACTTATTGAAGTCGTTGCGTCAGAGGACCGTTTCAAATACGTTGACGATTGTGTTTATTTAACGAAGTATTCAGGGCTAATGAACGAGGAATTAGACAAAACGATTTCGTATTGTTATTTCCATATTTGTCTTTGTAACTTAGTTGCATTCTGATTTCTTCCTTTATTTAGCGATATGTCGCAGTACTTAGCGGCGGTATATGTTAAAAAATATGTACCAACCTTCAAACTATAAAAAATGATTAATTTGAGATTCCGCAATTTACTTGACTCTTTTTAAATGAGTATTTATAATTTTATGACCAATTCGCTCACACTGTACAGGATATAGTTTTTTTAATATTAGTAGTTATCTGTATATATATATATATATATATATATATATATATATAGCTATGAGATATTAACTCTTTATTTAATATTTAATTATTATAATTAACAATAACAATAATCATAAATTCTTAAGTCTGTCTAATTTATTAATTCCAATTCGTAACTTAGTACACAAATTCGTTATTTTTAATTATATCTTAAGTGAGGTGAACTTTTTTTAATTAATGGACCCGCAGTCTTTAATACAAATTATACAAAATGATGAGTATTAGCCCTATGATTAATTATAAGAAAGAAAATGTTAAATAACCTCGGATTAACTTTTACGATTAATTGAAATATTATTCATAATTATATTTATTTACTGAGAAATATTATTTATATCTGTATAATTACAGCTTATTTACAGGACCATAGTACAACAAACTGTTATTTAAACGAGATATTGTTGTGTTAATTGCAATATACGTCTCTCTATCTACCTATATCGCAATTCTCACAACAATATCTCTGCATAATATCTACATAACATACAATATATAATATGTATACAAACAGGATTACACACAATGAAATCCTTATTTTCTATCGAGGTTTTTAGTATACTAAACAATATAATACAACTCAAACGAATTTTATACACTCTAGTGTATCTATATTCTAATATATAGATGTATTACATGTACTCTTCAACAACGGACAAATGTACGTCTTATGTACAACAATCAAAACTATCCAACTGAACTTCAAAAATGAATATGAAAGTAGAAGGTAAAAAATCTATATAATTTTTTTTTTTAGAATAATCTAAAATATGTAATAAATTTAAAAAACATACGTATTTTGACAGCGTATAGTATTTTCATGATCTTCTATCTTGTGTTGAAACTTTTTAATTAGTAAAATGATAAGAAAGTTATAAGTCCACCTTTTTCATAAGAAATTCTTATAAACGAATTTGGATTATAAATAATCTACTAAGTAATTTATTTTTTTTAGGACTTTATATAAATCAGAATATCCCTATAAACATTAACATAATATAAAAAGATGAAAGAAGTTAGAGTCATTGAAGGCTACAACATTATAATTCAGTTGCCATAGCAACTGTATCAGTGAAGTGGGAGGTTCGAGGCTGGAGTCAGAGCTTTATGATATTCTTATATTATATTAAAACGAGTGATAAATTTGTATGAAAATCATGCTCGGTTCTGCTATCTCCATCGTTTAATGGAATACATTTAACTTGTTTCTTGTATTTCGTAGTTAAATTGTCAGTAAAATAAGGTTTTTATAATATACCTACATGTATTATTATGTTATATGTAGTTTTATGTAAAAGTAAATATATTTTAATCAATTACAATTTTAACTTTCAATTAAATTTATACTAGTAACTTACTGAACTGAATTCAACAATAATAAAATCTTCAGAAATTAATTTCAGCTTTTAAAAAGTCAACAATAATATAATCTTAACGGACACCAGTTAAAATTTTAGTAAAGAGTAACATTTTAAAAGTGTCGTAAACATAAAATTCTTAAAAAAAAAGACTTTTGGCAGCAGGATATTAAAGTTACAGACTTTCATTGTAGTAATTCAATAAATTAAATGATCATCCGAGGTTCGATCTTTAAATTTAATTTACTCTTAAGATTCCTACGAAACATTTTTTTGATTAGTTTATATTTTATATTATTTAAGTACGTTATTTACGTATCCAACTAATACGGGAAGCATAACTTTGTACTCCTCTTCACGATTATTACGGGAAGGTAATACACGTTGCTCGAAGAAGCCGTATAAGAGAAATGGGTCTGATGGGTTCGTTGGATTTGGCAAACCGGTTTGGCATGGAGTTGATATTTGTCGTGTCGGGTGCCTAGTCGAGGAAGGTAGCGTGATCGGAAACAACGGCAATGTAATTTAAACGATGCTGACCTGGATTATCCCAGTTACTTGTTAGAACAAAACTTTCGCTCGCGTGCCGTCTGTATGTGCGCGCGGAACAACCTCTGTATCGAGCATATCCGTCACCTGAAAGAGGCCCCACTTTCTCTTCCCTATGGTAGACACAGGAAACTAAAAAAATCTATTTTTTTATCGTTGTCTACCGTTTGCAAAACGGTGAAAAGGGGACAACGGAATTATTTAAGTATCTCGGTGGGGCTCGGTGTATCGCCTCTCTTTCAAGATTGGAATAGTGCTGAAATCCTGGACGCTTGCTAACGTGCAACCAATGTCCATAAAAGCAGTTATGCCGATCCTGCCAATTATAGACGGATTTCAATTAGCTCCATACTCGGCAAGATTATGGAACTGTGTTTTT
Organism: Napeogenes sylphis; assembly: GCA_959347405.1. Taxonomy (NCBI): domain Eukaryota; kingdom Metazoa; phylum Arthropoda; class Insecta; order Lepidoptera; family Nymphalidae; genus Napeogenes; species Napeogenes sylphis. Next base: position 24,326,662 of record OY365783.1, read on the forward strand.
AAGTCGTGCCTTCTGGCGAATCTAGAGGGTAACAATCTCTTCAGGGAACGACAGTACGGGTTTCACCGAAATTTTGTAAAAAAGACACCATCGTCAACGTACGTATAACGGTCAGCCGAAGCAACGACTTCAATAAGTACGTAATAATACTAATTTTATCCTCTTTAGACGTATTTTTGATCACTGAATTTTATTTTTCTTTTCTGCTTTTTAAAATTATTTTAATTTTTTCTATGTTATACTAAATGAACCTACCAACACACTAATTTCAGTTGTTTAGGTTTGTACTATCAATATTGCATGAGAATCTTTCAAAAGAAACCAATAAAAGCTTTATATGTCGGAGACGACTGCTTCTATTTCGACCAAACATAGCTAAGAACCATATCGACGAACCGAGCTTTCGATTAAAAAAATTGGGTGCTACGTTGCTACAGACAGACACACAGATAGACAGATATGTATATCTGGGTCAAACTTATAACACCTCACTTTTTGAGTCGAGTGTTAAAAAGTTGACCAGTTATTTTTAACACTAAGATTTTTTTTTTCACAAAATCAATTAATCACAAAAAAATGTTACTGTAAAAAAATATTTAAAAGCGTAAAAATAAAATATTGCGAGGAAATCCAATTAACATTCTTTCACCTAATTATAATTCAATAAATTCGGTGACTAAAATAACGACGACACAGATTTAGTCTTGTGTCTTTTTTGACATTCATTATGTTATGAAAATGTCTATAAAATTATGATAATCAAAACCTACACTATTTTATGGCAGTGAGATTTCGTGTTGAGATCATTTATTTAATGTTATAGAATATCTATACAGTTAAATTTGTACTAACAAGGTATTTTCTATTATTATTTACCTGTTACCTGTTTCCGACTAATATTTTTATTCGAAAAATTTACCGTTTTCTGTATTTTTCTAAACTTTTGAGAAATATATTTTGTTGTAGTAAAATTATTTAATATGCTGTATCATATAATAAGCTATCATCACTTAAAAAATAGTACAGTAGTTTTAGCCTTAAGGATCAAATAAACAGATGAACAGATAAATATCAACAATATACACTTTACTGTAGCGTATAGTATAAACGTGATCCGAAAGGTCTACCTGATGTAACTAATGCCCCGATCGTTGTAGCTATTAGCTTGGCTTAAAGACAAATGTAAAGATTATGAAGATCACATTTAGTAAAAACAATATTTTGCGACAGGATAAGAATCCCAAATAATTATTAGAAATAAAAAAAATTAGCATTTCCGTCCAATGCAAACAAACATACGTTTTTACATACATTTTTACTTTTGTTGCAGTGTTGAGCATATAACAAAATAATGTCCATGTTATTATTATTATTAGCAATACTTAAAGAAAACTTAATAAAACATTGAGAACGGAGCCGATAAAAATAAAAGGTTGTTATTTCAAAGTACAAAGTAATAACGTTAGATGAGAGGGCTAATATCGGCGACTGCTAACACAGCTTAGAATTAAATTTTCCACAACGACACAAGATGTTGTTACACGTATCTTATTAATATATAAAACGAACCTCGGGATAGTGACTCTCAGAATATTCCTTAATTTAAGTGTGCCTGATTTTCATTGCATATGAACACGTGTCTCATCTGGCTAAGTTGGTTACAGTTAGCTTTTTCTCTAGGAATTATTTAATAATTCTCATTCTCAGTAATTCTAATTCTGATAAAAAAAACCAGTAAGTAAAAAATGAATAATTTATAAATATGGGCCAGACGGGCTGAGATTTTTAGCATACAGACACTCTGCTCCTCTTGGGTAGGTACCTACCTTATCTCTACACACCTTGATGACTTAAGCATTCTAAATATAATCCTTATTAATGGGATGAGATGCAAACAATTAGATGCCTCACAAAACTATATCCCAATGTAGATCAGGATAAAATTAAAAATATGCGCAACCGAAAAAATACCATACTTTTATTTTTAAAGTTTTAATTTCGCAAAATATATTCGGACCAACACTTGGTTCAAGTGATTGTGAAGTGGTGTGATTTGTCCCAACAATATTACAATAAAACGACTATGTGGGAAATTAGTAATCATATATTATTAGTAATCATATATTTATCAAAATCTTATAACAATCCTCTTAGTCAGCAAAATTTTATAAAATGTAACAGCTTTTACTTTTTTATAATTGAGTTTAGGAAAACTTCTGAAAACAGGTAACATACGCAAATTATGAAGTAGAAAGTTTTCGCTTATGAATACTCTAGAACAACCGTTCTAGAGTATTCCGTTCCGTTGAATTATATAAAATATAATATTGTTCAGAGTATAAAAAATCAATAAAAATGTTAATAGAGACATATATTCAACTATATGTACAAGGATTAAGGATGAGGAAAATAATTACAAAAAAAAATACACTACAATAAAATGTAGCTATCTGAGAGAATTCTCAACGTTTCTTACATAAATTACACAAAGAGAATCTATCGTAAAATTTTCTTCATTCCTTCCCTAAGGGAGTGATTTTAGAGAAAAAATTATATAATAATTTTATTCCTTTTTAATTAAGTGCTGACCAGATAACTACATTGCTTTTTAGTTACAAAGGAGTTTTTTCAAATAAATTATAAAATAGATGTTTAGGTTAGGTACATTTAAAACTCTTTTCTTAAAAAAAAATAAGTATATGATTTCCTCGTTAGTTAAAGCCAGTTTTATAAATGAAGATAAACCTGTAATCTAAACTGTACCTATAATAAAATTGTAACTGATCGTTTTCTGTACATGTAAAATATTAAAAAAATATAATGGGACTTTATAAGAGCAAGAGAACCCAAAACACTGGTTTATCATTTTGACTATTTGTCTATATGTCTGTACGTTTGTGCACGCTAATCTGAGAGACAGCTTAACCAATTTGGATACAGTTTTCAGTAATATATTGTCTCAGTCTTAATGTAACGTAAGTGTTTATTTCATTTACATCGGTTAAGAAATAAAAAAGTTATGTCACTTTATGTCAATCACATAATAGGTACCAAGAAAATCTTCTTCTATAGGTTTATGTAATATATCTGTAGAGGAGTAGTCTCTGTTCATTGAAAATATTACAAAATAAATAGTCAGTATGTGCAGGGATAACTAACAGAATCCATTTCAAAATTTTTGAAATGTTTGTGTTTTTAGATGTGCAAGCAACACGAACAAAACATATGGCTAATGCAAATAACTTTAATGCATAGAAATTTAAAGTGAGTGACATTTAGATTTTGACCTTCATTGCACACTCTTCACTCTATCAAAAGATGTATGTAATTATGTGAAGTATTCCAGAAATATACCTTTATACATATTATAAACCTGTAAATGATCCCTGTCTGTACATAGAACATATTTTCAAAAAATCATAATGGGGACCTTTATATAAGCAAGAGAACCCAAAACAATGTTTTTGCATTTTATCTGTTGAATGTCTGTATGTTTGTGCACGCTAATCTCTGAAACGGATTTACGGTTTGGATGAAGTTTTCCGGAAAATATATTGTCACACGGAAAATATATCGGCTTCACTTTACTTTCAGTGTTTTTTTAATTTAAATCGGTTAACAAATAAGTTAATAATCTCTTATTTTAGTACCATTGCGGTAAGACGTTTCCTCCCTCCTCCCCTCAGGGAATAATAATATCCTTTCCAATAAAAAAAAATATGAAATTGAACTACCTCCTCTGTTAAAAAAAAATTGTGGTTAAAAATAAAAAAATATATAAAAATACTCCTCACGCAAAACCTGCTTGCCGGAGTTTGATGAAACTTTGAACGGGTACGTTTTCTTCAAAATCGAAATCTATGCATACGAAATCGCAAACATAGCTACATTATAATAAAAACATAACTTACCCACCAACAAAGAATATAATAAATCGACGATCGAAATCGCTAGCATGCTGAATTGCTAGACAGAATAAGTGTGGAAGGCGTTAAATTGCTCGACTACTTTAGTCGAGCAATTTTTAAATACAATAAGGGCAAAACCAAATAATTTTAATGTTTTAAAAATCCTAAAGATTTTTTAAATCAATTGTCGGGATTATCACATTGAACTGTTTCACATATATATATATTAGCACTTCTCTTTTAATTACTTGTATTTAATTCTTCATTGGTACTGTACAACAGCTTCCCTCTCGAACATAGCCCTAAACGCATATTAGGTATATACCCCTCTTTAGAAAGTCCCTTTTTCACACAAATAATAATAATATACAAAAACAACTACTAGTGCATGAACAGTTGTAAGTACCAATACTTACGGTATTAAATAATGGTTTTAATTGTAAAGTTTTAGTGGTTCACATTATCTTATTTTATTCAACTATTTACTAATCGAGAAAACGCCCCTCCTGACATAAATAATAATCTTTGTGAAATAAACTATAAAATAGTTACTCGCAAACAAAAAAAAATCAATACTAAAGATAACAAGTTTTAAATATCACTACGTAAGTTATTAAAACGATAATATCTAAAATAATAAGACCTCATTGGTTTACATTAAATAAATTGTTTAACAATGATGTATGATAGGTTGAATATTTTTCAAAATATATAAAAATCGCTGTTATAAAGTAAAAAACATAGTACTTACGATTAATAAGAAAAATTCGAAATTTCGGAGTGCTTGAAATAGGTATTGGTACACTGCAACGCCTTCTGATGCGGACTTAAAAGGGGATATAATATAAAGGTATAATATTCTCAAAATCTTAAAAGAATAATGAATTCACAGACCAAGATTGCAACACTAGCTAAGTTATCCAGTTAAAAATCTGTGCCCTGTATTTAAACACACAAACGAACAAAAAGTATCTACCGTTTACCACAAAAACGCACCCATGAACGCCGAGATCAAGACGAGGGACTTTCTAGACACAACATCTGTAAAATTTATGAGTCACCCCACAGTCATAACCACTGTTTAACTTTTTTTTTTCCTAAAAATTAAAATCAACATACGGGGATATAGTTTTCAACGGCAGAATATGTTCGAGAAGGCGGTTGAGAAAGCTTCCTTTGAAAAATTTGAAATATTTTTTTGAAAATTTATTAAAATTTATAACGCAACTCGTTTTCATAATAACATTACATAACGTTATGTCTTGTAATTAAAAAGAGACACTTAATTATATTTAAATATCTTAAAAATAAAACAAAAACTACGAACAAAATCTATTCAGTATTTTATATTTTTTCCTTCTAAAATTAAAGTGTTAACGAAACACGTGTAAGCTCAAGATAGTTACTGAATTTATGTGGAATTCCCCTTATCCTGGCTATACACATAATATCAGTACTATATTTAAATTGGATTATCATCGGAACTACGCAGAATTTTGTAATTAATAAAATAAAATTGAACTAGTTCATTATGGAGAGAGGATTAATATAAACTCTTCTGATTTGATCTAAACGTGCATGCTAATAATGTCTGTAATAATTTGAATTGATTTCGGAATAATTATAGAATTCAAATATATTCAATTTAAATATAAGTATAGGAGGAACAAAAATTTTATAAAATCGTTCTAGTGACACGAGACATGAATATATTTATTGCTTTTTATAATCCTTGACAGTCTGAGACTATAATAGCGCTTGATCTAGTTGAAGTAAGTTTTGCCAGTTTCTTTAACCTTATAGGCGCCTCATAAGTGTTATTGGCTCACGAAAATCAATTATTTCTATTTTTTATGAGATAATTTGGGTCCAATAATACTAAGGCCCATGTCCTTGTCGTGACTATGTCTTGCCTATAAAAGTTAGTGCAAAGTTTTATATGCAATATCTTACAAAGATACCATGGCACAACTCAACAGGTTATAGGATCTTAGTGATTTATAAATAATTTATGGCTGGCTGTTTTAATAAAAGAAATAGTATTATAATAAGATTACTAGAAATTGATGTATTTGAAACTTTGAAGACGTGAATGTTATAAAGCAAAATGAAATAAATTATTATGTATATTTATTTTTTCAAGGTGTTTCGTAACGACAAATATAATAATATGTCATATTTAATAACCAAAATTTTGCGAAGGTTATACCAGATTATTCATTAATAACGGTTCTTAAATTGCCTTAGTTAGGATGATCTAATTATTTTTTTATTTTGTTTAAATTTTATGTTCAAAGTATTTTCAACGCCTAAATGCAACTACACTAACTAAATGCAACAAAATTAATATCTGATATATATCTCCATTTTAAAATCGTAACAACATAAAAGCGCAGGCAACATTTATTCTTCGTCGAAATAATTCGTGCTGGTTATTACAGGACCATGGATAGGAAATTGGTTTTTTGTACTCCTATACGTTTTTTTAGCTTTAAAAGTAGATAATTTTTGTACTTGGAAAAAGTTTTTCGTTTTATTTATTTAAAATCACAAACTGTTTGAATAAGTCTCAAAACATATGATAAAATATACATTTTCTAATGATTTTGGTGAAAACAGTGTTTTTTTTTACCCCAGCGCTTATTAGTAAACTGAAGAAACATAAATTATTTTTTTTTCTCTTCATAAATAATTATCCAAACCGTTCAAGTTCTAAAAAAGATCGTTATTTTTAACTTATTCTATAACATAACTTATAATAGCCTGTGACGAACTTAAAGATGTCTGCAGATCTTTCGAAACCGATTTCTTTTAAACTAGATACACAAACGATTACCTACAAGCAGACCCAATACTTGTCTAACTTCGTTTACTTTTGAAGATAAAGATTCCCTTTGATCCTACGCTTTATTTAGAAGCCGGCAAATCATGTTCTATGTAAAGATAAGATGACTACTGAAAAAGGGATTTGTATTTATTTCTTCTGTTGTATTTTTTGTTTTTATACTGTTAATGATTTTTGGTAAAAATATTTATATTTGAATATAATAAAAAAAAATTGTAACCACTTAAATGTCACATCTTTTTAAATTTGGAATGTAACCGTTATGTGGTTTTACTTGTGTCATTAGAAATCTAATTTAAGACTAAAAAGTTATTATATATTAACCTACTTGAGCTCATGTTACATCTCCTTTAAAACAGAAGTTAAAGGAGATGTAACATGAGCTAGCATTAGTAGAAACTAAACTTCCTTTACCTTAATCGGCATTCTAAAAAAATTATCCCCGATACAAAAAGACCTCTAAAAAGAACAAAAATAATATTATTATGTTCTTATTGAAGTCGTTGCGTTGGGGGACCTTCGTACGTACGTTGACGATGGTGACTATTTTACGAAGTTAATCATTGAAGACTTAGCTATACGATTCGATATCGTAATTTCTTTAGTTGCCTTGTCTCCGATGGACCCCCGACGCAACAAATTTAATAAATACATAATAATATTATTTTTGTTTTTGCATCGGGTTTTTTAAATTTTTAATTTATTTTGTTTTCTGTTTTTAAAGTTAAGTTAATGGTTACTGAATTGTACTAAATGAACCTACAGACACACAAAATTTTCAATTGTTTAAGTATTTCTATTAATCTATCCTAATATTATAAACAGGAAAGATTTGTTTGTTTGTTTGAAATTAATAGGCTCCGAAACTACGGGACCGTTTTTCAAAAAAATCTTTTAGCATTAGAATCCTATATTATGATGTATAAAGGTTATATTTAATACGAGAAATATATAAATATTACATTTAATAAAATAAGGATCCACATGAAAGTTTCAATAATGTAATAAATTATAAATGTATTAAGTAACATGATTCAAGACATTTTCATATGGGTAGGTAGATAGGTAGGTTTCATATATACGAATATGAATAAATATAAAAATTTAGAGTTAAAATGATTTACAATCACTAGTAACACTATGATGAAGGGATTTATATTATCACTAGCTGTTGCCCGTGATTCTTTATGACTACGATCATAAGCCATATAAATATATTTTTACAGTCTACGTGGACGCAGTCACGGGCAACAGCTATCCCTAATAAAGTACTTTACTTCAGTAAGTGTAAAAACCTTTTGGCCTTCATAACAATGCTTTTTTTCCTATATAGCGCGGGCGAAGCCGCTGGGAACAGCTAATCATTGCATAAGAATCTCTTCCCCGCATGAAAAAAACGTCAATAACTTGGAGCCGACTATTTCTATTTCGACCAAACATTGATAGAAACCATCTCGACGAACATAGCTATCGATAAAAAAATTTCGCATTCAAATCCGTCTACGCGTTTGGCTGCCAATTTGCCACAGATAGATACACAGATACACAGATCGACAGGTTAAACTTATAACACCCCTCTTTTTAGGCGGGGGTTAAAAAAGAAATTTGAACTAAATGACAATAGCTATTTGTATAAATACAAATTATGCAAGTATTGAATTTCTGTCTCAAATAGAATTTACCATTGTTATTATTATTTACAATTATATAAAATCAAATGTATGGTTAAATAAAGTGATTTTTTACTATGTTTTTTATATTCCTTTATTTATTTTCAATCTAAATAACTTAATGAATATACAAAAAACTTGGATATCTGAAAATAAAGAATCAGTAAATAGAAAGGTAATATTATTTTATGAACGCTTAAACTACTACATAAAAGCATAATTATATGCTATTTTATTTCATTTTGTAAGCGTAGGTGATTCTTTACATGTAATTACTATTATCATCACATGTTTATCATTTAAGTCTTGTTACTGTATAATCATAAAATGTTTTGTTTTTTTTTTTACGATATCAACTTTAAGCCACACAATGCATACGTACATTTAAGATTACGACTTCGAAGATACACGTTCCTCGACGAACAATTATGTTTACATAATGTTCAACATTGTCAGGAGATGTTAATAGCATGGTAAATATCATTAACTACTTTTATTTTGTTTCCTATCTTTTCTAATAAGAGGTGGTTGTGATAAGGGATATTATTTGTGTTATAATAAATAAAATAATAATTGACTTCTGGCTTCTTCACTAGTTTCATTTCTGATTATAAACTATCAAACAGGGCCAAATGGCTGGCAATAGGTATAGTGTGTTATAATATTATAATTACTTGGAAGTGTTATTGGCGCGGATTTGATTTATAGAATAATATGTTTCCACTGTGTTTAATGAACCCTAGATATTCAAACATTCAAGAGAAAGAGGGTTATTCACATTCAAATGTAGGTTATGTAAAATTGTATTGTATTATATGCAAAATCTTAGTTATTTCTAAAGTGAATTATGAAAACTTTTGGGCCCGTTTCCAAAAACATTATGTTCAGTTCTATAAATTGCGTTTCTATATTTTCTTATAAAGTAATTTATTAAAGAATATTCCGTGGTTTACAATTAATTACTGCGAGGCATATTTATTTACAATAATTTAAATGGTAAATACATTGGAATTTACATGTTTTAGTTCATAAGTTTCAACAGTAGCGCCACCTACACAATTAATTATGGAATATTATTTAGTATTTACTGTTTAATGTTTTAAGAATTAGTAGCATAGAATATTTTAACATAATGTTTAATCTTTTCTTAATTATTAGAACTTATTATAAGATATAAATAATATCATCTGTAAGTTGGTTATGAAATTGTAAATTACCCTCGCCTAAATATTGTAGTGTTAAAATATTATAAAACGAGTTGTAGGGGCTGCCCTCGCCCATTCTATTACAAATGGTTGGATATTAAACATTGAAGTGCAAGTACTGTGTATTATTAAAACAAGTCTTAACATTACATTATTTAATGTGCTTTTGTTTTGCTGGGTGGGGTTTCGTTGGGGTACTCAATTTGAAACTAATACTACAATTATATGTGCAAATAACACTATAAGGAAGACTCCATACTTGCAATATGTTGAACTTGTGTGCTGTGGCCATTTCGTCAGAGGCAAGTTTCTTAGTGAAATTAATAAAGTTGCGAAGCTTTAATTAAACTGCTTCTCAATAACTCTTATGAAGATAAGTCACTTTGGATATTATAAGAAATTCTTGTTATTTTATGAATGTTAAAATATTACTTATTGAAGTCGCTGTGTCGGTAGTCCGTTGAAAATTTCATTACTAAATCAGTACTAAGACTATACTTACTATTACTCTGGACAAGGACTACGATTACGACTACGATTACGACTTTGATATTGTTATTTCTTTATTTGCTTGGATAACTTAGTTTACATTTTGATTCATTTCTTTAGTAAGCGTATATAATAATATTTTATATAATATTATATACGTTTATTGTGTTTTAGTCAGATATGGCGGATTTTAGATTTTATCATAACTGTAATATACCGTTTTTTTATTTATAAAGTATATATTTACATATTTTTTTTAATTTTAATGCCATATTATATCTTTTTTCATCTTAACTATCTAGAAAAGAAACATCATCAAAACTTTCTCCTTTGATTTCTTAAATGCTGAATTGCGATTATTTCAATGGAATATTTCTAGTCAGCTATTCTCTATCGAACAAATTAAACTGTTCGCACAATGCTCAGTTTTTAAATTCACTCGAAAAATTTTCTCAATGTTTTAATTAGTATATTAAAAGATTTTTAATCAATTATGTTTAAACTATATTAAAATGAATATAAAACAAAAATAGTTAATATTATGATACATAGGTGATATAATCTAAGTCTTCAAATTTGATAAATATTGTAAAAAGAACTTTACAATGAGGTAGTTTACGTTAACGATACTATCAAACATACTGTTTTAAAATTATTGAAAAATGTTTTTTCAATAAAATGTTTGAGATCATAAACTCAATATCTGGATAAATTTAATAACTGTAGGCAAAAACACAACTCTACTTTTACAATGTCTTGAGAATGAGCGGTTTTAAACTCAACCTTATTTTAGTTTATTTTTTTTATAGTATAATGACTTACGATCTTTACCTTAGATCCAAGTAAAATACCTGAACATAACGTTCGAGATATATGAGTGTGTTACTGAGACATATATTGTGGCTCTAGACCCTTTCTTGACCTTTTAATGAATCAATTAAAAACTCCGAATAAGTAAAGGTATACATACGTAGGGAATTCCATATTGATAAATATTACGTATTTACCTAAACACTTATTTGTTTGCTGGGTCAAGAAAGGTGTTAGCGGTCACACAAATTGTTATCGGTCACAGTCGCCGAGGAATTTCTCGGAAGTAGGAAATTTCCGCGGTGTTAACTTAATATCGTTAAATATTTCGTTCGTTCGTTCGTTCTGTAAGGACTCCTCGACAATTAGGCTTTTTAAAAAAAAGACTAATTTATTAAACACTGTGTATTCACTTGACAAATAAAATAATAAAACAGTTTATAAAATGAAGTGAGAGAATTCGGTAAAAGGAGTGTCACGTAAGAGAGCTGGGACTGAACTAAGGATCAGGGTGGTCGGATTGTGTGAGAAAGCTAGAAGCTGATTAGGCATTTATGCTGGGAATGGAATGTAATGCAGAGGTAGATGCTAGGTCAGCAATAGGGGCAACATTACAGGGTTATAACAACCCCCCGGATAAGATGAAACTTACGCGGTAAGTGGAGATCGCGAAGTTTCAGGAAGAAGTTCTTAAACGTGGAAGAGGAATTTCGTTCTCGTTTTCCACTTCTGTATTTTGGATGGAAGAGGAATTAAGGATTATTTTCTTACCGAGTTTCTTTACAATTATGTAAAATAAAACTAAGAGTATTACAATAAAAGTACATATTGATATAATGGGATAACTAGAGTGATATTCCAATAAGTTCTTAGGTTCATTTAATATATTATTTAATTTTGGAATTAATTGATCAAATAAAGGTTCTAAGCTTTTAAGTTTTTCTTATTTTAGATTTGTTAACTTAACTGGAGAAGAATTGGGATATCTTAACATAAAATCCTTATAGTTACAACATGTGTTATTAATTATATTAAAATCTGATTTTATTTCATTAACATATATTTTTACCTTAGGGGTGTTTAACATAACAGTATTTTTACATATGCCGTTACAGTTTTCAGGTAATTTAAAGATACCTGTTCCGTTAACATTAAAGTCTGTGATATTTGAATTACATTCCAAAGTTAACTTTGCAATCTGGGATTGTACATAAATATAGCGGTTATTTACTAATTTTTGCCAAATATCTAAATTACCGTGGATTATTTTGGGTTTACACAACTCAGGTAACTTATTGTTTGTTACTTTTAACATTATATCTATTTCACAATTAGGAAAATTATCAATAGAGAATTCATCTTGATTTTTACAGATGTAAATATTATCTGGTAAGTTTTTACACCAATCAAGGTTATCTAAATTGGTATAGGTAAGTTTATCTTTACTTAAACAGATGTAATTACTAGATGGGATTAAAAATGTATAAATATTTCGATTTGAAGGATGAGAAACAGGAATAGAAATACTTTTATAAAGATTATATACTTTATGGTTTACGAGAGGAATCCTTAATACAAAAACGATTTTATTATCTTTAAAGTATACATTCTACTTACTTAAATCTAAAATTAAATGTATATTCCGTAATTCTAGATCAGTAGGAAATTGTTTAGAGTTAGGTAAGTATCTAATGCTATTAACTAGTTCTGTAAATAATTGAGTAGGGCTTAAAACAGAAGAATGCAGTACATGGCTCTTTGCAAACATTATAGCATTTTGCAAATCTTCTAATTTAAATGACAAAGTGAATAAACTGGTCGATAAAATATTACAAATTTGGTTTAATTTAGATAAAAATCTAGTTTTATTAAATGATTGATTCATATTATGTATATCTAAAGTAACTTCTCTTACAGCGTTATTCAGACGTTCTTCATTAATTGAGACAGATGTTAAAGTATTATTATAATTTTCTAATGCAGTTTTGGTAATAAAGATATTATCCTTTAGTGAAACAACTAAATCTTTACTGTTCTCGTGAAGAGTCTGAATAGCTCTGTCATAATTGTTTGCATCATTTTCATCCATAGTGCCAAAAATGTGTTTTAGGACAGTGCCAACACCTGCCATCCAGGCTGACCTTTTTGGTTTAAAATCGATGAGATGAGAAATGGCAGAGTAGTCTTTAATTAAATCATTAAATCTAACTGTAAGTGGTTCAATATAATTATTACATGGTACAGTATCTATTAAATTTGATTGATGACATAGTTGTCCAGTTGTAGTTAAAATATCTTTAATGTTATTAATATGGGGCTTAATGTAGGATATGTCAACGGGGATAAGAACGTGTAAGTAATCGTCATAAAATTTAACATGGCCTATATGGTCAAAATATATTCCAGGGCTCTTGTAAATCGGTGAAATAATTGCGCTTTGGGCATTGCAAAAGTTCACAATTCCATATCTGCAATATAATAATTTTATAGTAAAAGTAAGATTAAAATTAAAATAATGATTAGGATTATAAGATTAGAGATATACTTAATTTTTATTAACTTAATTCGGATGTTTCTGCTAATTTTAGCTCATCATAATGATGACGTACATGACGACGATTAATTATAACAGATAACGTGTTGTTGCCATGTATTTTAATGACCTTATAAGGTCCTTTCCACAAAGGGGATAGTGCTTTCCTAAGTCTTACATGGTTTTTGATGTATACAAAGTCACCGACTTTATATTTTCGTGGCTTTGTCTTTTTATCATAATAACTTTTAGATAGATTTTTGGATTTGTTCATGTTCTCAACCGCCTTTTGGCGTGAGTAACTAAATCTCTGTTTAAGGACTCTTATATAATCTGGGTAGGTAACGTCTGGATTTAAATCGTAAATAGAACTTGGGAAGAATGCTTTGTGACAATAAAGAAGTTCATATGGAGTGAAATTAGTAGTGCAGTGTACACTTGTGTTATATGCTAGCATGGCAGTATAAACGTATCATGGCCAATTTGATTGATTTTCATTAACATATGACTTTAAATATTCTTTAAGTGTAGAGTGACTCCTTTCAAGGGCACCCTGCTTCTGGGGATGGTAAGGAGAGGACCAAAGCTGTTTTATCTTAAAGAAAGAACAAGTCTGTTTAAATAATTCCGCAGTAAAATTTATTCCCTCGTCAGTAAGGATGTATTTAAAAAAATAGAAATAAAATGAACTAAGCACTCAGAAGTGCATTCAGCAGTTGTGTTAGAAATAGGATAGACGAGAGAGAATTTCGTAAGGTCATCTTGTATAGTAAGAATGAATTTAAGATCTGCAGCAGTAGCTTCTGGTAATGGGCCAACTATATCTAAAGCAATACGCTCAAAAGGTTGAGTAGAGGTACTTGTTATTTGCATTGGAGCTCGATTTGTTTGCCTCAATGCTTTGTTAGATTGACATTGGGCACACTTCTTTACAAAATTTTCTATATCACTTCTCATATTTTTCCAATAAAAATTTTCCATAACTTTTTTTAGCATACGGGTATTTCCAAGATGACCAGCAAGAGGAATATCATGATTTTCTCTTAGAATTTTAGGAATTTCAGAAAGAGAAGGATATATTATTCGGTTTTTATATATATGTATATTTATACTAGTATTATTAAATAAATAAAGAAACATATTGTAAATTTTTATAAAGTGATGCGAGTCGAAGGGATTCTTGAAGTCTGTAATTGCAATATCTGAAATTGGGTTCTCGTTTAAATTAATAATTAATTCATTTCTGAGTTGTTTAAGACTTTTGTAAATATCTTCATAGTCAGATTTGTCAAAGTGATGAACTTTAGTGAATAGGAAATAATAAACTTTGTTTTCATGGTTAAAAGAAAGAAAAGAGTTTAGAGTTCTTTCTTTTGATAAAATTATAGAAGTATCAGGTATATTATCTATAATATTTTGGACAAGGTAGTTAGATTCATCAAGATCGATAGCAGTTGGGACAACAATGATTTTATACATAGTTTTAAGAATATCTGAATTATATTCACGAATAGTTACATTTGATGTAAAGGTTTTATTATTTATTGTTTTTAGGAAGTTGGAGTAAGTATCATCATCATTTAGGCAATCTAATGGGTCAGTAAAGAGAGAGTCAGTGGGATTTATTAAGTCTAACTCAGGTTGTGTTCTAGGAGTTGGAATGTCAATATTTTGAGTGGTAGGATTTTCTTCTGCAGGTGGTGATGCAAGAGGATTTCCTGATGGACTTAAATGAATATCTTCGTTATCAAAATCAGGATCAACAAAAACTGTTTCAGTATTAGGAATTTGTACGGGATTTATTAAGATGGAATTATTAACTGGGAAACGAGAAAGAGCATCTGCATTGCAGTTAATTTTTCCTCTTTTATACTGAATTTCATAGTCATACTCTTCTAGTTTCAGGCGCCATCTTACTAACCGTGATCCTGGATCTTTGCAATTAAATAACCAACTTAGTGGCTTATGATCTGTGACAATTTTAAAACGGTGACCAAAAAGGTAAGGTCGGAAAGTTTTAGTGCCAAAGATGATGGCGAGGCATTCTTTTTCTGTAACGCTGTAATTACATTCAGCTTTATTAAGAGTACGGGATGCAAAAGCAATAGGAAGATCCTTCCCAATTTCACCTTGGGATAAGATAGCAGATATAGCGTAATTAGAAGCATCGCAAGTGAGGACAAACGGTTGAGTAAAATCAGGATATATAAGAATAGGAGCAGTTGTAAGTTTATTTTTTAGTTCTTCAAAACCTAATTGTTGGGCGTTTGTCCAATCGAAAGGTATATCTTAGTCAAGAGAAGTCAGTTATAAATCTTCTATAATAAGAAGCAAGGCCAAGAAAGGATTTTACGTCTTTAGGGCTTTTAGGTGTTGGGAAATCTTTAACAGCTTTTATTTTGTCTGGATTAGGCATCACGCCTTTGTCACTAATTATGTGCCCTAAATATGCGACTTCTTTTTTTAACATGAGAAGGTAAATCAGGAGAGTAGATTACTATGTCATCTAAATAAACGTAACAATGAATACCTTGTAACCCAGAAAGAACGGTATTCATCAACCTTTGAAAAGTTGACGGAGCATTCTTTAACCCAAAGGGCATCCTAGTAAATTCAAAGGGCCCTTGAGGGACACTGAAAGCAGTTTTCTCTGAATTTGACATTTTAATCTGGTGAAACCCAGAAGCAAGATCTAAGGTAGAGAAGTATTTACTATTGCCTAGTTGGTCAAGGATTTCATTTATTTGAGGTATGGGATATACTTCACCAATTGTAATATCATTTAGTTTACGATAGTCAATGACTATCCTCCACTTTCTTTGATTAGAAGAATCTATTTTTTTTGGAACTATCCAAATTGGTGATGACCAAGGTGATGTTGATGGTCTTATTATATCTTGCTCTAACATTTTGTTGATTTGGGATTCTACTTCTTTCTTATGACATTCAGGGAAACGGTAAGATTTAGTGTTAATGGGAACAGAAGAATTAGTTTTAATTTCATGCTCTATTGAATTAGTGTGAGATAATATATCACCTGGTAGGTAGAATATATCTGAGTAAGTGGAACATACTTCATAGAGGGAATTACTTTCTTCTTTATTTAAATGCGAGGAGCGGAGCAGTGATAGAACTTGTTGTGTTCTTTGATATGTGTTACAATAATTGAGCTTATTTGAATGATTTACGTTATTGATGTTATAAGAAATTATGTCATTGTCAATAATTGGTAAAAGTGTAAGTTTCAAGTCAGATTGAATTGTTATGGGTCTTTCAGACGTATTTACCACCGAAATGTTTGCACGTGAGTTTGCTTTTACTTTCACTACACAATTGGCTATAAGTATAGAATCTATTGGACTTTGATCCAAAATTAAACCTTCTGAAATATCAGAATTCAGAATTGTGCATTCAATTACAGTTTCTGTTCTTGGAGGAATTGTGTAAACAGGTTCATTAAATAATATTTTAAATTGGATATCATTAATTGTAAGAATGTTTTTTGTATAATCTATGTTACTTTTGATTTGCTAAGGAAATCGGTACCTATTATACCGTGATAGGGAAGGTCAAGTTCTGGAATTATATGGAGGTCATGAAGAGTAGTCTTATTTTCTGATAAGAATGATACTGATACATGACCTAAGGTTGTAACACAGTTATCACTACTAGAATCGATGCCTTTAATCTGAATTATATTGTTATTTATTTTAGGCATTTTGTCAATAGAAGATTGTTTAATTAAACTTACAGAAGCACCGGTATCTATTAAAAAGGTCAACGGTTTATTTGAAACAGATGTCGGTACAAAAATATAAGGTAAATATTTTTTTGTTAAATTCCTTATAATTTCATAAATATATTCGTCATGATTTTCTTGTATGAGTGTATTTGGAACACCTAATATGACGGGAGAAGAAGAATGATTATTATAAGCATTTCCGGTTTGGGGCTGGTTACCCTGTCGTATAATGCTACTGGGATTAGAAGCAACATTTCCTATTTGGGGCTGGTTACCCTGTCGTATAATGCTACTAGATTTAGAAGCAACATTTCCTGTTTGGGGCTGGTTACCCGGTCGTATAATGCTACTGGATTTAGAAGTAACATTTCCTATTTGGGGCTGGTTACCCTGTCGTATAATGCTACTGGATTTAGAAGTAACATTTCCTATTTGGGGCTGGTTACCCTGTCGTATAATGCTACTGGATTTTCTGGTGTCGATTTTGGAATGCTGATGTCCCGCACGACACGACGGCGAGACATTTACTCGTTTAAATCTCTTTCAGTAAATTCTTGAGTATCATTATTTTCGTCGGAGGGATTTTCAAAAGGTTGAGATTCTCTTTCTACATAATTAACGCGAGGGGTAAACTTTCTATTTTGGTTAAAAGTTTGATTACCCGGAGTAAATGATTGCGGTCTACCATATTTCTTATTATACTATTTCTTATTATATATTATATATATATATTCACGTAAGATACATTTTTCTAGGGTATGGCCTATTCTTTTGCAATAACGACAAAAGGGAGAAGATTTATTAAAATTATTATTGTTGCTGTTGCTGTTGCTGTAAGAGTTAAAGTGAGAAGTAGGGGAATTAGATTTATAGTTTTGTCTAGAATTAGAATTTATCGGTTTATTCTGTTTAAACAAAATCTGTTGGATCTTTTCTTCTGAAACTGCTAAATTTACGGCTTCATTAAAATTAGATGGATTTCTACATCTTAATATATTACTTATTCGTGAATGAAGCCCTATACAAAAGGTGTGCAATGCCAGGTCCTCCATACCGGCTACACGACCTGGTAATTCTTCTTTCTTATAATTGGAATTCTGAATTTCTGTTAACAATTGAGAAAGACAAGTCTCGACTCTCAAAGCAAATTGATTGACTGTTTCAGAACTTCCTTGCCTACATTCTTGCAGGTCGGCTAGAAGGTGAGCTGAGTGCTTTCTCTCTTCAAATTGGTTCTTTAAAAAGTCTTTCAAGCTACTCCACTTATCAAATTCTTTAATAGAGCATGCAACTTCAGCTTTTCCTTCTAACTGACTTAAAATATATTTCAAAAGTAAATCTTCTTGTAAAGGAAAGGCTAAGGAAAAGGCATTATTACAATTGTTAATAAAAGCATTTAATTTATCTCTGGAACCATCGTAGGGTTTTATGATTTTAATTAGGAAATTCATACTTCAGATTGTATCTTCTGACTCTTCTTTAACCTCTTTTTTGGATTTAGACATTTTAAAAGAAATAGTAATATATGTATAATTAAGCAAAAGCGGCAAAGAATATAAATAATTTATAATTTATATTTTATAATGATGAATGGTTTATAACTACTTTCGACTACTTATCGGAAGTAATTTAATACTAAGTTGGCTCGGCCACTTGCCAGGATGATAATGATACAGACAGTATTATGTTACACCTTCGTAAAATTAATTTATTTTTATGAACAATTTAAAGATCTTATTAAATTTATAAATTAAATTTCAATTAATAATTTTCTTTTATAAAATTATATATACTATTTAATTGTATTGGTTCTTCTTCACTTTAATGGACTTTGAATTAGCAAGCATAAAATCACTTACAATATATTGATGAGAACTAAGGTAGAAAAATAAAACATTTCTTGATCCGTATTTCTTGACACGGTGAGGGTGTTGGCGATCTCGTCGACAGCAAGGCACTCGCTGAGGAGAGCAGATATCCGAAGATCTCCCTGAGACGGTCGCCAAGGTTCGGCGTAATATAGCCGGTTTGATGAGTTCAGCCCTGGATTCCCAAGCCGGGATTTTGATTTTTTCTTATGACACTTGATGATTTTCTTGATTGTTAAAGTTTTTGTTACCGATATAAAGTTTCTCAATCACTGAATTTAAAGGCGACCCCGAGAATAACGGTACTTTCCCGGGATCCCACCGCTGCCACCAAAATGTAAGGACTCCTCGACGATTAGGCTTTTTAAAAAAAAGACTAATTTATTAAACACTGTGTATTCACTTGACAAATAAAATAATAAAACAGTTTATAAAATGAAGTGAGAGAATTCGGTAAAAAGTGTCACGTAAGAGAGCTGGGACTGAACTAAGGATCAGGGTGGTCGGATTGTGTGAGAAAGCTAGAAGCTGATTAGGCATTTATGCTGGGAATGGAATGGAATGCAGAGGTAGATGCTAGGTCAGCAATAGGGGCAACATTACAGGGTTATAACAGTTCGTTAATTATCGTTTATAGACCCTAAACTATTTTTAAACCCTAATTCCGGTTGTGGCATATTTTATCAAACCGATGTCTCTTGACTCTAATCTGGCACTCTATCACCACAATAATTATTGACTATTGGATCTGATAAATTATAATTTATATGAAATGAATAACTCTTGTCATGAAGTACTTACATTAAATATTTTAAATTGTTTTATATTTTTTTACACATAATAAACTGGTCTGCGTTTCAATACTGCCAATAACACAATACTACATAAATAGAAATCCATCTCTATTTACAAGCAAGTACATACAGTCTATTACAAATTTAAAACAATTGTGTGGCCAAATAGATATAATAAAATTGTCACTGATCCATTTCTGTACATGGAAAATATAAAAGAAAGATATAATGGAGGGCCCTTATAAGAGCAAGAGAACCCAAAACAATGGTTGTTCAGTTTGTCTGTTTGTCTGTATGTCTGTCTGTATGTTTGTACACGCTAATCTCAGAAGAGGTTTAACCAATTTGAATGCAATTTTCAGAAATATATTATCACAGTCTTCACTTAACATTTAGTATTTATTTAATCTAAATCGGCTTAGAAATAAAAAAAATAAAAAATACCCATTATGGGTACCGTGCAAATCTTATTCTATACATGTAATAAATCTGTAGAGGAGTAGTCTTTGTACATTACAAATATTTAAAAAAATACACCAGGATATGAACGGATACCTAACAGAATCCATTTTCAGCATTTTTAAAATCTTTGTCTGTTTATCTGTTTGTCTTTTAGTTGTCCACACAACACGAAAAAGAAATATTTACAAAATTCATACAGGGGGACCTTTATATAAACAAGAGAACCCAAAACAATGTTTTTCATTTTGTCTGTTCGTCTGTTTGTTTGTTTGTGCACGCTAATCTCAGAAACGGATTAATCGATTTGGATGCAGTTTTTGGGAATATATTGTTATGGGATTCAATTTATATTTTGTTTTTTTTTTAACAATCGGTTAAGATATAAAAAAGGTTATCATTTCTTATTGTCGTACCATTGCTGCTTACCAGTTTGAAGGTTTGTAGGTTTTACTTACATTGGTAAGTACAAAGGGTACGTTTTATCAAAATTGAAATCTACATCCATTTATGCGTGTGCATGTGTGTGTGTAAAATAAAGTAACTTTTATTAGTATGAAGTAATAAAAACTTACAGAAATCTCAGAAAATCTACAACATTGCCTTCAGAATGTACATCCGGGGTTTATTGAATTACTAGTGCAAGAACCGGTAAGTTTAATTTCCTGTTGGTAAAGGACTTTGTTTTAATTTTAAATATAAGGCACTTTAAGTATTATTCTTAGTTTTTGTTCGTTATAATTATGTATAAAACTGCTTTGTAAAAGATTTTTTGTTTTGAGGAATGTTAATTCATGGTTTAGAAGAAAATTAGCATATACACAAAAACATATTTAAACATATTATTTGCAGTTACTTCGAGTAATACACGTATAGTGGAATGTGTGGAATTTTTTTTAGTTTAATGTGCTTAGAATGTTTAATTGACATAATTGATTATATTTTTTCGTGTTCTAGGAACGTCAATAACATACAGAACAGTACTAATATAACAATCCAATATATGTAACGTCAAAACAAAGATTAATTATATATAGGATAAACTGTCATCTATTCTATTTAATGCTACCTACATAGTAGAGAAAATAATATTTTAAATATTCATTAAGGTTAATCTGAAGTTAATCAACTCTTGAAGTTTAATAATAAATCACCAAGGCCAAGACATTAATAAAATGAAGAAAGTAATTTGGTATAATTCGTATTTAAGACCGTTAGACCTTTAATTAGAAAAATCAAATGAAATTTTATTTCGGAAATAATTAAATATAATAAATTTCATTACCAATCCGAGCATTTAATTAAGTTCAAAACTGATGATGGTAAGAATATTTAAGTATTGAATAATAAATCAGTAACTTTTAGTCATAATACGCTTACTTTATTATTTAAACAACAAAACGTGAATAAACTATTGTGTTTAATTTATTTCATTTACTTAACAGTATTTACTGTTCAAATAACATTTAAAGTACATATTTGTCGTGAAAACTTTTTATATATGACGGTGTCGCCGTCATATATAGATAAGCGGCACAACCGTCTTCGGTAGGATCTTCTGGTACAGGGCTCATGGCGTACGACTCAGGAAATTGGGTTTAATTTCCTGTGTCTTTTTGTGGTTACAGAGACACAGTATGATCATTCTTGTATTATATGTAGATAATCAACAATCACGAAATACTTACTAGATATATAATTATTAGAATTGCGTGAACCACTGGTCCCATTTGAAGGGTTCAAACCCCTTCAAACGATTCTGATTACGTGACTAGTAATGTAACGGCGTTCTCACCTTTCCCTTACAAAAGAATCAATTGAGTTATTAGTTATCATTAATTTCTTGTAATCGATACATATAAATATATTTTAAGATATATAAGTATTTTTTTTATTTAATTAATATTATTATGTACTTATTGAAGTGGTTGCGTAGAGCGTATTACATACGTTGGCAGTGGTCTCTATATTAAGAACTTTTCGGTATAAATACATGAGAACTTAGGCTATATGATTAAATATTGTAAGAGGTGTCTGTTCCGTACAGCACTATTGTTAAAAACTTTGTAGTCATATTCTACCAAACAATATCCTGGGATCTGCATATAGATTATTTAGATGTATAGAAGGATAATTCCAGACGTAAGATCTATACGAAAATTACGTAATATACTCTAAACTTACTTTTTGAACTTAATGTGTATTGTCAGTATATTTATATTTATGTCGAAATATGACGTATGACTTGTTTATAAGCACATGTATGCATTTTTTTCCAAGGGCGACATTGCTGATGTGATTTGATATAGTAAAATATTTTGCAATTAACTTTAATTCTATTTTGTCGTTAATAAGTATGGAATTGCCTATTAAATTTTCATTTCTTGTAGTAAAAGTTCTGGCTAGTAATTGTAATTTTTATTATGTTTATAATATCATTGACAGGTTAAAAAAAAACCGATCGTACAATATATACTATTGGTTTGAAAATATTTATAAAAATGTATGGCTCTAATAGGCTTAGTGAAAATTTAAATGAACATGGTATGAGAAATAAACCGATACGGGCAGGGATTCGAACACGCGATTTCCTGAAAACCGTCCCGTCGCTCTACCAATGAAGATACCGGCTTATATATATTTTAAAAGAAATAAAAAAAAATCTTTTTGTTTGAGGTATATTTTCAATGTTCTATTTTTATATTGGTTTAAGGATTGCCAACGTCATGTACACTTTCATTTATAATTAATTATATTAGTTACATCGAAAATAAGTTAAGTAACTGGCCAAAAATGTATCTAAGGCAACCTGCCTTAGATACATTTTATACATTACATGGAATTATTAACACCGAACTGGAAAGCATTGCCTATAGAAATAAAAAAGCTTGTTTAAAAAAGCATTGCAGAATTATCAATGACAATGAACCTAAACTTTATGAAATAAAAGTAAATTTAGCTCACAAAACAAAACCGCCTTTTTATACTTTTTATATGTATATTTCTTTCATTTTTTTAAATTTTTAAGTATTTTTTATATGTTACGTTATGCTCGCAAGCCCCGACTAAAAAGAGGGGTGTTATAAGTTTGACCTGTCGGTCTGTGTATCTGAGTATCTGAGTATCTGTGTATCTATGTATCTGTGTATCTGTGTGTCGGTCTTTGGCAAAGTTGCGGCCAAACGCATAGACGGATTTGAATGCATTTTTTTTTAATCGAAAGCTATGTTCGTCGAAATAGTTGTTATCCATGTTTGGTCGAAATAGAAATAGTCGTCTCCAAGATATTGACGTTTTATTCTTGCGGGGAGAGGTTCTTATGCAATAATTAGTTGTTCCCAGCGGCTTCGCCCGCGCTATGTAGGAAAAAAACCTTGTTATGAAGGCCAAAAGGTTTTTACATTTACTTACTGAGGTAAAGTACTTTATTCAATCAAATTTGCACACCGTGTGCAGTTTGGTCAATCTTGAAAGATAGGCTAACTTACATCTCAATTTTAAGTCGCAATATTATTTTATTGCTAACTATTTGCATACAATAATCTGTTAGATCCAAACAAGTCTAACAGATGGCGTTGTAGCTGTTGACTAGATTGAGTTATGGTTCAACAGATTGCGTAATGTAAAAATTAAAAGAAATTGATATACAATTTAACATCATAACCGCCACGCGATGCTTTTACCATTTCATTGTTTTTTTTTGTCATAAATATGTACGTTACGTGTCGCTGCTGGCTAGATGAAAAAATATGTCAATTTGGTTTAAAAATATTATTTTAAAACTTAAAAATAAATTCGGATTAAAGTTTCAAAATAAATGTTGACTACACTAAATACTATTTGTAGGTTAGAAATAATAAACTAAATATGTTGACTTGATATGTTTCGAAATAAACATTTATTTAGCTTCACACCGATCAATTTAGCTTTAAATCAACATTGATTTGAAATTAAATCGCCTTATATTATTAAGCTCTATTCTACATATTATTATAAGATTTCTTTGACTAATAATATGACATAAATCTAAATTTTGTCTTTTAGTTCTTTACCGCGTCGTGTAGCCAAAAAAATAGAAATACTCGAACCGAATATATTCGGCACCAAAACTGATTGATTCGGCAAGAGAATGGCGAAAAAGATGCCGAATATACCTACGGAATACCGGATACTTGCCAGATATTCGGCTTATCTCGAATTATTATTGTATTATTGTAATGGTAGTAGAAAATAAGTCATAGAGGTTGTTTTTTTTACAAATATAGATTCATCTATGTAAAAAAACATGGCGGTCCACATCACTATTTTTCTAATACCGTTACTTCTTAAATAGTTCACTACAATGTAATGTTATATCATAAACTTTAGCAACCACAGCAACGCGTGGCCGGGTCTGTTAGTATTAAATGAATGAGGTTTCAAGCAGCACATATTTACTATTTAAAGCGTGTAAAAGACCTTGTAATATGTTCAGGTTCGTTAACAATTAAGCCTGTATAAAAAGCATCTTTTATGTAATAGGTATATCAAAAACCTTAGCAACCACAGCAACGCGTGGCCGGGTCTGCTAGAATTAAATAAATAAGGTTTGAAGCAGCACATAGTTACTATTTAAAGCGTGTAAAAGACCTTGTAATATGTTCAGGTTTATTAACAATTAAGCCTCTACAAAAGCATCTTTTATGAAATAGGTATATCAAAAACCTTAGCAACCACAGCAACGCGTGGCCGGGTCTGCTAATACTGTGCATTTTACTGTGATTCATAACTATCCTGTCATAGATAGTTGCTAATAGAATGATTGTAATACCTTAAATATCGAGCACCCCACGCTTTTTACTCAGAATTGAATTATTCTGTTAATAACTTAAATTTTATTATAATTTTATATTAAGGCTATTCACTATGATTAATTGTTCGATCTTCTACTACTGTAATTTTATACTCTTTGTCATTAAAAATTATTTTCTAGTTTTTAGTTCGGTTAGCAATAAAAGCGTGTTTTTTTTAGTTTTTTAAACTATTGTTTATTTTATTATTATTTTTTTTAAGAATAATGGGAAACTTTTATCAAATTATTGCATTGTCATCGGTCCTTGATACGTGTGCAAAGTTTCAATTTAATCGGATCGCTGGAACCTGGTGAAAATTAAGCTCGAAGATTCCGTTACATTCATACATACATACATACATACAACCCAAGCTAATAAAAGCGTGTTAAAAAGAAAAACAAACAGATAAAAATGCACAAAAGGTTTTATATTACATATTTTTTATGTTAAAATAATTTATTTATGAATGTTATTTATTATATTTTCTCGTTTTTTATTCACCCTTTAATATGGTTATCACACTTAATACAGGGGTTCTTTCAACTTGTTTTTATTACCTTTTTATGAAAAAAAAAACATTAAAAATATTTTAAAGCAACAGTATGTATATCTTACAACTTACAAAATTTCAGCAAAGCAAAATTTGTAATCATATTTTTCCATGTTGATTTTTAAATCAGATTTAGAAGAGTTCCATTTTCATAACAAAGGGTCTATTGAAAAACCTTTTCCCCTTTGTTGCGTTAAGTATATAGCATAATACAACATATTTTGGGTATGTCAAATGCTTCAATGCATTTTTTTTTTTAAAGTATTTATCTGTGCTTCTCAAATGATGTTTTTTTGGACTATAAATGTAATTTATAAGTGTAAACGTTAAATAAAACATTTTTACTTAAGTACTATGTATAAAAACTATATAAAAAAAATAGGAAACAACATAAAAACTATACATGTTTTCCATTAAGACGGAGAGATTTTTATTAGTTAATTTTTATTTTGCAATCTACGCTGTTTTATGTATATATTTATTATGACCATAGATGGATAGATATCCTATGGATGTATTGTTTCTATTAAAGATACTATTGAATTGGATTTTAGGTGTATTTATTTATCTTTCAAAACACAAAATACAATGAATTATACAGCTATTTTCAATTTATTTTATTCATGTGCTATGGGTACAAATATAAAATAATCTTACTAAATTGTATAAAAACAGTGAGTAAAGATTGCTTTCATAATATAAGACAGAATTACATATCAATGAAGACCTAATTTATAAAAATTATGGTCATGGATTTTTTCAAGATATATATTTACATTAATTTCATACCATTCATTTGATTATGTTCAAGTTTCTAGGAGATAAATTATTCTAAAAACGAATAACTTCTTATAAACGACCTCAAACTCGAATTTATTTAGAATACAAATCATTAGTTCTTGCTGTCGACGTTGTTATTTCGAATCTCTGGGGAATTTTAAAAAGATTACTCTTTGCATCTTGAGAATTTAAATATGTAATCAACTAAGAAATGTCTCAGAACTCCTAAAGTCGATACATTCTTTTTTAATGAATATGATTTATAGAAATCACTATTACACAAAAAAAAAATTTTTTGATACTCTAAGTGAATATTTAAATAGAACAGAGCAATAAAATAATTCAATATATCTTTTAACATACTAGAAACAAAAAGGTAAAAAAAAATGTCCCAAATCACTTTAAACTATTATCATCCTTGCTTAGTTAAAGTATGTAATAGCGTGTTTTATAGTTTTATCTGTTATGTGTAAAGTTTTATAATGTTTTCTGGCTTATTGTAGTCAATTGAATTCCAACAAAAGCCACTAAGTCATGCAAAAATATTGCTGCTACAATTATAATTAAAACAGTATTTCGATGTTAAATTTTACACCACAAATCAAAAGTGAGATGAATAATAACTAGAATTATGGATAATGAATTGTAGTAAGATAAAAGATATCAAAATCTTATGATTTCCAATAGTATTGGTATCTCCAAGGAGAAGAGATATTGTAAGTTTTTATAATTTATTCAGAGACAACAAAACATCAACAGGACTGAATAAGATTGTATTCGGAAAGCTTGGACACTATTGATTATTGTATTATATAAGAGATTACAATGTTAAACTATCCCATGCTTTTATTCTTAAAATATTTAACAAATAACATTCCATAATTAATTGCGTAGGTGGCGCTAGTGTTGAAACTTATGAACTAAAACATGTAAATTACAATGTATTTACCATTTAAATTATTATAAATAAATATTACTAACAATATGTCCTACATTTAGACACAATTCGTACATTTGTTTATAGAAATAATAAGAAACGTCTTACATTTAGTCACAATCCGTACATTTATTTATAGAAATAATAATAATCAAACTCTGAAAGAACATGACTTTTACATTCAAATTCTTTAAATATTTTTGCTTCGAAACTTCCGAGAGGAATTTGAAATGGATAATAAAGTTATAAAACTTAAGGACATTTTGAAGCCGCAACTTATTATAAATTTCATAGACAATGTAAATTCCATTACAGAAGAATGTTTGTGTGATAAAATATGAAATAGCAACGTGGTTGTACTACTAAAAGAAATGGTTCTAAATATATAATTTTGGATCTAGTAAAGTAAAACCTGTTGTTGTTAAAAATATAGTAACATTCAAGATTTAGGAAAAATATTCTCCCCTTAATAAATGAAACGTTTAATTCTCTGTTGATCAGATAAAAACAGATTTTATAAAAACAAAAAGAAACCTTACATTTTTAACCGACTTCTTCAAAAAGGAGAAGGTTCTCAATTTGGCCAGTTTTTTTTTTATGTATGTACATCGATTTCTCCGCGATTTCTGAACCGATTTTTACGTAATTCTTTTGACGTGACAA
Source organism: Napeogenes sylphis (assembly GCA_959347405.1). Lineage (NCBI taxonomy): Eukaryota > Metazoa > Arthropoda > Insecta > Lepidoptera > Nymphalidae > Napeogenes > Napeogenes sylphis. Next base: position 24,354,747 of record OY365783.1, read on the forward strand.
CGTCTTAAATTAGGTTAAGCTGGGAGTCACTTATGAAAAAGTGTAACGCCCGGTAACGTTACGATGAGTCACCGAACGAGACAGAGGCCCGCCGAATGCCTTGCGTCTCTCTCCCACTCAAACATGATCGGTCCGCCGAGCAATGTTTTGATTTTCAAATTGATTCTTTAAAATTACAAATATTAAGAAAAAGTGGCAGATATAAGAAAACTTGATTTAAAATGTGTTGAGCAAGAATTTTAACATCTAATTTAAGTAAATGTTTTAATTTTCAACTTCATTATTTTCAACTTAAAAATATTAAAATATATAAAATCAGAAGTGACGTCACATAACATTATCTGTACTTATTATTATTTAATATGTAGGTCAGTACATGTGACCATACTTGGTAGACACAATTGGAAATAGTATTTTTTTGTAACTGAAAAAAATAAATAGGTATATAAAATACTGGTAGCAAACAATAACTTCAATGATCGACATCTCCGCAACTAATTGATGTATCGAAAAAGTCTGTAAATAAATTTTGTAAAAAATAATAACATCAATAATATAATATAAAATAAATAATATATAAAATGATTTTACGTGACAACGTCTTCATCGTCCTATCTTCAACAAAATCACTCAAATTATTAAAATATTGTGCAATTTAATAATATTCATATCAATAAATATTCTACCGAGAAAAAGACGTGGTCACGTAAATCTTCGCCCGTAAAACCGACTTTACAGGCAACCATATTTTTTGTTTGATGGGGAATAGTTTCGAATTAGTCCCATAAAAATTTGGTTCAGGTAGGCCCATTAGTTTTTATTTTATGAGCATTTTTGTCCAAGTTTTGAACTAGCTCCTCCGGAAGGAAATCACAACGTGCCGTGACTAATGACATCTGTTGTTTTGGATATGTGAAGTTTTTAATAGTCTCACAAGAACGTGAAGTTGTGTTTAAAAGAATTTTTTTACGGAGAAGACTACTTTTATCCGTTCCGGTTTCATGAGATCTGTATTTTTTTCGGGGAGCGCAGCACCTTTTGTAGGTCTACCCATGGCTAATTGATAATGTAGCTATAAACTAAAAAGTTTTAAATAAAAATAACAACGTTAAAAAAACCGATTTTAAAACTAAAAAGTAATAAATAATTAAGATTCTATATTTATTATATACTACCTATTATTTATATATCCTATATACTAATACTAATAGTTTGAAGTCATTTGTTTGTATGTAGAAAAGACAAAAATAGTATATAATACATATGTAATATTTACACCAAAATATACTACTAATGTTTAAAGTATATGTTCACTTCATCTCGTCTTGTTGACTCGACCTTGTATATGACATTTTCCAAAATATAAAATATTTCTCTATAACAGTATATTTGAATACATCAAATATTCTCTGATAGAACTTGTCAAACACCTTCAGAATATATTTTCTACGTGCAGTGGCATCGTGAGATAACAAATATGCAAAATTTACTATTTGTCAGTGCAACATCAATTTATTGCAAAAGATATACTATTAAATCTCTCATGAGAAATATGCTTATGTTATGGTATCTATCTAGCTTCTTCAATGATTATATTATAAAATTCTACATTTTTTAAACAAACAATTTGATCGCTAAGAATATTACTTACTATAAATCACATTTAGGAAGAATGCATAAATCTATTTGTTATGAAATATATCTATAATGACATCACAGACATCACATTATAATAATGATGGGCAGTGGGCGCGCAAGTTAAATTAGTATTCGTATCAGATCGAATTTCATGAACAATTATTTTAATTAATTATTTAACATATTTTAATAGTTAGTTGTACACAACACTGTCAAATTTTAGGTCACTTTAATATAATAAATTCGAAGTAGTAGTAGCAAACAAACAAATACACAAAAAAACTTTGTTAGACAATTGTTGAGATGAGAGAAAAAGTGATGAAGTAGTCGTGGTCACAGCAGTCGTCGTAGTCAATGGTATAAACGTTTTACCGCTTACGTATTAAATGATGACAAATGTTGGTAATCTATTGTTAAAACTAAATTCCATTGCAAAAAAATTTTTGGATATTTAATATATAAGAGTTTTGATTAAAGATTTTAGCTTTAAATAAGTAATTATTCAAAAATTAAACGTTTTCTTAAAATAATATGTTACTAATGTTATAAATTAAAAATTACATTACCGATACAAAAAGACCTCTTAAAAGAATAAAAATAATATTATTATGTATTTATTGAAGTCGTTGCATCGGGGGACCGTTTATTAAAGGAAGAAATTAAAATATAAGTAAGTTAACAAGGCAAATAAAGAAATTACGATATCGAATCGTATAGTCTATTTATAGTATAGTTTTATAATCATCATCATCACTAATATTATAAAGAGGAAAGATGTGATTGTTTGTTTGAATTGAATAGCTTCCGAAACTACTGGCCCGATTTAATAAAATATTTTACCTTTAGAATCCTATATTATCCCTCTGATGTACGGAGGTTATATTTGATACGAAAAATACATATATTATATTTAAAAAAGTAAGGATCCGCGTGAAGATTTCCACAATGTAATAAATTATAAATGTTTTAAGTAACATGATTCAAGACTTTTTCATATAGGTAGGTTTTATATATACAAATATTAATAAATATAAACATTTACAGTTAAAATGATTTACAATAACTAATAACACTATGATGAAGAGATTTATATTACCACTAGTTGTTTCCCGTGACTCTTTATGACTACGATCAAAAGCCATATAAATATATTTTTTACAGTCTACGTGGATGCAGTCACGGGAAACAGCTATCTCTAACAAAGAACTTTACCTGAGTAAGTATAAAAACCTTTTGGCCTTCGTAACAAGGCTTTTTTTCCTATTTAGTTAGGGAGAAGCCGCTGGGAATAGATAATTATTGAATAAGAACCTTTCACCAATAACACGTCAATATCTTGGAAAGACTGTTTCTAATTCGACCAATCATTGCTACGAACCATCTCGACGAGCACAGCTTTCGATTAAAAAAACCGAATTCAAATCCGTCCACGCGTTTGGCTGCTAGATTGCCACAGACAGATACACAGATACACAAATACCCAGATATACAGATATCCAGATACTCAGATACACAGATCGACGGGTCAAACTTATAACACCTCTTTTTTTAGTCGGGGCTTAAACATAATGTTCAAAAAATATGCATTAAAAAAACCAAATCGAGGGTTCCAGCGCTATTTGAAGTAATTTTTTTTTGACAAATGTAGATTCAAAAATATATTTGAAATCAGCGTTTTTCTGATTCAAAATATTTATATAACGGCATTTTGCAAAGAAAAACCATTTAGACCAAATAGCCCCGGAACAGTCGAAATAAAACTTTCGTATATTTTCATTTACATTGTAATAAGTAACCTGTTCACTATCTTATTTCAGCTCGTAGTGATGGAGATAGTATTCATTGAAGAAACTTTTGCCTTTAATATTCAATGAGCAACGATCCGTTCGAAAGAGAGTTCGTATCCAAGAGGTCTAAGATTTTAATAATAAGATATACTTTCTTTTAGGGGATCCTTAATAAGCAATATATATTATGTCTTTATTCGATTTATTTTTCAAGCAATTAAAAATAATAAAAAATCGTTCTTAATATTCTTCTTTATACCTTTATACATATTACCACAAAAAAGAAATACATATCTTGTTATAATTACAAACTTAAAAAAGGTCATTTAATTATTGGAATTAAATGTTATTCAAGTATCCATTAAAGTTTTATTTGCTTTGTATTTTAGTTGGCGTCTTTATGCATCTAATTTATAAACATATATATACTTATATTACATTATTACAATTTAAGTGACGGGTAGTTACACAAGTTTCTTATTTAAAACGACAATGTCAGCTTGTTTTTCGTCATCACATGACAATTGATTAAAAAATATTATACGTATCATATCATGTAATATGAACATCACAATAATTTATTTTATCGAGGTTCTAGCGAACTCCCTTTTTAAATTATACCTAATTAAAATGTTGCCAGGATACAATACTTATGATAGTATCAGTATGCAGTATAAAAAACTTGTCTGATGATATTTTTAAAATAAAAGATATTAATATTAATACGTCTTTTACAAATTTTAGTAAAAGTCTTTATCGGTCTACATACCTGTTACTAAATAGAAAATATCTGGCTAAGGTGAGAAGTTTAAACAATACGGAACCCGAGATAGTTCAAAGCCAAGCATTAATTCCTCATAAATATTCATTATTCCACAGAGAAGCTGCAAATTCAACAATGATTTCAAACTTATTGCACATTTTGTAAGATGTTCCCCATCGCTTTCTACGGTTGCCCACCAAAGTTGCTTTTTTATTGTTTATAGTTTTATAATTATCAGTAGTTTTCGAAGCTTTCTAGCAATAATACTTTTAATTTGTTCAATTTGTTAGCCTGATATTATGGTAAATCTATGCAGATGTTATTTCGGTACATTTAGTTAATATATAATATATAATTTATTTAAAGTGTTTTATTTAATGTTATAATTAAAATATATTTTAGTATCTATTGTAACAAGCAATAAGTGCATGCGGGTTTACCTGATTGATGAATTCTGTGAACTGACTTAGATAGTAACATAAGTCATTAAAATAATGTATTATAAGTAACTTTGAAGACTTATTAATTATATCTTTGAACGAACTTACTAACCATTTATTTATAATGAGCAGTCTTTATTTTTTGGACAAAACCTTCATAGTACTAGTAGATTATACAATTTTAAGTACCTGGCTTCAACATGCTCTCAAGGAAGGATTGAAAACGTAAAAATGGGACAATTTAGCGGAAAATTCGGAAAGTATGTGTGCAGCAACTTCAAAATCCAGGGCAGCCCCAATAAGATAATACAAAAAAGACTACGAAAATAACAATGTCTCTTCACGATTTTGATAGTTAAGGTAATACTTCCGAATGCAATTCTTAATTTTGTGATTAGTAAACAGTTATTTTCTACACTCTTACTGCAAAAAAAGAAATATTAAAACTTTCACCATGACATTTGAAGTACCTAGATTTTTCGAAGTTTTGAAATTTATGTTTATATAAAGAGTTAACTGTATTTTACCTTACCAGAGATAAAGTTCTTTCTAGATTTAAATTAAGAAAAATAATAAAACATTATGTTTCTTAAAAAGTTAAAATTAAATATGTTCAAGTTTGCATTATTTTTAAATGTTCGTCATTTAATTAAAACAAGACAAAACGAATAGTGTTTCGAAAAAAAATTCATCGAGGCCGTAGCTCAATTGTTAGAGCAAAGAAACGTTTTCCAAAGATCGCTGGTTCGTATCCCTGCCCGTATCGGTTTATTTTTCTTTTTATATTTATGTAGATATAATATAAATAGTAATTATAAAATTATTTTTTATAAAGGTAAAATGTTATTTGTGCAAAATATTTAGTAATATATTATTGTATTTAATTGAAATGACAATCTATTTCCGTAAAAAAAATTCAAAACAATAACAATATTATATATATTTTTGGCTCGTATGAAAAAATAATAATAACAGAATTATTTAATATCAGGTTACAACTAATGCTTGCACGTTAAAAAATATTGCTGTGAACAAAATATATTTCATTTTACTAGGAACCTGTAATTTTGTATACTTACGGTAGAATTTTAGAAGAAGTTTTACTTTCTGAGTTGTAAAATTATGTGCATTTTGAAAATGTAGATTTAAGATGCTTTTAGAGAGGCGTAATTGTTAACGAACCTGAAAATATTACAAGATCCATTATACCCTTTCAATAGTAACTATGTGCTGCTTGAAACCTTATTTATTTAATACTAGCAGACCCGGCAACGCGTTGCTAAAGTTTTTGATATAACATTATATTGTAGTGAACTATTTAAGGAGTAACAATATTAGAAAAATAGTGATGTAGACCGCCATGTTTTTTTACATAGATGCAATTTGTAACAAAAACGACCCCTTTTTCTACTACCATTTTAATAATATAATAATAATTAGAGATATGCTGAATATCCGGCAAGTATTCAGTATTCCGTATATTCGGCATCTTTTTCGCCATTATTCGGCCGAATGAATGGTGCCGAATGTATTCGGTTCGAGTATTTCTATTTTTTGGCTACACGACACGGTAAAGAATTAAAAGATAAACTTAGATTTATGTCATTATAAGTCAAAGAAATCTTATAAATAATGTGTTGAATAGAGCTTAATAATATAAGGCGATTTAGTTTCAAATGAATATTGATTTGAAGCTAGTAGTAGTAGTAGTAATAGTAGTTATTTACTTGTGTGAGGGGTGACAACGATACAAATACATAGAAAAACACATTATAAACGACCAAACCCAAAAATACAGACCTCTATGCTTATCACATACATGCCTATCCCGGGCGGAAATCGAACCCAAGCCCCATTACGCCGCTATACGAAAGGCATCTGCGCTCCACACTTGACCAACGAGGCCGTTGAAATACTGAAATTATTGTTAACAAAAAAAGACGAAAACGTTAAAGCTAGTGTAAAAATCCACTGGATTGGGATACGATTGATCAAAATTTTCTTACATATTAAGCAAAATAATTAATATGAAGTCTTATTATTTTGTTTATTCAAGGTAACAAATGAATACATTATAAATTTATAAATGAGGTAAGCTGGAGCTGGATAACAATAATATTTATTATTCTTAATTATTAATAATTTTTATTTTTATTTCATTATGCACTAATAGATGCACAATATTTTTGGTTAACACATAGCTGGCTATACTAACGATCAGCATCGCGTGGCGGTCATTGGAAAAGAGAGTGGAAAGATCGGAGAAACTCGTATAAGGCACAGCAGCTAGAGTCCAAAGAAACTTTCATATAAATGCCAAAGAAAAGTTTAACAGTTTTTAATGAATAAATATACGTTAAAAAGTTCTTTCTATCTAATCGCAGCGATTTCTCACCATTTATTTAGAAACTTTTGTCAGTTAGGTACTTTAGAACGGTTAATATTATCGGATTAAAATAATAAATCCTATCTAGAAAAGTAGGAAACAATGACTATAAGGTCTTTTTTTTTTTTTTTTTTTTTTTTTTTTTATGTTAGAGGAGGGCAAACGAGCTGGCGGGTCACAGATGGCTTGTGATCACCGCCGCCCATGAACTCTTGCAACATCCGAGGATTTACAAGAGTGTTGCCGGCCATGTAGGTAGGAGTAAACGCCTTTTTTGAAGGTACCCATGTCGTATCGATCTGGAAATACCACCGAAGGGAGTTCGTTCCACAAGCGAGTGGAACGTGGGAAAAATGTCCTTGAAAACCGCACAGTAGAGGATCGCCACGCATCCAGGTGGTAAGGATGATATTGGAGGCGATGGCGCGCTGTGCGGTGATGAAATTCGGCGGCAGGCATCAGATCGAATAGTTCTTCGGATTATTCCCCGTTGTAAATGCGGTAGAAGACGTACAAGGAAGCCACGTCTCTACGCAATGCCAAAGAGTCTAGCCGTTCGCAGAGCACCGGGTCCCCGACAATCCGAACGGCTCTCCGTTGTACGCGGTCAAATGGTAGAAGCTGATATTGGGGTGATCCTGACCAGAGATGAGAACAGTACTCCATGTGTGGCCGGACCTGCGCCTTATAGAGCGCAAGTCTTTGGCCAGGTTTGAAATACTGCCTCGCTCTATTAATCACTCCCAATTTCTTCGAGGCCAACTTGGCCTTGCTCTCCAGATGACCGCGAAACTGACAATCGCTCGAAATGTCGAGACCCAGTATTCTGATACTTGGCGAGGCAATGAGGGGAGTGCTCTCGAAGAGCGGTGATACGACGAATGGGGTTTTCTTAGTGGTAAACGCGCAAACTTGTGTCTTTAGGGGATTGAACTGTACGTGGTTCAGTTCACCCCACTCAGAGATCAACCCCAAGGAAGTCTCTATAGAAGACACAAGTTTCTTTCGGCACTCGTCGACGTTTTCCCGAGAGAGACCTGCACGGCCGGAATATACCGCATCCCCAGTGCTGTCATCCGCATAACAATGTATGTTGGAGATATCCAGCATATCATTGATGTGCAGGAGGAACAGAGTTGGGGATAGCACGCAGCCTTGGGGTACACCAGCGTTCACAGGCTTAGGGTCCGAGCAAAAACCATCTATAACGACCTGTATGCTCCGCCCAGTGAGGAAGCTGGTGATCCACTTGCATAAACTCTCGGGAAGCCCATAGGAAGGTAGCTTCGAAAGAAGCCCCCTGTGCCATACACGATCGAAGGCTTTCGCCATATCCAGACTAACTGCCAGACCTTCTCCCTTGCTTTCAATAATAGCTCCCCAACGGTGTGTAAGATACAACAGAAGATCACCAGCCGATCGACCATGGCGAAAGCCATATTGCCGGTCATTGACCAACTGGTGATCCTCGAGGTAGGTTAGGAGCTGTTTATTGATGATGCTCTCCATTACTTTGGAGAGAAGAGAGGTAATGGCGATGGGTCTGTAGTTAGCTGGGTCCGAGGTATCGCCTTTTTTAGGGATCGGATGGACAAGGGCACGCTTCCATGAGACCGGGACTACGCCTTTCAAGTAAGAGTACCGAAATAGACGCGTTAGCACTGGTGTCAACTCAGGGGCACATGTTCGTAGCACAACTGGAGAGATACCATCTGGCCCAATCGACTAATGAACTTCCAAGGAAAGGAGGGTTTTTCGGATGAGTTTTTGCCGAAAAACTATTTCCGGCATAAAGCTCGGACACCGCGGGATGATAGGCGGTGCCCTCCCCTGGTCGTCCAAAGTCGAGTTTGAGGCAAAAAGAGTGCCCAAGAGATCGGCTTTCTCTTTTGCCGTGTGGGCCAAAGAGTCGTTCCCAGTGTGCAATGGTGGCAGGGACGGGCGACAGAAGTTTCCCAGACTGGCTTTGGAAAGCGCCCAGAACTTGCGCGTGCCAGGTGGGTACTTTGCCAACTGATCCCCGATTTTGACGACATGCTTGAACTTTGCTCTAGCGATTTTCCGTTTGAAGAATCTGGAGGCGCGATTATATTTCCTCTTGGTAATATGGTATGGTGGTACCACAGAGCTTGGTACAAATAGTTCCATGCCCTGAAGTATCACATCAGCTACAGCCACAGCGCAGTCACTAGGATCATTGGAAGGGAAACAAATCGGCCCCCATGGGTAGGATGCAAAAAAGGATCGCATTCCATCCCAATCCGCTGACTTGTAGTGCCAAACGCGTCGAGTCGCAGGTCTTGTGCGAGCTGGGCGTTCCATGGGCACTACACTCCGTACCAAGCAATGATCAGAGGACCCTAAGGGAGCCTCGACAGTGACTTGGTACTTTCCGGGATGTGTAGTCAGCAGAAGATCCAACAAAGAGGGTATATGGCTGTCCACGTCCGGTAGACGAGTGTGCGTATTTACCAATTGGGACAGACCATTTGCCAGAGCAAATTCAAACACAGATCTCCCAGCGTAGTCGGTGGCACGTGACCCTAGCCAATCGGTATGGTGCGCATTGAAGTCCCCGAGGACTACGACTTCGGCGGAGGGAGTCTGTGAAAGCAGATCGTCAATCTTCGCCTGAACATGGCCTAAGAGTTGATCCGTTTCTGCATTACCACTATGGGACCTGTAGAGGCACGCGTAGACTCTGACATGGTCGTCCATGTCTACGCGCAGCCAGAGTACAGACCGGTCCCGACCTTCAAAAACATGAAGGCGACGGTAGCAGATATCGTCCCTTACGAACACAGATACCCCGGCGTGTGGTATAAAATGATGTTCTAGTTTATACCCGGGGTATGATAGGTACGCTGTGTCGCTAGGTTGAGATATCTGCGTCTCCGTCAGAAACAACAAGGCCGGCTGCGCCGTCTCTAGATGATGGTGGACGGCGTTCAAGTTGGAATGAAGTCCCCGGATGTTGCAAAAGTCCACAGTTAAAGTGGGTCGGGGTGCCGCTGCGTTGACTCGTCGTTTGCCCTCTAAAAACACAAAAGGCGATACTTTGCCCGCCCCAGATACGACGGGCAGCCCGAGCAAAATCCGAGAATCATTTCCCCGATTTTGCTCGGGGAGGGGGTCCCCGGCTTCATCAAAGCCGGTACCCTCCTGGGGTATTTTTCTTTTAGGCATCGCTTTCATGTTTGGCGTGGGGGGGGGGGGGGGCTTGGGCTTCCGGATTCTCTCACTCACCGACGAAACATAACCAAATGAATTTGGTTACTACACGTCGGTCTTCTGTGAAAGGGTGGTCCTTCCCCGGTCGAGCCAGCCCAATACGAGCTGCAGCCAGATAACTACAGCTAGGCTCTACCACCTGAAAGGTCTATCCTAAATGTCCTGTCGAGGAAATGAAGGTTAACGAAAGTACAATTTAAAGGAAGAATATGTAAGATAATGGAACCAAAGATCGATTGAAATTTTTGGGATATTCAAAATTTTGTACATTATTTCGTTTCATAGATATAATATGGCATTTCACCACCTTGTAAACCAATACAACAACATCAAACAAAAATAAAAATTAAGCCAGGTTTCAGAAATAAGGATTGCATGATAATAAATATTCAAAAAAGATTGAATTAATTCTGAAAAATGTTGGGGATTGCTTTTTTCGTAAATGTGACAATAATTAAAATATGGTGGTCATAAATGGAAAGAAAGCTTAATGCTAAGACATTGTAGACAAATCCGTAGAATTTATTATAAGATAAAAAGCCAGAATCACAAACAGAGTAGTATGATTCGCTATCTGACGTTATGATAGCGTAATGTAATATAATATTTATAAATAAAATAAATTAAAAGATATTGAACTAATATATAAAATTTTAGTTAAATTAAAATGTAATAATGAAAATCATGCAATACAGAATTTGAATACAAATAAAAACTTAAATCGTATTCATAAAAAACTATGACAATGTTAATACAAATAATAAAAGTAAAGTAGTTTAACAGACAACAAACAAGCAACAGTTTGAGCAACATTTTGAACGAAATTAAAATAATTGACACAACAGCACAATAAAAAATGATTTGTGACTAATAATAAAAGTATATTCATCTTGATTCATCAAAATTAAAACACCGTAAAAAAGAAAGAAAAAACTTCATATAATGAATATTAAAAAAAAAAATACTGTTATGCAAAGTCACTACTCAATAAAAACTAATAAAGGCTAACAATTTAATAAGGGAATAGAAATATATTTTTTTTAAATGAGACATTCCTCATGGCAACTCGACTTATGTATGTCTTGACAGATGTCTATTTTGTCAATTGTCAAGAAAACCACAAAACCGTGATTTTCTTCTGTTACACCCGCAGGCGGGAGAAATAACCTTACATATGAAACTTACAAAACGCAACAGTAATATAAATAGAATATGAATAGACTATATAAAGATCTAATATTAAACAGTCAAATATTAATTATAAAAAAAATCATGCCAGAAGAAACAAACAACAAACATAATAGAATACAATTAATTCATCTTACTAATAACCCTCTTAGAATGACCAAGCTCAGATTTTGATGCCGGTGTAACAAAATTGCAAAGTACTTTTTCAAATCAAATCCCATCCAATATGAAAAAAATCAAGAAGGATGGCATCTAAATAATTACCTCTATTTGTTGTTGGAAAAGAGATAAAATGTCCCAAACATCTTTCTTGAAATTATGAAACCCCTTAGTCGAAATAATGCATTATTATCAGCTTCTGCCTTACCTTCCAGCTTATTCTCAAAATCAGTCATGCAAGCTATGAGCTGTGAACTAAGTGCAAAGTGAACTTTTTGACTTCAGCAATGGATTATAATATAATTGCCATAATTATTATGTTATTTTTTTTCTTTTGGAACGTTACGTAACTGGCGGTTATGTGTTGTTCTCTTTAATAATATATAATATAAATAATAAATATATTATAATTAGTCCTTTCAGCTGCTGCGCATGCGCAGTACAGTATAGAGTTCGTTAATATAAAGTGCTATTAATATAAATTGCTTTTAATGTGCAACCAATCACTTATCCATTTGGATATTCTTACGATAAATTAATTTTCATCAATTTCGGTAAGGACAATTTGGAGTTGAAGAATTGTATGTAGAAAAACCAGAAAAACAATAATTAAGAAAAGTAAAATTTGGGTCGGTAAGGAAAAACGACCATTCACGAAACACCTGATGTCAAAATCATTATCCGAATCTTTCACAAAATAATAATCTTCAGAAATTTTATATTGAGGTATATACCTGTGTTAGTATAGATATATAGTAATAGATAGATATTCATGAAAGTGTATGTTTCCGATTCTTTTTCGTAACAAAATATAATCTTTGTTAATAAATCAGAGGAAAAATATTTATGTTAAATCAACGTCATGCAATTAAAAACATGTCTGCTATAATCCGTTGGGAAATGAATAGTGCAACGCGACTCATATCTCGAATAAATTTACTGCGAGGTAAAGGTTTTCTGATTTGACTGTTATTTTCCTTTGTCGATTTTTTTGTAGAATAATATTACTCTTATTTATGATTCACTAAGTCCTTGATTGTAAGTATTTTAAAAATTCCTACACACTAGCGCGTGTATCAACGTATTTGTAGAAAAATAACAATCTGTCTTACTACAGTTAAACCAAAGGTATTTTGACATCTCATTTATCTATTCATAAATATTAGGTCCCTACATATTGAATTGGCGTTTTGTATGACATTAACAAAATGTCTCAATTTTTATAATATAATATATTTAACTAGCTTTCCGCCCGCGGCTTCGCCCACGTGTAATTCGGTTATATATAGCGTTTTTTAATGATCTCGACAGGGCTTTTTCTTCCACAGGCTGAAATCTTGTTACAACTGGAATTAAATATAGCCTGTGTTACTCAGGGATGATGTAGCTTTCTAATGGTGAATGTTTGAAATCGATTCAGTAGTTTCGGAGTTTATCGATTACATGTGTAAACAAACAAACATATAAAAAAATAGATTGTTCCTCTTTATAATATTAGTATACATACAAATCTATATAGAAAAAGTAAAGTGAGACAAAATCATCGTCTCAAAAGAAAAAAAAAACAGGATTTACAGGACGAAGAGGCCTTACAGGATTTCCTTGTAAACAATATTTTTAGTTTTTTTATTATTTACCAGGATGAACAGGTTAGAGGGAGAGCTGACACGCGAGCAAGCAACATACAGTTGTCCATGAGAGAAACAATCTTCTCTTAAATCAACACCAGCGACTTTAAAAGTTTGCCCTTGAGACTTATTTATCGTCATCGCAAAGCAAACTTTTAGAGGAAATTGAAGGCGCTTAAATTCAAATGGAAGGTCATTGGGCATTAGAGGAATGCGCGGGACGAATACCGTTTCTCCTCGGGCACATCCTGTCAAAATAACGGCCTCAACTAAATATTTATGTAAGGCTTTGACTTGCAACCTGGTGCCGTTACACAATTTCGGTGGTTTCAGATTACGTAGCAACATTACCGGTGTACCTTTTCGCAGTGCAAGCCTATGGTATGGAAGACCAGCTGGTTTAAGTGAATTTAAGAATTCGACCGGATAATTTGTAGCGTCGTCTGCATGGCATGGTGTGTCTATGGATTTTTAAATCTTTTTTTCTCCGTCGAATGACTTTAAAAGTATGTCGTTAATAAATGCAGCTTGTTCGTTCTTCGGAGTCAAAATAGCTCGTTCGCAAAACCATTCTATAGGCTTGTCTTGTATGTCGGAAATACCTGGATAAATGTGTTGTATTAGCTCCTCGATGGTATATACTAATGTACACATATCTTCAGAGATGTCAAATATACCATCCCTGGTAGGATGTTCACCATTTCCTATTTTTAGAAGACTGGTTGAAAATATACCAGCCGTCGAATCACTCCCCAGATAGGCTCTCATGTTTTTAGTTAACGTTATACTTTTTACGGAGGACCACAAAATCGATCTTTTAAGGCATGCTTGTACTTCATCAACACGAGTTCCCTTGGGTACCACCGGTAAGGTTTGTCTAAAATCTCCAGTAAACAGCACGGTTACGCCACCCATTAAATTTTTATTACCCCGAATATCTTGTAAAGATCTGTTCAAAGCCTCAATTCCTCTTTTGTGTGCCATGGTGATTTCATCCCAGATAATAATTTTTGTATTTTTTAATACTTCAGCTAGGTGACTTTGTTTTGAAATACTGCATAAGGGTGTTTCTACGCGAGTCAAGTCGAGTGGTAACTTAAAACATGCATGCGCAGTTCGACCACCTTCCAGCAATGTGGCCGCGATCCCTGATGAGGCGACAGCCAAAGCAATATGTTTTGAGCTTCTAATTTTAGCTAAAATTAAGTTTATTAAGTAGGTTTTTCCTGTGCCACCTGGCGCGTCTAGAAAGAAAAGTTGTCCTGAATTTGTGTTAACACTATGCATAATTTTATCGTATGCTTCCGTTTGTTCTATTGTTAAAGTATTTTTATGGTCCTTGACGAATCTCTCTAGAAAATCTGTATTGTAATTAGTCTCTCTTAATAACATAATGTTCCCTAAATCGAGTGGCCTGGTTGGTTGTGGCAACCCATATTCCTTAAGTGAACGCCCACCTAATGAAAGAACGGCTTCCTCAAGAACTTGCAGGCATTTGTTGTATACTTCACTACAAATGTTATCAACATCCTCTATGTTTCTGTGGACTTGATGTTTATAATCTTCCGATAAAATATCTTTAAATTTATCCCAAAGTCCTAATGGATCTGACACTTGACAAAACACTAATAATATTACAAACAAATCCCGAATTCTAGAGGGAGATTCAGAAAGTGCAGCATCTTGTAAGGTAGCATACCAGTGCTGGTCGTCTTCAAGCAAACCCAAAGCTTTGCAAGCAGATTGAAAAGTGGGATGTACTTCACCGTTAACCGTTCTTAGAGCCTCAAATGAAGTTGGCCCTTTTACTTCATGCAGAAGCATACGTAAATAGAAACACTCCGCATTATTGGGATGCACAGTATACACTCGGCCCAACGCGTTTTCTTTTTTATATCTGGCCAGTCCTGTACGTCAGCTCCTCTTTTTCTTCTTTCAAAGTGACTATTTTTTTTTGCCAAGTATAATACGATGGTACATCTGAATAAATCAAAGTTTTCGCAAAAATATCTACTTGACAAAGTTTAAAGAAGGCTAGAAGCGTAGTATTTGGTGGATTATTTAATCTTTCGATAATATTTTCTTGGTTAAAGTATATTCTCTGTCCGTTCTCT
Source organism: Napeogenes sylphis (assembly GCA_959347405.1). NCBI lineage: Eukaryota > Metazoa > Arthropoda > Insecta > Lepidoptera > Nymphalidae > Napeogenes > Napeogenes sylphis. Next base: position 24,370,081 of record OY365783.1, read on the forward strand.
AAGTGTACTGCAAGATGAATAACTGGAGGAAAATGTTCATGAATCGGAAAGCCAAAAATCCGCCAAACAGCCTCCGAACTAATTATATATCTACCATTTTCGTAAGTAGTCACCTCGTCATTTTTATTTTCAAGGGCGAAAGTAGCCTGCTCCGTCCCTTTATTCACATATTTGCATACATATTTAATAGAGTTTACTGAATTACAGTACTCGACGTTAATATGAGCACCAAAACTTCTTGAAAGTACAGCATTGTAAGGAACAACCCATCGATTATCTAAACATACTCCTTTAATGTCAACAGTAAAGCCACCATCTTCTGGAGAACGACGCCTGTATTGTGGGTAACCGTCTTCGCCAGTTTGAGTTTCTTTAATGAGTTGTTTCGGAAATCTTTTACTGCAACTGTTTTGTTTCATGCAAGGTGACTTGAAATTAAAACTTCCACATGGACCATGCATCATGTTAGATTTAACGATTTCATACAGTTTTGGGTCTGTTTCTGGATCTGGTATTTCGGCACTAATAACTTTATCAATGAGATCTGTCGTTATGCTATTTTTAAGCCAGAGTAGTATGTGAATGTGTGGAAAGCCACGCTTTTGCCATTCGACTGAGTACATAAAACAGCATACTTCACCGAATATTTTACGTTTCGTCAGTAAGTCCATGATTTTTCTAACTTTTAAACGGAACACTCTAGCGATTAAGTCATGACGGTCGTGGGAATTTTGACCTGGTAACAAATGTTTTGTAATGTCTTCCCATTGTGGGTTACATGTAAATGTTATAAAAAGATCCGGTCGTCCAAAACGGCGAACGTAGGTCATGGCATCTTGGGTTCGCTCATGCATGTATCGAGGTCCACCTGTAAAAGAAGAAGGCAACACTACCATTTGACCAAGATCATTAGGGTCTGCGTCTTGCCTACCTACGGCATCCTTTAAATGGATATAATTTTCTGCTCTTAGTTTAGACTGATTATGACGTATATAATTGAGTCTTTCGGTCTCAATCTTAGCATATACGTCAACCAAAAATTGACTGAAGAGGGAGCGATAGTAAAGGAGATGATTGATTTGACCGTCTCTGGACATTATTCGGTAAGAATAGAAATCTGCGGCAGAAATTGTCTTTTTAAGACCTATTTTAGTTTTCGGATCGATCTGGGGTAAATGAATAGAGTAACCATCCTCACCACGACAAAAAAGCAAAGGATATTGCAAAGCGTCGTAAGATCTATGGATTTCGCTGATTCGATGCAAACCACTACTATGGCTTTCTAAGACAATGTCACGCTTTTCAAATTCTTGCCCAACAATGACTAACGCTACTTCATTTGTCGTAGGTGCATTATAACGACCTAAATGACCATCTATTGGTTTTTTTTCGGCGTTAATAACAACTTTAAATGTTTCACAATTAGCTGAAACCTTTTCGATAGCTGTTTTTAAGTCTTTTATGTATGGATTTACATCATGAAGCATTTTTTGAAGCACTTTCACTAAATTTTTCTTTACACCTGGAAAATTTGAACATCTCAAGTTTGCTTCCCTTTCGTCCTCTCCTACAAAATAAATTTGCAAAAATCGAGCATTCTGTTGATCCATAGGCAGTAAACTTCCAATCAGATGATAAACCTGGCCTTGTACCTTAAATGTCGGCATGAATCCATCTTCTGAGACCAGTTTTGCTCCAAATGAGGTCATTTGAAAACACCCATTATATTTTCGGATGTTACTCATAAAATGATTGTGATCAGGATGAAAATCCATAATTATTAAGCTATAAAGTGGCTCTGGAGGTAGTTCAAAGGCCTCAAGCAAAACCTTCCCTCCACTGCAACACATTCCAACAGTTTCTTCTTTCCACTTTAAAGCATTGCACCACTGGCATTTATGATCCATAGTTCCTATACATACATCTTTATCTGCTTCGTATGACAACTCAGGATTATACGCCAGTCCCGACAGTAATTTTGTATGCCATGTTTTTGCTTTAATATTTTTACGATATTGAGACTGAATATTTCTTCGTTCCTCCAAGTGTGTATGTTGATAATTTGCAACTTCCTGTCGATGTTCGTCAGGATGTGAAGTTCGATAAGCAGCTTGTGCTTTCCTGTGTATTTCGGGGTGTGAAGATTGGTAATCAGCTTGTGCTTTCCTATGAACTTGGGGGTAGTTTCGTTGATACACTGTAACCGCTTGCCGATGTGCTGCAGGGTTACTTCGAACTGACTTTTTTTGCTGATTTTTCCGAGTTTTATTCGTGTATCGAGCCCTACGTTTTTTGTTCACTTTTTTTATTTGTTTAGGCATTGGTTCATCGTGTTTTAATTCAGACTCAGACTCAGTCTCGGACTCACTGTTCGAAAATATGATTTCGGGAATGGGTGAAGGCGTTTCTAACCTTCGTTGAGTAATTTTTTTTGCGACCTTTGTTGCCGAAAACGATGAAACTGGAACATAAACGTCAAAATGACCACCAGAAAGCCCGCCAGTAAAGCGAAGACGTTTTACAGGAAGACCTTCAACTCCAGTTTTCACATAAAACTGGCCATCACGAAATACTTCGAAAACATATTCATATATTCGCCCAGCAGCTTCTAATTCGCACAAACTTCCATATGTAGTGGTTTTCATCATGTCATTGTAATATTCATTTGGCGTTGAATAATTATCTCCAAGTGCAGTACACGACATAATCGAAAATTCCGTCCAGTTTTCAATAACAAAGCCGATTATGCGTTCACGTACATCCCTAGCCCTGTCTTGAGTTCCGAACATCAAAAAAGATAAAGCTCTAAATAAACAGGCTCCATCTTTTTCTATATCTACCACAGCATGAGGAATATAATTCCCATTAACAAACAAAATTTCTTGAACCATTTTAATTAGAAATTTTTTAACTAAAACTATATCTATGGAAATTAACTAAGACTAATAAAGTAACAAACAAATGAATAAAAAATGAAGAATATATTAAAAAATCAACTCACACTATAAAACTTATCCAACACTAACTAAATATACTATCAAAAATATCAAATCTAATCAACAAATCAAAAATTAACTGAAATAGAGAGTAAAATAAGTTAAATAAGTCAAGTTAAAAGTTAATGAATTAAACGTTAAATATTTGTAGTGTGTAATATGTAGTTTCGCGTTTCGCTAGGGGCGCTGCTAAAATTACACGATAAATTAAAATATTTTACGCTACCTAGCTAAATGACGGTAACGAAACCATAGCGCGATCTATCTCGATGCCAACGCCATCTATCGAGCATCGAGACAACTCGTGATAGTTAATAGAAAATAAAATTCGGGTGTTTTATTTATGCATACCGATTACGCCGAGATTTATGGATCGATTTACGTGATTCTTTTTTTGTTCGGTAGAGTATACTTTCAAGTTGGTCCCGTTGTTACCTAGTCAGGATCTGATGATGGTATTCCAGGGAAATCAAGGGCAAACCTCAAATTTACAGACAATTTCATAGATCTGTTTAAGTATTTGCGTCTGATAGTCATCATCCCATGTGAATGAGCTGATGATGGAAGGTACAACTCCTCAACGGTTAGGAGTTGACAGAAAATTGTGACTTTTACTGACTAAAACCCACCTCGTTCCTTCAGTTGCCCTTTGCGTTCCGGGGCCACGGTATCTCGTTAGAACTTTCCCGCAGCCCCGGCTCAGTTTATCCCGTTTCCCCCCCTTGGGGGTTGACATTTCAAAAATCCCTTCTTAGTGCTCACTTATGTTACTAAAGGAACCTCTGTTCAAAATCTCAGACTCCTATACCGAGCGGTTTCGGCTGTGCGTTAATAAATCAGTCACCCAATCGCACCCCCTAAATCACGATTGGAGGGTAGTTTGAAAAAACTTATAATGTCAAACATATTTACTTGCCTATGTACGTGTTCATGCCAAGTTTCAAGTTTATAAACCCAAGGAATAAGATTTTTCATACAAACGTTTTTACCCCTTTTCCCCCCCTTGGGGGTTGAATTTCCAAAAATCCTTTCTTAGTGCTCCCCTACATATCCCAAGAAACCTACATTCCAAATTTAAGCTGTCTACGACCAGTAGTTTCGACTGTGCGTTGTCTGTCAGTCAGTCACTCAGTAACGGAAGAGTTTTATATATATAGATTAATCAAAGTATGAACCATTGTTTTTATGCTCTTTTACCATCTTATAGGTAGTTAAGTAATCCGTTTACTAAAAAAACCAGTCGGACGGTAATCAGTAGATATATTTTTTTAAAGCTATTTGAACTGCCATATCGGAGTTGAATTTATTCCAAGAAAAGATCCAAATTACGGAAAAAAAAATTCATCTGTTGGAGCAAGGGAGTACGGTGGATGTCCTAAACATTCTAATTGAAGCTTTTCTAATTTGGTAGCCGTTCGTTGTGCAGTGTGTGGTCTAGCGTTGTCGCGTAGCAGCTGTGGTGTGGAGCGATTGACCAGCCTAGATTGTTTAGCAGCTAGCTTTTCTATCATGGTTTGGAATTGCTGACAATAGACATTTGCTGTAATAGTCTGGCCAGATTTGAGAAAATTGTGAAGAACAATACCGGCACTAGTCCACCAAACGCTTACAAGTATTTTTTTTTGGTCAATTTTCGCTAAGGGCAGGATTTGACTGACTGACCAGGATCCAAGAAAAATGTTGAAACCAAAAACTAACTGTGTTTTCTTTTGCAACACGACCGCCATACACATCATTAAACCATCGAGTAGTTTTCGCAGCACTGGTGCCTCGGTGGAAATCGTAATCGTAAATAATGCGATATTTTAAGTTTTATATTTTGTAAGCTGAGCAACACAAAAAAAACTGTATAAAAAAACAAACGAATGACGGTCAACGAAACCAAACTACATATGTAAATAGCTATAAAAGTATTTGGAATTTCCTACCAAAGACGAGAAATTTGTGATTAAAACGCCGAGTTTGTACGAAAAACGCCAATTTGACATGTATTTTTACATGTACCTAATATAATAATATCATAATAAATGTGTTGGACCGTTTATCAAACATCAAAAACATATAACAAAACATTGAGTTAACTTTAATTTAAAGTTGAATGGTAGGTATACTTTTTACATATTATCTTAAAATTTAGTACTAAATATTTTACGGAAACTTTTTTTTTAATAAATTTTTAAATAAATATAGAATAGAAGATAAATTAATAGATAGAAGATAGATTGATAGAAAGATATAATGATTCGAGGGTTTTTAGCGAAACCGTCCTGTCACACACCAATTCACGGTTATTTGTTTTTATTTCTTATTCTATATGTTACAAAAATAAAAAAAAAACTTAACATGGTTACTTAACTTGCGTAGGAATACAATTAACAAAATATATTATATACATTTTTAAGATTTTTTTTTTTTTTTTTTTAGTTCGCTCGTATACCTCCGTGTGGGAAAACGGAGTCAGTGTTAGGCTTATATAGAAGTTAACAATATTTCAGTATTACATTGAGTAGTGAGTGAGTGAGTTTTTTTTTTTTTTTTTTTTTTTTTTTTTTCTGTCGTGGAGCCATGCTGTGGCCGCATTGGTACAATGCGGACCTGCCCCCGGGCTTCTTCGCTCCTTTCTTCGTAGTGTGTGTGTCCCGCCATTCAGTGTTGCAGTGATTGTGTATAGGTATTTCAATAATACCCTCCACAATCAGATATTTGTATGTAGGCTCTAGGCGCGCCATGTGATGATTGCCACATGGGGCTAGGGCCTCTTCTCAGTCCATTGTTTAAAGGGTTTCAATTCTGTCCCAGTTTTTGTGTCCCAGGTTCTCGCCCGGTTCCCCAGGATGGCTGTGAACCATTCTTCCTGTAGTTGTCCAGTCAAATGGTTCTGTCCTAGTCAGTGTTGCAGTTTCGTCTTAGTCATCGATCAGTCATCAGTCGTCGTGTAGTTAGCTTTGCCCGTTCTTGTTTTCTGAAGTGATTATCCCCCCCACATACCTGCAGAATTTCATAAAGACGTTCCTTGCGTCTTGTTTTGCCATGATTGTCGATAGTTTGGTTCTGTCAATAGTCATGTCCATCTCCATCTCCGTGTCATGTCTTCTCACTGCAAATCTAGGGCACTCCGTGATCAGATGGATGATGTCCTCGTCAGTCGTGTCGTCGCATTTGCAGGTTGGTCTGTCGGCTAGCTTAAAGCGGTGCAGGTAGTGCGCAAAGCCTCCGTGTCCCGTCAAGATCTGTGCTGTCAGTGAGTCCATTTCCAGAGTCGTCATTATTTTTTCTGCGCTAATTACATCCGGCAAGAAGGTCCTGGTGACCTTGGCGGTTTCTCCTGTCGTGTATCTTCGTTGCCACGTTTCCAGTGTGTCTTCTCTCAGTTTCCGTTTTGCATAAGATGTTGGGAATTTGTCATATGCTGCTTTCCTTCTGGTGTCCAGAGCCGCCTCCTTTGCCAGGCTGTCCGCGCGCTCGTTGCCCTGCACACCCACGTGCGCTTTGACCCAGAATAGCTTTACAATGTGTCCCTTATCCTTGATTTCTTGTAGGTTTTTTACAATGCTGTGCGCCAATGGGTGTAGCAGTGGGTCAGCACGCAGCGCGTCCAGAGATGATCTGGAATCCGTAAATACGTTCGCCCTCGTCCAGTTCTTCGCATTGATCTTCTTGACTGCTGTCTCGATTGCTAGGAGTTCAGCTTGGAATACAGAACAGTGTTCGGCCAGGCGGATCTTTCTATAAAACTCTTCTCTTCCGTTCTCCCATATCGTGATTGCTGCTCCGACTTTGCCTAGAATCTTACTGCCGTCAGTGTAAATGAGTTTGCCTGTTATGCCGTGGTTCCTCAGTGCTTCAGGGGTCGTCTCTTCCAGGTTTGTGTATTCCGGTCTTAGCTGGTATGCAGGATGTTCCAGTTCTGCCTGTCCCACGCGGTGTTCCATCTCGTAGTCCTCCGTCAGGTGTCGGAGTGGACGACCCCTCCGGATCTCGTAGATGAATGCTCTTTCCTTTATCATCAGGTCCAATGGGAGGAGCCGCGCCAGGATCAGGGCTGCATGTTTGGACACTGTGCGATGTGTTCTCCCAATTTTCTGGGTGAACCCCCTCTGCACAATGGACAGCTTCTTTTGTATATATTTCTTTTCCACTTCCGATGCCCATGTTCCCGCGCCATAGCATATTACTGGTACTATTACTGCCGTGTATATTTTCCTGGTAATGTCCGAATTGAGCCCCCATGTTGCTTTGGCTGCTCTTGATATTTGGCCATATATGGCCATTGCTTTGCCAGTGACATTGGTGATGTGCCTGGAGAATGTCAGTTTTGAGTCTATGGTGACCCCCAGGATTTTAATCTCGCTGGTCAATTCCAGGTATTCCCGTCCCATTCTTAGGATCGGGTTGTCATATTTTCGTTTCCTTGTGGTCACCATAGCTTTCGTCTTTGATGGCGCGAACTTAAGTTTGTTTCTCCTACCCCATCTTCGCACCAACTCCAGAGCTTTGTTTGCTTCGTCCTGGATTTTTGTGGTCACCTGTCCTGAGAACACCAGGACCACATCATCCGCAAATGCTTGGCTGTGTACTCCAATATTGTCCAATTCGTTCAGCAATGAGTCGAGGAGCACGTTCCAGAAGAACGGGCCCCCGACCGAGCCCTGGACGCAACCCTTAGTCGTGTTCCTTACTGCGCTGTGGCCCAAGAAGTTCACTCGTACTGTTCTGTCATCCAGGTAGTCGTTTACCAGTCGCCACAAGTTACCCGGGCAGCCCAGCTCTTCGAGCCTGTTCCTGATGGCTGGCCACCACGCAGCATCGAAAGCGCCCTCTATGTCCAGTGATATGATTGTTACAATCTCCTTGTTCCTTCTCTTCTCTTTGATATAGTTCACTAGGTCGTAGAGGGCGTCTTCCGTGCTGCGTTGGGGTGTAAAGCCGTACTGCCTTGAGTTTAACTTTGGGAGGAGATGCCATCTTAGTCTTCGTACCAAGATCTTTTCTAGCGTCTTTCCCAGGATTGACAAGAGTCCGATCGGTCGGTAGGACTTGGTCACGCTATAGTTGTCTTTCCCGGGCTTCTTAAGAACTATTATTTCTGCGCTCTTCCATGTCTTGGGGAATTTCGACAATTCCACGCATTTATTGATTATTCCCAAGAATATACCGGGTTTTAATTTGATCGCCGTGAGACATATATCAGCTGTCAGCCCATCTGCCCCAGGGGCCTTCTTTGCACTGAAAGACTCTGCCGCCTTGACCATTTCCTCTTCGGTTATCGGTGGGTCACTTCCGTGTTGTGGGACAATGTTTTCCGCCGCTTCTCTAGCTAATGTATGCTGGTACTCTTCGTCTTCTGTCGTGTCCTGGGGGAAAAACGTGTCAGCTAGATATTCGGCCGATTCTGCGTCGGTGAGGGTGTTGCCGTTTTTGATCATTGGCGAATCTTCACCTCTCTTTTGGGATGCTCTTATGACCCTATATATTGAGTCCCATAGTGATTCGCTGTCTTGTTGGGTGCAGTATTCCTGCCAACTCTTAGTCTGGGCTGTTTTGGCTGCTGCCTCATATCTTCTTTTGCTCTCTATGTACTCTTCCACTAAATATTTTCGTCGTTTTGGCGCTGCGCATCTTATTCTCCTTTTCTTCGTTACTGAGTCCTTTTTTAACTTCGTCAGCTCTTCGTTCCACCAGGGGATAGGTGGCCTCTCGAACATCTTTACTTTGGGGATTGCCGTCTCACAGGTCTTGGTCAGGGATTCCACATATCTATCCACAGCTTCCTCTAGTCCTTCTTTGCAATTTATCCTTCTTATTTCGCTTTCTGTCATTTTGGCTGCTCTCAGGTTATTTTCTAGCTCCCGCTCAAATAAGTCCCAGTTCGCTTTTTTGCTATTGAAGATCCTAGTGGTTCTTTTCCTTATCTCTAGGTTCGTCTTGCAGTTGACTGTGTATGTGATGGCGTTATGATCTGAGCTGGTGATACCCGTGTCCACTGTCCAGTTGACGATTTTTTCATACATGTCTTCGGTGCTAACTGTTATGTCCACTACACTTTGGCATATCTTCCCGTTCCTAATTGTTTCAAATGTGGGTTTGTTGCCGACGTTTATTAGGATTAGCTTCTTTGCGTGTATGAATCCGCTAAGCTCTGCCCCCCTTCTATTTTCCCGGATACTGCCCCACCACGGACTCCAAGAATTCGCGTCTCCGCCGATGATGGTGTGCCGTGAGCCTACTTTTCGCAATATCCTGTCAATGTGATGCAGGTACGGGTCCATTGTTTGATCCCCCTCCAAGTAATTTGATACTAGATTTAGGTATCCGCTGGGTGTCTTGATTCGAGTGTACGCCACGTTCTCAGTCTGTAGTGCTGGGTCGTATGTTGCTGCTATTTGGGGGTTATGTATGACGATAGCTGCCTTGACCGGTTTCTGGCTTCCTGGAGTAGTCTGGATAACTCGTGTTCCTGCGTAGGCCGCCATTTCCCCTATTGCCCCCACATATGGTTCTTGGACGAGGCTTACGTCCGTCTTCCTTGTCTTTGCTTCTCTTATTAGCTCCGCCGTGGCCAGTCTGCTGCGATGTAGGTTCGCCTGTACTATACTTAGATTGCCGTGGGTGCCCTTAGCAGTACGCGATGGTTGACCTCGCTATGGCGTCCCACCGCTTCCTGACCGTACAGTCCAGGTCAAACGCCGAATGATCGACCTTTTCGATCTTTGCAGCCTGGCAGTTGACACATGCCGGTCTTTCCCCGTTGGCCCAGACCGGGCAGTCCGCTCGCAAGTGACCTCCTCCACAGTGGCTGCACGTGTCAGATGTTTGCTTACAATATCTTTTACTGTGACCATATCCCAGGCACTTCGTGCACTGGGCCAGAGGGGACTGATCTTCAACCACGCATCTTTGAAGGTCGACGTGAACTCTTCCTGCTCGGGTCAGGGCGTTCCAGACCTTTGGCGACACCTGCAGGACTGCATGACATTCATGCGGATTTCGGGTGCGCCTTCTGTACCTGATCTCCGCCCTGTAGTCCTCCGGGGGAATCGCGCCGACCAGGTGTTCATTCTGTCTCTTAATGGATAGCAATATCTCATCGTCCTTGTTGTAATTCAACACATTCTTGATAATGATGAGGGGATCTTTGTTTTGAGCGTCCTCTACTCTCAGTTTCTCGCTTCCTTTTAGCTTTCCCTTCAATTTTTCCACTGTTTCTTTTGAGGAGCAACTAATTACGACCTTCTGATTTCTGGCCTTCCTTATACGGTCCACCGCCACGCCGCTCACCCTGGCGTCGGCGGCACCGCGCACCCTCATGAGGACGTCCTCACTAGTTTCCCGTTCCTCCGTGGACGAGACTATTATAGTGTAGTTAGGCTTTGGTTTTGTCTTGTCCTCTTTTCGTCCCGCAGACGCAGCCTCCGCGTAAGTTCTGCTCTGGCTAGCTTCTTCGACCACGCTAGCCAGTTTCCTGCCGGTCTCTTGAAGCTGTTTATTTAGGGCGGTCGCCTGCTGGACGTGTTGATGTTGACTACTCTTTGTGAGGAGGTCCAGAACGTCAAAGGAGATGAGTTGTCGCACCGATTGCACCTCTTTCATCAGTTCCTTTATTTCAGGCCGTGCCACCGAAGCGTCGGCGCGTTGCTCGGCGACGATGTCCGCCAGTTGTTTGGCATGCTCCTGCTCCTTCTTCGCCAGCTGGTTCGCCAACCCCACTCTGGTGCGTTCCAGCTGCGACTGGAGCGTCTGGCGGGACTCATTTAGCCGGAGCACGATCTCGAACATGCCTCCGAGGTTCTCGAGCACTTTTTCCTTTATGGAGGTCTTGATGTTCCAAGACTGCTCCATTTGTTCCTTGCTTTCCTGATATAATCGGTTTGCAGTGGCCGTGAGTGTCGAGAGAGCCTGGGAGGCGCCATCGCCGTTTGACTTCCTGCTGGACTGGCTTTGGGGGACGTTCGAGGTTTCACTGTCACTAGCAGCGGTAGCGGCGATGTCTTGAATCCTTTTTGTGAGGACTTTCTTCCTCACCACTGGTTCGGCTCGGGCTTCACCTGCTCCCGGCCGTGGTCCCTTTGATGTTGCGCTGGTCTGGGACATGGTGATTTGTTCGAAATTCTACTTGGATGAATTGCGGGTAAGTTGATTTTGATTGTATATGTAGGTGTTTCTTATTTCTATTATTCTTTCCTTTTCAGGTGCTGTGGCCGTCGTCGGCAGTTCCCAGGTAAGTTATCCTCTATTGGTGTAGTATAGAAGTACAGTTTAGTAACTTTTTCAGGTGCGGTGCAGATATCCGGTGGTGCAGTATTGGCGCAGGATACGCGCGGTCCTGGACAGCCAGGAGAAAAAAGTCCGGTCCCTCTACGTCGTCTACTTCTGGAGATATCGGCGATTGAAGATTGCGGGGGTGAGGACTCGGCACCGGAGGGGGGGGGGGGTTCGTTTCTCCGGGTGAAACTTGGGGGGGAGGGGGAGCGGGGCAGGAGGGTGGTGGGAAGATTTCGTGGGGGACACTTTAAGAGAGGGGGGGGGGGGGGGGGGGGGGAAAGTTGCGGGGGCGTTGGAGGTGTGTGTGTGTGGGGCACAGGTGAGCGTAGGCGGTGGCGAGAAGTCGCGGCCAAATCCGGACCAGGAGTTCCAGCCTTCGAAGTTACGGAACTTATTTCCGGAATCAAGTTCCGGCTCGCCGCCCGATGTTATTGCCTATGACGTCAGTTGTTTACGCCGAGCGGTGCCTTGGGATTTTTCCACTCTGATGTTGTTTATGTGAATTTGCAATAAATTTTGCAGTTTATGGAGTTTCTAGTTCTAGGTTATCGTTAATATTTCGGAAACGGCTCGATAGAAAATTCTGAATTTTTTAACACTTATTGTTCGTTAAATTTGCCACTGATTTTAATAGATTTAAAGTTAACTTATTTATTTAAATTTAGAGTTATGGAATTTCAAAGTTAAATGTTTTTTTTATTTTCTCCTGTTCCTTTTAGTCCTTACTAATAACACTTAAAAACACTAGGGTCACAGATCTCATTCGAGCAGTGTTGTGATTTAAAGATTTTAAATTCTAGAATTTTTTTTCTTCAACACTAATTATTTCTAAACTAAGAGTCCCCGGAAGGTGCGGTTTTCACCGCTACCTTTGGGTGCTGAGTCCAGATCGAACAACACCAAATACACGAATTTTCGAACACTTTGACCACACTTATGAATTTTTCTAACTTTAAGCACTGCAGAGCGATTTAACGGACCGAAATACGTGATCTCTGATGAGTTATTCCGTTACGCATGATGGAGGTCACGACGTGACGAAGCGCGAATGTAAACGCCTACTACCATGGAAAACCTCGCGGCGGTTAGACGACTGCAAGTGGCGGGTGGAGTAGGTATACCTGGATTTATAAATAAAATTACAAGTATAAGTCGTTACAAGTATAAGTTAAACAATTAGCAATATATTTCAAATAATATCATATATATTGTATAATATCATATGGAGTATTTGTTGTATTATTTTGCATCCCTCCACATTACATGCGTACTGCACCGGAACGTAAGAAACAACAAAGAGAATAAAGGTAAATTTTAGGGACATCTACGTTTTTCTCTAAAGAAAAGACAGAAATTTGAGTATTTACGGAATGTTTTCTTAGTTTTACTAATACTTTAACGCTGTGAATTCAAAGAGAAACCTCCGCGGTAACATTCATATTTTTCATTATGTTTTTAGGCTACTTAATAGCCTAAAAACATTTGTCCGAAGTGAGAATTAAAAAAAATATATATTTTAATAATAATAATAATATAATGCACAGGATGCACTTGGCATTTTCTGTGATCTATCTAAGGCGTTTGACTGCGTTCAACATGAAATCCTTGTGAAAAAGTTAGAACATTATGGAGTTAAAAATAAGTCCCTAGATTTAATTAGTTCATATCTTAATGATAGAATTCAAAAAGTTGATGTAAATGGAAAACGTTCCCCTGGTTCTTTGGTAAAAATAGGTGTGCCACAGGGCTCTATATTAGGGCCTTTCTTGTTCCTCATTTACATAAATGACTTACCTCACCTAGTGAGGGAAAAACATGGGATAGTGTTGTTTGCTGATGATACTTCTCTTACTTTTAAAGTTAATAGACGGCAATCTGTTATTGACGATGTAAACAATGCTCTCTCAGATGTTGTACATTGGTTTAACGCCAATAATTTGTTGCTTAATAAAAAAAAGACAAAATGTGTCAAATTTAGTTTACCAAATGTTAAAAATGTTAGAACCAATGTACAATTAAATAATGAGGATTTGGACTTGGTCAAATCTACTACTTTCTTGGGCATTACTTTAGATGAAAAATTGCAATGGGGTCCTCATATATTTGATTTGTCAAGCAGACCAAGTTCTGCTGCATACGCGGTTAAAAAAATACGTCGTTTAACAAATATGGAAACTGCTCGATTAGTTTACTTTAGTTACTTTCATAGCTTAATGTCATACGGTATACTCTTATGGGGCAATGCGACTGACATTGATACCATATTTACATTACAGAAGAGGGCTGTTCGAGCAATATATAATATGAGACCAAGAGACTCGTTAAGAAATAAATTTAAAGAATTTAAAATTATGACTGTTTACAATCAATATATTTATGAAAATTTAATTTACGTTCATAAAAATATTTCAAAGTTCAAGAAAAATTGTGATTTACATAAAATTAATACAAGAAATAAAAATAAACTCACTGTGCCCGGCACTAGACTCCATAAAATAGGTAAATCCTTTAAGGGTAATTGTATACGTTTTTATAATAAGCTCCCAAATGAAGCCTTAAGCCTCTCATTAAATAAATTTAAATTATATGTTAAAAATAATTTAATAAAAAAATCCTACTATAGTGTAAAGGATTACATCGACGACGGTATGGCCTGGGAATGAATCTGTATTGTATTGCGAATAGCTAGTAATCTCCGCAATTTGTTTTTTGTTGTAAATTAATTTTGCTTTATCGACCTTCTGCATCACACCGATTCCTTAGAAGTCACTACTTGCGGTAGCATCGGGAGTCGGGTTGCCTCCCTCCCTCAAATATGTGCGAAGGGGGTGATGGCTGGCTCTTGTGTTATGCTCGTGAACGGGTGCTGCTTGTGGTGACTGGTTGTGTGGCAGGCCGAAGATTTATATATATATATTTTTTCTGTTATTATTATTTAATTTTCGTTGCCTGAAATCATTAGGCTTCTTTTCCGATTGATTGCGACGGTTCTAGTTGTTCTAAATTTGCATTTAAGTTTGACGTTTGTGAAACAGTGATCACAATAACAAAAAATATATCCGGCTGAGTTTGTTGTGTGGTTCTTCTCAGACCAGGACGCGTTTGGAACCCTCATAGCTTTAACATTAAGATGGAAAGTGCTTTTTCAGAAGGGCTTATTACGATAAATCTAGTATCGTAATAGGCCCTCCTGACACTTCCATGTTGACGTACACAAGTGATCACTGATTATGATTCTAAGTGGAAAAGATATAAATAAATAAATAAATAAATAATATAATAATAATATCGGGACAAATTACACACATTGATCTAACCCCTAAGTAAGCAAATTATTTGCTTGTATTAAGGGTGTTAGACAACGATACAAATACATCGAAATATACATATAAATACTGAGAATATATTTAATAAACGACCAAACCCAGAAACACAGACATCTATGCACATCACATAAATGCCTGTCTCTGCCGGGAATCTAACCCGAGCCCCATTGCGCCGTGACACGTTAGGCGTCTGCGCTAACCACTCGGCCAACGGGGTGGTGATTTTAGCACCCATATAATATATTATTATGATAATTATTTCCTCAACATAGCTTCAGATTTAGTCTTTTATATGCTTAGGAAAACTATTAATATAATGGGTTGAGAAACCTGTTCTTGCAGTGTTATGACAAGTTGAGATGACAATGAAACTGAAATATTATTGATGACTTTTTGAAAAATTAAATAAACAGTGTTTTTAACTACTGACGTTACCAAAGTCATCTATCCCTTATAAAAAAGTGCAGTTCCTAAAAAAAGTAAACATGGATTCTTACTTGATATATTCTATAAATGTCTTCATTATTGTATTATTAATTTTTATATGTTAGAGATCTTATTGTATGTTGACCCATGACAAGTATGTTATGTAGTGTCGATAACGCCAATCATCCAATTATAATATGGGTTAGGAAAACTCATAGCTTTTCTAAGAAAACGTAACAATATGAAAGCTAATTAAAAGTTTGGTTAATTATTCTTTTTATTTCTATCGGTGAGTCATGGTTATTTCTAACAACAGTAACTGTACTTAAAATACAAAAAATATACAATTATTTTAATTTAGAACAGAATTAAAACAGATTTTTGTTACAAACGCTTATTGTCGACCAAATAGTGATTCGGAATAGAAAAAAAAATCTTATTACGTATTCAAGTCCTCTACATTATTTTAAATTGCCATTAATTGAGCTACTTTGATACTATGCTATTTTTTTGTAAGAAACGGCTTAGGTTAATATTGCATAGACAGTTGAAAATTGGTGGTTGGTGTATTTTTGTATCAAAGTAGACTTCTTACTGATATTAAATATATTGATATTAGATATCTAGCTAGCCGGTCAAGTGGCCGTTTGAGTTTTAAAAAAGGTCACTAAAATATTATATTTGGGCTTTGTTGGCTAAGTTAGTCAAAACTTATCCTTCGAATACAAATTTTAGTACTCTGAAAGTTTAAGGTAAAAAGCCAACCGATCCAAAATAAAAAAGCATTGTTTTTTATACTATAGTAGGTGCAGATGGTGTAATATCTTTTAATAAATCAAAAACATGATAATGAGAAAGGAAATTGGTATATTATCATATTGCGCCAACAAATAACAAACATGTAGAAATTCACACTGTCATAAAGTTTTTACTCATGCTTCTCTGCAATGTGCGGGAATAATTTTGTGACTGAAGTGTTAAAGTAAATAAAAGAAATATCTTTTTATTTCAACAGTTCCAAAGGCTTTATAGAAAAGAACCCGCAAACTTTATGAATGCTCTTTTACCTTATTTACCAAATTAAAATTGATCATAGTATTGAATATTTGAGTCACCGTCATTAATTACAATTGAAATAGAAGGTGGTTGCGAAAAAGACTACAAAAGCTAGCTACGTCACTAACTAATTTTATGATGCTTTTAAATTAACTAGGAGGTAAAGTGTTTTAAACTTAAATCGCATAATACTTTTTCTCTGATTTGTTACTTTATGTTACGTATATTTTTAAATTTTAGTAATGTCCATAAAATATACGTTACATAGGTTAAATTGTTTATAGAATCGCGTCCCATTTCATTTTAAATAATATGGTAGTTAAGCGTTATACCCTATTAAGACTAAATAATAGTGTGCAAATCGTTTTGTTTAAAGACTCGCAGCTTAACCATTCTTTATTTCTTTTTTTTTTTTACAACGAATTATTACCATGATATCTTTATAATAATCGATTAAGCAGCAGAATTTCTTAGAATCATTTTATGGCATACTTCTTTACTATATATTTTTTATTACTTTTCAAACCTACTTTTTCTGTAAGTTCTTTTATTTAGTTTATTTTGAACGACACTTCTTTTACAAACTCTTAATATAATATATTAGTTTTTAAACCCTTCTGAGCTTTTGCTATGAAAGTAGTATTATTTTTATTACTCTATTATAGCAACGTGAATCTTTTAACCTTTATCTAGAATTATCCTTCACCCTACTAACCTATGTTTTTCTATTTCTGCTGCCTCGTCATTCTAAATCCTCCTGATCTTATTAAATTATTTGGATCTGGGAAACTTATTTGGATTGCAATTAGGTACAATTTTATTAGTGCTGTAGGCCAATCATGATTAGGGTGAAGGTAGTTTAATAGATTTTTTTTATGTAGGCTCATCTCATGCACTTCATAGTTGTCATTATCACCGTACCTTTTAAGAGATTCCGATGGGTGCATAGTAATTCCTGGCTGATGGACGTTATCAGGGTGGGACAACAGTACCTCATCTCGAAATGGCTCCGAAATGGTTCATAAGAGCCTGGTCTACCACCAAACGGTGATAGTTTTCTGACTCTTTGAATCCATTTACCAATACAGAGGCCATCGAAAGCACTCAATTTTTTGTTTCGTCGCCTTTACGCTTCCTTTTCTATTATCCACGTGGTTTTGCTACATCCTGGAACCCCCTTGACCCAGTTTAGTATTGGCACGGTCCAAGCTTTGAAGTTTATTAATATGCTAGCTTTGTCTAGGATCATATTCTCCAGCATTATATTGGAGCATTGGGTCTTTAGATGGCGTCGTATATTTGGCTTTGCCTGTTCGGTTCATCTCTACATTATCCAATATAACGAAACCACTGGTCGCATTGTATGCTGCCATATGCGCTCCTGCCATTGTGCCGTGAACGATCTTTGCTGTTTGGTTGTTGTATATAGCTGCATTTGCTTTCTTAAGTTTCCGCTCCAAGAACTTAGGATTTTCGACTTTAAAGACCTGAAGATTTTCTTCAAAAAGTATTAAGTTAGCCTGTTTAGTCTCTTTTCAGGACACAAGACAGGGATTCGAACCCGTGACTACTGGGAAACCGTCCCGTCGCTCTACCAACTGAGCCACCGTATTGTATCATAGTCGCGGGTTCGAATCCCTGCCCGTATCAATTTATTTTTCATTCTATATTTATATAAATTTAAATAAGCTTAACATGGTTATACATGTTTAAAGATATTTTCAAACATTATTTATGGAGTGATTCAGTGGTCCCTCCGCCTGACGAAGTTAGTTGCATGCTAGATACTGCGTCATATTGTTGTAGATGAGGCTACTGATACATTACCAACAATGTTTGTAAAATAATTCTTTGGTAACAGACTTTAGTGACTTTTCGTTTGCCAACGATACCTTTTATATTTCCAATGATATAGATCTGTTATTTGGCAAATGGCTACTTCCGCAGCATATGTTTTCAAACAAGGTGTATCGTATGTTAGAGATTTAATGATGTGGAAACTATATTAAGTTATGTAATTGTTGGTAAGACTATCGAAACAAATAAAGTATATCAATTCCCTCTATTAGCTAACTTTCTTACATTGATCCATAATTTTTTATTTAAAATATTTCAAATTGTTAAAAATAAAAAGGATTCCTTTGTCTAATTTAAGACCATTCCATGTTGAGATGTTATAAATATATTATTTTGTTGAAGATGAGGTAGGTATATAATACCTAAACACAACCAACACAAATACTATGACATCTTACCTGCTTCGAAATGTTTGATGTCAAAATATAGCAGCTAAATACCTAAATTATTAAAGTACTTTGATTTGCGTTTGCTCTAATAACAACCAATTATAGTTTATTAGTAAAAAACCATTTTAGACTACATTAGTTAGCTATCTTATATTAAATTTTGATATGGTAAGTAAAACAATTGTTAAGAACTACATGAAATTTACAGCTATTTTATATTATAATTAGATATTGTACGTAACACAATTGTTAAGACCTAAATGAAATTTACAGTTTGTATTGGTCCATCGGATAGTTCGTATATCTTATGCTTAGCACTTCATAAATATTAAGATAAAGTTTATTGAAAATAAACACATAAATGATACTGAAGTCGATATTTTTTTTATTTCTTTTTAGTACAGTAATTATCAACTGTACTAATATAATGTTATAGATAAAGACATTGATCTTCGTATTCCCTATCTTCTTCTTCTTTTTGTTTACAATGTGATAAATAACATAAGATTATAGACACTTCATAAAAGAAATAACAAAATGTACACTCTTGGGAAATGATTTTCACACTTTGACGGTCACTTGACCTTTTCTACTTCAAAGAGCATAAAGTTTCCATTTGTCACAGGTGTGGGTATATTTTCTTAAGAATCACATAAAAATGGTATGTAAAACACATACATATTTCTTGAAAATGTGTAATTGCAGGTAATAGCTATGGTTCTACAGAGTGATATTTTCATCATTGAAGGTTTTTTTATTTTATTGTATCTGATGTAATATAATATAATATATTTAAAATTTACAACTTCACCTCCAACTTGAGCTTAAAACTCAAGTAAATATTACTAAATATTAATAAACGATTTATCTATACATATAACAAGACAGTAAAAAAAGAGTGTCTGTACATTAAATGTTAAAAAAAAATGATATGGGGCGATTAAAGACGAGTAACAAAAACCAAAACAACAAGTTTTGGAATTTTTGTCTGTCTGTCTCTCTGTCTGGTACATTATAACGTTAAAACTACTGAACGGATTTGATAACAATTTTCACAAGTGAATTACATATATTCTAGAGCGTAAATCGGTTAAGGGAAAAAGAAGTTAAGGTCTTTTGAAAATTTGTTTCGGATACATGTTGACAGGGGTAAAAAAAATAATATAGTTAATAATTAATACCTAAGAGTTTTATATCTTAAGGAGATAAGACAAACTTTTCGTTCAACATACCAAAGCTGTTTTTTTACCTATACAGAAATGGTGAACCCGCTCTTAATTAACGCTCCAAAAATAGCGACACATAACAATATGCGTATATGACACATTAGTCGCAACCGGATCTGTAGATTTTTTATAGTATGAACAGCTTTACAAAGTCAATTCAACGTCCGGAAAAAAATGTAAATACCATATTTTGAACTTATTAAACGTCAAACTCTAGTTACACGGTTCCAAGATGTCCAAGATATCCGGTTCCAAGATGTCCTAGATGTCCGGTTCCAAGAAGTCCAAGGTCCATGGAAAAGAAACGGCAAGAATTTTCATGAAATCTTTTAATTAAAAAAAAATACCCAGGGTAATGCAGCCACAGCCAAGTACAAGTCAAGTACGTCATACTGAAATGAAGTCTAGAACAAAAGAACAAACGAATACGCCTTTAAAGAAAGTATTTCGCCAAAAAAAAATACCATAATACATGATACTGTTGAAGAATGCATAATAAACCAACCTAGCAGTGGCGACATCGGTTAGTTGAAGGTTATTTTTCTAACCGCTGAACCGAAACGTATTAATCAACTAGTGTGTTGAGATGAGCATCTCATTATATTCTTGAATCTAAGGATATATTTCAAAACACAGTTTTATTAATAGTCCTTATTACGCTGTCATCATTCCGGACCCCAATGTTAAGCTATGTACCGCGATCACAAACGCCAGTCTAGTCATTACGCATTTGCAGCAACGCTGAGTTGCATTTGAGTCATTTAAAACAGGGTAAAAAGTTAAAAAGGTACTGTGAAGTTTGTAAGGCAAAGTTTTAAGGAGAGTATAACAAAAGTCAAACTAAACCCCAAAATGTTTATGCGTGAGCAAAACTGCTCACCCAAAAATAAAGCAATATTACAGGAGTAAATGTAATATGTGGCTTTCCATCAAAAGCAACGTAATGCCTTGTTTCTCCGTTTAATGAATCATAGAATAATATAGTACGTTAAGTTATATGAGATTCCATATTCGCAAAGCGAGGTCAGCGGAGGTTTCCTCTCATATGAAATTCACGAGCATGAAATCTCGCGGCTCGTTTATGTTTTACTACTGCTTTTATTAAGGTTTAAAGTGTTAAAGAATTTTACATAAAATACACATTTCCCTTCAAATGTTATCAGAATACAGCGTCTTCCTTTAAAGCAATTTATTCTCAATTATTTACTTTTGTCGTGTCAGTCAGTTGTGTTATTATTTAAGTACTTCAATAAGTACATAATTATATTATTTTTATCCTTTTTAAGAGATCTTTTTGTATCGGGTTTATTTTAAAATTAATTTGGTTTAGAGACAATATTAGCTTAGAGAAAGAGATGAAACTGTAATAGACCATGATATATATTATACATGAGTAACCTTATTATTCTCTAATATTTTCTGATAAAGGATCAGGTGGAGGATTTTTTTTACAATCATCAGCTTCCCGGAGTATTGCAAATATAAATTTTCCAGTCTCTCTAGAGGAAACCGTACAAAATATGATATTCTGCATCAAGCTCATCACAACAAAATGTTATTATTATCCCAAAATACCAATAGTGTCTTTCAATATCTTATGAATTGTAAGACAAAAAAAAAATATATAAGAGTAATCGTTAAGCAATTAGCTACTTAAGGTTTCGTTTATATTAGCATTGTATTGCATTATCATAAACACCTTATACTGAAATGTTCCGTATCATTAAAGAGGTTACTTACTAAACATAATAATTTAAAATTATCCTATTTCAGTATTTTTTTTTGTGAGAATTTCAATGAATTAAAACCAACCACTTTTAGAAACTTATTTATCACGAAATATTTTACCTCTTTTTTAATGGGAAACAATAAATATAAGATAAGATTTTAACTGTCGGTATTGCAGTTAAGCTACACAATTTTGGGTTTTACAAGTCAAAACCCAAAGGAATGGTGGGTGTAGCGTTGACTCTATTGATGTTGACATCAAGGTCGGACGTTAGACCGTAAAACAATTTTACAGTTATTTTTCAATCAGACCGTGAAAAGTTTATCTTTGTGAAAGGCAATGTTGTCAGGAAAAAACGAAAAATTATAATTTCGAATGTTACAATAAGGATATGGAAATAAAAGGCATAATATAATCATTATTTGTTTTATATCTTTTTCAAGCCACTGTGACCATAATTGCTAACAATTTTCTTTTTCAAAATTTCAGAATAGCTCGTTTTTCCTTAATAGAAAACGAAAATTATGTTACCAAATTCGACGCTTATTTTACAATATTATAGCTATATTATAAGTCTGTGAGTAAAAAGTAAAGCCTGTACCTTAATTATGGCATACATAATTCATATTATTGCTTGACTACATCAATTTGATTTATATTTCAAAGTAATTATATTTTTATTCGTATGGAATCTCATTTCCTTACTCTCATTATAAATATATAAAAAATATATTACAAATATCCTACAAATATGACTATAATTAAATGCTGAATGTTAACTTTTTTTCCGTAAATGTATATTTAAAGGTTCGAAAATAGAAATCACTTTTTGAAATAACCCAAAATTATAATAAGGAAGGAATATAATATATATTATATTCTTCTAAAGCCCGCTCCATCAGGACTAAATGTGTTTAAAGACAACATCAAACCTTAGAATAATAACTATAACAAATTGCTGAGTATCAAACTTAAGGTTATAAAAATAAATCAAAAACATGCCATTGTAACTTCAAAGCAATATTTTATTAATTTGTTTACAATTTACTTAAAGTTGAAACGAAATGTAATGTCTATTTCATCTAGAATATTTTTTTTATTTATATAATGCGTCTTGGTCTAGTACAAAATAAAAATATAATATAAATACTAACTATATTAACTATATTTACTAAAACTGTCCTCGATAAAGTCTTGTTTAAAAAAATATCACTTTGACGTATTTATAGATATTTAAAGAAAATAAAATAAAATGTATATCTTTCATGATAGGTTTTTGTTGAGAGATAGTGTGTGACTCAACAGGCACTGGCTTATGAATGGCGGCCTGCCCTTATTGTTTATTAATATGCCTTTTCTCAATGATGGGATGTTATATCTTGAAAAATAAAAGAAAAAGATTGAAGAAGATATCTTCACTATTAGCAGAGAAGAAAAATTCCAAAATAATATGTTTAATATACCCACTGATTTTAATTCAACTTAATAAATCTGTAAATAAATTTGCAGATCGATGAACCTCAAAGAAGTCTCATGTCTACAAAATTAGACTGAAGATTGTTTTTTTTTTTTTTTTTTTTTTTTTTTTTTTTTTTTTTTTTTTTTTTTTTTTTTATATTACTTGAATACTAAACGCGATATGTTCTTTCTTATAAAAGTGTCATGTTAAAGTAATATTGGAATTATTATTAAATGTTTCTTTTTTTTTCATTTAAGTAAGTAGTTTAAGATGGGTCTATAATATTTAAAAAGTTCGTCAGTTCATGGGTTTATGTCCAAGAGTTTGTAGATTTGTATATCTCATCGGACATTGGTCTTTTATTGACAGTATTGTATTGCAAATAAACCTAACATTTTTAGAATTAACTCATCTTAAAAATGTTATGTCTTTAGTATAAACATTTGATGTGTTCTAAAATAAAAAAAAAAATGTTTATTATGCAAAAATCCCAAAAAAGGATAAATAAACGTAATCTCCTTAAAAGCCCCATACTTTCAGGGCAAAGGTCAACGTTAACATCATTATTCTTTCTCAAGTATCTGTTATTTGTATGATGTTAGAGCCAGAATTAAAAAATAAGACCATCAAACAAATACACTATTATTGTAAACACAAAAAAAATATCCGCTGTAGAACTTTGAATATTTTAAAAGTTTTTTATTCATATATTTAAACAACAAGTAGAATCGTATTTTGTTTATTTATTATATAGATATAGCATTTTTTTAGAATTCTTCAGAGAATTGAAATCCGTAGCTTTAGTTCAAGTGATTTGTATTCTTGAAGACTTTTAATTTTAAGGGTTGGTTAAAAAACTTATTCGTTTAGAAGATAAAATAGTACAATATGGATAATAATATAATCAAGTTATAACTTTATGTAATCAAGTTATACTTTTGGTATTATTTTGTTTAAATTGTTGTTTTGAATAATTTTGCTTTGATATTTCCATGTCTATCATGGCAGTCGCGCGTGAACTGCGTTAGCGAGCGTCAGTGTTTAGTAGTCCGTGCGATAATTTCTCTAGTGTTATTAAAGTACCCTCCTATTTATTTATTTAATTATTGTGAAGATGGAAGACGACGTTATGATTTATAACGAAAATAGTGATGAAGTTCAGAAGGTTAGTAGACAGGAAAAAGATGATGATGATGAAAGTGAGTTTATGAGAAAAAAAGTTGAAAAGAGACCAAGAGAAACTGAAGAGTCCGGCGATGACAATGAGAATGGATTTACAGTGGTATCGAAAAGAAGAACGAGGAGAGTTATTACAAGTGAATCTTATGATAGGGAAATATCATTCCATGAAAACAGTACAAACAACAACGACAATAATTATGAAGGAAGCCTGTTTGCATTAAAACCCCTCCCAAAGCAAATGGCTTTTGCTAGATTACTAAAAAATGAGAATATTTCAAATGTTATAAGAATCAAATACAAAAGTCCATTTAAAATTTTCATTCAGTTTGATGATAAAAAAGAAGCAGAAAAACTTATAAATTTGAAAAAACTATTAGATATGGATATAAGAGCTCAATTTACAAATATTGGTAATTTATCATATGGTATCATTAAAGGTATTGATTTAGACACAAGTGAAAAAGAGTTAATAGAAAGTTTAGAATGTGATTACCAGATAATCTCAGCTAAACGTTTGAGACGTTTAAATACTGAGAGTAAATGGGTTGAAAGTGAAACTGTAAGATTATGTTTTCAAAACCCAGTCAGGCCTTTATCAGTTAAAGCATATGGATTTAGATTTGATGTAGAAAAATTTGAGTTTCCTGTTACACGATGCTCAGGCTGTTGGTCTTTTGGACACATTCGAAAATATTGTAAATTAAATAAAAGTATTTGTCCAAAATGTGCTGAAGCACATGACAATTGTGATGCTAGAAATTTTAAATGTGTCAACTGTAAAGGCCCTCACATGGCATTAGACAAGTCATGTCCCTCTTTTAGAAAAGAAAAAGAAATTCGAGTTATAATGAGTGATGAAAATATTACTTACAAAAAAGCATTAGACATATATTTGAAAAAACAAGAACCCAACAGAACAAAAATATTAGAAAAAGAATCTAATTTGGGCCTAGATATATGTTATACCGAACAAGTACAAAGAAATACAAACCCTAAAACCTACAGCAGCGTCCTTAAAAGCGTATCTATATCACAAGAAGAGGAAAACAATGAGCAACAAGGTCATACGGAAAAAAACAAAAATAAGGGTAAGATGAAAAAGAAGAAAGCAAAGAAAATAGATAATACTAGTAATTATAACGAAATAACTTTTTATGAAACTGAGGACAGTGATCAAGATATACAAGAAAGTTATGCAGAAAAGGAACAAAATAAAGGTCTGAAGAGTTTTGATGTTTTGAAACTAATTAAAAAAATAAAAGATATTATGTTATCTAATGAGAAAAATTGGTTTGATAAAATTGTATTAGTAATAAGAGCTGTTTTTGAAGAAAGTAAATTGTTTTTAATAAGTTCTTTGAGTGAAGGAAAGTTATGTGACATTTTCTTAAAGTTTTTCTGTAATGGGTAAGGATTTAAGATTAAATATTTTACAATGGAACGCACAGAGTTTAAAGCCAAAGTTATTAATGTTAGATAATTTGTTACACCAGGAAAAGATTCACATAGCTGTTATATCCGAAACTTGGTTGGGTGCAAATTCGATACTTCATATTAGTGGGTATAATATCTATCGGAAAGATCGTGGTGATTCGTATGGGGGAGTAGCTATATTTATTCATAAAACCATTAAGTCGCATATTTGCTCTTTCGATTCCAATAATACAGGAATAGAAGTTATCCGTATTAAAATATTAAATTGTAGAAATTTAGATAGTATATTTGGTATTTATTGCCCGTCTTCGGTTCAAACTCGCCAATCTGATTGGGATAGAATATTTTCTGCATCTACTAAGAAGACACTTATATTAGGTGATTTCAATGGTCACCATTCCAACTGGTCTTATAAAATAGATTCAAGAGGTACATATTTACATGAAGCATCCCTAGACAATAAATTCGTTTCACTTAATAATGGAGATTCGACCAGAGTAAAATTAGTAAACGGCCTTCTACAAAGTTCAAGCCCTGATATAAGTTTCGCATCGTCAGATATAGTGTTAAATTTTGATTGGCAAGTCCTTAACAAAAATTTAGGAAGTGATCATCTTTTTATCAAAATATCATCTACTTTTCAGGATCATTTTAAGTATTCTAAAAAATTTAATTATAAAAAGGCGGATTGGAAATCTTATAAAGCAGATCTAGATAATGCATTTCAATATTTTTCTACTTCTAACAATTGGACATCAAGGGACGTGCAAATTAATTATGATATTTTTCTAAAAACTTTGATTATAACAATCCCACAAACAAATTTAAGCCTAAGAAATATTGGGGACCCTCTTTGTCTAGAATTGTTGCCGATCGTAGATTAGCACTTAGAAATTTTCGAAGAAATCCTACTCCAGATAACCTAAATTTATTAGAAAAGAAGATAAGTGAATCGAAAAGGTTAATACAGAAGGCCAGATCCTTAGATTGGCAAAATTTTTGTTCGAACATAAACGAAGCAAGTTCTTCTTCAGATATGTGGGATAAAATGCGTTGGTTTAAGAATTATCGTAAATGTAAGCTACTTCCATCTCATGAAAAAGTAAAGGAATTATTATACTACTTAACCCCCGGCTCAGTAATTAATTGCTCTCCAGTAATCAATTCGAATAATGCTTTATTAGAACAATTACTTACAATACAAGAAATGGAATGTTGTCTTAAAAAGAAGGACACTGCCCCAGGTATTGATGAAGTAACTTATTCAATGCTATTTCATTTACCTCCAAGTGGTAAATTGTATCTTTTAAATATTTATAATGCTATATTTAGGTTAAGTTTTGTACCGATCCAATGGAGAAAGACTTTGATTGTACCCATTGCTAAAGCTAACTCTAATGATAAACTTAGACCCATATCACTTATTTCTTGCCTTTGTAAGATATTTCACAACATGTTGAGTAAAAGAATTGAATGGTATGTTGAGAACAATAAAATGTTGTCCCCTTATACAGTAGGTTTCAGAAAATCCCAATCCAGTCTTGACTGTCTATCAAGAATCGTAACTTATATACAAGTTGGATTTACCAAAAGAGAATCTACAGTGGTATGTTTTTTGGACGTCGAGAACGCTTACAATAATATATTAGTTGAAAAAGTAATTTTAATTTTAGATGAATTAGGTGTAGGGAAAAATATTTGTAAATATCTATGGTCTTTTTTGAGTGACAGACAATTAATGATTACATATGAAAATAATATTAATTCTACTGAGGTAAGACACACAAATAGAGGACTACCACAGGGCGATCCTATGTCTCCATTGCTTTTCAATATTACTACACAAATTATTTGCCATCAAATTGAAAATGTATTCATCTCGCAATATGCTGATGACTTTGTGTTTTACATTCGTTATAAAAACTTAAGTGTTTGTGAACAAAATTTACAACAAGCCTTAAATACTATGGTCACAAATTTAGATATTATAGGTCTTCAATTATCTCTCAGTAAAACAAAACTTTGTATATTTGACAGAGGACACAGGAAAAAAGAAATTAATATAGTTTTTAACAATAATATGATAAGTGTAGAAGAAAATGTAAAATATTTAGGATTATGGTTAGATAGATCATTAAGATGGAATAAACATATTACAACTTTGATTGAAAAATCACTAAAAGTATTAAATTTATTTAAAGTATTAGCTGGTGGCAACTGGGGCATTCACCCTAAATATTTAAGAAATCTTTATATTTCACTAATAAGAAGTAGAATTGATTATGGCAGCTTTTTATACGATGTTAGTGCAAAGACTCATTTAGAAAAACTTGATAGAGTTCAGAACCAAGCTCTGCGAATCATAGGTGGATTTATTAAAAGTACCCCCATCCACGTAATGGAGAGTGAATTGTGTATTCAACCATTGTTTCTAAGACGTTTATATTTGGCATACAAGTATTTAGGTAAAAGTTTTAACTGGTCTAATAGTGTAAATATTAATCTTTTAAATGATATCGAATGTAATGTTCATAATAGATATTGGCATTCAAAAAAGAAACCATTATTGTCCACAATATATAATGAATGTAAAGAATATAGTGTTTATAGTACTGATGTATTACATATGTTTAAATTAGATATATGGGTGTCTTATATAAATATAAATAAAGTGATTAGGACGAATTTGGATTGTATAACAACTGCAAAAAATGACTTCCCATCTAATTATTTAAAATACTTAGTAGTAAACGAACTGGACGAAAAATATAATGGATGGGTACACATTTATACAGACGGTTCTAAAAATAAAGTGGGTTCAGGAGCAGCTTTTTTTTTGTTATGTAAAAGAGAAGCGGCCTTGTTTAAAACAAACAAAGAAATGTCTATTATGACGACGGAACTTATAGCAATTTCAGAAGCTCTAACACACATTAAGAATATTGAGGCCCAAAATGTTGTCATCTTAACGGATAGCAAAAGTGCCTTGCAACATTTAGCTCGATGTGTCTCTGAATATAGCAGAGGTCTACCGATTGCTTTTAAAATTTTAAAAAAGATATATGAACTCAATCATATAAATCTGAGATTGCAATGGGTTCCTTCTCATATCGGCTTAAGAGGAAATGAGGAGGCTGATCGATTAGCTAAATTAGCAATCACTGAAGGCACAGAATCTTCGGTTCTTCCTTTTTTTACAGAAATTGTATATAACTTCAAAATTAAATGTTTTAATAATTTTAATGAATATTTTGATCTAAGAAGTAGAGATAAAGGAATCTGGTATAAAACAATACAAGGTCAGCCTCTTCGTTTCCCCTGGTTTCATAATATTAAGTTAAGCAGAAAAATTATAGTCGTAGCTCATAGATTACGTTCTGGACATTATCTATCGAACAAATTTGCATTTTTAATGAAAAAAAAATAACTCAGCCAATTGTGATACTTGCGGTACGATAGATGATGTCCAGCACTTATTAGTAGAATGCAATAAATATAGCTCACAAAGGGAAGCACTTGTGCAAAAATATGGTATTAATAGATATGATGTAGGCAGTTTTGTATATCTTCTTAGTGAACCGACAACAGAAAGTTTTAAGTCTCTTATTGAAATCTTTCTTCACTAATGCTAAGACAGTATATACGTTGATTTTATGTAGAATTAATTATAAGTTTAGGTTACGATGGGGCTGACATATCCAAATAGGATAAAAGTCCCAAAAAAATAATAAAAAAAAAAGATAAAAAAAAAAAAAAAAAAAAATGTCTATCATGCAAAATTATATGAAGAGACGATGCTTCTTAGCATTCCATGGATTCTCCGTACGGGTGCTGGGCCCATCGCTTTGCATGGGAAAAAGTGCAAACAATGCCTGAAACTTGCAACCCAGGGGATTAGGTTTATGATGCGCAAACACGCTCGCCTTCGGTTTAGGTTAGGTTAAGGAGAGGAGTGTAGACAGACACTCCTCTCCCTAACCTAAGCTAACCAAATTTGGAAAGAACCTACTAATGCCGCCTCTAAAATATGTTCTAGAAATGAACCGATGCTAGTTCTAGAAAGGCCAAGGTCTTTAACTAAGTTATAGAGAGTTTTTGCTGTTATACCTCTCGCTCCCACTTCCAGTTCTTAGCAATTAATTATTAAGCTTAAACGTGTGATCCCTAGGGATGTTTGTTTCCCAGGGCACGGTGAGCTCCAAAAGTATCACGCGCCTTAGATATTTAGAATACAGGAATAAGTCCGGTCTGGATGACGAAACACCAACATCCCCAGGGATTTTGTAATGCTTTTCATACGTGTCCATCATGAGAGTCCAATCAGGAGTCGCGCCTAATATTGAATAAGGCTTCGCTTTTGATTTTTTGGAGGAGCCTTCTTTTACGAATTCTACAGATCGTTTGGTGGTTGTTATACTCTTCCGCGCTCTTGCTACTGAAAGACTAACCGTATAATTTCTTATACCTTGTCGTGCCGACGCGAGTATTGACCTTTATCTAGAAGTACCCTACACCCTACTAATAAGTGTTTCGAGGTTCCTATTGCCTCCCCACAGATGTTGCAAGACTTTTCGGTAGCTTTGCCCCATCTTACTAAATTACTTTGATCTGGGAGAGTCATTTGGAATGCATTAAGATAAAATTTTAATAATGCTGGGGACCAATCATAAAACAGGGTACGCCAACGCAAAGCTAGTGGAATACAAGAGTCTACTATGGTCACCCATTCGTTTTGGATTTCTAGGCTTATCGCGTGCAGACGGTGGTTATCGTTTTCGTCTTGTCTAATGAAGGATTTTGTTGTCTATCTCTCAAACTTTCGGACCTGATCCTAGCCCTACTTTATTCGTTTGAGCACCTATCATAATTTTTTTATGGAATTGAAGTCGTGAGGCAACTTTATCTTTTAGGTGAGATGTTACAGTATCATCTTTAGAATTACCGATGATATGTCTTTTGGTAGCTCTTAGATGTTTATAGAGCTCCGATGATTTCTTCAATTTTAACCCAAAATTGTTTTGGTCTCTAAATAAGGTTGAAGAGTCCACTGAGTGCGCTAACCCGAGCCAAAACTTCAATGTCCTTATGACGTTTGCATCTAACTTTGACAAAAGGGTTTTATTAATATCACAAACGAGGACAGGCAGACAGAATTTAGACGTCATGTTAAAAAATTATTATATATCCAAGCTTTTTTCAGGTTACTTATTGGTTGATGGTGTACCTTTTTAAGATCATCTAATAAGCTATCGAC
Organism: Napeogenes sylphis; assembly: GCA_959347405.1. Classification (NCBI taxonomy): domain Eukaryota; kingdom Metazoa; phylum Arthropoda; class Insecta; order Lepidoptera; family Nymphalidae; genus Napeogenes; species Napeogenes sylphis. Next base: position 24,400,677 of record OY365783.1, read on the forward strand.
TATTACGGCCTTGGTAATTGATCTTTAAACCTAAAAATTTAAACGGAGCTGCTTCCGTGACCGCACTAACGCATTGACCGCCTATTTTAAGACCCGGATCGTAAGAGGTATATTTGTTATTCCGTCTACCCAGACACAGACCGAAGCATTTACTTGGTTTTTTTCTCCATCCGCCCGTCCACCTACAAAAATCCTCAACTACATCATTGTCAATTAACTGAATTATAATTTTAGTATGACCGGCTGATTCGCCCGGAGACAAAGAATTATTAATAATCAACAAACCCTTAAGTATCGTAGGGAATTACAATTAAAAAGAGTTGACTTAATTATTTTCAAAAAGTACCTGATATTCAAACGTTAGTATCATTTAGAAATATAAGTAGTTAGTTCCCCCGACGCAACGACTTCAATAAATAAATATTAATATTATTTTTATTCTTTTTAGAAGTCTTTTTGTATCGCGGGTTTTTTCAATTTTTAATTAAATTTTAGTACATTTCATAATATTTTATAAAAGATATTAAAATATATTAAAACTGGCTCAAAAATAATTTTACAACTCTCTTCTCTTATCAAAAATTAAAAAACAAAACAATTTAAGTCTTATTCATTGGTTTTAAATATGATGAGTTTTCACAATTATTATATTTTATACCTAAAACAATCGCGGTTTTTGCGGCGTTTTTAATTTTGGAATTGTTCCAAAGTATTTTGCAGTATTCTTGTTTGTCTATGATTCTCACAATTCCCACAATGACCTGAAGAATATATCTCTGCTCTTTGTTCTTAAAATCGTTGACCCTTTAGCTTAAGGGCCTTTGAAGTCCAATTTAAACACATCCTTGATGACAAAAATGTACATATCTGGATAGGGGTTAACTTAAATGTTATAATAAGGTATTGTCCTGTATACTCCACAATTTATGTTTTCATTTGTAGACTTTTGATGTATAACTTTGGAGCCGAATCTCAAACTTAATAATAAAAAATATTCTCGGAATTTATTTCTCCGAGTGATTCAGAGTCAGCATTTGTTTAATAATAAAGAAGTTATAAGTGAAAAATTTAAAATATTTCTCGAACACGGTTTTTGCTGACATGGACACCTTTTTAAAACATCAAAGTAATATTAATACTATTGAAATTATTTATCTGTAGAAGAACCTCTAAGAAAAAAATTATAAATTGACATACTAAAATGATAATTGATAAAAACATTTATCGTTCTGCATATGTAATATTTAAGCAACTATAACTTAATTGCTTTATTTACTCGATGAAGCATTTGTTAGCAATCTTTATCGATTAAAATAAATTAGATAAACAATTCCCTTTCAAAGTTTATTATAAAACCAACTTTTCCATGACCCCGACTGACTATATATTTTAATATATAATTTATAGCGAAACTTTAAATATATATAAGTGAAAAAGTATTAATATTATACGATGAATACATATGTATATATAAACTAGTTTTTAAGAAATCCGTCTACAAATATCTTTGGGAGAGTATTAAGGATTAATATTGTATGTATGGTATACATTTACTTATATAAGTTTTATGTATTTGTCATCAAATGAATATATTTTCTTAATATCGTATGTATCTTATTTATATTTATTTATGTATATGTTTATATGTATATGTATATGTATATTTTTGTGTATGTTTGGATATAATTAGTATTATAACTACAATAATGTAAATTAAGTATAAATTCGATTATTCTAGTTTTACCGCCTTATTGTTCATGTTATTTATAATGTTTTTTCCTCGGGTTGACTGGTAGAGAATGCCTTGTTGCATTAATTCCGCCTATTGTTCCTCTTTTATTTTGGGAAATAAAGATTAAATAAATAAATAAATATGCAAAGACAATCTATAAATTGCCTTTATGTGAAATATTATAATATTTATGAAAAACTAATTAAAATATGTGTTGGAATTTCTTATAATATTTATTATACCTATAACTTAAATATAAATGTAGTAATAGTAATATTTCGAGAGACATAAGATATTTGAAATAAAATAGTTTATTTCTAAGGAAGCCAACAAGTTGAAACTTTATATAGTAATACTCAATTAAATATGGCTCAAAAAGTTAGAAACACTAAAAAAATATTTATTTTATTTAATATTTATTTTTGTGATTAGTTAATTCAACAGGTTGGATTTCGTCTCGTTTTCTTCACTACAGATAACGTTCATACCCTTAATTAAATCATTGAAAAATCAACAGTATACCACATACCCTTTATATAGCATTTGTTGATTACCAAAAAGCTTTCGATACAGCAATATATCAAGCTATAAGAGACCAAAATATAAAACCAACTTACACAAATTTATTAAAATTAATCTACCGCAATAGTTCAGCATATTAAACACCACCGGCGAAACATTTAGAATAGAGAAAGAAGTCAAGCAGGACGATCCCCTTTCCCCAATCCTGTTTACAGCAGTACTGTCTGTTATTGACAGGGTCAGTACAGCTGCCTTTTTTGGGCACGGGTTGCACATTAGCAAGCTTCCAGGATTTTGGCACTATTCTAGTCATGAAAGAGAAGCGATACAGACGTGTCAGTACGGGAGACAACTCAGCTGCACATGTCTTGAGCAGAATGGCTGGTATACCATCAGGACCACTAGTTTTATTCTCATCTAAACGACACAATGTTCTCCATACCTCTTTGTTAGTGATGCGGATTTCAGGCATCGAAATACCGCAGTGAGGAAGACGTGCTGGACAAGCATTGCCAGTGTCTAGATGCGAATTATCAGCAAACAGAGAAGCAAATACATTCGCTTTCTCTGTTGCTGTGAGGGCCAGGGATTCATCCGGCTTCAGCAGAGCAGGCAGTGAGGGTTGGCAGAAATTCGACTCGATTGCTTTCGCAAGAGACCAGAAAGCTCGACTGCCAGTTGGTCTGACAGAGAGTTTTTAGCGATTTGATCGAGACGAGCTTTCCGCAATGCCTTTTTGTAGGACTTAGCAGCTTGGTTAAAGGCTCTCTTCTTCGAACTTACATCCGGAATTTTGCGGCTTCGAGCATCAGTCCAAATGAGATATGCCGAATGTTTTCGGTCTTGAGCATGACCACATTCGGCATTAAACCATGGGCGAGCTTTGCCACCGATGGGTACGTCAGCAAAAGAAATAAAATACTCCAATGCCTGATGCACCACATCGGTTATATCATCCGCGCAACTCGACGGAACCAAAGAAGAGAAGCAGACTTGCCGCCAAGGATAAGACGCAAAAAGTGCCGCATCTCATCCCAATCTGCTGACTTGTATTTCCATACTCGCCTAACACCGTGAGGTTCAAGGTGATCGGAGGTTCCGAAGGGGGAGGTAACCTCTACACGATACCTGTCCGGATCAGTTGTCAGCAGAAAGTCCAGGAAATTGGCTGTATGTCCTACCAAATCTGGTAACCTTGTTGCTTACTTCACCAGCTGAAAGAGGTCCAAGGACAACGCAAAGTTCCGCGCTTCTCTTCTAGCATGGTCGGTTTTCTGGTACGGAAACAGCTAGTCCTGATGACAGGCATTAAAGTCCCCCAGAAAGACGAGCTACGCTGAAGGGAACTGATGCAGAGCCATATCAGCAGCCTCACCGAGATACTCGAATAATCTAGTTGTGTTCTGGTCACAAAAAGTGGGGTCTTCAAGGTGACGGAGACGCTGTATACAGAGGTCGTTCCGCGCATATACACAGACTCCGGCCCGTGAGCGAAAGTTGAGTTCTAACGAGCATCCGGTATAATCTAAGTGCGCAGCGCTCAAGGGACATTGTATCTGCGTCTTCGTCAAAAAGAGCAAGTGCAGCTGCTCTGTCTTAAGATGGTGGTGGACAGGTAGGATATTAGAGTGTAACCCCTTAGTTGTTACTAATGTTACTAATGTGCACTTTAAGAGTTGTTACTAATGTGCACTTTAAATGAGGAGGAGTGCAACCGCTGTAAAAACATTTTATTCTTTTTAACTTTCTTCATAAAAAAAAAGAAATAAAAGTGAATAGGGATGGGAAATGGCAGTTGAACGAGTCGGTACGTATCAAACCCGACGTCGAAATTGGTGATGTCTTGCCACTGGGAGGCTAGCCTGGAGACTGCAAGGACGCCCGAACCCCCCCAGGAATCGCCATCGGATCTCCTCGTCTGGTCGCCAACCAGCACGATGGAGCCACCCTGGGATTTTGCGCAATTAAATATAATAAAATGCAAAGAAATCCTAATGTTATAAGCAGCTCAATCAATACGAAAAATAGTGAACAAGAAACAAAATTACGAAAATGTATTCAACCGAATTCTTATACTATATGGCTTGGCACCGAATTCCTATACTAAATGGCTTGGCACCGATTTCAAATCTATTAGTAAATAGGACACATAAATAATAGGTAGTATACAATAAGTATTATCTTCTTTATTATTTTTTACTCTTTAGTTTTAAAGCCTGTTTGTTTTAACTCAGTTATTTTTATTTAATACTTTTTAGTTAATTGCTACATTGTCAATTAGCCATGGGTAGTAGACCTACAAAAGGTGCTTGCTGCACGGCTAACAAAATACAGATCTCAAGAAACGGGAACGGATAAAAGTAGTTGTCGTCGTAAAAATGCTCTTGGAAACACAATTTAACGTTCTTGTGAGACTATTAAAGATCGTGAAAAACGTTAGTTAGAAATCACGACTACGTCAAGAAATTCTTGATCAGCTTAATTCTAGACTCGGTAAGATCCAAGAGCGTCTTACCAATGAATGTTTTGAGGAGAGAGCTAATAGACTTGGCCTCATTTATGAGCGTCTGGCCAACGAGTCGGCCGAGCAGAGGGCTCATAGACTTGGTCTCAATAATGAGCGTTTAGAGAACGAGTCGACTGAGCAGAGTGTTCAAGGATAAGAAGTGATACGAAACCGTACAGCAACCGAGTCTGCTCAGCAACGTGAGAACCGACTAGCAGCAGCGCGTCAGACTTCACAAGGACTTCGTTCAATGAATGAGCGTAACTTTATAACCACCATAAATGAATATGCTGAAGTACCATATACAGTTTGTAAGAAATTATTATATCCAAAACAACAGATATCATTAGTCCCACAGTACGTTTTGATTTCCTTCCGGAGGAGCTAGTACAAAACTTGGACAAAAATGGTCATAAAATAAAAACTAATAAGCCTACCTAAATTATTTTTTTATGTAACCAATTCGGGACTATTCTGCATCAAACAAAAAAAAAACGTAAAACGGTACAAAAACCGCGGAGAAATCAGTGTACATACATAAAAATAAAAATGCTCATAAAATAAAAACTAATGGGCCTACCTGAATTAAAATTTTATGGGACCAATTCGAAACTATTCCGCAGCGTACAAAAAATAATTACGTAAATCGGTTCAGAAATCTCGCCGTAATCGGTGTACGTACATAAAACTAGTTCAAAATTTGGCCAAAAATGCTCATAAAATAAAAGCTAATGGACTTACTTGAATCAAATTTTTATGGGACCAATTCGAAACTATTCCGCATCAAACTAAAAGAATTACGTAAATCGGTTCAGGAACCTCAGAGAAATCTGTGTACAAACATACAAAAAAATATATACCGTCCGAATTGAGAACGTCCTCCTTTTTGAAGTAGTCGGTTAAAAACATGAAAGTAATATTACTTTTATGTCTAATTTTAACATTTAGAAATCGTTAGTTTTTCAAGACGTATTTAGAATGTAATATTGTTTATATGCCCAATTTTATTATTTTGAGTTTGATTTTCTCGATAGATTTACTCATTATTACTTTATAATTAAGGTATTTATTTTAACCAGCAACAGCAATAGCTAACCATACCACATGTGGTTATATGATACTCTCAAAATCACAAGGGCTTTAAAGGATATTTCCATTTACAAAAACGATTTTTAAAATCATTTCTGTGTTTTAGTTAGTCTAACTTGATTAACTATTATTTTATGATTATTTTTACTGTTTACATACATCACACTTAAATCATTTATTACAATATAAATGAATAGTATAGAGTTCAACTCAGCACCACATCTTTAATTCAAAGACAGTTTATCATGAATGTATTCTTATTAATATTAATGAATTAAAACGTAAGAAGTGAATCGACTATGTATGACGTATCGACGTAAAATATTCTCATAGAAGAAACACATAAGTATCGCAAAAAAAACAGACAAATGTACACAATCTACTTTAAAAATAATAACTTTGTTCTTCTTAACATGTTTGGATCATCAATATTTCACGAATAATAAATTCTTCATAATTGTTTTTGCTGTTTCCAGTTGTTGTTCATCCTAGGTAGGTATAGCAAAACAGACCTTGCAAAGATCAAAAACCTAATGCTCAATTTCTCACCCAGAACTCGTATTTATTTTCTTTTTTACTTCTTCTATTTCAGGCAATCGATGTATTTTTAAATATTATAAATTACATTTCATAGTTTTTTCTTCATGTTATAATCTTGAATTTATTTATTAGTTTCAATAGCATGTCCATAAAATCGTATTGTCCAGTATATAATTACAATTAAAAAAACTAAGAGGTGTCAAGGGACACCCGGATGGAACGAAGTTCCTTTCGATTAATTATTAAAGGAATAGGACATATGCATAAGATTTAAAATGGTCTCAAATACTTTTTTTTCGGATACTTATTATCATCTTATTATAAAAAAAAAAATTTACTAATCATTTACGGCCATAAAATAATTTGTGTGAAGTGTATATTAAGGGAGCGAAATTCAAACTTCCAAAACGCGCCACCATTGGTCGAAAGGAAATGTGACGTCATTTGACACGCCATTCAAATTATCGGCCTCGAAGTTCATACTGTGGTATTAGTGTTACTGAGAAAAATAAATAATTTAAACCAATATTTTGATGCTTAAAGGTTTTATTAAATGATACGATTGTTTAGGCAATCATTTTAAACTCAAATTTTCTAATTTTCAATGGCTAATGCAACTTACTAATAATTTAAACTATTAAATTAAACTTATTATAAATAAAGTATACTTACGTTAAATTGATATTCACAACAATATAAGCACATTTAAGACATATATTATCCCTTTTAATTACCATAGACCATTGTTTTTTTATTTTCGCATCTCTTGGAATATAAAAAAAACACTTTGTCGACGTCACGCAAGGCGCGCTCAAAATGACGGCGTTTGAACTTTGAACGGCTTAAATATACTCAATGTTTTAATTTTCACTTTGGAAAAAAACTAGAATCTTTTCAAGCCTATTTTTTTTTCTACGATATAGAGAGGTAAATGATTAATTTACGTCAAAAAAAACAAGAATATTACCTACTGTAATAAAAAATATTAAATTATTAATTAATTTAATATTTTTTTATTAGATTAATATAAGCTATTATGCTAATGAATAATATTTGCATACTATTTTTGTATGATAATTTGCCGATAATTTATAATAAATGTAAATAAAACAATAATTAAACTTTCGTTTAATTATTGTTTTTTTTTAAGTTATAATAACTAAATTAAAAAGGGTTAATCAATAAACCCATGAGTTATTGTCCCCACCTAGCGGTTTCACTTTGTACTGATATATTTATATAACAGTTGTGGTTTTTGTTTTATGTAAATTGTATTTTGTAATCCACATTCCTTTCATTTCATTATTAAGTATTTTCATAGCAACCAACTGCCAATGCACTCGAAACATTTATTTTCAGGTAATAATAACATTATGAATAACAATAGATAAATTGTGCGTTATTATTTTTTACTTCTAGATGGTATCAAAAGGTATCAATTTTAACACTAACCAAGGAAGCTTCATTTCTACAAGGCTATTAATATACCAAGAATAAGATAGAGGAATATTTTTTTTATCAAATACTATAATTTATTTTAATAAGTGCGTGTTAAGGAATACCATTTGCAACATGGTGTAAAAGAGATGAACCTAAACGAAATAAAAGTGATGTCTCATTCCATCCTATTGCAGGAATAGAAAAGCATTCGTTCATTTACGTCACTAAGCAGAAATAAAACAATATTGTTTTAAAAAGTTCATGGTAAGAATCAAAGTAATATTATTGTTATATTGCTACAAAACGTCTTAAAACTATGATAGTTTTTAAGAGTTCATGGTAAGCCCCATTGTTACCTTTAGATAATTTATTTTTTTTGGTGGTGCATAGCAAATATATTTAAGATATAACGAACAGGTTTGTACAAATGTGGTAAAATAAAATACTAACTTTTTGTATATTTGTAACAAAATTATAAGCCTTCACCAAACAAACTCATCGTCAAGAAAAAAAAGGTAATTTATAGTCATGTCATACAAGAGAGTAACGCCCCCACAACTAGACTCTTGATATTTGTTACGAGTATAATTTAATTTTTAATATTATTTTAATTAAATTTAGAGTCTTGCTGGAAATTTGAAATAAAAAAATATGAATAAAATTTATTAACTAAGTTTCTAAAATATTGTCAAGATCGATTTATTTTATATTTGTATGTGTACTCTCCATTTCAGTTTCATTAATAGTGGCATTGCATTTATCACGTCGTATAATATTTATATAAAATATTGTTATACACTGTTTTTCAATATTGAGAATAAAGTATTTAGGACTATATTGAGAATAAAATTTCACTATAAATTTAGCAACATTCCATTTTCGTGGGTGCACTGTAATAATTGTCTATTTTGCACTTCGTTTTATTTACCTTGTATTTCAATACTGGTAGCAACGCCTAATAAATATTTCGATAAACTTTGATAGCAGAAAGTGCATTGTGTAAAATACTTCTATGGCTTAATGCAAATGAAAGCTGAAGTGTTTGTAAAGCACACTTTAGGTCTCCTAAAATCTCAGTTGTGGTCTTCATAGTATCAACCAGACGGGGTTTTTTATCCGAATAAAATTTTAATTCTACAGTCCATTGAAATGTTACATTTTTTAGGCCTTACCTTGCGTTTTTTAGAGGACGCAATTTTATTTTTTTAATGTGTAGGGGGGGTCAGTAGAAGCTTAAGTTCAAGTTTGTGGGGTCGTCACCCTTGTCCCCCAGCCGCCATCTTGGAAAAACGGGTGCAAAGGGTTTTCGCTCTATATCTCGTAAACTAGTTACCCTACAGAAAATTTAATCAAACATAAAATTTAGCAAATTAAATTTCCTACAATTTTATTTCTATTACTTTTTATCGTCAAGTGACCAACAAAAAAGTTATAAACAAAAATAAGTACAAATTTTGTAACAAATTTCCTTTTGGAGGTTATAACTTTTTTTCAGTTCATTTTACAATAAAATGACATTACAGCAATTTTGTAGAGGGTTTTTCAACGAACAATTTCTTCTTTATACTTGTTTCATTTTAATTTATTTATCTAGGTTTTACAGCGCTCCAAACTTGAACGGATTCTCGAATGCTCGTAGGGATGCAATAAAAACTAAAAATTAGACTTACTTTTCTATGTATATTTTTTTTATTCATACAATTTATTATGATCTTAACATTCCTATGCTATTATTAAACTATGTTTGACCCTTTTTCCCACTACAAAACTGATTTTACTGTCGACCATTCTGAATCGGATGCAGATGCGGTCATCGTCCGTTGTGCGCTTGCTGCATCACAATCATATGATTCGGTGACAATCATAGCAGAAGACATTGACATCCTTGTATTGCTGACGGCATTAGGAAGGAATCAAACTAATGTATTTTTTTTAAAACCTTCAAAAGGGCGTACGTCCGAATAATTGTACTGTCTTTCAGGTTTTAAATATGACGACGTAATAGCTGAGACTTTACTGTTTCTCCATGCCTTCTCAGGATGCGACACAACGTCAGCAGCGTACAACATGGGCAAAGTCAAATTTATAAAAAATTTGCAGAAGTATCCAGAGTTAGCAAGTGGAACTAAATTATTTATGAGTAAAAAAGTCGAGTCATCGTTACTCAGTGTTGTTGGCGATCGTTTTCTCTTCTCTTTATATGGCGGAAATAAAGACGATACTCTAGACACTCTGCGATACAAACGATTTTCTAAGACAGTGAATGAAAATGCATTTAATCTCTCTTCACTTCCTCCAATACAAGATGCAACCCGTTTCCACAGTTTCCGAGTATATCAGATTCAGTTATGGTTCGGTAAATATTGTGATCCAGAAGAATGGGACTGGAAAAAGCATGGAAAATTTTGGATGCCCATCCAAGGGTCCAAGCCTCCAGCACCCCCCGAGCTTATGAAATTAATCTTTTGCAGATGCAAAGGAAATTGTGGAAGTGCGTGCGGTTGCCGAAAAGCAGGCCTAAAATGTTCATCAGTTTGCCTCCATTGTGGTGGTGAAAGCTGCAGCAACATCGTGGACATATCAACATCACTTGAAGAAAATGAATTAGAAGATGAATTACCGACAATGACGCCAATACCAACTCCCATTATACTACGAAAATTCACCTCGGATACTGATTCAGATTTTTCTTGTAGCCTGGACCATCGAAGAGAATGAAAAAATAATATCTGATGATTATTTTGTCTAGAAATTGCCCGTGGATTAGGCCTACTGAGGATACCACATAAAAAAACGAAATAGTGCTGAAAAATAGTACTCACTTCAGAGCGCTGTAAAACCTTAGCTATCGACCTAATAAAAAAATGTTACTTATAAAAGTTGTTCCTTAAAAAACGATCTACAAAAATGGTCTGATATCATTTTTTCGTAAAATTATCCAAAAAAAAGTTATATCGAAAAATATATATTTTTTTCTCGAATTTCTTAACATTTTCGCTTATAACTTTTTTATTTATAGTTCTACGACAAAAAATTACTAGACCAAAGTTGTAGAGAATTTAATTTGCAACAAAAAATGTTTATATTTTTTTTTATCTGATAAATACTTTAAGAGATATAACGTAAAAACCATTTCAACCCCTATTTTCAAGATGGCGGCCGTGGGACAAGGGTGGCGACCCCACAAACTTGAACTTAAGCTTCTACTGACCCCCCCTACACATTAAAAAAATAAAATTGCGTCCTCTAAAAAACGCAACCCCAAATGTAACTTTTCAATGGACTACATACTGCAAATCAGATTTAATGCCCACAAAAGATTTTATTTTTATTTTTATTATTTCTCGCTTTTAACACGAATTATTATCGTATTTATTATAGTCTTATAAAATTTAATTAATTGTTGGAGTTACTCCCTAAGATGATAAATCGTTTTATTACTTAAGACTTTAAAGTTAATAGTTTCCTTCCTATCTGTTCCTTTTAAAATTATATAATTTCCTCTTTTAAGTGTGCATTCTTTTTATATCATTATTAAAAAGTTTTCATAATAATAGGTCGGGGAAAAACCTAATTTTAACAGAGAAGATGTTTGGGGATTATCTAACACCTGGGACCCACTTTTGAAAAATCTAAAATCCCATGTCTGTGACCGCACTATAAGACCTCAAGATACTGTTTGTGCGATTTGTGTGAATCCTGAAACGTACGCCCGGAAGCTTAGAAACCGTTGGAGGTTGGTGGATAGACACCTCCATCTCGTCTTACCGTGAACACGATTGCTGCAAAGCATTTGAAACGTCGGGTTAGATTTAAAATGTAAATTTAAAATTTAATTCATTATACGCGAGTTAAATCCATAAAAATAGTTTTATTTCAAAGTTTTAGCGTGATTGAGTGACAAACATCACAGCCAAAACCACGTGCAAAAGTTAGTATATCTATAGTCTATGTGTTATTTTGGTACATAAGCTACAAGTCTTAACAAAATGCGTTCTGTAGTTTTGGCGTGATTGAGTAACAAACATCTATCCATCCATCCAATACGTCAGAACGACAGTCAAATGATATATTTGAGTGTTTTTGCGAAACATATACTTTATAATGAATCTTCGATTTATTTGATATTGACGTTCCTAGAACACGAAAAAACTTAGCATATTCTGTAATTCAAACGATACTTAGTTAGTTTAACGAAGACGAATTCCTTACACTCCAATACGTGTGCATCATTTGCAGAAACGGTCACACATTATCTACCATACAATGGTATACTACGTTTTTTAGAGCATAACACAACCATCAAACTAAACTTAAGAAAGTAATAAATTAGTGAAATGTTGATATTATAATATTCTTTATAAAAAAAAGTATATTATTTTACTGTAAAAATAATATCTATATGGGTTATATACATACCTGTGGCCGTGACTTCTTATAAAGTGTTTTCGAAGTAAAATTTTAAAGAGTATAATTAAAACTGCGAACTGATGAATATTTTAATAAGGATTTCTTATAAATCAAAAAATACCCAATGAAAATTTATATTTAAAAAGATAAATTTGTTAAAGCCAGTGAGGGGTACAACATTATAATTCAGTTCGCAGATCAACCTTCTCATTGAAGTGGAAGGTTCATGAACCGAATCGCAGAATAATATTTTTCTAATTTTATGTTATTATAATATTTTGCATAGATATTTCTATAAAAATCCTAATAAGTAACGATTTGAAATTCAGTGTGTCGGTATTGCTTTCTCCATTATTTCATTCACAAAATATATTTAATTTGTTTTTTTTTATCCTTCTCAGTTCAGCAATAATATAAAATTTCTAAATAATAAAATAATTCTAATGCATACCAGTCAAAATCCTCTCTTTTAGTGCCTATAATTAATTTTATGGAAGATTTACTCTAATAACAAAGTGAATATTGTTGGTAATATTCCTCTATTAAATCTCACATCTTTGTTTTTAGATATTTAACTTTTAAATTTTATTTAATAATCATTACAACAGATCGCGGACCAGAACTTTTTGAGTTCTAGAAACGTAATACAACGTTCTCTACATTTTTCTAAAGGTAATTGGGCAGAGCAAAAGTAAAAAGAGAAAAAGCCAAAGACCAAATATGTCTGTAAATATTTATAAACATGTAAAACCATGTTAAGCTTATATAAATTAAAAATAAATATAGAATTAAAAATAGACCGACACGAGCAGAGATTCGAACCCGCGACCTCGGGGAAACCGTCGCATACCTTTCCTTCCTTCCTTTCTAACACGGAACACACTATGTGACATATGGAGCGCGGTATCTCCACGACCCAAAAAAATCAAATATAATACTTGAAATTAGTCGAACTAATTCCGATGTAATTTCATGAATATTCTATTCATGAAATTACATAAATTACTGTTTAAAAATAAAAATACATAAAAGATACAACCAGGTCTATAACTTAAAAAATAATAATAAATAAAATACAACCAAATCGAACTTGTGAATCAACCTAAGCGGGGTTGGATACACAAGTAATAACTCTAATAGATTACATTTTCTTGAGTAAAAAACAAAGACCAAAGAATGGAAACTGGAGGAAGATTTCTTGAACCAAAACAATTTGTGTAATCTCATTGGTGAAAACTTGAATCAAGGCTTAAAGAAATATGTGTCACAAGTTCATTTTCAAAATTCATTCTTTCGAAATATTTAAGGTAAATCCAGTATTTAAACTAAGAAAATGTGGTCTTGGAAATCATAGAACGATGTCAGTTGTTTTGTGTGTATTTATTAGTTGTGTTGCAGCAAAGCAAAATGACATTACAGCAATTTTGTAGAGGGTTTTTCAACGAACAATTTCTTCTTTATACTTGTTTCATTTTAATTTATTTATCTAGGTTTTACAGCGCTCCAAACTTGAACGGATTCTCGAATGCTCGTAGGGATGCAATAAAAACTAAAAATTAGACTTACTTTTCTATGTATATTTTTTTTATTCATACAATTTATTATGATCTTAACATTCCTATGCTATTATTAAACTATGTTTGACCCTTTTTCCCACTACAAAACTGATTTTACTGTCGACCATTCTGAATCGGATGCAGATGCGGTCATCGTCCGTTGTGCGCTTGCTGCATCACAATCATATGATTCGGTGACAATCATAGCAGAAGACATTGACATCCTTGTATTGCTGACGGCATTAGGAAGGAATCAAACTAATGTATTTTTTTTAAAACCTTCAAAAGGGCGTACGTCCGAATAATTGTACTGTCTTTCAGGTTTTAAATATGACGACGTAATAGCTGAGACTTTACTGTTTCTCCATGCCTTCTCAGGATGCGACACAACGTCAGCAGCGTACAACATGGGCAAAGTCAAATTTATAAAAAATTTGCAGAAGTATCCAGAGTTAGCAAGTGGAACTAAATTATTTATGAGTAAAAAAGTCGAGTCATCGTTACTCAGTGTTGTTGGCGATCGTTTTCTCTTCTCTTTATATGGCGGAAATAAAGACGATACTCTAGACACTCTGCGATACAAACGATTTTCTAAGACAGTGAATGAAAATGCATTTAATCTCTCTTCACTTCCTCCAATACAAGATGCAACCCGTTTCCACAGTTTCCGAGTATATCAGATTCAGTTATGGTTCGGTAAATATTGTGATCCAGAAGAATGGGACTGGAAAAAGCATGGAAAATTTTGGATGCCCATCCAAGGGTCCAAGCCTCCAGCACCCCCCGAGCTTATGAAATTAATCTTTTGCAGATGCAAAGGAAATTGTGGAAGTGCGTGCGGTTGCCGAAAAGCAGGCCTAAAATGTTCATCAGTTTGCCTCCATTGTGGTGGTGAAAGCTGCAGCAACATCGTGGACATATCAACATCACTTGAAGAAAATGAATTAGAAGATGAATTACCGACAATGACGCCAATACCAACTCCCATTATACTACGAAAATTCACCTCGGATACTGATTCAGATTTTTCTTGTAGCCTGGACCATCGAAGAGAATGAAAAAATAATATCTGATGATTATTTTGTCTAGAAATTGCCCGTGGATTAGGCCTACTGAGGATACCACATAAAAAAACGAAATAGTGCTGAAAAATAGTACTCACTTCAGAGCGCTGTAAAACCTTAGCTATCGACCTAATAAAAAAATGTTACTTATAAAAGTTGTTCCTTAAAAAACGATCTACAAAAATGGTCTGATATCATTTTTTCGTAAAATTATCCAAAAAAAAGTTATATCGAAAAATATATATTTTTTTCTCGAATTTCTTAACATTTTCGCTTATAACTTTTTTATTTATAGTTCTACGACAAAAAATTACTAGACCAAAGTTGTAGAGAATTTAATTTGCAACAAAAAATGTTTATATTTTTTTTTATCTGATAAATACTTTAAGAGATATAACGTAAAAACCATTTCAACCCCTATTTTCAAGATGGCGGCCGTGGGACAAGGGTGGCGACCCCACAAACTTGAACTTAAGCTTCTACTGACCCCCCCTACACATTAAAAAAATAAAATTGCGTCCTCTAAAAAACGCAACCCCAAATGTAACTTTTCAATGGACTACATACTGCAAATCAGATTTAATGCCCACAAAAGATTTTATTTTTATTTTTATTATTTCTCGCTTTTAACACGAATTATTATCGTATTTATTATAGTCTTATAAAATTTAATTAATTGTTGGAGTTACTCCCTAAGATGATAAATCGTTTTATTACTTAAGACTTTAAAGTTAATAGTTTCCTTCCTATCTGTTCCTTTTAAAATTATATAATTTCCTCTTTTAAGTGTGCATTCTTTTTATATCATTATTAAAAAGTTTTCATAATAATAGGTCGGGGAAAAACCTAATTTTAACAGAGAAGATGTTTGGGGATTATCTAACACCTGGGACCCACTTTTGAAAAATCTAAAATCCCATGTCTGTGACCGCACTATAAGACCTCAAGATACTGTTTGTGCGATTTGTGTGAATCCTGAAACGTACGCCCGGAAGCTTAGAAACCGTTGGAGGTTGGTGGATAGACACCTCCATCTCGTCTTACCGTGAACACGATTGCTGCAAAGCATTTGAAACGTCGGGTTAGATTTAAAATGTAAATTTAAAATTTAATTCATTATACGCGAGTTAAATCCATAAAAATAGTTTTATTTCAAAGTTTTAGCGTGATTGAGTGACAAACATCACAGCCAAAACCACGTGCAAAAGTTAGTATATCTATAGTCTATGTGTTATTTTGGTACATAAGCTACAAGTCTTAACAAAATGCGTTCTGTAGTTTTGGCGTGATTGAGTAACAAACATCTATCCATCCATCCAATACGTCAGAACGACAGTCAAATGATATATTTGAGTGTTTTTGCGAAACATATACTTTATAATGAATCTTCGATTTATTTGATATTGACGTTCCTAGAACACGAAAAAACTTAGCATATTCTGTAATTCAAACGATACTTAGTTAGTTTAACGAAGACGAATTCCTTACACTCCAATACGTGTGCATCATTTGCAGAAACGGTCACACATTATCTACCATACAATGGTATACTACGTTTTTTAGAGCATAACACAACCATCAAACTAAACTTAAGAAAGTAATAAATTAGTGAAATGTTGATATTATAATATTCTTTATAAAAAAAAGTATATTATTTTACTGTAAAAATAATATCTATATGGGTTATATACATACCTGTGGCCGTGACTTCTTATAAAGTGTTTTCGAAGTAAAATTTTAAAGAGTATAATTAAAACTGCGAACTGATGAATATTTTAATAAGGATTTCTTATAAATCAAAAAATACCCAATGAAAATTTATATTTAAAAAGATAAATTTGTTAAAGCCAGTGAGGGGTACAACATTATAATTCAGTTCGCAGATCAACCTTCTCATTGAAGTGGAAGGTTCATGAACCGAATCGCAGAATAATATTTTTCTAATTTTATGTTATTATAATATTTTGCATAGATATTTCTATAAAAATCCTAATAAGTAACGATTTGAAATTCAGTGTGTCGGTATTGCTTTCTCCATTATTTCATTCACAAAATATATTTAATTTGTTTTTTTTTATCCTTCTCAGTTCAGCAATAATATAAAATTTCTAAATAATAAAATAATTCTAATGCATACCAGTCAAAATCCTCTCTTTTAGTGCCTATAATTAATTTTATGGAAGATTTACTCTAATAACAAAGTGAATATTGTTGGTAATATTCCTCTATTAAATCTCACATCTTTGTTTTTAGATATTTAACTTTTAAATTTTATTTAATAATCATTACAACAGATCGCGGACCAGAACTTTTTGAGTTCTAGAAACGTAATACAACGTTCTCTACATTTTTCTAAAGGTAATTGGGCAGAGCAAAAGTAAAAAGAGAAAAAGCCAAAGACCAAATATGTCTGTAAATATTTATAAACATGTAAAACCATGTTAAGCTTATATAAATTAAAAATAAATATAGAATTAAAAATAGACCGACACGAGCAGAGATTCGAACCCGCGACCTCGGGGAAACCGTCGCATACCTTTCCTTCCTTCCTTTCTAACACGGAACACACTATGTGACATATGGAGCGCGGTATCTCCACGACCCAAAAAAATCAAATATAATACTTGAAATTAGTCGAACTAATTCCGATGTAATTTCATGAATATTCTATTCATGAAATTACATAAATTACTGTTTAAAAATAAAAATACATAAAAGATACAACCAGGTCTATAACTTAAAAAATAATAATAAATAAAATACAACCAAATCGAACTTGTGAATCAACCTAAGCGGGGTTGGATACACAAGTAATAACTCTAATAGATTACATTTTCTTGAATAAAAAACAAAGACCAAAGAATGGAAACTGGAGGAAGATTTCTTGAACCAAAACAATTTGTGTAATCTCATTGGTGAAAACTTGAATCAAGGCTTAAAGAAATATGTGTCACAAGTTCATTTTCAAAATTCATTCTTTCGAAATATTTAAGGTAAATCCAGTATTTAAACTAAGAAAATGTGGTCTTGGAAATCATAGAACGATGTCAGTTGTTTTGTGTGTATTTATTAGTTGTGTTGCCATTTTTTTATTAAATCTCCACAATTAATTGAGGGAATATTTTACCCATGTAACTTTCTATGCAATATACAATATATGTTTATAGAACGAAAATAAATATACTAATAGCTTTTTACCATCAATATAGTAACAATTTTTAAACTGAATATTTATTGAAAAAAGCGGTGGGATGTGAACGCCGTGACGTAACGAGTCACGTGATTAGAATATTTTGATTGGGCAACTGATACAATTTATTTATTAAAATTAAATTAAAATATTGGAGAGCAGTAAATCCGAGGCGGAATTCATTAGTCTCGGACTCTCCAAACGGGACCATTGTAGTTGATCTACGCAACCCTGATAACAATATATCTACTAAGTCGTTTGCGATTGCTGATTGCTGATACATGGAATACAAGAAGTATTATACTATGTCGTTATGGTTTAATTGCTTAAGACCTACGCAATGAACCCTGTACCACAAGGTTCTATCAATGATGGGTTTGTCGCTAATCTACCGCAGTCGCAGTATTTGCATAATAAAATATTGCTCATAATGTCTTATCGATAAATAGCACCACTATTTGTAAAAAAAATATATATAATTATTTCACTTAGTTACTTTATAATATGTAATAGTATGTTACAGTACGTAACATTATAAGTTTGCTTGTTAACATTATAAAACATTTGTAATTTTATATATGCACAATAATATAATATAATATTACAAATTTATTGATATTTTTATCACTTGTAATTTTATGTTTACTATCAACGTTTATTAAATGTTTTTACTAAAAATAAATTCAGAATTCAGAATAAAACAAGTGAAAATAAACCAATAAGTTGTTCGGTGAAAATGAGAATATGTTCTGCCTAATCTCATTTGCGACATTTACAGTCTGTGGCCTTTCATATTATGTTGAAATTGGCTTATATAATTTGCAAAAAAGATTAGAATTAATAATTTGAATATCAATTAAAAATTGACGACAGATATGCTTAGGCATTTTAAGTTTATTAAAATATTGAACAAATATAGAATTAAAAAATTTTATAACAGAAACAGAGGTTGAATATGCAATCTTTGGTAAATCATTCCATTTTGAAATAATTCAAAACATTAAATCATATGTTAAAAACAACATAATATTAAAAAGTCGAATAAAGGGGTAAGTTTCGGTAGCTCTTGTAAGGACAGTATCTCTCATAAAATGTATAAAAGATTTATTATTACTAATGGCAGCCCACTGACTGAAATTCTTGGAATAACTCAATCGTAATTGTTCTATGCTCTCCCAGAGATGGGCTAGTAAGGTTTTGGCTACCAGAACTGGATATCGAAATGATCATAAGATTGTCGGATGTGCGATCTATCTCCTTTCCTTCCTTGTTCCGCCATTCTCAATGTAATGCCTATATTTGCAGAAACCATTAGCCAATGTATTTATTTACCGTCTGGTGGATTGGAACAATAAAAACATTTAATTATTTGAAGAGAATGAACATATCATTAAGTATTTTAATTTGTATTATATTAACCATTATTATATTAATATGGAAAGTGAAACTTTGAATATTAAATTTAAAGTCAAATAACTTAAATACATAAAAAAAAATAATTCAGTCAGGTAATTCTTGAATCCTATTTATGAAACACCCAACCAAACTATCATCATGTTACGAATAATTTTACGTTAGATTGAGGCAATTTTTATATATTATAGCTGTAATATCTGTCAAAATATATATAAATATTATTAAATATACAAGCTTTGTGTTATTGTATATACAAAAACCTTGAAGTTAGTTTAGTTGAAATAGGATATCAGGCACTTTCTGTTCACAAAAAATATATTTCACTGTAATACGCTGTATTGAACCACTTTATTAATTTGATGAATTCTTTAAAATACACAGATAATCATAATTTTCACTTAATTAAAATGTACCAATTGCCAAAATTTTTATTTTTATTTTTTTACCAAAGTTTAAAGAAACTATTGTAAATATTTCTTTTACAAAATGAACAGATGTCAAGATTGATTAGTAGGTACTTAGCTGTGCAAAACAAACGACAAACGACCATCGGAATTGAACAAAAAACGTACTGTTGTATTTTGCTTCTATACATGGTTTCAGCATATTAAGTCTGCGATAGTATGAATGCGCACAATGCGACAGTCTCTCAGAGGGATTTTCATATTGATTGTCAGCGGGTTTCTTAAGTTAGGTATTTGTTTAATTTATAAATAAACTCATACGATTACTTATTCTCTAAATTATATAACCAGATTTAAATATTTTCTTGTATTCACTTTGATAATGTAATGTCGTTTAAAATATATACTGTTATTTCGCTTCAAGTCTTTGTTGGTATGAGATGTTACATTAATTATTTATAATTTGCCTTAACTTCTTTTACTTTCGTAATAAAGTAATTTTATTAAATCAAAACTAAAAAACATCTAGCTGTGATATGTATTAAGCATACACGTAACTAAAATGTTCACTTACCATGAGATTGATATGAGAGCAGGCAAATAGACCAATTCAACCGCCTATGTATCACACTAATACAGAACGACGGAGTAAAGCACTGGTTCAGTGCGGTTCCTAAGTGATCTTCTGTAGGTCAAAATGTAATAAAGTATAATGATGCTTGTTATCCTAGAAGTTCAATTAAAATGTATATTTTTTTAGTCAAACATTGAATCCAAAACTTTACCTTCAAATTTATTAACAAAAGCAATAAATTATACCAGAAGAGAGTAAACCAGCAAACACTGATTAGCCTTACCACCTTATTTGCCTATTAAAAAACAAATTTCGCAGATTCTTATGACCAATTATTAATGACTCCGTCAAATTCAAGAATGTTCATAGGCGGTTACTTTGGAAATGTACGCCTATTAATATTCGGCTTAGAATCTACTTTTGAAACATCTTTAATACATTTAGAGCACCGATGATTAAGTCGGATATAAATATCTTCGAAGGCTATAAATAGTTCCTTAGAACTATTAACCTGCATTTGTTTTTGTCAATTTGAGTTCAATTGACTGAGTGAGCGAAGGCAGTAACGTAATAAAGCTTTTGTAAGTTGCTTAAATAGTGTAATATTTTTTTTTGTTGTTTATTGTTAACCATATTTTTTGATAACAAGGACTTTGAATATGTCATGGTTATATAACTGAGGGATAAAATTTATAGCTGGGGAGTCGGGTACGAACCCATCTATCGTTAGAGTTGTTAGAAACAAAAACTATTATTGCATGCGTATCCAAAGATTTCCGTTCGGTCGATTAAATGCCTTGCAGACTGTTGTGCACATGTGACATGTTCGATGCCTGTCATTGCACTTCTAGCTAGCCTGATGTCTACTATGCTCAAATTGAGGTTTCGATGACTATTAAGGCACTCTTAGCTGACGTGTGGACTGAAGTGTACGCATAGCATTTTACGTCTTTCCGATTTTTTTTTCGTCGGAGTTAATCCTTTTACGGCTATATGTAATGCCCAACTTCTTTACAATGTTCATCAATAGGATTACTAATTACTATGATTTCTTATTTACTTACTATTTAATTATGCGAAATCTTAGTATTTTATCTCTGGGTAACAGTAATAGGATAACGTTTCTGTAACATAGCTTTGTAAGCTTATGCTAGAAAATTGTTTATAAATGAGTGAAAATATTAAGTAAATAAAAAAGGTACCTACAACTCAAACTTGCGACTTTTATAAATGCATTCCGTATAGTTTCTTGTATATTTATGTAAAATTTTAATAAGGTAGACATCTAAAAACATTCATATACAATTTCAATTAACAATTAAATTTCTACACCATTGCACATGAAAGAGAGGTTAAATTGTGGTTAGGATTTATTTACAGGTTAGTTTAAATGTATATATTTTTGGGACTATTAGATTTTGTGGAATGGTTAAGATACTAACTACAACTACTAAATGACGAGTACGTAAATAAAAATAGTAAATTTGTATGTATATAATAATCGTATTAGTTCAATTAATAAAGTAATAAATAAAGTATACAATTATATGTATATAATTAAAAATGAATAAGAAACAAATCGAAAGTAAAAGCATAAAACAAAAATTTAACTGTTCCCGTTAGGGTTTGATTACACTACAGGAGGACGCTTCTTAAACTTAAAAACATCTTTTAGAAAATTTAAATTGGTTAACTATTCTTAAATAAACCTTTACTAGTACAATAGTACTGATACAATATCATAAATAACATTGTTATTTGTTGTGGTTTAAAGGAAATATACAGGACACAAATGTTAATGTGCAAGTATATTTTTAATATTTGTATATTCTAATCGAAATGGTTATGAGCTTGTGTTGGAATGGTTCTAGGCCATATAGGTTAACGGAGAAATGAGGAAGCTGACCGTCTTGCTAAATTAGCAGTTACAGTAGGGAGGGAAATTTTGTTTGTGCCTGACTAATGGGACAATTTATCAAAACTTAAGACAACATGTTTTAATAAATAAAAGAATACTTCGATATCTGTCTGAAAGTAGAAAAGGTCTGTGGTATAAGAAAATACATGATGAGCCTACTCGTTTTCCTTGGTTTGATAGTATAAGACTTAGTAAAAAGCATATAAAACTAATGCTAAGAATCCGAACTGGAATTGCCCAGATCGAAGTCACTTCCAGATCAGATTAGGAATGCAAACATTTCTGATGAGAAGCGAGGGGTTAGCAGTTCTACGCCTGTATTCAAAGCTGTGGGGATTGGCTTAAATAATTCGAGGGCAACTATAAACAGCTTTGCTCGCTTCTCAAATGAGTCCAGAACCGCAAGATGAGACTTTGCGACACCATCAAATATTTAACCATAGTACTCCACACACGACCGGATTAATGATTTCTATAATACAAGTAGCTGTCACGGTGTAAAGTACTCTCGTATTTTAGCAAGAAAGGCAGGCTTCCAAAATTGAGGTTCGAGAAAATCTCTAAGCCTAAAAACTGAAGCCAATAACTGCATTCCAAGGATACATTCCAAGGATACATTCCAGAGTAGAAGTCAAGGTAAAAGGTAAAAGTTTGAACTTGATCTCTACTAGCCTGAATACTCGGCAGATATCTTGCTACAACTGTACTGTCGTCTGCATACCCATAGATACCGGGCTTCAGCAAATTGTTAATGTGCAGCAGAAAAAAAAATGAAGAAAAAATGAACCCCTGAAACATTTCTGCATTTATTGTCAAGTTTTCCGAGGTACACCCGTCGACAGCAACTCGGAGAGATCTCTGGTTCAAAAAACTTACCAGTTACCCAACAGATCAGACCAGGAGATATAGCCATACGCTGAAAGCTGGTTTATGCTCGTATGCCAAATCCTGTAAAATGCCCTCGAGACGTCTAGAGAGACCTTGTCGATGACCTTGGGTTTGTAAACATTTATCAATTCGTCAGAATATGTAATATGAGTATAAATAATATTATTAATAATCACTTTAGAAGGAGAAACTTTAGAGGAACGTAAGCACAGAATTTTTAATTAAATTTTTAATTAACGGTATCTCGTCATAATGGGTTGACTGATTTTCAACCATTGATTGTCAATGATTCAGATATTGCAGGTTTAAGACGCTTGTTGTCCCCATATCCGTACCCGATGTATACGGTGATAACTTGCTATTCTTGACTTGACTAGACTAGACAATACTAGTAGAAAAAAGGTTTTCCAGTAAATTTCATCCAGCAATTAATCTATTTAAAGAGCGCGCGCTGTCTGAAAGCCAGTTTGTTGGTTAATGAAAAAACATTTAACATTGCGCATTTGTTTTTTATTATTCTGATGTTGGTTTAGTGATGGTAAATATTGTTTGGATAAAGAGGAAGAAAATATTATGTGACATTAAATATTTTAAATCGCCAAAAAAATATTCATGACCCTGAGAATTATAGAATCTAATGTAGATCTTGTGCCATAAATTGTCTTAAATCTCCCTTAATTTGTCGTCCGTATCTTTTAGCAAAAATGTTTTGATAAGTAATCTTGTTAAAGTGACTTTTCGTTATACTAAAGTCATTAAAAGTCTTGATAGTAATAATAATAAGAGAAGTATTATAGTTTTTTTTAGTTTGCTGGAGTTTAGTTTGCTTTCGCGGATGTATCGGCCTACCTTAATTTAAAAAAATATATATTATCTTTGTTCGTTTCTTTAGAATTGGTGAGTTATTCTCATTCAAACTTTTTTCAGGTTCTTTTGTATATAAATAAACATTTATTAGTGCGCGTTACTCATTGCGTCACCAGTCTCAGAGTGTACATGTAAATTATGTACACTCTATGAGTCAAAAATTGAATACAAACGTGCTGCATTGTGTTTGTTGTGGCGTAAGGGAGTTTTTAAATCTGTGTCAATCATAAGCTCCAATTCAACGAGAGTGTGTTCTATTAAAACCATCCTAAATAATGAACAATCTATTATAATATTCAGTGTATGCCCACAGACACATATCAAAATGTTATAGAATTTACTAATTGTTTAAGTGAACTAAATGCATTAATTGAAAATAATTATAATAACAATTGTGTATATGTTAGGAGATTATAATGCTCATCCGAACCAACCCTTTTGGCAAGAGCTCTGTGATTTTTGTAAGGATCAGTCTTGGATATGTTACTTTCAGTCTTGTATTCCTAGGCATAAATTCCAACTCGTTTACTTATATAAGCGATATTAATGGCAGTCTACGCTGGTTGGATCTTTCTTTAACAAAGCAACATGCTCACAGTCTGTTGAGCATGTTGCGTGTTAAGGTAAGGATAGGTCGTGATATTTACTGGTCTGATCATCTTCCGTTCATTGTGGAATGTAATCTAAATTTGGTCGTCGGTAAAACATACACAAGTCACAATTTAGATTTTAACAATAAAATTATGTGGGGTAAGAGAAGGTATGATCAAATTAGTGGGTATCGGGATCTGTGTAACAACAAACTTAGAAATTTCTGTGTGCCTGAGTCTGTAATGTTATGTTCCAAAACAACGAGCAATGACCCCACTCACATACAGGTACTAGATAGAATGTATAATAATATAATTATAACTCTATCTTTAGCTGCGACGGACACACATGTAGGCTACAAACGTACGAAAAATCATGTAGTCGGATGGAATAAGTACGTTCGGGATGCTCACTGTGAGGCGAGGTCGAAACATTTAGCATGGCTACACTACAATGAGCCTAAATCAGGTAATATTTGGAATGATATGTGTGAGAGTAAGAAAATTTTATAGAGTCGTTTAAGGTGGTGTCAAAATAGCCAAAAACAAATTCAAATGGATATTATTGCTTCCTATTGAAAAAAATCCGAAATTTTGGTAAGCAACAAACAAATTAAATCCTCGGCCAGGTCTACCAGTGAGTGTCGCAGACTGTACTACCCATAAAGAAATAGCCAACATGTTCAGGGAACACTTTAAGGTCTCTTGACCTCTGGGGTCATCTACTTGGGTGACCGATGCTGGAGTTCATAGAGTTGAAGAGCCATTAAGATTTTCCACTGAGCAGGTTTTGCATGCTGTAAATAAAATGACACGAGTAAAATCACCTGCATATGACAACCTCATTATCGAGCATATAAGGTACGCGGGCAGTAATCTACCCAGAATATTATCATTGTTTTATAACTTATGCATCGGGCGTTTTTATCTTTACATAGAAATGATGAGCACCATAGTGTTTCCTGTTGCAAAAAATAGAACTGGCAACATTTCAGACAGCGCTAATTATAGGCCTATATGCGCTAATTATAGGGTAAGAAGCTCTCTGACTTGTACAGGGTAGAGTGCGGCACTCCGCAATCTCATCTCCGCAATACTCCGCAATCTCATCTCCGCAATAGGCAAGGAGGGTTGTTCTCGCCGAAACTTTTCAACCTGTATGTGAATGGTTTTATTGAAGAACTGAGCGGGTCATCAGTCGGGTACTGGGTAGATGGCACTTGTTTTAATGATTTGAGTTATGCCGGCGATATGGTGTTGCTGGATCCCACGGCGGGTTCAATCAGAGACTTGCTTAAAATATGTGAGGATTACGCTGCTAGACACGGTCTCCTGTATAACACCTCTAAATGTGAATACCTGATCTTTAAGGCCCTTCGTAAGTAAGTGTGGTACGATCACATTATAGAACTTAATGGGACATTGATTAAACGGATTACACATTATAAATATCTAGGTCACTATGTAACGGAGGAATTTAAGGATCAGATGGATATCGAGCGTGAACGTAGAGCACTAGCTATGAAGGGTAATATGTTGGCCCGAAGGTTTGCCCGATGTAATAAGGATACTAAAATAATGCTATTTAAGGCTTACTGTCAAAACTTCTACACGGGGTTTTGTGGGTCAACTATACACAAAGAGCGATGAACACACTGGGGGTCCAGTACAATAATGGATTTAGAATGCTGTTGGGCTTACCGCGTTTTTGTTCAGCTTCAGGCATGTTTGCTTCCGAAAGAACAAACGACTTTTATACCATAATAAGAAATAAAACGTCTTCACTGCTGAAAGGAATGCGGTAAAGTTCAAACAGTGTCCTGAGAATGTTAGCTTCAAAAACGGATTCCCATATTTTGTTAAAGCATTTTATTAGTATATTAGTATCTTAGTTTAATGTGTAAATGACAATCAAAATGATTACAATATTTTTAACATTATAATACGATTAATTGCATATTAAGATAATTAATGAATTTAAATTTGAGATATTATTAATTTAATTTTTATTTTTATTGTGATTAATTTTTATTTATAATTTGATATAAATGTAAGCAAAATGTGCCCGTGTTGCTTGAAGTAAAGATTTATTATTATTAGTATTATGATATGTGAACGATTAGATACCCTTTACAGAGCGATATTATATTCTAGTGATGACACCACCACTGAATCTGTTTACCTCCATCGCAAAACAATAAATGTTTAAGTATTACCGTTTAACAAATTTAAGAAAATCACTAAGGAATAATAGTGCGCAAAAGGATACTACAATGTTTTTGAATATATTTTAAAGGAATAAAATAACCCAGAATTCTTAGTACGCAGTGATTGCATAATATTATACGATAATGCAAAGCGCTTTCTCGACTGACGGTTGAATAACTTAAGTTATCCTACTTTAGATTCTAAGCTTGAGTAATTGCGTCATCTTTTCCCCGACTGGCTTCATTACAACTGTCATTCGCTAATTACTTAAGACATGTACTAGAGTTCATTAAGGTTATATATAAATCAATAGTAAACATATATTCAATTTCAATGTTATTATACCATCACATATTATATTTTTGAGTTAAATAAAATATTTTGAAAATTTTAAATGGAAATAGAGTGTTTTAAATATTACAATCGTTAATATTAAAAAAAAAAAAAAAAAAAATATATATATATATATATATATATATATATATATATATATATATATATATGTATATATATATATATATATATATATATAAATATTTAAATATAAGTATATAATAAAGATATTACATAATGTATAAAATCGTAATGGCCCACAAGTGAGACTTGGTAACTAATTATACTTATGAATACAAAATAATTGGTCTTAGCAAGAATTCTAGTAACGAATGTTCTTAATAAAGTCGCTCGAGGGTCTATCCATAAAATATTGTATATATTTTTATATATTGTGTGTATATTTATAGACCTTAGATTAGAAAATGTAATTATAATAAGATGAATGTAAATTGTGCCCATATATCTTCATTCACCATATTAATTCTGTGCTTGTACTTGTCGAAGTAAAGATATGATACCTCAACGATATCATTTTATTAGCGAGTATCTATTAAGTCGCTGGGGGTAAAATCTATCACAACAATAATAGTAATGTTTACCTACATTGTAATAAAAAATAATATCGTTGAGTTATCAGTTTTTACAAGGATATATATCCTTTGACTGGTGACACGGTTTTTGTGTAACGTAACTGGTGACGCGCGGCCTGAGAAGCCGCTGCTGTTAAATGGTCTATAGCATCGAAAATATTTATGCTAGCTTACCTCATGTTTTAAAAACAGTTGATTAATATATAAAAGGATAAAATAAAACCATCCAATAGATTCTGAATGTAATTTTTAATTATTAGCATGCTATTATAATGTAAGTAGAAACAAAAATTCTAAATCTAAAGATGAGATCAATAATCACACAAAAAAAATTAAATCAAGATAATTATAACAAAAATACTTTTTTTCCCTTATAGTTACGATATTCTTATCAACAAAAAAAAATATTCTATTAATCACAGGTATCATTTAAAAAAACTGGCATTGGTCAAACTTTGGTTATTTTTATTGACAGTCGGGGCATAATTGTTTGGCAAATTGCAAGGACACATGTTTTATACATGTATTACATTGGTAATTTGATTTGCGATTTAATTTAGGAGGACAACTGGCACAGGTTTTCCGTGTTTTCGGCCTATCCTCTAAGTTTTGTGGTTCAAGTGGCAAATCAGAACCCAAAATACGTGCCAAGTTGACGCGTATATCGCGTGGAATGTGAGTATTATAAACTTTGCGCTGCATGTGTGATAATACCGCGGTTCTAACCAAAATTTTAATGAATTGTCCTTGATGAATAGCTTTAACACCACCAGCTTGATATAAAACATGTGCATTCACCGTACTTATGTCCGACATTCGATAAAATATCACCATGGGCCACCTTCGCGTTCGGCGACTGCAGGTGTAGATGGAGCATTTTTTATCTATCTAGTCAACCCCTCCTTTTGTTGAATTGTAATAGGCGATAATTTCAGGTTGTTTAGTTTCTGATTCCTGAATTCCGGGATGAAATTTTCGGGAACATTTTCTGCTTCCGACCCACTTGAGTCTTCCCGTGCCAGATACGCTTCAATTTGAGTATTTGACAGTACATTTCCAACTCCTGACTCCTTACGCTTCTTTTTTGGAGGTGCAGAATTACTAATTTCTAGTTATTACCGTAAAAACAAGAAAAAACAATATAGCAAAATTACGTTAACAAGTTACGTCAGTGGTGACGTACGGTTTGAGAGACCGCTGCTGAATTTTATGTTGTTGTAATTTACGAATATAGAACAATACGACAAAACTGTCACTATCTGCGGCGTGGACGCAAATAAACTTACAGCTACTTAGACGTTGAAACAAAGGAAGTACGGGGAAGTGGGTGAAATGACTTTTCACTGACACCGCTCGGCCTGTGAGACCGCTTGTCACCAGTTAAAGGATATATATGGATAATTTTAATAGATGAGTATTGGTAAAATCAAATAATCCTTATGTATCAAAATTTATTATTTCGTTGGCGTCGCATACATATAAACAAATTTTGGAGTGTTATAAATAATTAGTTATAAGAGTACACTTTTTAATGCTTAATGTGTAACTAAATGATACCAGGAAAATGCAATGTAAACTTTTAAAATATATAAAATTGAATAAATGGCTATTCAATTTGTATTTAACAATACAAATTTTTAATGATATACAATAAGAGATATATAATATATTTACTATGCGATACTACGTTTGAGGTTGTAAAGATTGTAATCAACTAAATCCGGACGCAAAATAGCCTCTGTGCACACCTCACAAATAATCGGTACTTTGTATTAGGAATACTATAATAATAAGTAATATTCTGTCTAGGACTAGTACATTTTTATACTGTTCACCTTTTTTTTATACCCTGGCCCTATCACCTGGAAACTCTTGGGCCATCATCGTTAATATCCTAACCTCGTTACCTTAGCACTCCTGGGTTATAATCGATAATATCCTGACCCTGTCACCTGGGCACTTCTGGACTATCATCGTTAATAGCCTGACCCTGTCACCTGGGCACTCTTGGGCTATCTCCATAAATAACAATTTGTTCCCCTCGACTACAGTGCGTTTCTCCATCTCTGTAACTTAAATTATCCACGTAAAGTATTTGTATATCTAATTATTTCTTAACATGATAGTGTTGCTTGATTAGATGTAGTTATAAAGCCTTCAGGGAGTAGCCCTGGAAAGGCCGGGTGTATGTGTACAGACATCCAGATAGTAGCCCTGGCTACACCGAGTATTTATTACCGAGTGTTTATTAACCTCCAGAAAGTACCTTACCTGGATCAAACTACTGTCACCATACATTGTGTTGTCACGTAAATACCTATATTGTCTAAACCAACTAATTCAACATACTTACCACTGTTACACCTTGTGATAAAAATACCTGTATGCAATATGTCAATGTACATACCTCTACTGATAGAAGAGAAAAATCTTAGACTAAGAAAAATGTACCTTCACGCTACTTAACTTAATCTTGGTAACCTTTACCCAAAGTAATTCATACTTACCTGTAGTATTAATATTGCCTTGTCAATGTCGTACCTGTAATACTATCAACCTGTTACATACGTAAAAATGTATATTTAGAGTAACTAAGTATAGTACCTTATCAATTTGTTACCCCAGGTACCTAGTACCTACATACTGTGTAAAACGTTCTTCAAATGGTATAACTTAAATACATGGATGAATAGATTAATCAACCACAATAACGTAGTAAGATAGAAAGAAAATTAGTAAACACCATAAAACACATCATATGCCAGAGAGTAGCCCTTGCTAGGTTGACTGTATGTGTAAAGCATCCAGAGAGTAGCCCTGGCAAGGCCTAGTATATGTGTGTTGACCTCCAGAGAGTAGCCCTGGCGACACCGGGTGTATAAATATAGCCTCCAAAGAATAGACCTGGTTAGGCCGTGTTCCAACTTTGTGATTTTAATAATATTAATAAAAACCACTAGAATATTATAATTTCAACACTATAAAATTGTATTAATTTGAATTTAATGATTGTCAGTAATGAAATATCTCTTAAAACAAGAAAACATTAAACCTAAATGTTTATAGTTGACAACACTAAACTAAACTACTTTAAATGAACGATAGACATGAAATCACAGTTGTATAAATTTATGTTGCTAACAGTAGGGTATCACTGAAAATCAGTGTTGGGTTAATAAAGCCCAACTCAAAACTAAGTGGTAAACTTTTTTGGGGCGCCATGTTACAGAGAGTTTTTGTTTTTTTTTGGTAAATTATTTTTTGATTGATTAAATTTGCTTTAACGTTAGGGAGAATGATAGTTAATTTTTTTTAATTATTATATTTTTTTATGTTTTTTTGTTGTTTTATTATATTTTTGTTTACTAAGTGTTACCAACTTTTTTTTGTAACCTGGTATGTTAAATGTCTGTGATTTATAAGTTCTAAATAAATGTGTTTTCCTTCCTTATTTCGTTCAATGAAAATAGAACAGGATACACCGCCTTGTGCGGCACCTGCAGAGATATCTCTCCAGTCTGAGAATTCCTCATCCACATCACAACCGATAAGAAAAAAGACACATTCAAACAATGAACAATTTTGGTCCCAGATTGGTTTACATCATTTAAAATAGTTAAATATGCTATAGAGTAAATTTTTAACTAAATAAACTTTGTTCTAATTATCAGTCGTCACGGTATAATGATAAAAAATGATTTACATATTTAATTTTAATGTAATGAATTAATACACATGTTGGATATATATTGATATAATACCGACAGAGTATCCACAATATATAAGATAAAATTTTGTTTTTTTCTTTTACCAAAGAGCGTTACCTAGATAGTGTGTTAAGAATGGAAAACACAGAAGAAGAATCTATACCCTAATATAATATATGAATTGACAGTGTTACGTAAATAAAGAAATAAAGTAACTGATTCATAGGAATTTCAAGAGAAAATTATTGTAAAAAAAATCTATAACTTTAAGTTCGCCACCAGGGTGTTATTTAAATTTATCCAATTTTTATTACGAGAGTGTCTAAGTTTAATTTCCTGTGGACCGTAGACTTTTCTTTTGAATATTTAATTACATCATGTTAAAGGTGCTTTTAATTCTTCACCAAATTTTTTTATTGGCCTCCTTAGAGGCTATATTACTTTCAGCTTTTTAAAAAATGAATTGAATTTTAGAAATAATTAACAATTGTGGGAGGCAGTTCTTTTTTTTTGTTTTTATACAAAACTAGGTTAATGCTTGATTACATTCCTGAAAGAGAGTAGCGATGTCATAGGTCATAGGTGGTAAGACGCATTAACTTAGCAACCTATTCACTCTTCTCTTGAAGAATAAAAAAAATAAAAAAAAAACGAATTGCTGTGATTGCATTACACTAAATAGGTATGGAGCCAAGTGCAATTTTTAAAACTCTCCATGCATGTGGTAAGACGCACTAAGCTAGCAACCTATTCACTCTTCTCTTGAAGATACCCCCATTATACTTAGCTGGAAATAACGACGCAGGCAAGCTATTCCAGTCCTTTGCACTTTACGCACTAAAAAAGACGAAGCATAGCGCTTCATTCGGACAGGTGGAGTGTCCTCAACTCAAGGATGGATACCTGCCGTGCGAAGGATGGATACCTGCCGTGCGTCAGAACGTCCGCTCATAGAACGGGTACGGGGGAATTAAATCGTGTAATTCCTGGGCACACTCACCAAAATGTATCCTTTAGAATACTGAAAGGCTAACAATTCTACGCCTAAAATTTATTCAGGAATTGTAACTATTGTATATACTATTGGAATTGTATATACTTAGTCTGGCCATAAATACTGTTACCGTTAAATCTAAAAAAAATATAACATTTGAATTTTGAATATGTAACTTTTATACGATTGTTCATTGTGTTTTCTCATTTTGGCGCCATTATATTGTACAATATTTCGGGATATTACAATGTATTGGGGCAATAAAAAAAATGAATAGCTGTGATTACATTACACTAAATTTATAAAACTCTCCATGCATGTGGTATTAGTCAAATAGGTACAATGAGACTTCTTCTGTTTGTGACAGATAAAAATCTGGCTGTTCGTACGAAAAAGGTAGTCAAAACAGTAAGAGAAAGAATTAGAAGAAATCCTGTCCGAAAGAAAAAGATTTTATCTCGGGAAATTAAGTTAGCACCTAGAACCATGTCGCGTATTTTAAAAGATGACTTAGGACTTGCAGCATATAAGAGATGCACTGGTCATTTTTTAACTGATAAATTAAAGATGAATGGGTGATAGAATCGAAACAACTACTGAAGCGGTACGCAAAGAGAGGTCATAGATTGGTTTACGGATAAGTTTTTTTTTACAATTGAGCAACATTTTAACAAACAAAATGACCGTATTTATGCTCAAAGCTCTAAGAAAGCTTCCCAATTAGTCGACAGAGAATTTGGGCATTATCCGACTTCAGTGATGGTTTGGTGTTGTGTTAACTATGCAGGAGTGACTGAGCCATATTTTTGTGAAAAAAACATACCATTCCTGAGGAGGTAGTTAAGGCCTTTAATAACACACCATGTTCAATAATCAAGTATGGTCCTTCCAGCAATTATTTATATTTGCAATTTTTTTTTCTTTGTTACAAAATTTATGGCAAGACTAGGTATAAATATACATGAAACCTTTTGGAAATGTTGTCTATTGGGATTTTCATATATTATTTTTATAACTTGTGTTATTAAAGTAAAAAGATATCATAAAACTCTGATTCCGGTCTTTAATGATACGGTTGTACGTGGCTATTGCCTTAATTATTTAGCATATAAATGTTATTAGTTTTAGTCGAAATTAATAATTAGTCGAAGGTTAATATTAATAGCATATTAATATTTTTAACCTTCGACTTAAAAAGATAGGTGTTATAAATTTGACCTGTGTATCTGTGTATCTGTCTGGGGCATCGTAGCAGCCAACCGAGTGAATGGATCTGATGTTAATTTTTTATTCGGAAGCCGGAAAATTAGTGTATTCACAGGTTTATTCAGTGCAATATGGAAACCAGTACCGTAACTTTAAAAGCAGAAAAAAATAATTAAAAAAACCCGATATAAAATAACCTCTGAAAAGGATAAAAATAATATTATTAGGTATTATTAAGTCGTTGCATCGGGGGGCGGCAAATAAAGGAAGAACTCAGAGTCCAAGAAAGTTTCCTAGGCAAATAACGAAATAAAAGTATCAAATCCTATTAGTAGTATAAGTTCTTATTCAATAGCTTCGGCAATGTAACTTTGTACAACTGTCGTGTAATGTATGGCATTATTTAAGGAAAACAAACCTATAACTATATAATGATTTTATTTATTGAGAAATTCCTATACAAGATATTTAGAACATCCCATATTATGATAAAATCAGTATTGTTGTCATTCTTACAAAATCTTAGTGGATTATCTGCGGTCTTTATGTTTCAATTATAAAACAATTCGGTTTCAGATTCGTGACGTTTACAAATGCGGAAGGATTAATGTTTTATTTTAATTGTGGTTTTTTGATTTGATGTTTTTCTTTTTCAATTTAATTAACAATAATGTATAGTTATAATATACAGGGGTTCTTACGTAACATACAATCATCGCAATAAATCAACAAAACTATCTTCATTTACGTTCAGTTTGCAAATCATTTCCTCGAATTACAGATACAAGATATTAGAAATAAAAAAAGTAAAATAAATTAAATATAAAAACTTATTAGTTTTTTAAAAGATATTTTTATTCATAACTTTTTGATTTTAAGCCGATTTTGATGAATTTAAATCTGTTAGTATAAGTATTTAAGCCAAAAAATATTATGAAAACATTATTTGTGGTGTATATAAGGAAAAATCTTAATCACTAGTATTAGGACTTATCCAGGATGGTTTTGTAAATATTTATGATGAAGAATATACTTACACAAGACTAAAAAAGCCGTTAATAGTAGAGGAGTAAAAGAAAACAGCAGCAGAAAAATACTGTTTGAGTTTTTGTGGGAATTATGTCAATCCTATGAAAATAATTGTACTATGAAAGACTACTGAAATCGGTGATTCAATTACTATAACCAGTAAGTAAGTACTCCAGTTCAAATTATAATAACTCTGAACTACTTTATTTTCTCAAGCAAAACTTTTAAGAGGAGGCTACTTAGCTAGCTACTAATTATCCATTCATCAATACAATTTCATTAAAAATTATATAAAACTTTAAAGTTTATTTGTAATTTTTAAGTAGTCTACAAGTATATTGTACATTGTTATATTGTTGTAATTTTTAACTTTAGATTTACTTTAGTATCTGATACTCTTTGAACTTTTATATTATTATTTATTATTAAATTATATTATCTTTATTATAAACTAGGACTTTAATTAATTACTTATAAGTCTATGTTCTCATGCAAAGCCAAACTTATAAGCAAAACTATTATAGGAAAATTATTTGTAGCATCTTAAATTCACTTCAATAGGGCAGACACACGAATGTTAAACCAAATCCGTATTCACGTAATAATTTTCTGTTTTTTTATTACAGGACTTAGTATGTTAAGCAATTAATAAGTATTTACTGTCTCGTTGGTCCAGTGGTTAGAGCAGACGCCTAGCGTATGGCAACGCAACGGGGTTCGGATTCGATTCCCGGCAGGGACGGCCATGTATATGATGTGCATAGATGTCTGTATTTCTGGGTTTGGTCGTTTATTAAATATATTTTCAGTATTTATAATGTGTATTTGTATGTGTTTGTATCGTTGTCTAACACCCTTAACTCAATCAAATAATTCGCTTACTTACGGTTAGATCAATTTGTATAATTTGTCCTGATATTATTATTATTATACGTCTTCGTACTAACGTGGCACTTTTTAGAGTGACGTTGCATGTCATTTTCAATTCGTCACTTTGCTAGTCCAAGTACCTACTTGATTTAATTAAGCACTTAGCTACGGTGACGACTAGTACGGTGGCATGAGCCTTATTCACAAGTACTTTAATTCCCATGACCGCAAAAAATAGAGTTGTCATGATTCTTTTATATTCAATTTAAAAAAAAAGCCTGTGCCAAAAATGACAGTTACTCGAAGCTTCCCTAATCTTTCATCATCAAAATGAAACTTTTTCTAGTCTACCACATTCATTGAGCAAAAAACTTTATTTATATTTTTAATGAGACTGAATATTAAGTTTGAAGCTCGCTCGTCGTTATTCGAGACAACTCGAGGGCTTGTATTTTAAAGAGGATTTGTTTTATCACTCCCGTAATAGATAAGAGCTGTCATTTGCATTGCACACTTCCTCCCTATTTACTTTTTATTAATTAATTGAATTACGATATTCCTTAACTTTAATGAATGAAAAAATGTTCTTATTATATTTTTTTTTAATCTGTAAGTAAACACAAATAAAATTTTGAAATGCATATATTTATTAAAATAAGTTTTTTCGATCAGGAATAGTTCTAAACGCTGTTAATTAAAAGATTTTTAAGACTAAGTGAAGCCTATATTACATGCTTTGCCTGTTCTTTAACTGAACAACCAAATAGTTCAAAGTATATTTATTTTTCTAATAATAACATACTATAAGACATAGCCCCTTCTCGGCGTCATGGACGCGTAAACATTAAAACTATCCAACGGATTTTTATGTGATTTTTTTAATAAAAAAAATTATTAAAGAGAAAGGTTTATATGTATACTACGTGTATTATATAGCAGAAAATCACTAATAATGACAAAAATTTAAGAACATGTATAATATGAAGATATTCTGTATTATATGAAGATATACTTAATATTAATTGCAACCCAGCGAGGCTGGGGACGGTCACTAATATATAATATATTTCTAAGATATTTCTAATTATAGTTAAAATAAAACTATTTTTTACGGATTTAACTCGCGTATGATGAATTAAATTGTAATTTACATTTTAAATCTAAAATGACGTTTCGAATGCTTTGCAGCAATCGTGATTACGGTTACACGAGATGGATGTGTCTGTCAGTAAGTCAGTTAATTAGTCATCTACCTCCAACGGTTTCTAAGTTTCCGGGCGTAAAGTTCAGGATTCACACCAAACGTACTAACAGTATCTTGAGGTCTGTTCGTACACTGCTAACTTCAAACAATGCGTGAACATAGCATAGAAAAGCCCAATCATTACATAAAATTTGATAAACCTAAAATCGTCGCTAAAAACAACGTTATATTCCAAGAATGGTTCGTGAGGCTATTGAAATTAAACAATATTCTTAAGTTAATAAAGAAGATGGTTGGGGATTATCTAACACCTGGGACCCACTCTTGAAAAATATAAAATCCCATGTCTATGACCGCACTGTAAGACCTCAAGATACTGTTGGTGCGTTTGGTGTGAATCCTGAACTGTACACCCAGAAACTTAGAAAATAGTTTTATTTCAATGTGTTGTACTCGTAAAAACCATAGAAAACTCTAATCATAGATGTTTTTTCTGTTAAAAATGTGTTACCCTCATTTTTAAGGTTCTGTGCCTCGAAGGGGAAAAAGCAGAACCCTTATAGAATCGCTTTGTTGTCCGTCCGTCCGTTTTTCAAGATCCTTTTTATCAGGAAGAGGTATCAAGCTGAAAGTTATATCAATTACTCAGGTCCATTATCCTTTGGAGCTGTGAAAAAAATAAGCCAACGCAATCAAACGACAGCCGTTTGTGAAGCAAATTTACGAACTCATTGTCTCGAAATTTGGCAAAAAAAACCGTACAACGTCTTATAAGTCAGCCCAGAATTATGCAAAAAAATATGCTGACACTGCTACATGCGTCACTAATATTAATAAGACAACAACCAGTACGAAATACTTTAATAAAACGGCTGTGTTTTTGCGAAACAAGTCCTGTCAAATTAACTGTCAAGCATCAATCAAGGATCGAAAATCTGATGTTATTTATGTTACCGTTGCAATTTATAGGCAAAAATAGTAGTAAAACACCTATTATTATTCCTTAATCTACTATATCTTATATGGACACTATGATAAAGAAACTTGTACTTTAAAAAAATACTTAGATAAGTAAGTATTTAGAAAGTGTACTTTTTAAATCAAGCAGTGTCAGTAAAGTTTACTTTTACGGTCAGCTCACGTCTTGGCTACAAGACAACATTTTAAATAGCACTTCACGGCTAATGGAAAGTGCTTAAGTTTTTTTATAGTTCGTCTAAAATTTATTTCCCTTACATTTGATTTACATAATTTTAAAATTTGAGAACACCTACCAGCGACAAAAAGGTGGTAGAATATTGTTTTTATTTATTTAGCTTAAGTAAAACCAAACAAATGCGAATGTTTTCTGTGGAATATGTGATTCAAAAATTAATGTGAAGTGAAAAATAAAAAAGTCAGTCTTACACTCTTTAGAAAGAATCAGCGTTGGTGTTCACTATGCCTACAATATAGTGCCTTTAAACAAAATCCTAGGAAATTTGTGTTAAATATTAGTTTCTAATAGTTCAATTATCAACTTATATAGAACTGTAAAGCAGATTTTTGTGACTACGGAAACTTCGTGTTGGGTAGAAGTAACTCAATAATTCAAGTATAAGAAAGTATTACTAAAATTTTCGAAAGTCAATTATAAGATAATTATTCTGTAATAAATATAGTAATATAGTTTTTCAGTAGTTACTGCTAGTTACGACAGCAAAATAATAACACATTGACTATGCTTACTTCTAGCGTGATTTTTGTGATGTTACTTGTGATTTGTGATCTTACTCTCGAATTATACACGTTTAAAACACTATAAGCAAGTTACCAGTTTGTCGTAACATTTCCTTGTCTGTATACTAAATTATTAAATGTCATGCTTCTTGTCAAAATGTGATTTTATAGGATACATGCCAGTGGTTTCATCTAAACCGGAAAAAGTACTTTGAGGTTGGCACATAGCCACTGCCTCAGGTTATAAGAGAAAATGCACAAGGAGATTAAACAATGTAACGTACAAATTAGTGTGTTACTGGTGCGTAAAAGCCAAATTTCGAATATTATGGTACATTTCTTCATGAGACTGTACTATAGGTGTATTAAATAAGTATAAAGTCGATATGTCTAGACATTAAATATTTATACTTATATATACTAATACAATATACTAATACAATATTTATGCTTTCACCCATTGTAGATGACGTAATCAATTAAATGTATGATTATATAAAATATTAGAATTTATAGGAATAGTGAGCTAAATTAACCTTCTATGAAAAAAAAAATGCTACACGTTCGTCTTATCACTTATTATTTCCAAGTCATTTAGCTAGGAAAGAAAAAGATTCATAAAGTAACCGCTTTACTAATTACTTGGTTTAGCAAATCACTTTTTTCTTTGTTTGTTATAATTATTTCTTTATTTTTAAGTTAACTTCATTAAGGTTAATTATATATATAATTACCTACCTGACTTGTAGTACAAAACGGGGCGTATTATATATGTTATGAGTAAAATATACCAATCAAAGGAAAT
This sequence comes from Napeogenes sylphis, assembly GCA_959347405.1. Classification (NCBI taxonomy): domain Eukaryota; kingdom Metazoa; phylum Arthropoda; class Insecta; order Lepidoptera; family Nymphalidae; genus Napeogenes; species Napeogenes sylphis. The sequence continues at coordinate 24,440,051 of OY365783.1, forward strand.
AATTAATTAATCAGGTTTAAATATTGTCGAAACAAGATGAATACCTACTAAATATTGCGGCAATATTAAAAAAAAGTAAAGGATAAATAATAATAAGTGACAACGATATTAGTGAAAGTATGAATATGTTTTATGACATTTTTGTGTAGGATAAAGCTGTATATTATCCATTGCGTTATTTTTTACTTTGGAAGTAACAACAAATATACATTTTATCGCGGTTATATGTGAAACTTCTGTGCATCATTCTGGATAACCAAATTTCTGTGATCTGGCTGTATTCAAAAATGAAGCCTCACATTGTATTCCCGATCCTCCATATTGTCATAAGAGATGATTTTTGTAAACTTATATATTTTATGAATTTGATAAATTTTACAAGATTCTACAAAAAAATAAAACTGAAATAATATAATATATGGTATTAAATCAAGCTTCTACACTACAAAATGATAATTATATAATACTGTAATGTTATGTCAATCTATTTATTTTTTATTTTTTTTTTAATTTATATCTTTTCCACTTAGAATCATAATCAGTGATCACTTGTACGTCAACATGGAAATGTCAGGAGGGCCTATTACGATACTAGATTTATCGTAATAAGCCCTTCTGAAAAAGCACTTTCCATCTTAATGTTAAAGCTATGAGGGTTCCAAACGCGTCCTGGTCTGAGAAGAACCACACAACAAACTCAGCCGGATATATTTTTTGTTATTGTGATCACTGTTTCACAAACGTCAAACTTAAGTGCAATTTGGGAACAACTAGAACCTTCGCAATCAATCTGAAAAGAAGCCTAATGATTTCAGGCAACGAAAATTAAATAATAATAACAGAAAATATATATATATATAAATCGTCGGCCTGCCACACAACCAGTCACCGCAAGCAGCACCCGTTCACGAGCATAACACAAGAGCCAGCCATCGCCCCCCTCGCACATATTTGAGGGAGGGAGGCAACCCGACTCCCGATGCTACCGCAAGTAGTGACTTCTAAGGAATCGGTGTGATGCAGAAGGTCGATAAAGCAAAATTAATTTACAACAAAAAACAAATTGCGGAGATTACTAGCTATTCGCAATACAATACAGATTCATTCCCAGGCCATACCGTCGTCGATGTAATCCTTTACACTATAGTAGGATTTTTTTATTAAATTATTTTTAACATATAATTTAAATTTATTTAATGAGACGCTTAAGGCTTCATTTGGGAGCTTATTATAAAAACGTATACAATTACCCTTAAAGGATTTACCTATTTTATGGAGCCTAGTGCCGAGCATAGCGAGTTTATTTTTATTTCTTGTATTAATTTTATGTAAATCACAATTTTTCTTGAACTTTGAAATATTTTTATGAACGTAAATTAAGTTTTCATAAATATATTGATTATAAACAGTCATAATTTTAAATTCTTTAAATTTGTTTCTTAAAGAGTCTCTTGGTCTCATATTATATATAGCGCGAACAGCTCTCTTCTGCAATGTAAATATGGTATCAATGTCAGCCGCATTGCCCCATAAGAGTATACCGTATGACATTAAGCTATGAAAGTAACTAAAGTAAACTAATCGAGCAGTTTCCATATTTGTTAATAGACGTATTTTTTTAACCGCGTATGCAGCAGAATTTAGTCTCATTGACAAATCAAATATATGAGGACCCCATTGCAATTTTTCATCTAAAGTAATGCCCAAGAAACTAGTAGATTTGACCAAGTCCAAATCCTCATTATTTAATTGTACATTGGTTCTAACATTTTTAACATTTGGTAAACTAAATTTGACACATTTCGTCTTTTTTTTATTGAGCAACAAATTATTGGCGTTAAACCATTGTACAACATCTGAGAGAGCATTGTTTACATCGCCAATAACAGATTGCCGTCTATTAACTTTAAAAGTAAGAGAAGTATCATCAGCAAACAACACTATCCCATGTTTTTCCCTCACTAGGTGAGGTAAGTCATTTATGTAAATGAGGAACAAGAAAGGCCCTAAGATAGAGCCCTGTGGCACACCTATTTTTACCAAAGAACCAGGGGAACGTTTTCCATTTACATCAACTTTTTGAATTCTATCATTAAGATATGAACTAATCAAATCTAGGGACTTATTTTTAACTCCATAATGTTCTAACTTTTTTATAAGGATTTATCGTGTTACTTATCCAGCTATGAACAATTTTTATAAAAAAGTTGTTAAATTAGACAGAATGAAGAGTGCGATAACCGTGGAGTTATTTGAAATCTCTTAAATTTTCAAATTTTCCGTGCATCTTCCTTATATTTTTTTTGGAAGATCCTTCTAACAATAACTAACACCATAACAAAAAATACTAAATCATCGGTCCAGCCAATAATGCGTGATGGACTGAATAAAGAACGGAGTTATAGTGAAGTAAGAAGAAGTAAGTTGCTTGATTTCAAAATTATTTAAATAAGCATATTCACTATTAAGCCAATTACCACTATTAATCCATATAAATCAGAGCTATCACTTATATTTAAGGTTCAAAAACATATTGTGACGTCTTAATTAATTAATTAATAAGTATAGTATATTACATTATACAGATTTTAAAAAACATATAGCTTTTATCTAAATTTCATTTAAAGCATGTTTCCTATAGTTGTCTTGGTGGTTTTATTCATATTTTATACAAACATAAAAAAAAGCTTATAAGAACAGCTACTCTCTAAAACGCTTATTCATATCTTTTATTATATATTCTTTTTTTTTTTTCTTTTTATATTGTGATTTAACACTAAAACGTCTTTGGAAATTTCACACTAAAATATCTCTATTTACAAAATATTGAGCTTCAACACAGCCTAGGAGGGCACGTACAAGCGGTAATTCATGTCCAAAGTGCATCGAGTGTGGTCACATAAAGCACTCTCCTTTAATTTTATAGGAGTTTGGTCATTAACAGTAGGTAACCGAAAGTATAATACAGGCAGGCAAGATAATTTAGTGAACATATTCGCTTCAAGGCATATGCAATAGTATCTATAATTTAATAACTACTCTTAATATTCTATAAAACAGAAAATATTTTTTAAAAACTTTATGATGTAATTTTTCTTTCGATAGTGAGATCTTGTAGTAAAAAAATGTAATATAATATTTTTTCTGGTGACCTTAATGATGCTGAAAAAACCAAATGGCGAACATATTTGTAGATATTAACAAATGTAAATATTTTTTTAAATTATACCGTGAGAGATTGTTAAATCAATGTTTTTAGTTTTTAAGACGAATTATTTAAGGCTTTGTACAACTTATAATTGTGCTAGCGACAGTGAAAAACTTCAATTATAAGTTCAGTGTAATTAAAATAAAGAGATATTAAAGTAAAGTGTGTGATTAATAAGTAAAAAGGTGTTGTAGAAATTTCCTGTAAAAATTAAACTGAAAAATCATTGTTTTGGATGCCCATAAAGCCCATTATGATTTTTTGAAAATATTTTCTATGCTCAGACAGCGATCAGTTACAGTTCTTTTATATGTATAGAGATAAATTGCTTGAACACTTTAAATACATATAACTTTTGATATGAAAAACTAAATGTTATTCAGAGTAACGCTCAATTTTTATATATAAAAGTTATTTAAATGGGCTATATAGTGTTTACATGCACAACTAAAAGACAAACAGATTAACAGAAAAATATATAAAATGTTAGAAATGGATTCTGTTAGTTATTCCTTCATATTTTGGCTATTTATTTTCTACATTCTAATCCTAATCCTCTACAGATTTATTACATGTATAGAAGAAGATTTGTTCGGTACCTATTATGTGATTGACATAAAAAGACAAACTTTTTTTATTTCTTAACCGATTGAAATAAAATAAACACTAAGTACTAAGTAAAGACTGTCACAATATACTCCTTAAAATGGCATCCAGATTGTTTCAGCCGTTTCTGAGATTAGCGTGCACAAACATACAGACAAAAAGACAAACTGAAAAACCTTTCTTTAGGGTTCTCTTGCTCTTATAAAGGTCCCCTATGATGTTTTTTAAAAATATTTTTCCATATACAGATCAGTGACAGTTTTATTATATGTATAGATGTGTAACTATAGGTAATACCCATGAATTTATAATTAACAAATGATGCTTTGTACAGATTTTTTTTTGGTATTTGTGTTCTTGTTTATTCTAAAATATAAAAATATTGCGATTTCTATCCATAGGGGAAGGAAAAAGGAAGAAAATCCAGGACCTCATTTAGAACAGTACGGTACAACTACCTTCATACATTTACAAAACAAGGAAATGAAATTAGCATCAGACGGACCCTTGAGGACCTAATATACTGACTATTGGCCTCAGCCGATCTTCTTTTAAACCATAGCCTTTAACCGTCTTTTAAGGAAGTAAAGAAAGCTAGCCATTAAGAAAATTTTTGTTTATGCCATAGTTTTATGTAGTATGCTTCAGGTCTTCGATTAAGCGACCTGTTGTAAAACTTGAATGTTCATTATAAAGCAACTTATTTTTATTAAAATGGTATAGTAACTGATCGAGCATGTTTTTTTTTTCAAATTTTCTACCGAAGTATAGATAAGTTTATCTGTCTTAATTTTAAATGTGATTCGATCAGTTTGCCACCCAGATCTTAATGAAACTCCTGAGATTTATTAGATGTCAGGACAGTTGAGCTTTTAAATTTTTGGCATTTACTCCTGCAGTGTTCAACAGCCAGAAGAAAAGCGTGAGCGGTATTTTTCTGGAATTTCTCTAACAAGCTTATCTACGATGTCTATGGGCTTGTCTACGCTGTCGATACCATTTTTCGTTTTGTTACAAAATGTTATAATGCTTTATGTTTTGTACCACAAAGTTTCGTCTTACTTACAGAGGTCTGTAAGTTTATATTTTATTTGTAAGGTTGCGAAGTCAACTTTGAAAGTGGCAATTCCGTTTCGAAAACGAAAAATTTCTCATAAAACGTTATCAACTTCCAAGATGTCATCCTCCGAAAAGCCAAATCAATTTCAATGTTTTTGGTGATCTCATGGGTTCCTTGAGTAGCAAACTAATACATAAAAACGTCACGCCGTACTTCTGGTGGGCTCAGTGATACCGGAAAGCACTTTACACACGTCTTTTCACTAATGGATTGGGCCCCGAACTAACCAAACCAAACTAAAGAAATCTTATGATTGAAAAACAATAACTAAGGAAAACATAAATGAGAAAAAAATATTGTTTTACCTGCGTCGTTAGCACTCGCCATGCCTGGTAAGATCTAAGAGACCTACCGCAGCAAAAAAAACTGTTACAATTCATTCAAATTTGAATTTCGTGCATAATCGCTCTGAATAGCTGGCCGTAGTTAGCCATTTGATGCCCTATGCCCAAATAATAATTATTTACCTCTAATGATTTATTTGATAAAAAGGACTATCAGGTTTGCGTGCCAATTACATGCACTCCCCTGCTTACTCATTACATTAGACTGATTATTCAGTGAACAACACAATTAGCACGATTCATTTCTAAAGCGTGTATTTTAGTTTTTTAAACTATGTTTATTTTATAGTTCAATTCTATAAAGATTCTTTTATAGTTTCTTTTATAGTTCAATTCGTCATGAATCTTTCAGTTCATATATGTTTATGTTTACTATTAGTAACTTCAATAATTTTCCAAGTCATTAACGTTTCAAGCTGTGTAGCCACTCACACCTTGATGTAGGAAATGTAATGTCCGAAATTTTCATTGAAGTTTACAATAGGCACATTGTAACAGCGGATCATAAGAAACAAATCGAGAAATTTATAAATGTTCATAGTAAACGGCATGCGCAGAGGTCATAATTGTGAAATAACGAAATACGAGCTTAAACAGTTCTGTTACCTACATCTTGTGTATTATTATTTCGAAACCGAGCCATTTTGTCTAATGTCTCAGTATTATATGGTGTTCTACCTATTAACTTTGAGCAATCAAGTTCTTCTTTCTCTCACTCTCATGCAAATAAGATCTGTAAGATAATTATTAATTCAGAAGATTCTAATCAGGATAATGAGATAATCTCATCATATTATTAATTTACCATCGGTCCCTGATATGTGTTCAAAGTTTGAACAAAATCGGTCGGTAGAAAATAGGACGAAATCGCTTTCGTAAAAATCACTTACAAGCAAACAACACGAAACAAGCAAACATAAACGTGAAACTATTAAAACCGTGTTACAAATATAATATCTTTCTATTTTCTAGTTGTGTAGTGAGCCGTATCCAAAATTAAATATACCAGATTTTCTAAATCTGATTCTAAGGAACTGTTCAAGAGTAATTTCTTATTATAATTAAATTCTCAATGGGCAATGTATGTATTTGCAAGGGATATGAGGACTAAACTTGTAACATTTTTTATAGCAAGAATGTAAAAATAATGAAAATGATTTAAATATAAAAATTAAAAGATCATTATTTAATAAATATCTATGGAACTGTTATATAAAAAAAATAAATTTGAAATTTGAAAAACCCCCGATACAAAAAGACCTCTAAAATGAGTAAAAATAATATTATTATGTACTTATTGAAGTCGTTGCGTCGGGAGACCGTTGTACGTACGTTGATAGTGTATATACCTACTACGAAGTTAATCATTGAGGACTTAGACTATACGATTCAATATTGTAATTTCTTTATTTGCCTTGTTAACTTGCATTTAAATTTCTTCCTTTATTAAACGGTCCCCCGACGCAACGAGTTCAATAAGTACATAATAATATTATTTTTACTCTTTTTAGAAGTCTTTTTATATCGGAGGTTTTTAAAATTTTTGATTTAATTTTTTTTTCTGCTTTTTAAAGTTATGTTACTAATTTCTGAATTGTACTAAATAAACCTACAGACACACAAAATTATCAATTGTTTAAGTAGGAAAGATTTGTTTGTTTGTTTGAATTGAATAGGCTCCGAAACTACGGGACCGATTTTTAAAAAAACTTTTAGCATTAGAATTCTATATTATGATGTACAAAGGTTATATTTAATACGAGAAAAATATTTTATATTTAATAAAATAAAGATCCACGTGAAAGTTTCGACAATGTAATAAATTATAAATGTATTGAGTAACATGATTCAAGACTTTTTCATATGGGTAGGTAGGTAGGTTTCATATATAATAAATAAATAAATAAATAAATAAAAATCAATCAAATTGCTATACCAAATGCTAAAAACATAATCATAGCGAGTTCTAAAAAAAGTCAGCGCGATGTATTGAGATTTTATGTGACTAAATTAAAAATGCTAATATTCAACTTGTTATTTTATTAAAATTCAGATAAAACAAACTAGAAATTCTAGCTTTATCTAAATTAAATACGTTTATGTAATCCGCATTCAATTCTGTTTAAAAGTTTTGAAACAGTGCTTGAAGTAAATTTTAAATTGACCATAACTTCTTTTTTCCCGTAACAGACTTTAACGAAACAAAGTAGTTTCGAGGTTATAACGTACCAGATAGACAGACAGACAGACAGACAGACAGACAGACAAAAATTCCAAGAATTGTTTTGGTTTCTGTTACTCATTTTTAGGGTTCCGTACCCAAAGGGTGAAACGGGGCCCTATTACTAAGACTCGGCTGTCTCTCCGTCTGTCTGTCTGTCTCCAGGCTGTATCTCACAAACCTTAATAGCTAGAAAGCTATTTATGTATGTATGTATGTATATATATATATTAAGGTCAGTCTCCATACAATAAACGTGTTTTTTGCTCAATATTAAAAACGGTTACAGGTAGACGCTTTAAATTTTTCACGGAATATTTACTTGATTATTTCCTTTTAAAATAAATAATTAAATAACAATAAAGTAAATATGAAAAGGGGGCTCCCGTACAACAAACGTAATTTTTAATAAATTTTTACTTGACCTTAATAAACGATAGAGATAACGTGTTTAGCAATATTGACTAAATGCTGGCACGTATTGTGCACTATTTAGTTACCATAGCCCTTTATGGATACAATTTCGAATTAAGCAAAAGACTTTACCAAACTGCAACAAACGTGATTTTCTATTATAGATGATAGTACGGAACACTTCGTGCGCCAGTCCGACTCGCACTTGGCCGGTTTTTAATTAATGTAAAGATACTCGATTTTTACTGTCTTATTATATATTTGAGATTAATAGTTAAAACAATACATATGATTTACTACGATACTGATTATGCATAATTGCATTGGCATAGAAAATACAGGTATGTGCTAAATTTTAAATCAATCGGAAACTTGGAACGCGGGCAAATTGTTTTTCAAGTTTAAACTCAACACAACATAAATTGCTAGTTAAATAGAAAAAAATAGATGTTTTAGACTTGAATATCTTAATTCTATTTTTTTATTTAAATATTTCTACAAAATCTATGGAAATTATTATTTACATCCCGGCTTCGTACGGGCATAATAATATAATAAAAGAAAATACACAATGTTTTACAGTGAGTTTCTAAAAAAATAACATTCATTAAAAAAAAACTAAGATATTATTATTGTTGTATGTTTTTGTGAATATATTTTCTTAAACTTTTTTTGTATATTGTTTTTTTATATTTTATTTTTCACTTCTATTTTCTTGTAATTTTTTAACATTTTTTTATTTATGCTATACTAATTGTTAAAACGTCATAACCTTAATCCATATGAAAGTCATTTTATTTATTGAGTAAGAGCCTCCTTGTAAACAATATTTGATGTGGTTTTATTTTGTGGCAGCAAAATAAATTGATTTTCAGGGGCTCCAACCCGCGATAGGCCAACGTATAATTGACCATGAGTAAAACATTTCTTTCGCAGATCGATCCCAAGTAATTCGAAGGTTTGACCTTGGGACTTTTTAATTGTTAATGCGAAAGATTTTTTTACCGGAAATTGAAACCGTTTAAAGGGGATTGGTAAATCAGTTGGGATCATCGGTATCCTCGGTATATGAGCTAGTTGACCAGTTGCTGGACCGGTCATAATAGTCGCTACAATTAAATTTTCCTTTAACTCCTTAATAATAATAATAATAATAATAATAATTCTTTATTTCGGATAAATTCCATATTTAACTTAATACTAAATTATATTTCTATTTATATTTATAAATATAATAATAATCTAAGACACAACATATTTTAATTATACATTTACTTATACATTTACTTATACATTATTATGCCGCTATCTCCAACCATTTACTATATGTGGAGGTAGTCCACAATCTATCAGCAAGTTCCTTAAATCAAGTTCCTTAAATCAAGTTCCTTAAATCTCTAATAAGCAACCTCGTCCCATTGCACATGCTTGAAGGACTTAGATTTCTCAAGAGCATGATTGGAATTCCAATTTTTAACGTCAATTCGTGTGGTGATAATGCAGAAGGGTTAAGGAATTCAAAAATTCCTGTGGATAATGTACTGTATCTTCAATATTAGTTACAGTGTCTATCGACTTGTATTTTTTTATCTGACCGCTGACTTTTTGAACGATAAGATTGTTTATTTCGTTGACCGTATCATTTTTTGGTGACACTATTGCCCTAGAGCACAACCAATGAAAGTCCTTTTCGTGCAAATTTTCGATATCAGGGCATACCGCATGTATTAAATTTTCCAAATTATGGAGTATTTGGCCTAGGGATTCATCCAGAATTATGTCACTATATCCGCTTAAATTTGGATCAGGGAAAATTCCTTCCCCAAGTTTTAGCAGTTATTGTGGAAAATCATTGTCACTTCCATGAAGATGAGCTCTCATATTCGTCCTTAATTTTAATGTTTCAATCGAAGCCCATAAGGGAGACGATTTCAAGCATGCTTTGACGATATCTGTTCGCGTACCTCTGTTAATAACGGGGAGAGTCTGTCGAAAATCTCCAGAAAATACAAAAGTTATCCCGCCCATGACTGCAGAGGAGTTCCTGAGGTGTTTTAAGATTCTATTTACGGCCTCTATATGTGCTCTATGGCTCAACGTGCATTCGTCCCATATAACTAATGAGGTGTTTTGTAGTAATTTACCTAGAGGGACGTTTTTGCGGATAGAATATGTAGATTGTTGCTCAAGATTTACAGATCGCGGAAGTTTAAAAGTAGAATGAGCAGTTTTGCCACCTCTCAAGAGAGTTGCAGCAATTCCGGAGGAAGCAACTGCTATTGCTATCTTCCCTGATCCTCTGGCCTTAGCAAGAATCAAATTAGCAAGAAACGTCTTTCCTGTTTCGCCTGGCGCATCCAAGAAAAATATTTTTGGTTTGTCATTATTCACGCTGTCGACTATAGTCTCAAAAGCATGTTTTTGATCAAAGCTTCGTTATAAATATTATCATTGTATGGTAATGCGAAGTCTTGATTTTCCTGTCTAACATTTTTAATTCTATTCTATTCTGTGTCTAACATCTTCACACAAATCATCTTTGAAACTGTCCCACAATTGGAATGGCTCCGATGGCTGACAAAATAATAGTATGACCACAAAAAACTCTCTTAGTTGTATTGGACATTGAAAAAGCGATGCTTCTCGTAGAGTATTTTCCCAATGGTCATCGTTTTCTATCAAACCTCTAGCATGGCAAGCAGCTTGATAGGTCTCTTTGAGAACTCCGTCCACAGTTTTCAAGTGCTGGAATGAAGTTGGACCGCGTACGTGATGCAGCAACATCCTAAGATAAAAACACTCAGATTAAAAAGGTTGAATACCACAGACTCTTCCTAAAGCAGCATCTTTTTTTATTCCTGGATGGCCAACTACGTTTTTACCACGCTTCCTTCTTGTAAACTTGTTATTGGCCCATGCGAAATATTGCGAGACTTCGTGGTATAGCAGTGTCTTTGCGAATTCATCTTTATTACAGAGCTCAAAGAAAGCAAGCAAAGTTGTTTTGCGTGGATTTCGGGCCACTTGTTCAGCCGTTTCTGCAGTGAAATACACCCTTTGCCCATTTTCAAAGTGGACAGCTAACTGTAAGACTGTAGGATGACGCTCGTGGATCGGGAATTCAAATATTCGCCAAGCAGCTTCAGATGTACTGATGTAACGACCATTCACGTAGTTTTCCACTTCATCATTTGGGTTTCTGACGCCAAATGTAGCTTGGTCCGAACCTTTATTTATATATTAACAAATGTATTTTATGGCTTGAACTGAGTGGCAATACTCTACATTTATGTGAGCGTTAAACGTCGTGCACTATTATTTATAGTAAAATTACTGCCTCTGATATTTAGCGAAGCGCTCTGTCCTCCATTTGCGGTGTCATGATGACGATAAACTGGATATCCATCCTCTCCGGTCTGAGTTTCGTTGACCAAACGTCGTAGGTATTTTTTTGTGCAAATTCCATTTTTCATACATGGTGCTGTTAAGTTATGCTCTCCACATGGTCCGTGCACCATATTTTTAGTTACGATATCGAACAGGGCAGTTCCGCAACTATCAGACTATCAATTTCGTCTGGTTGGATTTTTGTTTCTAACCAAAACAGCATATGACAGTGTGGTAAACCTCGCTTTTACCACTCCACACTTACCATGAAACATTTCACTTTACCGAATAGTTCATCTTTATTGAATAATTTTATTAATTTCTTCATCTTTAAATGAAATACCCTTGAGATTATGTCATGACGATCGAAAGAACGCTGACCAGGTAGTAGTTCCACTTTAACTTCAGGCCATTTGGGGTTGCACGTTAAAGTGACAAACAGATCTGGTCTCCCATAGTTTCGTACATAAGTTTTGGGTTTTTTCATGCAGATAACGTAGAGAACCTATGAATGAAGATGGCAAGATTACGCGTTGACCGATATTTAATGGGTCAACATTTCCGTCTTAATTTAAAGCGTCTCTGAGATGAGTGTATTCTTCAGCCCTTGATCTCTGTTGATTACGACATATGTAATTCAATCTTTCCGATATCATTTTTGTCATCATATCTACAATAAATTGACTAAATAGGTCCCTGTAATAATGTTATGAATTGAAACAGTCGGCTCTAAACATCAACCTAAATGCATGAAATTGCATGCACGTCACAGTTTTGTTTGCCGCTGTATTTTGCTGTGGAATAGTTAAATGATAACCGTCTTCTCCTTTAACGAACATTAAGGGATACTGTAGTGGATCATACGATCGGTGTAGTTCAGAGACTCTTTTCAATTGGCCGTCTCTACCGTGCAGCTCTATATCTCTGGGGCCTTTTGCTTCGTCAACCAAGAGCACAGCAACCTCGTTTACAGCTGGAGCATTGTATCTACCCGGGTGTGCTGTCTGCGGCGGGCGGTCAGAATGAATTATTAACTTTATATTATCCGAAGAGGTACTTTCTAAGTTTTGCTTAAAACTTTGTGTATATACATTGTGGCTATTTAGTGCGGTCTGTAGTTTGTTAATTAAATCGATTTTTAGTGTTGGAGCTATGTTTGACCTCAACGATAGCTGATCTGCGTCTGAAATAAAATATATCTGCAAGTATAGTGGATTTTGGCCCTTGTGGTGGTAAAAGGCTACCAATAAGTTGATAAACCTGTCCCTCTACTTTAAAAGTTGGCATAAAATTTCCTTCTCTTATTTCTTTGGCGCCAAACGAAGTCATTTGAAAAAGGCTATTGTACTTACGGATGTTGGTTAAAAAATGTCTAGATAGCGAATGATTATTTGTCAAAAGATTTTTCATTGGCTGTGGCGGTTCTTTAATATTCGGGAGACTAACTTTTCCAGAAGCACAGCACATGCCATTAGCTTCATCGGCCCATTTTTTTGGCGGAACACTTAGGGCAGATCCAAAGATCTGCCCTGTCATGTTGCTGATCTGAACTGTCATTTGGCCGATTTGGACGGAAGACTGTTGAGCGTAATCAATCTGTGGATCGTATCTGAAAGCCGATCTATTACTATGAGCTATTACTATGAGCTATTACTATGATTTGCTTTCGATTAAAAAAACGCATTCGAATCCGTCCATGCGTTTGGCCGGAAATTTGCCACAGGCAGATACACAGATACACAGATACACACATACACAGATACACAGATACAAACATACACAAATACACAGATCGACAGGTCAAACTTATAACACCCCTCTTTTTAGTCGGGGGTTAAAAAGGTCACTTTTTAACGATCTGCATCAATATTAATTTATAATAGACAACATTTACTTAGCGGAATATAAATGTTTTTAATGTTTAAATTAAGAACGGTGATTGATTACAGATGGGTTTCAAAATTATGGAAAATGTGAATCAAGATAGTAAGATATTATCATAATCATTATTATATAGCAATGAATATAGTAGACAAGGCATATTTGGTAATCTCGTTTGTGGTCAGTGTCTAATGGTTCATTCCACCAATACATACCAGATTTACCAGTATAGTTCATAAGTTACGGAGTGGTTTAATTTGCCTACTTTTATTATTTGTTTCATTAATTTTTCACATATTTTTCAATAGTGTTCGTTTTATACACATACTGAAAGACTTTGTAAGCAAAAATGAAAATTGTTATTTCACTTTACTTTAATTGTCAAAAGACAATAAATAAATTCAATAAAAATTGAATTATCTTATAATTTGTTATCTCATTAATAAAAAAAATAATTAATTATGTTTAGATTTAAATTTTTGAAATATTTTTATAAACATGCAAATGTGATTATTTCTTTATTAAGTGTAGTCGTAGAGCGTTAAAGCACGTTTTTCAAGGATGCACAAGAAATGTATAACTTTAAACAACTGCTGCTATTAGCAAGATTGTGCATATACATCTCAGAGGAAAGTCTAGCAAAAGCTAGTTTATTTTTAAAATGTGGAACAATATTGAAATTAGACTGTGGAAATGTAAGGCTATAGATAGCGTCAGTTGTTCATTGTGATCCTATTCCCATTTATGCATGACTGGTTACAATTTACGTTTGCTCGCGTAAGCCTAGTAGTGCTTTATTTCATGAGTAAACGTCAACAAATATTTCGTGTCATTTTAGTATATTTTAATACTGACAAATCTACAATTAAAACATGTTTTAAAACCAGCTTTACAGAATGACAGTTTATAAAATACAAAAAAATATATAAGAAATATGTTTTACTTTTGGATACCCAGGTAGATTCATTTTGGATAACTTATTTTAATTCAGAGGAGATTAAACGGTTTATTGTTAAATTTTAAGCATAACATATTTTCAATGCGTTTTCCGCTTCCCGTGCCAATAGCCATGTAGAGAAGCATAAGCAAACCGTTTTAGATAGTTTTAGAGTTTATGCTGATGACCTAGGTGAGAACAAATTGGATATTTGATCAAAAAATAAATTAGCCAATAAATCATATATATTATTTTTTAATGTAAGTTTGATGACAAACGTTGTTGAGATGGCCGAATGTTAGATGAACTAAATTATATAGGATATAGTTATAATTATATCTTTTATGAGCTAAGCAATGAGATTGAATGAACGTACGTATGAACGAAATGCGTTTGCTTTGAACGAATGTCCCCTAAAACATTCATTAAATTATCATTAAACATAATCATTTAGTTATACATAAATTTAATTCAAATCATTTTCATTAATACATTAATAATTATTCCTTGACCGACCATCAAAAGTGTTCACATTATTTAAAAAAAGTACTGAGCTTCAAGACATTCAACATTATTTTTTCTGAAGAAGATAACCTTCTAATTCATATTTTATATAATTCATATTTAATATAAAAAAATCGAATTTGTGATGCTGCCAATTCTATCTTCAATACGGTTATTTAATATTATTATGAGTTTATTGACTATATTTTTTAAACATTTTAAATTTTACCTTTTACCTACTACTTTAAAAAAATCTTCATCTTTGCGTTCAACATTTCATGCTAAAGAATTTATATTCATTTTCAGTACTATGGCTGTATTCTAAAACGGATATATACATATATATTATGTCGAAGTCATAATTTGTGTGCTTGAATGTAGCACTTGGAAATATTATTTATTTAATACTTTTATTAGTAAAAAGTACAGTTATGCCAAGAAACACTATGAGGTTTAATGGCATTTCTAAAGGGTGCAAAATGTTAAATCCATATTTTAGATGATAACTACACTTTTCTTTATATGAAAATTTCTGAACTTGAAATCAGATATTTTTGACGTGCACCATTAATCTCTGGTATGGATTCAAAGTGGAAGAGATGTAAATAAATAAACAGATCATCATTGTTATTAGACTTTTCATGAAATCTATTGCATCATTAACCAGTTTTGGGTGTTTACCAACATTTGTATCATAAAACGTAAAAGTCTACAATCAGATATTATTTTTTGGTATATTTTTCGGATATAGATCTTATTTTTTTGCAAATAAAAAAGTTTTCTACAAAACATTTTTTATCGTCGATGGTTTTGTTTTTTTTTTAAGTGGTAGCTGAACTCTGAATTGTATAAATAAATCAAAATACTAAGTAAATCATTTTGAAGTAGCCTAGCAGCGATCGCTTCATTCCCATGATGCATCATCTTCTAAAATATATTTGAAAACATTGTAGTATCCTTTTGAAACTATTAAAAAATAGTTATTTTCTTAAAATTTTTATACGGTAATATTTGAATGTTCGCTGGTAGTTTGTTGAAAAATTGTGTACATTTCTCCATAACAAAAATTTACTCACTTTTTTAAGGCTAGTAGCAGGTACCGTACTTACTACCAGCAGTAGGTACTTGTGTTTGTTCTCCGTATTTATACTGTATATACACACACTGAACTTGACAAAATTGTCAGTATATTTATGTCACTGTATTATTTTGTCAGTATATTTATGTCAGTGTAAGATTTTCAAAAATATGCTAACATAGGTGCATTAATTTGCTTATACCTATCTGTTTAAGAATCTCTTATGCCCAGATTCTAAATTGCACTGACAGCTCTTTTTTTGTAAAATAAACATAATAACAATATCGGCAGCACTACTCAACAGTAAGATACCCTAAGACATTATACTAGAAGAAGTAACTATCATTTATATAAACAAGGAAGAGAGATAGACCTAAGACTGATACTTGAGGGACCCCCGTATCAATTGGAGCATCAGCCGATATCTTTACATTTACTTTTATCTGAATTCTACTAGACAAGTATAAAATTATGTGAGATCAATATTCTTAATGCCCTAGGTGTACAATTTTCTGACTAATGTTTCACTCTAAATACAATCAAATGCCTGAGATAGATCACAGTATACGTCAGTAACAGAGGGGTATTTTGAAAATTGAACTGTTCGTTGTGAAGTAACTTATTTTTATTAAAATGGTCTATTAACTGATTAAGAATTATTTTATCAAAAAAATACTCAATGAGAAAATATAAATTACGAGAATCTGAGTCATTGCCTCATTTAAAGAGTGGTATTAATTTGCTATGTTTGATTAGGTCAGGGAAAATTGATTGATTCATTGGATTATTTTTTATATTTATAGCCTATATTATGATATATTTTTCATTTTCTTGTAGTAATGAGTCTATAGAAGAAGAAATTGAGAAAGAGGTGGTAAGTTCTGGATATTTAAGAAAACAATTTTCAAAAACTGCCTTATCCAATTTTATTATTTGATTACCTATGTAATGAGAAAATTTGTTGAGAGTTGCGAGCTTCGCTTTGCTATAATTTTCCATGTCATTTTATTTTAGTCAAGGAATTTGTAATAAGATTTTTTATATGAATTGATCTGGCTTGTGAACAGATTTTATTAAATAATTTTAAATAATTTCTAATACGCAATATAATTTGAGCAAACGAGTCACTGCGATTGAACTCCCTGTCATCGTACAGGTCAAAGAGTTTTTGTCTACTGCTTATCTGTCTGTCTAATTCCCGGGGTCACTCATTCAGTAAAATAGTTACTACTACTACTACTAAGATAGTGAATTTCTCAAGCAATGCAAATGCAATTTAAAAAAAAAATGATTTAAATTCTGTATTAATAATTAGGAAAAAAGTGTCAAATAGCTCTGAGGAATTAAATATTCTAAATGCTAGATTTTTGGCAAAATATTACTTTTAAACATTCTATGTGCCTTACAGTTATAGAAACAAATACATGAACATACATACAAATGCTGAAAATAAATTATATTAATTGCCATAAATGATCAGAATCCAGATATTATCTACTTACATCAAACTCTGTTCTTAACTCGATAAGCTTCTCATTTAGATCACTTATTCAATATCAGAAGGCGCGAAGAGTGTATAGTTTTTTTATTTTTTGGTATCTTCAAAAATATTATCAGAATAGGTATAGGTAAAAAAAAAATATTGTCAGAGAATATCTACTTTGTCTTATTTTCTAATTTAACTGAACGACTCTAAATTGCTTGTTAAATTATAATTTTGAAATGTGATTATATTATGATAAGTAAAACCTATCAGATATCATAATCCAAAAATATTTATTTGAGAGAATTGAGTAAATATGACACAGCTTTATAAAAGACGTAAAGCGTTCATTATGTGGCTTATAGCATAATATTACATGAAACGAATACAGACTAAATTTTGCGTGTGACTTAACTTTATTCAAACAATTTCTGATTTGACGCTTCGAAAGTCTTAGCAAATTAGGTTAATGTTTTGTAATATGGTAAACTAAGCTCAAAATAGAAAATTAAGCAAAGAAATTAATTTACAATTTATAAGGAAATGGTTATTGTTAAAACTGATTACGATAATTACAAAATAAACTAAATTAATACAATACCAAAATGAACTCAATATATTTCAGTTGAAAACTGTATTGTAATTTATTGTTATATTTAGTTTTATAAAAGATTTTTTGAATTTAAATAAAAGTAATATGATTAAAAACAATATAATAAAAATAAATGCATAATATTAATACTTTTTAGGATATTTAAAATGTTTTGTTTTGTACCCTTTAAATATTTATCGTAACTGTACAAATGTACAACAATTACGATATAACCACATTCAATATTTATTTAAATATTAAATGTGCATATTTTTAAATGTGCAATTTGCATATTTATTCGACTTTGTGACGATTTTTTTATTGGGCCCATTTCTAAAATTACTAGTTTTAGCTAATTAGGATAAATGATGAAAAACATGTATTTTTTGTATAGGTTATTTGTTTTGCTTCTACACATATTTTACTTTTATAAGGTGCTGTTTAGTGTTAATGAAAAAATATATTAAACTACATAGTAAAATGTGAAGTACATTGTTTGGAAACCAAAGTTATCTATGCATCCCCTAGCTACGTTGACATTTCGAGTTAAGGTGATCCAAACATTCAACACGCTTAATTGTGTACTAGAAATTCTTTCGGTTGAGGCTAATAAATGAGATCGTTTTTACTTGGGCAAGTGCAAGGTATTTACTAAGTACGGCAACGATAGATATCACTAAATCTCTAAAAAAAAAATGCAGTCAACTGAGGAGTTCCGTCTTCTTGTTACAACATTCCTCTGCAAGTTGCGTAAGAGCTAGAATATTTCGGAGAAATACAAATTTTAAACAAATTTATACTACTACAAATGTGAATTTCCAGTTTTTCAATTGGCAACAGACACCAGTATAACCAACTAGTTTAATGTGGTTGTAGGCTTACATTAGGAATAGCCTTAGTATCAGACTAAAGGTCTGAAGAACTAAAACGAAGCACCCGCTTTGGTGGTATATCCAGTTCTTTCTCCATTGCTTTAGATGGTGTATCCTTTCTAGTCTGCTCCGACTTCGGATACCTCAGATTACTGATTCAAAATGAGAGTAATATAATATACGTGATGTCTATTTCACTAAGTTTTCGGAACTAATTAGTGAAAACTTAGACTATAAAAGTACAACTTTACTGCATTAAATCTACTAAAAGACTAACAAAAATAACTTCAATCTAATAACAAATAATGATAAATGTCGACTGTGGAGACTGATGCATTACTCATTCAGGAGATTGAATCACAGCTTATGCTGTACAAACATTTTTTACATACTTAAAACATTTTTACACTTTTGAGCATCATGGGCTTAAAAAATTATCTATCTAAGAAATGCTATCTTAAAATATATCTATCTACTAAATTGCATCCCAAACCAGCAATAAAAAAATGAAAGGTGATATCAATCAATTAATTATCTTTTTTCTTCTTCTCTTATTATTATTATATATAATAATATGAGCATCAAAAATATAAACTCTAAATGTAAATAAATATAAGTCTTAAATCCTGAAGAGCAGAATAGCTAATGTTTTATTTAAATTCAAATATGCCGAAAAACATAACTTAAATTTTCTAAGCATGCAACTGTAATGAATAAGTACTATAAAATTTCGCCTGTTTGTTCGAGTTAGCGCTCGTTCTTTATGATTCAAGAGACGGAATAAATAAATCTATTTCACAAAATAACAATAAACTTTTTAAGTAATTAATAGCTTTATACACCATTTATTCTCTTAAGAACAAATATATTGTTAAGAAACCTAACTTTAATAAAATCTCTATTAAAATCATAATCATCAATCATGTTATTTGGGCGTAACCTTATGCTTAAAATAGTTACATAACCATTCATTTTCTAAAAAATTTGGATGCATAAAACTCATATGAATAACTACATCAATATACGACGAGTATAATCTTAACCGTAATATAAATACTACATGAGGATGTTCCGGAATGCGTAATTTTTAGGAATATGATACGAATATGTTACATTCGCTATTTTTAATAAGGTTCTTCGTATACTTTACTGGTGTATATTTCTTCTTCTTGTTACATTTTTTGTGTAGTTTTGTGAAATGAGCGATTTATATAGTAGAATGATTACCTCGCACTAAATAAGTTGACTAAGTTCCACTAACTACTCGAAAAAGACATTAAAAGCAAAAACATACATAAATATATAAAGTCAGAAAGTCAGTTAATTTTCCTGCCTTATAAAACATACTATTCTATTTGTTTGGAAAAGTGTAAATGAATGCCACTTCATAAAATAAAAAAATAATTAGAAATGTTATAAAAAAATAAAATATTCGTCAACCTATATGTATGTTTACCCTATACCTAGACATACCCTATACCTAGACATACCCTATACCTAGACATACCCTATACCTAGACATACCCTATACCTAGACATACCCTAAACCTAGACATACCCTATAGCTATACGTAAATACCCGTTCAGTACCTTTGAAGCACGAGAAAATTTAATAGAAATTACGACAACTTAGTAGGATCACATGAAGAAGCTTTACTGAAAATAGTTTTGCTTTTAGTGCGACTACAATATTTCTTTTTAGTTAAAGTGATTTGGTTTAAAGTTAAATAATTTTAAATAATTTAGGATAAAGAGATTATAATTTGTCTAATGGAAGCCTGATAAATTGTCTTATATCATTTGTATTACTTATTTATCTGGTAAAATATTAGGTTTATAAATTATTCAAATAACTAATAAAAACAACAAACAAATAAATAATAAATTTTAACGATAAAGACGCATTTTAAATGAAATCTCAAAAATAACGTTAATTTCTAAAAATGAACGTGATTTCCTTCTGAATGAAAATTTATAAGAGAATAGTTAATATACTCTAGTAAATATTAAAAAAAAACGGCTTGCTGTAAGTCAAGGGAAAAATCGTCAGATGACAAGATTCAGTGCTAAATTCTGCTACATTACACATTTCAAGTAACCAGCTGATTAATTTTTATTTGAGAGGAAATCATAGAAAACATTTTTTTTTTCATATTCGAGCGGCCAGCTGGCGTATAATCCGCCATGTTACGGTCAGCTGACTTTATTTTCCCTTCAAGATATTAGATAAACTATTATGCAAGAAATTTTAGAATGGGAGGTAATAATTAATAAAACTTTATTTTTCGTGCGTGCTGCCATTGATTATGCCACTACAGGAGTCGCAGCTGACAATCACGGACCTTCATAACTCAATTTCCTATTGCATTTTACGATTTTACACTTGGGAGGAAATTGGGCATGAAACCAGTCATTGGATCCTGTACTATAACGTGTAAAGGGTTATTAATAAATAAGACATTTTTTTAATATCAAAATATTAGTCAAACGTTTTCTCTTTAACGATATTATGTCGGTTTGTTTAAATGAAATAAGTTGAGGTATTTTCTTTTAAACTTTAACATTTATCAAATAAAATTCTGGAAATGTTTACAATATTCATTACAAGCGATTGAATTATTTCTAAACGCATACGCTTTGACTAAACTTAAACTTTGATTAACTAACTAACTAACGCTAGAACTAATATTTCATTAAACGATTGATTTTATAAGGAGAAAAATGTTTACGGTAACTTATTAACAATTTTAATTAACTACAGTTTATTTAAATGTGCAATTTTAGCTAATATTATTTAAATATTTAAAGAACTTATTATACGCATTCGCTCCTTATCAGCCATTAAAGTATAAATATATAAGAAATCCCACCAAAAACAATTTTGTAAAAAACAAGTCAAGTCTCGATGGTCGTCGGTTTGAACCGTGTACAAACTCGTAAAGAATCCTCAACGGCCATTACATAAAATTAACTATAGTAATATAGAAATCGTAGAAAAAAAACTTAGGCTTGACTCAACTTTGTCTAGAGATTTCATTACTTTTTAGAGATAAACAAACAACTCCATCGAAACTTGGCTAGCTTTTTACAAAAGGTTTTTGGTGGGATTTTACTTCTTTTTGCAAAAAAAGCTTACAGGAAGTAGTTTGATAAATTTATTAGATTTTCTTAGTAGATAAGTATTCTATTGTGCAATTTTCGGAAATTTTTGAGAATAATAGAGTTAATCGACTATATCTCTCTATAACTTGTATTATATGTATAAATCCAAGGTAGCTGTGATAGTTTTCCTTTAATTTCACTTGTATTATTATCCCACTAAATATTTTTGTAGAGCCAGTAGGTCGATATTTGTAATAGTTTGGCTGGGCTCTTTCGTTTTTTTATAAGGGTCACCAGGTACTCCATATCTTTGTTTGTCATTGTGTTGATAGTTTGCCCTTTATGTGGGCATTAAACCCTACCTTTGTAACAAACTTCAGCTCTCTAGGAAGTACTAGTTTATAGGAAGTACTAGTTGTATTTTTTTTGCTTTCGCTTAACTTCGGAACAAAATAATCCACCGACTTGAAATGTTGGATTTCGAATGTGTAGTTATAACTACACATTTATATCTATTTACTAAAAGGTTTGAAGTCAGTGCCAAGCCTTAAACAAATAATTATATTTAACCACTTTAATGAATACGAGCAAATGAATACAATAAAATGCCTACTTTAATGATTAGGATAAGTAAATAAACATTACTTATCCTAATCATTAAAGTAAAGTAAAGTAAAGTAAAGTAAAGTAAAGTAAAGTAAAGTAAAGTAAAGTAAAGTAAAGTAAAGTAAAGTAAAGTAAAGTAAAGTAAAGTAAAGTAAAGTAAAGTAAAGTAAAGTAAAGTAAAGTAAAGTAAAGTAAAGTAAAGTAAAGTAAAGTAAAGTAAAGTAAAGTAAAGTAAAGTAAAGTAAAGTAAAGTAAAGTAAAGTAAAGTAAAGTAAAGTAAAAAAAAAGCAATTAAATCTTATTATTATAAGCAGTTCAATCAATACGAAGAATAGTGAAGAAAAAAACAAAATTATGAAAATGTATTCAACAGAATTCTTAAACTATATGGACATGTGAATTATGAAATGCCTACTTCAAAAATTAAAATGCGTTAATAAAGCTATAAAAGAGCAATTAAATCTTATTATGATTACTAGCTTGAATCGATACGAAAAAAAAAACAAAAACATAAATAATTATGAAAATGTATTCAATCGAATTCCTATACTAAATGGCTTGGCACTGACTTCAAAACTATTAGTGAATAGGTCATATAAATAGTAGATAGTATTTAATAAATATTAAATCTTCATTATTTTTTAGTTTTAAAGTCGGTTTTTTTAACGTATTTATTTTTAATGAGGTCAATTTTGGGGTTGTTAAGGGGATAGTAATTTAGAAGAGTATCACTTACTCGTTGCCATACACCTATAAGACATATTAGAATTTATAGAACCCATTATATTACATGTCAAAATAATGATTAAATCATTATAACTATGGTTATGATTTGGACTCACATCCGTCTGATAATATAATTAAACAATGGAATAGAACCAGAAATGAACTTGTTTACCTACAGTCAAATAAAATCTTTGTCCTTCATATACACATAAATATACTTAAAGGCTTTACCTTTAGGTGATTAGATTAAACCATATAATGCCAAAGTCTAGGCTTTACCTTTAGGTGATTAGATTAAACCATGCCAATGTCTAAGATGATAACAAAGGTCCGAAGCCCATCAGGATTTATTTTTTTTTTTTATTTACTAGACTTAACACAATTTTCCTTAATATCTTTTTATCTATAGGAATGTAGTAGGGGTAAAATCATTAATAAAACTATCATACACTACCTAGTATTTCCTTAAAATCTTATATCCCTTGTCCGCCACTACGCCAATGTAGCTACGTACTCTTAGAACATACATGTACTCTGAACAAATAAAAAACGTGACCTACATTTTATAGAAACCTCAACTAGACCATACCTAACCCACCAAGGTTGGTATTAAATTATATATTTTAAATCATTATTTTTTTTAATCCTTTACCTGCAAAATATATATGTCAAAAAATATCTATTACCAATAATAAGAAAATAAACACATTCTTTTTCGTGAATAAATTTAATCTTTTAGCTTCTAATTATAAAGTTGTTTTACAGCCAATTAAATGCTGTTTTTATACACAGTTTAATGATTCCGTGCAGTCGGATCGTATAGATTTTTTTATATGTACAACTTTTTTATAAAGATAGAATCATTTAGTTTAATATAAACTATTATTTACTTGTACTTAAATTATAAAACAAAATAAATGGGATAAGATTAGAACCAACAATTATTATTTATATATATTTTGTACAAAAATGGGTTCCGAGTTAACTAGAAGTATGCTGAAAATATAAATAGTTCAAATGGATGACTCTAATAGTTGGTGTAAATATACTTCCAAAAATAAGCATTTCGAAAATGTCTTGCTCACTCTCGTTAACCTTGACTTTATAATTGTTTTAACGTCTGGTAGAAATATATATAATTTAAGCTGTGGAAAGAGCTAAATCAATTAGTGTGTAAGATTGATACACCAAAAAATTATAAGTAATAAAATTTACTTGCTGTAACATCTCAAAATGATAAAGTTACTATAAAACCTTTAGAAGCGATAGAAAATAGAAAAAATATATATTTGATATGTTGGATGCCAAATTACTTCCAATATTAAAAAGAAAAAAGGACAACCAATCCATCATATTAGCTGATAAGCCGACTACTTTCATTGAAAGAAATTCAAGATATTTTTTCTTATTATTATATATATATAATATATTATGTGATGCGATATATGATGTGATGATCAAAGTGAGGGTTAACTATTTTTTATTATTAGAGCTTAACCAAAATGCTCTTTTTATTAAAAATATTATTTTTAGGAAAACATGAAATCTATGAAAAATAGATATCATTAACGTTATATCACGTGGTCAAAACGAACTAGTAGAAAAGTAGTAGCCATGTTACAAAACGAAAAGTTGTAATGAAATGTCAAAAATATTTATATTTTTTTATTTTATTTTAATATACATCCACAATGTTAAAAAATTACATTCTAGAATTATAAAATCTCATTTGATCATAATGAATTTTAGAAAGCACAATTTGATAATATTACGGACTGCTCGTAAAGATGAAGTTTAAATAAAGCGTTGAAAATGACATCTGTACAGTCGGTGCACAGTAAAATATTCGAAATGTCAATGAATGTGCTTATTCAGCTACTTAACAAAGAGATAGACTACTCAAAAATTTGCGCCTACGGTACCTATAAATGTATAATATCACAATTAATTTTAATCTTTATCATCGTTGTTTAACCATTTTATACATTTTATAACAAGTGAAATGCTTATAATAGACATTTCAAAGGTAAATATTGCACCTAATGCTATAAGGAAATGTTATAAATTAATTTAATAAATATAACCATACCACAACGTGGGCTATAATAATAATAATTATAATACTGTACAAGTTACACACATTGATCTAACAAAGCAAATTATTTTCCTGTTTTAATGGTGTTAGACAGCGATACATAGAAATATATTATAAATACTGAGAATATATTTAATAAACGACCAAACCCAGAAATACAAAAATCTATGCTCATCACTCACATGCCTGTCTCTGTCGGTGATCGAACCCGAGCCCCTTTGCGTCGTTATACGTTAGGTGTCTACGCTAACCACTCGAGCAAACCGGCGGTTTTTGTTACCTCAATCGCTTAAAAACTATAAAGATTTCTTTTTATGGCTCTATTACCTATATAGTACGTGATCCCTGTACTATTTCGATTTTTTGTCAGTAGCTTCATTTTTACTAGACGCCCAATTTTTTTTCTTACAACTAATACTTTTTTTTTCTAACAAATAAACTAAATAAACTGAGAAAAAATTTGTACTACAAAATTCAAGGTTTTATCAGAGTCCCCCCTCTTTAACATGTATACGTATACCACGCAATTTTGTAAGATAATGTGGCTGTTAAATTATATAAATATTGTTTGAATATATCTTTAAACATGTACAGCCATATTGAGCTTATTTAAATTTTAATAAATATAGAATACTAAATAATATTATAGTTTAAGTAGCTCAATTGGTAGAGTGATGGGAAGGTTTCCTAGAAATTAGAATAAACTTAAAATGGCTATACATGTTTATAGATATTTTCCAACATTAATTTCGGTTGTGGCATCTTTTCAATCTTTATCTATATATTGGTTAGGATATTCGAAAGAAATCTAATAGTTGTCACCACTTTTATGATAAAGACGGTCAGATATAGAATACATCCTCGCCCGTATGATGACCTTTTTAATGATCTTATCCAGTATGAGTTTCTATCTTTGACGTAATGACTACTAAAAGTAGAGTATTGCGACTTTGTTTTAGGATATTTTGAGATCTATTGCCTCTTATCGTCTTTGGAAGAAGTGCTCGAGAACTTCCGCAATGGTGCTCTTTATCTCTGTCTTTATATTGTGAGAGTTATTACGATGTATCTCAACAGCCAAGCGGAAGATAGCCGCAATATATAAATTACCAATTTCTCAGATTTAAAGTGTTTTATTTACTGCATAAACTGTTACGGAGTTGTTAGTAAACACTTTGAAGGGCTCTTGGTTTTTTATGAGGGTGGTTAGATGATCACCTGTTTTTAAAATAATATGTTTTTATGCAGATACAATTTTGTTACTCTGTCAGGCAATCGAAAAGATATAATTTATTTATGTCTTATGTCATTTATTTAAATCTTATATCATTTATTTAAACCTTATATCATTTATTTATATCTTATATCATTTTATTTATTAATATCATTTATGCATCAAAAAAACCTGTAGTTTATAATTTTTAACAATATTTTGTAATTGAACAAAATATGATCATGTAAGTCGGCAAAAATCAATATTAACCTGTAGGAAGTTAATATTGAAGATGAAAATCTGCTTATAGTTTTCGAGTACTTAATCGATTGATTACTTTATCAAGGATTTTTTGTAGTTTTTATAAATACTTAACCCCTGATAGTTTAAAATTGGATATTATAGTATCTATAAAAATATTGTTTTTGAAGATAAGATGCGATTTTCTTGTATTGAAATTTGTTGTTGGCGTTGTTTTTGTATTATTTATATTTGTGTTTTACTAAATCGATTATAACGGGTTTTTTATACTGTGAAGTTGAGTCTTAAGAAAATCATGTATTTAATTAAACTAGCCATTCAAATATTTTATTTTTGTAAAAAAAAAGTGTTCCTATTAGTTTTACTTAGTAACACCAATTTGAGTATTAATACAAAATACACAACATTACATAACAAAAAAAAATATTAGAGAAGCCTTACAAGCAATGTGCAATATAATGGGAAATGTGAGACAATCTTGTTAAAAGGTTATCAATTTTTGCACTTCTCGTATGTTATGCCTTGTTTGGTTTATACGCGGACATTGAAATATAATATAAAACAAATACGAAGTTATACTATTTTATATTATATTAACTGTTTCCAGAGACTTTATCTGCTCCTATTCTCAAACGAAAATCTGATATTTTGTAAGTAGCCACTTTCATAGTCTATTTATAAAGTCACCATTTTGGGGTATCGAAGATAGTTCATTATTTTCGACCTGCACTGGACGCTGCGAATAAGTTTAGATACTTTTTTGATTTTTTGTTACAATAATTTTATAAAATTTTATAATATTTTATAATATTTTAAAATATTACAAAATACCTAAAACTTATACTTTTTGATTGGGTTACCATGGGAATATATAAAAGTAGAGATACGTTATATATAATGTATGTGGTGAGAGGCAATGGAATCGAAATCCGGTGTTCTTAAATAAAGTTAGGAATTTCTCTTAAATATTTAAGAACGTTCGAATATAAGCTAAATCGATTTATATAATAAACTATCAGATCCGACCACGCGTTGCTGTGGTTGCTAAAGTTTTGGATATATCTATTACATTGTAATAGATAGTTAGTAAACTATTTAAGAAGTCACGGTGTTAGAAAAAATAAAATAAACATTTAAAAAACCCCCGACCGCTAAGTAGAGGAAAAATTCAAAATGCAAGTAAATTTATCAAGGACAATAACGAAATAACAACATTTTGATATTATCGTATAGTCAAAGACCTCATTCATTAGCTCCGAAAATTTTGTAAAATAGACACTCACCAACATACTTACAAAGGTCCCCCGACGTAACTACTTCAATAAGTACATAATAATATTATTATCCTTTTTAGACGTCATCTAGTATCGAGGTTTATTTTTTTTTGTTTTTTTTTTAATTATTTCACCTTTTTCTATGTTGTACTAAATTAACCTACGAATAAACTAATTTCCCCTGTTTAGGTTTTTACTATCAATATTGTATAAAAACCTTTCGCCAGCACCAATAAAATGTTGGGGATGACAGCTTCTATTTCGACTAAACATAGCTAAGAACCATCTCGACAAACCAAGCTTTCGATTAAAAAAAACCACATTCCAATCCGTTTACGTATTTGGCCGCTACGTATCCACAGACAGATACACAGATACACAAATCTACAGGTCAAATTTATAACACCCCTCTTTTTGGGTCGGGGGTTAAAAATAATGACGTGAACCGCTATGTTTTTTTACAAAGATGCAATTTGTAAAGATTATGGCGACCTCTATGACTGATTTTCTACTACCATTACCTAACCCTTGATACAGTAATATAATAATTATTAGTGATGCGCCGAATATTTGGTAAGTATTCGGTATTCGGTGTATTTGTCATCTTTTTCGCAATTCGTATTCGGCCGAACTATTAGGTTTTGATGCGGAATATATTCGGTTCGAGTATTTCTATTTTTTTGGCTACACCACGCTATACTATACGACACTATACCGCTATACGTTAGGCGTCTGCATGAAATGCCATGAAATTATTATTTACCAAAGAAGACGAAAACGTTAAAGCCGGTCTAAAAATTCACCGGATTGGGATTTGAAGCAGGTTTTTGAACACGATTGATCAAAATTATCGTACAATTGAGGTATTTAATTTCAAATTTAATTATTATTATTTTATTTAAGATGGTAACAAATAAGTACACTACAAATTTATAAATAAGGTATGTAGGGCAGATAGTTTTAGTTTTTTTTTAATAATATTTGTTATTTTAAATTGTTAATAATTTAATTTTTATTTTAATTTTGCACTAATCGGTGCACAATATTTTTGCTTGACCCGTCTCACATAAATAGATTCAACGAAGAAGCAGGTATAATTTGACTGTATTATGTTCATAATAATATGAGTTTATATATACGTCAGTCTAAGTATTACGTGGCGGGCTATATTAACACTAAAAAATAACTCATAATTTATTCTCAACATCGCGTGTTGGTTATGAGGTTAAATTGTACATGAAACATATTTCACTTCATTTAACATTACGCCATCTCTTTTAACATTACGCCATCTGTTGAACACTAACTCAATCCAGTCAGCAGATACAACGCCATCTGTTAAACTTGTTTGAATTCACAGATAATTGTAAATATATAATTTGTAATAAAACAATATTGCGACTTAAAATTAAGATGTAAGTTATCCTATGTTTTAAGTGGGATCAAACTGCACACGGTTTGCAAATTTGATTAAAATCGGTTAAATAGTTTAGGAGTCCATCGCGGACAAACAACGTGACACGTAATTTATATATATTAAGATAAAATCTTAAACTCAGAAATTAAAATAAAGGCAACTTGGGATGTTTTATTAAGTGGTTCTTTAAAAAGAAGGGCTGCTAATAAACCTACTAAGTTAAAAATGTAAAGTATTGAAATAAATTCAGATTTTAATTTGGTGGATAGTTTTAAAACGTCTTTTAACAAAATTCCTATAACAGTCCCCCGTAATTTAAATTCTGCACCATTTGATGCAATCTGCAAATTGATGAATAACGTAAGTCAGTAATAAGTGTCTTGTTTTTAAACCTGTTACATCATATGAAATTGAAAAAACTTTTTGAAACCTAAATATGAAAAAAACCTTTGGGGCATGTCAGTAAAAGTACTTATAACTACTATAAATTATATTGCTCCACAATTATCCTTCATTTTTAACAAATGTATTGAAAAATCTGGCAATGTACCGGACATTTCCAGATTTAATAAAAAAATAGTTAAGATCTATCTTTTTTTTACTTATCCTCCTCCTAGCCTATCTCTCGACACTCCTAGGCAAACTCAGTTCAGCCGTCTCTGCAATTAAAAAAGTAAGACAATAAACAGACGTTAATACGGCTTGACTAGTTCATTTTAGTTATTTTCACAGTATTTTGTCTTATGGTATTTTATTATGGGGAAGCGCTGCCGAAATTAATTCTATATTAATTTTACAAGAAAGAGCTATACGTGTTATTTGTAACTTAAAAGCTAGAGACTCCATGAGAGATTTTTTAAAATAAATCGGTATTCTTACGGTCGCTTCTCAATACATTTTAAAGAACTTACTATATGTACGCCAAAATTTTAATACTCAGAAAGGGTTTTTTGCCCCAAATTTCTGGACGCCTGGAACATAATACGTTAATATCGGAAAGCCTTAAAGATGCTAGAACTAGCGAGAGACAAATTTCGGTTTGTTGGATAGACTTAGAGAACGCCTTTGGGTCGGTGCGACATGAACTGATGATGTTAGTGCTTAAATGGTATAACTTTCCTACGGTAGTTGGCGACATTATTGCATCATACTATTCAAAATTAAAATTCTCTATAATTTGTAATGAAAACCATTTAAAACCATTAAATTATAAATTTGGTTTATTTCAGGGCTGTTGTATTTATCCTATTATATTTAATATGGTTAATAATATTTTAATAAACAAATTAATTAGAAACGAAAAAAAGTGGGTTATCGGTTTAAGTTTTACAATAAATACACAAAGCCATACTAGATCTTGCAGATGATTTCGAGATACTGACACGTAATCCGAAACAATGTCAGGTACTTTTAAATCTAGTTGAGGATTTCTGTACGTGGACGGGCGGATTGAGGACAAAACCAAGTAAATGTTTTAGTCTGTGTCGGGGTAGACGGAATACCAAATATACCTCTTACGATCCGGGTCTTATAATAGGCGGTCAGGGCGTTAGTACGGTTACGGAAGCAGCTCCGTTTAAATTTTTAGAAAAAAAAAATCGATTACCAAGGCCGTACTCCATCGTTGGATGTAATAGTCGATAGCTTTTTAAATAATCTCAAAAAGGTAGACAACCAGCCAATAAGTAACGTCAAAAAAGCTTGGATTTACGATATTTTTTTAACATCACGTCTAAATTGGCCTTTCCTCGTTTATGATATTAATAAAACCCTTTTGTCAAAGTTAGATGCAAGCGTCATAAAGACATTGATGTTATGGCTCGGGTTAGCGCACTCAGCGGACTCTTCAACCTTATTTAGAGACCGAAACAATTTTGGATTAAAATTAAAGGAACTATCGGAGCTCTACAAACATCTTAGAGTTACCAAAAGACATATCATCGGAAAATCTAAAGATGATACTGTAACTTCTCTCCCAAAAGACAAAGTTGCCTCAGAGCTCGAGTCACGACTTCAATTTCATAAAAAAATTATGATAGGTGCTCAAACGAATAAAGTAGGGCTAGGATCAAGTAGGAAAGTTCAAGACATAGACATAACAAAATCTTTTATTCGACAAGACGAAAACGATAATTACCGACTCCACACGATGAGCCTAGAAATTCAAAAGGAATGGGTGACCATAGGAGATTTTTGTATTCCACTAGCTTTGAAGTGGCGCACCTTAATTTATGATTGGTCACCAGCATTATTAAAATTCTATCTTAATGCATTCCAAATGCCTCTCACAGATCAAAGTAATTTAGTAAGATGAGGCAAAGCCACCGAAAAGTCTTGCAACATCTGTGGGGAGGCAATAGGAACCGCGAAACACCTATTAGTAGGGTGTAGGGTACTTCTAGATAAATGTCGATATTCGCGTTGCCACGACAAGGTATTAGAAATTATACGGGAAGCGGTTAGTCTTTCAGTAGCAAGAGCGCGGAAGAGTATAACAACCACCAAACAACCACCACCAAAAGAATTCGTAAAAGAAGGCTCCTCCAAAAAATCAAAAGCGAAGCCTTATTCAATATTAGGCGCGGCTCCTGTTGGATTCTCATGATGGACACGTATGAAAAGCATTACAAAATTCCTGGGGATGTTGGTGTTTCGTCATCCAGACCGGACTTATTCCTGTATTCGAAACATCTGAGGCGCGTGATACTTGTGGAGTTTACTGTTCTTTGGGAAACAAACATCCCAAGAGATCACACATTCAAGCTCAATAAATATTAAGAACTGACCAACGAACTGATCAGGAATAAATATATCGTTAGTTTGTACGCGGTAGAAGTGGGAGCGAGAGGTATAACAGCAAAATCTCTCTATAGCCTACTTAAAGACCTTGGCCTTTGTAGAACAAGCATTGGTTCATTTCTAGAACGTATTTCAAAGGCGGCATTAGGTTCTTTCCAAATTTGGTTAGGTAGGGAGAGGAGTGTGGAGGGTGAAAGTGAGCGTTTTTGCGCATAATAAAGGGGCCCCTCAAACCTACTGCTGGGTTGCAACTCCCAGGCACTGATTGCACTCCTCTCCTTGCAACGCGATGGGCCCGGCACCCGCACGGTGAATCCATGGATTGCTAAAAAGTTTCGTCTTATCTAAGAACGACAGACATACTATGAATACAAGAAATAAAAATGAACTCGTAACGCCTAAATTTAGACTTCAAAAGTTAACAAATCCTTCATAGACTTGAGTATACGCATGTATAATAAAGTTTTACAAGATATCTTAGATCTTCCTTTTCTTAGTTTTAAATACAAAATCAAAGATATATTATTAAATAAATCTTACTATAACTTTTAAGAGTTTTTGGTTGATCGAAATTTGTAGAACCTGGTTCATTGACTTATTTGTAGGGTAAATTTTATATTGTGTAAGTAAAACATTGTTAAATTTCATTTAAAAAGAGCAACTCTGAGTTTCTGGCCAGCTCTTCTCAGCAGAACGGCATTCCGAGCTAGTAGTAGCTTACTCACAGACTGACTATACTGACCAATTTAAGTTCTAAAAGTTCTGGTAAATGTCTACTTGAATAAAGACATTTTAAATTTGAAAATTCTGTTTAAAAATATTTTTGTATTATTTTTTTTTACATATACTTTTGCATTTCATAGCATATATTTATTTAAAAAACAGAAATTACCGCGTACAAAATAAGTATCACATACCTTTTAATTGCATGAGGTTTCCACCAGGTTGCACTGGCTGTGGTCATAGACTGACTATCTTTACGGTATAGGCTCTCTGCCATCGAATTCACAAGGTCACCATTTTTTCAACTACCCGCACATCTTGGATAAGATTAATATTGTCTTGTACATGTACTGTCACATACAACACTAACAGTATTCTTATTCTGAAATCTAATGACAGTATCCTTATTCAGGTATTAAATTAACTGTACAAAAAAGTGAGATGCTATGCTGGGTAATAGAATACCATGATGCTGATAACTTAAACCCATATTCCTGATTAAAATTTTTGCTTTTCTTAGTCTCAATCGCTTCATGTATAACTATATAATAAAAGTGATGTACTGTGAGTATTCTCTTCTAGAATAAAAGTGAGGACTTGGGTACGATTAAAATCCATCCAATGCTTAGTGATCATTTCTAATGAATGCTCTGCAAACGCTGATTTGCTCGTCTGAAGATTCTTTACAGCAACAATATGTCTTTTTACCCTTTTAGCAATAAAACGTTTGCTCTTGCTCATTATTCCTTAGACTTAAGATATATAGGCCGTATTTGTATTTATCTGTGGATGCTTATATATCCTGAACATAGTCCAGCATTTTCACCTTAAATGCTAAATAAAGCAAGTTTGCGCTTCCTAAGACAATTCATTCGCTATAAACACGATAATTTGAAGTCCATACAGAGTCAGTTATATGTGTAACAGTTTAAGTTTAGTTCTAATCTATGTCAAAATCAATATCATATATTCTTACAGCACGTACATATTTCAAACGCTTAAAGAGGACAGAAGAAAACTTCTTTTTTCCGAAGATGTGTACAAACGACTGTTCACACCGAAGACCCACCACAACTATATGGTCTACCTAAAAGATGCAAGCTAACGTGACTCTACAGCCTTTACTATAAGCTTTACGGGCACGTTATATCATATCGCTTCTTCTACTGCCGACATTGCGAAGCACGTTGACTCATGAAGACTCACGTTACTTTATTCAGATTATAAATGATGTCATGTTGGAACCGGATGACGTCACGGCGCTATGATGTGGAATCGGTTTTCACTAACATTCCAATAGAAGAGTGCTTAGAAGTCGTGAAGAACTTGCTAAGGGACAACAAACTACTGTTAAATTATATTGATTCGATAAAACACTGTTTTGATGGCACCTATTTCCTTTTTCAAGGTCATTCAACGTAATACCGACTAGCTAGGTTAGCAATTTTAACCATTATATGGACAAATACCGCAATTGAAAACATATGGCGTCCATGTGATTGCTTCGTTTCGTTTTATTTTTTAACAATCCTAAATTTCTGTAAATTCAAAATGAAAAAATCAAATGCACAGAGCAAGCAGATTTAATAAAAAACAAAACACTTCCAATAAACAACAACTTTGAATGAAAATATTATCTAACGATACCTCTCGTCTCAGTACCAATGTCACTAAAGTCAAACTTTTCTAAATTTAGATTGCGATGTAAAGATTGGCTTCTCAATGCACAGAAACTGCAACACAATTGGTCTGAGCTACATTAAACCCATATAACAAGTATTCCTCAATTAGTTCAACTTGTTGTTTTATTTATTGATTTTATTTATTTATAATTGTTTTTTTTTTTATTGTTTTCATTATTTATAACTGAAATAATTCCATCTTTTAATGATCTAATAATGTATTTAAAACATCAATCTATTTTATACACGTCTGTGTGTTTATATCTTTTTTATTATTTTACATTGCATCGTTTAATTATTGTTATACATATTTTTTTGTGCAATAATATATATGAAAACATTGTACAGAATCAGCTTATGTGTCAACTCTTGGCATAACAACGTTTTTACTCAACATATTTGGAACATTGTCAGTTTTTTGTTTTTGTTTGTTTTTTTGTATTTGGTTTTCTCTTTTTTTTTCTTGTTAATTGTGTGTGCCTACTGTGGCAGCATTAGCACGAGGCGTGAACTGAAAAGCAGCTTTAAGTTGAGATCATGTCCTTTTCAGTAGCATCTTTTGTTTTATTTTTATAATAATAAAATTTATGTATGTAAATGTGTAATGTAAATAATTTTTAAATTAAATAAATTTAGTGATATCGGCCCACTAGTATTAGCGTGATGCCTACACAGACAAACGGATAAATAAACAAACCTTTCAAAAACTGTAAGAATACGTTCTATTGCAAATATATGTACCGCTCATATAATTAACATAGCATACAGATAGAACGTATACATACCGATATTTAAAAATAAGATTAACGCTTTCTGATGATAATATCCCTTGAGATGGAGACCTACTCTGATATATGTATATAGTGGAATTTTATCAACTTACGTTACCGCGGATCATGTAAGTTATATTTATTCAAACAGCCTCAGGATAGAGTCAAATAAAAAGAAAGAAAAGAATAGACGTTGTTGCTATGGAACCCAAAAACTACAATGCGATAAAGCAATTAAAACTTGTTATTAGATCATAAATACAATGCACTGTTAATACGTTCGTTAAATTTATAAGATAAAATAGGCACCGCATCGCTGAGGTAATTTTGTGGCTAACAGAAGCTTCACAACTTCTATCAGAAAATTTGAAAAATGGGTTTATTATGTTTCAGGCTTAGACAATACAACTGATTGTTTATTTCGCGAATTAATACCTAATCAAAAATTAAGTCATCCACTATGGTTCACAGAACTTTTATGGTTATCTCATCACAGATGCGGTTGACTAATATGTCCTTTTAATACATCTTAAGTTATAAATATCCCGTAACACAGAATGTGTATAGTTCATTAAATAAAATAAATGAGAATTTCATTCATTATATTTATTATAAATATTATTTTTTTCGTGAACTTAAATGTAATAAGCAATCATTTAAAAATTAAAGGAAGCTAAAATAAAAAGTTTAAAAACTTACTTTTTGAGGCTTTTATCGTTTTAGGAGCTATTTCCGGTGATCACACAAGTTAAGGCATAATGAATAGGCGACCTTCTGTTGTAGAACTCAGTCAGCGGTGCATCTGAACTTTTACATTAACGCCCGCGTATTATTTTAATTTAACTAAATTTAAATATTTCCCCTCTTCTATATCACCCACTGAAGATATTTCTTTTAATTAACGTAAGAACGTAATGAATAATCTAATGAATAAGCACATTTATCATACACACCTAATAATTTAGATAATTCTAATGAAAATCTCACTTATCAAGACCACAATCGTGGTCTTAAATATAAGAAGACGTTCTCGTGAAAAGCTTTAAGATTATAAATAAGTGTGAGGATAATTCAAAACATTATATTGATGAAAATTCTTCTTGTACGTTTGAAAATATGTATGTATAAAAATATTTGTCGGAGATAAGAGGCATATTAGTGGCTAGTTCGTTGTTGATGGAGTCTTCTGGTACAGGATCCGAGGCGTAGGTGGTCTCAGGCAATTAAACCACACAATCACAATATGACA
Organism: Napeogenes sylphis; assembly: GCA_959347405.1. Classification (NCBI taxonomy): domain Eukaryota; kingdom Metazoa; phylum Arthropoda; class Insecta; order Lepidoptera; family Nymphalidae; genus Napeogenes; species Napeogenes sylphis. The sequence goes on from OY365783.1 coordinate 24,476,615, forward strand.
ATTCTTGTATTAAATGACAGATATCTAAATGTTAAATTATCGTGATCTGCGACATATTTATAACATATCCCGGTTACTAGTCTCAGTGAATTAAACATTCTATATATGATCGTTTTTATCAGGACGGTGGTGACATCTATTCGGCTTCTTTAAAAACTCCTAACCAATATTTATAACTTTGTAGTATTTATAATGGAAAACTAGCAATATTTGTTATAGATATAAGTAGTGATAGAGATAGAATATATGAATCCTAACTTTCTCTTAGTTATATGATGAACCATACGTAGTAAACAGATGAAATCAAACACAGAGATAGCTGTGCCACTAAATAAAAAAAAAAATCTTATTTTTATAAAATATATTGAAGTCCATGATTAAAATTCCTTTCGGTGATACAACTAAATATAATGTTTCTAAGATATGTCCTTAAAATGTTTCTTTCTTTTTAATGGCATAAAGATTTTAACCTAGACAATACCAGTAGAAAATAAAAAAAATAATTATATGATTTTTGTATTTCTAAATGCACAAAATTTTATAACCACTTTTATTATGAGAAAAACAATCATATAAAAATGATTATGACTAATTCGGTGAAGTGAACAAATCTTTATTTTATGATAATTTTGATGACCGCGATCAAATGTCACTTCATGATTTACCTGATATAGAAATTATTAAAATAATTAAAAGTACGAAATTAAGACAACTTCATAGATCTAATCTGAAATAAAGTCATTATTAGTTTGTAATTTATTGGCAAGCTCTTCAGACCTTATTTTAATTTAATTTGAAATAATTTCTTCCTCTATTGACTTTAAGGAAAGTAAATAATTTTTTAAACACATTTTATTATTTTATGTATTTTCCTACACATTAAAGTAGATAAATTAATGTTTTTGAATAGATGATTATTATTTATTTACATTTATTTAATTTTCTTCTCTTAAAAATATGACGTACTATTTTATAACATATTTTTTATATTTTATAAGACTTTTTTGTTAATCATAATTATTTCCCATTATAACTTTTATTAAAAGTATATATTTTACTTATTTTTTAGTTTTTTTTGCTTTTAAATTTATTTAATAATGTTATTTTAAATGTAAGCTTTAATATTAATAGTGTTTCTAAATCTTAAAACTTGACTTTATTTTTTAATAAACAAAACTTTCTCAGTGGAAATTGTTATGATTGAAATTTTCACATAAAGAAATCTGATTAAACTTTAAGAACTAATAAAGGCGATCGTCGCCATGTGGTCACAGGTGTAGTGCTATCTCCGGATTCTCAACACTTGTCTTAAAATAGTTTAAACTTAAAGCTTTGTTTTTACGTGCTATTGTAGTAAATTAAATATTTATTATAAGCGATATTAACACATTGGCTGCCAAGTAGTTTTTGACGAAATTTCAGCCATTGTGTTTTTTTTTTTTTTTTTGTCTATACTGTTAGCCCTGTTGGATATTACAGCGTCACCGGGGGAGCGGGTGGGTCTGGGGACCCACCCTTAACAAAGGGGGGACAGATGGGCCCCCATGGGGAACGACGTCCCGAGGGCGACTCAGATTGAGACACGGACCTCGGCTCGGGGCGTCGTTAGTCAGGAGGGAAGGGAAGCCATTGTGTTTGAGGTCTTTTTGAGGCAAAGTTGAACTTCCATAGAATGCGAATGAGACATGTTTGGGCTAATAAAATGTCGTTTTTGAAGAACACATTATGTATAGCTCTAAAAAGGGATTATTTGCTTTATTTTACCAGAACAAACTTAAATAGTTGTTAAAGTTAAATCTAGCTGCTTCGCCTGCATTTATGACGTTTCATATTGAACGAAAAACGATATATATATATATATCGTTACAAGTCTTTTTAGTTGCCACCATTACCTTTCTATATTTGAATTGTTTTAATTGTTCTGCTATATTTTGCTTTCACCGTGCGTATATGAGGCCTACAATTAATGAGGCAATTTAGACTTCACACCGTACTGAATTGTATTTAATCATAATCGGTGCGTATGGGGCCTCCTACCATATTACATACAACGTTTGGTTAGCCTTATTAATGGGTGCTGTTATGTATACTTGCCTCCCTCCTGATTGATTGAAAGAACGCGTTTTTACAAAAGGGTAAACATCTTGATATTTTTTTTTAAACTCTGATCGGCAACCCTGTAACAACTTAGGAATACTTATGGTTATTATTTTGTAATCATTATCAAAAGAAACTTTAAAAGCACGTACAGTTATAGGGACACAAGCTCTCAAACAAACAACAAAAAAACACGAACTCTCAACCACCCACAAACACACACGCAAGCACTTACGCACGCACACACGTACACACACGCACATACTCGCGCACACACATACAAAAGATATTATTGTAAGTTATACTTTTTATTCTGTATGTATTTGTATGTATTTTTATATGTTGTAATTAAATGTTTTTTTTTGTATTTATATTCATATACATATATATATGTATGTACAATTTATAATGTACCTATCTGCCCTCTACAACCCCGTTACCAACACTCTTGGGTAGCTGGAAGAAATCACTTTGAAGTTATGTCTTTGTTATTATTCTAGTTTTTGTAACTAATTGTGGTACATGGAATAAATAAATAAATTAATTAATTCCTCATAATTACACTGAGTTATTTAATATTCTTAACAGAGCTTTGTACGTTATATTACCGGAGAGAGCCGATTACTGCTGATAACTTAGTTTATACATTTTGTAGGATTTTCATTCTTTGCAATTTTTAATCCCTTTTTAATTACATGTTAGTTTAAAATTCCTTATGTAGTTTACATCTTACTTTAATATATATATTTTATATTATAGACAAATGCTTACGCATATTATTATTGTTTATTTATATTTTTACAAGCGAACCCAGCCCGCTTCGCTGGGCTAACCCTTACTTTACCTGGTGGCGAGTTACATCAATGGGCATAGCATATTCGTTTTCTTCGACGAAAAATACATGGTCATACCAATTTTTATGACAATCGGTTGAACGGGGCGGAAGTCGATATTTGACAGTGCCGCCTGGTGGCGAGTTACATCAATGGACAAAGCATATTCGTTTTCTTCGAGGAAACATACATGGTCATACCAACTTTTATGACAATAGGTTGAACGGGGCGGAAGTGTATATTTGACAGCGCCGCCTGGTGGCAAGTTACATCAATGGGCATACCATATAAACCTTCTCCGTGGAAAAATACATATACATACCAATTTTCATAATCATCGGTCCAATAGTTTCTGAGTTCATCGATTTCATATATACAAACATCCTTCTATATATATATAGATGATAGCTTGGCTCGTAGAGTAAGTACTTTGTAAGTATACTCTATGACCTGATGCAAATAGCCTGATTAAATAATTATTATGTTATTATTATAACTTTTTATTTTTATTGGTTAAAAAAATGTTATATAAAAAAGGGATATACATCTTACCTTCTCATATTACACTGGTTGGTTTGTAAGTCTTGTATAAATTTATTAATTTTGAGATATTGCTTCTAAAAAGTATTAATAATTTAATCTAAAGCTACAAACAACGCGAAAGTGTTTTTGCCAGTTAAAGAAAGAAATTGTACCTAATGGTCTATCTCATTTTTCGAGGTTGCTTTTTATATTTAGACGAAGTTTTTCTATTTTTTCTAAAGATGAGCAAGTTTTATAAAATTGAGGAATTCATTCAATATAATTTGTATTTAAAACAGGGACTTTCCATTAAAACACAAAGTTAAGGCCATTAATGAAATTAATTAATTTTAGGAATAATTGGCGAACTTTCATATTAATGTACTGCAACTAAAATTTATATTCTTAAGGAAATTAAAATTTTAAGTAACGCCTGTTTCGCAATTACTATTTTATATTTAAAATAAAAGCATACGTTGTAACAATTTATAAGTGTATGTAAAAAAGAATATTAAGATTAAGATGGAAGATAATCCAGACTCGTACAAAATTTGCACAATCACAATTTCAATATCTTAAATCGAATCTGTATAATACATGTAATAATACCCTACAAATATATCCTTTAACTGCGCGCGAATATAAACCAAAAGTAACATCGTATCTAAAAAATCAAAATTATGAAGTAACAATATTTATTCCAGTTTCTTTTTTAGATTTGGTTTGGACATCTATATACTTATACACGAAAAGTAAACACACTCACTCACACATGCGCGAACATACATACGCATACACATAAACACACATACTTCACATTTTTTGCTAGTAATTTTACACTTATGCAAGACTTTTTTCATCTTATAACTTTGTATTAATGTATAAATGCGTTAAGGATGAGTGTTTTCTATCTCAACACCTAGATATTTAAAACTACTAGGTGATGATAAAATGTAACAATTACACTCTTCTACATTAGAACAGTTGCCAATATGAAATTACTCAATTGCTGCTTCCCGGACAAACATCAAGTGATAGACACGACATCACAGCACGTATATTCAGGCAAAAGATTCGGTCCCCGATGAACTTTATTGTTAAACAACGCGTCTTTGGAGATACTCGATGCTGGATGTATTCAATCGAATGGCAAAAGCGAGGCCGCACGCACACATTCTTATTTGTTTAGTGGAAAGAATTCAGCCTGACCAAATAGATAATATCATATGTGCCGAGATTCCTGATTATGTAGTCGATCCAGACCTACATGATGTTGTTACTACTAATATGATTCATGGACCGTGTGGTGCCATCAATCCTCAATCACCTTGCATGTCGATGGAAAGTGCTCTAAACGATATCCACGAAAATTAACGGAGGAGACTGTCACTGGCAATGATGGTTATCCGCTGTATCGGGGTCGATCACCAGATGACAACGGTCGAACTGTCACAACGAAAGTGAAAAGAATGGATTTCGTTGTCGACAACAGTTGGATTGTTCCATATTCGCCACTTATTTCTAAATCGTTCAAGACACATTGCAACGTTGAATACTGCAATTCAGTTAAGTCCATAAAATATATTTACAAATATGTCACGAAAGGCAGTGATATGGCGGTTTTCGGATTGCAATCCTCGAATACAAACGATGAAATTTCACGCTATCAAGTTGGTCGTTATGTGAACTGTAATGAAGCGATTTGGCGTATATTCGCATTTCCCATTCACGAACGTCATCCTACTGTTATGCATTTGGCGGTGCACCTGGAGAATGGTCAATGAGTATATTTCACGGCTTCGAATGCTACGCTACGTGCTGAAACACCTCCAGCAACTACATTGACCAGTTTTTTTGCAATCTGCCAAAGCGATCAGTTTGCACGAACTTTGCTTTACTCGGAGATGCCACGTTATTATACTTGGAATGTTTCTTCGAAGAATTTTCAAAGACGGAAGCAAGGCGATATGGTTCCTGGGTATCCAGATGTGCGTTCTACTGATGCTCTTGGTCGTATGTAAACAGTTCATCCAAAGAATAATGAATGTTTCTATTTCTGGTTGTTGCTGGTAAATGTGCGTAGACCAACGTCATTTGAGTTACTACGAACTGTTAATGGTGTAATATTCCCAACATATCATGCTGCATGTGAAGAATTGAAGTTATTAGAAAACGATAGTCATTGGGATACGACAATGGCTGAAGCCATTATCTCTGCATCACCAAGTCAGATACGCACATTATTCGCTATCATAATTTCGACATGTTTTCCATCAAACCCATGTAACCTGTGGCATAAATACAAGGATAATATGTCAGAAGATATTTTACATCAAATTCGTGTCAGTTCCAGAAATCAAGATATTGAGATGAATGAGGAGATACATAATCGTGCTTTACTCTTGATCGAAGATATGTGTTACCTCATGTGCGGTAATTTATTAATCAGGTTAGGAATGCCAGCACCATATCGTGAAATGAATGACGCATTTAATCGAGAATTGGAACGGGCACGTGAATATGATCACCAGGAATTAGATTAGATTTAGTTGTTCAAACGATTGTACCCCTATTGAATTACCAACAAAAGGAAGTTTATGATACTTTATTGAAGGCAATCGATGATGAAAATGGTGGTTTATATTTCCTAGATGCCCCTGGTGGAACTGGCAAGACATTCCTCATGTTATTAGTTTTAGCAACTGTTCGGGCGAGATCTAACATAGCGGTTGCAGTTGCTTCTTCTGGAATAGCAGCCACATTGTTAGAAGGATGCCGTACGGCTTATTCAGCATTCAAATTACCGTTAAATCTTCAAACTATTGAAGAACCAACGTGTAATATTGCAAAACACTCAGCAATGGCCAAAGTTTTAGCGGTATCGAAAATCATCATCTGGGACGAATGCACAATGGCGCATAAACGTGCATTAGAAGCACTTAACCGAACATTAAAAGATTTACGCAATGACTCGAGATGTTTTGGAGGAGCAATGATTTTACTCTCTGGCGATTTCCGCCAAATACTGCCAGTAATTCCAAGATCTATGGCTGCCGACGAAATAAACGCTTGCCTCAAATCTATGGCGCTATGTGAAGAAACTACAACTGACAACAAACATGAGAGTTACATTGGTTAATGATATAACTGTAGAAGATTTCTCGGAGCAATTGCTGACTATCGGTAATGGTCAAGTACCTGTCGATGAATCGAGCGGATTAATATCATTTCCAAATAATTTCTGTAATTTTGTCTCATCAAAAGACGAACTTATCAACAATGTATTTCCAGAAATTATTTCTAACTACAAAAATAATGAATGGTTGAGTGAGCGAAAAATTTTAGCGGCTAAGAATAAAGATGTAGATGACCTAAACTACATAATTCAAAATAAGATCATTGGAACAATGCATTCATTCAAGTCTATTGACTGCGTCACAAATGAAGATGAAGCCACCAACTATCCAATTGAATTTTTAAACTCTTTGGACGTGCCTGGCTTACCACCGCACAATTTACGCCTAAAGGTTGGCTCCGTAGTAATCATGCTTCGAAACATAAACCAACCAAAACTGTGCAACGGTACGCGTTTGGTGGTTAGAAAATTGATGAACAATGTAATTTACGCTACGATAATGATAGGAAAATTCAAAGGTGACGAAGTTCTCATTCCGAGGATACCGATGATCCCAACCGATATGCCGTTTGAATTTAAAAGACTTCAATTTCCGATACGTCTTGCATTTGCCATGACCATCAATAAATCACAAGGCCAATCCTTAAAAGTTTGTGGTTTAAATCTAGAACATTCATGTTTTTCCCATGGTCAATTATACGTGGCATGTTCACGGGTCGGAAGACCATCTGCGTTGTTTGTTTTTGCGCCTGATAATAAAACAAAAAATGTCGTGTATCACAAGGTACTTAAATGAAGAGCAACCTATGTACTAAAAGAAAGAAATAATTATGAATGATTAATGTAGGTATTTCATTTTTTTGTATTTTTTCCAATTAAAAAATAAATCTGCTTATTTATTGCCATTAAGGCGGAACAAAGTTTGCCGGGTCAGCTAGTAGGTTATAAAAATACAAACACAACATATTACAATTGCAAGCATCATTCTATAAAGCCAAGAATACATACTCGCTAATAAATGCTCACAAATTAAAGATGGTGAAATATGTAATATTGAAAGTACAAGACTTTCATGTATACGTAACAGAACGTTACCTCGGGATGTCCATTACTTATAAGTCCCCTTTTTAACGAGTTTTCGACAGACTGCTAATATTTTTTTCGAATTAGGTGTTAAGCATTCAGATATATAAATTCGAGAACTGATACCATCAAAGCCTAGATTTTCAGTTGTTAAGGAAACACTTACTTTTTCACGATTGTATTTCTTCATACCCTTAAGAAACTCTTCTTTTCCTTTGATTCTTAATAATTGGTGCACTATTTTTGCCTTTCTTGTATATATCAACATTCTTTACATTTTGGACTTTCAGAGTGTCAGAAATAGTATTTAAAGCTCTTTTAAATTTTCATTATCTTTTCTAGGTATATTTCTTATCCCAACCATATTTTTGATTATTTTCTTTTGGATTATATTAAGTTGGGATTCAAGTTCATTTCTACGGTCCATAGCTATCACATGTTTCGATTCAAGTGAGACTACTTTCTCAATAAGTTCTTTATGACTAACGGCATTAAACCGTAGAAGTTTTATTTTGTGATTGTTTGACTTGATAATAATTTTGATGTTTTCGGTTTTAATTTCATCAATTTCAGAATTCAACATTTCTTTTAGAGATATTTTCACAGAATCTTCGAATCCTGAAATCGATTTTTTGTAATTTAATATTTGTAATTTTATAGTATAAATGCAAGTGAATAAGTACATAAAGTGATATACTTTTTATTTCGAAACCTTCTTAAGCATCCTAATAAAATTAAGTTTCTTGTTATATAAAAAAATTATACTATGAAATACTCATATTTTTTTGAAATTATGGTAAATTAGTCACGTTATTTGAAAATTTGAATTTAATCAGAAATATTTAGGAATTAATGTGCATATCTGAATGTTTAAAATGGTTCACAAAATATTATTGATAAAATTTAAGTCAAGATTGGTTTTAATTTTTTGATATCTTATTAAAAAAAAAAGGTGTAACCAGTATTACAAGTAATATATTAAGCCATAATTAGAAACTACGTTGAAATTGCCTACATATTTTTTTTTGCTATTAAAACTATTACAAAGTTCACAAAACTTTAACAATTTTTTTTAGTAATTGATCGTTACAGATTTTTTTTACAGATGAGTTATAATCTTTCATGGTTAGAAACAGTAACTTCATGTTGGCGCATGACATTTTTTGGGAAACAAATATCAAACCTTTGTTCACCTCACATTGTTCTTGTGGAATTAGGTTAGGTTTGTTAGTTTTTTAACGCTAAAAAATATTATTATCACGATCATTTGCGACGGTTGTTCCTTTTCCTTACTCTAAGCTAACTAACTAATTAAGATTTTTTTTGTAACCTCTAGATTCTATTATGGGGAAGGTGAAGACGGTCATATGGGACTCTCACCCACTTAATTAGACACACAATGGAGAGGACATCCCGCAACGAGAAGCACTCTCCCTTAGTCATAGGCTTGATAGATCATGATACCTCAGAAGAGGACAGCCACCTTTCCAGCCTACGAAACCTAGATGTCTAGGTCCAGCTACTTTAGCGGTAGTGTCGCCAAGAAGAAGCCAGCATTCAGGCCCCAGAGAGAGCAGACCGTCAATCACTACTGTCTGAAGTGCATTCACTTACTGAAGCCGCACGATAGTCCGCTCAAGTTAGGAGGCCCAATATTAAACCCAAAAACCTTTACCGCCGGCCATGCTCGACAGCAAGCCAAGCCAACCGCTAAGCGCAACGATCAATTCAGGATATGTCTGTGGCTCGGACCATCTCCCACCAATCATCAAAGGTACAATGTTTGATAAAAAGAGGTGTAACTCCTACAACCCCGGCGGCCACCTCCTCAGGTAGGCGGCCTCCTATTCTTTAATAGAAAGGGTAGTGGATAGGCGCATAAATAACCACCTGGCATTTTAGACGAGGCTGCCATTTTTAAGGCTAGCCACTAAAAAGCCTACGGTTGCCCTTATCTTCTTAGTGGGACGCCACGGGATTACTTTTTCACTGACGTGACGCCCCAGCAGAACTCCCCAATAAGAAGGTACTCCGGACTACTAAGAGGCCAAGACGTAGGTCTATCTTAGGTGAGAGGTGTCCCCCTACCCTCTCAAAAAGATACTACAGCTAAACGGGCATATTCCTGACTTCTTCTATACATCTTTCCCTGACGGAGTGGGTCAGCCAGTTGACTCAACGACTTGGATGAGGTGATTCGCATCACCTCTAATGTCACCAGACTGTCATTCAGTGACCCTAAACCCCATTCCCCGGCATAGCAACAAGCCCCGAAGTTCCACTTTCCACCCAGTATGAAATCCTTCACCGCCAGGTGGTGGTACGCAGATGCGGACCCTAGACAAAGATTGACGCCCAAGGAGGGGAGCCCGAACTGACTAACTAATCTAACCTTTTTTTTTTTATCGTAGGAAAAATGCGTTTCCACATCGTCACCCTGGCCAGGAAGGCGATGGCCGGGCGGTATGTGCGGCACCCGGCGACTGCCTAAGGCACCCCACTAAAAAACCAACGGCTGCCCTCATCGCTACAATGGGACGCCACGGGATCGCTTTCACACTCACCGTGACGCCCCTTCGGAACTCCTCCATATAGGGGTACCCCGGGCAACCAGTGTACCCCTACCTCATAGACCTAGTGCAATGGGGAGAGAGGTCGCCCCCCCCCCCTCTCACCTAGGCCTACGGCTAAGAAGGATTGGGCTGTTGCCATAGCCACAGCCGGCTCCGTGCTGGGCTCCGCGCTCGAGGGTTTCGCACCAGGTGCTAATCCTCGAACTCGCGGAGCCTTGCACACTCGGCTCCCCAATAAGTGGATCGCTGAAAGGCCTCGGTCCGCACAGACCGCGCACCGCAACATTCCGGTGCAAGTGGCTCGGGTATGACCCTCACCACCGCACCGGAAACAGGCGGCACTGCGATCGACCGCGGACGGGCAAGCCGCACGCACATGCCCAGGTGCCAGGCACCTGTAGCAGCGCAGCGGCTGCGCCTCCAGTAACTCCACCCTGGCTGAGCTCCAGCCCACCAAGACTCTCTCGGCGTCGACCAACGATCTAGCCGCATCGATGGGGAGACGGACAAAGGTAACGCCCTGTTCCCCATAGCCACCCTGACGGATCTCCCCCACGTGGAGGTCCTCGCCAGGGCAGTCAGTCATGCGACTAATCGCGTCGACTACATCGTCGCGCGTGACAGAGTCGTCCAGGCCTTTAAGCCTTACGGCCACACGCCTGACAGGCCGGACGACATCTGCCACCACACTCAACACTGGGAAAGTTTCGCCGCCAGTGCCTCCGTCTGCTCGGGAGTGCCCTTAGGTAGCTCCAAGAGCCTGGCTCCTGTTGCTGAGCGGCGAATCCTTAGCCCATCTTTGAGGCCGATGTCGCCGAGATTAACCATCTCGGCGGCACGCCTCAAAACATGGGCGTAGGTCACGCCCGCCTCTGCCACCCCGCTCTGCAGTTTTAGTAAAACCGCAGGAGACCGCGGGGATGGCAGCTTAGGGGGACTCGCACCGGGGTTTTTCGGTGCCTTTTTCTTGGAAGGCGACGACGCCCCACTGACCTTTCGTTTTGAGGCCGGCTTCTGGGGAAGGCCCTTCTTTTTCCCCTTGCCTTTCCTCCGCATAACCGTGGACCACTCGTCCTCCACGGTTGCACTAGAGGCAGTCGCCGCGACTGCGACCGACTGCCTCCTCTCCGCCGCCGCGAGTGACGGCCGGTGGACCGGCGCCGGGAGGAGACGCTCTTCAAGTCCTGCGAAGCGGGAGTTAATTAAAACTCCCACCGAGGACAATACGGAGCGTCTCAACTCCTCAACCACGCATGGTTCCACCGTCCGCAACTCCGACGACACCCCCTCCTAGGAGACTGCTGTAGGCCCGGAAGTCGCCAGGGAAACCTTAAGCTCCCCGAACTCCCTCCGGACCTTCACAATCTCCTCCCTGAGGAAGGACACCTCACGGCTGAGACGGGCGTTATCCGCCCGTATCCGCCGTGACTCCTCAGGCTCCCCTCGCAATGCTATGACGTCAACCACGTCCAAGAGGCTGTTAGATGCCTCCTTAAGATGCCTCCTGCTCCTTAATCATGGTGCCCTTCAGATTATGACTCTTCTTGCAGACCTCGTGAATCGAGGCCGCACTCCGCATCGCCACCGCGCGCAACTGTTGCGCCTCCAGGACAGAAGACGGCTCAATGGTGGGAAGCGCCTCCAAGGACAGATCGTCCTCGGAAACCGGCGCACTCTCCACCAGAGCCTTCTTCCTCCCGCGGAGTGTAAAAAAGCAGATTGGCAAAAGTTTAGAGAAGAATTAGGCAGAAACCTGGAAACAAGTAAGATAACACCAAATGAAATAGTCAAAATTCAAAACAAAGAAGAGCTAGAAGAAGCTATAATTAGATACGAGTCGGCTATAGGGCGAGCTTGTGACGCGTCCATCCCCAAAATTCGATAAGTACGTCATGGCTGCCAAGAAGGCGCAGACGCAAAGCTGGGTAGACTTCTGCAGTAGGCAAGATCGGGAATCCATGTGGGACTCGATCTATCGTGTAATTCGCGCAACACACAAGAAAACGGAAGACGCTCCAATGGTACATTGTGGAGTCACCCTGACCGCTGCGAAATCTGCCGAACACCTGGCGGACACATTCTTCCCGGCAGACAATGCCAGCAATGACGAGCCACAACACTCAGAAGTACGGGCTGCGGCGAAAAATCTGACACCACAGCAAGACAACGACCCACCCATAACAATGGAGGAACTGGTGGCGGCAGCATCATCCTTTAGCCCGCGAAAGGCACCAGGAGCGGATGGAATGACAGCCGACATATGCCTGGAGGCTGTGAGTCGGACCCAGGGAGAGTTTCTGGGACTTATCAACAAATGCCTGGAACTCGGAGTCTTTCCAGCACCCTGTAAAATAGCAGAGGTGATCGTTCTAAGGAAACCCGGCAGGACGAACCTGAACGACCCAAAGACGTACCGCCCAATCGGACTTCTCCCAATACTCGGCAAAATCTTTGAGAAAACTATAATCAGAAGGATACGATGGCACCTCCTCCCCAAATTAAACCCACGCCAATACGGCTTCACGCTCCAACGCAGTACGGAGGACGCCCTCTATGATCTAATCAACCACGTGAAGGAAAGAAGGAACGCAAGGAAAATAGTGGTACTTATATCCCTAGACATAGAGGGCGCCTTCGACAATGCGTGGTGGCCGGCGATCCTGATCCGGCTGGCTGAACTGGGGTGTCCGGGTAACTTGTGGAGGATGGTGGGAAACTACCTCAATGGGCGTGCCGTGAGGGTGAACTACCTAGGAATGAAGATCGAAAGGCAAACAAATAAAGGCTGCGTACAAGGCTCCGTCGGCGGCCCTTTTCTGTGGAACGTGCTTCTGGACACGCTCTTAAACAAACTAGATCAGGAAGGCGTACATTGTCAGGCGTTCGCCGATGATGTTGTCCTCGTTTTTTCTGGCCACGAAACTCGGGACATACAATCACGGGCAAACACAGCCCTCGAACTGGTGCGAAAGTGGGGACGAGCGAATAGGCTCAAATTTGCAGCGCACAAGACGAAGTCAATGGTGATCACCAGAAAGCTAAAATATGATAACCCGATATTAAAAATGGGAAACGAAGATATCGAAATAGCCAACGAAATAAAAATTTTGGGGGTCACCATTGACGCAAAGCTCACGTTCGCAAACCACATCACGAACACCACCTGCAAGGCCTTGGGCATATACCGACAAATGGCGAGGGCCGTAAAGGCAACGTGGGGGTTAAACCCCGCAATCACCAGAGCAATTTACACCGCTGTAGTGGTACCCATTATGTCATATGGGGCGAGCGTCTGGGCACCGGAGACCGACAAGGCATATGTGAGGAAGAAGTTGTCGGTAGTGGAGAGGGGTTTTGCCCAAAAGATCGCGAGAACACACAGAACAGTGTCGAAACACGCGGCAACACTTCTCGCAGGACTTCTGCCTCTCGACCTCCAAATTAAAGAGCAAGCCAAAATATATGAGATCCGCCGGGGAAGACCATTGGCAGAGCCGGATGACGAATACCACCTGGATTCGAGGCACGTCGAGCTGCCCCATCCCGCACGGCTAAAGAAATTTAGGTACACATGTCTGGAGGAGCTGATTCCCGACACAGTTAGGGCCAACAACATATCCGGGAAACAGATTTTCACAGACGGAAGTAAAATTCAGGGCCTTGTGGGGGCAGCCCTAACTGTGTGGGAGGATGGCAGGGAGACCTACCTTAGAAAACTACGTTTAGCCAAGCACTGCTCAGTCTTCCAGGCCGAGCTGTTGGCCATAAAAGTAGCGACTGATGCCATAGTAAAGAGGAACTGGCGAGAAGCATGCATCTTCACCGATTCTAGATCTTCCCTTGACGCGCTGAACGCTGACCCACTGGCGCACCCACTTGCGCTTAAAATCCAAAGAAATATGCAGGAAATCGCCGGGAAAGGACACAACACCAGACTATTCTGGGTCAAAGCGCACGTGGGTGTACCAGGTAATGAGCGAGCGGACGACCTGGCCAAGGATGCAGCTAGGAATACCAAAAGGAAAGCCATGTACGACAACTTCCCCATATCCTACGCGAAGAAGCAAATAAGAGATAAAACAATAGAAATATGGCAGGAGCGTTATACGACGGGTGACACAGCTGCGGTGACCAGGACGTTCATGCCGGACGTCAGGCGAGCAAAGAAGATAGTGACTAAACTTGACATTGACTCACTTACCTCGCAGATCCTCACAGGTCACGGGGGTTTTGCGGGGTACCTTCACAGATTCAAACTGACTGACAGCCCAACCTGCAAATGCGATGACAGTACTGACGAGGAGATCCTGCATTTACTTACTGAGTGCCCTAGATTCGTGACCAAGAGACGCGAGACTGAAATGGAGATCGATATGGTTATAAGCAAATCCAACTTACCTTACATCATGGACAACCAACTCGAGACTTTCATGAACTACTGCAGACACGTGGGAGGACGGGTCATATAGGAAAACAAAAACTGACTGACAATTACAGGGACATGACGCATGGACAGGACAGGGACAGAAACTGGACGGGGATAGGACAACATAACACATGCAAGCATGCAACAATAGTCAGCATAGCCATGCCTGGAAACCGGATGCAATAACTGACAACTAACTTTACAAAAAATAACCCACCTGAATTAGGATGTAACAAAGGCCCTGGCTCCCTGTGGGTACACAGGCAGCACCTGGACCTACCGAATCGACGCGATTGCCGAGGGCATCATGTGATGGCCAGGCACCAATCGAGGAAACCTACATGATGAGGGAAGACAGCGGACGCGGACAGAAGAAAACTGGCGCAGCCACATTGTACCAATGTGGCTCTGGCATGGAGGATGACTACCGCCACGAAGAAGATGACCTGTAATATAAAAAAAAAAAAAAAAAAAAAAACTTACTTACCTTACAGCAGCCTGTCCCTGCACATTCTAATAGAATATAATATACTATATAGAATATCTAGAATATAAGCATACTTACCCTACCGTGTCACATCTCTGGTGCCGGAGTACCTGAAAAAACATGTATATAGATTAAAAATAGTGTAGAATAGCTAGGAATAACCATAAATGTAAATAATTATAGTTAGCAAGATGTAAGTACTTAACCTGAACGGCTCTTAAATTCTGCCTCGGCATAGGAAACCTGTAAACAGACTAAGGATTAGAGATACAAACAAATAGAATAGAGTAAATTCCCCTACCCGCGCCACCACTCTGAGGCCGGAACACCTGAAACAAAATATGTATATAAATAAAAATCAAAATGTATAATAGATAAGAAAAATGAAAAATGGATAAGGTAACTTTAAATTATGTAAATAGATATCCATGAGGTTAAGTACTTAACTAAAGACGCCGTTTGCTCCTGCTCCGGCATGGAAAACCTGTAAATTGGAAAATAGGTATAGTGATGTATACAAATAGAATGAATAAATAAGAATATACATAGATAGGTAAATGTCTAGGCACTACGCCATGATAAGCAAATCTAATGTACACTATATAAGATTATATAAGAAAATCGAATCAGTCATAAAAAAGGAAAACTTATAAATACCTGTAAAAAAAAATAATCAAGTATCAAATAATACTGTAACACCTAGCCTATAATTTAAATGTCAAAATCGAAACACGCGTCATAAAATTAAGCCTAATTATAGTAAACACATTTAAAAGGAACAACATAAATAACACAAATACACGTGCACCAAAAAAAATAAAAAATAAATTAAACATACTGAAAAACTTATTTACCCCAGACACAGACTCCGATCCATCCAAATCGGAGGAAAACAAGAGCACGAAAAAAAAAAAAAAAAAAGGCTCTTTTTGCCTCCCCCGTAGTACTTGAGGCAGACAGTAGCCGGGGCTACTGTGATGGATTGGACAGCGTCAGCGCTGACACCCTCCCGGGGACTTATTTTAGAAGGAGCCTTTTTCATATTTGTTTGGGCGCTCTCACCATTACCCAGTCCTTTGGCAAACGCAGAACCGCCGGACCGACACAAAACAAAGAAAAGAAAAGACGCAGAAACACGAAGAAGAAAAGACAACACGACGACGACACAACGAAAAAAAAGGGTGATTTTTTATAGAGGTTGTCTTCCTCGCAGCCAGACGAACAGAGCAAGCTCCGTCCGTCCAGCCCTCGTTCCCGCTCAGTGCGGGCTTTCGAGATCTTGTGGCCGTGCAATGCTCGCTCCGAAAAGCAAGCAGCCACATTTGCTAGTAGCTGTCCGCGCCGGCCGAAGCCGGTGCCCCCCATATCTGGGGGGACCCCCCCTATCCGCAACCCGGGGGGACGCGCCAGATGGCGGCACTAGCGACCGCACACTGGAACTAATCTAACCTAACTTAACTCAATTTCACAAGAACCATGCAGTATCCAAGGTATAGTTTATTGAGTGTAAAAATTCAGCCTCGAAATCATAGGTGGCGCGATAACAAACAATTAACTTCTTTTTACATATAATATTTTGTTTCCAGATTAAATTTCTATATGAAAACTTTGTAAAAATCCCATTTGTAAATAATACGGTAAAGAGTTTTAATGTAATATTAGTAAGGAATTTAACTAAAAGGTATTTATTGCTATAAAAAATAAAATTAATTAAAAATATATGACATGACTTTCATTGTCATTTACCCATTTTATTAATATAATTATAATTATTTGTATTCCTTAAACGTATAAAGATTATTAAAATATGAATAAAGCTGCTACAAACAAAATTCCAGGCATAGACCTAACAAGGTTTTGTAAAAGTACCTTTACTGTTACGTTTGCTGTTGAAATCACAGGGATAGATGTGTGGCATGACTGCAATGAAGGTTGGCTTGATCTAGGATCGCCAATTCAAGGAATGAAGATACAATACCAAATATATCCAGGACAAATTTTTGATCTGGACATTCTTATTTGGCCTCATGTCGCTAAGGTCCGATTACGAATCTTTGTTATCAGTTTCTGATGTAGCAGTCCTAGTTGTTTTATGTGTAATCAAGCCTACGAAGGGATTTTCATTATGCATTAAATTATAAAATTCAGTGCTTCAGGCAGAGAATGACAACAGAAGTTCATATGGTTGTATTATTATATATTATATATTATATATTATATATTATATATTATATATTACTTACGTAAAACTTGGTTGAGTTATTATTGAAATAAAACTATTTTTACGGATTTAACTCGCGTATATTTAATTAAATTTTAAATTTACATTTTAAATCTAACCCGACGTTTCGAATGCTGCAAAGCATTAAGCATTAGCATTTGTAAAAATAGTTTTATTTCAATGTGTAGTACTCGTGAAAACCTTAGAAAACACTGAGTTATTATTGCTCTTATTTTTTTCACGTCTTATTTGTCTATAAAAACTTCGTTTTAGATTTTGAAATAACCGCAATTTTGGCTTTAAATTGTCGTCGTCTGATGTTAACATTTTAATAAAAGTTAGTAATCTTGAATAATCGAAAAAATAATCTTTGTTACGTTTTATGACAAATATTCAAGCTTTATTCAATAGACGTTTTTTTATGTAGTCCTATAAAAATATTAGTATATAAACATTTATCTTTATTTTTTTTAAACACCTATTGCATCGTTACATATTATACTAGCGTAATTATAATGTGTCTAGATTTGGTGTGGAAATGAATATGGTTTTGTGCGAACTTGGCAGTTTTTAGAGAGACGTTGGATGGCATTTTCAATCCGTCACGCTTTCCCGGTCCGAGTACTTGAGTTCACAAAACACTTAGCCACAGTTACACCTAGTATGGGCTTAGGAGCTCTTAGTAACAAGTATTCGGTTCCTTTTATTACTCTAAAATATAGGCGTTTCAAATTAACGCTTACTTATTTAAATCTGCCTTGATTTTTATAATGTGTTGCAGTGCAAGAAATGACAAAAATTTTGAAGCTTATCTTCCATCTTTGACATTTAATGAACGACGCTATTTTGGAATTGTATTAAACAGAGAGGAAACGACGGAAGACTATTTTCTTGATTACATATGGAATCTAGTTAAAAAGCATATACCTTCTTCTCTTTTTGATGGTTTTTTTGATAAGCCTTATAACGTTACAGGTGAAATTAATCATTTTATTTTACTTTCACTAGAAGTTCAATATGACTAATATTAGTACGGTAAAGTTTCCTTTTTAAAAGAACTAAAATCAGTTATCGTTTTTCCTAAATCATAATTACACTAATATATAATTTAAATACTTATAAGGTTCATAAAAAAACAAAAAGAGTATGAAAAAATAAATTAAATTATTTAAGATTTTTAACTAATTAATAGGAAATACATTCCAGATCGGAGGCAACAAGATGCAGTTCTAAACTATGTACAAGAAATAATTCTTGGGACAAATCCTAGTGATAAAGCAGAAATGCTTACTGAATCTGAAGAATTTGTAAGATCAAAAGAAGAAAGAGATTCAAAGGTAGCCAAAGAAAAAAAGAAAGTAGTTGAAATGCCAAAAGTTAAATTTGAAATAGTTTTGCCAGGCAGTGCAATTTTATCCGGTAAACATTAAAATAACACAACGTAACACTATCTTCTTAATCTTTATTATTTCTATTTTTTGAATAGCAGTTTGTAATCAACTGGTTAGTATTGTATTAAAAATATATTATATATAAAATAATACATCGACGAACATGTTGAAAAGTCTGTATGTCGATACTTATTACACGAATCTGATTGTAATTATAAAATACAGTAATAATATCGAAGTAAATATACTGTCTTGAGATCTTAAAATAGAATTAACTTAATTAGTAATATTCAAAGTATTTTTAGAAAAATAGATAATTTGGAAATTAGATGGGTCTATGTCTATGTGTTCTTTATTTTATTTATAATTATTGTAAAAAAATATACCATTATTTTTAATTAACATCATCTCTCATTTATAAATGATTGTGAACAGTTGAGACTAGGATGTCAATTGAAAAATATTTTTAAGCAAACTAACAAAGATGTAACAAAATAGATAGGTTGTATTATTTTATAAGCAGCTTATGATTCCATGACAATAACATTATTATTAATACCTTACCATTGGCTAAACCATACCATTTTTTAAGGAATAGGAAGAATCATCCCATTTGAAACAATAGGTGACCGCCCATCGGATTTACCGGAAGTTATCGTCTTAATAAGTAGCTCTAATGTGCCAGCTCAAGATGATTTACCAGTTTTATTTGTTAATATAGAAAACCTTTATGATGCCCCACTACAAGAATTTAAGACAGCGAGGTAAAAAAAGTAAATAGTAAAATTATTTAACAAGTAATTATTTTATACTATTGAGCTGAGTGTAAGCGATGGTCTTAACCGTTCATTTCACTGTTTTACGACTGCGCTACCTTCGAAACCTCTGAACAGATATTCATGATTTTCACCAGAGTGTTAGAACTTTTCTTAGAAAGTTAGAATTTAAAGAAGTTATAGCGAAAATTAATCTGTCTATGGGAGCTCCCAACATAAATCATCACTGGCTTACTACATCAGTGTTAAATACAAAAGTTTGCTAAATTTTGTAGCATAAAAAATGTAGGGAGCTCCGCACAACTTCCGCAGCGCAAAATGGTGGATCCTAGTTGTGTTTATATATATGTATACAACTAGGACCCGCCACTATATATATAAATGTTTATTAGATTCACTGAAATATATACACGATGGAAATTATTTGGACAAGAACATGACTCTCGTAAAGAAAATCTGAAGTCATTAAAACCAGTAAAATTTAACGACCATTACACTTTGCCCCTACAGTTGGAAATGGCATCACAACTTATTCCGTTTTTTTTAGATCATCCATTTGAAATTGAGGTAAAACATTTTTTTACAGTTTATGACTATTAAGTATATACTATATTTATAAATAATATGTTTAACATCTACATCATTAAATAGCAAAAATGTTTTAGCTTCGTGGTGTACGAAATCCTAAGTTAGCTTCTGGTCTCCCAACTTTTTTTGGCAAAGAAAAATGTGATACTAGACTGGGTTGTATGGCACCATTAAACATTGCCATTGATGAGCATGATGTAATCATCGCCGTCACAAAAATTGATGCCAAGTTACTATCAAAGGGTATGAACGGACTTGTAAAAGGAGAATTTCCCTTTTATCCAATCAATGTTTTAATGGAAGTGCTAGAACGTGATAAAATCTGCACTAACGATATAAATGCCGTAAGGTTGCCCGTAAAACCGCCAATGCTGATTCCGCCATATGTTATTTTACAAGCCCAAATGACTTTAGAGGTGTCCATAGGTTTAGTGGGTTGCAGGCCAAAAGATTTAGATATTCATTATTCAAGATTATATTGTTTGGCTGAAGACAGAGAAGCTATTGGCTCTTTATTATCAAAGATTATAAAAACGAATGAAATTACATTATCGTCCGAAGAAAAGAATGATATCTTAACGGGTTTTGTAATCGATGTCGGCAGTACAGTCATTTTTTATGTGGAAGGGTTTAGAGGCGGTGCAATATTAAAAATTTGGGAATTTACTGAAAACTTCTATCAAAATCTTAAGCCTGTATTTTCTTGCGCAGATAAATATATTGGTAGAATATATTTTGGTATGTGTGATTTAGGTTATATAAATCCAAATAAACTATATCGTTCATTAACAAATAGGTTAAAAATTGCCTTTACGTTGAAATGAAATTCAGTTTCAGTAATTTTTTTTTAATGTTATGAAAAACAGACATTATTTATTATATGGATATATGGTATCAAAAAAGGTGCTTTATTAAAAAAAACTTTTATAATTTCAGAAATGTTATCCACGGCTACGCCATATACTATTTTAAAGATGTTTGCACCATTAAATTTGTTATTAAAATGTCCACATACATACGTAAAACCTACTTTACCATTGCCTGCGAGATCCGTGAGTACTAATGCTAGTTGACAGTTTTTTGACATATTGTGGATGTCACTACAGTATACATTCATACTACAATATTTTTGTACATATTAATCAGTTTAAACTAAGATTAAGACATCTATGTTTTAGGCAATATTAAAGATTGGACGTCTTATTGCAAGTAGTTTTAAAATAATTCCAACTTTGAACGATATGCCGTCTTACGAAGAATTAAAAAGTTTTAGACTAGAATTATGCGTTCCACCTCAACCCGAATCAATAAATAGCATTAAAAAAATAAAGATTGATCCATGTCATATGAAGAGAGAAATATAAAATGCCACAAAAAACATGAATAAATAAACATTCTATTTTAATATTAGGTAAATTCTTTTTTACAAATGGATCTTTATAATAAAAATCATAATTATTTTCTATGTCCTCATTATCTCCTTGCCCTAATCCTAATTTTGAGGTCAGCGCAGTATGTTTTTTTCCTTTCATCCTTCCATTTAAATCCTCATCTCTGCATTCTGCACTCTTCAATATCGCTGTTCTCGTTATCTATCTATCTTTATTTTTACCATCACCCCATGTTCATTATGTACTTTACGTTCCGCTCAATATTTTGCTTTGTACGCGTGAAATGACTGAAACTGGTAAATATACTCTATTCAACTAAATAGGAACCAAAGAGAAAACACTTTCTACTATTTTTAATAAAAAATCTAGATTTTGTTGTCAGCTGTTTTTACTCTCCAGTTTCATTTTCCCAGTGTGCTTTATACCTCAAATCCATCCTCAGTGACAAGAGTAATGTCGTCAGCAAACAGCACGCACCAGTATCGGAAATATAACATATTTCCGATATCAAATATAAAATATTTCCGATATCAGAGCAATCCATTATTTTACAGGAAGAGATAGGGACTCAAAGCGTACTAAACTCTTCTGTGTTTCCAATGGTCAATCGAATGTGTTCACTAGATCGACTGTCCATTTCACTAAATAACTTTGCATACTTCCCAGGTCTTCATTTCCCTTTCATATCCCACCGCACCACATCACAAGGAAACTGGCCATATGCCATATGGTCATATACCTGAAAACGACGAACATCATGCGCAACTTTCTTCGTGCACATCTCTACTTTTCCAATCTTCATATCTTGCACGGACGCTTTCACTTCATCATCGGTGACTTCATTCGTTATTTATGGGCTGGTTTTCCAACACTGAATTCAAATCACTCTCTTCATATGAATGAAATGAAATCTTTAAAAATAAACCGTGTATATCTATCTTACATTCTCATCTCTCACTAACAAACTTCCATATGTTATGCATTTTACATGTGCAATAATTCTATCTTTATTCTTCCTCAGCTTTGTTATACTTTTCTTTTGACTTTTAGGATACTGAAGAATTCGATACGACGTGTATTGCAGTTTAACTTAAAATTTTTGCTAGTAGTGGAAGCAGCTACTTTTCTTTTTTTTTTCCACTTTTGTACTTTTTTCTCTTTTCATTCCTTTTGCCTATCATAAACTTTTCTTTCGATTCGCCTAATACATTCGTTAATACACTTACACTACATTAATACAACTATCGTTTACAGATTTCCATCATGTCACAGATGCCCATTCAATACTGCACAAGCAAAATTATCACAAAACTTCTATTTCATCGTATCATCGTAGATCACTAGCAGACGGTTGGGGAAACAATAAGTTAGAATAAGATACGGATCAATAATTTACCAGTAAATTGAAAAAATATGATTCTGTAGTACCTCAGAGAGCCAAGGTCGTATACCCGTATAGCATGCCAAACTACAGGACAGCTTGAATAGTATTCCCCGGTTTATTAATGTAACTATAATAATAAAAGTATTTGAAAGATTTTAAAGACAAATCAGTTTTTACTAGAATACTCTTAATAAGATTTTTTTTGTAATTATACCAGGATTAGGTATTGTGGAATTCACATTGAATGTCAACGTAGGCAATGAATTAGCATATGTAATGTTTGACGTTTACGACATTACTACCTAAAAAAGGGGTGTTATAAATTTGACCTGTCAATCTTTGTATCTATGTATCTGTGTGTCAGTCTGTAGCAATGTAGCAGCCAAACGTGTGGACGACTTGTTCGCATAGAGTTATTATACATAGAGTAGGGAAGCCAGCCTAACATTTGACCATCGAACTTAAAAGAGATAGGTAGATCGAAAAAACCTATCTGTCTCTATTTTTTATCAAATCTCGTGCTTCGTCGTCGTCGTCTCGGGCGTAATTCGTATTGAGTAAAATGACCATTGAGTGACGAATTGTCATTTTTACTAACATGCTCAAAGCTAAAATAATATTTCAAATTGTGAGATCAAATTTGAGTAAAAATTACACAAAATTATATACTATTATTATAATTTATAGTTTTTTTATTAAGTCTATAAAACGACAAATGCATTGTGTGTAAAAAAGAAACTATTCCTTTCACTATAGTCGCAGTTTTCGCAAGTAAGAAATTAACAGTTTTTATATTTTTCATACACATATTAAAAGATATATTAGAAGTAAGTAAGTATAATATGTGTTAAAAAAAGATAAATTTCATAAGAGGATGTTTAAATCGTACCTATTTCTCTTCAGATTTCCTAAGAATAATAATTTAAAGATAAATGAATGAATGCTATTAAAAATGTATGCCTAAAAAAACTTCAAAGATTTGTAGTAACCACTTTGATACTGGATCATAACTTATATCATAATACTGACGGATTTACAACTTTAAAAAGATTACTATAAAAAATTCTGTACTTCTCGATATGGAGCACGAAAGTGATGAATTAATGACACCAAAATTAGAATAAGAATGTATTACAATACGCTAGTCATATTTCAAGGGCAATAGTAATGGGTGTACCTTACTGTAGGGAGACTCATTAAGAGTTTTAAATAGGATTTTACGTGAAAATGATTAAAGATATTTTTCTGAATGAATAATATCAACAATAGATAAGAAAAAAATAAATAGCTATAAAAAAACTGTATTTATTTATTAATACCTTTCGTTTTGAGCTAGAATAACTAATATTTTAATTTTCGTATTGTCTCAAAATAATCTTCAAAATGTAGTGTCAAAAATGTTTTACACAGGTTTTAACTCATTCTAAATAAAATAGTAAAAAACTTAAACATTTAGAGGATTTCCTGAAAAAATGTCAAAGCATTTAAATTAAAAACGCGTCATGAATATTTATTTGCGCATCTTTTTTTAACTGTCTATCATTGACGCTCATAAGAATACCTATGGCTCACCTATTCTATGTATATTAATTCTATGCTTGTTCGTCGAGATGGTTATTAGTTATGTTTGGTCGAAGTAGAAACAGTCCGTCTCCAAGATATTAAGGGTTTATTGGTGCAGGTAAAAGGTTCTTATGCAATTTTGATAGAAATATTTTAGCAAGTGAAAGTTTGTGTATCCGTAGGTTCATTTAGTATATAATAAAACCAGTAATATAACTTTAAAAAGCAGAAAGAAATAAAATTAATTAATTAAAAACCCACGATATAAAAACACCTCTAAAAGGAATTAAAATAATATTAATAAAAAATCCAAAATTAAAAATATCTTTATTCAAGTAGTCATTTACACGCACTTTTGAATCGTCAATTACATTAAATTGGTCAGTATAGTCAGTCTGTGAGTAAGCTACCACCAGCTCGGAATGCTGTTGAATTTAAAGTTGAATGCTGAGAAGAGCTGGCCAGAAACTCAACAGTTGCTCTTTTTAAATGAATTTTAACAATGTTTGACTTATACATAATAACATCAACCCTGCAAATGAGTCAATAACCCAAGTTCCACACATTTCGATCAACCAAAAACTCTTGAATGTTATAGTAAGATTTATTTAATAATAATATATACCTTTAATTTTAGATTTAAAATCAAGAAAAGGAAGATCTAAGATATCTTGTAGAATTTTATTATATATGCGTATACTTAAACCCATGAAGGATTTTTCAACTTTTTGAAGTCGAAATTTAGGCGTTACGAGCCTGAATTATGTATTGAAGTGAAACTTCTTTATCGGGGTTGGAAAAAAATTAAGTGTAACATTTTTTCGTTACGCGTCACATTTTTCCGTTACGCGCTAGTTTTTTTCGTATAGCTTCATCTCTTTTATACCATGTTGCTATGGAAATACTAAATAATCAAAATGACAAGTATGTGGATTACAAAACACAATTTACATTAACCAAAAATAAAATTATCGGATTAGAGTTTTATAATTAAATAATGAATTGTAATTACATACTGGACAATACGATTTTATGGACTTGCTACTGAAACTAATAAATAAATTCAAGATTATAACATGAAGAAGAAATTATGAAATATAATTTATAATATTTTTAAAATACATTGATTGTCTGAAATAGAAGAAGTAAGAATGAAAAGAAATACGAGTTTTGGGTGAGAAATGGAGCATTGGGGTCCTGATCTTTACAAGGTCTGTTTTGCTATACCTAGAATGAACAACAACTCGAAACAGCAGAAACCATGATGAAGAATAATTTTATTTGTGATATAGTGACGATCCAACATGTTAAGAAGTCTAAAGTTATTATTTTTTATTGAAGTCGTGCGTCGGGACAGCTTAATAAAAGAATAAATTAAAATGCAAGTAAGTTACCAAGGCAAATAAAAAAAAACGATATCGAACCGTATCCTCTAAGCCCTCGTAACTTCGTGAACAAAACACTATGGTCAATGTATGTACAACAGTCCCCCGACGCAACGACTTCAATAAGTAGGTATATAACAATATTATTTTTAGTCTTATTAGAGGTATTTTTTTATCGGTGGTTTCTTAATTTTTTTATTTTTTTTATTTATCTAATGTATAAATACAAACTAATACATACATACAAACATATTATAACTTTTGTTAAGCTTTCTGCGTTTATTCCATTTACTTTTATTTATAAAATATTTTATAGTAAAAAGAAAAACCCTTTGTTTAATTCAAGTTCTGCTTTAATTGTTTTATAACTTACTTAAAGTTAATGAGGAAAAGAAATATATATATGAAGTAAATGTTTGTTAATTAACGGAAGTATCTATTAGCCCAAGTAATTTAAGTTAATTAGTGAAAACAGTTTCCTTTTAGCAACGATTGAGGTTAGTTGATAAATTAACTTCACTCACAATTTAACGTGACCTACTAATTTTATACAGTATAATATGATTACTTTGATTAAACAAAGATGATCCTAAAATAATAAAATAAGAAAATACCATCAATGAAATTTATTATTCATCATAGGCCAGAATATATTAATTACAGGTAGTTTTGACAGATGGTAAAAACTTTGAATGCTAAAGTAAGACAGTAATCATGGCATATATCTTTTGAATTTTATTGTATTTCGTCACTTAAGAGCTTTCTTCTAGTCGAACTATTTGATATCAGACTATAGTATGTTCAAGACAATGTTACGATAAATTAAACCTCTGGACCACCTACGACGGTTATTATTAAATAAATAATTTTTTGAATTGTTTACTAATAAAACAGATTTTCTTTAAAAGTGGCTACTGCTACTTCTAATATTATAGTATTTAAATTTTTCGTTGATTATTCAATATTAGGATACAAACCGATCGAACCCAATACAATGGTATTGGTTTCGATCAAGACACAATAATGTTTTTATTTAAAAAATATTAAGATACTATAATAATATTATTACCAATAATTTTAGTATACCTATTTAAATAAATTTAAACTCTAGACAAATGAACCTTCGATTGCTACATAAACTATCAACGACATTCTACTATACTACTGGTTTTTCACTTATCTTACCAGGGTTAATTTTTACACGGAAACGAATCATATTTTTAACCGACTTCAAAAAGGAGGAGGTTCTCTATTGTATACCTACTTACATAACATATATATATATATATATATATATATATATATATATATATATATATATATATATATATATATATGTAATATATATATATACATTGTATAGTACACACTACACTTCTATAAGTGTTATAAGCTAACGTTAATATCCATGTAGATAACTCTCGAATGCGCAGTAAGTCACCAAAAACATCAGTATTCCCCAATTTATAAACCCATACATCATCGTTAAATGGCAATAACAGTAATGAAAATGATTGTGTTGTTTAATGACATAGTTGAGATGGTTTTCTACTAATTTATATTATTAATTATTTTAGTGCAAAATTATAACTGGTAACGAAATTTTATGAAATTCAACATTTATTATAGCAATAATCGGATAAATAAAATATTGTTGCATTATTTAAATCTTTTAAGAATAAGATCTGTACACTGTAAATTGTATTTGTAAAAGAGAAACTCTGGTAGTTTCTGATTACGTTTTTCTTTTCTCTGTCTGTCGTGAGAGATATGGTAATATAATTGTATTATAAATATCTTTTTCACCTAAACGTTGTATTTTTCGATATGTTTTGTTTCTTAGAGATTTTACACACAGTAAGACTTTAAATGTTTAAAAAGAAATGAGAAACGAGACCAAAATCAAATAAACAAAACATACTCTTAATTAAAATAATAATTGAAATATCTACATTTGTCGCAGATCACGATAGTTCAACGATAATTTGTCACTCGATTGATATTATGGCAACAGTGTGAACGCCGTGACGTAACGAGTCACGTGATCGGAATCGTTTGGAGGGGCATCTGAGATTTAAAATATTGCAGAGCATTGAGTCGAGGTGGAATTTGATTAGTGAGAGCCTTACAGTCCGGACCCCCCAAACGGGACCGGTGGTGCACGCAACTCTGATAATTGTATACCTAGTAAGTAATTTGTGATAATTGACTATCTATATGTAATACAAGAATTGTCATATTGTCGCTATGTGATTTAATTGCCTGAGATCTACGTCTCCGATCCTATACTAGAAGACTTCATGAATAACGACTTAATCTAGTCCAATTTAACATCACAAACACCAAGTTTGCGCACTCACTGATAATAAGAGGCCGTTTGTCGTATCACCATCGTTTGAGAACACTCATGTAACTGTTGCAGCCAGTATTGGAATCCTTGGCGTCGATATATCGAGGTCTAGTTTTACGGTCATATTGAGGGTAAGGACAAATTCAAATCCTCAAAGAATCTCACTGCACTGATTAGATCGAGACGGTATTTCACTCCAACCCATGGCCTGCAGATTTATAAGGCGCAGGTTTGGCCGCAGGTGGAATACTGTTTTCATCTTTATGCGAGAGAACCTCAATACCAGCTTCCCTCTTAACCGCATACTATGAAGAGTGCTCTGAAGAGTTGTTCAGTAGGATTTATAACACCCACAGACTTTCACTATCGTCCATCGCGACAGAACCACCATCCCCATCACATGAATGGCTGGCGCTCCACCAGTGTGAGCTTCTTTAGAAACATCTTATCTCGCACAGGTAATCTGTGGAACAAATTATTACCTAAGGTATTTCCGGACCGATATGACATTCATACCTTCAAGAGAAGAGCGTATTCTTTTCTAAAAAGCTGGCAATTGGCGCTTGTAACTCCAGAGTTTCAGATGTTGATGGGTGACGGAATTCGTTTACCATAACGTGACCCGTTTGCTCATTTGCCTCCCATCACATTCATCACTGTTTGCTAAAAGTCAGCACTGTTCTATTTGATCTCTATTAAATAGTAAAAAGGCACCTTGACAAGTCTAATACAAAATAAATCAAGGGTTGATTTATAAAACTAATAAGATACATATATCAGAGCTCATCTATAAATAATAATATTTGTAAAATGTACCCTGGAGTATTTGTGTTGGGATTATTCCATTACTTATATGTACTTACATTTACACGTAATACATTTCAGTTAAACACTGATTGTGACATTTATTGCCTACTCTAAACATGATTCTTACGGACTTTATGTTATATTTATTTGAGAAACAATAAATATTTTCAAACACAGTAATTAATGGGTTTTATGTAATCTCATCGTAAACTATATTTCTTTATACATAATGGTAATCAGTACTTAAAATCCTAAATTTATGTTTTAATTAACATATTTTGTTTCTATGAAGTATTTTCTAAACTGTCACGTTTCATTCGTTTTGAAACTAAATTTAATAGTATATTAAGTTACTTCACAGTTATTTTAAAAAGTTTTCTGTAATATAATTATAGTAAACCAAAAATTTAACAACAGCTTACATAAAAAAAACATTATATTTAGGGTTCCATACCTCGAAAGGAAAAAACGGAAGACGGAAAAAGCGGAGAATTTGTAAAGGAATTAAGCTAAATTTATATCAAATACTCTAGTCTACTCTAGAGTAATTTTTCAAAACTCACAAGGGAAATAAAATGTACTTCCCTTGAACTCAAAATTTCGAAATTTGGTATGAAGCAACATCTTATAGAACGTTAGATAACGGAAAAATTGCAAACCGTCAATTTACATTATACAGGGTTATTTGTAATTAGTTGAGCACCTTTTGCAGGCAGCCCCTCTACATCAATCCTAACAACATTTGTTCTACGACTTTTTAAAATTAATAGTTTTAAAAATTTAGTTTTTCCCATACAAAATTTATTTATTGCCTCTGAACGTGCATTAAACTTGAGCAAAGAGAGGCCACGCAACTTGTCAAAATATATGCCAAGGCCACGTGCATCGGGGCGCGGGGTGGTGGGGTGACGCAGCGGCGGCTATGCACGTTAGAACTTGATCATTTTCTAAGGTGTAATAAAAAATAGCATCGTTTTCCACTTTTATTTATTAAAATATTTTCTACAATAGTCGAAACACATATTGTCTAACTGTTTAAGAATCTAATGAAAAAACAAAATCTCCAATAGAAGTTGTCCACAAGTTGAATGCTCAATATTTTGATTTGGTTTATGAAATAAGGGCACTGTAACGAAAGCAAATAAATGTAATATTTTTACAAAACAATAGCTTCTCTTTAACTTACTTTATACATATCATATTATCTTATTTATATCATGACAATAAAACAATAAGTTACTTTCGAATTTCTTTACGAAGTTCCTAGAAATTGCAGTCAGTCACAAATAGAAGCGTATACAGAAACAATCCAGGTAGTTAATATAAAATATCAGTAATACTACACACTTTCATCACCATAAATCTCAAGAGACAAATGAAATATCAATTATGAAATAACAAAGATAATAATATCAAATTACAAATTACTTGACATTTGGTTGGTATTGACACAAACTGTTGGTGTTACCATTAATTAAAAACATCACCGTAAAATAGTACCAGTATTTAAAATGGCTCCATCTTGTAATAAAATATTAAGAAACACCAGGAGGAATAATAGGAAGTTTATTTAAATTACGTCTACATTGGCCTTTCCTCGTTTATGATATTAATAAAACTGAAAAAACGAAAACTTTAGTCTTTATTAAATATGTGTGTGTGTATTAGTGTACACATGTAAGAAGTGAAACTTCTTTATGACATTCACATTTTCTTTTAAATGTGACTTAGAAATAAAGATGGCGCGTAACAGAAAAACGTCATAATTTTCATTAATATTATTTAATTAAAACGTAAGAAGTGAATCGACTGTTTCTGACGAATAATATTCTTATAGAAGAAACACATAAGTACCATAAAAACAGACAAATGTACACAATCCACTTTAAAAATAATAACTTTAGGCTTCTTAACATGTTGGATCGTCACTATATCACAAATAAAATTATTCTTCATCATGGTTTCTGCTGTTTCGAGTTGTTGTTCGTTCTAGGTATAGCAAAACAGACCTTGTAAAGATCAGGACCCCAATGCTCCATTTCTCAGCCAAAACTCGTATTTCTTTTCACTCTTACTTCATCTATTTCAGACAACCAATGTATTTTAAAAATATTATGAATTACATTTCATAATTTCTTCTTCATGTTATAATCTTGAATTTATTCATTAGTTTGAATAGCAAGTCCATGTAATCGTATTGTCCAGTATGTAATTACAATTCATTATTTAATTATAAAACTCTAATCCGATAATTTTATTTTTGGTTAATGTAAATTGTGTTTTGTAATTCATATACTTGTCATTTTGATTATTTAGTATTTCCATAGCAACATGGTGTAAAAGAGATGAAGCTATACGAAAAAAGCTGGCGCGCGCGTTTAACAGTTTCTGATTTTCGCTAGACTGCGACCTATACTTTAGACTGCTTACAAAATACAGAGTAATAAATAATCGAGGGAGCAAAAATTTTTTTGTTCCGTTTATTCTGAGTTATTTATCAAGATTATTTAAAAGTCGTAGAACAAATGTTGTTGGGATTGATGTAGATAGGCTGCCTGCAAAAGGTGCTCAAATAATTAAAAATAATCCTGTATGTTTATATACAGTAATTATGTTAATAATTCTATCAGTTATTTTAGCGAAATTAGACAAATTCGTTGACAACATTTTTATTGTGTTTAAGTCAGATATGGCGGTTTTTGGGTTTTATCATAACTGTAATATGCCTTTTTTATTTATAAAATATATATACTTTTTTTTTTATTAAAATGCCATATTATATCTTTTTTTTATCTTAACTATGTAGAAAAGAAACATCATCAAAACTTTCTCCTTTGATTTCTTAAATGCTGAATCGCAATTATTTCAATAGAATATTTCTAGTCAGCTATTCTCTATCGAACAAATTAAACTGTTCGCACAATGCTCATTTTTTAAATTCACTCGAAATTTTTTCTCAATGTTTTAATTAGTGTATTAAAATATTTTTAATCAATTATGTTTAAACTATATATAAACAAGAGAACCCAAAGCAATGTTTTGTTCATTTTGTCTGTTCGTTTGTTTGTGCACGCTAATCTCAGAAATGGATTAATCGATCTGGATGCAGTTTTTGGGAATATATTGTTATGGGATTCACTTTATATTTTGTTTTTTTTTTTAACAATCGGTTAACAAATAAAAAAGGTTATAATCTCTTATTGTCGTACCATTGCTGCTTATCAGTTTGAAGGTTTATAGGTTTTACTTACATTGGTAAGTACAAAGGGTACGTTTTATCAAAATTGAAATCTAACGCGTTCGAAGTCGCATACACAGCTAGTAAACAAATTTTATTCTAACTAAATTTAAGTTACTACGCTACATCCATTTATGCGTGTGCATGTGTTTTTGTAAAATAAAGTAACTTTTATTAGTGTGAAGTAATAAAAAATTAAAGCAATCTCAGAAAATCTACATCATTGCCTTCAGAATGTACATCCGGGGTTTATTGAATTACTATTGCAAGAACCGGTAAGTTTAATTTCCTGTTGGTAAAGGACTTTGTTTTATTTTTAAATATAAGGCACTTTAAGTATAATTCTTAGTTTTTGTCCGTTATAATTATGTATAAAACTGCTTTGTAAAAGATTTTTTGTTTTAAGGAATGTTAATTCATTGTTTAGAAGAAAATCTGTATATACACAAAAACATATTTAAACATATATTATTTGCACCTATAGTGGAATGTGTGGAATTTTTCTTAGTCTAATGTGCTTAGAATGTTTAATTGACATAATTGATTATATTTTTTTGTATTCTAGGAACGTCAATAAAATACAGAACAGTACTAATATAACAATCCAATATATGTAGCGTCAAAACAAAGATTAATTATATATAGGATAAACTGTCATCTATTCTATTTAATGCTACCTACATAATAGAGAAAATAATATTTTAAATATTCATTAAGGTTAATCTGAAGTTAATCAACTCTTGAAGTTTAATAATAAATCGCCAAGGCCAAGACATTAATAAAATGAAGAAAGTAATTTGGTATAATTCGTATTTAAGACCGTTAGACCTTTAATTAGAAAAATCAAATGAAATTTTATTTCGGAAATAATTGGATATAATAAATTTCACTACCAATCCGAGCATTTAATCAAGTTCAAAACTGATGATGGTAAGAATATTTAAGTATTGAATAATAAATCAGTAACTTTTAGGTATAATACGCTTCCTTTATTATTTAGATGAATAAACTAACGTGTTTAATTTATTTCATTTACTTAACAGTATTTACTGTTCAAATAACATTTAAAGTACATATTTGGCGTGAAAGCTTTTTATATACAACGGCGACCCCGTTAGATAAGCGGCACAACCGTCTTCGGTAGGATTTTCTGGTACAGGGTTCATGGCGTAGGACTCAGGATATTGGATTTAATTTTCTGAGACCTTTTGTGGTTACAAAGACACAGTATGATCATTCTTGTATTATATGTAGGTAATCAACAATAACGAAATACTTACTAGATATATAATTATCAGAGTTGCGTGAACCACTGGTCCCATTTGAAGGGTTCACACCCCTTCAAACGATTCTGATTACGTGACTAGTAATGTAACGGCGTTCTCACCTTTCCTTTACAGAATCAATTAAGTTACTAGTTAAAAAAAGTTGTCCACAAGTTGAATGTCTCAATATTTTTATTTGATTTATGAAAAAAGGGCACTGTAACGAAACCAAATAAATATTATTTTTACAAAACAATAACTTCTCTTTAACTTACTTTATACATATCATATTATCTCGTTTGTTAATATTTATATCATGATAATAAAACAATAAGTTACTTACGAATTTCGTTAAGATGGCGCGTAACAGAAAAACGTCATAATTTTCATTAATATTATTTAATTAAAACGTAAGAAGTGAATCGACTGTTTCTGACGTATAATATTCTCATAGAAGAAACACATAAGTACCATAAAACAGACAAATGTACACAATCCACTTTAAAAATAATAACTTTAGACTTCTTAACATGCTGGATCGTCACTATATCACAAATAAAATTATTCTTCATCATGGTTTCTGCTGTTTCGAGTTGTTGTTCGTTCTAGGTATAGCAAAACAGACCTTGTAAAGATCAGGACCCCAATGCTCCATTTCTCAGCCAAAACTCGTATTTCTTTTCATTCTTACTTCTTCTATTTCAGACAATCAATGTATTTTAAAAATATTATAAATTACATTTCATAATTTCTTCTTCATGTTATAATCTTGAATTTAATTATTAGTTTTAATAGCAAGTCCATAAAATCGTATTGTCCAGTATGTAATTACAATTCATTATTTAATTATAAAACTCTAATCCGATAATTTTATTTTTGGTTAATGTAAATTGTGTTTTGTAATCCACATACTTGTCATTTTGATTATTTAGTATTTCCATAGCAACATGGTGTAAAAGAGATGAAGCTATACGAAAAAAGCTGGCACGCGCGTTTAACAGTTTCTGACTTTCGCTAGCCTGCCGCGACCTATACTTTAGACTGCTTACAAAATACAGAGTAATAAATAATCGAGGGAGCAAAAATTTTTTTTGTTCGTTTATTCTGAGTTATTTATCAAGATTTTTTAAAAGTCGTAGAACAAATGTTGTTGGGATTGATGTAGAGAGGCTGCCTGCAAAAGGTGCTCAACTAATTAAAAATAACCCTGTATATATATATATATATATATATATATATATATATATTATAATTATTATTGTAATAATTGACACCTTTATTTATGAAATAATAAAAATAAAGAGTACGTTACTACTATTTAAATTAATTAGTATTATAACAATAAATGTAAGTTTACTAATGAATGTACATGATATAGATAATAATGATTGTGAATTGGTTTTGTTTCTGAAATAATTAAGATTTTACATTAAAACAATGAAAAGAATGTTGAAATTGTTGAATGTTTTTTTGAAAGTCTTGTTTTTCCATATAAAGCACAGCTAAAATTAGAACTTTGTGTTGATATATTCTTTAAGTAAGATCACTTTTAAAATGTTTTTTTAAGGAGACGGAGGCGGCTAAAATTTGATTTTTGAAACAAAACACCTATAACCGGTATTACAATGGCTTGTAAGAAATACATTTTATTTATCAATATTTAATATTAATAATCTGATTTCCTTGTATTCTCAACCTATTAAAATATTTGTAAGTTCTATTATTAAATTGGCAAGATCAAAATCCTAAAAAACTATTACCAGTATTAATAAACAACAATTCTGACATCAATGTTTATGTAAAAACATGGTATAGTTGTGTAAGAACATTGAAGGTAAATTATTGTAGCAATATATCTAAAAAAATGTGTTATAAAAGTATGTGTATAAAAGTTCTTTGTGTTGTAGCCCCAACAAATATATGCAAGCAAGCACGTAGTAAAATTTCAGTACCGTATTCATAAACCTTTTAGTGTTTGAAAACGAATGGATAAAAAAAATCATTCAACATACTCACAAAGTACATATGTGTTGCAAGTTCATATTTAAATTAGGAAAACTTATTAGACTCTTTTAATAATAATCAATCAGTCGTGTTCTGTTATATAATCAATTATTATATATTATGCTATTGTAAATCACATTACAGCAAAATATACATAGAATATAATCTATATAAGGTGTAATTATCACTAAGTCGCGATTACTTCCAGAATTAATTTTTCGAGTAAAGTATTCATATATGCAGAAATAAAGAAGGCATAAAAGTATTTATTATTGTTAATATTATATACCCTAATAGTAATGTTATAAATGTGAAAGTCTGTTTGTCTATGTCTGTTACGCTTTCACGGTTGAACCACCGACCCGATTTGGATGGAATTCGAATAGTTGAAGACTAAATAATGGTCAAACATAGGCTACTTTTTGTTTAAATATTTTTCTAAACGGGCTGAACGAATTAATGTAGAGGGTGAAAGTTTATATGAAAAATTTTAGATTTTGATGATTTTTGAGTACATATATATATTAATTAACGTAAGCCATAAAAATATTATTTTCGAAATTTTTTTACATATTTCACATCAGTTTGTTAGTTTATTTTCATTAATATAATATAAATAAAGTCGTTTTATAAGTAACTACATACTACATACATCGGTCGGCTTTAATCATTACAGAATATTAATACCAATCTACTTTTGATCCTAAGTAATATTATAAAGGAGAACGTGAGTTTATTAGAACGTAGTTCCTTATCGCGCGTTATAAAGGGGGCTAGACGGTAAAAATTCTTACCAAAAGTTGGCACGACATGTTTTGCTATATCTCTCTCTCTCTCTTATAGAAAGCAAGCGAGATATTTTCATTTCTATTATTATTATTTTTTGCATTATACTAAATTGCTTACTAGTTCTTTTTTATAAATTGGATATTGGAATTTGTTCTTTAAGAATCAATTTGCAAATAAGACAGTTTAAATAAAAATAATTAAACAAACTTGTGATCAAATGGCGTTGTAACAAAACATTACGAGTATCGTAATGTTTTGTTACAACGCCATCTATTTATACCTTAGGGAAACATAACCACATCTGTTGTATAAAGTAAAACCGCTAGGTTGCGGGACAATAATTCTTGGGTTTATTGATTTACACTTTTTAATTTAGTTATTCATTTTATTTACATTTATTATAAATTATCGGCGAAATATCATACAAAAATAGTATACAAATATTATTCACTAGTATATTAGCTTATATTATTAATTTAGTATTTTTTTATTACAATAGGAAATGTTCATGTTTTTTTACATAAATTAAACATTTACCTCTCTATATCATAGAAAAAAATATAAAGAGGCTTGAAAAGGAAAAGGAGTTGTTCCTCATATATTTTTGTGGCAAAAACACCAGCTGACAGAATGAGAATGTGCGTAGTCAAAAGGCAAAGATTGACATCGATTAATGAAGCCTTTTCAGAGTTAGCTATCAAAAATAGTGTTTAAAAAAATTGGTGACCATTACAAAGAAGTGATATAGTAAAGAAGTCCTAGCACTTCCCATACAAATGTCTATGATATTAATCAGCCAAGACAATACTAAATGTGATCACAAGGCAGAGCCTTGATTTTCGAATATTAAAGATAAATTATCAAGTGACTAAGCTGTGCAAGTTAATATTAAACCGAAGTACAGAAGTAAAGGTGTCAATGTAAATATACCTGCTGAAAAACAAAATGTAGCATTGTAACCATTTCCTCATTCCACACACAATATTTTTACTTTACCAGTAAAACTTACTGTTTCACATAGTTTTACTTTACCAGTAAAACTATGTTTTAAAAAGAAAATTGTTTACTGAAAAAACAGCTGATAATACTTCTATAGCATCTTATATCTTCTATATCTGCTGATTATCAACAAAGTTATTTAAATATCTGAGTCAAGTGAAGTGGAAAATGATTACCTAAACAATGGTATCATTTAATAAAACCTTTAAGTACGAAAATATGGGTTTAAATTATTTATTTTTCTCAGTAACACTGATACCACAGTATGAACTTCGACGCCGATAATTTGAATGGCGTGTCAAATGACGTCACATTTCCTTTCAACCAATGGTGGCGCGTTTTGGAAGTTTGAATTTCACTCCCTTAATTTACACTGTTTACAAATTATTTTATGGCCTTAAATGATTAGTAAATAAAACAAAATGTTTTTATTATAATAAGTACCCGAAAAAAAGTATTTGAGTTCATTTTAAATTTTCCTTAAATAATTAATCGAAAGAAACTTCGTTCCATCCGGGTGTACCTTTTTATTTATCATTGTTTTAAGTTTTTCTTAAGTAATAAATAAAAAAAGAGAATTTTTTCATAAAATATTAAAAAAAAATCGTTTATGGGTACTTTATTTTATATAAATTAATATCTAATATTTTCTGACCCTACATAAAAACATGTGCTGCTATTAAGTGACTTTTGTAAAGCATCGCAAAGCGCATTTAGGAACGTTAATTTTGTTCTCTAAATCGAATCCTTTTGTCGGTGTCACGACCACATTTCTTGGAAACAATTTGCAAGACGCCTCCTGACCTGACAATTGGGAACTTCTAAAATACTTTGAACAATTACTTGAACCACTGTTACATGTAGTGTTTGTTAGCTAAAATTGTAGCTAAATATAAAAAAAATACTTAATTAGATATTATAATAAGAATAATGTTAAGGTACAATATTTTTAAAATTATTAGATAAAAATCTGGTAGGTACATTTCAGTCGATCGTTGTTTATATTGTTAAGACTTGTTTCAGTAATACACAGTACTTGCACTTCAATGTTTAATATCCAACCATTTGTAATAGAATGGGCGAGAGCAGCCCTTACAACTCGTTTTATAATATTTTAACACGATAATATTTAGGCGAGGGTAATTTACAATTTCATAACCAACTTACAGATGATATTATTAATACCTTATAATAAGTCCTAATAATTAATAAAAGATTAAACATTATGTTAAAATATTCTATGCTTCTAATTCTTAAAACATTTAACAGTAAATACTAAATAATATTCCATAATTAATTATGTAGGTGGCGCTACTGTTGAAACTTATGAACTAAAACATGTAAATGCCAATGTATTTACCATTTAAATTATTATAAATAAATATGACTAACACTCGGCCTTTCCTGATTTGTAATCTTACGACCTCGTAATTGTATCATTAATTTCTTTAATTACCAACCATCATATTATATTAAATGACTAATTTCTAATTTAATAAACATTCTGGAAACCAGTAGACCAAATGGTCATCTGAATTCAGGATCTTACAATGTTATAGAGAAAAACAAATTATTAAAAATACAATGCATCAAGAAAAAAAACATCCAATTATACTTTTAATGTGCCAAATTACATAACATTTATACAACATATAACTTTACTATCGGCCGTTTTGACATCTTATTACGTCCTCGTAATATAATTATATTTTTTATCATAAATACTCGTTCTCTTTGCACCGGACAAACCAGGCTGCTTACAAAAAGCCAGATCAACGGACATGCCGTTATGATCTGGTGCCCATGGACACACATCATCAACATGGGATATATCTCAATTTTACTATTACCACCGGAACACACACAGATGGTATTTCTTATACTTTTACTACTACCACCGGAACGCACACAGATGGTAGTTTATTCTTATTTTTTTTTATACCACGGGACGCACCCATTGATGGTATTTCTTATACTTTTACTACTACCAACGGAACACACACAGATGGTAGTTTATTCTTATTTATTATTATTTTTTTATACCACGGTACGCACCCATTGATGGTATTTCTTATACTTTCACTACTACCATCGGATCACACCAGTATGGTAGTTTATCCTTATTTTTTTTTATACCACGGGACGCACCCATTGATGGTATTTCTTATACTTTCACTTATTACTTACTTACCACGGGACACACCTATATGGTATTCATACTTACCTTTACTATTGGACACACCAACATGGCATCAATTTCTTATTTTTACTACGGGACACACAAACATGTTATTACGTTATCATTTTTACACCAACATGGTACTTTACATTCATTTTTACCACGTAACACACCAACTTGGTACACAACACATTATTCAATAATTTACTTATTTATATTATTGTTATGAACATATATTTAATTTTAACTTTTTAAAACTCATTCTAAGCAAATAAATCTAACTAATAAAAGCAAACCAAGCTCATTTTGTTAGGCTATATTAATGACCAGACTACAGAGATATATGACTTTGAAATTCATACTATGCATGGGTTTTGTTGGAAGTAGCAGGTTGTTTTTACTTTGTATTACGTTTGTATTGTTATATTTGGTTAGTTTCTGTATATTTTTTTTTTAAAGAAAAATCAATTTTAAATGATTTCGTATTTTATCGAAACAGTTTTAAATTTTACATCTTAAGAAAATGTTCATTCACCCGAATTTAGAAAATTTAAATACTTTAAAGGTAGTTAATAAGGAAGCTACATTTAGTTATTAACCATAACACGATTCAAGATTCACGACAATTGTAATATTTATATATATTTCTCTATATTACTCTGGAATGACCTACCGTTAGAAATTCAAACTTCTAAATCACTCAATTTTCAAAAATCGTTTGAAGCAATATTATTTATCTACGCAATATATATTTTTATCATAAGTATGTATACCATATATTATATAGGTTATCTATTTTATTCTATTTATTTATATATACAGATATATGTATGTATATGTATGTGCGTATGTGTATGTTTATATATAATCATTATTATTTAATTACTTATATAATTAAAAATGATAGTTTTTATTTTTATTGTGTCCTTATGTATAAATTCTTATTCTCGTTGTAGTATGCTTGCACTATCCTATGACCTTGTAAATATTCATTACTCATCAAGGGTTGTCAGTAAGAGATCGCTTTTAAGCGATAAGACCGCCTTTGCACAAAAATTTCTTACTGTATCAACATCCTACTACTGTAATTTCTTGTAATAATTGTATGTGCAATAAGTTTTTAAAATAAAATAAATAAAATAAATATTTCTTTTTATTTAAGAAATTGTAAAAAGTTAGGGGTCGAGGGTACTTCTAGATAATTAGTAGGCATCAAGTGCATTAAGTCCGTCAATTGTATAAATTTCTTTGTATAATAAAGATTTTATAAATAAATATAAGGAGGCCATGCCATATATAATATTACTTCTTATACCCTAAGATACGACAATACATATTCCTTGCAAATTTTCTTATGTTTCTCTTGTCTAGAGTTCAAGTTACCAGACTCTTTAAGTCTAACGTGTTTATGTTTCATATTGCTAATAAGAATATTTAGGAGGCATGTTTTATAATAATTCTATTTTTAAGTAATAAACAGTCATAATCTAGAAAATTATATATTTTTTAAAGTTCATCAATTTGAAATACCTAATTTGAACTGTCTCAACTGTCTATTATGGTATATTTTTTAGGCATGCAATTATTTCTTGTTTAGTAAAACTTTTACTGTGGATTTATATAATTCCTCGATTTGACAGTTCAAAAACGCGTGTAAGATAATTCATCGTAGTTATTTCTTTTCTTCTTTAACATACTATCAGAAATTAAATAATTGAGTGCCACGCATATCGCTTAGTTTCTTTTAAAAGGGATTTAGAAGACCCGATTGCTTGCTTTATTTTTTTTACAATTTAATACGAAATCTACGCGTTTACTGGTTTAGTTTAAAATCGATCTAAATGTTAAACCAATATCATCATCATTATGAAATAATTTATCGATTCTAACGAATTCATTGCGGAATACCTATTGCGTTTTACTTTTTCAATAATCGATTGAAATTTAAGATCATAAATTCGTACAGATACCTACTACTGAGAACTTAACACTCAGTAAATAATTTAAACGGTCAAATAAAAGATAATAGAAATATATTTCAGTAATAAATACCAGTATGAATATGAAGCATTGCTTCATATTCATATACGCGCGATATATTGTTTTATTGAATTAGTCTGTTTAGTTCGGGATTATATTAAGACAGTACCGGTTCAGATTTTAAACGTTTTTAAACTTTATTTTTACCCACCTAAAAATAGTCTTTTCAAAGCAAATTTGATTTATGAAAGTAACCAAAGAAACTACTCAAAATAGATATTATTGGGTTCCATAAAATTTAATTTCTCCACGTGATATGGCATAACCCTATCCTCGTGGATAACCAAGTATCCAACTTGGTTTTAAAAACGAACGTCTATCGCAACCCGATGCTAAACTTACAAATTCAAAATTAAATATAAATATTTTAAGACCTATGGAGTAGTTTTAGCAAAACAAAATAAAATATAGTTGCAGAAGTAATAAAATAATATCGTGAATTCAAATCTTTACCTATTTAATAAATGTAAACATATCTAAATCTACCCCCTATAGCGTCAAAGCATTGGCTTATTATTTCCATACGGTCCTCAAGGCCATTTAGATCTGATCCTACCAAATTTATAGAGTTTAATATTTACCGAGTCATATTCATTTAAGTCTATCTACAAGAAATTCTAGAATTTTAATTTCTCTGAAAAGAGACAAGTCTACATTTTAATCTGTATAAATTAAAATTATACTTCATCTATTCATATTGTGTATACTATAAGGAACTACTTACTATCTTAAACAAAAGGATCATTACGATTTGAAAATGGTTTTATGATGTTAAGTGCTCTTACTTTAATATATATATATATATATAAAATATCTAACGTTATTCCTTATCTTTTTGTTTAATATTGGGTTTTATATTTTAATCATTTACGACTGATATATACTCTTTTTTTAAGAAATCG
Organism: Napeogenes sylphis; assembly: GCA_959347405.1. Lineage (NCBI taxonomy): Eukaryota > Metazoa > Arthropoda > Insecta > Lepidoptera > Nymphalidae > Napeogenes > Napeogenes sylphis. The sequence goes on from OY365783.1 coordinate 24,519,044, forward strand.
TTCTTTAAATAACCTTCTATGCTGTTAGCCCTGTTGGCTATTACAGCGTCACCGGGGGAGCGGGTGGGTCTGGAGACCCACCCTTAACAAGGGGGGGCCAGATGGGCCCCCATGGGGAACGACGTCCCGAGGGCGTCTCAGATTGAGACACGGACCTCGGCTCGGGGCGTCGTTAGTCAGGAGGGAAGCTAAGGAAATTTGGACACTAGCGTCCTCCGACGGCAGAACGCCGGAGCAACGGAGCACTTACTCAGTTGGGACCTCGTCTATACCGGTACAGACGGTGTGTATCTGTATGTTGTGTGGTGTCAATTATGCCTACGCGTACACGTTATTACCTACTGTGATCGCGTCGTCGGGGTCAACGAGTACCGACTTGGGTCTTCTTTTTCTGACTAAAGTAGTCTTACGTGGTCTATACTCTGCGGCGTCAGCCACCAGTGGGTTCGGGTGTCGCTCAGCACGTTCAAAGTACTTTTGGGAAAGCCCCTTGAAGTACTGAGCGATGGTCGGAAGGTGTAAGTCTCTATGGAGATCGATGTTGCGTACGAACCACGGCGCCCCGGTTGCAATCCGTGTAAACCTGTTCTGAATCACCTGAAGGGGTTTCAGATTAGCGTGCGCAAAAGCGGGACTCGCATAGGACATGACGGAACGTATGCAAGCTTTGTAAAGTGTCACCTTATTGCGAAGGGACATTTTACTCCGCTTGCCTAACAGCGGATATAAACGACCTAATATGTAGGCCGCTCTGCTACGAACGGTCCTAATATGCGCAGTGAAAACTAACTTTCTATCTAACGTTACTCCTAGGTATTTTGCCTCGTCTTTCCAAGGTATCGGTTTATCAAAGAGTTTGATTCGCGGGAGGATCCTTGGGGGGCCCCGTTCGAAGAGCACCGAAACGCTCTTCTCAGGGTTTACCTCGATCCGCCATTTCCGCAGCCAACTCTCGAGGGAGTCGACTGCGGATTGGAGACGTTGGTATATCTCCCAGTGATCCTTAGAGGACGTGTAAAGCGCGGTATCGTCCGCGTACATGGCAAGGTGCACTTTAGATCGCGGTCTAGGAATATCGCTAGCGTAGATGGAGTAGAGGATGGGCGAGAGAACTGAACCCTGGGGAACACCCGCCCTGATGGGGCGGGGGGTTGACAAAACGCCTTCCACTCTGTAGCGAAAGGAGCGATTCGACAGGTAGTCCCGTATGATGAGTACGAGTCTGTCCGACACCTTGAACTGGTATAACTTGTACACCAGTCCATTGTGCCAGACCCTGTCGAACGCCTTAGCTACATCGAGGAAGAGCGCTCCTGTCCTATGCTTCTTGGCCCTCACAGTGGCCCCTATCAGTATGTGCTCCGTGAGGCGTTGCACCTGATGGGAACATGAATGGTTGGCTCTAAAGCCGAACTGCTCATTTGGGATGATTTTGAGTCTCTCGACTTCCGATCTAAGTCTACAGAGGATGATTCTCTCATATACTTTCCCTAAGGAACTAAGAAGACTAATGGGACGGTAACTACTAGGCAGATGCCGGGGTTTGCCCGGCTTATGGAACCCTATCTTTAAATAACCTACATACATTTTGTAAACCGAATATTACCCCTTCTTTGAGAGTGTTCACTTCTATGTCATATATAAAGATATTAGAGCCTAAATCGTAATCTAAAATACTAACATTACTTTTATATTGCAAGTCTCAACTACCGCGTCAGTTATATAACTTAATAAAAGCAAAGAAATAAAATCGCGTATCTAACCTACAACTGGGTCTTAAAAGCTTTGAAAGTTGGTATACGTAGTAAAAATAATATTATAAATCACATGGTCACTTAATTATGCAAAACTTTTCTAGGGCTAGTTTCTTATAATAAAGTTTATCTGTCAGTCGTCGTCGTCCTTGTCGTCGTATTCAGGTCCATCGTTGTATAGTGCTGCTTGCGTGCACTGCCATCCCGCGATCAGGAAGAAAGTACTTGGTTGACCGCTTCTTCCAGTAGCTGTAGGTGATGTTGATATGTTGTTGATTTTCATAACACAGCAACGAATTCCCTTCCAGATTAGCAGTCAAGTAGTAGTTTAGAGTTTTCCATCTCCGACGTATGTCTTCACCAGAGACTCCCAGCGATGTAAACATGTATGGAGAGATATTGTATTAATAACACTGTAAAGTTTTGGTAAATATTCAGGCTCTTATTGTATTTCGCATATGATTGAACTTTTAACAGGATATGGTCAATAGTGAATATGATATATATGATGAATAGAATTTAATAGTAGTGCTATTAACTTCAAGCTACAAAGTTATTAATATTCTATATTGAGCATGCTGCCGAATAACCAGCTAGATAATTAGCCTGCTAAGCAGATGGCAAAACGTGGGTATTAAGAAAAAAAAAAAAGAACTTACGCACTTGCAATATCATTCTAAATCTACGACTCGTTGTCGCTTGAGGTTACAACAGCAGCACTCGGAGAAGGCCCAAATAGTAACTTTAACGTCGTCTCTTATTTTCGTGGCTTTTCAACAGCAGTGGCAGCAGCACTCCATCTTCATCAGCATTCTTAGACGTAACTTTAACGTCGTCTCTTATTTTCGTGGCTTTTCAACGGCAGTGGCAGCACTCCATCTTCATCAGCATTCTTGGACAGGATATCTTGCGAACGGTGTATATAGACACGTGGCGCGTAATACTACAGCGGTCGAACACTTCTGACTTGTTAAGACTTGTTTCAGTAATACACAGTACTTGCACTTCAATGTTTAATATCCAACCATTTGTAATAGAATGGGCGAGAGCAGCCCTTACAACTCGTTTTATAATATTTTAACACGATAATATTTAGGCGAGGGTAATTTACAATTTCATAACCAACTTACAGATGATATTATTAATACCTTATAATAAGTTCTAATAATTAATAAAAGATTAAACATTATGTTAAAATATTATATGCTTCTAATTCTTAAAACATTTAACAGTAAATACTAAATAATATTCCATAATTAATTATGTAGGTGGCGCTACTGTTGAAACTTATGAACTAAAACATGTAAATGCCAATGTATTTACCATTTAAATTATTATAAATAAATATGACTAACAATATGTAATGGTAAGGAAACCTTCGTGTGCGAGTATTATTTATTTACGTATAATCTATTTCGTTTACTTGAACAAGTAATATCTAGCAACAGATTTTTACGTGTCGAATGACGAAGCTGTACCCTCTGAAAAAATAGGTCGTTGGTTTCGATTATGATTTTTGACTTTTACTCATTCTACACATTCAGCATTGACAAATATTGACACACATCTAAAATCAAACTCGAATATTATTATCAGTAACTATGTAATCTAAACTATTTCTTTAAATAATTAATAGGTATTTAAAATCATAACTCCTTCTAAATATAAGAGCATCAGTATCTATGTACATTTTTGACGGATCATCACAACGAAACTATCTTTTAATTTATCAATTTGTGTTCTTCTTAACTGCATTGTTTAACCTTTTCAAAGTAAAAACCTAGACCTTGTCATAACAAGCCGTTGCCAACGAATATCTCAATGCTTTAAATTCAAGACACTAAGCATTGATCATCACTTAATCTAAGAAATGTATATGCAACAAATTTAATTAAAAATTAAAAAAACCCCGATACAAAAAAGACCTGTAAAAATAATAAAAATAATATTATTATGAACTTATTGATGTCTATTTTAGGAAGTTAATCATTGAGGACTTAGACTATACGATTCGTTATCGTAATTTCTTTATTTGCCTTGTTAACTTACTTGCATTTTAATTTCTTCCTTTATTAAACAGTCGGTTGGACGGTCAAGGGTTAAAAATAGGGTAAAATAAAATATTTTTTTCTAAGTAAGATTTTTTGTAAGATATTAAGTTTTATAGTTATTCATAAAATATATTTTAGTATTATGTTCCGTTGGATTGGCCTATCCGTGTTTTATTTGGATATCAGGGATTGGTCTACTTTTAAATTGTTAATTAGGTTGCGGAGTTCTGGCCCTCTTTTTGTTCACCGTTGGTTGACAAATTAAATATTTCTTTGAAGGTATACAAATTTCCTCACAGTATTTTTTCCTTCACCGACCGGATCCGCAAATTCATTATTTCTTTTGTATAGCTTTTCTTTCCATGGTTAAGAAGATTAAAGTTACTTTGTTTACAACCAAACAAGTCCATTGTAGTTATTTATACATAAAGTCTATAAAATAATAATGTTTAGGATTAAATTTAATCTTACATATAACATTTACTTATTAACTAAGACTAAATTACTGCCAATAGTAAAAAATAAAATAAAAATTACAAATGATTTAAAAAGCAGCAATCATATAAAATTGAATTAGTTACTCCGGCTAAATTACTAAAAATAGTAAAAAAAAATACACATTATTTAGGAGGCAGTAATCATATAAAATTTTATTAGTTACTAGGGCTAAATTACTAAAAAAAATATTATGCTGTCTCGTTTTTAATCTACTTTTAGGAATAACAAATTAGTTTGTAATACAACTTTATAATAAAATTGTTGTGATCTGTACTAACAAAAAGTGACCACTTCTAATTGGAAATATAGAACCCCAATTGAAAATATAGATTGAAACTATGAGCAATCAAATGGAGCAACAAATTTAATCAATCAAAATCAAATATACGCAGTTGGAAGCTGGTAAATCTTTCGTTTTCGTTTTCACATAAATGGTGTTATTTGAGAATTGTATAAATATTATTCTTTATGTAATGAACAATTTTAAGCCTAATCTTAGATATGACAATTTAGACAAGATAAGGATGCATATTGCTTTTGACAACTCGTAGTTAATCGTTAGATATCTAATAACAATCAAAATCTTATATCGTCTAACGTCCGACAATAATGTTGACCCACTACACACCCTTGTTTGGTTCATGGAAAACGGAAAATTAAGATTGTTACTAAGTGACAATATTCATGGCTTGTCTTAATAAGTTCTCGCACTATCCAAATACAACAATAATAATAATAATGTTTATTTATTCTTTAGTACATTTACATAATATAATTGAAAAATAGAATGGAGTTTCCTTTTGGGTAAGAAGATACCTGTATTAGGAGACACCGCTCTTCCATAACTGTAATAAGAATTTTTATACAAGTCTTGAGTAACATCGGTTATAACTTTATATTATTCCTTCATTGGTTTTTCATTTTTTTTAATAAGATTTCAATTTCATCATATTGTTTTGGTTTTAGCCAAGTCATTAGAGACGTTTTACATTGCTTATAAGCCTTAGGGTATTTTTTTTTTATTAAAGTCAATTATGTAAGTGTGGCTGAATGATTAAGTATTAAGGATTGGCAAAAACCGTTTTTCTGTGAACATCTGCAACTACTGACTGTATTCTTCTTCTAGTGCTAACAGTAGGGTAATATTTAAGTGTTTTGTGTAATTTGAGGACTGTACCTACACACAATATTTACCTTTCTCACTGATAATAAATCTGCCTGTAAGTAGAGACTGTCCGTTGAACATCTAAATGGCCTAAAATGCATAACTTTTAGGAGTCATCTCTGCGCTCTTTCTAATTCTAAAAGTGTTGTTTTAGTGCAATATAAATTTGACTATTATAATAAAATTCCAAGAAATTACTATAAAAAATAATATGGATCAAACGATTAAGTTTTAAAATAACCGGCAGGTGTAATAGCTGAATATATAACTAAACAACTAAATTTATACATAAAATTTTTACTCAGCGTCATAGAATATACAGGGTGGGCCTCAGAGTTTGGCGAATTTGAAAAATTCATAAAAAACAAAACAAAAGTAATACTAAAATAAATTTATTCTTAAATTAAAGTAAACATTTGGGAAAATCATTTTTTGAAAATAACATCAACCAAATGCGCTCCATCCCGCTGCAAACATTCTTCGAATCTCAAATCTTCAAATTGCCGAAAACTCGTTTGCACATGGCGCGCGGAATTTCGGCCATTTCTCCGTGGATATTGGCCTTCAACTGGGCAATTGAGGTCAGATTATTACTGTAGACTCTACTTTTCATGTAACCCCACAGGAAAAATTCTAGTGGGGTTAAATCCGGACTCCTAGGTGGCCATGGAATGTCACCTCGGCGCGAAACGAGTTTTCCAGCGAACTTCTCCTTTAAGACTGCCAAACTCTCGTTAGATGTATGGCATGTGGTGCCATCTTGTTGAAATCATGTCGCTATATTGTACCCTTGAAATTCTGACAGCTGCGGAAAAAAGAAATGGCGTAACATGGCTATGTATCGCTCAGTATTTACTTTCACAGAATTCCCTCGCTGGTCTTCAAAGAAAAAGGGTCCGATGATTCCGTGTGCTGAAATAGCCGCGTAAAATTTTCATTTTTGGCTAATGCAAAGACTTTTGGTGTTTGAAACGTGGAATGTCTGAGGCCCAATAACGACTATTTTGTTTATTTACGTGCCCATTTAAGTGAAAGTAGGCTTTGTCTGAAAAAAGAATATTGTTGAAGCTCCGAAACCGCTCAAATATTGTTTCGACAAAATCACGTCGTAAATTGTGATCATTCGGCTTCAAATCTTACACTAGTTGAAGTTAATACGGGTGCAATTTTAAATCTTTCTTCAAAATTCGACGCAAAGTCGTTCTTGATACAGAGAGCTCTGCTGATCGCTTGCGAGTTGATTGCCCAGGATTGCGTAGTACGGAAGCTCCGACTTCGTTTATGTTTTCCTCTGACCTTGTTGTCCTTTTGGGCCCCTTAGGTTTCTGATTGAGGGTCCAACCGGTAGCCTCGAACTTTTTGACCCACGCTCTAATCAAACTTTCACTCGGACACTGTTTTAAGTCATGCAATCCATAGTGAGAGCGAAATATACGTCGAACAATAATGCACGAATCGGCATTTTTGTTATAATTTTTAACACAGAACGCACGTTGTTCATTCGTGAAGTGCTCCATCACCACTAAATTTCCGAGAACCGAGCTACAGATTTCCACCTTTCGCACTCCGCACCCTTACCCCGTTCCAACGCTATAGCGATTTTAAATTCGTACGCCTCCGTGGCCCACCCTGTACATCAAACCACCCACAGTTCAGCGGTAACTGGCCTATCGAGCTAAAATTGGAAATGCCTATTGCCTAATATGTTTTTAGGTCTGAAGATCAGTGCAAAATTTGCGTCATGCAAAAGAAAGTTGTTTCTTATATATAAATGCGTAATCATATTTTTTAATAACCAGTGTGACATAGAAAGTTTATATCTTTTTCCCTACTTGTAAAATTTTGGCATACAAATAATGATTTTTTTTAAATATTGTACTAGTTTCCTTAGTATGTATTTTACCCAATATTTGCCCAATCAACAATCATATAAAATTTGATTATATTTGCCCAATATTTGCGTCAGAGAACTAGTTTCCACATGAAACTCTAGATTATGGTTATAATTGTATTACTTTTCATAAGCCCTTCCCCAAATAGGTGTTTAAAATTTTGTAATTGTTTTATATATATATATAACAAAAATATGTTATAGTAAAAATTTTGCATTATTTTTGACATTGGTGATGGAACAAAGTATGATACATTTATTCAAACATAATAATAAGAAAAATAAATAACTTAGATAAAATAAGACTCACCGGACAAAAAAAAAAATTCTACATTTTACATTACATTACATTTTTTAAATAATAAAATAATATTATAAACGCATGTTCATTAAATAAACAAGGCTTCAAGCAGCAACTAGTTAAATATTAAAGTGCGAAAGAGCTCTTGTAATTTGTTCAGGTTCGTTAACGACTGCGCTTCACTAGAAGCTTTTTAAAAATGAGATTTAAAAATGCATATCATATGCTAACCTAAAAAATAAATATTTAAAAACTTGTTATTAAAATTGTATTTACAGCATACAGAATTGGAGGTAGTTTTATTGCGGCGTTTTGTGACATTTTACTAACCGTATGTTGAATAGTATGTTGTGGCAATACCTATTAATCTTTAAACTAAGAGGTGTCAAGGGACACCCGGATGGAACGAAGTTCCTTTTGATTAATTATTGAAGGAATAGGGAATATGCATAAAATTTTAAACGGTCTCAAACACTTTTTTTTCGGATACTTATTATTATCTTATTATAATAAAAACATTATTTTTTTATTTATTAATCATTTAAGGCCGTAAAATAATTTGTAAACAGTGTAAATTAAGGGAGTGAAATTCAAACTTCTAAAACGCGCCACCATTGGTCGAAAGGAAATGTGACGTCATTTGACACGCCATTCAAATTGTCGGTGTCGAAGTTCGTACTGTGGTATTAGTGTTACTGAGAAAAATAAATAATTTAAACCTATATTTTCGTGCTTAAAGGTGTTATTAAATGACACGATTGTTTAGGTAATCATTTTCCACTTCACTTGACTCAGATAAATGACTTTGTTGATAATCAGCAGATATAAGATGCTATAGAAGTATTATCAGCTGTGTTTTCAGTAAACAATTTTCTTTCACAACGCGCGATAAGGAACTACGTTCCAATAATAAAAAAAAACTAATAATATTATAATACTAGCTGGTGCCCGCGACTCCGTCTACGTGTTAATTGACAAACAATGTTTTTATCTTTCTAAATGTTTTTAACTTCTAAATGTCACCTGAATACCACTGCAATGGTAGTAATAGACTAACATATTTTAAACAAATATAAAATTGAATGACTATGACTAGTTACTGTTTTGTTACAAGTATAAATAATTACATTATGAAGAGAAATAAATATTTTAAGAGTTTTTTAATAGTTGTAATTTTCGTTCATTTTCAGTTAACTTTGTTTTCATTAATATAAAAAAAATGTTTTATTATGGATATTTTCGTTTATATAAGGGCGGATAGTATATATTAACACATAACGACTCGATGTTCATTCAAGTGGACGTGTTGTTGATTTTCGCTCCTTTGCTTTTACTAAAATTAGTCATATTCCGTATGCGTTGTGGTTTGTAAGTGTAAAGTGTCCGTTTCTTAGTGTATATCAAGGGTTAGAAATATACAAAATAATAAAATATTTAAACAAGGACCAGAGTTGCTTAAGGTTTTAATATGCTTCGTTCGCCGAACAAGCAACATAGTTCTAACCCCGACATCAGTACTTTATCCGAACTAAGCACTGTTACAGTTCGGAAGCGTAAGCATACTGATGATTATACGGAGGATTTAAAACACCTAACATCGAATATAATTAACAAATTAGATACTTGGAACGTTGAAATCCAGAGTAATATTTCTGAGGTAAAAAAGGACTTAGAATCGATTTTTAAGACAGATTTTGATAAGCTTGACACATCTTTCTCGGAAATAAAATCTGAAAAAAGTTATATTCGTCAAGAGTATCAACAGATTAAAAAGTGTATTCAATCAATTAAGTCGAAACACGAAGAAACGATTGTAAAGGTTGAAGGTCTGGAAAGATCGGTGCAGTTTCATAGTGACAAATACGAGGAACTAAATAAAACAGTGAAGTTACTTGAAAACAATAATAAAAACATACAAACCCTTGAATCTAGAATTGATTTGTTGAAGAGTGAGCACAAACTAATACAAATGGAGCTGAACTCCAATTATCAAAGAGATCGTCTCCTGAATCTGGAGGTATTCGGTGTCGTTGAGTCAAGGAGTGAAAATTTATTAGATCTAATATTTGCTATTGCAAAGCATGCCTGCGTAACAATCAACTCCGAAGACATTTTAGAAGTGAACCGCATTACTCCCAAAAACAAAGTTCAAGGACGCCCTAGAAATATTATAGTCAAGGTGAAATCCCGTCTACTGAAGGAAAATATAATTTCCGGTATCCGTAAAAATCATATAAGGAATCAAGATCTTGGTATAAGTGGTAATACCAGCAGGGTGTACGTTAATGAGCATCTTACTCAATTTAATAAAATATTACTTAAAAAATGCAGAGGGGCAGCAAACCTCAAAAACTATCAATACGTGTGGACAAAAAACGGAAGGATTTATATGAGACGAAACGACACCTCTGCTGCTGTACAAATAAAGCAAGATGAGGATATTGCAAAATTAGTGTAATGTTTAGTAAGACAAGTTACTGTGTTAACCTTTTATATCTTAAATTTCCCGTAATAATACTTATTAGTTTTCTTAATTGTAAAGATTTTCTGGCACAATCAGTTTGATAAATATTCTTTGGTACTTTACAAACATAGTCGTAGTTCTTTAATTGCAATGACTTGCATTCTGTATACATTGGAAATGCACGAAATACAGGTGCGCCTTTTTGTTCGCAGCATTAGAGATTGCAACCTTAACTATTGTTGCTTAATAATTAATTTTTTTAACCTATATTTGGTATTTACTATATTGTATTTACTTTGGTAATAACAACAGTAGATAATTTAAAATCCAAATGTACTGACTTAGTTATATATGATATAGTACAATACTATATTTTTATACACTTAATTATATTTATATATATCAATACAAGACACATGCACTATAATAATTACGCAATAATGCTGATTCTAATGGATTTTAATAACGCACTATTTTTTGTTAAACATACCATTGTTGAAAAGTCCGATATAAGTTTTTCAAACTACCCTTTACATTTTTATAACTTGCATCTATTTCTTATTTGCGGTCGTCGACGATGTAGTTCTTTGTTATATATTCATTATGCAATGAAATACCTGTATGATAGCTATGATATCCGTATTCTAAAAATGTTCTATCGTTGTAACCCGTTACATTTATTATTATGTTTTAAAATAAAAATATTCAAAAACGCTTTATCAACTAAATTAGGCAATTATTTTGGGGCAACTAAATTAGGCAAATATATTATGTGTATAAGCGTCCGTGATATTTTTTTTTTGTTTGATACAATTGTAATGTATTTTTCTTTTAGAAATGGCTACTAAAAACTTGAATATCTATTACCAAAATGTTCGTAGTCTTAGAACTAAGTGTAATGACTTACGACTAAGTGTTTTGAATAGTGATTATGACGTAATAATATTGACGGAATCGTGGCTACATAATGGTATTTTTGACGCAGAATTGTGTGATGATAGTTATGACGTTTTTAGGGCGGATCGTAATCTTAATATTAGTGGCAAGTGTACCGGTGGAGGAGTAGTAATTTTAATTTTACGTTCGCTCGGTGCTTACGACGTTGACGTGTCACTCGCAAGTACAGAGGTATTGTGGGTTACTGTACCGTCCCGCGCTTGCAAATCGGGATTTAACTTGCATTTCTTTCACAAATATATTTAGAACGTCAACTGAGCGTTATCCTCAGGATAATTACATACTGGTAGGTGATTTCAATTTGCCTTGCCTATCGTGGAATACAAATAGTTATACATTGATAAAAAAGGGTTCAATTGAAGTTCAGAGGGAGGGTTTAGTGCTAGTAGAAAATTTAAGCTTTTATGCATTGAAACAATGTAACTTTCTTAAAAATTATGCTGGGAATACTTTAGATCTCGTTTTTTCAAATTTACCTGTAATTGTAAAACCAGAATTCATACCACTTCTTAAAGAAGATTGCGCACATCCTCCGCTTACCTTTACTGTTTTTGACTTAAATATAATTCCTTTACAAGATGCCCCTACTACATTAAAACGGAACTTTAAAAAGACGTATTATGAGGATATTAACAAATACTTTCTTCAACATGACTGGTACTCTCTCTTGAGAAAAGGTACCATTGATGAAGTGACTAGTATTATGTACCAAATTATTGAAAGATCTACAGATTTGTATGTACCGTGTAGTCGTAGATCAGGCAACGGTTCCTATCCCAAATGGTATTCCCCTGCATTAATACGGATAATTAAAGAAAAGACAAAAGCTCACTCACGATGGAAAAAATATGGAAATAGATTGGACTATGATGAATTTTCATTATTAAGAAAAAGAGAAGGACGCATACAAAAAGTTTGCCTTAAAAACTTTACATCAAAATGCGAGAGTAACATTAAAAATAATCCCAAAATGTTTTGGACCTTTGTAAAAGCTACGAGGGGTGGTTCAGCTTATCCTAGGAAGTTTTATTTAGAAGGAGTCGAATATACAGACGGTAAGGACATATGTAACGCATTTGGTAGGTTTTTTCAGAATGTTTTTGGTAAGCCTTCTAAAAATTATCTGCCCGCAACTGAACATCCCTTAAACATTAACAACCTCGCCTCCAGAGCTTAAATATCTTTCATTTCTACTAAAAAAATGTTAAAATCCTTAGACGTCAATAAGGGAGCCGGCAGTGATGGCTTGCCTCCAATTTTTTGGTCACATTGCGCTGAATCATTTGCTTTGCCGTTATATATCGTTTTTAATCGTTCTCTTCGCGAGGGGGTTTTTCCGAACATATGTAATCTGCTCATATAGTTCCAGTACATAAGAAAGGTTCGCGTATGCATATTAAAAACTATAGAGGCATTTCTATTCTAAATATTGCAGCAAAACTACTTGAAAAAATTGTTTATAATTCTATCTATACTACGTTGTCTCAATCGATTCCTGTACAGCAATATGGTTTTATGACGTTCCACTACTACTAATTTAGCTTGTTTTTCAAATTTTGTTTTCGAAAAAATGGACAAGGGGGGTTAGGTTGACGTGATCTATACTGATTTTGAGAAAGCTTTTGATCGTGTAAATCACGTGATTTTGTTAAATAAATTACAAACTAGGTATCCACGGGGACTTACTTCGGTGGATAAAGTTATACTTAACTAATCGTTCTCAGGCGGTAGTCATGGCAGGATATCGCTCCAATTATGTTGACATTCCCACAGGTGTTCCACAGGGCTCACATTTAGGACCACTCTTCTACAATGCTTATTTGTATGACGTTGGTTCAAGTTTGAAGTATTCTAACTATCTTATGTACGCTGATGATAAAAAGATTTTTTACGTAATTAATACCACACAAGACTGTTTGTCATTGCAAAGTGACCTTAATAGCTTATTTAACTTTTATACTGTAAACAACATAGCAGTCAACACAGGAAAGTGTGAATGCATTTCATTCACACGGAAACCTAGGCCTATATTACATAACTATCATTTTAATGGTAAACATATTACCAGAAAACAAAACTTAATTGACTTGGGGGTCCACTTTGATCAGAAAATGATAATGTTAAATCATATAGAAAATACACTAATTAAGGCATATAAAAATTTAGGTTTTGTCCTTCGCGTTTGTAAACCGTTTACTGATATATCAGTCATTAGGACCGTTTATTTTGCTTACGGAGCATTTTAGAGTATGCTAGTCCCATATGGTCACCACAATATCGCATTTATCAGAATCGCTTAGAGCGTATACAGAAGATTTTTATTAAACATTTAAACTTTCGCTGTCGTAAATTTTGTAAGACTTATGAAGATGGTTGCGCAGAACATAATATGTTTTCATTAGAGCAGAGACGTACTCTTATGGATATGAGTCTGCTTTTTGACATAATAAATAGCAAAATTGATTGTCCCCAATTAGTATCCAAAATATTCTTTCGAACTCCTAAATATCGAACCCGTAATACATTAATGTTAGATATCCCACAACATAATTCAAATTATTTAAAAAACTCACTATTAATGAGACTACCTCATACGTATAATGTATTGTTTAAAAACGTCGACATTTTCAATAACTGTAAAAGGAAATTTAAGACCAATGTTATGAAAGTGCTATCAGTATCACCATAATATAGAATATAGTATTATTATGTATTTATTATGTGTTATTTTTTAGACCTGTTAAAAAAAAAAAGAATTTTAATTACATTTATGTATGTTTATTCTTAAGTATTTATTAATTTAAGTGTTAATTTATTCATTATGTTTATTCATTTAAGTGGCATCCCGAGCTGCGTATGATCTACGCTGATATATCTACGCTCCAAATAAATCCAATCCGCCTGAAAAAATCTATGTAAATGTTTGAGAAAGAGTATTAATAAGTTCAATGTTAGTCAGGGGCAATCTTTCCTTTCGTGTCCATGTGTCGTTGGATTTGAAGGGTTTTCTCGAGCTGGAAACACTATTAAAAGAAAAGGGAGACCAACCCGTTTCAATGAAACCATTTTCAAATCAAAACTACAACGACACGAAGGGAAAGTCAACCCTAAGTCACAGTAACGGAAAGTAAAATTTGTTACATAATATTTTTTTTTCCGGATTCCAACCTCTATTTGTACATTTTTTCTTATTAAACGAAATAACTTATTATAATTATATTTTTCTATAAGTTTTTAACATCGAGTAAGACAGACGATGCTTCTTAGCATTCCATGAATTCAACGTGCGGGTGCCGGGCCCTTCACGTTGCAAGGAGAGGAGTGTAAATAATGCCTGGGACTTGCGACCCAGGGGTAGGTTTAAGGGGCCCCTTTATTATGCGCAAACACGCTTTCCTTCAATGTCTACACTTCTCCACCTTACCAAATTCGGAAATAACCTACTGATGCCGCCTTTGAAATACGTTCTACAAATGAACCGTCGCTTGTTCTACAAAGGTCAAGGTCTTTAAGTAGGTTATAGAGAGATTTTGTTGTTATACCTCTTGTTCTCACTGCTACCGCGTACAAGCTAACTATAAACTTATGCCTGGATAGTTCGTTTGTCAGTTCGTAATACTTATAAAGCTTAAATGTGTGATCCTCGTAATGTTTGTTTCCCAGGAAACAGTAAGCTGCACAAATATCAAGTGCCTCAGATGTTTAGAATACTGTTGAGGGTAATCTGAAAATAATATGAAATAAGCAGTTGTCAACTGCATACTGGTTTCAATACATAACATGGTGGCAGCGGTGGGATAATAATTAGAAAAAGTAGTTAGAACACAAGTGGAACACGCCCGACCACCGTCTGAATTATGTTTGGAAGGCAACTCCGTCAGCCGGGCTGACACGTGGAACCGTTGGAGAAAACAATTTAATTTATTTTTAAGCGGGAATGCAAGCTAGCTTGCTTCTTAATATAATCGGAACGGAAGGTTTTGACGTATACGAGACATTCAATTTTTAAACGACGCTGAGAGGGATGACGTAACGGTAATTTTGAAAAAATTTGACGAGTACTTTGGGGTCAAATCAAACGTTACCTTGGCGAGATATACATTCCACAAAAGAAACCAGGAGGACGGTGAGAATATAAATCAGTACGTCGCTGCATTAAAACTGCTGAGCAAAACTTGTCAATTCAAAACATAGAACGAAGAATTCATTCGAGACCGAATCGCCTGCGGCATAAAAAGTATGGTGTTACGTGATCGCTTGCTGTGAACGGAGGATCTCTCGCTGGAAAAAGCGATTAAAATATGTCAAGTCGATGAAATATCGGCGGACAGTAGTCGCGTCC
Source organism: Napeogenes sylphis (assembly GCA_959347405.1). Classification (NCBI taxonomy): domain Eukaryota; kingdom Metazoa; phylum Arthropoda; class Insecta; order Lepidoptera; family Nymphalidae; genus Napeogenes; species Napeogenes sylphis. Next base: position 24,534,467 of record OY365783.1, read on the forward strand.
TGGTGGAGATACTTCTGCCCTCTTGCCCTCCACCGCCTGTCCAAGGTGCGGTAGTCACAGTACTCACAGTGTCGACTGTCCCGCGATTTCGGTGCAGTGTTATGTGTGTCAAAATTATGGTCATTTTGCTAGACCCGTTATAGACCCGTTATTAAAAAGTTACATGATATATGTGTTTCTGAAGAAAACAATAAATACATTACGGACGAGGAGAATGACTGTGAGTCGTTTTATATATCTGTTTTATTTGATATTTCCGAAATTAATTCCGTATCTAAAGATTGGTTTGAGATTTTGACCGGAGAACGAGGTTCAGAAAATTTTAAGTTAGATTCGGGTGCAGATATTAATGTGTTGCCTCATATGCGATTTTTACAATTAGGCTATAACCCAACTAGTATTGTCAAGAATAATAAAATAAAGCTGCAATCGTACAGCGGTGATTTTATTCCCATTAAAAGGAATTTGTAATATGAAATGGTGGTATAAAAATGTTCCATATGATCTTAAATTTGCGATTGCAGATATCGATTGTCAATGTGTGCTGGGACTGCAGACGTGTTTATTATTAGGCTTAATTAAACGGGTACGTGCTTTAAACTTATCTGAAAATGCAGATTTATTTAATGTATTAGGTTGCTTGCGGGGGGAGTATCATATAACGGTAAACAAGGATGTGACGCCGGTGGTGTGCGCTTCGAACGAAACACCAAGATCCCCAGGGATTTTGTGTTCTTTTTCATACGTGTCTATTATGAGAGTCCAATCAGAAGCCGCATCTTAAATAGAATAACGCTTCGGTTTTTATTTTTTGGAGCAGCATTCTCTTACAAAATCCACAGATTGTTTAGTGGTTATTATACCCTTCCGCGTTTATGCCACTGAAAGATTAAGCGCTTCCCGTACGATTTATAAAACCTTATCGTAGCGATGTGAATATTGATCTCTATCAAGAAGTACCCTACACACTACTAATAAGTGGTTCGCGGTTTCTACTGCCTCCCCACTGATGTTGCAAGACTTTTCGGTGGCTTTTCCCCATCTTACTAAATTACTTTGATCTGGGAGATACATTTGGAATGTAATGCAGAGAGAATTTTAATAATTCTGGAGACCAATCATAAATTAAGGTGCGCCACTTCAAAGCTAGTGGAATACAAAAATCTCCTATGGTTACCCATTCGTTTTGAATTTCTAGGCACATCGCTTGCAGTCGGTAGTTATCGTTTTCGTCTTGTCGAATAAAGGATATTGGTTATGGTTATATCTCGATCTTTCCTACTTGATCCTAGCCCTACTTTATTCGCTTGAGCACCTATCTAATTCTTTTATGGGATTGAAATACTGACTCGAGCTCTGAGGCAACTTTGTCTTTTGGGAGATATGTTACAGTATTATCTTCAGAAATTCCGATGATATGTCCTTTGGTAACGCTTAGATGTTTATAGAGCTCCGATGGTTTCTTTAATTTTAACCCAAAATTGTTTCAGTCTCTAAATAAGGTTGAAGAGTCCGCTGACCGCGCTAACCCGAGCCATAACTTCAATGTCTTTATGATGTTTGCGTCTAATTTTGACGAAAGGGTCTTATTAATATCGTAAACGAGGCAAGCCCAATTTAGACGAGCTATTTTTTATATATCCACGCTTTTTTGAGGTTACTTTAGGGTTGACTGTCTGTCTGCCCTTTGTACTCTGGGGGGGCCAAGAACCACTCGAGTGCAGGAGTCCCTGCCCTGGTCGATACCATACCGACCAGGTTAAACAAAAATTGTGTGAGGCGTGTATGTGGTCCTGACAGACTCTGATGATCAGTCAGAACCACAACCGTCCACTGGGAGAAAGCGGAACTACGGGGTGTTCCGGTCTTCCCCCGAGGCGGCATCGGAGTCGGAGCCCGAGGTTAGCGCTGCACTGGCTAAGTGCAGCACCGCTCGGCGTGGACGAGGTGCGCCCATAAGACGCGGGAGTGGGCTCGCCCAGGCGAGAGCCGCTTTGAGGGCCATGGAGGAGGCCGAGTTCGAGCGCGCACTGAGCGCTCGGGCCCTCTGCGGTAGAAGAAGGCTCTGATGGTGAGTGCGCCGGTATTTCGAGGACGATCTGTCCTTGGAGGCGCTTCCTATCATTGAGCCGTCTTCTTCCTTGGATGCGCAACAGCTTTGCGCTGTGGCCATGAGGGGTACAGCCTCGATCCTTGAGGTCTGTAAAAAGAGCGGTAACCTGAAGGGCACGATGGTTAAGGCTCTAAAGGAGGCTTCGAGCAGTCTCCTTGAGGTTGTTGAAGTTCTGGCCTACAGGGGGAACCTGAGGAATCGCGGCGGATAACGCCCGTCTTTTTTGCGAGGTGTCCTTCCTCAGGGAGGAGATCGTCAAGGTTCGCAAGGACTTTGACGATCTTAAATCCTCTGTCGGTCAGCCTCCGATCTCGTTGGGGGGGTTACCGTCCGGGCCGTCGTCGGTGGGTCCAGACGCGGTTGAGGAGTTGAGACGCTCCATATTGTCCTTGGTGGGAGTTTTGATTAACTCCCGCTTCGAAAGACTCGAGGAGAGTGCCCGGAGTACCCTTATCGAGGGGAGGTTCCGCTGGGACACCACGGTGAGTGCGAAAACGATCCCGTGGCGTGCGGAAACGCATTTTTTCAAACGAAAGAAAAAAAAAGGGTTGACTGTCTACCGTTTTAAGATCATTTAAAACGCTATTGACTATGGCATCCAACGATGGAGTACGTCCTTTGTAAGCGATTTTTTTACCTACAAATTTAAACAGAGCTGCTTCTGTAACCGTACTAACGCTCGGACCGCCTATTATAAGACCGGGATCGTAAGAGGTATATTTGGTATTCCGTCTACCCAGACACAGACTAAAGTATTTACTTGGTTTTGTCCTCAATCCGCCCGTCCACGTACAGAAATCCTCAACTACATTTAAAAGTACCTGACATTTTTTTGGATACCGACAAGTATTGCGAGATCATTTGCAAAAGCTAGTATGGATTCTGTGTATTTATTGTTAAACTAAAACCGATAACCCATCTTTCTTTCGTTTCTAATTAATTTGTTTGTTAAAATATTAATGATAGGAGAAACACAACAACCCTGAAATAAACCTATATTATAATTTAATAGTTTTGAATGGTTTTCAATAAAAGTTAAGGAGAATTTTAATTTTGAATATTATGATTCAATAATGTCGCTAACTACTGTGGGAAAGCTTTATCATTTTAACACACGAACATCATCAGATCATGTCGTACCGACCCAAAGGCGTTCTCTTGGATAGATTCCAACAAACCATAATTTGTCTCTCACTAGTTCTAGCATCTTTAAGGCTTGCCGAAACTAACGTATTATGTTCCAGGCTTCCAGAAATTCCGGGAAAAAATTCTAGTGATTAGGCCTGAAATATCTATTATTAATCATGAATTACGTCATTTTGGTTTGTAAATATGAAAAAAAAATACTTTTGATTTAAATTGTCGTATTTCGCAATGAGGATAAAAAAGGCTTTTTCCGAATAATGCCGTTATTTGCTTTCTTGACCAGATTTTACCGAGAATATTTAAAAGGTGTATATGGACCGATATGGACACTTTTTATTAACTATATAAGGAATACCATCAGGACCTGGTGCTGACTTATATGGTTTTCTTTTAATTATTGTATTGATTTCCTCCAAAGTTAGTAGATTGACATGAAAATCTATGGTAGCAGTTTCAGGATTGTGTTCATTTGAATCCCCATATAGTTTTTGTATCGTTTTTTATATCACTTCGTATGTGATGTAGAGATATTGATTATATGTAAAGTACTTACTATATATCGGAATAAATATGAAATTTTATTATTATATATTTTTTTTGAAATACTAGGTTAATGCTTGACTATATTCAACCTGATGGAGAGTGGAGATGTAGCCATAGGAGGTAAGACGCAATAACCTAGTAACCTATTCACTCTTCTCTAGAAGACACCCACATTATATTTGGCCGGAAATATCGACGCAGGCAATCTGTTCCAGTCCTTTAAAAAACGAATCATAGCACTTCGTTCGGACAGGTGGAGTGTCCACAACGTAAGGATGGATAACTGCCGTGCGTCGGGTCGTCCGATAATGGAACGGGGAAGGGAGAATTAAATCGTGTAATTCCTGCGCACACTCACCAAAATGTATCCTATAGAATACTGAGAGGCTATTAATTCTACGCCTACGTTCAAGACTGTGGAGGTTGGCATTGACCAATTTAGGGTCGCCCATGAGCCTCTTTGCTCGCCTCTCAATTGAGTCCAGAACCGCAAGATGAGACTTTGCGGCTCCAGCAAATATGTGACCACAGTACTCCACACACGACCGGATCTGTACTTTGTATAATACAAGTAGCTGTCCCGGTGTAAAGTACTATCGGACCTTCGCAAGAACGGCAAGCTTTCCTGCAGTTGCTTTTGCTCTGGACTCAATGTACCGACCAAAGTCGAGATTTGAGGAAATTTCTAAGCCTGACAACTGAAGCCGGTCACTGGATATTACAAGGATATATTCTGGAAAGTAGGAACCAAGGTGAAAGGGCTCCTTTTGGCGGTGAATAAACACGTCTGCGTTTTGATGATATTGAATTTCACAAGATTGGCATTTCCCCATGTGGAGACTGCCTGAAGTTTGTCACTCAAACGTTGCGTTATGGCTTCTCTTTCAGACTGTACTTCATCTATACTAGCCCGAGTACTTGACAGATATCTTTCTACAACTGAGCTGTCGTCTGCATACCCATAGACACCGGACTTCAGCAGATCGTTAATGTAGATTGTTTCATTTGACAATTCGATTTAATCTTGTATGATGAGCTACTGATGAAATATATAATAGTTTTATAAAGCATATTGAAATTTTAAAAATTCAAAGTAATTTCACATAATTTAATACCACGAAATTTAATTCTTAGTTTACAATGTAAAAACTAATTTTGTATCAAAACTAAGATACAAAACGATCAATCAAGCGCAGTAATAAAAGGCTAGACCAGGTACTCCAAGTAGGTTTTCAAAGATCAAATCGACAATCACTATTCACACTTACAGAGCTTCCGCTCTCAAATAAGTATGACACAATAAGTCCTAAACTTAACACTTGTTTACAAATTTATGTTAATAGACCACTACCAATCACTTAGAAATACTTTGGACATTTAACTATAGATTGTCCAGTAAATATACTAAGCATTAGAAATTAAGGAAACAAAAAAGAAACAGAAAACAAATAAGCGTACTGAATTGTTATTACTTCGAGTGACTTGTAATTTTTCGGCAGTCAGAACTAGTTTTTTGAAAGATGTTCTGTTCGTTTTATCTTATTGCATACATTTTTATTTAACATTTTCTTTTGATGTGTGAACAATTCCACTCCTATTTTCATTTTATTTCTGCTAATTTAGTATATATTTGTAAATCGACACAAACCTGTTTTATAATTATTGATTTTCATTAGGAGCTTAGAAGGTTGACGTGTTTTAATTTTCTGCTTAAAATGAGGGAGTGCTTTGAATTTTGTTGCTTCTAGCGGGGCAATATTCCAGAGTTAAAACAGAAAATTATACTAAAAACAGGATATTTCTGGCTCTTAATATGTAAAATATTTAATAAACTTTTGACATTTTTAGACATATTATATGGTTTTAGCAAAATTAATCTCAAAGCTTAGACTGACGCTGTAGCTGAAGCCTCAATAAATGAACGTCTAATGAAGTTTCTTTTGTAAGATATTTATATAACACATATTCAATTTCCATCTTTTGATTTTTTTTAAGCAGTTGTTTGAGGAGTACGAAGTGAAATATTCCTATTTCCTAAATGACCCAGCTCCTTAAAAGGAAAAAAATTAAAATTAAAATATTAACTACCACTCTTGAACCAATAGTTATAAAAGTAATGTTAAGAACACTTTATTAAAGTTATTATAGACAACACAAAACATGATCTCTCAACAAAATCTTAAAATACGTTCTATAGTGATTTTGTCACAAGTTGATAATCATTACATAATATAAAGCAAAGTTATATGTATAATAATATATTAAATATTAGAGAACCAATGATAATTTCAAGATTTCTAATGCGAAGTCGTAACCAAAAACATTGTTTTGCGATTGCATTGCAAACGCTGGCTGCACTCTACGAGATAGATCAAAATAATTTACTAAGTATTGTATACCTTAAAAAGTTCTACAAGAAAGTCCGTGATGGTATATATTTATCTTTTAGGGATAACCCACAATAGCCAATTTTAATCCTTTACATTTTTCGAGAAATAATGGCTTATTTACGAAGCGATTTTAAGCAATACAGCATTAATTCTTATCTACTTAGGCACTTAAACCTTAAATACCGTCTCAAAAATGGATTTTGTGAATGTGCAGTGTTGAAAATTTTGTTAATGCATGTAGGTAACTATACGTCTAATACATATTATTTAGCATTCAAAGTTGTTTTTTTTTATTAATCCAGACCTGCAAGTTGATGGTCAAAATAACATCGATTGTGTGGCTCACAATTCCTTATGTTTACATGGTCATACTTTGATTATAGTCAATGAAAACCTATAAGTGTGATTTATGGTTAGAATGGTATACTTTTTAAACAGAGTATCTGCTTAAAAACAAATAAAAAAAATACAATATCTAATATTGTATCCTTATTAAAAACTTTAAATAGATTTTTGACAGTGAGCGATAACTGCCGATGTCGTAATTTTAATTATGTCACTTAAAACAAGTCATATAGAAGCCAATAGAAACAAAAGAAAAAGGGGAATTATTTTACTGCGAATTTAAGGCGTGCGTAGCCTCGGGCAAAAGCTAGTGGTATAATTAAAGAAAGAATCCGTTGCCTTTCTTTGTTTATTGTTCATATATCAAATACAATTAGTTTTAAATTAAAGAAACAATTAAAAAAATAATTGCATATTTAAAAAAGTTTATATTTTTTTAAAGGACGTTTAGGGTTTATCCAAACAGCCCCATACAAAGAATTTATACATTTTAACACACATTTCTATGTAAAATATAATTATTAAACAATTTGAACCCTCGTAATGGCAGCAGTAAAATATGAACGAGATTTTCTGCTCGTGAATTTCATATGAGATGTAAGCATCCCCGGCTGCGATTTAGAAGTATAGAATCTCACATAACCTAACGTAGTAAATTATTCCCTGATTCGTAAACCTTATTTAACCTTATTTTCGTAAAAAGAGAATTTTAAATTAGATTCATATTGAATATTACGTATTTCTAATTTTCCAATATTTAAACATTGAATAAATTACAATAGTATATAATTAAGAATGTCATAAAGATATAAATTGTGTATATTATATAATCTTAAATAAAATATACATATTAATTCATATTGAAAAAAAAAATGTGTGGCACTCGGGGACTGCCGCGGTAAAACTATTGCATCGCATTTTTTATCAACTTATGCAATTATAATTTTCTATGCAGTATATTTTTTTATTGATGTTAATTCAAGTTTTTTCTTTTATATTAAAGGAAGTTGAGCGTAGTGACCGATAAGAAAATATTTTTTTTTATTTTATTGAACAAAAGACTATGAAAAGTCAACAATTCTGTCAGTAATTCTTTTTTCATTTGATAGAAGGGCTGGTTGATGCTCAACCGTGCGTGGCTCTATATGGTTTTTGCGACGCTGGTGAGGGACGGACAGGTGGTTGTTGAACAATGCATGATTGACACGCTGTAGTTCGCCCTATAGGTGTTCAGCGTTACAGATATGTTGTGCTCTCTGAAACAAAGAATTGCCGACGGAAGCTAACTGGCTAGGGTGGTGGTGTGATTTACCATTGCGGTGCCTATCTGTATGTATGGGATTCCTATAAACAGTGTGTTCTAATGTGTTGTCAGGATTCTTGTTGATAAGAATATTACGGATAGCTAAAGTATTATTTGACATCAATTCCATTGTAAATTGTATTTTATTGTTAATAAAGGTAGTATTGTGAAGGTGTTATCTACGTACCGTATAAAGATCTTTGGCATAGCCGCTACGGAGGACAGGGCCCTCGCCTCGAAATGCTCCATGTAGATATCGGCAACAAAGGGGGAGACCGGGGAACCCATTGCCACTCCAGCCACTTGTACATAGAATTAGTCCTTCCACATTAAGTAGCCAGATGTTAAGCAATGCTTGAATAATTCTGCATATTTTACAGGCATGTTGTTATCCTCCAGCTTTCTCGTTACAATTTCAATGCAGTCAGTCACTGGAAGGCTGGTAAATAGTGACTGTACATCGAAACTGACCTTAATGTCGTTGTTATTTAATTTTACTTATAGAATATCATTAAAAAACTGGTAAGAATTCTTGACATAAGCTTGAGTATGTCTTCGGAGAGGTGTCAGTATCCTAGCAATGTATTTAGCTAGTTTATATGTTGGTGTATCAATCTGGTTGACAATGGGGAGTAGTGGGATATTCTGTTTATGTATTTTGGGTAACCCATAAAATTTTGGTGGTTTTGCACATAATGGTACGAGTGATTTTTTGTCTAGGTTTAATTTAAGACTGTATTTACGTATTAGACCGGCGGTTTATTTTAAGATTTTTATTTGACGTTTTTTTTAAGACTTTTTGTATGTTTTATTGTCCGCGAGTATTTCTGATATTTTACTATTATAATCACTCGTATCCATTATCACAGTTCCCTTTATCTGCACGGAGGATGGTAAGGTCTTTATTGTTGCTAAGGTATTTTAAAGCAAGAGATTCGGCACATTTTTAAATTAAATATGCCTTTTGCTGATTAGCAACATTTTAGCACATTACTTTTTAGCTTTTAGAGTATTTTATCACTTTTAAGGTTTACGGAATGTTCCCAGCCAGTTAAAGTTGCCAAAGTATGAAAACGAAACTGACACAAACTTCAAACCATTCAAATTCGCTATAATTAAATAATAATGTCTTTTGATAAAACAATAAATTATAAAGTCATTCAACGAGTTCAATCAATGAGTCCATGTCATAAAGAGAAGATTAGCTTAGACTGAAATAGATCATTAGTATTTTTTTATTCTCTTACTAAAAAAAATAATGTTGGCAAGATTTAGACAATTCAATTCATTTTTATATCTCTCCAAATAAATTGTGAATCTGGGATTAAAAAATATGAATAAAGCATACTGTGATACATGATGTCATGCATACATTTTATAGAACAAACATTTTAAAATGATTAAAGGTAGAATGAATACATGTAGCTTCGCTTGAAAACTAGGTAAAAAGATTAAGCACAAAATTAAAAAACTTATTTCATACTTGGTAGTACAGATCTGAACGAAATTATTAAAGCAGTAAGTTCAATTATTAAAGAAGTAAGTATCATATTTTCAAAACTGTTGTATTTGTTAAATTGTTTTGCTTCGTTACAAGGTAGATTTTAAGTTAGAACGCTTAACAAAATAAAAAGAAATGCAACAATTTTGATAAAATCGTATATTCTATTTTTTTAAATAGATGAAGAATATTTGTTCAATTCCAAAAATCTTTATTTAAGTATCTATTTAAACTTTTTTACAATATTTACTACTATTTCTAAAATAATACATTTAGTATCTTAAGACGCGTACAACTGCATTGATATTCCATATTTTATCAGACCAACATTCTTTTGTACAGAATTATAATAAATATCTGCTACAAAATCTTCTAAAGTTATAACAATTCCAATTCTCTCTCGGCAGTTTTTAAGAACAAGTATTTAAAGAATTTGAATTTACAAGTAGTTATGTTCTGTCAAAATTTGATTCTGATAATTTTTTGTGCCTTACCATTATTTAATCCCTAAAAAGTTATAATCTCGTTATACCACGTACCGTTTCTTCCAAAATTATTGCAAGTTAAAAATTACAAAAAAAAGATCTTTTGAATAAGCCCATACCTTACTCAATTTGAGAAAACTAGTCAATATTTTTTTATCTCGTAATATTAGCATAAGATTTAATAAACACTAGCACATATTTTGTTAGTGTTTTACATCAAATATATATATTTGCAGGAATACAAAACGTATCCTGCATAGTGACCGGAACAACAATTTATAACCTTACCAATCTAACATTCATATGAGATGCAAAAAAGTAATCATACGAGTACATATAAATAAACAGATAAACAAAAAAATAAAAGCTATGATTTTAAGTTTATTTAGTTTAGTGGCATGCAATGAATACATAGCAGTTAGTTATAAAAAATATGTATTAAATGCAAGCTTTGATTTGTTACAATTTTATTTAAAATAATAAAACATTTCAGCATCTACTAGACGAGGGTTCTAATAATACATTATGCCAAAAGTACATTTTAAGCTGTTTATGACAAGGTCTATTACTATAAAATAAAAAACCGTCATAACGAAAAAAACGGTAAAAACAGAACCTAATTCTTCAGGCTATATCTTTTGAATATATCTATTGAATTTTATGATAGCTAGATATCTGAAATTTTCACATATGATGTATTTCTGCTACCGCTATAATTAAAAATAAATGAAAATAAATTTTTACGGGGCTCTCATAAAACAAACAACATTTTTTTGCTTGATTTTAACAACAGCAACAGCTAGATGATTGAAATATTCACAGAATATTTAGTTATATATTCAGTTAAAAAATGTGGAATGGAATGCTTTACCAGTAGCTATCAGACAAGTAAAATCCTTGACTACTTTCAAGAAGTTATCAAAGACCTCGAAGCTTATCCTTCTCTACACTAATTTTATTATCAATATTTGTAACATGTTCTCTTGTCCTTACTATAACATGATATTTATAGTATATTTATTTATAAGTATCATTACATATAAATATGTGTATAATATAATTATATTTGTATTAGTATAATAAATTTTATATTTTTCTTCTTTATCACTCCGTTCTCTCTTTCTACATTTCCACCTGTAAAAGGTTGTCTGAAAGACATCGCTATGTAGCGATAAGATTGCCTTGTTGTATTACCAATACCTCTTATTAAGACTTTATATGTAACGTTTCTGTATGCGGTGTGCAATAAAGAGTATTATTATTATTATTAAACCAACATTAAATAATTTATAAACGCATTTACGCACAAACCTAATAGTATACTAGTATTTATGCTTTTATTGACAAGAATTTCCCATGTATTTCATCGTCCTTTTACTTGCCTAGGATTATCGGAATTTAAAAAATAATCCCAACCATATATTGCTGCTCTTTGTCCCAGAACTCCTTTAATCTTGTGAGTCTCCTTAAACTCATCTAAGCATATCGTTGATAACAATCTTGTACATACCTAAACGGGGAATGTATATCCTCAACCAATCCAAATTTTCAGTTTGAATTTGAAAAGCTTCAAGGTGTATTATTTGAAGTCCAAGAAATGGATGAACAACTAAACACAATTCCTCATCTATACAAGAAAATCTCGTATTCGGTTAAAAAATCTTTACGCAGAATCTATACTGTGTAAAGGTTTTTAAATTATTATGTATTTTTCCTCGATTCTTTTGAAATTCTTAAAATTCTTAAAATGTCTTCTTGTTTTACAAGTGAATTCAAACGGCCTGAAATGTGTAACATTCTTCAAGTTACTGTGTGTCTGTATATTGTATCTACTTTTGCTCAGAACTGATTCAACGACTAGTAAAAATAAAAAAAAAGTGTTTGTTTTAGTGTACACACGTAAGAAGTGAAAATTCCTTATGACAAAAGTTTTCGAAAAATGATCCACTTTTTACAACTTAGCAGAAATTAGTTAAATAAGGCTAAATAAGATAAAGTTTAAGCAAACACAAAGTCATTTGGTATTAAATTAACGCTGTTTTTAGCCCCTCACTATAAAGAGGGGTGTTAAAAGTTTGACCTGTCGATCTGTGTATCTGTGTGTCTGTTTATGGCAATGTAGCGGCCAAATGTGTGAACGGATTTGAATGCGGCAATTTTTAATCGAAAGCTATGTTTGTCCAGATTGTTTTTAGCTACAATTGGTCGTTTTAGCTACAATTGGTCGAAATAGAAACAGTTGTCTCCAAGATATAGATGTTTTATTGGTGAAAGGTTCTTATGCAATAATTAGCTGTTCCCAGCGGTTTCGCCCGCGCTATATAAAAAAAAGCCTTGTTATGTAGACCAAAAGGTTTTTACACTTATTTACTCAGGTAAAGTACTTTATTAAGGATAGGTGTTTCCCGTTACTGCGTTCACGTAAACTATAAAAAATATAGTATAGTATGGCTTATGATCGTAGTCATAAAGAGTCACGGGCAACAACTAGTGACAATATAAATCCCTTCATCATATTGTTATTAGTGATTGTAAATAATTTTAACTCTAAATGTTAATATTTATTAATATTTGTATATACCCATATGAAAAAGGCTTGAATCATGTTACTTATACTTAATACATTTATAATTTATTACATTGAATTTTCAATCCGTCCAGTAGTTTTGGAGCCTATTCAATTCAAACAAACTAACAATCAAATCTTTCCTCTTTATATAATTAGTGATGATGATGATGATAAGGATGATTGTAAAATATAGCCTATGCTCATCGGGGATAATGTAGGATTCTAATGCAAAAAGATTTTTTTAAATCGGTCCAGAAGTTTCAAAGCTTATTCAATTCAAGCAAACAAACAAATCTTTTCTCCTTATAATATTAGGTTAGATTAATAGAAATACTTGTAATTAAAACTTAGAATATAATTGATTAATAGATATACTTGTGAAACCCCCGATACAAACAGACCTCTAAAAAGAATAAAAATAATATTATTGTGTACTTATTGAAGTCGTTGCAATGGGAGACCGCTTAGTAAAGGACGAAATTAAAACGCAAGTTAGTTACCAAGGCAAATAAAGAAATCACGATATCGAATCGTATAGTCTAAGTCCTTAGTCCTCAATGACTAACTTCGCACTATTAGGTGTTAGAAATAAACAAAGCACGTAATAGAAAAACGTGATCCGCTAAGCGCTCAAAACACTCACGCTACGTGTATTTAGATAGAATTTTGATCATTGAAAGCGTACCCTTTAGGAATAAATAAGGCGCGTAACGGAAAAATGTGACTTTGATAAAAAATGGCGCGTAACAGAAAAAAAAAACAGTAGGCCGCATAATGTTTTGTTCGAAATCAAAAAAATGGGAGTTTATATTCATGTTTGTTCATAAATATATTTATTATAGTTATCTAATTATTAATCAAGCTTATATATTATTATATATGTTAAATATTAAATGTATAAAATTAAAAAATCAATAACTGTATAGATGGTGCAGTTGTTGATTTGGTACAATTGTGCTGTACCCACTAACATAAGTATGAAAAAAAATCTACTAACATACTCCTTCTTTTTAAGCATGGTAGAAATGTAAAATTGGACGGTTAAGAACGTAACAAAAATATATCAAAAATTACGTCAAAAAGTTCACGGGCAACGCGTCCGCAGGTAAAAATTAAAACATTTAAAAAAATAATAATAAAATATTTCATATAATGTACAAGAAAGTGTTCATAAGGTCTTGCCCATGTTCATTTTAAGACCCAACTGTAGGAATAAAATATAAACGTCTCTGGACCTTTTGTAAGGGTCCTTTAACAATTCAATTAGTTTCAACTAGTGATGACGTTCTAATCAGCATTGATGTTTGTGTCATGTTATTTCCAATCAGACATTTAAATCAAATTCTAATCCATCTTATCTAATTGACATCCTTGAAGTGATTCTAGCACTGATTAGATTTATTTTGAATCAAAATTTGTGGGGTAGTCCGCAAACGCTAAATACAGTCGCCCATTATATTTTTCGTTACTTTGTGCTATTTGTGGAGCGTATGAATGTAGTCTAAGGCACTAAAGCCTTTGTGGTAGCCATCTACTTCTGGAGGCTGAAAGTCGTCGAATCTTTGAGCAAGGCGCTTAGTAATGAGTCTTGATAAAAACTTATAGAAGTGGGACGTCGAATAGGAAGGTAAGGACTTTTTTAGGTTTATATTAAAGAGTAATCAATTTTATAGAAAATATAGAACAATATAGAATTCAAATATCCATATGGACAATAATATAACAAGCGGCCCCTGAAAAACCATTGCGTTCCTCTGTTTGTTACTCTATAAGTTACTTTACCGTTAACCGCTTCAATGAAGTTAGCAATGTAGCAACAAAGCAGGTAGTTTATATTTAAATATAAAGAGTATCATTATACATACATATAGTATTTACTAACGTATATACTCATATACGCGTATTTAGTAACATATATACGCATAGACAATTTATCATTTAATAATAAAATTATGAATTTTATGAGTCATTTAACTTTTGTTCTTACAATATTTTAAGTTTATTACGTATTTATACATAGTAACCTTAATAATATTCAACCTTGGCATCATTCTCGATTATAACCTTTCTTGGTCAGCACATGTCGATGGTATTAGCCGAAAGCTGCAGTGCTTCCTTCATTCGCTTCACTCCGACAAGCACAAAAACTATGTTCTTATTCTTGACTAGCTTTTGCCCACGGCTTCGCACGCCTTAAATTCGTAGTGAATCAATTCCCCTTTCCCTTTTTTTGTATTGGCTTCTATATGACTTGTTTTAAGCTTATCGGCATACATCGCTCACTGTCAAAAGTATATTTAAAGTTTTTAATATGGATACAATATTAGGTACTGTATTTTTTTATACCTCTCTTGTGTTTACTTAAACGTCCATTAAAAAACTATATTATAAAATATAAAATAAAATAAAATTATAATATAAAATAAGATAAAATTGGCTATTGTGGGTTATCCCTAGGAGATAAACATTCTTTCTTGTAGAACTTTTTAAGGTATACAATACTTAGTATATTCTTTTGATCTATCTCGTAGAGTTCACTCAGCGTTTGCAATGTAAACTCAAAACAGTGTGTTTGTGTACGACGTCGCATTAGAAATCTTGAAATTATCAGTGGTTCTCTAATATATGAAGCATATTACTATACATATAAACTTTCCTCTTGAATCCGTTAAGTAGTTTTATAGATCTACAGACCTAGGGACGGATACGGGAAGCGACTTTGCTATATGCTATATAATGACTAAGCTAACGTTTGTTAATTAGATGTGTCTAAAGAGCTACTACATAAGTTTGATCGAGTTATAACTAGTGCTTTCGTTTTTTTTTATCTGCAGATTACGCAAATACGACCAAGTGTTCGAATATCGAAATAACTTAAAGAGGCTCCCTATCCGTCTTCGCCAAAATGTTCATTAATTCTTTGATTTTTTAAATTCTTATAAGTTCTTCTCCTACCTCCTACTTACTTGAATGTTAAATATTCTAAAAATCTCTTCATAAATTTAGTTATGTATGCAAGGACCATATAACATTAGAAAAAGTCTTCTTTAAAGTCACTTTTAAATCACATAATTTATCAATGATCGGAGAACAAACAGTGCGGGAATTCCGTGAGATGTAATAACTTATAAATTATTAAGCATTGACGACATACGTTTTAAAAATGTTTCCATATTGCTTCTAAAGGATTTTTGTGCAACATTTATTTCTATAAGGATAAGTCTTTATTCTAATTATACAGGTTACATTTCAGAGATTTATTAAAAAAAGAAAAACATTCATTTCAATAAATATCATATTAATTAAATACATATTAATAAAATATTTATTTTCAAAATCCAGTTTTTATCATATTTAAATCATTTCATACAGTTATACAAAATGCAAAATAAACGAAAAAAAAAAGATTACAATATACAAAACTGTGAACTACTTACAAAAAGTAACTGGAAAAAAGTGAACTGTGATAATGTGAAAATAAATACTCTTAAATAATGATCACAAGGAGTAGAAACATAAACGCACGCCCACCACCGCAGCCCGTCGCACCGAACAGCTACACGTCATCAGAGGAGGAGTACGCAACTTCTCCTGAGGAAATCGTGTCTTGGGGCCTACTGGGGCATCCGCCCCGCGTTCGGCCCCCGCCGTCGGTGGTGCAGTGCGCCGCATGAAATGGACGCAAAATATGAACGAAAATGTCATGCGAGCGTACTATAGGGCGACAGAGGGTGGAACTAACCTCACTGCGTGGCGAACCCGTTTGCTGTCTTTGTTTCAGGTCCTTGAACCAGAGTTGACCGTTTCGGCCCAACGACTATCGGATCAGGTGCGGTTTATTCAACGTAATCGTGCGTTGGATGACTCCGCACTTGACCGGCTTCGCTCCGAGGTGACAGTCTCTGCATCCACCACCGAAAGCATACATTCGCGAGCCCAGTTATCGTCCGCTCCTTCGGTGGCAGGGTTAGTGGTTGGAGATGTGATGTGGGGGGCGTTGAGATTACAACCGTAAGTATCCAAGATAATGAGCAATTAAGGAGGACTTTGGGGGATGCGATTTTGGAATTTAAAGACATACCAGCCCGCGACAGGCCACGGTTACCCCGTTTTCCCACGCATAGACGTAATATGTCGCTAGTAATGCATTGCATGCAATAGCATTCAATTCTTTATTGTGCAGCTGTTGCAGCGTGCCGCTCCGCCCTTGTCAGATTTCCTGAGCCTGTTAGGGTGGTGCGGTCCACTGAGGATACACCCGCATGGCAGATGAGGATTGAACGGCGTATCAGCGCAGCTAGGGTCATTATTGGCAAGTTAATCTGCTTCAGATCGGGAAACATCCGGCCGAGAGTCATGCGTTATGTTACACAGGCCTTTGCCGGTACTGGCATTAGACCTCAGGATTACATAGTCTATACGTTCTGTTACATATAACAGAACGTATAGACTACCTGAAGCAGAAAGTTTGGGCGTGGGCAAATCGTATCCGTCGTTATAAACAACGTGTAAATAGGTATAAGCAGAATCGCATATTCCAAAGTGACCAAAGCTGGGAGGAATCTGCTACGAGTGTGATTGATGGGCAGTTACCAAATATGGAAGAAATGTTCACATTTTGGAAAAATATTTAGTCGGTGCCTATTAACCACAACGATGGTGGCTGGATGCGTGTTGTTGAGCGCGCGTGTGAACACCTGCAGCCAATGGAGGCTATATTTATAAGCCCAGACAATGTCAGGGATGCGATCCGTTCGACCCATAACTGGAAAAGTCCTGGGCCGGACGAATTACATAATTTTTGGCTCAAATGGCTGCGGTCTTCACACGAACGTTTAGCTGGGCAATTCCAGGAAGCCATCGTGTCCGGATCCCTACCATCTTTTATGACAACAGGAATCACCTTTCTGCTCCACAAGTCTGGTAGTATCACGGATCTAAAGAACTTTCGACCTATCACGTGCTTACCAACAATTTATAAGCTTCTTACATCCATTTTGACTTCAAAATTAAACACACATTTGTATGCAAATAGCATTTTATATCCCGCTCAAAATGTATGTAAGATTGGGTCTCGTGGTAATAAGGAGCTCCTCCTTATTGACATGGCCATTAATGAAAAGGTTCGCCGAGGTAAGAAGGGTCTCTCCGCCGCCTGGATTGATTATAAAAAGGCCTATGATTCGGTGCCTCATACATGGTTAAGACGAGTACTAGAAGTGTGTAAGATTGACACAGATTTATGCGCTTTTTTGATTCATGTATGAGGCAATGGACAACGGTCCTTTGTCTTCCAGGGGGCGGAGGAAGTCTTCTTACTTCCGAACCTGTAAGGATTAAGCGAGGTATTTTCCAGGGTGATAGCTTGAGTCCTTTGTGGTTTTGCCTGGCTTTGAACCCCTTAAGCACGTTGCTTAGGAATTCAAAACTGGGATTTCGCTTTCGCAGAGGGGGTGAGATCATTTCACATCTTTTGTACATGGACGATCTCAAATTATTTGCACCAAATAAAGCAGATCTGGTATCATTACTAAGCGTTACGCAAACGTTTAGTAATGACATTAGGATGGAGTTTGGTGTAGATAAATGCGCGGTTGCACATGTGCAGAATGGCCGAGTTGTAAATAGCGAATATTTACAACTCTCGGAGACAATGTCCCTCAGATCCCTCTCTGAAACCGAATCCTACAAATATCTTGGTATGTAGGAATGCTTAGGCATACTAAGTGGGGACATTAAACAGCTAGTAAAGGAACGCTTCTTTAACCGCTTGACAAAAGTCCTAAAAAGTCTTTTGTCAGGAGGTAACAAAGTGCGTGCATTCAACAGTTGGGTAATGCCCCTGCTGATGTATACTTTCGGCATATTAAGGTGGACTCAGACTGAATTAGATGCCCTGGACCGAAAGGCCCGAAAACTATTGACAATGTATCGCATGCATCATCCGCGCTCATCAGTGATGAGATTGTATATTCCACGGAAGTGTGGAGGTCGCGGCTTCCTTAATGCCAAAAACTTACACAACCGTGAGGTATGCAATCTTAGAGAATATTTCCTTCATACTGAGTGTGGAATGCATCGGGACATTGTTGCAGTAGATAATGGCCTCACACCGCTCTCCTTAGCCAAAGATAACTGGCATAAACCGGTAGTACTTAGCACTGACGACCGTATAAATATATGGAAGAGTAAGGAGCTTCATGGACGGTTCCACCAGGCACTCTATGGGCCTGGTGTAGACCTTCTGGCGTCCGTGGCTTGGCTAGGATTTGGTGATCTCTTAGGAGAAACCGAAGGTTTTGCTTGTGCAATTGCTGACGAAGTTGTCAAGACGAACAACTATCGGAAATACATAATAAAGGATGGCACTGTTGATATATGTCGTGCGTGCCACCAACCTGGAGAATCCATCAGACATGTTATTTCCGGTTGTTGTCATCTTGCCAATGGAGAGTATTTGCACAGGCACAACCAAATAGCCAAGATTATCCATCAAGAACTTGCTCTTCGATACGGTTTTGTACCTTTTGAAGTGCCATATTATAAGTACTCACCGGAGCCAGTTTTGGAAAATGGTCATGCTAAGCTCTATTGGGACCGATCTATCATAACGGACAGGACTATTATAGCCAATAAGCCTGATATCGTACTGGTAGATTGGTTAGAGCGCCGGGCATTTCTTGTTGATATCTGTGTCCCGTGTGACGCTAATCTTGTCAAAGCTGAGAAGGACAAACTGTCAAAATACTTGGACTTAGCTCACGAGATTACCGACATTTGGGATGTTGACTCAACAATAATTGTCCCGATGGTAATTTCCGTAAATGGTCTTATAGCGAAGAGTCTCGACCATCATCTCAAGAGGCTCTCACTAAAAAACTGGATCAAGGGTCGGATGCAAAGAGCAGCAGTTTTGGGTACGGCACGCATTGTGAGGAAGTTTCTTTCGCTGTCGCCCTAACCACCGATGGACTGGTCGTAAGGCCCACGTCGGCGGGATACTATTTTTTATATTTATATTTAAATTGTTGTTTTTTTTTAATGTTATATGTATAAATATAAATAATAAGATTAAAATAAAATAAATTATAATAACAATCATAAATAAATAAAATAATCATAAGTAAGCAATCATTATTTATGATTTAATGATAAATATAAAAAGGCATTGTAAAGTTTTAAAATACGTTAAATTGTAATACACACTCTCTATTGTGGTGAAAAAAAAATTGGCTAAGTACTAGACGCAATCGAGTACGATGGCTTTCATACCATTATATATAAAAAATATGTAATAAAATCAAATTTAAAGTTTTCGGTATTTTACCTTTATATCTACTATAAAGTGGTTGCTTACGTATAGCGGGCGCAATGGGGCTCGGGTTCGATCCCCGACAGGGACAGGCATGTATGTGATGAGCATATATGTCTGTATTTCTGAGTTTGATCGTTTATTAAATATACTCTCAGTATTTATATGTGTATTACTATGTATTTGTATCGTTGTCTAACACCCTTAACACAAGCCAATAATTTGCTTACTTAGGGGTTAGATCAATGTGTGTAACTTTTCTTATGTTATTATTATTAAAATATAACTATAGAAAGTTCCTTTTAGGTTTTGATTTTATTGCGAGTAGTTGCGAGTTTTAAAATATACGACTTAAATTGCTTCTTCTGTTGATTGCGTTAAAATAGAAGTTTGATTTTGTAACAGCTTAAAGGAAGGAAAGGAATTTCAATTTAATACCTTTAAGCGTTCATGTGGGAAGGGGTAGTAAATTGAATTTAAAATTATTAAAAATGTTATCATATATAATGTAAATTGATGGTTTGCAATTTTTCCTTTATCTAACGTTCTATAAGATGTTGCTTCATACCAAATTTCGAAATTTTGAGTTCAAGGGAAGTACATTTTATTTCCCTTGTGAGTTTTGAAAAATTACTCTAGAGTAGACTAGAGTATTTGATATAAATTTAGCTTAATTCCTTTACAAATTCTCCGTTTTTTCCGTCTTCCGTTTTTTCCTTTCGAGGTATGGAACCCTAAATATAATGTATTTTTTTATGTAAGCTGTTGTTAATTTTTTGGTTTATTATAATTATATTACAGAAAACTTTGTAAAATAACTGTGAAGTAACTTAATATACTATTAAATTTAGTTTCAAAACGAATGAAACGTGACACATTAGAAAATACTTCATAGAAACAAAATATGTTAATTAAAACATAAATTTAGGATTTTAAGTACTGATTACCATTATATATAAAGAAATATAGTTTACAATGAGATTACATAAAACCCATTAATTACTGTGAAAATATTGAAAATATTTATTGTTTCTCAAATAAATATAACATAAAGTCCGTAAGAATCATGTTTAGAGTAGGCAATAAATGTCACAATCAGTGTTTAACTGAAATGTATTACGTGTAAATGTAAGTACATATAAGTAATGGAATAATCCCAACACAAATACTCCAGGGTACATTTTACAAATATTATTATTTATAGATGAGCTCTGATATATGTATCTTATTAGTTTTATAAATCAACCCTTGATTTATTTTGTATTAGACTTGTCAAGGTGCCTTTTTACTATTTAATGGAGATCAAATAGAACAGTGCTGACTTTTAGCAAACAGTGATGAATGTGATGGGAGGCAAATGAGCAAACGGGTCACGTTATGGTAAACGAATTCCGTCACCCATCAACATCTGAAACTCTGGAGTTACAAGCGCCAATTGCCAGCTTTTTAGAAAAGAATACGCTCTTCTCTTGAAGGTATGAATGTCATATCGGTCCGGAAATACCTTAGGTAATAATTTGTTCCACAGATTACCTGTGCGAGATAAGATGTTTCTAAAGAAGCTCACACTGGTGGAGCGTCAGCCATTCATGTGATGGGGATGGTGGTTCTGTCGCGATGGACGATAGTGAAAGTCTGTGGGTGTTATAAATCCTACTGAACAACTCTTCAGAGCACTCTTCATAGTATGCGGTTAAGAGGGAAGCTGGTATTGAGGTTCTCTCGCATAAAGATGAAAACAGTATTCCACCTGCGGCCAAACCTGCGCCTTATAAATCTGCAGGCCATGGGTTGGAGTGAAATACCGTCTCGATCTAATCAGTGCAGTGAGATTCTTTGAGGATTTGAATTTGTCCTTACCCTCAATATGACCGTAAAACTAGACCTCGATATATCGACGCCAAGGATTCCAATGCTGGCTGCAACAGTTACATGAGTGTTCTCAAACGATGGTGATACGACAAACGGCCTCTTATTATCAGTGAGTGCGCAAACTTGTGTGTTTGTGATGTTAAATTGGACTAGATTAAGTCGTTATTCATGAAGTCTTCTAGTATAGGATCGGAGACGTAGATCTCAGGCAATTAAATCACATAGCGACAATATGACAATTCTTGTATTACATATAGATAGTCAATTATCACAAATTACTTACTAGGTATACAATTATCAGAGTTGCGTGCACCACCGGTCCCGTTTGGGGGGTCCGGACTGTAAGGCTCTCACTAATCAAATTCCACCTCGACTCAATGCTCTGCAATATTTTAAATCTCAGATGCCCCTCCAAACGATTCCGATCACGTGACTCGTTACGTCACGGCGTTCACACTGTTGCCATAATATCAATCGAGTTACTAATTATCGTTGAACTATCGTGATCTGCGACAAATGTAGGTATTTCAATTATTATTTTAATTAAGAGTATGTTTTGTTTATTTGATTTTGGTCTCGTTTCTCATTTCTTTTTAAACATTTAAAGTCTTACTGTGTGTAAAATCTCTAAGAAACAAAACATATCGAAAAATACAACGTTTAGGTGAAAAAGATATTTATAATACAATTATATTACCATATCTCTCACGACAGACAGAGAAAAGAAAAACGTAATCAGAAACTACCAGAGTTTCTCTTTTACAAATACAATTTACAGTGTACAGATCTTATTGTTAAAAGATTTAAATAATGCAACAATATTTTATTTATCCGATTATTGCTATAATAAATGTTGAATTTCATAAAATTTCGTTACCAGTTATAATTTTGCACTAAAATAATTAATAATATAAATTAGTAGAAAACCATCTCAACTATGTCATTAAACAACACAATCATTTTCATTACTGTTATTGCCATTTAACGATGATGTATGGGTCTATAAATTGGGGAATACTGATGTTTTTGGTGACTTACTGCGCATTCGAGAGTTATCTACATGGATATTAACGTTAGCTTATAACACTTATAGAAGTGTAGTGTGTACTATACAATGTATATATATATTACATATATATATATGTTATGTAAGTAGGTATATAATAGAGAACCTCCTCCTTTTTGAAGTCGGTTAAAAATATGATTCGTTTCCGTGTAAAAATTAACCCTGGTAAGATAAGTGAAAAACCAGTAGTATAGTAGAATGTCGTTGATAGTTTATGTAGCAATCGAAGGTTCATTTGTCTAGAGTTTAAATTTATTTAAATAGGTATACTAAAATTATTGGTAATAATATTATTATAGTATCTTAATATTTTTTAAATAAAAACATTATTGTGTCTTGATCGAAACCAATACCATTGTATTGGGTTTGATCGGTTTGTATCCTAATATTGAATAATCAACGAAAAATTTAAATACTATAATATTAGAAGTAGCAGTAGCCACTTTTAAAGAAAATCTGTTTTATTAGTAAACAATTCAAAAAATTATTTATTTAATAATAACCGTCGTAGGTGGTCCAGAGGTTTAATTTATCGTAACATTGTCTTGAACATACTATAGTCTGATATCAAATAGTTCGACTAGAAGAAAGCTCTTAAGTGACGAAATACAATAAAATTCAAAAGATATATGCCATGATTACTGTCTTACTTTAGCATTCAAAGTTTTTACCATCTGTCAAAACTACCTGTAATTAATATATTCTGGCCTATGATGAATAATAAATTTCATTGATGGTATTTTCTTATTTTATTATTTTAGGATCATCTTTGTTTAATCAAAGTAATCATATTATACTGTATAAAATTAGTAGGTCACGTTAAATTGTGAGTGAAGTTAATTTATCAACTAACCTCAATCGTTGCTAAAAGGAAACTGTTTTCACTAATTAACTTAAATTACTTGGGCTAATAGATACTTCCGTTAATTAACAAACATTTACTTCATATATATATTTCTTTTCCTCATTAACTTTAAGTAAGTTATAAAACAATTACAGCAGAACTTGAATTAAACAAAGGGTTTTTCTTTTTACTATAAAATATTTTATAAATAAAAGTAAATGGAATAAACGCAGAAAGCTTAACAAAAGTTATAATATGTTTGTATGTATGTATTAGTTTGTATTTATACATTAGATAAATAAAAAAAATAAAAAAATTAAGAAACCACCGATAAAAAAATACCTCTAATAAGACTAAAAATAATATTGTTATATACCTACTTATTGAAGTCGTTGCGTCGGGGGACTGTTGTACATACATTGACCATAGTGTTTTGTTCACGAAGTTACGAGGGCTTAGAGGATACGGTTCGATATCGTTTTTTTTTATTTGCCTTGGTAACTTACTTGCATTTTAATTTATTCTTTTATTAAGCTGTCCCGACGCACGACTTCAATAAAAAATAATAACTTTAGGCTTCTTAACATGTTGGATCGTCACTATATCACAAATAAAATTATTCTTCATCATGGTTTCTGCTGTTTCGAGTTGTTGTTCATTCTAGGTATAGCAAAACAGACCTTGTAAAGATCAGGACCCCAATGCTCCATTTCTCACCCAAAACTCGTATTTCTTTTCATTCTTACTTCTTCTATTTCAGACAATCAATGTATTTTAAAAATATTATAAATTATATTTCATAATTTCTTCTTCATGTTATAATCTTGAATTTATTTATTAGTTTCAATAGCAAGTCCATAAAATCGTATTGTCCATTATGTAATTACAATTCATTATTTAATTATAAAACTCTAATCCGATAATTTTATTTTTGGTTAATGTAAATTGTGTTTTGTAATCCACATACTTGTCATTTTGATTATTTAGTATTTCCATAGCAACATGGTATAAAAGAGATGAAGCTATACGAAAAAAACTAGCGCGTAACGGAAAAATGTGACGCGTAACGAAAAAATGTTACACTAAATTTTTTTCCAACCCCGATAAAGAAGTTTCACTTCAATACATAATTCAGGCTCGTAACGCCTAAATTTCGACTTCAAAAAGTTGAAAAATCCTTCATGGGTTTAAGTATACGCATATATAATAAAATTCTACAAGATATCTTAGATCTTCCTTTTCTTGATTTTAAATCTAAAATTAAAGGTATATATTATTATTAAATAAATCTTACTATAACATTCAAGAGTTTTTGGTTGATCGAAATGTGTGGAACTTGGGTTATTGACTCATTTGCAGGGTTGATGTTATTATGTATAAGTCAAACATTGTTAAAATTCATTTAAAAAGAGCAACTGTTGAGTTTCTGGCCAGCTCTTCTCAGCATTCAACTTTAAATTCAACAGCATTCCGAGCTGGTGGTAGCTTACTCACAGACTGACTATACTGACCAATTTAATGTAATTGACGATTCAAAAGTGCGTGTAAATGACTACTTGAATAAAGATATTTTTAATTTTGCATTTTTTATTAATATTATTTTTATTCCTTTTAGAGGTGTTTTTGTATCGTGGGTTTTTAATTAATTTATTTTATTTTTTTCTGCTTTTTAAAGTTATATTACTGGTTTTATTATATACTAAATGAACCTACGGATACACAAACTTTCACTTGCTAAAATATTTCTATCAAAATTGCATAAGAACCTTTTACCCGCACCAATAAACCCTTAATATCTTGGAGACGGACTGTTTCTACTTCGACCAAACATAGCTAATAACCATCTCGACGAACAAGCATAGAATTAATATACATAGAATAGGTGAGCCATAGGTATTCTTATGAGCGTCATTGATAGACAGTTAAAAAAAGATGCGCAAATAAATATTCATGACGCGTTTTTAATTTAAATGCTTTGACATTTTTTCAGGAAATCCTCTAAATGTTTAAGTTTTTTACTATTTTATTTAGAATGAGTTAAAACCTGTGTAAAACATTTTTGACACTACATTTTGAAGATTATTTTGAGACAATACGAAAATTAAAATATTAGTTATTCTAGCTCAAAACGAAAGGTATTAATAAATAAATACAGTTTTTTTATAGCTATTTATTTTTTTCTTATCTATTGTTGATATTATTCATTCAGAAAAATATCTTTAATCATTTTCACGTAAAATCCTATTTAAAACTCTTAATGAGTCTCCCTACAGTAAGGTACACCCATTACTATTGCCCTTGAAATATGACTAGCGTATTGTAATACATTCTTATTCTATATTTGGTGTCATTTAATTCATCACTTTCGTGCTCCATATCGAGAGGTACAGAATTTTTTATAGTAATCTTTTTAAAGTTGTAAATCCGTCAGTATTATGATATAAGTTATGATCCAGTATCAAAGTGGTTACTACAAATCTTTGAAGTTTTTTTATGCATACATTTTCAATAGCATTCATTCATTTATCTTTAAATTATTATTCTTAGGAAATCTTAAGAGAAATAGGTACGATTTAAACATCCTCTTATGAAATTTATCTTTTTTTAACACATATTATACTTACTTACTTCTAATATATCTTTTAATATGTGTATGAAAAATATAAAAACTGTTAATTTCTTACTTGCGAAAACTGCGACTATAGTGAAAGGAATAGTTTCTTTTTTACACACAATGCATTTGTCGTTTTATAGTCTTAATAAAAAAACTATAAATTATAATAATAGTATATAATTTTGTGTAATTTTTACTCAAATTTGATCTCACAATTTGAAATATTATTTTAGCTTTGAGCATGTTAGTCAAAATGACAATTCGTCACTCAATGGTCATTTTACTCAATACGAATTACGCCCGAGACGACGACGACGAAGCACGAGATTTGATAAAAAATAGAGACAGATAGGTTTTTTCGATCTACCTATCTCTTTTAAGTTCGATGGTCAAATGTTAGGCTGGCTTCCCTACTCTATGTATAATGACTCTATGCGAACAAGTCGTCCACACGTTTGGCTGCTACATTGCTACAGACTGACACACAGATACATAGATACAAAGATTGACAGGTCAAATTTATAACACCCCTTTTTTAGGTAGTAATGTCGTAAACGTCAAACATTACATATGCTAATTCATTGCCTACGTTGACATTCAATGTGAATTCCACAATACTTAATCCTGGTATAATTACAAAAAAAATCTTATTAAGAGTATTCTAGTAAAAACTGATTTGTCTTTAAAATCTTTCAAATACTTTTATTATTATAGTTACATTAATAAACCGGGGAATACTATTCAAGCTGTCCTGTAGTTTGGCATGCTATACGGGTATACGACCTTGGCTCTCTGAGGTACTACAGAATCATATTTTTTCAATTTACTGGTAAATTATTGATCCGTATCTTATTCTAACTTATTGTTTCCCCAACCGTCTGCTAGTGATCTACGATGATACGATGAAATAGAAGTTTTGTGATAATTTTGCTTGTGCAGTATTGAATGGGCATCTGTGACATGATGGAAATCTGTAAACGATAGTTGTATTAATGTAGTGTAAGTGTATTAACGAATGTATTAGGCGAATCGAAAGAAAAGTTTATGATAGGCAAAAGGAATGAAAAGAGAAAAAAGTACAAAAGTGGAAAAAAAAAAAAAGTAGCTGCTTCCACTACTAGCAAAAATTTTAAGTTAAACTGCAATACACGTCGTATCGAATTCTTCAGTATCCTAAAAGTCAAAAGAAAAGTATAACAAAGCTGAGGAAGAATAAAGATAGAATTATTGCACATGTAAAATGCATAACATATGGAAGTTTGTTAGTGAGAGATGAGAATGTAAGATAGATATACACGGTTTATTTTTAAAGATTTCATTTCATTCATATGAAGAGAGTGATTTGAATTCAGTGTTGGAAAACCAGCCCATAAATAACGAATGAAGTCACCGATGATGAAGTGAAAGCGTCCGTGCAAGATATGAAGATTGGAAAAGTAGAGATGTGCACGAAGAAAGTTGCGCATGATGTTCGTCGTTTTCAGGTATATGACCATATGGCATATGGCCAGTTTCCTTGTGATGTGGTGCGGTGGGATATGAAAGGGAAATGAAGACCTGGGAAGTATGCAAAGTTATTTAGTGAAATGGACAGTCGATCTAGTGAACACATTCGATTGACCATTGGAAACACAGAAGAGTTTAGTACGCTTTGAGTCCCTATCTCTTCCTGTAAAATAATGGATTGCTCTGATATCGGAAATATTTTATATTTGATATCGGAAATATGTTATATTTCCGATACTGGTGCGTGCTGTTTGCTGACGACATTACTCTTGTCACTGAGGATGGATTTGAGGTATAAAGCACACTGGGAAAATGAAACTGGAGAGTAAAAACAGCTGACAACAAAATCTAGATTTTTTATTAAAAATAGTAGAAAGTGTTTTCTCTTTGGTTCCTATTTAGTTGAATAGAGTATATTTACCAGTTTCAGTCATTTCACGCGTACAAAGCAAAATATTGAGCGGAACGTAAAGTACATAATGAACATGGGGTGATGGTAAAAATAAAGATAGATAGATAACGAGAACAGCGATATTGAAGAGTGCAGAATGCAGAGATGAGGATTTAAATGGAAGGATGAAAGGAAAAAAACATACTGCGCTGACCTCAAAATTAGGATTAGGGCAAGGAGATAATGAGGACATAGAAAATAATTATGATTTTTATTATAAAGATCCATTTGTAAAAAAGAATTTACCTAATATTAAAATAGAATGTTTATTTATTCATGTTTTTTGTGGCATTTTATATTTCTCTCTTCATATGACATGGATCAATCTTTATTTTTTTAATGCTATTTATTGATTCGGGTTGAGGTGGAACGCATAATTCTAGTCTAAAACTTTTTAATTCTTCGTAAGACGGCATATCGTTCAAAGTTGGAATTATTTTAAAACTACTTGCAATAAGACGTCCAATCTTTAATATTGCCTAAAACATAGATGTCTTAATCTTAGTTTAAACTGATTAATATGTACAAAAATATTGTAGTATGAATGTATACTGTAGTGACATCCACAATATGTCAAAAAACTGTCAACTAGCATTAGTACTCACGGATCTCGCAGGCAATGGTAAAGTAGGTTTTACGTATGTATGTGGACATTTTAATAACAAATTTAATGGTGCAAACATCTTTAAAATAGTATATGGCGTAGCCGTGGATAACATTTCTGAAATTATAAAAGTTTTTTTTAATAAAGCACCTTTTTTGATACCATATATCCATATAATAAATAATGTCTGTTTTTCATAACATTAAAAAAAAATTACTGAAACTGAATTTCATTTCAACGTAAAGGCAATTTTTAACCTATTTGTTAATGAACGATATAGTTTATTTGGATTTATATAACCTAAATCACACATACCAAAATATATTCTACCAATATATTTATCTGCGCAAGAAAATACAGGCTTAAGATTTGGATAGAAAATTTCAGTAAATTCCCAAATTTTTAATATTGCACCGCCTCTAAACCCTTCCACATAAAAAATGACTGTACTGCCGACATCGATTACAAAACCCGTTAAGATATCATTCTTTTCTTCGGACGATAATGTAATTTCATTCGTTTTTATAATCTTTGATAATAAAGAGCCAATAGCTTCTCTGTCTTCAGCCAAACAATATAATCTTGAATAATGAATATCTAAATGTTTTGGCCTGCAACTCACTAAACCTATGGACACCTCTAAAGTCATTTGGGCTTGTAAAATAACATATGGCGGAATCAGCATTGGCGGTTTTACGGGCAACCTTACGGCATTTATATCGTTAGTGCAGATTTTATCACGTTCTAGCACTTCCATTGAAACATTGATTGGATAAAAGGGAAATTCTCCTTTTACAAGTCCGTTCATACCCTTTGATAGTAACTTGGCATCAATTTTTGTGACGGCGATGATTACATCATGCTCATCGATGGCAATGTTTAATGGTGCCATACAACCCAGTCTAGTATCACATTTTTCTTTGCCAAAAAAAGTTGGGAGACCAGAAGCTAACTTAGGATTTCGTACACCACGAAGCTAAAACATTTTTGCTATTTAATGATGTAGATGTTAAACATATTATTTATAAATATAGTATATACTTAATAGTCATAAACTGTAAAAAAATGTTTTACCTCAATTTCAAATGGATGATCTAAAAAAAACGGAATAAGTTGTGATGCCATTTCCAACTGTAGGGGCAAAGTGTAATGGTCGTTAAATTTTACTGGTTTTAATGACTTCAGATTTTCTTTACGAGAGTCATGTTCTTGTCCAAATAATTTCCATCGTGTATATATTTCAGTGAATCTAATAAACATTTATATATATAGTGGCGGGTCCTAGTTGTATACATATATATAAACACAACTAGGATCCACCATTTTGCGCTGCGGAAGTTGTGCGGAGCTCCCTACATTTTTTATGCTACAAAATTTAGCAAACTTTTGTATTTAACACTGATGTAGTAAGCCAGTGATGATTTATGTTGGGAGCTCCCATAGACAGATTAATTTTCGCTATAACTTCTTTAAATTCTAACTTTCTAAGAAAAGTTCTAACACTCTGGTGAAAATCATGAATATCTGTTCAGAGGTTTCGAAGGTAGCGCAGTCGTAAAACAGTGAAATGAACGGTTAAGACCATCTCTTACACTCAGCTCAATAGTATAAAATAATTACTTGTTAAATAATTTTACTATTTACTTTTTTTACCTCGCTGTCTTAAATTCTTGTAGTGGGGCATCATAAAGGTTTTCTATATTAACAAATAAAACTGGTAAATCATCTTGAGCTGGCACATTAGAGCTACTTATTAAGACGATAACTTCCGGTAAATCCGATGGGCGGTCACCTATTGTTTCAAATGGGATGATTCTTCCTATTCCTTAAAAAATGGTATGGTTTAACCAATGATAAGGTATTAATAATAATGTTATTGTCATGGAATCATAAGCTGCTTATAAAATAATACAACCTATCTATTTTGTTACATCTTTGTTAGTTTGCTTAAAAATATTTTTCAATTGACATCCTAGTCTCAACTGTTCACAATCATTTATAAATAAGAGATGATGTTAATTAAAAATAATGGTATATTTTTTTACAATAATTATAAATAAAATAAAGAACACATAGACATAGACCCATCTAATTTCCAAATTATCTATTTTTCTAAAAATACTTTGAATATTACTAATTAAGTTAATTCTATTTTAAGATCTCAAGACAGTATATTTACTTCGATATTATTACTGTATTTTATAATTACAATCAGATTCGTGTAATAAGTATCGACATACAGACTTTTCAACATGTTCGTCGATGTATTATTTTGTATATAATATATTTTTAATACAATACTAACCAGTTGATTACAAACTGCTATTCAAAAAATAGAAATAATAAAGATTAAGAAGATAGTGTTACGTTGTGTTATTTTAATGTTTACCGGATAAAATTGCACTGCCTGGCAAAACTATTTCAAATTTAACTTTTGGCATTTCAACTACTTTCTTTTTTTCTTTGGCTACCTTTGAATCTCTTTCTTCTTTTGATCTTACAAATTCTTCAGATTCAGTAAGCATTTCTGCTTTATCACTAGGATTTGTCCCAAGAATTATTTCTTGTACATAGTTTAGAACTGCATCTTGTTGCCTCCGATCTGGAATGTATTTCCTATTAATTAGTTAAAAATCTTAAATAATTTAATTTATTTTTTCATACTCTTTTTGTTTTTTTATGAACCTTATAAGTATTTAAATTATATATTAGTGTAATTATGATTTAGGAAAAACGATAAATTTGTTTATTAACTGATTTTAGTTCTTTTAAAAAGGAAACTTTACCGTACTAATATTAGTCATGTTGAACTTCTAGTGAAAGTAAAATAAAATGATTAATTTCACCTGTAACGTTATAAGGCTTATCAAAAAAACCATCAAAAAGAGAAGAAGGTATATGGTTTTTAACTAGATTCCATATGTAATCAAGAAAATAGTCTTCCGTCGTTTCCTCTCTGTTTAATACAATTCCAAAATAGCGTCGTTCATTAAATGTCAAAGATGGAAGATAAGCTTCAAAATTTTTGTCATTTCTTGCACTGCAACACATTATAAAAATCAAGGTAGATTTAAATAAGTAAGCGTTAATTTGAAACGCCTATATTTTAGAGTATTAAAAGGAACCGAATACTTGTTACTAAGAGCTCCTAGGCCCATACTAGGTGTAACTGTGGCTAAGTGTTTTGTGAACTCAAGTACTCGGACCGGGAAAGCGTGACGGATTGAAAATGCCATCCAACGTCTCTCTAAAAACTGCCAAGTTCGCACAAAACCATATTCATTTCCACACCAAATCTAGACACATTATAATTACGTTAGTATAATATGTAACGATGCAATAGGTGTTTCAAAAAATAAAGATGAATGTTTATATACTAATATTTTTATAGGACTACATAAAAAAATCTATTGAATAAAGCTTGAATATTTGTAATAAAACGTAACAAAGATAATTTTTCGATTATTCAAGATTACTAACTTTTATTAAAATGTTAACATCAGACGACGACAATTTAAAGCAAAAATTGCGGTAATTTCAAAATCTAAAACGAAGTTATTATAGACAAATAAGATGTGAAAAAAAATAAGAGCAATAAAAACTCAACCAAGTTTTACGTAAGTAATATATAATATATAATAATACAACCATATGAACTTCTGTTGTCATTCTCTGCCTGAGGCACTGAATTTTATAATTTAATGCATAATGAAAATCCCTTCGTAGGGTTGATTACACGTGAAATAACTAGGACTGCTACATCAGAAACAGATAACAAAGATTCGTAATCGGACCTTAGCGACATGAGGCCAAATAAGAATGTCCAGATCAAAAATTTGTCCTGGATATATTTGGTATTGTATCTTCATTTCTTGAATTGGCGATCCTAGATCAAGCCAACCTTCATTGCAGTCATGCCACACATCTATCCCCGTGATTTCAACAGCAAACGTAACAGTAAAGGTACTTTTACAAGACCTTGTTAGGTCTATGCCTGGAATTTTGTTTGTAGCAGCTTTTTTCATATTTTAATAATCTTTATACGTTTAAGGAATACAAATAATTATAATTATATCAATAAACTGGGTAAATGACAATTAAAGTCATGTCATATATTTTTAATTAATTTTATTTTTTATAGCAATAAATACCTTTTAGTTAAATTCCTTACTAATATTACATTAAAACTCTTTACCGTGTATTATTTACAAATGGGATTTTTACAAAGTTTTCATATTGAAATTTAGTCTGGTAACAAAATATTATATGTAAAAAGAAGGTAATTGTTTGTTATCGCGCCACAGATGATTTCGAGGCTGAATTTTTACACTCAATAAACTATACCTTTTTTTTTTTTTTTACGTCTGGAATCCTCATGGATACACACCTCCACCCAGGGGAAGATGGAAGCGGTTATGTGAGACTCTTACTCACTAAACCAGATGGTCATTCTCCGTCATAATGGCCTCCCCCTCAGCAAGGAAGAGACCGCCACGTACCCCCCACACAACCACGGGACCGCCCCACAGTCCACTCTGCGCACAGAGAAGTACCAGGGGCGACCCCGCTGCTGTCCCCGGTAGAGAGGGCCTGCGCCCTTCCACCCTCACTGCCCAGGCCAAAAGGCCCGAGCCCACCCCGCAGACAGACCACCCCGAAAGGCAGCCTGCGTGCCAGCCAGCCATGAACCGGGCACAAACCCCCATGGCCGACCCACCCCGCGCCGAGTATTAGCCAACGGCTAATGCAAACCCGAAGGACACATTAACCGTTGTTGCCCAGGGAGCACCGGCCCGTACCGCTTCCGATGCCACCGGACGAATGCGAGCAACAAGGGAAACAGACGGGCACACGAGGAGGTTCTCGGCGACGGCCCCCCCAATAAACTATACCTTGGATACTGCATGGCTAACCTAACTTAACTCAATTTCACAAGAGTGAAATTGAGTTAAGTTAGGTAAGATTAGTTAGTCAGTTCGGGCTCCCCTCCTTGGGCGTTAATCTCTGTCTAGGGTCCGCATCTGCGTACCACCACCTGGCGGTGAAGGATTTCATACTGGGTGGAAAGTGGAACTTCGGGGCTTGTTGCTATGCCGGGGAATGGGGTTTAGGGTACCCGAGGAGGTGGCCACCGGGGTTGTAGGACTTACACCTCTTTTTATCAAACATTGTACCTTTGATGATTGGTGGGAGATGGTCCGAGCCACAGACATATCCTGAAATGATCGTTGCGCTTAGCGGTTGGCTTGGCTTGCTGTCGAGCATGGCCGGCGGTAAAGGTTTTTGGGTTTATTATTGGGCCTCCTAACTTGAGCGGACTATCGTGCGGCTTCAGTGAGTGAATGCACTTCAGACAGTAGTGATTGACGGTCTCCTCTTTCTGGGGCCTGAATGCTGGCTTCTTCTTGGCGACACCACCGCTGAGGTAGCTGGACCTAGACCTAGGTTTCGTGGGCTGGAAAGGTGGCTGTCCTCTTCTGGGGTATCATGATCTATCAAGCCTATGACTAAGGAAGAGTGCTTCTCGTTGCGGGATGTCCTCTCCGTTGCGTGTCTAATTAAGTGGGTGAGAGTCCCACATGACCGTCTCCACCTTCCCCATAATAGAATCTAGAGGTTTAAAAAAAAATCTTAATTAGTTAGTTAGCTTAGAGTAAGGAAAAGGACCAACCGTCGCAAATGATCGTGATGACAATATTTTTTTAGCGTTAAAAAACTAACAAACCTAACCTAATTTCACAAGAGCAATGTGAGGTGAACAAAGGTTTGATATTTGTTTCCCAAAAAATGTCATGCGCCAACATGAAGTTACTGTTTCTAACCATAAAAAATTATAACTCATCTGTAAAAAAAATCTTCAACGAACAATTAAACAAAAAATTGTTAAAGTTTTGTGAACTTTGTAATAGTTTTAATAGCAAAAAAAAATATGTAGGCAATTTCAAGGTAGTTTCTAATTATGGCTTAATATATTACTTGTAATACTGGTTACACCTTTTTTTTTTAATAAGATATCAAAAAATTAAAAGCAATCTTGACTTAAATTTTATTTCAATCTTCACTCCAATTCCTTTAAACTATTAATAATATTTTGTAAACCATTTTAAACATTCAGACATGCACATTAATTCCTAAATATTTTTGATTAAATTTAAATTTTCAAATAACGTGACTAATTTACCATAATTTCAAAAAAATATGAGTATTTCATAGTATACATTTTTTATATAACAAGAAACTTAATTTTATTAGGATGCTTAAGAAGGTTTCGAAATAAAAAGTATAGTGCCCGGCAATAAATATTGCACATCGACCTTTGGAAAGAGACAATCGGCTAATTTCGGCTTCGTACAGCGTTATCTCTGTCGCACGAAATTGAAACAGTATTCTAACTACTAGGAGCTGTTAAAACAAGTATAATTTGCTTCTATTGATAATTGTTTTTATTCTTTGTAAAAATAAAAGATAATTTTTTTTCTATAAGTGGTGGCTTTAAGCTGGGGTAAAATAAAATAATAAAAAAAGACGTGTGGCACTCGGAGACTGCCGCGGTAAAGCTATTGCATAGCATTTTTTATCAACTTATGTAATTATAGTTATTTATTTATTTATTTATGTAGTTGTTTTTTTTTTCTCTGATAATAATCCAAGTTTTTTTCTTTGATGTTAATTCAAGTTGTGTAACTTGCGTGTGCGTGGTGATCTATAAAAAAACATTTTTTTTCTTTTAGTGAATAAATTTCTCATTTATAGGGTTTTCCTGTGCTATATAGGATAAAATTTTAAATAAGAATGCTATAATTTTTCAATTTAAATAGGACCATGTAGTCCTATTTTAATGAGAAATTATCAGTGCTATGTAATATCATAAAAAGGTTAATAATATTAACAGCCAAAATGTTTTCAGCCTTAAATCTCAGGAATAAATATCAATTACGATTGTTAAATTCTTGTACTCAGGGTCTTTTGTAACACCATAACAGAAAGTCATTGAAATGAAAATCCTTGTTGAAAAAAATACATTTCTACAAGTAAAACATTTATTTTAAACTAAACCTTAAGCTGTAGACAATAAAGTTCATAACACATATTATAAACTTGGCGCTTACGCTATTGTTAAATGATAGGTACATAATACTGGTGTGTTAGGTTATTTTCGTTACGAAATTTCTGGATTCGGTCTCCACGCTCAAGGCCCGCGATAGAAGCCATGCAATAGCTTAACATGCTTACATTATGTTCACGTAATTTATTATTTAGGAAAATTATAACTGTAAATAATAAAGACCATTATTGCTATTCTTGAAATGAGACATTGTAATAATAATAATTCTAATTCTCAGATACTTCCATTACATCATCTGTGCTCTCAAAGAGGTCAATACCACTGTCACTATCAGCAGTATTTATCACTAGTCCATCAGTGTAATTGTCTAAACTGTGTTGAATGCTTCTATATTCATTTTCACATTTGATTGCATGATCGCTAACCTTTTTCCACTCTTCAGCGCCGATGTTTGATGTCGGCTGTCAGTGGTTTATTCTTGTTTAGTTTCATTTACGAATTCATATAGTTATTTACATATTTTCTCCGTTTTGTTGAAAGAAAATATGATCTAATAACAAGAGCAGTGTCCTACATTATAAGGGGCTGGAAATTCCATTCTTCCCGGAAAGAAAATTAAGTTCAAAACGTAACCTTCCATCGGTAAGTGATCCAAAATGGTATTTTTTTTTCGTTGTTCTTCATTACAATAAACTATTTTTGTTTTTTAAATGGTTTACAAATTATAAAGAGAAAATCATCCTATGACCAAATTATAGGACTGCTATATATAGCAATATTTATTATGATATTTGAGTATTTTAAAATATTCTATAATTTATTGCTACAGTGTTGTAAAAAGCAGAGTTATCGATAATTTAATCCAGTGTTATTCTAATGAATTCTGCAACATCAATGTGCTATATCTAGGGATTATTATTCTAGATTTCCCGTGGACGTTAACTGACGACAGATATGGATCGACACGATTGCACAGAAAAATTGGGAATAGAACCATTTTAGTCCACAATATTTTAATAACTAATATTTAATAGCTTAGAAAAATATGGCTGTAGTTTTATTGTAATTTATTTGTCGTTTCTTTTATAAGACTTTCTCAAAGTGGAGAAGAAAAAATTGAAAATATGTGTTAACCTGACCATTTTTTTTTTTTATTTACTTTCAATAAATGTTTTTGATTTTGTGTTATTCTAGTTTATTTGTCGTATTGATTATTTTTAAACGCTACCTTAGTCATTTTCTAGAACGGAATGTAGCTGAATGTTATCTCACACGGCGAAATCCTCTAGGTGATAGTACTTTTTGATGTATCTCGTTCTAGCAAGTAATGGAAAGCACTTAAACAGCCTTTTAAAAACAGTAGGTACTACCATAGAGATAAGGATCACTATCGATATCGCGGATAAGTTCACACAATGTTACATCATTAGAAAAAAAAATGTTGTCTACGGCAGTGTATGCCTTAAACATATGAAGCTCCTTCTATGCTTTAATTATTAATTTGAGACATAGGTAGTGTGGTAGATAATGCTCTACGAAGTCGAAATCAGCCGATTATCTCTTTGCAAAGGACGATGTGTAATATTTATTGCCGGCTACTGTATTACAACGCCTCATTTTAAGAATGGGTATAATGGTTTTTATTATGTGCAGTTATAATTTTCATAAATAATAAAAAATTTAAATAATAAAAAGCATGTTTCTTAAATTATATTACTCCCCAATTAAAATAACCACTTATAGAAAAAAAATGTTTTTATACAAAAAATAAATATAATTAGAAAAGAAGAAAATTTTACTTGTTTTACAGCTCCTAATAGATACAGGAATGATTGTATTTCGTGCGACAGATAGTATCAGTTCTCGAATTTATATATCTGAATGCTTAACACCTACTTCGAAAAAAATATTAGCAGTCTGTCAAAAACTCGTTAAAAAGGGGACTTATAAGTAATGGACATCCCGAGGTAACGTTCTGTTACGTATACATGAAGGTCTTGTACTTTCAATATTACATATTTCATCATCTTTGATTTGTGAGCTTTTATTAGCGAGTATGTTTTCTTGGCTTTATAGAATGAAGCATGCAATTGTAATATGTTGTGTTTGTATTTTTATAACCTATATTATTTATTGTATTATATTTCATCTTCATTGTGCATACCAAATAATGTACTGCTATTATTATAAATATGTTTTATTTTATACTGACTCTATGCCTACTCTATACACAGAACGAATAATCTTTCAACTTCTTTAGTGACACCAGGTTCATTACGGTGTATAAGATTTCGAGATACATTACACAGAAAACTTAAGAAAGATCCTTACGACAAAAATCTAGAAAAAATATACACACGATAAAAAAATCATTGCAATAAAATTTTACATAATTCAAATAATGAACATAAAAAACTAAACTTACAAGCTAACAATAAGGATAAAACAGGTATCTAATCTAAATATATCAATTAAAACACAAGATTTATGTGAATTGCTAAAATGTCTGATCCTCAAAGTTCTTCCAATTTTATCAATTAAAATTATCAGTTAAATTCCCGTATATGCTAAAGGATTCCGTTGTAATTCCCATTTTTAAGTTAGAGGAAAAGAATAGCATTGCAAACTACCGCCCAATATTGCTTTTATTCAAAATTGCTATATATATTTTTTTAAAGTTATAAATAATCGATTAACAAAATATCTGGAAAAGTATAATATTATCTCGCATAAGCAGTAATTTTTTAGAAGGAACAAATCAACTATCGATGATGACTTCTAATGATCTCATTAATGATGGGTGGTTTGGACTCTAACAAAAAATGTATAGGAATCTTTTTGGATCTTGCTAAGGCATTTGACACTATTTCTGTTTCCTTGTTCATTCGAAAATTGGCATACGCGGCGTTTCTCTGGATCTTTTTAGAAACTACCTTAGTAGCAGATCCCAATCTTTTAAACTTGGAAATGTCTTTAGTACAAAACGAAAAGTAAATTTTGGAGTTCCACAGGGCTCTGCGCTTGGGCCTCCTTTTTTTATTTACACAAATACCTTATTATATTATATATTAGCATTAAACTCACAGATCCAAAAGAGGTAACGTTTGCAGATGAAACTGTTATCTTATTTCGGGGTGATATATGGACGAAGGTTAAATTAACAGCAGAAGAAGGAATAAAAACTGTTACCATATAGTTGGATTTCAATTTATTAGCTTTAAATCTAACTAAGACTAAATATATAACTTTTAGCATAAGAAATATTCTAAGTCTGATTATGTCCTGAAAGTACATATTGGTAACTGTTCTAATGTAGAAGAGTGTAATTGTTACATTTTATCATCACCTAGTAGTTTTAAATATCTAGGTGTTGATATAGAAAACACTCTTCCTTAACGCATTCATACATTAATACAAAGTTATAAGATGAAAAAAGTCTTGCATAAATGTAAAATTATTAGCAAAAAATGTGAAGTATGTGTGTTTATGTGTATGCGTATGTATGTTCGCGCATGTGTGAGTGAGTGAGTATAAGTATATAGATGCCCAAACCAAATCTAAAAAAGAAACTGGAATAAATATTGTTACTTCATAATTTTGATTTTTTAGATACAATGTTACTTTTGGTTTACATTCGCGCACAGTTAAAGGATATATTTGTAGGATATTATTACATGTATTATACATATTCGATTTAAGATATTGAAATTGTGCAAATTTTGTATGAGTCTGGATTATCTTCCATCTTAATCTTAATATTCTTTTTTACATACACTTATGAATTGTTACAACGTATGCTTTTATTTTAAATATAAAACAGTAATTGCAAAACAGGTGTTACTTAAAATTTTAATTTCCTTAAGAATATAAATTTTAGTTGCAGTACATTAATATGAAAGTTCGCCAATTATTCCTAAAATTAATTAATTTCATTAATGGCCTTAATAGTCCGGGAGCCAGCAACCAATTTTCGTCATGAATTTCCTCCCGAGTGAAAATTTGTAAAATGCAATAGGAAGTTGTGTTATGAAGCTTCGCGATCGTCAGCTGCGACTCCGGTGGTGGAGAAGGCAGTGGCAACCTCCCACGCACGAAGAAAAAAAAATTTTTTTTAGTCATTTCCTCCCATTCTAAAATTTCTTGAATAATAGTTTACCTAATATCTTGAAGGGAAAATAAAGTCAGCTGACCATAACATGGTGGATTATACGTCAGCTGGCCACCTGAATATGAAAAAAAATTAAAAAAATTCAATGATTTCCTCTCAACTAAAAATTTATCTGGTGATAGTTTATATGTTACTGTGAATGAAAATTAACATCAGCTGGCTGTATCTCAGTGGAAAGTTCGTCAGCTGGTTACTTGAAATGTGTAATGTAGCTGCATTTATCACCTACTGAATCTTATCAGCTGACGACTTTTCCCTTTACTTTGAGCTAGCTGATTTGTTTTATTATTTACAAGAGTATATTAACTATTCTCTTATAAATTTTCATCCAGGAGGATATCACTTTTCTCAGGTTGTTTGGCAGTATATTTGATTTGATAATAAATATGCAGTTTAATAATGAAGGAAATATAGTTATAACTAAAGTTTAATTAATCAATAATTTATTGAAGCATAATTTTATAAATTAATGAAATTTTATTTTAATATAATGAATAAAAATACTAACAACGGTTATTCATTTTCGCTCTCGCTTTGGCTTGAGTCGCATCGACGCAGTTTTAGAATCATATAGAATGTAATTTAATTATAAAATACATTAATTTTAAGTATGTCTTATTTCCTTTTGCACCCTCTGCTGCGACCATATATAATTAATAATTAATTAATAATTAATTATATGAAATTATATATTATTATTACTTTTGATAACAGCGCACATATACACTTAATGCTTAAGTAAAAATTATATATGGGTGTTTCTCTACTAACGGGAAAGTTTTGCATGAAATTTGTCCGGCTCACTTTTTGTTTTAAAATAGGGCTTTAAATATATAGAATGAAAGCTAATAACAAGCGATTTTCAAGTCTATAAAAGGCTGGAAGATTACTCTGCTGTTTTCAATTTTAGAAGACTTCACACTGTCAGCGATTCATTCAACACAAAATTGAGTCGTTATCATAGACTATATAATTTTGTTTTATTTTTTCAAATTAACCAGAGGATTGTGTTCAAATATTTAGGACAACATTCAGGCGGTAATTTCGAAAATTTATTATTACATTTACGTAGTGTTTGTTCAACATATATGATTTTCAGTATATTTAGTTTTAAAATGTACTTTAAATTTATTACACGCACTTAAATATTATTTTAAAATTGGATTTAAAGTGAAGATTCTGGGATGGTTGGGATTAAAAGAAAAAAAGATATAAAACATTTACATGATCAACAGGTAGCCTCAAAGATACTGAAATGTACTATAGTTTTAGATATTTTCTTAAATAAAAAATATCCAAAACAATGTGCAAATAGCTTAGGACATCAATTTTCCCGTTAGTAGAGAAACACCCATATATATAATGTATATGCTTACTGTAGAAGTTCTCAATAGTGTAATTCCCTAGTTGGAATATATTACACTAATTTATACTTTTTCTTACAATGAATTGTTAAAAAATTATTATCGAAGTAGTAGAAAGAAATAACATTCTACCCATATATTTACGTTAATGTTGAAGGTGTCTCTTCTGATGTCTTTCTTATTTTCCGATATTTTTGCGGCAAAGCAGTATAACGTCGATAACACTTACTTTGATACAACTGAAAATGGTTAAGTTGTGTAGGAAGCACATTATTTTGACCGGTTAGATTATTAACTTTTCGTATTGTTAATAAAGATCTACACTTATTTTAATTATCTTCACTAAATAATTTGGAAGAACATTAGTTTTTTTTACAAAAGGTACCACGTTAGACATTTTTATTTTTAATTATCCGTTACTATAATAACACTATGTTCGACTGACCAACTTAAACATGGAATCTTTCACTTTCCATTCGAGTCACATTATAATTTCAACTTACCCTCTCGTTAGTGTGTTTTACTGTTTTATTAGTGTGTTTATAAAATCTGGAGAGGGTAATTTGAATCTACAATCTAGCTACAATGTAAAAAGGGGTTATGTATTACTTTAATTTATATAAGAAAAAGAGATAAATAGAGAAAAGTGATTTCCT
Organism: Napeogenes sylphis; assembly: GCA_959347405.1. Classification (NCBI taxonomy): domain Eukaryota; kingdom Metazoa; phylum Arthropoda; class Insecta; order Lepidoptera; family Nymphalidae; genus Napeogenes; species Napeogenes sylphis. The sequence goes on from OY365783.1 coordinate 24,576,385, forward strand.
CCTGGATGAAAATTTATAAGAGAATAGTTAATATACTCTTGTAAATAATAAAACAAATCAGCTAGCTCTAAGTAAAGGGAAAAGTCGTCAGCTGATAAGATTCAGTAGGTGATAAATGCAGCTACATTACACATTTCAAGTAACCAGCTGACGAACTTTCCACTGAGATACAGCCAGCTGATGTTAATTTTCATTCACAGTAACATATAAACTATCACCAGATAAATTTTTAGTTGAGAGGAAATCATTGAATTTTTTTAATTTTTTTTCATATTCAGGTGGCCAGCTGACGTATAATCCACCATGTTATGGTCAGCTGACTTTATTTTCCCTTCAAGATATTAGGTAAACTATTATTCAAGAAATTTTAGAATGGGAGGAAATGACTAAAAAAAATTTTTTTTTCTTCGTGCGTGGGAGGCTGCCACTGCCTTCTCCACCACCGGAGTCGCAGCTGACGATCGCGAAGCTTCATAACACAACTTCCTATTGCATTTTACAAATTTTCACTCGGGAGGAAATTGGTCATGAAAATCTGTTACTGGCTCCCGGACTATAACTTTGTGTTATAATGGAAAGTCCCTGTTTTAAATACAAATTATATTGAATGAATTCCTCTATTTTATAAAACTTGCTCATCGTTAGAAAAAATAGAAAAACTTCGTTTAAATATAAAAAGCAACCTCGAAAAAAGAGACAGACCATTAGGTACAATTTATTTCTTTAACTGGCAAAAACACTTTCGCGTTGTTTGTAGCTTTAGATTAAATTATTGGCCGGTACTGGAAATTTTCAGGCCTGAAAAAGACTATTTTTAATAATAACATAATAATTATTTAATCAGGCTATTTGCATCAGGTCATAGAGTATACTTACAAAGTACTTACTCTACGAGCCAAGCTATCATAAAAATATAAATAAACAATAATAATATGTGTAAGCATTTGTCTATAATATAAAATATATATATTAAAGTAAGATGTAAACTACATAAGGAATTTTAAACTAAGATTAAAAAGGGATCAAAAATTGCAAAGAATGAAAATCCTACAAAATGTATAAACTAAGTTATCAGCAGTAATCGGCTCTCTCCAGTAATATAACGTACAAAGCTCTGTTAAGAATATTAAATAACACAGTGTTATTATTAGGAATTAATTAATTAATTTATTTATTCCATGTACCACAATTAGTTACAAAAACTAGAATAATAACAAAGACTTATGACTTCAAAGTGATCTCTTCCAGCTACCCAAGAGTGTTGGTAACGGTGTTGTAGAGGGCAGATAGGTACATTATAAATTGTACATACATGTATATATGTATATGAATATAAATACAAAAAAACATTTAATTACAACATATAAAAATACATACAAATACATACAGAATAAAAAATAAAACTATAAAATATATCTTTTGTATGTGTGTGCGCGAGTATGTGCGTGAGTGCTTGCGTGTGTGTTTGTGGGTGGTTGAGAGTTCGTGTTTTTTTGTTGTTTGTTTGAGAGCTTGTGTCCCTATAACTGTACGTGCTTTTAAAGTTTCTTTTGATAATGATTACAAAATAATAACCATAAGTATTCCTAAGTTGTTACAGGGTTGCCAATCAGAGTTTAAAATAAAATATCAAGATGTTTACCCTTTTGTAAAAACGCGTTCTTTTTATCAATCAGGGGGGAGACAAGTATACATAACAGCTCCCATTAATAAGGCTAACCAAACGTTGTATGTAATATGGTAGGAGGCCCCATACGCACCGATTATGATTAAATACAATTCAGTACGGTGTGAAGTCTAAATTGCCTCATTAATTGTAGGCCTCATATACGCACGGTGAAAGCAAAATATAGCAGAACAATTAAAACAATTAAATATAGAAAGGTAATGGTGGCAACTAAAAAGACTTGTAACGATATATATATATATATATATATATATATATATATATGTATATACATCGTTTTTCGTTCAATATTGAAACGTCATAAATGCAGGCGAAGCAGCTAGATTTAACTTTAACAACTATTTAAGTTTGTTCTGGTAAAATAAAGCAAATAATCCCTTTTTAGAGCTATATATAATGTATTCCACAAAAACGACATTTTATTAGCCCAAACATGTCTCATTCGCATTCTATGGAAGTTCAACTTTGCCTCAAAAAGACCTCAAACACAATGGCTGAAATTTCGTCAAAAACTACTTGGCAGCCAATGTGTTAGTATCGCTTATAATAAATATTTAATTTACTACAATAGCACTTAAAAACAAAGCTTTAAGTTTAACCTATTTTAAGACAAGTGTTGAGAATCCGGAGATAGCACTACACCTGTGACCACATGGCGACGATCGCCTTTATTAGTTCTTAAAGTTTAATCAGATTTCTTTATGTGAAAATTTCAATCATAACAATTTCCACTGAGAAAGTTTTGTTTTTTAAAAAATAAAGTCAATGATTAAGATTTAGAATCACTATTAATATTAAAGCTTACATTTAAAATAACATTATTAAAAAAATTTAAAAGCAAAAAAAAGTTTTTAAAGAAGCCGAATAGATGTCACCACCGTCCTGATAAAAACGGTCATATATAGAATGTTTAATTCACTGAGAATAACCGGGATATGTTATAAATATTTTCATACATACATATTTTCAAACGTACAAGAATAATTTTCATCAATATAATGTTTTGAATTATCCTCACACTTATTTATAATCTTAAAGCTTTTCACGAGAACGTCTTCTTATATTTAAGACCACGATTTTGGTCTTGATAAGTGAGATTATCATTAGAATTATCTAAATTATTAGGTGTGGATGATAAATGTGCTTATTCATTAGATTATTCATTACGTTCTTACGTTAATTAAAAGAAATATCTTCAGTGGGTGATATAGAAGAAGGGAAATATTTAAATTTAGTTAAATTAAAATAATACGCAGGCGTTAATGTAAAGGTTCAGATGCACCGCTCACTGAGTTCTACAACAGGAGGTTGCCTATTCATTATGCATTAACTTGTGTGATCACCGGAAATAGCTCCTAAAACGATAAAAGCCTCAAAAAGTAAGTTTTTAAACTTTTTATTTTAGCTTCCTTTAATTTTTAAATGATTGCTTATTACATTTAAGTTCACGAAAAAATAAATATTTATAATAAATATAATGAATGAAATTCTCATTTATTTTATTTACTGAACTATACACACTCTGTGTTACGGGATATTTATAACTTAAGATGTATTAAAAGGACATATTAGTCAACCGCATCTGTGATGAGATAACCATAAAAGTTCTGTGAACCATAGTGGATGACTTAATTTTTGATTAGGCATTAATCCGCGAAATAAACAATCAGTTGTATTGTCTAAGCCTGAAATATAATAAACCCATTTTTCAAATTTTCTGATAGAAGTTGTGAAGCTTCTGTTAGCCACAAAATTACCTCAGCGGTGCGGTGCCTATTTTATCTTATAAATTTAACGAACGTATTAACAGTGCATTGTATTTATGATCTAATAACAAGTTTAAATTGCTTTATCGCATTGTAGTTTTTGGGTTCCATAGCAACAACGTCTATTCTTTTCTGTCTTTTTATTTGACTCTAACATGAGGCTGTTTGAATAAAATAACTTACATGATCCGCGGTAACGTAAGTTGATAAAATTCCACTGTATACATATTTCAGAGTAGATCTCCATCTCAAGGGATTTTATCATCAGAAAGCGTTAATCTTATTTTTAAATATCGGTATGTATACGTTCTATCTGTATGCTATGTTAATTATATGAGAGGTACATATATTTGCAATAGAACCTATTCTTACAGTTTTTGAAATGTTTGTTTATTTATCCGTTTGTCTGTGTAGGCATCACGCTAATACTAGTGGGCCGATATCACTAAATTTATTTTATTTATTTACATTACACATTTACATACATACATTTTATTATTATAAAAATAAACCAAAAGATGCTACTGAAAAGGACATGATCTCAGCTTAAAGCTGCTTTTCAGTTCATGTCTCGTGCTAATGCTGCCACAGTAGGCACACACAATTAACAACAATTATTTCAATACTTTACATTTTTAACTTAGTAGGTTCATTAGCAGCCCTTTTTTTAAAGAACCACTTAATAAAACATCCCAAATTGCCTTTATTTTAATTTCTGAGTTTAAGATTTTATCTTAATATATATAAATTACGTGTCACGTTGTTTGTCCGCGATGGACTCCTAAACTATTTAATCGATTTTAATCAAATGTGCACACCGTGTGCAGTTTGATCCCACTTAAAACATAGGATAACTTACATCTTAATTTTAAGTCGCGATATTATTTTATTGCAAATTATTTCTTTACAATTATCTGTGAATCTAAACAAGTTTAACAGATGGCGTTGTATTTGTTGCCTGGATTGAGTTAGTGTTCAACAGATGGCGTAATGTTAAAAGAGATGGCGTAATGTTAGAAAAAGTGAAAAATGTTTCATATACAATTTAACCTCATAACCAACACGCGATGCTGAGAATAAATTATGAGTTATTTTTTAGTGTGAATATAGCCCGCCACGTAATACTTAGACTGACGTATATATAAACTCATATTATATTGAACATAATACAGTCAAATTATACCTGCTTCTTCGTTGAATCTATTTATGTGAGACGGGTCAAGCAAAAATATTGTGCAAAATTAAAATAAAAATTATATTATTAATAATTTAAAATCTATACATATAATAAAATCGTCACTGAGCCATTCCTGTACATGGAATCAAAAAAAAAAACATCATAGGGGGGCTTTATAAGAGCAAGAGAACCCAAAACAATGGTTTTTCAGTTTGTCTGTTTGTCTGTATGTCTGTATGTCTGTATGTCTGTATGTCTGTATGTCTGTATGTTTGTGCACGCTAATCTCAGAAACGGCTTAACCAATTTGAATGCGGTTTTCAGGAATATTTTATCACAGTCTTCACTTAACATTTAGTGTTTATTTTATCCAAATCGGTTAAGAAATAAAAAAGTTATGACTATTTATGTCAATGACGTAATACGTACCATCAAAATCTTATTCTATACATGTAATAAATCTGTGGAGGAGTAGTATTTGTACATTAAAAATATTTAAAAAAATATACCAGGATGTAAAGTAATAACTAATAGAATCCATTTTCAGCATTTTTAAAATCTTTGTCTGTTTATCTGTTTGTCATTTAGTTGTAACACAACACGAAAAAAAAATATTTTCAAAAATTCATACAGGGGGACCTTTGTATATAAGCAAGAGAACCCAAAACAATGTTTATTTCATTTTGTTCATTTAAATGTCTGTATGTTAGTGCATGCTAATCTCAGAAACGGATTAGTCGATTTGGATGCAGTTTTCGGGAATATACAGGGTTATTTGTAATTAGTTGACCACCTCTTGCAGGCAGCCTCTCTACATCAATTCCAACAACATTTCTACGACTTTTTAAAATTAATAGTTTTAAAAATTTAGTTTTCCCCATACAAATTTGCGTAGGCAAAATACGTGCCAAGGATACGTCCAGCGGGGCGCGGGGGGCGGGTGGCGCTGTGATGCAGCGGCGGCGGTGCACGTTTGAAGTTTGAACTTGACCTCAGTCGTTTGTCACGGTTGATTAATAAGCGTGTGCCGCGCGGCCCGCTGGCTCCCGTTAATTTCGATTAGTGAAAACAGTGCTGTGATGCCGTAACACAAATATCGAGTACACCAAGATGGTGCGAGTGCTGACTAAGTGTGGTAAACCGAGTCTCTGAACAGTTTATTTTTAGGTGTGGTCTTTGTGTTGGATATGAAGGGGACTATTTTGCACCGGTATCGACGAGATATGAATTTAAGAGGTAATTTTAGATATTGATTCCTTTTGTAAATAACACATTGTATTATTGTAAATAATCTGATTGTACCTTGATTAATTGTTAACAATTTTATACATCATAAGTTTAAAATTTTAATACACAATGCGACGATTGGGTAATTATTACATACTGTTCGAAATAAAAAATATATATATAAGTTATAATAGTATTACGTGCGTGGAACCTTACAAATTTCGTGCACAGCTAGCCTGCCGCGACCTATACTTTAGACTTCTTGCAAAATACAGGGATTTTTTTTGTTTCCATTATTCTGAGTTATTTATTCAAGATTTCTGAAAAGTCGTAGAACAAATGTTGTTAGGATTGATGTAGAGAGGCTGCCTGAAAGAGGTGGTCAACTAATTACAAATAACCCTGTATAGTCATGGGATTCACTTTATATATTTTTTTTTAACAATCGGTTAACAAATAAAGAAGTTAATAATCTCTTATTGTCGTACCATTGCTTCTTACCGGTTTGAAGGTTTATAGTTTTTACATACATTAGTAAGTACAAAGTGTACTTTTATCAAAATCGAAAACTACGCGTACGAAGTCGCACGCACTGTTAACATATTATAAAGCAAAATCGCTTTTCGCGTCGGTCCCTATGTCTGTATGTATGTATCTTTAAAACTACGCAGTTTTTTTTAATAGATAGAGTGATGCAAGAGGAAGGTTTATATGTATTATACCATGCTTAGTATATCAGAGAACCACTGATAATTTCAAGATTTCTAATGCGAGGTCGTAAACAAACACTTTTGTTTTGCGCTTACAGTGCAAACGCTGGTTGAACTCCACGAGATAGATCAAAATAATGTTCTAAGTATTGTATACCTTAAAAAGTTCTACAAGAAAATCCGCGATGGTATATGTTTATCTCTTAGGGATAACCCACAATAGTAAATATTTATCCTTTACTTTTTACGAAAAATACTAGGTTATTTACGAAGTGATTTTAAGAAATACAGCTTTAATCCTTATCTAATTAAGTAACTTAAATACATTTTACATTTAATATGAAACAATATAGCTCCTTAGAGCATGTAATTTTAACGAATATTTTCGAAGATATTACAGATTTAATATAGGTTTTTCGCGTTTGCGGCGGTACGGTCTACCGGCGCACTCTGGTATGGAACCGTGCAAACCGTCTCATAAATGGCTTTTATGAATGTTCAGTATTGAAAATTTTGTAAATGCATATAGCTAATTGAATGTTTATCATTTAAAATAGATTTTTTTAATAAAACTAGACCTGCAAGTTGATGGTGAAAATAACGTCGATTGTGTAGCTCAGAATTCCTCAAGTTTACATGGTAATATTTTGATTATGTTCAATGAAAATCTGTAAGTGTGCTATATGGTTAGAATGGTTATTAGGTACTCTGTTTAAGAAGTATTTAAATGGACTTTTAAGTAAAAACAAGAGAGGTATAAAAATAATTACAGCATCTAATATTGTATTCTTATTAAAAACTTTAAATATACTTTTGACAGTGAGCGATGTCTGCCGACGCGATGTAGTAATTTTGATTGTATCACTTAAAATAAGTCATATAGAAGCCAATACAAAAAAAGGAAGTGGGAATCGTTTTACTACGAATTTAAGGCGTGCGAAGCCGCGGGCAAAAGCTAGTAACAAATATTATTAAAAAAACTATCTGCCCTACATACCTTATTTATAAATTTGTAGTGTACTTATTTATTATCATCTTAAATAAAATAATAATAATTAAATTTGAAATTAAATACCTCAAATGTACGATAATTTTGATCAATCGTGTTCAAAGACCTGCTTCAAATCCTAATCCGGTGAATTTTTAGACCGGCTTTAACGTTTTCGTCTTCTTTGGTAAATAATAATTTCATGGCATTTCATGCAGACGCCTAACGTATAGCGGTATAGTGTCGTATAGTACCTATAGCGTGGTGTAGCCAAAAAAATATAAATACTCGAACCGAATATATTCGGCATCAAAACCGAATAGATCGGCCGAATACGAATTGCGAAAAAGATGACAAATACACCGAATACTTACCAAATATTGGGCGCATCACTAATAATTATTATATTACTGTATCAAGGGTTACGTAATGGTAGTAGAAAATCAGTCATAGAGGTCGCCATGTTCTTTACAAATTGCATCTATGTAAAAAAACATAGCGGTCCACATCATTATTTTTAACCCCCGATCCAAAAAGAGGGGTGTTATAAATTTGACCTGTAGATTTGTGTATCTGTGTATCGGTCTGTGGATACGTAGCGGCCAATTACGTAAACGGATTGGAATGCGTTTTTTTTTTTATCGAAAGCTTGGTTTGTCGAGATGGTTCTTAGCTATGTTTAGTCGAAATAGAAGCTGTCATCCCCAAAATTTGATTGGTGCTGGCGAAAGGTTTCTATACAATATTGATAGTAAAAACCTAAACAGGGGAAATTAGTCTATTCGTAGGTTCATTTAGTACAACATAGAAAAAAGTGAAATAATTTAAAAAACAGAAAAAAAAAATTAAATAAACCCCGATACTAGATGATGTCTAAAAAGGATAATAATATTATTATGTACTTATTGAAGTAGTTACGTCGGGGGACCTTTGAACGTATGTTGGTGAGTGTCTATTTTACAAAATTTTCGGAGTTAATGAATGAGGTCTTTGACTATATATATACTATAACGAAATAACAACATTTTGATATTATCGTATAATATCAAAATAATGTTATTTCGTTATTGTCCTTGATAAATTTAAATTTTTATTATTTTTTTTCTAATACCGTGACTTCTTAAATAGTTTACTACAATGTAATATGTATATCCAAAACTTTAGCAACCACAGCAATGCGTGGTCGGATCTGATAGTTTATTATATAAATCGATTTAGCTTATATTCAAACGTTCTTAAATATTTAAGAGAAATTCCTAACTTTATTTAAGAACACCGGATTTCGATTCCATTGCCTCTCACCACGTACATTATATATAACTTATCTCTACTTTTATATATTCCCATGGTAACCTAATCAAAAAGTATAAGTTTTAGGTGTTTTGTAATAGTTTCGCCTTTAAAATATTATAAAATTATTGTAACAAAAAAATCATAAAAGTATCTTAACTTATTCGCAGCGTCCAGTGCAGATCGAAAATAATAAACTATCTTCGATATTCCAAAATGGTGACATTATAAATAGACTATGAAAGTGGCTACTTAGAAAATATCAGATTTTCGTTTGAGAATAGGAGCAGATAAAGTCGCTGGAAACAGTTAATATAATATAAAATAGTATAACATCGTATTTATTTTATATTATATTTCAATGTCCGCGTATAAACCAAACAAGGCATAACATACGAGAAGTGCAAAAATTAATAACCTTTTAACAAGATTGTCTCACATTTCCCATTATATTGAACATTGCTTGTAAGGCTTCTCTAATTTTTTTTTTGTAATGTTGTGTATTTTATATTAATACTCAAATTGGAGTTACTAAGTAAAACTAATAGGAACACTTTTTTTTTACAAACATAAAATATTTGAATGGCTAGTTTAATTAAATACATGATTTTCTTAAGACTCAACTTCACAGTATAAAAAACCCGTTATAATCGATTTAGTAAAACACAAATATAAATAATACAAAAACAACGCCAACAATATCAAATTTCAATACAAGAAAATCGCATCTTATCTTCAAAAACAATATTTTTATAGATACTATAATATCCAATTTTAAACTATCAGGGGTTAAATATTTATAAAAACTACAAAAAATCCTTGATTAAGTAACCAGTCGATTAAGTACTCGAAAACTTTAAGCAGATTTTCATCTTCAATATTAACTTTCTACAGGTTAATATTGATTTTTGCCGACTTACATGATCATATTTTTTTCAATTACAAAATATTGTTAAAAATTATAAACTACAGGTTTTTTTGATGCATAAATGATATTAATAAATAAAATGATATAAGATATAAATAAATGATATAAGGTTTAAATAAATGATATAAGATTTAAATAAATGATATAAGACATAAATAAATTATATTTTTTCGGTTGCCAGAAAGAGTAACAAAATTGTATCTGCATTAAAACATATTATTTGAAAAACAGGTGATCATCTAACCACCCTCATAAAAAACCAAGAGCCCTTCAAAGTGTTTACTAACAACTCCGTAACAGTTTATGCAGTAAATAAAACACTTTAAATCTGAGAAATTGGTAATTTATATATTGCGGCTATCTTCCGCTTGGCTGTTGAGATACATCGTAATAACTCTCACAATATAAAGACAGAGATAAAGAGCACCATTGCGGAAGTTCTCGAGCGCTTCTCCCAAAGACGATAAGAGGCAATAGATCTCAAAATATCCTAAAACAAAGTCGCAATACTTTACTTATAGTAGTCATTACGTCAAAGATAGAAACTCATACTGGATAAGATCATTAAAAAGGTCAACATACGGGTGAGGATGTATTCTATATCTGACCGTCTTTATCATAAAAGTGGTGACAACTATTAGATTTCTTTCGAATATCCTAACCAATATATAGATAAAGATTGAAAAGATGCCACAACCGAAATTAATGTTGGAAAATATTTATAAACATGTATAGCCATGTTAAGTTTATTCTAATCTCTAGGAAACCTTCCCATCACTCTACCAATTGAGCTACTTAACCTATATTATTATTTAGTATTCTATATTAATTAAAATTTAAATAAGCTCAATATGGCTTTATTTTATTTTATTTTCATTTGTGTTTATCTTTTTGTTCATGTTTTTTTATTTGTACAATAAAGAATATCATATCATATCATATGGCTGTACATGTTTAAAGATATATTCAAACAATATTTATATAATTTAACAGCCACATTATATTACAAATTTGCGTGGTATACGTATACATGTTAAAGAGGGGGGACTCTGATAAAACCTTGAATTTTGTAGTACAAATATTTTCTCGGTTTATCTAGTTTATTTGTAAGAAAAAAAGTATTAGTTGTAAGAAAAAAAAATCGGCTAGTAAAAATGAAGCTACTGACAAAAAATCGAAATAGTACAGGGATCACGTACTATATAGTTAATAGAGCCATAAAAAGAAATCTTTATAGTTTTTAAGCGATTGAGGTAACAAAAACCTTAGCGTAGACACCTAACGTATAACGACGCAAAGAGGCTCGGGTTTGATCACCGACAGAGACAGGCATGTGAGTGATGAGCATAGATTTCTGTATGTGTTCTGGGTGTGGTCGTTTATTAAATATATTCTCAGTATTTATAATATATTTCTATGTATAGTTGTCTAACACCATTAAAACAAGCAAATAATTTGCTTTGTTAGATCAATGTGTGTAACTTGTACAGTATTATAATTATTATTATTATAGCCCACGTTGTGGTATGGTTATATTTATTTCGTCGCGGTGAATGCTTACGCGATCCCGTGGCGTCTCATTGTAGCGACGAGGGCAACCGTTGGTTTTTTTAGTGGGGTGCCTTAAAAATGGCAGTCGCCGGGTGCCGCACATACCACCCGGCCATCGCCTTCCTGGCTGGTGTGACGATGCGGAAACGCATTTTTTCCAACGGAAAAAAAAAGGTTATATTTATTTAATTAATTTATAACAATTCCTTATAGCATAAGGTGAAATATTTACCTTTGAAATGTCTACGAGACATTTCACTTGTTATATAATGTATAAAATGGTTAAACAATAATGATAAAGATTAAAATTAAATGTGATATTATACATTTATAAGTAACGTACGCGCAATTTTTTGAGTAGTCTATCTCTTTGTTAAGTAGCTGAATAAGCACATTCATTGACATTTCGAATATTTTACTGTGCACCGACTGTACAGATGTCATTTTCAACGCTTTATTTAAACTTCATCTTTATGAGCAGTCCATAATATTTTCAAATTGTGCTTTCTAAAATTCATTATGATCAAATTAGATTTGATAATTCTAGAATGTAATTTTTTAACATTGTAGATGTACCTATATTAAAATAAAATAAGAAAATATATAAATATTTTTGACATTTCATTACAACTTTTCGTTTTGTAACATAGCTATTACTTCTCTACTAGTTCGTTTTGACCACATGATATAACGTTAATGATATCTATTTTTCATAGATTTCATGTTTACCTAAAAATATTTTTAATAAAAAGAGCATTTTGGTTAAGCTCTAATAATAAATAATAGTTAACCCTTACTTTGATCATCACATCATATATCGCATCACATAATATATTATATATATATATATATATAATAAGAAAAAATATCTTGAATTTCTTTCAATGAAAGTAGTCGGCTTAACAGGTACTATGATGGATTGGTTGTCCTTTTTTCTTTTTAATATTGGAAGTAATTTGGCATCCAACATATCAAATATATATTTTTTCTATTTTCTATCGCTTCTAAAGATTTTATAGTAACTTTATCATTTTGAGATTTTACAGTGTATCATGTACACACTAATTGATTTAGCTCTTTCCACAGCTTAAATTATATATATTTCTACCAGACGTTAAAACAATTATAAAGTCAAGGTTAACGAGAGTGAGCAAGTCATTTTCGAAATGCTTATTTTTGGAAGTATATTTACACCAACTATTAGAGTCATCCATTTGAACTATTTATATTTTCAGCATACTTCTAGTTAACTCGGAACCCATTTTTGTACAAAATATATATAAATAATAATTGTTGGTTCTAATCTTATCCCATTTATTTTGTTTTACAATTTAAGTACAAGTAAATTATAGTTTATATTAAACTAAATGATATCTATCTTTATTAAAAAAGTTCTACATTAAAAAAATCTATACGATCCGACTGCACGGAATCGTTAAACTGTGTATAAAAACAGCATTTAATTACCCAATTAAATGCTGTAGTAAAACAACTTTATAATTAGAAGCTAAAAGATTAAATTTATTCACGAAAAAGAATGTGTTTATTTTCTTATTTTTGGTAATAGATATTTTTTGTCATATATATTTTGTAGGTAAACATTTAAAAAAAAATATGATTTAAAATAAATAATTTAATACCAACTTTGGTGGGTTAGGTATGGTCTAGTTGAGGTTTCTAAAATATGTAGGTCACTTTTTTTATTTGTTCAGAGTACATGTATGTTCTAAGAGTACGTAAGCTACATTGGCGTAGTGGCGGATAAGGGATATAAGATTTTAAGGAAATAATAGGTAGTGTATGATAGTTTTATTATTGATTTTACCCCTACTACATTTCTATAGATAAAAAGTTATTAGGGGAAATTGTGTTTAGTCTAGTAAAAATAAAAAAAAATTAAATCCCGATGGGCTTCGGACCTTTGTTATCATCTTAGACATTGGCATTATATGGTTTAATCTAATCACCTAAAGGTAAAGCCTAGACTTTGGCATTATATGGTTTAATCTAATCACCTAAAGGTAAAGCCTTTAAGTATATTTATGTGTAGGACAAAGATTTTATTTGACTGTAGGTAAACAAGTTTATTTCTGGTTCTATTCCATTGTTTAATTATATTATCAGACGGATGTGAGTCCAAATCATAACCATAGTTATAATGATTTAATCATTATTTTGACATGTAATATAATGGGTTCTAGAAATCCTAATATGTCTCATAGGTGTATGGCAACGAGTCAGTGTTACTCTTCTAAATTACTATCCACTTAACAAACCCGAAATTGACCTCATTAAAAATAAATACGTTAAAAAAACCGACTTTAAAACTAAAAAATAATGAAGATTTAATATTTATTATATACTACCTACTATTTATATGTCCTATTCACAAATAGTTTTGAAGTCCGTGCCAAGCCATTTAGTATAGGAATTCGATTGAATACATTTTCATAGTTATTTATGTTTTTGTTTTTTTTTCGTATCGATTCAAGGCAGTAATCATATTAAGATTTAATTGCTCTTTTATAGCTTTATTTACGTATCTTAATTTTTGAAGTAGGCATTTCATAATTCACATGTCCATTTAATTTAAGAATTCTGTTGAATACATTTTCATAATTTTATTTTTTTTTTCACTATTCTTCGTATTGATTGAACTGCTTATAATATTAAGATTTAATTGCTTTTTTATTATGTTTATTTACTTATCTTAATCATTCAAGTAGGCATTTCATTGTATTAATTTGCTCGTATTCATTAAAGTAAGTGTTAAATAAAATGTTAAATGTAATTATTTGTTTAAGGCTTGGCACTGATTTCAAACCTTTTAGTAAATAGGATAATAAGTAGTATATAATAAATATTAAATCATCATTATTTCATCTTGCCAATGAGTATTTTCATCTAATAAGCTATAACTACATATTTGAAATCCAACAATTCAAGTCAGTGGATTCTTTAGTTTCAAAGTTAAACGAATGCAAAAAAAATCGCGTTTTCGACACTCACTAACTGACTCACTCACTGATCATCAAAATACAACTATAAACTTAGAGAGCTGAAGTTTGTTACAAAGGTGGGGTTTAATGCCCACATTTTTTTTTTTTTATATTATCTAGGGCAATGCTTGACTACATTCCACCTGATGGTAAGCGGAATGTAGTCTTAGGTGGTAAGGCGCATTACCCTAGCAACCTATTCACTCTACTCTTGAATGTATCCACACTGTTTTCGGTCGAAAATACCGACGCAGGCAAGTTGTTCCAATCCCTTGCTGTTCGAAGTAAAAATGACGAAGCAAAGCGCGCCGTTCGGACAGGAGGAATGTCCACAACAAAAGGATGAAAACCTGCCGTGCGTCGGGACGTCCGGTGATGGAAGGGGGAAGGGGGAATTAAATTGTGTAATTCCTGCGCACACTCACCAAAATGTATCCTATAGAATACTGAGAGGCTAGCAATTCTACGCCTGTGCTCAAGGCTTTGGAGGTCGGCTTCGACCAATTCGGGATCGCCTATAAGCCTCTTTGCTCGCCTCTCAATTGAGTCCAGAACCGCAAGATGAGACTTTGCGGCACCAGCAAATATGTGACCACAGTACTCTACACACGACCGGATCTGTGCTTTGTATAAAACAAGAAGCTGTCCCGGTGTAAAGTACTGCCGAACCTTCGCAAGAACGGCAAGCTTTGCTGCTGCTGCTCTTGCTCTGGACTCAATAAACCGACCAAAGTTGAGGTTCGAGGAAATCTCCAAGCCTAACAACTGAAGCCGGTAACTAGATATTACAAGGATATATTCGGGAAAGTAGGAGCCAAGGTGAAAGGGCTCCTTTTGGCGGTGAATAGACACGTCTGGTCTTGGTGGTCCAGACGTGTTTATTCACTGGTGGTGGTCTGGTTTTGGTGGCGTTGAACTTGACAAGATTGGCATTGCTCCATGCGGAGACTGCCTGAAGTTTGTCATTCAAACGTTGCACCATGGCTTCAGACTGTACTTGATCTCGACTAGCCCGAGTACTCGGCAGATATCTTTCTACAACTGTGCTGTCGTCTGCATACCCATAGATACCGGGCTTCAACAGATCATTAATGTGCAGCAGAAACAGAGTTGCAGAAAGAACGGACCCCTGAGGCACTCCGGCATTTATTGTCAAGGGTTCCGAGGAACACCCGTCGACAACTACTCGAAGAGATCTCTGGCTCAGAAAGTCCGTTACCCTGCCGATCAGACCAGGAGATATACCATACGCTGAAAGCTTGCTTATAAGGCTCGCATGCCAGACCCTGTCAAATGCCCTCGAGACGTCCAGAGAGACGGCGACCGCTTCTCCGTTCTTCTCGATGGCCTCGCCTAAAATGTGAGTAGCATACACTAGGAGGTCCCCAGTAGACCTATTACGGCGAAACCCGTACTGTCGGTCACTGAGGAGATCGTTACCTTCTAGGTATGCTAGTAGGCGCGAGTTCAATACACGCTCCATAATCTTGCAGAGTATGGAGGTGATTGAAATCGGTCTGTAATTGACAGGGTCGGCACGGCTGCCTTTTTTGGGCACGGGTTGCACATTAGCAAGCTTCCAGGATTTCGGCACTATTCCAGTCATGAAAGAGAGACGATACAGACGTGTCAGTACAGGAGACAACTCAGCTGCGCATGTCTTGAGCAGAATGGCTGGTATACCATCAGGACCACTGGCTTTATTCAGATCTAAACGACACAATGTTCTCCATACCTCTTTGTTAGTGATGCGGATTTCAGGCATCGAAATACCGCAGTGAGGAAGATGTGCTGGAGAAGCATTGCCAGTGTCTAGATACGAATTATCAGCAAACAGAGAAGCAAATACATTCGCTTTCTCTGTTGCTGTGTGGGCCAGGGATCCATCCGGCTTCAGCAGAGCAGGCAGTGAGGGTTGGCAGAAATTCGACTCGATCGCTTTCGCAAGAGACCAGAAAGCTCGACTGCCAGTTGGTCTAACAGAGAGCTTTTCGCCATTCTTAGCGATTCGATCGAGACGAGCCTTCCGCAATGCCTTTTTGTAGGACTTGGAAGCTTGGTTAAAGGCTCTCTTCTTCGAACTTACATCCGGAGTTTTGCGGCTTCGGGCATCAGCAAAAATGAGATATGCCGAATGTTTTCGGTCTTGAGCATGACCACATTCGGCATTAAACCATGGGTGAGCTTTGCCACCGATGGGTACGTCAGCAAAAGGAATAAAATACTCCATTGCCTGATGCACCACATCGGTTATAGCATCCGCGCAACTCGACGGATCCAAAGAAGAGAAGCAGACCTGCCGCCAAGGATAAGACGCAAAAAAGTGCCGCATCTCATCCCAATCTGCTGACTTGTATTTCCATACTCGCCTAACACCATGAGGTTCTAAAGCTGGTGGGGAATATGTAAACACAGTTTTCACCAGACAGTGATCGGAGGTTCCCAAGCGAGAGGTAACCTCTACACGATACCTGTCCGGATCAGTTGTCAGCAGAAGGTCCAGGCAATTGGCTGTATGGCCTACCACATCTGGTACCCTTGTCGCTTGCTTCACAAGCTGAAAGAGGTCCAAGGACAACGCAAAGTTCCGAGCTTCTCTTCCAGCATGGTCCATTTTCTGGTACGGGAACAGCCAGTCCTGATGACAGGCATTAAAATCCCCCGGAAAGACGAGCTGCGCTGAAGGGAACTGATGCAGAGCCATATCAGCAGCCTCACCGAGATACTCGAATAATCTAGTTGTCTCCTGGTCACCGCTGTGCGAACGGTAAACACAGGAATATAGGATTTTTTTGTTTCCTGTGTCTACTAAAACCCATAAAGAAGAAAAAGTGGGGTCTTCAAGGTGACGGTGACGCTGGATACAGAGGTCGTTCCTCGCATACACGCAGACTCCGGCACGTGAGCGAAAGTTGTGCTCTAACGTGTATTCGGGATAATCCAGGTGCGCAGCGCTTAAGGGACATTGTATCTGCGTCTCCGTCAAAAAGAACAGGTGCGGTTGTTCTGTCTCCAGGTGGTGATGGACAGGTAAGATATTAGAGTGCAAGCCCCTAATATTACTGATGTGCACTTTAAATGACAATGAGTGCAACCGCTGTACAAACTTTTTCCTTTTTTGGTTTTTCTTTATGATAAAAAAAAATAAAGTGAATAGGGATGGGAAATTGCAGTTGAACGAGGCGGTACGTATCGAACCCAACGTCGAAGTTGGTTAAGTCATGCCACTGGGAGGCTAGCCTTGAGACTGCGGGGACACCCGAACCCCCCCAGGGATTGCCATCGGGCCTCCTCGTCTGGTTGCCAACCAGCACGATGGAGCCACCCTGGGATTTTTCGCAGCTGGCGGGGCGGCCTTTCGTGGGTGGCTAACCCACTAATTGGGCCCCCAACTATCTGCGGGTGGCCAGCGGAAAGCTGTCGCTTCGGATCCCGCTACCCTCCTCGACTAGACACCCGACAAAACAAATACCAACTCGACGTCAACCGGTTCGCCAACGTACCGCAGCTGTTCAGACCCATTTCCCATAAACGGCTTCATCGAGCAACGTGCCGGAACACGACTAGGTCGCTTTGCGGCACGACTTTGCCCGATGGGTGGTAACTTTGCCGGCGACCCGATGTTATGGTCTACCACCAAGAATACCATAATACCATAAAGGGAAAACTATCAACACTAGGACAAACGAAGATATGGAATACCTGGTGACCCTTATAAGAAAACGAAAGAGCCCAGCCAAACTATAACAAATATCAACATACTGGCTCTACAAAAATATTTAGTGGGATAATTATATAAATGAAATTAAAGAAAAACTATCACAGCTACCTTGGATTTATACATATAATACAAGTTGGCGAGATATAGTTGATTAACTCTATTATTCTCAAAAATTTCAGAAAATTACACAAAAGAATACTTATCTACTAAGAAAATCTATTAAATTTATCAAACCACTTCCTGTCAGCTTTTTTGCAAAAAGAAGCAAAATCCCACCAAAAACATTTTGTAAAAAACTAGCCACGTTTTGATGGAGCTGTTTGTTTGTCTCTAAAAAGTAATGAAATCTCTAGACAAAGTTGAGTCAAGCCTAAGTTTCCTTTCTACGATTTCTATATTACTATGGTTAATTTTATGTAATGGCCGTTGAGAATTCTTTACGAGTACACGGTTTAAACCAACGACCATCGAGACTTGACTTGTTTTTTACAAAATGTTTTTGGTGGGATTTCTTATATATTAATGGCGAATTTGTATAATAAGTTCTTAAAATATTTAAATAATATTAGCTAAAATTGCACATAGCAATTATAAAATCAATCGTTTAATGAAATATTAGTTCTAGCGTTAGTTAGTTAGTTAATCAAAGTTTAAGTTTAGTCAAAGCATATGCGTTTACAAATAATTCAATCGCTTGTAATGAGTATTGTAAAGATTTCCAGAATTGTATTTAAGAAATGTTAAAAGAAAATTAAATTTAAAAGAAAATACCTCAATTTATTTCATTTAAACAAACCGACAAACTACCGTCAAAGAGAAAACGTTTGATTAATATTTTGATATTAAAAAAATGTCTTATTTATTAATAACCCTTTACACGTTATAGTACGGGATCCAGTGACTGGTTTCATGCCCAATTTCCTCCCAAGTGTAAATTCGTAAAATGCAATAGGAAGTTGAGTTATGAAGCTCCGTAATTGTCAGCTGCGACTCCTGTAGTGGCATAATCAATGGCAGCACGCACGAAAAAAAAAGTTTTATTAATTATTACCTCCCATTCTAAAATTTCTTGAATAATAGTTTATCTAATATCTTGAAGGGAAAATAAAGTCAGCTGACCGTAACATGGCGGATTATACGCCAGCTGGCCGCTCAAATATGAAAAAAAAAATGTTTTCTATGATTTCCTCTCAAATAAAAATTAATCAGCTGGTTACTTGAAATGTGTAATGTAGCAGAATTTAGCACTGAATCTTGTTATCTGACGATTTTTCCCTTGACTTACAGCAAGCATGTTTTTTTTTTTATATTTACTAGAGTATATTAACTACTCTCTTATAAATTTTCATCCAGAAGGAAATCACGTTCATTTTTAGAAATTAACGTTATTTTTGAGATTTCATTTAAAATGCGTCTTTATCGTCAAAGTTTATTATTTATTTGTTTGTTGTTTTTATTAGTTATTTGAATAATTTATAAACCTAATATTTTACCAGATAAATAAGTACTACAAATGATATAAGACAATTTATCAGGCTTCCATTAGACAAATTATAGTTTCTATATCCTAAATTATTTCAAATTATTTAACTTTAAACCAAATCACTTTAACTAAACAAATGATATAAGACAATTTATCAGACTTCCATTAGACAAATTATAATTTCTATATCCTAAATTATTTCAAATTATTTAACTTTAAACCAAATCACTTTAACTAAAAAGAAATATTGTAGTCGCACTAAAAAACAAAACTATTTTCAGTAAAGCTTCTTCATGTGATCCTTCTAAGTTGTCGTAATTTCTATTAAATTTTCTCGTGCTTCAAAGGTACTGAACGGGTATTTACGTATAGGTATAGGGTATGTCTAGGTATAGGGTATACATACACATAGGTTTACGAATATTTTATTTTTTTATAACATTTCTAATTATTTTTTATTTTATGAAGTGGCATTCATTTACACTTTTCCAAACAAATAGAATAGTATGTTTTATAAGGCAGGAAAATTAACTGACTTTCTGACTTTATATATTTATGTATGTTTTTGCTTTTAATGTCTTTTTCGAGTAGTTAGTGGAACTTAGTCAATTTAGTTAGTGCGAGGTAATCATTCTACTATATAAATCGCTCATTTCACAAAACTACACAAAAAATGTAAGAAGAAGAAGAAATATACACCAGTAAAGTATACGAAGAACCTTATTAAAAATAGCGAATGTAACATATTTGTATCATATTCCTAAAATTACGCATTCCGGAACATCCTCATGTAGTATTTATATTACGGTTAAGTTTATACTCGTCGTATATTGATGTAGTTATTCATATGAGTTTTATGCATCCAAATTTTTATGAAAATGAATGGTTATGTAACTATTTTAAGCATAAGGTTACGCCCAAATAACATGATTGATGATTATGATTTTAATAGAGATTTTATTAAAATTAGGTTTCTTAACAATATATTTGTTCTTAAGAGAATAAATGGTGTATAAAGCTATTAATTACTTAAAAAGTTTATTGTTATTTTGTGAAATAGATTTATTTATTCCGTCTCTTGAATCATAAAGAACGAGCGCTAACTCGAACAAACAGGCGAAATTTTATAGTACTTACTCGTTACAGTGGCATGCTTAGAAAATTTAAGTTATGTTTTTCGACACATTTGAATTTAAATAAAACATTATCTGTTCTGGTCTTCAGGATCTAAAACTTATATTTTTTTTACATTTGAGTTTATATTTTTGATACTCATATTATTATATATAAAAAAAATAAGAGAAGAAAAAAAAGATAATTGATTGATTGATATCACCTTTAATTTTTTTGATTGCTGGTTTGGTATGCAATTTAGTAGATAGATATATTTTTAGATATCATTTCTTAGATAGATAAATTTTTAAGCCCATGCTGCTCAAAAGTGTAAAATTTTTTTAAGTATGTAAAAAAATATTTGTATTCAGATTCAGTCTCCTGAATGAGTAATGCATCAGTCTCCACAGTCGGCATTTATCATTATTTGTTATTAGATTGAAGTTATTTTTGTTAGTCTTTTAGTAGATTTAATGCAGTAAACTTGTACTTTTATAGTCTAAGTTTTCACTAATTAGTTCCGAAAACTTAGTGAAATAGACATCACGTATATTATATTACTCTCATTTTGAATCAGTAATCTGAGGTATCCGAAGTCGGAGCAGACTAGAAAGGATACACCATCTAAAGCAATGGAGAAAGAACTGGATATACCACCGAAGTCGCAAAGCGGGTGCTTCGTTTTAGTTCTTCAGACCTTTAGTCTGATACTAAGGCTATTCCTAATGTAAGCCTACAACCACATTAAACTAGTTGGTTACACTGGCAACAGACAAACTGGAAATTCACATTTGTAGTAGTATAAATTTGTTTAAAATTTGTATTTCTCCGAAATATTCTAGCTCTTACGCAACTTGCAGACGAATGTTGTAACAAGAAGACGGAACTCCTCAGTTGACTGCATTTTTTTTTTAGAGATTTAGTGATATCTATCGTTGCCGTACTTAGTAAATACCTTGCACTTGCCCAAGTAAAAACGATCTCATTTATTAGCCTCAACCGAAAGAATTTCTAGTACACAATTAAGCGTGTTGAATGTTTGGATCACCTTAACTCGAAATGTCAACGTAGCTAGGGGATGCATAGATAACTTTGGTTTCCAAACAATATACTTCACATTTTACTATGTAGTTTAATATATTTTTTCATTAACACTAAACAGCACCTTATAAAAGTAAAATATGTGTAGAAGCAAAACAAATAACCTATACAAAAAATACATGTTTTTCATCATTTATCCTAATTAGCTAAAACTAGTAATTTTAGAAATGTGCCCAATAAAAAAATCGTCACAAAGTCGAATAAATATGCAGATATAACCACATTTAATATTTAAATAAATATTGAATGTGGTTATATCGTAATTGTTGTACATTTGTACAGTTACGATAAATATTTAAAGGGTACAAAACAAAACATTTTAAATATCCTAAAAAGTATTAATAATTATGCATTTATTTTTATTATATTGTTTTTAATCATATTACTTTTATTTAAATTCAAAAAATCTTTTATAAAACTAAATATAACAATAAATTACAATACAGTTTTCAACTGAAATATATTGAGTTCATTTTGGTATTGTATTAATTTAGTTTATTTTGTAATTATCGTAATCAGTTTTAACAATAACCATTTCCTTATAAATTGTAAATTAATTTCTTTGCTTAATTTTCTATTTTGAGCTTAGTTTACCATATTACAAAACATTAACCTAATTTGCTAAGACTTTCGAAGCGTGAAATCAGAAATTTTTTGAATAAAGTTAAGTCGCACGCAAAATTTAGTCTGTATTCGTTTCATGTAATATTATGCTATAAGCCACATAATGAACGCTTTACGTCTTTTATAAAGCTGTGTCATACTTACTCAATTCTCTCAAATAAATATTTTTGGATTATGATATCTGATAGGTTTTACTTATCATAATATAATCACATTTCAAAATTATAATTTAACAAGCAATTTAGAGTCGTTCAGTTAAATTAGAAAATAAGACAAAGTAGATATTCTCTGACAATATTTTTTATTTACATAAAAACATTATGGAATATATAGCTTGTATAGAGCTCGAGTTTTTCATTATTGTTAGTGTTTACAGACCAAAAAGTTCATTATGATTTTTTGAAGCTCATTTTGAGAATATTTTATTTAAACTGTCTGCGTCATACTAAGGTTTGTGATGATTTTAACATCAAATTGTTATATAATATCTCTACCACTATTGTATTCATATCATTGTTAAGATCATATAACCTTCTGTCATAATAATTTATTCTTAGAGAGCACTAGAATAACTGAATCTACTTCAGTACCTATTCTGATAATATTTTTGAAGATACCAAAAAATAAAAAAACTATACGCTCTTCGCGCCTTCTGATATTGAATAAGTGATCTAAATGAGAAGCTTATCGAGTTAAGAACAGAGTTTGATGTAAGTAGATAATATCTGGATTCTGATCATTTATGGCAATTAATATAATTTATTTTCAGCATTTGTATGTATGTTCATGTATTTGTTTCTATAACTGTAAGGCACATAGAATGTTTAAAAGTAATATTTTGCCAAAAATCTTACATTTAGAATATTTAATTCCTCAGAGCTATTTGACATTTTTTCATAATTATTAATACAGAATTTAAATCATTTTTTTTTAAACTTGCATTTGCATTGCTTGAGAAATTCACTATCTTAGTAGTAGTAGTAGTAACTATTTTAGTGAATGGGTGACCCCGGGAATTAGATAGACAGATAAGCAGTAGACAAAAACTCTTTGACCTGTACGATGACAGGGAGTTCAATCGCAGTGACTCGTTTGCTCAAATTATATTGCGTATTAGAAATTATTTAAAATTATTTAATAAAATCTGTTCACAAGCCAGATCAATTCATATAAAAAATCTTATTACAAATTCCTAGACTAAAATAAAATGACATGGAAAATTATAGCAAAGCGAAGCTCGCAACTCTCAACAAATTTTCTCATTACATAGGTAATCAAATAATAAAATTGAAAAAGGAAGTTTTTGAAAATTGTTTTCTTAAATATCCAGAACTTACCACCTCTTTCTCAATTTATTCTTCTGTAGACTCATTACTACAAGAAAATGAAAAATATATCATAATATAAATATAAAAAATAATCCAATGAATCAATCAATTTTCCCTGACCTAATCAAACATACCAAATTAATACCACTCTTTAAATGAGGCAATGACTCAGATTCTCGTAATTTATATTTTCTCATTGAGTATTTTTTTGATAAAATAATTCTTAATCAGTTAATAGACCATTTTAATAAAAATAAGTTACTTCACAACGAACAGTTCAATTTTACAAAATACCCCTCTGTTACTGACGTATATTGTGATCTATCTCAGGCATTTGATTGTATTTAGAGTGAAACATTAGTCAGAAAATTGTACACCTAGGGCATTAAGAATATTGATCTCACATAATTTTATACTTGTCTAGTAGAATTCAGATAAAAGTAAATGTAAAGATATCGGCTGATGCTCCAATTGATACGGGGGTCCCTCAAGTATCAGTCTTAGGTCTATCTCTCTTCCTTGTTTATATAAATGATAGTTACTTCTTCTAGTATAATATCTTAGGGTATCTTACTGTTGAGTAGTGCTGCCGATATTGTTATTATGTTTATTTTACAAAAAAAGAGTTATCAGTGCAATTTAGAATCTGGGCATTAGAGATTCTTAAACAGATAGGTATAAGCAAATTAATGCACCTATGTTAGCATATTTTTGAAAATCTTACACTGACATAAATATACTGACACAATAATACAGTGACATAAATATACTGACAATTTTATCAAGTTCAGTGTGTATACAGTATAAATACAGTATAAATACAGTATAAATACGGAGTACAAACACAAGTACCTACTGCTGGTAGTAAGTACGGTACCTGCTACTCGCCTTAAAAAAGTGAGCAAATTTTTGTTATGTACACAAATGTACACAATTTTTCAACAAACTACCAGCAAACATTCAAATATTACCGTATAAAAATTTTAGGAAAAATAACTATTTTTTAATAGTTTCAAAAGGATACTACAATGTTTTCAAATATATTTTAGAAGATGATGCATCATGGGAATGAAGCGATCGCTGCTAGGCTACTTCAAAATGATTTACTTAGTATTTTGATTTATTTATACAATTCAGAGTTCAGCTACCACTTAAAAAAAAAAACAAAACCATCGACGATAAAAAATGTTTTGTAGAAAACTTTTTTTTTATTTGCAAAAAAATAAGATCTATATCCGAAAAATATACCAAAAAATAATATCTGATTGTAGACTTTTACGTTTTATGATACAAATGTTGGTAAACACCCAAAACTGGTTAATGATGCAATAGATTTCATGAAAAGTCTAATAACAATGATGATCTGTTTATTTATTTACATCTCTTCCACTTTGAATCCATACCAGAGATTAATGGTGCACGTCAAAAATATCTGATTTCAAGTTCAGAAATTTTCATAAAAAGAAAAGAGTAGTTATCATCTAAAATATGGATTTAAATAAAACTTTTATATGCTATTTATTTCCATATATGGCGGTGATATTTGTTATTATAAAAATATACATTTAACATTTTGCACCCTTTAGAAATGCCATTAAACCTCATAGTGTTTCTTGGCATAACTGTACTTTTTACTAATAAAAGTATTAAATTAATAATATTTTTAAGTGCTACATTCAAGCATACAAATTATGACTTCGACATATATATATATATATATATATATATATATATATATATATATATATCCGGTTTAGAATACAGCCATAGACTGAAAATTAATATAAATTCTTTAGCATTAGATTTTGAACGCAAAGATGAAGATTTTTTTAAAGTAGTAGGTAAAAGGTAAAATTTAAAATGTTTAAAAAATATAGTCAATAAACTCATAATAATATTAAATAACCTAATAAACTCATAATAATATTAAATAATATTAAATAATAGTATTGAAGATAGAATTGGCAGCATCACAAATTCGATTTATTTATATTAAATATGAGTTATATAAAAAATGAATTAGAAGATTATCTTCTTCAGAAAAAATAAAGTTGAATGTCTTGAAGCTCAGTACTTTTTTAAATAATGTGTACACTTTTGATGGTCGGTCAAGGAACAATTATTAATGTATTAATGAAAATGATTTGAATTAAATTTATGTATAATTAAATGATTATGTTTAATGATAATTTAATGAATGTTTTAGGGGACATTCGTAAAAATAGGTGTGCCACAGGGCTCTATCTTAGGGCCTTTCTTGTTCCTCATTTACATAAATGACTTACCTCACCTAGTGAGGGAAAAACATGGGATAGTGTTGTTTGCTGATGATACTTCTCTTACTTTTAAAGTTGATAGACGGCAATCTGTTATTGACGATGTAAACAATGCTCTCTCAGATGTTGTACATTGGTTTTACGCCAATAATTTGTTGCTTAATAAAAAAAAGACAAAATGTGTCAAATTTAGTTTACCAAATGTTAAAAATGTTAGAACCAATGTACAATTAAATAATGAGAATTTGGACTTGGTCAAATCTACTACTTTCTTGGGCATTACTTTAGATGAAAAATTGCAATGGGGTCCTCATATATTTGATTTGTCAAGCAGACTAAGTTCTGCTGCATACACGGTTAAAAAAATACGTCGTTTAACAAATATGGAAACTGCTCGATTAGTTTACTTTAGTTACTTTCATAGCTTAATGTCATACGGTATACTCTTATGGGGCAATGTGACTGACATTGATACCATATTTACATTACAGAAGAGGGCTGTTCGCGCAATATATAATATGAGACCAAGAGACTCTTTAAGAAATAAATTTAAAGAATTTAAAATTATGACTGTTTACAATCAATATATTTATGAAAATTTAATTTACGTTCATAAAAATATTTCAAAGTTCAAGAAAAATTGTGATTTACATAAAATTAATACAAGAAATAAAAATAAACTCGCTATGCCCGGCACTAGGCTCCATAAAAGGTTTTTTGTTGTAAATTAATTTTGCTTTATCGACCTTCTGCATCACACCTATTCCTTAGAAGTCACTACTTGCGGTAGCATCGGGAGTCGGGTTGCCTCCCTCCCTCAAATATGTGCAAAGGGGGTGATGGCTGGCTCTTGTGTTATGCTCGTGAACGGGTGCTGCTTGCGGTGACTGGTTGTGTGGCAGGTCGAAGATTTATATATATATTTTTTTTCTGTTATTATTATTTAATTTTCGTTGCCTGAAATCATTAGGCTTCTTTTCCGATTGATTGCGATGGTTCTAGTTGTTCCAAATTTGCATTTAAGTTTGACGTTTGTGAAACAGTGATCACAATAACAAAAAATATATCCGGCTGAGTTTGTTGTGTGATTCTTCTCAGAACAGGACGCGTTTGGAACCCTCATAGCTTTAACATTAAGATGGAAAGTGCTTTTTCAGAAGGGCTTATTACGATAAATCTAGTATCGTAATAGGCCCTCCTGACACTTCCATGTTGACGTACACAAGTGATAACTGATTATGATTCTAAGTGGAAAATATATAAATAAATAAAATAAATAAATAAATAAATGCGTTTTCCGCTTCCCGTGCCAATAGCCATGCAGAGAAGCATAAGCAAACCATTTTAGATAGTCTTAGAGTTTATACTGATGACCTAGGTGAGAACAAATTGGATATTTGATCAAAAAATAAATTAGCCAATAAATCATATATATTATTTTTTAATATAAGTTTGATGACAAACGTTGTTGAGATGGCCGAATATTAGATGAACTAAATTATATAGGATATAGTTATAATTATATCTTTTATGAGCTAAGCAATGAGATTGAATGAACGTACGTATGAACGAAATGCGTTTGCTTTGAACGAATGTCCCCTAAAACATTCATTAAATTATCATTAAACATAATCATTTAATTATACATAAATTTAATTCAAATCATTTTCATTAATACATTAATAATTGTTCCTTGACCGACCATCAAAAGTGTACACATTATTTAAAAAAGTACTGAGCTTCAAGACATTCAACATTATTTTTTCTGAAGAAGATAACCTTCTAATTCATTTTTTATATAACTCATATTTAATATAAATAAATCGAATTTGTGATGCTGCCAATTCTATCTTCAATACTATTATTTAATATTATTTAATATTATTATGAGTTTATTAGGTTATTTAATATTATTATGAGTTTATTGACTATATTTTTTAAACATTTTAAATTTTACCTTTTACCTACTACTTTAAAAAAATCTTCATCTTTGCGTTCAAAATTTAATGCTATATATATATATATATATATATATATATATATAGCATTAAATTATATATATTTTATAATTATATATATATATATATATATATATATATATATATATATATATATATATATATATATATATATATATATATATATATATAGCATTAAATTTTGAACGCAAAGATGAAGATTTTTTTAAAGTAGTAGGTAAAAGGTAAAATTTAAAATGTTTAAAAAATATAGTCAATAAACTCATAATAATATTAAATAACCTAATAAACTCATAATAATATTAAATAATATTAAATAATAGTATTGAAGATAGAATTGGCAGCATCACAAATTCGATTTATTTATATTAAATATGAGTTATATAAAAAATGAATTAGAAGATTATCTTCTTCAGAAAAAATAATGTTGAATGTCTTGAAGCTCAGTACTTTTTTAAATAATGTGTACACTTTTGATGGTCGGTCAAGGAACAATTATTAATGTATTAATGAAAATGATTTGAATTAAATTTATGTATAATTAAATGATTATGTTTAATGATAATTTAATGAATGTTTTAGGGGACATTCGTTCAAAGCAAACGCATTTCGTTCATACGTACGTTCATTCAATCTCATTGCTTAGCTCATAAAAGATATAATTATAACTATATCCTATATAATTTAGTTCATCTAATATTCGGCCATCTCAACAACGTTTGTCATCAAACTTATATTAAAAAATAATATATATGATTTATTGGCTAATTTATTTTTTGATCAAATATCCAATTTGTTCTCACCTAGGTCATCAGTATAAACTCTAAGACTATCTAAAATGGTTTGCTTATGCTTCTCTGCATGGCTATTGGCACGGGAAGCGGAAAACGCATTTATTTATTTATTTATTTTATTTATTTATATATTTTCCACTTAGAATCATAATCAGTGATCACTTGTGTACGTCAACATGGAAGTGTCAGGAGGGCCTATTACGATACTAGATTTATCGTAATAAGCCCTTCTGAAAAAGCACTTTCCATCTTAATGTTAAAGCTATGAGGGTTCCAAACGCGTCCTGTTCTGAGAAGAACCACACAACAAACTCAGCCGGATATATTTTTTGTTATTGTGATCACTGTTTCACAAACGTCAAACTTAAATGCAAATTTGGAACAACTAGAACCATCGCAATCAATCGGAAAAGAAGCCTAATGATTTCAGGCAACGAAAATTAAATAATAATAACAGAAAAAAAATATATATATAAATCTTCGACCTGCCACACAACCAGTCACCGCAAGCAGCACCCGTTCACGAGCATAACACAAGAGCCAGCCATCACCCCCTTCGCACATATTTGAGGGAGGGAGGCAACCCGACTCCCGATGCTACCGCAAGTAGTGACTTCTAAGGAATAGGTGTGATGCAGAAGGTCGATAAAGCAAAATTAATTTACAACAAAAAACAAATTGCGGAGATTACTAGCTATTCGCAATACAATACAGATTCATTCCCAGGCCATACCGTCGTCGATGTAATCCTTTACACTATAGTAGGATTTTTTTATTAAATTATTTTTAACATATAATTTAAATTTATTTAATGAGAGGCTTAAGGCTTCATTTAGGAGCTTATTATAAAAACGTATACAATTACCCTTAAAGGATTTACCTATTTTATGGAGCCTAGTGCCGGGCATAGCGAGTTTATTTTTATTTCTTGTATTAATTTTATGTAAATCACAATTTTTCTTGAACTTTGAAATATTTTTATGAACGTAAATTAAATTTTCATAAATATATTGATTGTAAACAGTCATAATTTTAAATTCTTTAAATTTATTTCTTAAAGAGTCTCTTGGTCTCATATTATATATTGCGCGAACAGCCCTCTTCTGTAATGTAAATATGGTATCAATGTCAGTCGCATTGCCCCATAAGAGTATACCGTATGACATTAAGCTATGAAAGTAACTAAAGTAAACTAATCGAGCAGTTTCCATATTTGTTAAACGACGTATTTTTTTAACCGCGTATGCAGCAGAACTTAGTCTGCTTGACAAATCAAATATATGAGGACCCCATTGCAATTTTTCATCTAAAGTAATGCCCAAGAAAGTAGTAGATTTGACCAAGTCCAAATTCTCATTATTTAATTGTACATTGGTTCTAACATTTTTAACATTTGGTAAACTAAATTTGACACATTTTGTCTTTTTTTTATTAAGCAACAAATTATTGGCGTTAAACCAATGTACAACATCTGAGAGAGCATTGTTTACATCGTCAATAACAGATTGCCGTCTATCAACTTTAAAAGTAAGAGAAGTATCATCAGCAAACAACACTATCCCATGTTTTTCCCTCACTAGGTGAGGTAAGTCATTTATGTAAATGAGGAACAAGAAAGGCCCTAAGATAGAGCCCTGTGGCACACCTATTTTTACCAAAGAACCAGGGGAACGTTTTCCATTTACATCAACTTTTTGAATTCTATCATTAAGATATGAACTAATTAAATCTAGGGACTTATTTTTAACTCCATAATGTTCTAACTTTTTCACAAGGATTTCATGTTGAACGCAGTCAAACGCCTTAGATAGATCACAGAAAATGCCTCCTGTGATCCTTCCCAGGCTTCAAATATGTTTAGTAATAGCTCTACACCAGCATCTGTTGTAGAGCGACCGGCACTGAAACCAAACTGGTTTTTGTGTAAGAGATTGTTTTTACTGAAATATGCCACAAGTTGATTAAGAATTATTTTCTCAAAAATCTTACTAAAAGTGGGTAAGACTGAAATAGGTCTATAGTTACTAGGATCTAATGAACAGCCGGATTTGAATAATTGAGTTATTTTACTTTGTTTCATTAGATCAGGAAATATACCATATTCTAAACAATTATTAAATATTAATGCTAAGTCTGGCGCTACAATGTCAATTATGGACTTAAGTATGTCAACAGAAAACCCCCAAAGATCACTAGTCTTTTTAACGCTAATTGATCTAAATACTTTGATTACTTCTTGAGCATTAACTTTTTCAAACTTAAAACTACTAACACATTGATCTACATTCTCTCTAAGTAAACCCATAGCTGCAGCGGTAGAAGAATTTAAAGATTACGTTGTAGTCACTGGAATATTAGTAAAATAGTAAAAAAGGTTTCAAAAGCAGTAGCAACCTCGAGGTCAGACGTGACATATTTATTATCTATATTTAATTTATAGTCGATCGTCTGGGATTTAGCTCTTCCAGTTTCCTCATTAATTATTTTCCAAGTTGTTTTTATTTTATTAATGCTATTTCCTATTTTATTTTGAATATGTTGATTTTTTGCTATTTTACATTGTTTTTTAAAAGATTTGGAAAATAATTTTACCTCATCCCTAAACTCATTACTAGTATTAAACATCAATTCCGCATACATATTATATAATTTTTGTGTAACTCAGCAGATGCCCAATCACTAAACACTAATTTATCATTAACAACCACTGTTTTAGGAGTAAATATAGAGTTAAATAATTTAGTGAAAGTACTAAAAAAGTCATTATACATAATATTGGGGTTTGAATTTTTCATCAAAGGCAAATAGCGTCCTAACCCATTTTTTATTTGTTCGATACGTTCTACAGTCACTGGTATAAAACTTATTTTCTGTTTTGATTTTTCTTTCTTGCTACAACTGAATTTAATAAATTGGCTATAGTGGTCAGAATCTAATGTATTGAATAAACATTTAAAATTTGGAATAACACTTGTAAAATTGTTATCAATACAAGTGGCACTAGTGGTTGTGACTCTAGTAGGCTCCATAAACATGTGTAAAAGATTATAAGATTTGAACAAATTTAAAAACTTTATACTTATTGAATTTTGTTCAAGAATATTAATATTGAAGTCTCCACAAATAATTACCTTTTTACTAGAATGTGATAGTTTAAACAATACCTCATCCATAATCTTTTCAAAATGTTCAAAGTTAGATGACGGTGGCCTATAAACATTTACAATTATGAACTCTTCTAATTCAACTGAAGCAAGTTCAGTTGTCCGCTCAACAGAGTGGCTCACTATGTCTTTGCGTTCTTTGAATTTTATCTGTTTATTTAAAATAATTAAAGAGCCACCATGTATGGAATTAACTCTGTTGAACGAACTACCAACCTGGTGGTTATTGAAATTAAATATTAATTCATCATTCTTAAGCCAATGCTCAGTGACACAAAAAATATTAATATTAAAAGTATTTAAAAACAATTCAATTTCTAATTCCTTATTTCTAATACACTGAATGTTCTGATGCACCAGGTTGATACAGTTTATGTTATGGTTTTTATTATTTATTTTAACAATTTTTGTATTTCTGTAATCATCATTAATATCATTATTTGATATCTTAATTATTTGGCTAGAGGATATCTCTACTGTCTTAATGTCTAGTTTAAACTACTACTAATACTACTATTACTAGTTGGATTTATTTCCAAGCTATTTTTACTTATACAAGTAATTGAATGCTGTTCAATAGAAACAATTTTAGCCAAATTATTGGCTGTCATAGTAAAATAATATAATAGCGATGAAGCTACCATTGAAAAGATGTTATACCATTGAAAAGATGTTATACTTAAAATTCAACAAGAAACCGTTAAATCTCCTCTGAATTAAAATAAGTTGTCCAGAATGAATCTACTTGGGTATCCAAAAGTAAAACATATTTCTTACACATTTTTTTTTAGTATTTTATAAACTTTCATTCTGTAAAACTCGTTTTAAAAACATGTTTTAATTGTAGATTTGTCAGTATTAAAATATACTAAAATGACACGAAATATTTGTTGACGTTTATTCATGAAATAAAGCACTACTAGGCTTACGCGAGCAATCGTAAATTGTAACCAGTCATGCATAGATGGGAATAGGATCACAATGAACAACTGACGCTATCTAAAGCCTTACATTTCCACAGTCTAATTTCAATATTGTTCCACATTTTAAAAATATACTAGCTTTGGCTAGACTTTCCTCTGAGATGTATATGCACAATCTTGCTAAGAGCAGCAGTTGTTTAAAGTTATACATTTCTTGTGCATCCTTGAAAAACGTGATTTAAAGCTCTACGACTACACTTAATAAAGAAATAATCACATTTGCATGTTTATAAAAATATTTCAAAAATTTAAATCTAAACATAATTAATTATTTTTTTTATTAGTGAGATTACAAATTATAAGATAATTCAATAAATGACAATTAAAGTAAAGTGAAATAACAATTTTCATTTTTGCTTACAAAGTCTTTCAGCATGTGTATAAAACGAACACTATTGAAAAATATGTGAAAAATTAATGAAACAAATAATAAAAGTAGGCAAATTAAACCACTTTAATTCAATTCATAACTTACGGTATGAACTATACTGGTAAATCTGGTATGTATTAGTGGAATGAACCATTAGACACTGACCACAAACGAGATTACCAAATATGCCTTGTCTACTATATTCATTGCTATATAATAATGATTATGACAATATCTTACTATCTTGATTCACATTTTCCAATTTAAAAACCCATCTGTAATCAATCACCGTTCTTAATTTAAACATCAAAAACATTTATATTCCGCTAAGTAAATGTTGTCTATTATAAATTAATATTGATGCAGACCGTTAAAAAGTGACCTTTTTAACCCCCGACTAAAAAGAGGGGTGTTATAAGTTTGACCTGTCAATCTGTGTATCTGTGTATGTGTGTATCTGTGTATCTGTGTACCTGCCTGTGGCAAATTTCCGGCCAAACGCATGGACGCACGCATTGAATGCGTTTTTTTAATCGAAAGCTATGCTCGCCTAGATGGTTCTTATCCATTTTTGATTGAAATAAAAATAGTAATCTCTAAGATATTGAAGAATTTATTCGTGCGGGGGAGAGGTTCTTATGCAATAATTAGCTGTTCCCACCGGTGTCGCCAAAAAGATGAAAGTCAAAAGGTTTTTATACTTACTTACTGAGGTAAAGTACTTTATTAGGGATAGCTGTTGCCCGTGACTGCGTCCACGGAGACTGTAAAAATATATTTATATGGCTTATGATCGTAGTCATAAAAAATCACGGGCAACAGCTAGTGATAATAAAAATCCCGTCATCATAGTGTTACTAGTGATTGTAAATCATTTTAATTCTAAATGTTTATATCTATATCTATACTAATATTATAAAGAGGAAATGTTTGATTATTTGTTTGTTTGTTTGAAATGAATAGGCTCTGAAACTACGGAACCGATTTCAAAAATTCTTTCACCGTTGGTAAGCTACACTATTCCCGAGTGACATAGGCTATATGTTTCATTTTCGAAAAAAATTAGAATGTTTACTAAAACTTGAATATTCTAACGCAAGGTGTAAAAAAATAAACAAAAAACTGCGTGCGCTGCGAAAACGGTGAAAGTTACGCAAAAATGATTTTCTATGAAATTGTTCCCCTTTAAAAGTTCTAAAAAGAAGTCCGCGACAACATATGTATATCTAACTTTTAAGGTTGACTCACTATAACCTTTTATATGGTTATGAAATTAGTTCTAAAATAATATACACTTTCAAAGGTGTTTTAATAATAACGATATTATTCCTTATCCAAATAAATTATTAACGATATTATTCCAATTAAATTTAACTGCCCCGTTGGTCGAGTGGGATCCACTACAGTATCGCTTAATGTTCGTTAAAGGAGAAGACGGTTATCATTTAACTATTCCACAGCAAAATACAGCGGCAAACAAAACTGTGACGTGCATACAATTTCATGCATTTAGGTTGATGTTTAGAGCCGACTGTTTCAATTCATTACATTATTACAGGGACCTATTTAGTCAATTTATTGTAGATATGATGACAAAATATAATAATCTCAAGGGTATTTCATTTAAAGATGAAGAAATTAATAAAATTATTCAATAAAGATGAAATATTCGGTAAAGTGAAATGTTTCATGGTAAGTGTGGAGTGGCAAAAGCGAGGTTTACCACACTGTCATATGCTGTTTTTGTTAGAAACAAAAATCCAACCAGACGAAATTGAAAGTCTGATAGTTGCGGAACTGCCCTGTTCGATATCGTAACTAAAAATATGGTGCATGGACCATGTGGAGAGCATAACTTAACAGCACCATGTTTGAAAAATGGAATTTGCACGAAAATATACCTACGACGTTTGGTCAACGAAACTCAGACCGGAGAGGATGGATATCCATTTTATCGTCGTCGTGACACCGCAAATGGAGGACAGAGCGCTTCGCTAAATATCAGAGGCAGTAATTTTACTATAAATAATAGTGCAGGACGTTTAACGCTCACATAAATGTAGAGTATTGCCACTCAGTTCAAGCCATAAAATACATTTGTTAATATATAAATAAAGGTTCGGACCAAGCTACATTTGGCGTCAGAAACCCAAATGATGAAGTGGAAAACTACGTGAATGGTCGTTACATCAGTACATATGAAGCTGCTTGGCGAATATTCGAATTCCCGATCCACGAGCGTCATTCTACAGTCTTACAGTTAGCTGTCCACTTTGAAAATGGGCAAAGGGTGTATTTCACTGCAGAAACGGCTGAACAAGTGGCCCAAAATCCACGCAAAACAACTTTGCTTGCTTTCTTTGAGCTCTGTAATAAAGATGAATTCGCAAAGACACTGCTATACCACGAAGTCCCGCAATATTTCACATGGACCTATAACAAGTTTATAAGAAGGAAGCGTGGTAAAAAGTAGTTGGCCATCCAGGAATAAAAAAAGATGCTGCTTTAGGAAGAGTCTATGGTATTCATCCTTTTTAATCTGAGTGTTTTTATCTTAGGATGTTGCTGCATCAAGTACGCGGTCCAACTTCATTCCAGCACTTGAAAACTGTGGACGGAGTTCTCAAAGAGACCTATCAAGCTGCTTGCTGTGCTAGAGGTTTGCTAGAAAACGATGACCATTGGGAAAATACTCTACGAGAAGCATCGCTTTTTCTATGTCCAATACAACTAAGAGAGTTGTTTGTGGTCATACTATTATTTTGTCAGCCATCGGAGCCATTCCAATTGTGGGACAGTTTCAAAGATGATTTGTGTGAAGATGTTAGACATAGAATAGAATAGAAGATGTTAGACAGGAAAATCAAGACTTCGCGTTACCATACAATGATAATATTTATAACGAAGGTTTGATACAAATAGAAAATAGATTGTTGCAATTAAATGACAAAAGTCTAAGTGGTTTTGGATTACCTTCTTCAGTTCGTACAGAAAACAATGTTGCAGATACAATGGCACACCACTACGATACAAATGATTTGACCGCTTTCGTCAATGAAAACCTACCAAAATTAGTCCCAGATCAAAAACATGCTTTTGAGACTATGGTCGACAGCGTGAATAATGACAAACCAAAAATATTTTTCTTGGATGCGCCAGGCGGAACAGGAAAGACGTTTCTTGCTAATTTGATTCTGGCTAAGGCCAGAGAATCAGGGAAGATAGCAATAGCAGTTGCTTCCTCCGGAATTGCTGCAACTCTCTTGAGAGGTGGCAAAACTGCTCATTCTACTTTTAAACTTCCGCTATCTGTAAATCTTGAGCAACAATCTACATATTCTATCCGCAAAAACGGCCCTCTAGGTTAATTACTACAAGACACCTCATTAGTTATATGGGACGAATGCACGTTGAGCCATAGAGCACATATAGAGGCCGTAAATAGAACCTTCAAAGACCTCAGGTACTCCTCTGCAGTCATGGGCGGGATTACTTTTGTATTTGCTGGAGATTTTCGACAGACTCTCCCCGTTATTAACAGAGGTACGCAAGCAGATATCGTCAAAGCATGCTTGAAATCGTCTCCCTTATGGGCTTCGATTGAAACATTAAAATTAAGGACGAATATGAGAACTCATCTTCATGGAAGTGACAGTGATTTTCCACAACAACTGCTAAAACTTGGGAAAGGAATTTTCCCTGATCCAAATTTAAGCGGATATAGTGACATAATTCTGGATGAGTCCCTAGGCCAAATACTCCATAATTTGGAAAATTTAATACATGCGGTATACCCTGATATCGAAAATTTGCACGAAAAGGACTTTCATTGATTGTGCTCTAGGGCAATAGTGTCACCAAAAAATGATACTGTAAACGAAATAAACAATCTTATCGTTCAAAAAGTCAGCGGTCAGATAAAAAAATACAAGTCGATAGACACTGTAACTAATATTGAAGATACAGTACATTATCCACAGGAATTTTTGAATTCCTTAACCATTCTGGATTATCACCACACGAATTGACGTTAAAAATTGGAATTCCAATCATGCTCTTGAGAAATTTAAGTCCTTCAAGCATGTGCAATGGGACGAGGTTGCTTATTAAGGAGTTAAAGGAAAATTTAATTGTAGCGACTATTATGACCGGTCCAGCAACTGGTCAACTAGCTCATATACCGAGGATACCGATGATCCCAACTGATTTACCAATCCTCTTTAAACGGCTTCAATTTCCGGTAAAAACATCTTTCGCATTAACAATTAAAAAGTCCCAAGGTCAAACCTTCGAATTACTTGGGATCGATCTGCGAAAGAAATGTTTTACTCATGGTCATGGTAATTATACGTTGGCCTATCGCGGGTTGGAGCCCCTGAAAATCAATTTATTTTGCTGCCACAAAATAAAACCACATCAAATGTTGTTTACAAGGAGGCTCTTACTCAATAAATAAAATGGCTTTCATATGGATTACGGTTATGACCTTTTAACAATTAGTATAGCATAAATAAAAAAATTTTAAAAAATTACAAAAAAATAAAAGTGAAAAATAAAATATAAAAAAACAATATACAAAAAAAGTTTAAGAAAATATATTCACAAAAACATACAACAATAATAATATCTTAGTTTTTATTTAATGAATGTTATTTTTTTTAGAAACTCACTGTAAAACATTGTGTATTTTCTTTTATTATATTATTATGCCCGTGCGAAGCCGGGATGTAAATAATAATTTCCATAGATTTTGTAGAAATATTTAAATAAAAAAATAGAATTAAGATATTCAAGTCTAAAACATCTATTTTTTTCTATTTAACTAGCAATTTATGTTGTGTTGAGTTAAAACTTGAAAAACAATTTGACCGCGTTCCAAGTTTCCGATTGATTTAAAATTTAGCACATACCTTTATTTTCTATGCCAATGCAATTATGCATAATCAGTATCGTAGTAAATCATATGTATTGTTTTAACTATTAATCTCAAAAATATAATAAGACAGTAAAAATCGAGTATCTTTACATTAATTAAAAACCGGCTAAGTGCGAGTTGTTGTACGGGAGCCCCCCTTTAATATTTACTTTTTTGTTATTTAATTATTTATTTTAAAAGGAAATAATCAAGTAAATATTCCGTGAAAAATGTAAAGCGTCTACCTATAACCGTTTTTAATATTGAGCAAAAAACACGTTTATTGTATGGAGACTGACCTTAATGTATAATGTATGTATATAAACTCGGCGTCACAAAAATCGCACCTCTATGTTTTTTTCAGTAAATCGCTCCTAGAATCTAGCACATAAGTACTACGTATGAAAAAAATATATCATTCTAAAGTGCACTTCAATACCTTTATATTAATTACCTGTATCATTAAAAAAACAATTACCATTTCTAACCAGGGACCAATCAAAAAAATGTTTAAAAAAATGCTCACTTAAGGAGCACTACTTGTGCTACCTTATAAGGGTATAAAAGCTCATGTAAAGGTAAGAAATGGGTCAGTCGCTACTCAGACTTCAGAGTGAACACACCGGAACAACATACGCAAGAGAACAGTACCTGAAGATGGATACAACCCCTGATAAAGCCGCTCAAATCATTGCGCTATTGCAATCAGGACTGCGACAGGTTGACGTTGCTTGACAGTTGAACCTTAGCCGATTCTCAGTTCGACGAATATACCAACGGTTCCTTGAAACTGGTGGCTATACTCGAAGACGTGGATCCGGAAGAAAACGCTGCACGCCAGAAAGAGACGACCGCTTCGTTGTTTCCACATCCTTGCGGCACCGCTTCAGCAATGCTGTTGAGTTGCAACAAGAGCTCCGATCAGCTTGCAGAACATCTGTGAGTGTTTCTACGATTAGAAGAAGACTGAAAGAAAAGGAATTGAGAGCTCACAGACCTGCTAGGGGCCCAAAATTGACCGTGCAGCATCGAAGAGAGCGGTTACGATTTGCCCAGGAGCATGTCAACTGGACGAGTGAACAGTGGAAAGCCGTTCTCTTCACCGATGAGACACGAGTATGTCTTTTCTGCAACGACAGACGCAGAAGAGTATACCGAAGACGAGGAGAGCGATTTGCCCAGGCTTGCATAGAGGAATCCGTCGAATACCGAGGTGGTTCCTGTATGTTCTGGGGTGGCATATCCGTCAAAGGGAAAACGGAGCTTGAGTGCGTCTCTCGGACTGTTGGTGGTCGCGGGCAACGGTCGCTGAATGCTCGGCGGTACATAACGGAGATCTTACAAGACCATGTGGTTCCGTATGCTGGTTTTGTTGGCGATGGGTTCATGTTAATGCATGATAACGCCCGTTGCCACACTGCGTTTGCTGTGCGGGACTATTTGGAAGAGGTTGATATCCCTGTTATGCAGTGGCCAGCACAAAGTCCAGACCTGTACCCGATCGAGCATCTCTGGGACGATGTAAAGAGGCACGTACGAGCACGAGATCCTACTCCCACCACTCTACAAGAGCTCCAGGATGCCGTGAAAGACGAATGGGACAACATACCCCAAGCAAGAGTGGTGACCCTCGTGAGCTCCATGAAGGATCGGCTGGAAGCTACCATCATAGCAAGGGGTGGAAACACTAGATTTTAAGGCCTTATTTGTAATTTTTTATAATGTTATTAATTTTATTTTTTGTCACTTTGTCATGTTTTAAGTTTTTTGTTATTAAAGAATTATAATGCATACACATGTTTTTTATTTTCTAATAGGCAATTGAATTACCTTTCCAATGATATCCTACAATCATATCCTTACAATTCACAAAGTTTGAGTAAAATTATTTTGAAGTTGCTTTTTTAAAAGGTGCGATTTTTGTGACGCCGAGTGTATATATATATATATATACATACATTCATAGATAGCTTTCTAGCTATTACGGTTTATGAGATACAGCCTGGAGACAGACAGACAGACGGACAGACAGCCGAGTCTTAGTAATAGGGCCCCGTTTCACCCTTTGGGTACGGAAGCCTAAAAATGAGTAACAGAAACCAAAACAATTCTTGGAATTTTTGTCTGTCTGTCTGTCTGTCTATCTGGTACGTTATAACCTCGAAACTACTTTGTTTCGTTAAAGTTTGTTACGGGTAAAAAGAAGTTATGGTCAATTTAAAATTTACTTCAAGCACTGTTTCAAAACTTTTAAACAGAATTGAATGCGGATTACATAAACGTATTTAATTTAGATAAAGCTAGAATTTCTACTTTGTTTTATCTGAATTTTAATAAAATAACAAGTTGAATATTAGCATTTTTAATTTAGTCACATAAAATCTCAATACATCGCGCTGACTTTTTTTAGAACTCGCTATGATTATGTTTTTAGCATTTGGTATAGCAATTTGAAATTCTAAAAAGAAAATTCTTAAATTGAACATTTCTCAAAAACATAATATTTGGTAAAAAAATGTTCGTATCCATATATCCATATGCTTTAATACGTCTATCTCAATAATGTCCTGGCTGTGTGTGTGTGTGATGTGGATATATGTTATTATTTTCAGTTTGATATCGTAGCAATGTAATGTCTATATGTATAAAATTGCCACGGGAATAGGATACTAATTAGAATTAACTATAAATCTATCATAGGTCTGGATAATTGTAGTTTCCACAGATTACGCGAAAAGCGACCTCCACGCAGGTGGAGCCGCGGGCAACAGCTAGTTTATTAATATTCGTATATATGAAACCTACCTACCTACCCATATGAAAAAGTCTTGAATCATGTTACTCAATACATTTATAATTTATTACATTGTCGAAACTTTCACGTGGATCCTTATTTTATTAAATATAAAATATTTTTCTCGTATTAAATATAACCTTTGTACATCATAATATAGAATTCTAAAGCTAAAAGTTTTTTTAAAAATCGGTCCCGTAGTTTCGGAGCCTATTCAATTCAAACAAACGAACAAATCTTTCCTACTTAAACAATTGATAATTTTGTGTGTCTGTAGTTTTATTTAGTACAATTCAGAAACTAGTAACATAACTTTAAAAAGCAGAAAAAAAAAATCAAAATTTTTAAAAACCCCCGATATAAAAAGACTTCTAAAAAGAGTAAAAATAATATTATTATGTACTTATTGAACTCGTTGCGTCGGGGGACCGTTTAATAAAGGAAGAAATTTAAATGCAAGTTAACAAGGTAAATAAAGAAATTACAATATCGAATCGTATAGTCTAAGTCCTCAATGAATAACTTCGTAGTATATACACTATTAACGTACGTACAACGGTCTCCCGACGCAACGACTTCAATAAGTAGGTACATAATAATATTATTTTTACTCATTTTAGAGGTCTTTTTGTATCGGGGGTTTTTCAAATTTTTAATTATTTTTTTTTATATAACAGTTCCATAGATACTTATTAAATAATGATCTTTTAATTTTTATATTTAAATCATTTTCATTATTTTAACATCTTGCTATAAAAAATAAGTCCAGTCAAGTTTAGTCCTTATATTCCTTGCAAACACATTTCTTTTTTTTTTTTTTTATCTACATAAATCTCTTTATTCTCTTCGGCAGCATATATTGCCCATTAAGAATCAAATTAAAATAAGAAAGTAAAATTATTGATCGTAGTTATCATAATTAATGAATTAGATATTTCTTTTTTACAATTACTCTTCGCCAGTTTCTAAGAATCAGACTTAAAAAATCTGGTAAATTTAATTTTGGATACGGCTCACTAAAACAAAAAAAAAGAAAAATATTATATTATTGTAAACCGGTTTTAATAGTTTCACGTGTATGTTTGCTTATTTCTTGTTGTTTGCTTATAAGTGATGTTTTCGAATGCAATTTCATCCTATTTTCTATCGACCGATTTTGTTCAAACTTTGAACACATTACAAGGACCGTAGTAAATTAATAATTTGATGAGATTATCTCATTATCCTGATTAGAATCTTCTGATATTTCTTTCATTATCTTACAGATATTTTTGCATGAGAGTGAGAGAAAGAAGAACTTGATTGCTCAAAGTTAACAGGTAGAACACCATATTATAATACTGAGACATTACACGAAATGGTTAATACTGATTTTACTTAGTATTTAGTGTTTATTTCATTTATATCGGTTAAGAAATAAAAAAAGTTATGTCTTTTTATGTCAATCACATAATAGGTATCAAACAAATCTTCTTCTATACATGTAATAAATCAGTAGATGTAATAAATCTGAGTAGTCTCTGTACATTGAAAATAATACAAAATAAATAGCCAAAATATGAAGGAATAACTAACAGAATCCATTTCTAACATTTTATATATTTTTTCTGTTAATCTGTTTGTCTTTTAGTTGTGCATGTAAACACTATATAGCCAATTTAAATAACTTATGTATATAAAAATTGAGCGTCACTCTGAATAACATCAAAAGTTATATGTATTTAAAGTGTTCAAGCAATTTATCTCTATACATATAAAAGAACTGTAACTGATCGCTGTCTGAACATAGAAAATATCTTCAAAAAAACCGGCCAAGTGCGAGTCGGACTCGCGCACGAAGGGTTCCGTATTTTTATTTAATTTGTAAAGTAAATAATATAATATTACCTATACTTACATAACAAAATATTTTGTGGATAATTCAATCGGATACTTGTTGCCGTTATTAATATCGACCAAAAAAAAGTAACGTTTGTTGTATGGGAGCCCCCCTTAATATTTATATTATTTACGTTTTTAGTATCAGATTTTATTGCGGCAGCAGAAATACATCATCTGTGAAGATTTCAACTATCTAGCTATAAAAGTTCATGACATATAGACAAACAAAAAAAAATCACGTTTGTTGTATGGGAGCCCCCTTAAATAATTATATTATTCTAGTTTTTAAGTATTTGTTGTTATAGCGGCAACAGAAATACATCACCTGTGAAAATTTCAACTCTCTAGCTATAACGGTTCATGAGATACAGCCTCGTGACAGACAGACGGACGGACGGACGGACGGACGGACGGACGGACATCGGAGTCTTAGTAATAGGGTTCCGTTTTTTACCCTTTGGGTACGGAACCCTAAAAATCATAACGGGCTTTATGGGCATCCAAAACAATGATTTTTCAGTTTAATTTTTACAGGAAATTTCTACAACACCTTTTTACTTATTAATCACACACTTTACTTTAATATCTCTTTATTATAATTACACTGAACTTATAATTGAAGTTTTTCACTGTCGCTAGCACAATTATAAGTTGTACAAAGCCTTAAATAATTCGTCTTAAAAACTTAAAACATTGATTTAACCGTCTCTCACTGTATAATTTAAAAAAATATTTACATTTATTAATATCTACAAATATGTTTGCCCTTTGGTTTTTTCAGTATCATTAAGGTCACCAGAAAAAATATTATATTACATTTTCCTACTACAAAATCTCACTATCGAAAGAAAAATTACCATCATTAAGTTTTTAAAAAATATTTTCTGTTTTATAGAATATTGAGAGTAATTATAAACTTATAGATACTATTGCATATGCCTTGAAGCGAATATGTTCACTAAATTAACTTTCGGTTACCTACTGTTAATGACCAAACTCCTATAAAATTAAAGGAGAGTGCTTTATGTGACCACACTCGATGCACTTTGGACATGAATTACCGCTTGTACGTGCCCTTCTAGGCTGTGTTGAAGCTCAATATTTTGTACATAGAGATATTTTAGTGTGAAATTTCCAAAGAAGTTTTAGTGTTAAATCACAATATAGATAAGAATAAGCGTTTTAGATAGTAGCTTTTCTTATAAGCTTTTTTTTATGTTTGTATAAAATATGAATAAAACCACTAGGACAACTATAGGTAACATGCTTTAAATATAATTTCGATGAAAGCTATATGTTTTTTAAAATCTGTATAATGTAATATATTATACTTATTAATTAATTAACTAAGACGTCACAATATGTTTTTGAACCTTAAATATAAGGGATAGCTCTGATTTATATGGATCATTTTTAACGGTAATTGGCTTAATAGTGAATATGCTTATTTAAATAATTTTGAAATCAAGCAACAAATTCCTTTAAAAATGTGTTTTAGTATGAACCATAATA
The DNA here is from genome assembly GCA_959347405.1 of Napeogenes sylphis. Classification (NCBI taxonomy): domain Eukaryota; kingdom Metazoa; phylum Arthropoda; class Insecta; order Lepidoptera; family Nymphalidae; genus Napeogenes; species Napeogenes sylphis. Next base: position 24,620,746 of record OY365783.1, read on the forward strand.
ATCTAATTACGTCACTATAACTCCGTTCTTTATTCATTCCATTAAGCATTATTGGCTGGACCGATGATTTAGTATTTTTTGTTATGGTGTTTGTTATCGTTAGAACGATCTTCTAAGAAAAAATTATAAGGAAATGCACGAAAAATTTGAAAATTTAAGAAATTTCAACCAACTCCACGGTTATTGCACTTCATTCTGTCTAATTTAATAGCTATTTTATAAAAATTGTTCATAGCTGGATAAGTAACACGATTGACATAAAATTACAGTATTATAATATAATTATCATTTTGTAGTGTAGAAGCTTGATCTAATACCATATATTATATTATTTCAGTTTTCTTTTTTTGAAGAATCTTGTAAAATTTATCAAATTCATAAAATATATAAGTTTACAAAAATCATCTCTTATGGCAATATGGAGGATCGGGAATATTTGAATTCAGCCAGATCACAGAAATTTGGTTATCCAGAATGAATAATATCCAGATGCACTGAAGTTATATAGATATATATATATATATATATATATATATATATATATATATATATATATATATATATATATATATATATATATATATATATAGTACATATATATATATATATATATATATAGTACATATATATATATATATATATATATGTACTATATATATATATAGTACATATATATATATATATATATGTATGTATAGCTTTTTTTTTTGGTGGGTAGTTGTGAATAAGTGAACATCGTTTTTCAACATCTCGTAAATTTAATTTTTGTTTTTAAGTATATATTACAATATTTTATAGTTTATTTACCTTAATATGAGTCTGTGAAGATCACTACCAACCAGTCTTAATAAATCTCCTACTATTATCACTGCACGATAGTACTTATATTCAAACACAATCACCGTTACATCTCTGCACAATGGAATCAATTAAGGAATCTCTTGCTGCGATGACTGATATGTTTCACAGCAAAATGAGTGAGTTCCAGCATAATCTAAAAAGCACGTCATCTCCAACTTCATCTTCAACACTTTCTTCGGAATTCACGGCCTTCAGGACTTTCATTTTAAGTGCAATTCAAACTTTGCAATGCCAAGTTGAATTTATTGGCAAAGAAATGGACAGGCAAGAAATGAGAAGAAGGCGCAAGATGATCCTGTTGCATGGAGTACCCGAAGACAAATCTGAAGAAACTACAGCTCGGGTAACTAGTCTTTTTGCTGCTCATCTTGACTTGCCAAATTTTTCCACTGCAAGCATTAAATCTTCTCAACGCTTGGGGCGTTCTCCGGGTGAAAAACCAAGGCCTATTTTAATAAAATTTTTAGATGTCACTGTTAGAGACAAGGTTTGGTTTGCCAAAACTAGGCTTAAAGGTTCTGGCTTTACCCAGTCGGAGTTCTTGACAAAAACCAGACACATTACGTTTATGGAAGCCAGGCAACGCTTTGGTGTTGATAAATGCTGGTCTCGGGGTGGCCTCATACATATTTTGTTGCCGGATGGTACTCGACACAAAGTTGAGTATATGTCTGACCTCAACAATCTATCTAAATCTTCTCCGAAGCCAATGCCGAAGACTATCGATGCCAGCAAGACGGACGGCAGATCATTCCAGAGATCTAAAAGACTAATAAAAAAATAGTGTTTTTATCTGTGTTTGTGAGTATTTGTTTCTATTTGTCACCTTCATGGTTTTTCTGTTTGATTCATACCGTCATTATTTTTATTTTATATATACTCAGTTTCTTTTATAGTTAGTAATAATAATTTTATACATTAATACTTTAGTTAATAAATAATATGTAGTTATAAATTTTATAAGACATTAATATTATTTGAGACGATTGTCAAATGTCATTTATATTAACGTTACACAGTGTATAAAAGAAACTGTTTGACTTGGACTCCAGGAATTGGCACAAAAGTTATGCTTATCGCACGTATGCTGTTTTAAATACATTTATTTTTCTGTGTTTTCGTTTTCTAACTTAGTTCATTTTTGTTAAATATAGAGCCCTTTTTTTTATTTTTTTTATTTTTTTTTATTAATTTGTAAAAGCTGTTCAAATGAAGGTGACATTGTAAAATTTGTTAATTAGTGCTTATTTTGTTTTTTTTTACTGGTAGGTATGTAATTTATATTACATTTAATTTTGTTATATATATATATATATATATATTTTTTATCTAATCTTATTTTTAAAACATAATATTTTTATTTTGTGTTTTTATATTATTTATTATTATACTTTATCATATATTTTATTGTAATGTCAAATGACGATGACTCAAACGACGAATCTTTTCTCTCTATTTCTTCATCCTCTGATGTGTTGAACTCTGGTGACAGTTTTCAAAGTATCCCTTCATTGAGCGACAGTCTTGTTTCGTATTTCATGGACTGTCCCAAAAATTTTAATATAGTTCATATTAACGCCCAGAGTATTCCTGCTCATTTCCCTGACCTGCTATCTTCCTTTGCTTCTAATAATATTCATGCAATATTAATATCTGAATCTTGGCTTAAACCCTGTCTACCTTCAATAGCCTACTCCCTTCCAGGATATTACTTAATACGTAATGACCGCATTGGGCGAGGAGGCGGTGGAGTTGCAATTTATTTGCGCTCTCACATTCCTTTTTGTGTTGTAAATGTCTCACAAACTCAGAATGCGGGTCCTGAACATCTATTTATTGAACTTACACTTTCACACTCCAAAGTTCTCCTCGGTGTCTATTATAGTCCTAACCTCCATATTGATTATTTCTCTTCTTTTGAAAATCTTCTGGAACAACTTTGTCCTTCTTATAACCATACTATTATAATGGGAGACTTTAACACTTGTTTAATTAAAAAAGACCACAGATCCGCTCGTCTTAATTCTATTGCCAATGCTATTAACTTGCATATTCTCCCTCTATCGTCTACTCATCATGCCCCTAACTGTAACTCCTCTCTTTTAGATCTAGTCCTAGTTTCCTCTTCTGAACATGTAGGAAAGCATGGCCAATGCTCTGCACTGGCTTTTTCCTATCATGATCTTCTTTATTTATCTTATAAGATTAAACCTCCAAAATTAAAACCCAAAACTCTTTTTCAGCGCAACTTTGGTAGTATGGACTTAGCTCAACTGCGTACTGACGCCTCTGTTATTGATTGGTCTGAAGTACTTACTCCACGTACTCTGGATGAGCAAGTGTGTATTTTTAACTCTCATTTAAGTAATCTTTATGACGCTCATGCTCCTATCCGACCCGTACGCATGAGACATCTTCCTGCTCCCTGGCTAACTGATGATATAAAAAAGCTTCAGCGAAAAAAGGTTACAGCTAAAGCTAAGAATAAAAATGAACCTAGTGAGGAAAACAAGGCAAAATATATCAAAATTCGTAATCGCTGCAACAGGCTCTGTAGAGATAATCAACGACGCCATATTTATAGATCTGTTATTGACGAGAAGGATTCAATTAAAGTCTGGAACTTTCTTAAATCTCTAGGAGTTGGTCGAAGTAAACAAAATACTCAAAACATTTCCCATTCCGATCTTAATAATATTAACCAACATTTCTCCACGTCAACACCTCTGGATGGTGCTATTAAATCTCGCACTCTTAGCAATCTTTCATCTCTTCCAACTCCAAATACTCCAATATTTAGTTTAAGTCATTTTTCCGAATGTGATGTTAAGAAAACTATTCTGTCCGTGAGTTCTGATGCAGTCGGATCTGATGCCATTAGTCGTAAAATGATCATTCCTATCCTGGATATATTGATCCCTACTATTACTTCCTTATTTAATAATTCCATTACAATGTGTGAATTCCCTTCCTGTTGGAAAGATGCCTTTATTGTTCCTCTTCCAAAAAAAGCTAACCCGTCTTGTTCCTCAGATTTTCGTCCTATTTCCATCCTTCCCTTTCTATCAAAAATCCTTGAGAGACTAGTACACTTCCAACTGAGCACCTTTTTAACCAAAAATAGTCTCCTTAGTAAATTCCAGTCCGGTTTCCGTCCCGGTCATAGTACGACTACGGCCTTGGTTAAAATTACCGAGGATGTCAGGTCAGGCATGGAAAACCGTCAAGTCACAGTATTGACGTTGCTGGATTTCAGCAATGCGTTTAATACTGTGGACTTTGATATCTTACTCACGGTATTGGGTAGCCTTAACATATCTCCATCGGCAATTGACTGGTTTCATTGTTACTTGCGTGGGCGTCGGCAACGTGTACGGTTAAATGACCTGTACTCTGACTGGAGCGCGGTCAGTGCTGGTGTTCCGCAAGGTGGCGTGTTGTCTCCTTTATTATTTTCAGTGTTTATAAACACTATTTGCTCTCATATCAATTCTTTCTACCACCTGTATGCAGACGATCTTCAAATTTACCGCCAGTCAAGTCTTGATGACCTTTCTAATACCATATTGAAAGTAAATCAAGATCTGGCGCGTATCTCAAATTGGAGCAAGTGTTTTGGCCTTAAAGTAAACACATCTAAAACGCAGGTCATTATCATTGGTAGTTCTAGGCTGATCGCACGTATTCCCGATTATCAGCTACCTCATATTAGTTTTGAAGGCGAAGTTATTCCGTATAACACTAAAGTTAAAAATCTTGGGATCATATTTGACCAAACTTTATCTTGGAATTCGCAGATTAGTGAGGTGAGCAGAAAGATGTTTGCGGCCGTGGGATCCATGAGAAGACTACGTAATTTTCTCCCAATCACTACCAAAGTTGTTTTAGCTCAATCTTTACTCTTTCCAATTTTAGACTATGCTGATGCCTGCTATCCTGATTTAAGAGAGGATCAGTTAAATAAACTTGAGCGTCTTCAAAACCTCTGCATAAGGTTCATATTTGGTCTTCGCAAATATGACCATATTTCTCACTTTCGTAAAAAACTCAAGTGGCTTCCGATTCGTTTTCGCAGGAATATTCATATGCTTAGCCTTCTATACTGTCTACTGTTCAATTCTTCCACTCCGTCCTACTTAAAAGAACGTTTTGAGTTTTTGAGTAGCACACACAACCGATCTCTCCGTTCCAATCAAAACCTTATCCTTAAAGTTCCTTCCCATTCATCTTCTTTTTACTCCGATTCCTTCACTGTGCAGACCATAAGACTGTGGAATGATCTTCCACTTGACATTAAACGTGCACAGTCATGCGATTCGTTTAAGCGCTCCCTTAAAGTTCACTTTTTAAATTTATAGCGTTTGTCGTCTGTATTGTTATTTGTTTATTTGCATGAGTTTGTATATTTTATTTGTGAGTTTGTATGTATGTATATATTTGTTTGTATGTATATTCGTATGTATGTATATATTTGTTTGTATGTATATTCGTATGTATGTATATATTTGTTTGTATGTATATTCGTATGTATGTATATATGTAATTATGTGTATGTAATGCTTTTTTTTTTTTTTTGTTTTTATATTTTTATTATTTAAACAACACCCACACTACGTCTCATTATTCCTATAATTAATTGGTTGCCTGGAAGAGATTGCTCTTTAGCGATAAGGCCGCCAAATTTGTACATTTTCTTTGTTTTTATTTTTATTTTTTGTTATTGTTTTTTCTGGGTGTACAATAAAGAATATTTATTATTATTATTATTTATATATATATATATATATATATATATATATATATATATATATATATATATATATATATATATATATATATATATATATATATATATATATATATATATATATATATATATATATATATATACCTTTAATGAAGTTAACTTAAAAATAAAGAAATAATTATAACAAACAAAGAAAAAAGTTATTTGCAAAACCAAGTAATTAGTGAAGCGGTTACTTTATGAATCTTTTTCTTTCCTAGCTAAATAGCTTTGAAATAATAAGTGATAAAACGAACGTGTAGCATTTTTTTTTTTCATAGAAGGTTAATTTGGCTCACTATTCCTATAAATTCTAATATTTTATATAATCATACATTTAATTGATTACGTCATCTACAATGGGTGAAAGCATAAATATTGTATTAGTATATTGTATGAGTATATATAAGTATAAATATTTAATGTCTAGACATATTGACTTTATACTTATTTAATACACCTATAGTACAGTCTCATGAGGAAATGTACCATAATATTCGAAATTTGGCTTTTACGCACCAGTAACACACTAATTTGTACGTAACATTGTTTAATCTCCTTGTGCATTTTCTCTTATAACCTGAGGCAGTGGCTATGTGCCAACCTCAAAGTACTTTTTCCGGTTTAGATGAAACCACTGCACTGGCATGTATTCTATAAAAACACATTTTGACAAGAAGCATGACATTTAATATTTTAGTATACAGACAAGGAAATGTTACGACAAACTGGTAACTTGCTTATAGTGTTTTAAACGTGTATAATTCGAGAGTAAGAAGAATATAACAAAAATCACGCTAGAAGTAAGCATAGTCAATGTGTTATTATTTTGCTGTCGTAACTAGCAGTAACTACTGAAAAACTATATTACTATATTTATTACAGAATAATTATCTTATAATTGACTTTCGAAAATTTTAGTAATACTTTCTTATAATTGAATTATTGAGTTACTTCTACCCAACACGAAGTTTCCGTAGTCACAAAAATCTGCTTTACAGTTCTATATAAGTTGATAATTGAACTATTAGAAACTAATATTTAACACAAATTTCCTAGGATTTTGTTTAAAGGCACTATATTGTAGGCATAGTGAACACCAACGCTGATTCTTTCTAAAGAGTGTAAGACTGACTTTTTTATTTTTCACTTCACATTAATTTTTGAATCACATATTCCACAGAAAACATTCGCATTTGTTTGGTTTTACTTAAGCTAAATAAATAAAAACAATATTCTACCACCTTTTTGTCGCTGGTAGGTGTTCTCAAATTTTAAAATTATGTAAATCAAATGTAAGGGAAATAAAGAAAAAATATTAGTTAATTGAACAATTGACTGACATTTTCCTCAACAGTGAAATATTTTAAGAGGGGTCTAGTTTCGATAATATTGTAGAACAACACAATAAGTTATACAGTTTACTTTATAGAGTTGTTTCGAATTAAAATAATTTCATATAGGTATGTTAACTTATTTTTCGATTGTATTTCAACACAGGCGAAATTTGGTTTTCCTGTTGACTAATGTTTTAAAATAACAACACGTTTTGGTTTTCTTTCTTGCAAATTCTTGCAAATAATTTGTTAAAAAAATAAAATAGTTATTTTTTTTTCTTCGAATTTGACTAGCAGTCTTCGTTCACAAATAAATAGTCCAAAATAAAACCCAGTATGTAAATATCTTATATTATTATTATATAAGTATTTTATAATGCAAATTATTAAACAACATAAAACGTTAGACAACACCTCCCCATTTCTAGTTATTGAATAATATTTATTAATAATTTCCATTTATTATTTCGATTCGATTTACAATCAGAGGTTATAAGGAGTATAAGTAATGAGTATATTACTTTGGATAGTTTTTTTTATTATTATTCTGAACAGTTCATAAATTTTAGACGAACTATAAAAAAACTTAAGCACTTTCCATTAGCCGTGAAGTGCTATTTAAAATGTTGTCTTGTAGCCAAGACGTGAGCTGACCGTAAAAGTAAACTTTACTGACACTGCTTGATTTAAAAAGTACACTTTCTAAATACTTACTTATCTAAGTATTTTTTTAAAGTACAAGTTTCTTTATCATAGTGTCCATATAAGATATAGTAGATTAAGGAATAATAATAGGTGTTTTACTACTATTTTTGCCTATAAATTGCAACGGTAACATAAATAACATCAGATTTTCGATCCTTGATTGATGCTTGACAGTTAATTTGACAGGACTTGTTTCGCAAAAACACAGCCGTTTTATTAAAGTATTTCGTACTGGTTGTTGTCTTATTAATATTAGTGACGCATGTAGCAGTGTCAGCATATTTTTTTGCATAATTCTGGGCTGACTTATAAGACGTTGTACGGTTTTTTTTGCCAAATTTCGAGACAATGAGTTCGTAAATTTGCTTCACAAACGGCTGTCGTTTGATTGCGTTGGCTTATTTTTTTCACAGCTCCAAAGGATAATGGACCTGAGTAATTGATATAACTTTCAGCTTGATACCTCTTCCTGATAAAAAGGATCTTGAAAAACGGACGGACGGACAACAAAGCGATTCTATAAGGGTTCTGCTTTTTCCCCTTCGAGGCACAGAACCTTAAAAATGAGGGTAACACATTTTTAACAGAAAAAACATCTATGATTAGAGTTTTCTATGGTTTTTACGAGTACAACACATTGAAATAAAACTATTTTCTAAGTTTCTGGGTGTACAGTTCAGGATTCACACCAAACGCACCAACAGTATCTTGAGGTCTTACAGTGCGGTCATAGACATGGGATTTTATATTTTTCAAGAGTGGGTCCCAGGTGTTAGATAATCCCCAACCATCTTCTTTATTAACTTAAGAATATTGTTTAATTTCAATAGCCTCACGAACCATTCTTGGAATATAACGTTGTTTTTAGCGACGATTTTAGGTTTATCAAATTTTATGTAATGATTGGGCTTTTCTATGCTATGTTCACACATTGTTTGAAGTTAGCAGTGTACGAACAGACCTCAAGATACTGTTAGTACGTTTGGTGTGAATCCTGAACTTTACGCCCGGAAACTTAGAAACCGTTGGAGGTAGATGACTAATTAACTGACTTACTGACAGACACATCCATCTCGTGTAACCGTAATCACGATTGCTGCAAAGCATTCGAAACGTCATTTTAGATTTAAAATGTAAATTACAATTTAATTCATCATACGCGAGTTAAATCCGTAAAAAATAGTTTTATTTTAACTATAATTAGAAATATCTTAAAAATATATTATATATTAGTGACCGTCCCCAGCCTCGCTGGGTTGCAATTAATATTAAGTATATCTTCATATTATACAGAATATCTTCATATTATACATGTTCTTAAATTTTTGTCATTATTAGTGATTTTCTGCTATATAATACACGTAGTATACATATAAACCTTTCTCTTTAATAATTTTTTTTATTAAAAAAATCACATAAAAATCCGTTGGATAGTTTTAATGTTTACGCGTCCATGACGCCGAGAAGGGGCTATGTCTTATAGTATGTTATTATTAGAAAAATAAATATACTTTGAACTATTTGGTTGTTCAGTTAAAGAACAGGCAAAGCATGTAATATAGGCTTCACTTAGTCTTAAAAATCTTTTAATTAACAGCGTTTAGAACTATTCCTGATCGAAACAACTTATTTTAATAAATATATGCATTTCAAAATTTTATTTGTGTTTACTTACAGATTAAAAAAAATATAATAAGAACATTTTTTCATTCATTAAAGTTAAGGAATATCGTAATTCAATTAATTAATAAAAAGTAAATAGGGAGGAAGTGTGCAATGCAAATGACAGCTCTTATCTATTACGGGAGTGATAAAACAAATCCTCTTTAAAATACAAGCCCTAGAGTTGTCTCGAATAACGACGAGCGAGCTTCAAACTTAATATTCAGTCTCATTAAAAATATAAATAAAGTTTTTTGCTCAATGAATGTGGTAGACTAGAAAAAGTTTCATTTTGATGATGAAAGATTAGGGAAGCTTCGAGTAACTGTAATTTTTGGCACAGGCTTTTTTTTTAAATTGAATATAAAAGAAACATGACAACTCTATTTTTTGCGGTCATGGGAATTAAAGTACTTGTGAATAAGGCTCATGCCACCGTACTAGTCGTCACCGTAGCTAAGTGCTTAATTAAATCAAGTAGGTACTTGGACTAGCAAAGTGACGAATTGAAAATGACATGCAACGTCACTCTAAAAAGTGCCACGTTAGTACGAAGACGTATAATAATAATAATATCAGGACAAATTATACAAATTGATCTAACCGTAAGTAAGCGAATTATTTGATTGTGTTAAGGGTGTTAGACAACGATACAAACACATACAAATACACATTATAAATACTGAAAATATATTTAATAAACGACCAAACCCAGAAATACAGACATCTATGCACATCATATACATGGCCGTCCCTGCCGGGAATCGAATCCGAACCCCGTTGCGTTGCCATACGCTAGGCGTCTGCTCTAACCACTGGACCAACGAGACAGTAAATACTTATTAATTGCTTAACATACTAAGTCCTGTAAAAAAAAACCAGAAAATTATTACGTGAATACGGATTTGGTTTAACATTCGTGTGTCTGCCCTATTGAAGTGAATTTAAGATGCTACAAATAATTTTCCTATAATAGTTTTGCTTATAAGTTTGGCTTTGCATGAGAACATAGACTTATAAGTAATTAATTAAAGTCCTAGTTTATAATAAAGATAATATAATTTAATAATAAATAATAATATAAAAGTTCAAAGAGTATCAGATACTAAAGTAAATCTAAAGTTAAAAATTACAACAATATAACAATGTACAATATACTTGTAGACTACTTAAAAATTACAAATAAACTTTAAAGTTTTATATAATTTTTAATGAAATTGTATTGATGAATGGATAATTAGTAGCTAGCTAAGTAGCCTCCTCTTAAAAGTTTTGCTTGAGAAAATAAAGTAGGTCAGAGTTATTATAATTTGAACTGGAGTACTTACTTACTGGTTATAGTAATTGAATCACCGATTTCAGTAGTCTTTCATAGTACAATTATTTTCATAGGATTGACATAATTCCCACAAAAACTCAAACAGTATTTTTCTGCTGCTGTTTTCTTTTACTCCTCTACTATTAACGGCTTTTTTAGTCTTGTGTAAGTATATTCTTCATCATAAATATTTACAAAACCATCCTGGATAAGTCCTAATACTAGTGATTAAGATTTTTCCTTATATACACCACAAATAATGTTTTCATAATATTTTTTGGCTTAAATACTTATACTAACAGATTTAAATTCATCAAAATCGGCTTAAAATCAAAAAGTTATGAATAAAAATATCTTTTAAAAAACTAATAAGTTTTTATATTTAATTTATTTTACTTTTTTTATTTCTAATATCTTGTATCTGTAATTCGAGGAAATGATTTGCAAACTGAACGTAAATGAAGATAGTTTTGTTGATTTATTGCGATGATTGTATGTTACGTAAGAACCCCTGTATGTAACTAATAACATTTATATGCTAAATAATTAAGGCAATAGCCACGTACAACCGTATCATTAAAGACCGGAATCAGAGTTTTATGATATCTTTTTACTTTAATAACACAAGTTATAAAAATAATATATGAAAATCCCAATAGACAACATTTCCAAAAGGTTTCATGTATATTTATACCTAGTCTTGCCATAAATTTGGTAACAAAGAAAAAAAAATTGCAAATATAAATAATTGCTGGAAGGACCATACTTGATTATTGAACATGGTGTGTTATTAAAGGCCTTAACTACCTCCTCAGGAATGGTATGTTTTTTTCACAAAAATATGGCTCAGTCACTCCTGCATAGTTAACACAACACCAAACCATCACTGAAGTCGGATAATGCCCAAGTTCTCTGTCGACTAATTGGGAAGCTTTCTTAGAGCTTTGAGCATAAATACGGTCATTTTGTTTGTTAAAATGTTGCTCAATTGTAAAAAAAAACTTATCCGTAAACCAATCTATGACCTCTCTTTGCGTACCGCTTCAGTAGTTGTTTCGATTCTATCACCCATTCATCTTTAATTTATCAGTTAAAAAATGACCAGTGCATCTCTTATATGCTGCAAGTCCTAAGTCATCTTTTAAAATACGCGACATGGTTCTAGGTGCTAACTTAATTTCCCGAGATAAAATCTTTTTCTTTCGGACAGGATTTCTTCTAATTCTTTCTCTTACTGTTTTGACTACCTTTTTCGTACGAACACTATGAGGACGGCCAGATTTTTATCTGTCACAAACAGAAGAAGTCTCATTGTACCTATTTGACTAATACCACATGCATGGAGAGTTTTATAAATTTAGTGTAATGTAATCACAGCTATTCATTTTTTTATTGCCCCAATACATTGTAATATCCCGAAATATTGTACAATATAATGGCGCCAAAATGAGAAAACACAATGAACAATCGTATAAAAGTTACATATTCAAAATTCAAATGTTATATTTTTTTTAGATTTAACGGTAACAGTATTTATGGCCAGACTAAGTATATACAATTCCAATAGTATATACAATAGTTACAATTCCTGAATAAATTTTAGGCGTAGAATTGTTAGCCTTTCAGTATTCTAAAGGATACATTTTGGTGAGTGTGCCCAGGAATTACACGATTTAATTCCCCCGTACCCGTTCTTTGAGCGGACGTTCTGACGCACGGCAGGTATCCATCCTTCGCACGGCAGGTATCCATCCTTGAGTTGAGGACACTCCACCTGTCCGAATGAAGCGCTATGCTTCGTCTTTTTTAGTGCGTAAAGTGCAAAGGACTGGAATAGCTTGCCTGCGTCGTTATTTCCAGCTAAGTATAATGGGGGTATCTTCAAGAGAAGAGTGAATAGGTTGCTAGCTTAGTGCGTCTTACCACATGCATGGAGAGTTTTAAAAATTGCACTTGGCTCCATACCTATTTAGTGTAATGCAATCACAGCAATTCGTTTTTTTTTTATTTTTTTTATTCTTCAAGAGAAGAGTGAATAGGTTGCTAAGTTAATGCGTCTTACCACCTATGACCTATGACATCGCTACTCTCTTTCAGGAATGTAATCAAGCATTAACCTAGTTTTGTATAAAAACAAAAAAAAAGAACTGCCTCCCACAATTGTTAATTATTTCTAAAATTCAATTCATTTTTTAAAAAGCTGAAAGTAATATAGCCTCTAAGGAGGCCAATAAACAAATTTGGTGAAGAATTAAAAGCACCTTTAACATGATGTAATTAAATATTCAAAAGAAAAGTCTACGGTCCACAGGAAATTAAACTTAGACACTCTCGTAATAAAAATTGAATAAATTTAAATAACACCCTGGTGGCGAACTTAAAGTTATAGATTTTTTTTACAATAATTTTCTCTTGAAATTCCTATGAATCAGTTACCTTATTTCTTTATTTACGTAACACTGTCAATTCATATATTATATTAGGGTATAGATTCTTCTTCTGTGTTTTCCATGATACTCTGTCGGTATTATATCAATATATATCCAACATGTGTATTAATTCATTACATTAAAATTAAATATGTAAATCATTTTTTATCATTATACCGTGACGACTGATAATTAAAACAAAGTTTATTTAGTTAAAAATTTACTCTATAGCATATTTAACTATTTTAAATGATGTAAACCAATCTGGGACCAAAATTGTTCATTGTTTGAATGTGTCTTTTTTCTTATCGGTTGTGATGTGGATGAGGAATTCTCAGACTGGAGAGATATCTCTGCAGGTGCCGCACAAGGCGGTGTATCCTGTTCTATTTTCATTGAACGAAATAAAGAAGGAAAACACATTTATTTAGAACTTATAAATCACAGACATTTAACATACCAGGTTACAAAAAAAAATTGATAACACTTAGTAAACAAAAATATAATAAAACAACAAAAAAACATAAAAAAATATAATAATTAAAAAAAATTAACTATCATTCTCCCTAACGTTAAAGCAAATTTAATCAAAAAATAATTTACCAAAAAAAAAACAAAAACTCTCTGTAACATGGCGCCCCAAAAAAGTTTACCACTTAGTTTTGAGTTGGGCTTTATTAACCCAACACTGATTTTCAGTGATACCCTACTGTTAGCAACATAAATTTATACAACTGTGATTTCATGTCTATCGTTCATTTAAAGTAGTTTAGTTTAGTGTTGTCAACTATAAACATTTAGGTTTAATGTTTTCTTGTTTTAAGAGATATTTCATTACTGACAATCATCAAATTCAAATTAATACAATTTTATAGTGTTGAAATTATAATATTCTAGTGGTTTTTATTAATATTATTAAAATCACAAAGTTGGAACACGGCCTAACCAGGTCTATTCTTTGGAGGCTATATTTATACACCCGGTCTCGCCAGGGCTACTCTCTGGAGGTCAACACACATATACTAGGCCTTGCCAGGGCTACTCTCTGGATGCTTTACACATACAGTCAACCTAGCAAGGGCTACTCTCTGGCATATGATGTGTTTTATGGTGTTTACTAATTTTCTTTCTATCTTACTACGTTATTGTGGTTGATTTATCTATTCATCCATGTATTTAAGTTATACCATTTGAAGAACGTTTTACACAGTATGTAGGTACTAGGTACCTGGGGTAACAAATTGATAAGGTACTATACTTAGTTACTCTAAATATATAGTTTTACGTATGTAACAGGTTGATAGTATTACAGGTACGATATTGACAAGGCAATATTAATACTACAGGTAAGTATGAATTACTTTGGGTAAAGGTTACTAAGATTAAGTTAAGTAGCGTGAAGGTACATTTTTCTTAGTCTAAGATTTTTCTCTTCTATCAGTAGAGGTATGTACATTGACATATTGCATACAGGTATTTTTATCACAAGGTGTAACAGTGGTAAGTATGTTGAATTAGTTGGTTTAGACAATATAGGTATTTACGTGACAACACAATGTATGGTGACAGTAGTTTGATCCAGGTAAGGTACTTTCTGGAGGTTGATAAACACTCGGTAATAAATACTCGGTGTAGCCAGGGCTACTATCTGGATGTCTGTACACATACACCCGGCCTTTCCAGGGCTACTCCCTGAAGGCTTTATAACTACATCTAATCAAGCAACACTATCATGTTAAGAAATAATTAGATATACAAATACTTTACGTGGATAATTTAAGTTACAGAGATGGAGAAACGCACTAGTCGAGGGGAACAAATTGTTATTTATGGAGATAGCCCAAGAGTGCCCAGGTGACAGGGTCAGGATATTATCGATTATAACCCAGGAGTGCTAAGGTAACGAGGTTAGGATATTAACGATGATGGCCCAAGAGTTTCCAGGTGATAGGGCCAGGGTATAAAAAAAAGGTGAACAGTATAAAAATGTACTAGTCCTAGACAGAATATTACTTATTATTATAGTATTCTTAATACAAAGTACCGATTATTTGTGAGGTGTGCACAGAGGCTATTTTGCGTCCGGATTTAGTTGATTACAATCTTTACAACCTCAAACGTAGTATCGCATAGTAAATATATTATATATCTCTTATTGTATATCATTAAAAATTTGTATTGTTAAATACAAATTGAATAGCCATTTATTCAATTTTATATATTTTAAAAGTTTACATTGCATTTTCCTGGTATCATTTAGTTACACATTAAGCATTAAAAAGTGTACTCTTATAACTAATTATTTATAACACTCCAAAATTTGTTTATATGTATGCGACGCCAACGAAATAATAAATTTTGATACATAAGGATTATTTGATTTTACCAATACTCATCTATTAAAATTATCCATATATATCCTTTAACTGGTGACAAGCGGTCTCACAGGCCGAGCGGTGTCAGTGAAAAGTCATTTCACCCACTTCCCCGTACTTCCTTTGTTTCAACGTCTAAGTAGCTGTAAGTTTATTTGCGTCCACGCCGCAGATAGTGACAGTTTTGTCGTATTGTTCTATATTCGTAAATTACAACAACATAAAATTCAGCAGCGGTCTCTCAAACCGTACGTCACCACTGACGTAACTTGTTAACGTAATTTTGCTATATTGTTTTTTCTTGTTTTTACGGTAATAACTAGAAATTAGTAATTCTGCACCTCCAAAAAAGAAGCGTAAGGAGTCAGGAGTTGGAAATGTACTGTCAAATACTCAAATTGAAGCGTATCTGGCACGGGAAGACTCAAGTGGGTCGGAAGCAGAAAATGTTCCCGAAAATTTCATCCCGGAATTCAGGAATCAGAAACTAAACAACCTGAAATTATCGCCTATTACAATTCAACAAAAGGAGGGGTTGACTAGATAGATAAAAAATGCTCCATCTACACCTGCAGTCGCCGAACGCGAAGGTGGCCCATGGTGATATTTTATCGAATGTCGGACATAAGTACGGTGAATGCACATGTTTTATATCAAGCTGGTGGTGTTAAAGCTATTCATCAAGGACAATTCATTAAAATTTTGGTTAGAACCGCGGTATTATCACACATGCAGCGCAAAGTTTATAATACTCACATTCCACGCGATATACGCGTCAACTTGGCACGTATTTTGGGTTCTGATTTGCCACTTGAACCACAAAACTTAGAGGATAGGCCGAAAACACGGAAAACCTGTGCCAGTTGTCCTCCTAAATTAAATCGCAAATCAAATTACCAATGTAATACATGTATAAAACATGTGTCCTTGCAATGTGCCAAACAATTATGCCCCGACTGTCAATAAAAATAACCAAAGTTTGACCAATGCCAGTTTTTTTAAATGATACCTGTGATTAAAAGAATATTTTTTTTTGTTGATAAGAGTATCGTAACTATAAGGGAAAAAAAGTATTTTTGTTATAATTATCTTGATTTAATTTTTTTTGTGTGATTATTGATCTCATCTTTAGATTTAGAATTTTTGTTTCTACTTACATTATAATAGCAGGCTAATAATTAAAAATTACATTCAGAATCTATTGGATGGTTTTATTTTATCCTTTTATATATTAATCAACTGTTTTTAAAAACTGAGGTAAGCTAGCATAAATATTTTCGATGCTATAGACCATTTAACAGCAGCGGCTTCTCAGGCCGCGCGTCACCAGTTACGTTACACAAAAACCATGTCACCAGTCAAAGGATATATATCCTTGTAAAAACTGATAACTCAACGATATTATTTTTTATTACAATGTAGGTAAACATTACTATTATTGTTGTGATAGATTTTACCCCCAGCGACTTAATAGATACTCGCTAATAAAATGATATCGTTGAGGTATCATATCTTTACTTCGACAAGTACAAGCACAGAATTAATATGGTGAATGAAGATATATGGGCACAATTTACATTCATCTTATTATAATTACATTTTCTAATCTAAGGTCTATAAATATAAACTCATTTTATGGATAGACCCTCGAGCGACTTTATTAAGAACATTCGTTACTAGAATTCTTGCTAAGACCAATTATTTTGTATTCATAAGTATAATTAGTTACCAAGTCTCACTTGTGGGCCATTACGATTTTATACATTATGTAATATCTTTATTATATACTTATATTTAAATATTTATATATATATATATATATATATATATATATATATATATATATATATATATATATATATATATATATATATATATATATATATATATATATATATATATATATATATATAATTAACCTTTAATGAAGTTAACTTAAAAATAAAGAAATAATTATAACAAACAAAGAAAAAAGTTAGTTTTTTTTTGCGTTCCCCTAAATATGTCCATGAGTGTATATGATAACATTTTTAATAATTTTAAATTCAATTTACTACCCCTTCCCACATGAACGCTTAAAGGTATTAAATTGAAATTCCTTTCTTTCCTTTAAGCTGTTACAAAATCAAACTTCTATTTTAACGCAATCAACAGAAGAAGCAATTTAAGTCGTATATTTTCAAACTCGCAACTACTCGCTATAAAATCAAAACCTAAAAGGAACTTTCTATAGTTATCTTTTAATAATAATAACATAAAAAACGTTACACACATTGATCTAACCCCTAAGTAAGCAAATTATTTGCTTGTGTTAAGGGTGTTAGACAACGATACAAATACATAGTAATACACATATAAATACTGAGAATATATTTAATAAACGATCAAACCCAGAAATACAGACATATATGCTCATCACATACATGCCTGTCCCTGTCGGGGATCGAACCCGAGCCCCATTGCGCCCGCTATACGTAAGCAACCACTTTATAGTAGATATAAAGGTAAAATAGCGAAAACTTTAAATTTGATTTTATTACATATTTTTTTATATATAATGGTATGAAAGCCTTCGTACTCGATTGCGTCTAGTACTTAGCCAATTTTTTTTTCACCACAATAGAGAGTGTGTATTACAATTTAATGTATTTTAAAACTTTACAATGCCTTTTTATATTTATCATTAAATCATAAATAATGATTGCTTACTTATGATTATTTTATTTATTTATGATTGTTATAATTTATTTTATTTTAATCTTATTATTTACATTTATACATATAACATTTAAAAAAAAACAACATTATAAATATAAATATAAAAAATAGTATCCCGCCGACGTGGGCCTTACGACCAGTCCGTCGTGATTAGGGCGACAGCGAAAGAAACTTCCTCACAATGCGTGCCGTACCCATAACTGCTGCTCTTTGCATCCGACCCTTGATCCAGTTTTTTAGTGAGAGCCTCTTGAGATGATGATCGAGACTCTTCGCTATAAGACCATTTACGGAAACTACCATTGGGACAATTATTGTTGAGTCAACATCCCACATGTCGGTAATCTCGTGAGCTAAGTCCAAGTATTTTGACAGTTTGTCCTTCTCAGCTTTGACAAGATTAGCGTCACACGGGACACAGATATCAACAAGAAATGCCCGGCGCTCTAACCGATCTACCAGTACGATATCAGGCTTATTGGCTATAATAGTCCTGTCCGTTATGATAGATCGGTCCCAATAGAGCTTAGCATGACCATTTTCCAAAACTGGCTCCGGTGAGTACTTATAATATGGCACTTCAAAAGGTACAAAACCGTATCGAAGAGCAAGTTCTTGGTGGATAATCTTGGCTATTTGGTTGTGCCTGTGCAAATACTCTCCATTGGCAAGATGACAACAACCGGAAATAACATGTCTGATGGATTCTCCAGGTTGGTGGCACGCACGACATATATCAACAGTGCCATCCTTTATTATGTATTTCCGATAGTTGTTCGTCTTGACAACTTCGTCAGCAATTGCACAAGCAAAACCTTTGGTTTTTCCAAAGAGATCACCAAATCGTAGCCAAGCCACGGACGGCAGAAGGTCTACATCAGGCCCATAGAGTGCCTGGTGGAACCGTCCATGTAGCTTCTTACTCTTCCATATATTTATACGGTCGTCAGTGCTAAGTACTACCGGTTTATGCCAGTTATCTTTGGCTAAGGAGAGCGGTGTGAGGCCATTATCTACTGCAACAATGTTCCGATGCATTCCACACTCCGTATGAAGGAAATATTCTCTAAGATTGCATACCTCACGGTTGTGTAAGTTTTTGGCATTAAGGAAGCCGCGAACCTCATACTTCCGTGGAATATACAATCTCATCACTGATGAGCGCGGATGATGCATGCGATACATTGTCAATAGTTTTCGGGCCTTTCGGTCCAGGGCATCTAATTCAGTCTGAGTCCACCTTAATATGCCGAAAGTATACATCAGCAGGGGCATTACCCAACTGTTGAATGCACGCACTTTGTTACCTCCTGACAAAAGACTTTTTAGGACTTTTGTCAAGCGGTTAAAGAAGCGTTCCTTCACTAGCTGTTTAATGTCCCCACTTAGTATGCCTAAGCATTCCCACATACCAAGATATTTGTAGGATTCGGTTTCAGAGAGGGATCTGAGGGACATTGTCTCCGAGAGTTGTAAATATTCGCTATTTACAACTCGGCCATTCTGCACAGGTGCAACCGCGCATTTATCTACACCAAACTCCATCCTAATGTCATTACTAAACGTTTACGTAACGCTTAGTAATGATACCAGATCTGCTTTATTTGGTGCAAATAATTTGAGATCGTCCATGTACAAAAGATGTGAAATGATCTCACCCCCTCTGCGAAAGCGAAATCCCAGTTTTGAATTCCTAAGCAACGTGCTTAAGGGGTTCAAAGCCAGGCAAAACCACAAAGGACTCAAGCTATCACCCTGGAAAATACCTCGCTTAATCCTTACAGGTTCGGAAGTAAGAAGACTTCCTCCGCCCCCTTTAAGACCGTTGTCCATTGCTTCATACATGAATCAAGAAAAGCGCATAAATCTGTGTCAATCTTATACACTTCTAGTACTCGTCTCAACCATGTATGAGGCACCGAATCATAGGCCTTTTTATAATCAATCCAGGCGGCGGAGAGACCCTTCTTACCTCGGCGAACCTTTTCATTAATGGCCATGTCAATAAGGAGGAGCTCCTTAGTACCACGAGACCCAATCTTACATCCATTTTGAGCGGGATCTAAAATGCTATTTGCATACAAATGTGTGTTTAATTTTGAAGTCAAAATGGATGTAAGAAGCTTATAAATTGTTGGTAAGCACGTGATAGGTCGAAAGTTCTTTAGATCCGTGATACTACCAGACTTGTGGAGCAGAAAGGTGATTCCTGTTGTCATAAAAGATGGTAGGGATCCGGACACGATGGCTTCCTGGAATTGCCCAGCCAAACGTTCGTGTGAAGACCGCAGCCATTTGAGCCAAAAGTTATGTAATCCGTCCGGCCCAGGACTTTTCCAGTTATGGGTCGAACGGATCGCATCCCTGACATTGTCTGGGCTTATAAATATAGCCTCCATTGGCTGCAGGTGTTCACACGCGCGCTCAACAACACGCATTCAGCCACCATCGTTGTGGTTAATAGGCACCGACCAAATATTTTTCCAAAATGTGAACATTTCTTCCATATTTGGTAACTGCCCATCAATCACACTCGTAGCAGATTCCTCCCAGCTTTGGTCACTTTGGAATATGCGATTCTGCTTATACCTATTTACACGTTGTTTATAACGACGGATACGATTTGCCCACGCACAAACTTTCTGCTTCAGGTAGTCTATACGTTCTGTTATATGTAACAGAACGTATAGACTATGTAATCCTGAGGTCTAATGCCAGTACCGGCAAAGGCCTGTGTAACATAACGCATGACTCTCGGCCGGATGTTTCCCGATCTGAAGCAGATTAACTTGCCAATAATGACCCTAGCTGCGCTGATACGCCGTTCAATCCTCATCTGCCATGCGGGTGTATCCTCAGTGGACCGCACCACCCTAACAGGCTCAGGAAATCTGACAAGGGCGGAGCGGCACGCTGCAACAGCTGCACAATAAAGAATTGAATGGGTATCAGTGAGACCATTGCTAGAACGAAGATAAGAGTCTAGCATGCAGTCTAGAGCCATTACTAGCGACATATTACGTCTATGCGTGGGAAAACGGGGTAACCGTGGCCTGTCGCGGGATGGTATGTCTTTAAATTCCAAAATCGCATCCCCCAAAGTCCTCCTTAATTGCTCATTATCTTGGATACTTACGGTTGTAATCTCAACGCCCCCCACATCACATCTCCAACCACTAACCCTGCCACCGAAGGAGCGGACGATAACTGGGCTCGCGAATGTATGCTTTCGGTGGTGGATGCAGAGACTGTCACCTCGGAGCGAAGCCGGTCAAGTGCGGAGTCATCCAACGCACGATTACGTTGAATAAACCGCACCTGATCCGATAGTCGTTGGGCCGAAACGGTCAACTCTGGTTCAAGGACCTGAAACAAAGACAGCAAACGGGTTCGCCACGCAGTGAGGTTAGTTCCACCCTCTGTCGCCCTATAGTACGCTCGCATGACATTTTCGTTCATATTTTGCGTCCATTTCATGCGGCGCACTGCACCACCGACGGCGGGGGCCGAACGCGGGGCGGATGCCCCAGTAGGCCCCAAGACACGATTTCCTCAGGAGAAGTTGCGTACTCCTCCTCTGATGACGTGTAGCTGTTCGGTGCGACGGGCTGCGGTGGTGGGCGTGCGTTTATGTTTCTACTCCTTGTGATCATTATTTAAGAGTATTTATTTTCACATTATCACAGTTCACTTTTTTCCAGTTACTTTTTGTAAGTAGTTCACAGTTTTGTATATTGTAATCTTTTTTTTTTCGTTTATTTTGCATTTTGTATAACTGTATGAAATGATTTAAATATGATAAAAACTGGATTTTGAAAATAAATATTTTATTAATATGTATTTAATTAATATGATATTTATTGAAATGAATGTTTTTCTTTTTTTAATAAATCTCTGAAATGTAACCTGTATAATTAGAATGAAGACTTATCCTTATAGAAATAAATGTTGCACAAAAATCCTTTAGAAGCAATATGGAAACATTTTTAAAACGTATGTCGTCAATGCTTAATAATTTGTAAGTTATTAAATCTCACGGAATTCCCGCACTGTTTGTTCTCAGATCATTGATAAATTATGTGATTTAAAAGTGACTTTAAAGAAGACTTTTTCGAATGTTATATGGTCCTTGCATGCATAACTAAATTTATGAAGAGATTTTTAGAATATTTAATATTCAAGTAAGTAGGAGGTAGGAGAAGAACTTATAATAATTTAAAAAATCAAAGAATGAATGAACATTTTGGCGAAGACGGATAGGGAGCCTCTTTAACTTATTTCGATATTCGAACACTTGGTCGTATTTGCGCAATCTGCAGATAAAAAAAAACGAAAGCACTAGTTATAACTCGATCAAACTTATGTAGTAGCTCTTTAGACACATCTAATTAACAAACGTTAGCTCAGTCATTACATAGCATATAGCAAAGTCGCTTCCCGTATCCGTCCCTAGGTCTGTAGATCTATAAAACTACTTAACGGATTCAAGAGGAAAGTTTATATGTATAGTAATATGCTTCATATATTAGAGAACCACTGATAATTTCAAGATTTCTAATGCGACGTCGTACACAAACACATTGTTTTGAGTTTACATTGCAAACGCTGAGTGAACTCTACGAGATAGATCAAAAGAATATACTAAGTATTGTATACCTTAAAAAGTTCTACAAGAAAGAATGTTTATCTCCTAGGGATAACCCACAATAGCCAATTTTATCTTATTTTATATTATAATTTTGTTTATTTTATATTTTATAATAAAGTTTCTAAATGGACGTTTAAGTAAAAACAAGAGAGGTATAAAAAAATACAGTACCTAATATTATATCCATATTAAAAACTTTAAATATACTTTTGACAGTGAGCGATGTATGTCGATGTCGTAATTTTGATTGTATCACTTAAAACAAGTCATATAGAAGCCAATACAAAAAAAGGGAAAGGGTAATTGATTCACTACGAATTAAAGGCGTGCGAAGCCGTGGGCAAAAGCTAGTCAAGAATAAGAACATAGTTTTTGTGCTTGTCGGAATGAAGCGAATGAAGGAAGCACTGCAGCTTTCGGCTAATACCATCGACATGTGCTGACCAAGAAAGGTTATAATCGAGAATGATGCCAAGGTTGAATTTCATTAAGGTTACTATGTATAAATACATAATAAACTTAAAATATTGTAAGAACAAGAGTCATTTAAAATCATAAAATTCATAATTTTATTATTAAATGATAAATTGTCTATGCGTATATATGTTACTAAATACGCGTATATGCGTATATACGTTAGTAAATACTATATGTATATATAATGATACTCTTTATATTTAAATATAAACTACCCGCTTTGTTGCTACAATGCTAACTTCATTGAAGCGGTTAACGATAAAGTAACTTATAGAGTAACAGACAGAGGAACGCAATGGTTTTTCAGGGGCCGCTTGTTATATTATTGTCCATATCGATATTTAAATTCTATATTGTTCTATATTTTCTATAAAATTGATTACTCTTTAATATAAACCTAAAAAAGTTCTTACCTTCCTATTCGACGTCCCACTTCTATAAGTTTTTATCGAGACTCATTACTAAGCGTCTTGCTCAAAGATTCGACGACTTTCAGCCTCCAGAAGTAGATGGCTACCACAAAGGCTTTAGTGCCTTAGACTACATTTATACGCTCCACAAATAGCACAAAGTAACGAAAAATATAATAGGCGACTGTATTTAGCGTTTTCGGACTACCCCACAAATATTCATTCAAAATAAATCTAATCAGTGCTAGAGTCGCTCCAAAGATGTCAAATAGATTAGATGTGTGATTGGAGATACTATGACACAAACATCAATGGTGATTGAAACGTCATCACTAGTTGGAACTAATTGAATTGTTAAAGGACCCTTACAAAAGGCTCAGAGACGTTTATATTTTTTCCCTACAGTTGGGTCTTAAAATGAACATGGGTAAGACTTTATGAACACTTTCTTTTACATTATATAATATATTTTATTATTATTTTATTAAATGTTTTAATTTTTACCTGCGGACGCGTTGCACGTGAACTTTTTGACGTTATTTTTTACGTTTTTTGATATATTTTTGTTACGTTCTTAACCGTCCAATTTGACATTTTTACCATGCTTAAAAAGAAAGAGTATGTTAGTAGATTTTTTTTCAAACTTATGTTAGTGGGTACAGCACAGTTGTACCAAATTAATAACTGCACCATCTATACAATTATTGATTTTTTAATTTTATACATCTAATATTTTACATATAATAATATATAAGCCTGATTAATAATTAAATAACTATAATAAATATATTTATGAACAAACATGGATATAAACTCCCATTTTTTTTATTTCGAACAACATTTTTCTACCGAAACATTATGCGGCCTACTGTTTTTTTTCTGTTACGCGCCCTTTTTTTATCAAAGTCACATTTTTCCGTTACGCGTCTTATTTATTCCTAAAGGGTACGCTTACAATGATCAAAATTCTATCTAAATACACGTAGCGTGAGTGTTATGAGCGCTTAGCGGATCACGTTTTTCTTTTACGTGCTTTGTTTATTTCTAACACCCAATAGTGACGTGAAAAATAATATTCCACTAAAGTGATTGGCGAAAAAATTTTCTTAAAGACACTGGCAAAAATAATAATTCTATCATGATTAACGTATAATAAAATTGTCACTAATCCATTTCTGTACATGGAAAATATTTGAAAAAAAAAATGATGGGGGCCTTTATAAAAGCAAGAGAACCCAAAACAATGGTTTTACATTTTGTCTATTTATCTGTATGTTTGTGCACGCTAATCTCAGAAACGGCTTAACCATTTTAAATGCCGTTTTCGGGAATATATTGTAATTTTCTTCATTTAACATTTATTGTGTATTTGATCTAAATTGGTTAAGAAATAAAAAAGTTATGTCAATTTAAGTCAATCACGTAATAGGTACCATGGAAATCTTATTCTATATCTATACATATAATAAAATTGTCACTGATCCATTTCTGTATTACATTTCTGATGTAAAGGGATAATTTACAGAATCCACTTCTATCATTTTTGAAATATTTTCTGTTTCTCTTTTAGTTGTTACAAAAAATATATGGCTAATGTAAATAACTTTTATACAAAGAAATTAAGCGTCAGTCAGTCAGTAATTTCATTTTTAACTTTCATTGCACTCTTCCCTCTATAAAAAGATATATGTATTTAAAGTGTTCAAGAAATTTATCTTTATAGATAAATTATAATTAAAAAAATTTAAAAACTCCCGATACAAACAGACCTCTAAAATGAATAAAAATAATATTGTTATATAATTATTGAAGTTAGTCATTGAGGACTAAGGACTCGATCTCGTGATTTCTTTATTTGCCTTGTTAACTAACTTGCGTTTTAATTTCGTCCTTTACTAAGCGGTCTCCCATCGCAAAGACTTCAATAAGTACATAATAATAATATTTTTATTCTTTTTAGAAGTCTGTTTGTAACGGGGGTTCCACAATTTTTATGTTTTTTTCTGCTTTTTAACGTTATGTCACTGGTTTCTTAATTGTACTAAATGAACTTACAGATATACACATTTTTTTGTATTTTTATTTTTAATTGTTTAAGTATTTCTATTAATCTAACCTAATATTATAAGGGACCGATTAAAAAAAATCTTTTTGCATTAGAATCCTACAATATCCCTGATGAGCATAGGCTATATTTTATAATCATCCTTACCATCATAATCATCATCATCACTAATATTATATCTTTATAAAAGATTTGATTGTTAGTTTGTTTGAATTGAATAGGCTCCGAAACTACTGGACGGATTTAATAAAATATTTTACCATTAGAATCCTACACTATCCTTGATGAACATAGATTATATTTAATACGAGAAAAAATAAGGATCCGCGTGAAAATTCAATGTAATAAATTATAAATGTATTAAGTAATATGATTCAAGACTTTGTCATATGGGTATATACAAATATTAATAAATATTAACATTTAGAGTTAAAATTTTTTACAATCACTAATAACAATATGATGAAGGGATTTATATTGTCACTAGTTGTTGCCCGTGACTCTTTATGACTACGATCATAAGCCATACTATACTATATTTTTTATAGTCTACGTGGACGCAGTAACGGGAAACAGCTATCCCTAATAAAGTACTTTACCCGAGTAAATAAGTGTAAAATCCTTTTGGTCTACATAACAAGGCTTTTTTTTTATATAGCGCGGGCGAAACCGCTAGGAACAGCTAATTATTGCATAAGAACCTTTCACCAATAAAACATCTATATCTTGGAGACGACTGTTTCTATTTCGACCAATTGTTACTAAAACGACCAATTGTAGCTAAAAACTATTTGGACAAACATAGCTTTCGATTAAAAAAAACCGCATTCAAATCTGTTCACGCATTTGGCTGCTACATTGCCATAAATAGACACACAGATACACAGATCGACAGGTCAAACTTATAACACCCCTCTTTTTAGTGAGGGGATAAAAACAGTGTTAATTTAATAACAAATTATTTTATGTTTGCTTAAACTTTATCTTATTTAGCTTTATTTAACTAATTCCTGCAAAGTTGTAAATAGTGGATCATTTTTCGAAAAATTTTGTCATAAGGAATTTTCACTTCTTACGTGTGTACACTAAAACAAACACTTTTTTTTTATTTTTACTAGTCGTTGAATCAGTTTTGAGCAAAAGTAGATACAATATACAGACACACAGTAGCTTGAAGAATGTTACACATTTCAGGCCGTTTGAATTCACTTATAAAACAAGAAGATATTTTAAGAATTTCAAAAGAATCGAGGAAAATAACAATTATTTAAAAAACTTTTACACAGTATAGACTCTGCGTAAAGATTTTTTAGCCGAATACGAGATTTTGTCGTATAGATGAATTGTGAATGATAAATGAGGAATTGTGTTTAGTTGTTCATCCATTTCTTGGACTTCAAATAATACACCTTGAAGCTTTTCAAATTCAAACTGAAAATTTGGATTGGTTGAGGACATACATTTCCAGTTTAGGTATGTATAAGATTGTTATCAACGATATGCTTAGATGAGTTTAAGGAGACTCTCAAGATTAAAGGAGTTCTAGGATAAAGAGCAGCAATATATGGTTGGGATTATTTTGTAAATTCCGATAATCCTAGGCAATTAAAAGGACGATAAAATACAAGGGAAATTCTTGGCAATAAAAGCATAAATACGGTGATCTAATTATTTTATTAAATTTGGTTAGGCTTAAGTGTTTGTGCGTAAATGCGTTTATAAATTATTTAATGTTGGTTTAATATTAATAATAATACTCTTTATTGCACACCGCATACAGAAACGTTACATATAAAGTGTTAATAAGAGGTATTGGTAATACAACAAGGCAATCTTATCGCTACATAGCGATCTCTTCCAGACAACCTTTTACAGGTGGAAATGTAGAAAGAGAGAACGGAGTGATAAAGAAGAAAAATATAAAATTTATTATACTAATACAAATATAATTATATTATATACATATTTATATGTAATGATACTTAGAAATAAATATACTATAAATATCATGTTAAAGTAAGGACAAGAGAAAATGTTACAAATATTGATAATAAAATAATTAGTGTAGAGAAGGATAAGCTTCGAGGCCTTTGACTAACTTCTTGAAAGTAGTCAAGGATTTTACTTGTCTGATAGCTACTGGTAAAGCATTCCATTCCACATTTTTAAACTGAATATATAACTAAATATTCTGTGAATATTTCAATCATCTAGCTGTTGCTGTTGTTAAAATCAAGCAAAAAAATGTTGTTTGTTTTATGAGAGCCCCGTAAAAATTTATTTTCATTTATTTTTAATTATAGCGGTAGCAGAAATACATCATATGTGAAAATTTCAGATATCTAGCTATCATGGTTCAAAAGATATAGCCTGAAGAATTAGGTTCTGTTTTTACCGTTTTTTTCGTTATGACGGTTTTTTATTTTATAGTAATAGACCTTGTCATAAACAGCTTAAAATGTACTTTTGGCATAATGTATTATTAGAACCCTCGTCTGGTAGATGCTGAAATGTTTTATTATTTTAAATCAAATTGTAACAAATCAAAGCTTGCATTTAATACATATTTTTTATAACTAACTGCTATGTATTCATTGCATGCCACTAAACTAAATAAACTTAAAATCATAGCTTTTATTTTTTTGTTTATCTGTTTATTTATATGTACTCGTATGTTTACTTTTTTGCATCTCATATGAATGTTAGATTGGTAAGGTTATAAATTGTTGTTCCGGTCACTATGCAGGATACGTTTTGTATTCCTGCAAATATATATATTTGATGTAAAACACTAACAAAATATGTGCTAGTGTTTATTAAATCTTATGCTAATATTACGAGATAAAAAATTATTGACTAGTTTTCTCAAATTGAGTAAGGTATGGGCTTATTCAAAAGATCTTTTTTTTGTAATTTTTAAGTTGCAATAATTTTGGAAGAAACGGTACGTGGTATAACGAGATTATAACTTTTTAGGGATTAAATAATGGTAAGGCACAAAAAATTATGAGAATCAAACTCTGACAGAACATAACTACTTGTAAATTCAAATTCTTTAAATACTTGTTCTTAAAAACTGCCGAGAGAGAATTGGAATTGTTATAACTTTAGAAGATTTTGTAGCAGATATTTATTATAATTCTGTACAAAAGAATGTTGGTCTGATAAAATATGGAATATCAATGCAGTTGTACGCGTCTTAAGATACTAAATGTATTCTTTTAGAAATAGTAGTAAATATTGTAAAAAGTTTAAATAGATACTTAAATAAAGATTTCTGGAATTGAACAAATATTCTTCATCTATTTAAAAAAATAGAATATACGATTTTATCAAAATTATCGCATTTCTTTTTATTTTGTTAAGCGTTCTAACTTAAAATCTACCTTGTAACGAAGCAAAACAATTTAACAAATACAACAGTTTTGAAAATATGATACTTACTTCTTTAATAATTGAACTTACTGCTTTAATAATTTCATTCAGATCTGTACTACCAAGTATGAAATAAGTTTTTTAATTTTGTGCTTAATCTCTTTACATAGTTTTCAAGCGAAGCTACATATATTCATACCATCTACCTTTAATCATTTTAAAATGTTTGCTCTATAAAATGTATGCATGACATCATGTATCACAGTATGCTTTATTCATATTTTTTAATCCCAGATTCACAATTTATTTGGAGAGACATAAAAATTTATTGAATTTTCTAAATCTTGCAAACATTATTTTTTTTAGTAAGAGAATAAAAAAATACTAATGATCTATTTCAGTCTAAGCTAATCTTCTCTTTATGACATGGACTCATTGATTGAACTCGTTGAATGACTTTATAATTTATTGTTCTATCAAAAGACATTATTATTTAATTATAGCGCATTTGAATGGTTTGAAGTTTGTGTCAGTTTCGTTTTCATACTTTGGCAGCTTTAACTGGCTGGGAACATTCCGTAAACCTTAAAAGTGATAAAATACTCTAAAAGCTAAAAAGTTATGTGCTAAAATGTTGCTAATCAGCAAAAGGCACATTTAATTTAAAAATGTGACGAATCTCTTGCTTTAAAATACCTAAGCAGCAATAAAGACCTTACCATCCTGCGTGCAGATAAAGGGAACTGTGATAATGGATACGAGTGATTATAATAGTAAAATAACAGAAATACTCGCGGACAATAAAACATACAAAAAGTCTTAAAAAAAACGTCAAATAAAAGTCTTAAAACAAACCGCCGCACAGTGTGTCGTCTAGAACAAGCTAGCTGGACAAAAACAACATTAAGATTTCCTAGAAACATTAGTGGAGGTAATTAGGGTATTAGTTGGTAATTACACCAACAACTATTGTTTTGGCATAAGTCATACATAACATCGTTAATAAGGGCAGTATATAAGACAATTGGGTTGAATGCATAATATTATTCGCATTTTTGCTACTGACACGATTGCATCTCCCAAGGTTATTTTAATAGTTGTGGTAAATTTTAGTAATGGATTCTATTACTAAGGGTATGTACATTTTTTTTATTTAGTTACAATAAAATAATATTCATGCTAAATTAGAATCTGAGGGTCGCAAATTGCGTTTTCCTTTTAGTCGTCGGAAATTCAAATTCAAAAGACTATTACTAAAAATCCCCTCGTATCACCGGTCTGTATTTTTTTCAGTTGATAGACACGTTCTTCTAAATTATAATAAAACCATTTTTTTTCCACCTTTTTTGCTCAAAAGCTGTTTTTAATTTTTTTTCAGGTAGCAGTTTTACAGTCTCAAAAATGCATATTTTCGAAGAATGGGTGAAACATACAAAAAGTGACCGAAATAAGGCGCTTTTCATGTTTGTTTTACAAGAACATGACCTCAGTGCGTAACTGAAGCATCTGTGAAGGACATCAAGACTATAATTTCCCGTTTTTCTTCGAAACTTTCGGAGAAATGGGAGAATTCTAGCCGAATACGGGATCGTTTTTTAGCTTGTAATGCTAAGTGGCTAGAAGGTGAAGACTGACAGTTTAATGTGTCTTATGACCTTGCAGAAGCATCACCGTCATCACATTCACTGCCTGGTCCCGGGAGACCGCCAGTGGACCTGGCAAACGCAAGTGCCAAAACCAAACGGCGACGTGTCGATGATTTGGTTCAGTTACGAAGCTCTGAGGAGCTTTTGGTTGCTGCTGAAATAGCGTCTCGTCAATCAGGCAAACGCAACGTCGCAAAACTAATTCGAGAAGTTAGTGAGAGTTCTGAAAAGTTCAGTGAACGAAAATCGAGTGACCTCAAGCAGCAAAGGTGCCTTACAAGTGATGAGACACTTGCGTATTATATAGACTCTAAGTCTACTAGTCACGCCTACAAACAGACGCGGAAGTGGAGTATGCTGGCTGGACATCAGGTATTTCCATAATTTCATAGTCTTCGTAAGGCCAAAAAAGCTTGTTTGCCACCGGATGAACATGTGACGGTAACTGAGACGCGTAAAAAATGTAAATACTATAAATATTAATACTGAAGATTATTGTATAGAGGATTCTTCTGAGGATGAACTTAGTGATGATGAATAATTCCTAAGTTTGTCCTCATTATAATCCAATGAATATTCTTTTTTTATTAGTAAATTATAATTTAGTCATTTTTTAATAGGTTTATTGTGTACTAATTAATTTTTAATTAAAGCTGTAAATATTAATTAGTTTTATTTATTCTTATAATATTAGTTTAATCGTTAGATAATGTATTTAGCTTTAAATACCTATTAGTTTAATTGATACTTCTTACGAATCGTGCAATAAACACCATTAGTTTTAATGAATGCATATTGTTTTTGGGTTTTGCATCTTTTATGGGTTTCCAAGTATTTTTATTAATGTAATCATTTATATTAGTATCTAGCAGAGGCTTTGCAACCTATATCCATTAAAAAATATTTTTGTCCAGCTAGCTTGTTCTATACGACACACTGTGCGCCGGTCTAATACGTAAATACAGTCTTAAATTAAACCTAGACAAAAAATCACTCGTACCATTATGTGCAAAACCACCAAAATTTTATGGGTTACCCAAAATACATAAACAGAATATCCCACTACGTCCCATTGTCAACCAGATTGATACACCAACATATAAACTAGCTAAATACATTGCTAGGATACTGACACCTCTCCGAAGACATACTCAAGCTTATGTCAAGAATTCTTACCAGTTTTTTAATGATATTCTATAAATAAAATTAAATAACAACGGCATTAAGGTCAGTTTCGATGTACAGTCACTATTTACCAGCCCTCCAGTAACTGACTGCATTGAAATTGTAACGAGAAAGCTGGAGGATAACAACATGCCTGTAGAATATGCAGAATTATTCAAGCATTGCTTAACATCTGGCTACTTAATATGGAAGGACTAATTCTATGTACAAGTGGCTGGAGTGGCAATGGGTTCCCCGGTCTTTGTTGCCGATATCTACATGGAGCACTTCGAGGCGAGGGCCCTGTCCTCCGCAGCGGCTATGCCAAAGATCTTTATACAGTACGTAGATAACACCTTCACAATACTACCTTTATTAACAATAAAATACAATTTACAATGGAATTGATGTCAAATAATACTTTAGCTATCCGTAATATTCTTATCAACAAGAATCCTGACAACATATTAGAACACACTGTTTATAGGAATCCCACACATACAGATAGGCACCGCAATGGTAAATCACACCACCACCCTAACCAGTTAGCTTCCGTCGGCAATTCTTTGTTTCAGAGAGCACAACATATCTGTAACGCTGAACACCTAGAGGGCGAACTACAGCGTGTCAATCATGCCTTGTTCAATAACTACCTGTCCTTCCCTCACCAGGTCGCAAAAACCACATCGAGCCACGCACGGTTGAGCATCAACCAGCCCTTCTATCAAATGAAAAAAGAATTACTGACAGAATTATTGATTTTTCATAGTCTTTTGTTCAATAAAATAAAAAAATATATTTTGTTATCGGTCACTACGCTCAACTTCCTTTAATATAAAAGAAAAAACTTAAATTAACATCAATAAAAAAATATACTGCATAGATAATTATAATTGCATAAGTTGATAAAAAATGCGATGCAATAGTTTTACCACGGCAGTCCCCGAGTGCCGCACATTTTTTTTTTCAATATGAATTAATATGTATATTTTATTTAAGATTTAATGTACACAATTTATATCTTTATGACATTCTTAATTATATACTATTGTAATTTATTCAAATTTTAAATATTGGAAAATTAGAAATACGTAATATTCAATATGAATCTAATTTAAAATTCTCTTTTTACGAAGTAAGGTTAAATAACGTTTACGAATCAGGGAATAATTTACTACGTTAGGTTATGTGAGATTCTATACTTCTAAATCGCAGCCGAGGATGCTTACATCTCATGTGAAATTCACGAGCAGAAAATCTCGTTCATATTTTACTGCTGCCATTACGAAGGTTCAAATTGTTTAATAATTATATTTTACACAGAAATGTGTAAAATGTATAAATTCTTTGTATGGGGCTGTTTGGATAAACCCTAAACGTCCTTTAAAAAAAATAAAAACTTTTTTAAATATGCAATTATTTTTTGAATTGTTTCTTTAATTTAAAACTAATTGTATTTGATATATGAACAATAAACCGAGGAAGGCAACGGATTCTTTCTTTTATTATACCACTAGCTTTTGCCCGAGGCTTCGCACGCCTTAAATTCGCAGTAAAACAATTCCCCTTTTTCTTTTGTTTCTATTGGCTTCTGTATGACTTGTTTTAAGTGACATAATTAAAATTACGACATCGGCAGTTATCGCTCACTGTCAAAAATCTATTTAAAGTTTTTAATAAGGATACAATATTAGATATTGTATTTTTTTTATTTGTTTTTAAGCAGATACTCTGTTTAAAAAGTATACCATTCTAACCATAAATCACACTTATAGGTTTTCATTGACTATAAACAAAGTATGACCATGTAAACATAAGGAATTGTGAGCCACACAATCGATGTTATTTTGACCATCAACTTGCAGGTCTGGATTAATAAAAAAAAACAACTTTGAATGCTAAATAATATGTATTAGACGTATAGTTACCTACATGCATTAACAAAATTTTCAACACTGCACATTCACAAAATCCATTTTTGAGACGGTATTTAAGGTTTAAGTGCCTAAGTAGATAAGAATTAATGCTGTATTGCTTAAAATCGCTTCGTAAATAAGCCATTATTTCTCGAAAAATGTAAAGGATTAAAATTGGCTATTGTGGGTTATCCTTAAAAGATAAATATATACCATCACGGACTTTCTTGTAGAACTTTTTAAGGTATACAATACTTAGTAAATTATTTTGATCTATCTCGTAGAGTGCAGCCAGCGTTTGCAATGCAATCGCAAAACAATGTTTTTGGTTACGACTTCGCATTAGAAATCTTGAAATTATCATTGGTTCTCTAATATTTAATATATTATTATACATATAACTTTGCTTTATATTATGTAATGATTATCAA
Source organism: Napeogenes sylphis (assembly GCA_959347405.1). Classification (NCBI taxonomy): domain Eukaryota; kingdom Metazoa; phylum Arthropoda; class Insecta; order Lepidoptera; family Nymphalidae; genus Napeogenes; species Napeogenes sylphis. The sequence continues at coordinate 24,655,069 of OY365783.1, forward strand.
ATCTGTGACAAAACCACTATAGAACGTATTTTAAGATTTTGTTGAGAGATCATGTTTTGTGTTGTCTATAATAACTTTAATAAAGTGTTCTTAACATTACTTTTATAACTATTGGTTCAAGAGTGGTAGTTAATATTTTAATTTTAATTTTTTTCCTTTTAAGGAGCTGGGTCATTTAGGAAATAGGAATATTTCACTTCGTACTCCTCAAACAACTGCTTAAAAAAAATCAAAAGATGGAAATTGAATATGTGTTATATAAATATCTTACAAAAGAAACTTCATTAGACGTTCATTTATTGAGGCTTCAGCTACAGCGTCAGTCTAAGCTTTGAGATTAATTTTACTAAAACCATATAACATGTCTAAAAATGTCAAAAGTTTATTAAATATTTTACATATTAAGAGCCAGAAATATCCTGTTCTTAGTATAATTTTCTCTGTTTTAACCCTGGAATATTGCCCCGCTAGAAGCAACAAAATTCAAAGCACTCCCTCATTTTAAGCAGAAAATTAAAACACGTCAACCTTCTAAGCTCCTAATGAAAATCAATAATTATAAAACAGGTTTGTGTCGATTTACAAATATATACTAAATTAGCAGAAATAAAATTAAAATAGCAGTGGAATTGTTCACACATTAAAAGAAAATGTTAAATAAAAATGTATGCAATAAGATAAAACGAACAGAACATCTTTCAAAAAACTAGTTCTGACTGCCGAGAAATTACAAGTCACTCGAGGTAATAACAATTCAGTACGCTTATTTGTTTTCTGTTTCTTTTTTGTTTCCTTAATTTCTAATGCTTAGTATATTTACTGGACAATCTATAGTTAAATGTCCAAAGTATTTCTAAGTAATTGGTAGTGGTCTATTAACATAAATTTGTAAACAAGTGTTAAGTTTATGACTTATTGTGTCATACTTATTTGAGACCGGAAGCTCTGTAAGTGTGAATAGTGATTGTCGATGTAATCTTTGAAAACCTACTTGGAGTACCTGGTCTAGCCTTTTATTATTGTGCTTGATTGATCGTTTTGTATCTTAGTTTTGATACAAAATTAGTTTTAACATTGTAAACTTAGAATTAAATTTCGTGTTATTAAATTATGTGAAATTACTTTGAATTCTTAAAATTTCTATATATTTTATAAAACTATTATATATTTCATCAGTAGCTCATCATACAAGATTAAATCGAATTGACAAATAAAACAATCTACATCTACATTAACGATCTGCTGAAGTCCGGTATCTATGGGTATGCAGACGACAGCATAGTTGTAGATAGATGTCTGCCAAGTACTTAGGCTAGTAGAGATGAAGTACAGTCTAAAAGAGAAGAAATGGTGGCACGTTTGAGTGACAAACTTCAGGCAGTCTCCACATGGGGAAATGCCAATCTTGTCAAATTCAATGCCACCAAAACGCAGACGTGTTTATTCACCGCCAAAAGGAGCCCTTTCACCTTGGCTTCTACTTTCCCTAATATATCCTTGTAATATCTAGTTACCGGCTTCAGTAATTAGAGATTTCCTCGAACCTCAACTTTGGTCGGTACATTGAGTCCAGAGTAAGATCAACTGCAGGAGAACTTGCCGTTTTGCGAAGGTCCGACAATACTTTACACCGGGATAGCTACTTGAAATTTACAAAACACAGATCCGGTCGTATGTGGAGTACTGTGGTCATATATTTGCTGGAGCCGCAAAGTCTCCTCCTGCGGTTGTGGACTCAATTGAGAGGCGAGCGAAGAGGCTTATGAGCGAGCCTAAGTTAGTTAACGCCAACCTCCACAGCCTTGAACACAGGCGTAGAATTAATAGTCTCTCAGTATTCTATAGGATACATTTTTGTGAGTGTGCGCAGGAATTAAACGATTTAATTCCCCCGTCCCCGTTCCATCATCGGACGACCCGACGTACGGCAGTTATCCATCCTAACGTTGTAGATACTCCACCTGTCCGAACGAAGCGCTATGCTTCGTTTTTTTGAAGGGCTGGAACAATTTGCCTGCGTCGGTATTTCCGGTCAAATATAATGTCTTCAAGAGAAGAGTGAATAGGTTGCTAGGTTAATGCGTCTTACTACCTATGACTACATCTCCACTCTCCATCAGGTTGAATATAGTCAAGCATTAACCTAGTATTGTATAAAAAAATATATAATAAAAAAATCATATTTATTCCGATACGTAAATATTATATGTAAGTACTTTACATATAATAAATATCTCTACATTACATACAAAGTGATACAAAAAACGATACAAAAACTATATGGGGATCCAAATAATCACAAACCTGAGACCTCTACCGTAGATTTTTATGTCAACCCACCAACTTTGGAGGAAATCAATACAATAATTAAAATAAAACCATCTAAGTCAGCACCAGGTCCTGATGGTATTCCTTATATATTTAATAAAAAGTGTCCATCGGTCCATAAACATCTTTTAAATATTTTCGGTAAAATCTGGTCAAGAAAGCATATAAAAACATCATTCGGACAAGCCTTTTTTATCCTCATTGTGAAAAATGACAATGTAAATAACCCTAGAGACACTAGACATAGCCCGTGTAAATACGGTTTCAAAAGTATTTTTTTCTTATTTACAAAACAACAATGACATAATTCATGAATAATAATAGATATTTCAGGCCTAATCAGTAGAAGTTTTGCCCGGAATTTCTGGATGCCTGGAACATAATACGTCAATATCGGAAAGCCTTAAAGATGCTAGAACTAGTGACAGACAAATTACGGTTTGTTGGAATCTATCCAAGAGAACGCCTTTGGGTCGGTACGACATGATCTGATGATGTTCGCGGTAAAATGATATAGCTTTCCCATGGTAGTTAGCTACATTATTGCATCATAATATTCAAAATTAAAATTTTCCTTAACTTTTAATGAAAACCAATCAAAACCATTAAATTATAATATAGGTTTATTTCAGGGTTGTTGTGTTTCTCCTATTATCTATACTAATATTATAAAGCTGAAGAGTTTGTTCGTTTAAACGCACTAATCTCTGGGACTACTGGCCCGTATTGAAGAATTCTTTTTGTGTTGAATAGTCCGCTTATTGAGGAAGGTTATAGGGTATATATCATCTCGCTGTGACTAATAGAAGTTAAGCAGCTATGAAAAATGCTTCAAATTTAATATAATCTAATAGGTTCTGACTGACTTAGTTATAGCATACAGTCTAAACCGCAGGTCGTAGAGATAGTAAAATTGGAGGATACATTTGTTTTTCTACGTAGTGGTGTACTAAGAAAAGATTTTTAAATTCCATCCTTAAGGGTTATAAATATCAATTTTGTATGGAACTCGGCGGCAACACTAAAAACCACGCGGACGAAGTCGCGAGCGACCCCTAGTAATTAATATAGTCATTAATATTTTAATAAACAAATTAATTAGAAACGAAAAAAAGATGGGTTATCGGTTTTAGTTTAACAATAAATACACAGAATCCATACTAGCTTTTGCAAATGATCTCGCAATGTCAGTATTGTGTTATCCAAAACAATGTCAGGTACTCTTAGATAGCTTTTTAAATGATCGCAAAAAGGTAGACAACCAACCAATAATTAACGTCAAAAAAGCTTGGATTTACGATAATTTTTTAACATCACGTCTAAAAGGGCCTTTCCGCGTCTATGATATTAATAAAACCCTTTTGTCCAAGTTAGATGCAAAAATGCGTCATAAAGACATTGAAGTTATGGATCGGGTTAGCACACTCAGCGGACTCTTCAACCTTATTTAGAGACCAAAAAAATTGTGGATTAAAATTAAAGAAACCATCGGATCTCTACAAACATCTAAGAATTACCAAGAGACATATCATCGGAAAATCTAAAGATGATACTGTAACTTCTCTCCCAAAAGACAAAGTTGCCTCAGAGCTCGAGTCACAACTTCAATCCCATAAAAGAATTATGATAGGTGCTCAAGCGAATAGAGTATTGCTAGGATCAAGTAGGAAAGATCGAGATATAGAAACAAAGAGGTGTCAAGGGACACCCGGATGGAACGAAGTTCCTTTCCATTGATTATTGAAGGAATAGGGAATATGCATAAAATTTAAAATGTTCTCAAATACTTTTTTTTCGGATACTTATTATAATAAAAACATTTTTTTTATTTACTAATCATTTAGGCCACAAAATAATTTGTGAAAAATGTAAATTAAGGGATCGAAATTCAAACTTCCAAAACGCGCCACCAATGGTCGAAAGGAAACATGACGTCATTTGACACGCCATTCAAATTGTAGGCGTCGAAGTTCAAACTGTGGTATTAGTGTTACTGAGAAAAATAAATAATTTAAACCTATATTTTCGTGCTTATAGGTTTTATTTAATGACACGATTGTTTAGGTAATCATTTTCCACTTCACTTGACTCAGATAAATAACTTTGTGTTGATAATCAGCAGATATAGAAGATATAAGATGCTATAGAAGTATTATCAGCTGTGTTTTCAGTAAACAATTTTCTTTTTAAAACATAGTTTTAGTGGTAAAATAAAAGTATGTAAAATAGTTAGTTTTACTGGTAAAGTAAAAGTATTGTGTGTTGATTATTCAACACACAATACTTTTCCTCATGGAAATGGTAACAATGCTATATTTTGTTTTTCATCAGGTATATTTACATTGACACCTTTACTTCTGTACTTCGGTTTAATATTAACTTGCACAGGTTAGTCACTTGGCAATTTATCTTTAATATGCGAAAAGCAAGGCTCTGACTTGTGATCACATTTAATATTGTCTTGGCTGATTAATATCACAGATATTTGTATGGGCAGTACTAGGACTTACTTACTACTTACTAGTATTACGAACTGACAAACGAACTATCCAGAAATAAATTTATAGTTAGATTGTACGCCGCAGAAGTGGGAACGAGAGGTATAACAGCAAAATCTCTCTATAACCTACTTAAAGACTTTGACCTTTCTAGAACTAGCAACGGTTCATCTATAGAACGTATTTCAAAGGCGGCATTAGTTGGTTCTTTCCAAATTTGGTAAGGTAGGGAGAGAAGTGTAGACAGTGAAGGAAAGCATGTTTGCGCATAATAAATGCCCCTAAAACCTACCCCTGGGTCGCAAGTCCCAGGTACTGTTTACACTCCTCTCCTTGCAACGTGAAGAGCCCGGCACCCGCACGTTGAATTCATGGAATGCTAAGAAGCATCGTCTGTCTTACTCGATGTTAAAAACTTATAGAAAAATATAATTATAGTAAGTTATTTCGTTTAATAAGAAAAAATGTACAAATAGAGGTTGGAATCCGGAAAAAAAAATATTATGTAACAAATTTTACTTTCCGTTACTGTGACTTAGGGTTGACTTTCCCTTCGTGTCGTTGTAGTTTGTGATTTGTTAGTTTAGTTAGATTAGTTCCTGATTTGAAAATGGTTTCATTGAAACGGGTTGATCTCCCTTATCATAGTGTTTCCAGCCCGAGAAAACCCTTCAAATCCAACGACACATGGACACGAAAAGAAAAGATTGCCCCTGACTAACATTGAACTTATTAATATTCTGTCTCAAACATTTACATAGATTTTTTCAGGCGGATTGGATTTATTTGGTGCGTAGATATATCAGCGTAGATCATACGTAGCTCGGGATGCCACTTAAACGGATTACATTATTATTATTACCGTAATTATTCACTTTTGTTTGAAAGACCTTGTCCTATTGTAAAAAAAATAATTGAAAACTTAGAACCTGAATATATTGCAAACTACCGAGTTTAATTAATAACCTTTCTCACCTTATATATAAAATAATGTGCAAATATATAAAACAATTGAATTTAAATTGAAACCAACGTGATATCGTAGTTCACAATATTTCGGTATATACAAGAAACAACAAGTTGATCAACACCAGCCTAACGCGGCGTGAGTACTTTCTACCACTTGTGTTTGTTTACAAAAACAAAAAGTATGGTATCTAATGATATAACGAATTAATAACGTCGTTACCATTAATTTTAGTTTTTAATATATTCATAAAATTGTTATTCACAATTATTCACAATTCACATTTACAATTATTGTTTAAACATCTACTTGTTATAGTCTCGGAGAAGAAGTAAGTAAAAATTATATGATTAAACCAACTTACCAACCACCAACGTGGAGTTCTATCATAATTATACGAATCTTCTTTTACGAGACAAGTCTCCCAAGCCCCCACTAAAGTGGTGGTGAAGCGGTCGATTGCTGAGAAAGTTAAACTGAGAGAGAACACTATGTTTTTTTCTATTATTATCATTAAAATACTTGTGACGGCGCTGGTAAAGTACCAGCGTTACTACTCGTTATTGTCCTGGGGAAGGAGTTTCGTATAATTATGATAAACCTTTACTTACAGTAAGAAATTTTTATCATATAATTATTATTCAATAAAGAGTTATTAACATATTATTATTTAGGTAGCAAATCTATTCTGAAAGCAAACATATATACTATCCGCCGTTATATAAAATAAAGTATCCATAGTGAATCATTTTTTATATTAATGAAAACAGAGTTAACTGAAAATGAACGAAAATTACAACTATTATAAAAAACTCTCAAAATATATATTCTCCTCATAATGTAATTATTTATACTTATAACAAAACAGTAACTAGTCATGGTCACTCAATTTAATATTAGTTTAACATATGTTAGTCTTTTATACGATTGCAGTGGAATTCAGCTGACATTTTATATTATTATTGATTATATACTGCCCTGTTAACATATACCTAAGACAAAAACCAGTGTTTCATTCCTCCGTAGAGATAAGAAAATATAATCTTTGAATCAGTTCGGCGATCGCTGTTCTTAGGATTAAGATCAATAAATCATGTATTTCATATTGTTTTATTTTTTCGATAATTATATTCTACTTCCTACTAATACTATAAATTCGAATGTAAGTATGTTTGTTACGCTTTCACGCAAAAACTACTGAACCGATAATTATTAAACTTTGTACACATACCTTTGAACTTATAAGAAGTTACAAAAAATACTTATTAGGATTTTTTTTTAGCGAAGTTAAATTAAATGCGAAGGGAAGTTTAAAACATTTAGAAACATAAAAACATTGTTTGTCAATTAACATGTAGACGGAGTCGCGGGCACCAGCTAGTATTATAATATTATTAGTTTTTATTTATTATTGGAACGTAGTTCCTTATCGCGCGTTGTGAAAGAAAATTGTTTACTGAAAACACAGCTTATAATACTTCTATAGCATCTTATATCTGCTGATTATCAACAAAGTTATTTATCTGAGCCAAGGGAAGTGGAAAATGATTACCTAAACAATCATTTAAGCACGAAAATATAGGTTTAAATTATTTATTTTTCTCAGTGACACTAATACCACAGTATGAACTTCGACACCGACAATTTGAATGGCGTGTCAAATGACGTCACATTTCCTTTCGACCAATTGTGGCGCGTTTTGGAAGTTTGAATTTCGCTCCTTAATTTACACTTTTCACAAATTATTTTATGGCCTTAAATGATTAGTAAATAAAAAAAAAGTGTTTTTATTATAATAAGATAATAATAAGTATCCGAAAAAAAAGTATCTGAGACCATTTAAAATTTTATGCATATTCCCTATACCTTCAATAATTAATCAAACGGAACTTCGTTCCATCCGGGTGTCCCTTGAAACCTCTTAGTTTAAAAATTAATAGATATTGCCACAACATACTATTCAACATACGGTTAGTAAAATGTCACAAAAAGCCGCAATAAAATTACCTCCAATTCTGTATGCTGTAAATACAATTTTAATAACAAGTTTTTTAAATATTTATTTTTTAGGTTAGCATATGATATGCATTTTTAAATCTCATATTTGAAAAGCTTCTAGTGAAGCGCAGTCGTTAACGAACCTGAACAAATTACAAGAGCTCTTTCGCACTTTAATATTTAACTAGTTGCTGCTTGAAGCCTTGTTTATTTAATGAACATGCGTTTATAATATTATTTTATTATTTAAAAAATGTAATGTAATGTAAATAAAAATTTTTTTTTGGCCGGTGAGTCTTATTTTATCTAAGTTATTTATTTTTCTTATTATTATGTTTGAATAAATATATCATACTTTGTTCAATCACTAATGTCAAAAATAATGCAAAATTTTTAGGTATTACATACTATAACATATTTTTTTTATAATAATTATATATAAAACAATTACAAAAATTTAAACACCTATTTGGGGAATGGCTTATGAAAAGTAATACAATTATAACCATAACCTAAAGTTTCATGTGAAAACTAGTTCTCTGACGCAAATATTGGGCAAATATAATTAAATTTTATATGATTGCTGATTGAGCAAATATTGGGTAAAATACATACTTAGGAAACTAGCACGATATATAAAAAAAATCATTATTTGTACGCCAAAATTTTACAAGTAGGGAAAAAGATATAACCTTTCTATGTAACACTGGTTATTAAAAAATATAATAACGCATTATTATATAGAAAAATATCCTTCTTTTCTATGACGCAAATTTTGCACTGACCTTCAGACCTAAAAACAGATTAGGCAATAGGCATTTCCAATTTTAGCTCGAAAGGCCAGTTACCGCTGAAGTGTGGGTGGTTTGATGTATATTCTATGACGCTGAGTAAAAATTTTATGTATAAATTTAGTAGTTCAGTTATACATTCAGCTATTACACCTGCCGGTTATTTTAAAACTTAATCGGATGCTCCATATTATTATTTATAGTAATTTCTTGGAATTTTATTATAATAGTCAAATTTATATTGCACTAAAACAACATTTTTAGAATTAGAAAAAGCGCAGAGATCACTCCTAAATTATGCATTTTAAGGCATTTAGATTTTGTTCGGACAGTCTGTACTTACAGGCAGATTTATAATCAGTAAGAAAGCTAAATATTGTGTGTAGGTGCAGTCCTAAAATTACACAAAACACTTAAATATTACCCTACTGTTAGCACTAGAAAAAGAATACAGTCAGTTGTTGCAGTTGTTCACATAAAAACCGTTTTTGCCAATCCTTAATACTTAGATAAGTCAGCCACACTTACATAATTTACTAAACAAAAAAAATATGTATACCCCATGACTTATAAGCAATGTAAAACGTCTCTAATATAAACGTCCGTAATACGACGACGTAATACGTCGTAATGTAAACGTCCAAGTCATTAGAGACGTTTTACATTGCTTATAAGTCATGGGGTATACATATTTTTTTTGTTTAGTAAAACTTGGCTAAAACCAAAACAATATGATGAAATTGAAATGTTATTAAAAAAAAATAAAAACCAATAAAGGAATAATATAAAGTTATAACCGATGTTACTCAAGACATGTATAAAAATTCTTATCTATTTATTTATTTTTAAACATCACACTGGTGTCAGCATGGGCGTACCGAGGGGTTGCAGCTGCCCCCCCGCCCCCTGGACATTGTATACCTCTCTACTACCTTCTATCTATACTAATATTATAAAGCTGAAGAGTTTGTTTGTTTGAACGCACTAATCTCTAGGACTACTGGCCCGAATTGAAAACTTCTTTTTGTTTTGAATAGTCCGTTTATTGAGGAAGGCTATATATCATCTCGCTGTGACTAATACAAGTTAAGCAACAATGAAAAATGCTGCAAATTTAATATAATCTAATAGGTTCTGACTGACTTAGTTATAGCATACAGTCTAAACCGCAGGTCGTAGAGATAGTAAAATTGGAGGATACATTTGTTTTTCTATGTATTGGTGTACTAAGAAAAGATTTTTAAATTCCACCCTTAAGGGATTTAAATATCAATTTTGTATGGAACTCGGCGGCAACACTAAAAACCGCGCGGACGAAGTCGCGAGCGACCCCTAGTTGTAAATAAAAATTGATATTTTACATTAAAAAACAAAAACAATTGAGTTTAAAAAATTGAAGAAGGTTTAGAAATGCTCTCTCAGGAAGGTTAGTCGGGGACGAGAAAAGTAGCCTTTCCGTTGTTATAGATCTATGTATCACAAACAAATACAATTCTCTAGTAAAACTTCTAGCACACTGGTTTGCCCCCCACTAGCACAGAATCTGGGTACGCCTATGGGTGTCAGTGTCACAACACACAATCTTATTTATTGTTGTAATATTTAATTAAAATTATTATAATAATATAAACATTGTGTAGAATTTGTAAAACTCATTTAATTAATGTGTACAGTTATGGAAGAGCGGTGTCTCCTAACACAGGTATCTTCTTACCCAAAAGGAAACTCCATTCTATTTTTCAATTATATTATGTAAATGTGCTAAAGAACAAATAAACATTATTATTATTATTGTATTATTTGGATAGTGCGAGAACTTATTAAGACAAGCCATGAATATTGTCACTTAGTAACAATGTTAAAATTCCGTTTTCCACGAACCAAACAAGGGTGTGTAGTGCGTCAACATTATTGTCGGACTTTAGATAAGATTTTGATTATTATTAGATATCTAACGATTAACTACGAGTTATCAAGAGCAATATGCATCCTTATCTTATTTAAATTGTCATATCAAAGATTAGGCTTAAAATTGTTCCTTACATAAAGAATAATAAAACGAAAATGAAAGATTTACCAGCTTCCAACTGCGTATATTTGATTTTGATTGATTAAATTTGTTGCTCCATTTGATTGCTCGTAGTTTCAATCTATATTTTCAATTGGGGTTCTATATTTCCAATTAGAAGTGGTCACTTTTTTAGTACAGATCACAACAATTTTATTATAAAATTGTATTACAAACTAATGTATTAATGCTAAGAGTAAATTAAAAAAACGACGGCATAATATTTTTTCTAGTAATTTAGCCCTAGTAAGTAATTAAATTTTATATGATTGCTGCCTTCTAAATAATGTGTATTGTTTTTTACTATTTCCAGTAATTTAGCCGGAGTAACTTTATATGATTGCTAAAATTTTATATGATTGCTGCTCTTTAAATAATTTGTAATTTTTATTTTATTTTTTACCATTTGCAGTAATTTAGCCCTAGTTAATAATTATATGTATATATATATATATATATATATATATATATATATATATATATATATATATATATATATATATATATATATATATATATATATATCATCAATTCCATAAAATGTACTTAAAAATCATCAAAATCGGTCCAGTGCAGAGGTGTAAATTTTTCATATAAACTTTCACCTTCTACTAGTTCAGCTAGTTTAGAAAAATATAAAAAAAAAGTAGCCTATGTTTAACCTTTAGTCTTTAACTATTCTAATTCCACCCAATTCAGGTTGGTGGTTCAACCGTTAAAGCGTAACAGACACACAAACAAACAGACTTTCACATTTATAACATCAATAGTAGGGTATATAATATTAACAATAATATATACTTTTATACCTTCTTCATTTCTGCATATATGAATACTTTACTCGAAAAATGTTGTCTGGAAGAAATCGCGACTTAGTGATAATTACACGTTATATACATTATGTTCTATGTATATTTTGCTGTAATGTGATTGACAATAACATAATATATAATACATGATTATATAACAGAACACGATTGATTGATTAAAATAAAAAGGGTCTAATAGATAGTCTAACAGATACTTTTATAACACATTTTTTTAGATATATTGCTACAATAATTTACCTTTAATGTTTTTACACAACTATACCATTTTTTTTACATAAATATTGATGTCAGAATTGTTGTTTATTGATATTGGTAATAGTTTTTTAGGATTTTGATCTTACCAATTTAATAATGGAACTTACAAATATTTTAATAGGTTGAGAATACAAGGAAATCAGACTATTAATATTAAATATTGATAAATAAAATGTATTTCTTACAAGCCATTGTAATACTGGTTATAGGTGTTTTGTTTCAAAAATCAAATTTTAACCGCCTCCGTCTCCTTAGAAAAAACATTTTAAAAGTGATCTTACTTAAAGAATATATCAACACAAAGTTCTAATTTTATCTGGGCTTTATATGGAAGAATAAGACTTTCAAAAAAACATTCAATAATTTCAACATTCTTTTCATTGTTTTTTCATTGCTACAGCTTTGCTCCCCGTCTCGATGAATTATTAAAATATCCCAATAAAGACGATCATATATATAATGCTTAATTTGTTTATTTTTTTTTTAATTATGATATCATATTCTACGACGTCTTATAAAAAAGAAAGAACTAAATTTATAGATAAGAATCTATAAATTAGCTTTATGGACTTGTAACACTAGAAAAATTAGTCAAAAGTTAAAATTTGTTTCTAGCCGTTTATATAAATGTTATGAAATTATCATAGACACAGAGATTATTGTTTGGGGGATATTAAGTAGCATAAAATGTAATCCGGTTTCCTAGTTTTCCTTAACATATTTAATCTTATTATGGAATTTCACACATACTCAGATAATGGTTAAACGTGATGAAAACACAGAATACACGAAGATCTTCAGACTTTTGGTTTTATTTGAACAACGAATCAAAACGCTCCGTGTATCTCCGTATAATTTACATATACAAAAGATGGCAAGTTTTGTAAAGAAACTTTCAGTGTATCTTACAAGGGTGTGGCCTTTTATAGCCTATTTATGCAACAGATTAAGAAATAAGAGCAGTTTTCAAATATGCGAACGAACCTATCAATTTTATGAACATAATTTAATTTAGTTATTATTTTATTAAAACTGACGGGACATGTTTTTAATAGCATTAGTAAGTTACATTATCTTATTTGAATTTGAATATATTGAATCAAAGTTTCGGCTAAATTTTATTGAAAAAAGTTGTAATTTATTAATATAAACTCACTTATATTTTTTATTATAACATTTATTATATTTTATTATAGCCTTAACCATAATAATTGAAGCTATACATTTCAGAAACGTTATTAAGAATTGAGAGTACAGTAAGCATTTAGTGTTTTCTAAGGTTTTCACGAGTACTACACATTGAAATAAAACTATTTTTAAGGATTCAACTTGCGTATATTGAATTAACATTATTATACATGTCAAAAGAGGATCCAAACTTGGAGTTTTAAAAACTGTGACATCAGCATCGCTGATGTCGCAAATCTCCTCGTTATCCTTACTCATTCTTATAAGTGAAATCTCTCTTGTTAGAATATTAACAGGGTCCAGGAGTATCAGCGATTCCGCTCACAGATCAGACTACACAGTTAATGTCTCTCCCGCAAATTGTCCCTTATTATATTCTCTAGATCGCTACCGCCATTACAGTCATACCATAACAATTGCAAGATTGAATAATAAATACTTTCTTAAATTTGAATCATTATAAGACTATAATTAATTATCAATGATAATTAATTATTTAAACATTTTTACTTACAATTTAGTTTCTAAACATAACAATAATAACAATAGTAATACAAATATGATTATAATAGCAAAATACAAGGTCGTAGTAAAAAGTCATTACAATCTCTTATTTTAATAATTATAAAGCTAACCTTATGGAATTTGTAAATAACAATAATCATTTTGAAATAATTAATTTAGTAGATTGATTATCATTTGATTACCTGCCGTATTTAGGATCATTCAATATCAATTGCAGGTCTTGATAACAATTTCTTAGATTTTAATAATTAAAAGACTACAATTGATTATTAATAATATTTAAAAATGTTTAAATGATTATTTAAACATTTTTAAATATCATTTAGTTTCTAAACAAAACAATAATAACAATATTAATATGAAAACGCTTACAAAAGCAAAATATAATCTCATGGTAAAAAGTCAACATAATCACTTATTTTGATAATTATAAAATAGTACCTTACATTTATGAATAGTTATAATTAATTTTAGATAATAAATTTCGTAAATTTATTATTAATTGATTGATGGTCGTCTTTGCGCCGATATACATAACATTAATATTATTAACATTAACATTTTAATCTAACCCGACGTTTCGAATGCTTTGCAGCAATCGTGTTCACGGTAAGACGAGATGGAGGTGTCTGTCAGTAAGTCAATTAATTAGTCATCTACCTCCAACGGTTTCTAAGCTTCCGGGCGTACAGTTCAGGATTCACACAAAACGACTTTTTTAACTAAAAATTTAAACGGAGCTACTTCCGTAACCGTACTAACGCTTGGACCGCCTACTATAAGACCGGGATCGTAAGAGGTATATTTAGTATTCCCTCTACCCAGACACAGGCTAAAGCATTTACTTGGTTTTGTCCTCAATCCGCCCGTTCACGTACAGAAATCCTCAACTACATTTAAAAGTACCTGACATTGTTTTGGATTACGTGGGAGTATCTTGAGATCATCTGCAAAATCTAGTATGGTTTCTGTGTATTTGTAGTTAAACTTAAACCGATAACCCCACTTTTTTTCGTTTCTAATTAATTTGTTAATTAAAATATTATCTACCGTATGAAATATAATAGGAAAATACAACAACCCTAAAAAAAAACAACGTTATAATTAAGTGGTTTTAAATGGTTTTCATTAAAAAATTAGAGAATTTTAACTTTGAATATTATGATGCAATAATGTTGCGAACTACCGTATGAAAGTCATACCATTTAAGCGTTAACATCATCAGTTCATATCGTACCGAATCAAAGGCGTTCTCTAAGTCTATCCAATAAACCGCAATTTGTCTGTCGCTAGTTCTAGCATATTTAAGACTTTCCGATATTAACGTATATTATCCAGGCATCCAGAAATTTCGGGCAAAAACTCTTTCTGGTGATTAAGCCTGAAATATCTATTGTTAATCATGAATTGTCTCATTTTTGTTTGTAAAATAGAGAAAAATACTTTAGAAATTGTATTTGTTAGGGCTATCGGTCTTGTATCCTTAGGATTATTGACATTGTCGTTTTTCGACAAAAATGAATTCGAATGAGGACAAAAAGGGCTTTTTCGAATGATACCGGTATTTGCTTTCTTGACCAGATTTTACCGAATGTATTTAAAAGATGTTTATGGAGCGACGGACATTTTTGTAAATTATATAAGAGACACCATCTAGACCTGGTGCTGACTTAGATGGTTTCATTTTAATTATTTTATTATTTTCCTCCAAAGTTGGTGGATTATCATGAAAATCTTCAGTAGGAGTCTCAGGTTTGTGTTCGTTTGAATCCTTAAATAGTCTTTAGTTTTCTGGCTCTTCATATGTGCTTTATTAATAATAAAACTCTCTTACCGCAAAGAATCAGCCATTTCAGTCTTTATATTCTACAAAACACCTTATTGGAACTGCTCACCAATATACTAAAATGTTAACTATTTAAACCCTTTACTATCACTGTTACACTTTATTATACTAGTTCTGTTAGATAACTTAGTCAGACTTAGACTCACACTTTCTCTTAACCGAGCTGCGATTTATATACTTATTATTCTTAGTCAAATCTATTTTTCTATACAGAGATTTTTGGCCAAATCAACAACTTATATCTTTATTTTTGGTCTTTTCTTAATTTTGATAAAAAAATTTCAAGTTCACGAATATACTAAAGCAGTTTGTGTGATAAAATATATTTTTACAAAGGTTTCCGACCTCGTTTTTATATATATCTCAACAATGCAACAGACATCTTTGTATGTTCTGGCGACACTTTCATTTATCCGTGTCTCCACCGGTTGGGAAACAACAGTGTCTCCTTTTGTTAAAACTATTAGCGTAGAGCTAAAAATCACTATATTTCACCTTAGAAAATGTTATGGATAACAAATATTGTTAAAAAAAAACAACAAAGGATATACTTATTTAAAAAAGTCACTTTTTTGGAATAAAATTCTAGGACAGGATGTAAAATAATTTTATAAGAACTTCTTCGAAGCTTATTATTGCATAAGAAGCTTTCCCCTCTACACGAATAAAACGTCAATAACCTAACCTAACCATGAATAAGAACCATTTCGACAAACATAGCTTTAATTAAAAAGAACCGCATTCAAATCCGTCCACGCGTTTGGCCGCAAATTTGTCACAGACAAATTCACAGGTACACAGATCGACAGGTCAAATTTATAACACCCCTCCTTTTTAGTGGGGGGTTAAAAAGCAGAAAAAAAAAAATTAAAATTAAAAAAATACCCTGATATAAAAAATCTCTAAAAAGAATAAAAATAATATTATTATGTACTTATTGAATTCGTTGCGTCGAGGGACCGTTTAATAAAGGAAGAAATTAAAATGCAAGTAATTTGACAAGGCAAATAAAGAAATTGCGATATCGAATCGTATAGTCTAAGTCCTCAATTATTAACTTCGTAATATATACACTATCAACGTACGTGCAACGATCCCCCGAAGCAACGATTTCAATAAGTACATAATAATATTATTTTTATTCTTTTTAGAGGTATTTTTGTATGAGAAGTTATTTCACATTTTTTTTTCCAATTTATATGTTTAATTTATATTTCTATTTATCATCGGAATTAAATCGTGCTTAATACATGTTACAGTGCTTTGATGTAATCTATTAGCCTTTCTCGGATATATAATTTCATAATATGGATTAAACATTTATAGCTTATTCAAATATCATGTGTGTGTAATAAAACTCTTGGTGAGAATTGGTTTTGGCAGTTGGATCGTCAGTTCGCCGGTTCTCGCAATTCGATAACTGTTATAAATTTTAAATAGAACATGGAACGTTTACAATGTCTATGAACTTCTGATACACACCGCTTAAGTTAAAAAATAGGTTATATTTTACTTTCGTTTTATTTTATATAGACATTAGTATTATATTGTGCCTTTATGACATATATTGTGTAAAACATTTTATTGTTTAAGAATTGTTATATGAGTATAATTGAAAATATATAATAAAAATAACATTCAAATGAAACTCGGTATAATATTTTTAAATTAACAACTACTTAATTATGTAAGATAATTATTTAAAACCAAACAATAAAAGAGTGTTTTATAGCTAAAAAATAAAATATAAATGCTTATACATATAATTAAACTATCTTAGTACACTACATATTTTTATTTATTTGATTATTATATTATGAAGGTAATAAAAATCATATTTGTAGTAAATTATTTAGTTTCATATTATATAGATATAAGACACACTAGACTAAGAAGATTAGAAAAATATTTAAGAATTAACTTTTAAATTCAATTTAATCTTTCTCTCTTTTACCATTCAATGCAGTCATCTAATAGCGAACTAAAACTGAAACTAATAAAATACTAAGACAAGAACAATACAATAAGTTGAGATAAAACTTTGAGTGCAGCTTGTTTAAAACCAAATAAGAAAACTACTTTAAATACTGGAGCGTGATTGTGTTAATTTCTGTCTCAACAGATTTATAATGGAATACTGTAATAGTATTTTTACACGTACCCACTCATTTTATACATTAAATTTATTGACCGACATAAAAATTATTCTTTTTACAAGAAAAATTAGTTTTCAAAAGCCTAATTATTCAGTAGAATTTAAGTGATTTTTTTGACTATACATAATATTTATAAGTAGTAATTTCTATTTATAGTAAATGAAAGCTAAAAATGCTCGGTTGTGATAACAAACGTAGATAGTAAATACTAATAGCAAAATAAAGATATACTAAAGACTATAAAATCATCAATAATTATCACATTGTCTATTGTCTACTTTAGCTGAAAATATGACTTTAATAAGTTTTTACCATAATAAGTTGATTTAGTATTTGAACTATTATACTAATGTTTGAAAATATCTATAAACATGTATAGCCATGTTAAGCTTATTTAAATTTATATAAATATAGAATGATAATAAACCGGATACGGGCAGGGATTCTTTACCAGGACGGTGGTGACATCTATTAAGTTTCTTTTAAAAATCACCACCGTCCTGATAAAGACGATCACATATAGAATCCTTAATTCACCGAGGCGGACAGCGATACGATAGCTCAGTTGGTAGAGCGACGGGACGGTTTCTCAGTAGTCGCAGGTTCGAATCCCTGCCCGTATCGGTTTATTATCATTCTATATTTATATAAATTTAAATAAGCTTAACATGCTGTAGATGTTTATAGATATTTTCAAACAGAAAATTATTTTTGAAATTGATAATATGCGAAATCCATCTCGATAAAAAAACGATGATCTTGCGTTTTCATTTCAGATTTACCATTATTAAACTCAGCTCGCAAATTTGGGCACAGTGCCAACTTTTGCTACAAAGACTGCATTCTGATATTTCATTTGCAGTTCAATATTAGAATAAATTAAGGTTTATACAGTGCGCTAACTCTTTATATTATTGTCACTTCTTATGTTATATCTGCCATTATTATATTTTCATATTTTTTAATAAGAACCTTAAAACTTACTTTTTTTTTGTATCATTATATCATTTTACACAGAACATATTAATTATAAAATGAATGTGTTTAGCATTGTACATTTTAAACTGACAAAATAGCACAATTTTTTTTAGTGTTCTTAGATTAAAATTTTAATACCTTATAAAATTTAATAGCTTTTAAAATCTATGTATTAAAATTACAACTTTTGGTCTGCAATATTGTTATATTTAATGTCAAAATCAGTCGAGCGTTCATAGGCAGTCGTATATCCATTCAATGAGCAATGTGCATCTTTAATTCAATTTGCAATATAAAATGCATAGGTAATTATTACACTTACAAAACCTATTTATGTTAAGTATATTTTAAAAAAGAATTCCATAATAACTCAATAAAACGCTGAACTCCTGCCCGCTTCTGGCTGTGCCACCGCGAGGGGGCAGTCAGTTTCCCTGCTGGAACTTAAAACGACTGGATCGAGGAGGCTGTTTTAAAGGTATTTAAGCCCTACGCACGTTTCTGATGCGGCCATGTCTAGGGAGGAATCAACCTACGCTTCGGCACCGCAACCTTTATTGATCAGCTGAAATTATTGAGGGCAGGGCTCGAGGTTGCCTTGAGTAGCCTGCGAGCCTGCGGTACGGCGCCAGAGCCGGGTGGTATTTCGGGGCGTGTTTTATGCATCTCCCAGGAATACCTGGGGCCAGGCTTCGGGAACTCTTTAATTTCTGCTTGCGTATTATTATTCATTGGGACATTATTCCTGTTTCAAAATGAGGGTCGTTTTCACCCGTCACGTCAAACACCTCTATGAAATAGGTCCCAGTCAGTCCAGCTACAAGGTGGGTTGATCGATAATCGACGTTCTAAGGGGTCTAAGAGATGGGATCCAAGAGTCCGAGGGGGTTGTCGTCCTGACGGTATCGCTGGACGTTGAAAACGTCCTTATAACCAAAACGTTGCTGTTTAAGACTGTGGTTTAGGCACCGGTCCATTAAGTGCCTCCCTATCTCCAGCGTCTGATGAGGGCATACTTGTACTATGGAGACTACAACTTTGTTACAGATATTAGAGGTAGCTGAGAGAGCTGAGCTCACAGAGGTGGCTTTGGGCTGGAAACACTTTTTTGTGGCGAACCGTATTTGAATTGATTAACTGGGGTTGTATTCTTGTATTTATATTGATGTACCTATAAAATATAAAAAATATGGTCCCGTTTCGGCCCTCCAAAAGGACCTCTAAAACACTCATGGGTTCTGAAGCCAACAAACCAACATCTGCCACAATTTCCAATTTAACTTTGAAACGTTAAACTACAAAATATGTTTTTATAGCACACAATTAATTATATTTATAAATTAATAGTTGCTCGCAATAGTCTATGATCTGATGGAAACTTTATCACGTTCAGGACAGGAGTTTTGGGATGTTTGTTATTATAAAGTCAATTTCATTTTTAAAGACTTCGGTCTAGCGATATCGAAGTTCATTTTTAGTTGAGTCTTTTTTGTTAAGGTGTTCATTATGGACAGTTTGTATTCGTATCCATATTTTAACAAGCGTTCTTCTTTTTTGTTTCGTTTGCCCGATCTATATTTTCCCATAATGAGATTTTCTTCTTTTCTTGGTTGCCCTATTTTAAAATTATAGTCTCCAATTATTAATACTTTGTCAACGGATAATGCAGATACTAACGGATAATTTCTCTCAGATTGGTAAAAAAAAGATGTATTTCTGACTCAATGGATTTTTCTGTAGGCGCAAATGTTTGAAGTATTGTAATATTCATATCTTCAATATGCATCTGAAGTAGTGTTACCCTTGCGGATATACCAGGAATTTTTAAAATAAAATTTCAATATATTTTTGATTAAAAACTAAAAGCTTATATTTTCTATCTTGAAGCCGAATTTTCTGACTTCAGACAGCCTTAATATGTAACAATTCTCACTTTCAAGTACTTAAGTAAGTTCTAAATATCTTTCTTTGACGATAGGCTCTCCCATTGTACGTGCAAAACTTTTAAAATTAAGTTTGTTCATATTTTAAATTTTTATGGTGGTGGTCCATTTTTCCACGACGATTAGATGGTAGTCTTGTAAAATTAATAATTTATATTAATTAATGGTTCTGGCTTAGTTGTTAGTTTGTTCCGTCGGCTGATGACTTCATCCTTAATTTTATTCTCTGATAAAGGGGTTTTTGCTGACAATGAGTCGCATTGTACTGACATGATATCAAATTCGTTGATTCTATTGTTTTTTTGCGGTTACATACTGCTTACGTGGCCTTGATGTGTTGGATGAAATAGACTCGTCCCTCTTGCTTTTTTTTTAAAGCAGAGCTTTCTTCTTTGACAATTACTTTATCGTATTTTAAGATGGTGTAATTACTATTATTCTTTTCTTCATTAAGTTTCGGCAGTAGCTTCTTTCTTTCTTATTCATATTTTTTTCAGCTTTCTTCAAGTTATTCACAAAAAAAACTAGTATTGGTCTTCCTTTATCGTTTTTATTTTCTTTCTTTCTAATTCAATGAATTACATCAATATCCCTCTTTTCTAGTAAAATAATAAGATCTCTTTTAATTTTTTCTCTCATTTTATGCAAGAGATTAAAGGATAATTTTTCGCATGTTCTTGCATTCGCAGCAACAAAACAGGCCCACATTCGATGCACTCTGCTTTATTCGTCGAGGAGATCCCCTAGCATCCATCCATCAGAGTTCCTTCAGATCACTGTATCAACTCTGACGGTAACATTTTATCAAAAGCAACCAAACAAGCATATACTTGACGCATCCAGCTTTATTCATCTAGGAGATCCAGTAGCCTCCATTGTAACCTGGTATCTTACAATCCCTTACCTATCTAAATATATAAATATTTTGGGGACATTTTACTTTAAATACAAAAAACAAAATGTTTTATTATATATTTGTCGTAATTTGTCACTTTAAAATCTGATAGTTAACTTCACATTTATTACACATTTCATTACACAGATATCACAAATAATTCAAAGGTTTTAAAATTGAGGTTTTTAGTGTTGCTTAAATAATGGTTATTTAAACATACTTTAATATATAAGTAAAATTCAAAATGAAAACCACTTTTGTTTGTAATATTTTTATTATTTATAAATAATTTGTAAAGCAAAATCAAATTATAATAGTAAATATTTTTTTTTTAATTCATTTTTACTTGGCAGTTCGATTTGTTGTGTTCCAGTTATTTTTATTTTGTAGTCCATTGACTTTGACGTTTCACATTTCTTCTGAATTTTGTTCAATTAACACGTTATTTTTGAATCTCTAGTTTTTTTCCATAAATTTAGTTCGTTTAGTTTAGTCTATTAAAATATTAGAATTAACATTTTAATATAAACGCATATAAGCTTGATAAACGTTATTTTTGTTGTTGGTGCAATTTTGGGAAGTTTTGTTATTTTTTCCTACATATGCGCAGACGCCATTTGTTTGCATATATATGATTTTGTTTTTTTTTGTTTAGAAGAGTTCGTTCTTCTGCATTCGTTTATGATAAAGTGCACAATATTTTATTTAAATCAAAGAGCGTGTGCTTACGCGGTAAGTGTCATATCATACACATTTTCTTTTCCAAATTTTATTTGAGTGTATGAACTAGTGATCATAGATGCTTTTATTTTGACACAGCTTTTCTCTTTGATTCTCCTGATCTTCTTCCAATTTCATTAGCTTTTTTACATTTGGATCTAGTTATTTTCATCTTTTGTTTATCCAAATAGAACCATTTTGTTTTGGTTTGGGGTTCTCATTTCTCGTGGTTCCTGTTTTGTAAATTTCTGCATATGACTACAATTTTCATTATACTACTATTGCCTAAAGCATGAAAGCTTAACCCTGACCTGCTTTCACAACCCGCTTACCAATACGGAACGCCAAATAAAAATGTATTGCTGAGGATGTGCTGTGGTTGAACCTACATTGCTGGCTGTGGAAAGAATGTAATAGCAAAACAAGGTTCTTTACAATTATCATTTAAGTATTGTATCAAAACCAAACTGTAAGTACTACATTTTTTATTTAAATAATAGAGGTCTGTAAAATTTTACTTGTTAAAAGAAATGTTTTTTTGTATCGTTTTGAAATATATGTTAAATTGTAACTTTTGTTTTCTTTAATTTCTCTGTCAACACACCAAAAATGCACACTAATACCTGCTTTGAGATTAATAGTTCAATAGTCTATCCGGCAGACTATTCAGAGAGATCCAAAAACACTAGTTCTCTGGTGCCCGATTATATTTGTTAGTTAGTTCGTTTGTATGTTTTTTTTATTTCTCTTATTTAGTTTTTTTTTTACTTTTTGAGAACAACGCCAATACCATTTCGGCAAGCTCACATACTTATTTATTTCTTGTTTTTTTCTTGTTAGACCTCTTTTGTCCCCTTTGCTCACTTATTCATTATTATTTTTGTCATTATATTTATTTATTTTTCATATTTTTTTAACAAAACACCATCCATCAGGGTACTGATCACTCCATCAAGTCTGACGGTAAGATCTCAGCACAAGCAACAGAATTTCCATTATTCTTCATATTTGTTTTTTTTCTGACTTGGAGAAGTTGATGATTCTATTTATTCTCCTTTGCTTTTTTCACATTGGTGTTCATCGTTTTTTCACAATAATAATGTCGTATATTTATTTCTTCTTTATTCGTCTATTTTTGGTGCTAGTTGTTTGCGTATTTCCAGAAATTTCTCAAGAAAATCATTTTTCATGTATACATGTGTAGATAGGTTACGCCTATTTTTCAAAATAAAATGTTTTTTCTATTTTATTGTTATTATATCAGGTCGGTATTAATCCGATTGTAACCTAATTAATTTAGTATTATGTGATTAATTAATATGATGTTGTATCATGTAACACTTTTGAAGGTTGGTATTTGTTTACTTTTGTTTTAGAGCGACGTCACTTAAAAGAAAAAGTTAAATAAAAATACACATAAATTAAGTTGTCTTAATTATAATATAATAACTGTAATAATCATAAATTAAGTTGTTGTTGTAAATAAGTGTTCAAGTATGGTATGGTATGGTTCATTATCATTATTATACAAAGATTTCGATGTATTTTAAGTTCAATTTACTGATTGAAAGAAGAACGATCTGTAGATTTTGTTAAAGACATTCGCTCCAAATAAGCAAAAGCGAAGGCTTATTCTATTTTAGACGCGGCTTCTGATTATTACAGTTAGTTTGTACGCGGTAGAAGTGACGGCGAGATGTATAACAGCAAAATCTTTCTATAACCTTTCTAAAACTAGCATTGTTTCATTTCTAGAACGTATTTCAAAATCCGCATTAGTAGGTTCTTCTGAAATTTTGTTATGTAGGGACAGGAGTCTGTACAGTAAAAGTGAGCATGTCACAAGACAAATCAAAAGAAATATTTCAAATTTAATCACATAAAAACACACACAAATCTCCCACCAGCCGGTTATAATTATTAACTACATATTAATTCAGATAATGTAGGCCATAAGGAGCAAGGACTTATAATATTTAGAATTAAATTTGCGGAAATTATTACCCTAGGGAAAGAAAAAGGGGGATAAATTGAAACTTTTTATTTTTTTAATGCATTCTCTTGAAACCTTGTATTAAGGTTCATCCAGCGAAGCAAGTGTGCAGCACTAAGAGAGGATTCTTGAACATTTATCCCTCTTCCCCCTTAAGAAGTAAAAAGGCGGGTCCGACTTTGTATGACAGCTTTCAAACGTGATCGTATGTCAAATCCCCCCTTTAAACTCTTTAACATACAAAATAACATACATATGTGCATTACATATTTTTTTTTTTAACTACAGGAATCCTAATGGATACACACCTCCATCAAGGGGATGATGGAGGTGGTTAAATGAGATTCTTACTCACTAAATCTGACGTTTGCCGCCGCCGTCATAATGGGACACCACGGGATCGCTTCCGCACTCACCGCGATGCCCCGACGTGATTCACGGAGAGGGCACCCCGCTACGAGGAGCACCCATCCCTTTTTCGCAGGCTTGATAGATTGTGAAGGGATCCCCTTTCCCCCCACCCAAGCCTGCTGCCTTTGAAGGGGACCGAGACCCCCTTCTAGCTGGACTCAGTCTCAGAATCGAACCGGTTCGACAGACCGACTCAACCATTGACCGTGTCCAGCTCCGCCGCCGGTTATCTCCCGGAGAGGAGACCGCCGGTCAGACCCCCTGGAAGAGCACACTCCCATAAGACCCAGTGATGCGCAAACAGCCTCACTGCAACACACTGGAGTCGAACGTGAGTCCGCTCACGTAGGGGGCCCAACGTCGAACCCGACAGGCAACTAATTTAATATCATTATCTTACTAGGTAAGGATTGTAATAAAATTCTGAATATTATTTGAATAGAACATCCTTTTCACAGTACTATACCGAGAAAAATAAATATTTTTTAACCTCATTTTCAAAAATAAAAAAAAACCTTTTCCTATACATATAATAAGATGTGCTCAGCCATGTACATTAACAATGAAATTGAGCTTTTAATACAAACTTTATAATTTCCTCTTCTTAAAATATAGTATTCGTATTTAGCCATAAAATTTTGCGAAAAAAAAATTTTAACCAGAACCGTATTTTAAGTTAAAAAAGGTATAAAACGTAATTTATACATTCTAAGCACACAAATATATGAAACACAAAGTAATTATCCATCACCATGGGGATATTTAATAGACTTATAATAGATACCTTTCGCAACTACGAAGAAAACCCATTAAAGAGCATTTAATGATAAAAGTACAAATCAAAGAATAAGTAACAATAAAATATAGTTATACATATTGTTAATTTTCGACTAAAAAGAGGGGTGTTATAAGTTTGACCTGTCGATCTGTGTATCTGTCTGTGACAAATTTGCGGCCAAACGCGTAAACGGATTTGAATGAGATTTTTTTGAATTAAAAGATATGCTCGTCGAGATGGTTCTTATTTATATTTGGTGGAAATAGAAATAATCGTCTCCAAGATATTGACGTTTTCGTGCAGGAGAGAGGTTCTTATGCAATAATTAGCTGTTCCCAGCGGTTTTAACCGCGCTATATAGGAACAAAAGCTTTGTTATGAAGGCCAAAAGGTTTCTACACTTACTTACTGAGGTAAAGTTCTTTATTAGGGATAGCTGTTGCCCGTGACTGCGTCCACGTAGACTGTAAAAAATATATTTATATGGCTTTTGATTTTAATTATTTTAAATCATTTTAACTCTAAATGTTTATATTTCTTAATATTTGTATATATGAAACCTATCTATCTAACTACCCATATGAAAAAGTCTTGAATCATGTTACTTTATACATTTATAATTTATTACATCGTCGAAACTTTAACGCGGATCCTTATTTTATTTGATATATATATATATATATATATATATATATATATATTCCGTATTTATAACCTTTGTACATCAGAGGGATAATGTAGAATTCTAAAGGTAAAATATTTTATTAAATCGGTCCAGTAGTTTCAGAGCCTATTCAATTCAAACAAATAATCAATTTTATAATATTAGTGATGATGATGATGATGATGATGATGATGTGGATGATTATAAAATATAGCCAATGTTCATCAGGGATAATGTAAGATTCTCATGCTTAAAGATTTTTTTAAATCGGTCTTGTAGTTTCGGAGCCTATTCCATTCAAACAAACAAATCTTTCCTCTTCAAAATATTAGGATAGATGAATAGAAAAGCTTAAACAATTGAAAATTTTGTGTGTCCTTAGGTTTATTTAGTACAATTCAGAAACCAGTAACATAACTTTAATAAAGAAACCGTTTAATAAAGGAAGTAATTAAAATACAAGTAAGTTAACAAGGCAAATAAAGAAAGTAAGATATGGAATCGTGTAGTCTAAGTCTTCAATGATTAACTTCGTAAAATAGACACCATCGTCAACATACGTACAACGGTCCCCAGACGCAACTAGTTCAATAAGTACATAATAATATTTTTATTCTTTTTAGAGGTCTTTTGGTATCAGGGGTTTTTTAATTATATATATATAGTTATTTGAATATTTTGTAACTTATTCTTTATTTATTAAAAAAGTTGTCTTACATAATGCACGTTTAAAGATGGTATTGGTAAGTGATTATTTTAATCTGCCAACCGTAACTATCGCTAAACAGGGGCCGTTGACGAAACATTAATTTGTGCATGTTTTAAAAGATGTATATTTTGCTTGTTTGTATGTTTAGTTACGTTTTATTAATAAAACATTTTATTTTTCAACAATAATATTACTGTATTGTTTCCTTTTTCATTGATATGTAAATAAAATTGGAAATGTCAAAAAAATTATATTAGCAATGAAATTCATTGACAGTTATTGCTCTTGATGTACCCTTAGCCAATCAAATCTCGGATTAATAGTGAAACGCGAACATCATAGTTTAGGAACAAAAGACATAAATTTCTTTAGAAATAGGGCTGCAATCAAGCTACGTCGGTTAAATGGTGCATGTAGGCATAATGATGTATCCATGTAGGCACAGTGATGTAGCCCAGTTCAGAAATTTTTGTTTGTTTTTCGACTTATAAATAAGAAAATCTAATTATACTTCTATAACGTCTAGATAAAAAAAAATCTTCTCATATTAAATCAATTTCAATACAAATTAAAATACATAGGACCATAAATATAAAAATGTATTATCTTAAAAATATAATAGTTAGTAAAATTTTTAAAACATTATGATTACTTTAAACTTTAAAGTAATGACATTTTTTTTAAATGTAGGAGGACTAATATTTTTTGTTATCATAGTAAGAATAATCAAACTTAATAATTAAATCAAAAAATATCGTTCAAACAGTGTCTACATTCTTGCTGTGATAATGTGTAATTACGGTCAGTATTTCTCTATAGAATTTGAATTGAAAGCAGCAGTTCAATGCAGAACTATGAATAAGCATTTACGATAAAACATTAGCTATTTAATAATGTAGTGCATATTTGTACTTGGTTGATTGATTTTGTTTAATGAAATTAATAATTTTGTATTTGACTTACATTTTCTTTTATTTATTTATTTTTTTAACATACACACAAAAAATACTTATAAGGTAAGAATATTTTAACGTAGATTTGTACAAGGGCACTAATTATTTCAAAATGGAATCTTTTAAGGCAGACCTGTGGAAGGAGAGTGTAAAAAAAGTGGCAGTATATGTGCGCGCCATATGAAAATTATAAAAAAATAAAGTACAAAGTAAATGAAAGTTTTTACAAATAATTACAATATTCTTAACTAAAATTATAAAAATTACAATCTTCTTAATAAAATAAAAATACAAACTTTAATTATTTTATAAAATATACAGCATCGTTTACGTTCTTACAATGCAACGGTTCCCCGGTACTTGTATCGGGGCTTTTTAATATATTTTTTTTAAAGATAAACTCTGATAGATGTTTATTGTGTTCTACAATCTCACTACTATAACCATAAAAGAATGTGAGTAAATGATATGAAGTTGAGACCTACTACAAGGAGGGAGATTCAGGACCGTGAGGAAAAAAGAATCGATCTCGGAAATAACCTGGGAAGTTTGGATTGTAAAGAATATGGGCAAAAAGAACATAAAATGCGAGTAACACTTTAAAGTAAGAGATGTATAATTTGTAATTGTGTAGATTAAGAGGACAATGATTATATGACTTGTAACAATAGGGCTAATAAAGTCGCTAAGCCAAAACCAAAGCCTCCATATTAAATAAAGAAAAAGAAAAGGTTAGAAACATGGTCGTATTTCTTTAATCCAAAATTAAATCTGATCCAAAGATTTTGAAAATATTCAAATTTATTAATGAGCTGCATCATCCAAGTAACATAGTCGATAGTGGGTTGAATAAGAGTTCAAGTAAGGGGTCTTAGATCTTAGTTTTTACGGTCAGGAAGTTTTGTAAAGACTTCTGCGAATGAAATGGATATTGAAGCTTGCGGCTTATCTAAATACTTTAGGTATTCTAAGATAAGAAGAAGACAAAAATGATTTCAAATTAATTCTACCGCATGAGTTTTAAACGCATTCAGTAATACTCCATAAGATTAAGACCAACAATTGATGTGATCTAAATTAATCTCAGCTGTTGCCTGACCGGCATCAATATTAAACTGAAGGTAAATCTGCAAGTCATGAGCATAAAGGTGAAAACTAGAAGAAATTATTTTAGTGACAGTTTTAATAAAAATCCGAAAGAGTAACGTAGCAAGGACACTAGTGAGATAAGCCCATTTAGAGATGAGTCTAAACAAGCACATTATGCACTTGCAAGTCACAGATCACTACCTCGAAGGTAAGAACAAAACCAAGCAATTGTAGAAAAAAACATGTTCATAGATCTCAGTATACCAAGTAGAATGTCAAATACAAAGTTGACAGAAAATGCTTCTGAAATCCAGATATACTAAAAAAGTTATATACTTTTTCTCCCTAGACAAGCATATTATGTCGTTTGTAATCTATAGGAGAGCAGTTGCCGTGCTATATCCAGGACAAAAACTAGACGTATAAGGGAAGATAAGAATATTATAAAAAAATTATGAAAATAATTAATAATGTGTTCAAAAAGTCTATAGAGAAAAGGTAAAATGCATATGGTTGGAGATACAAATAGGGTTCAAAACTTTAACAGGAGGATGACATACGCCATTTTGCAAGTCGAAAGAAAGTAAGAACTGGAAAAATAATACTTCAGAATGTGCGTTAGACGTTCTTGCGTCTTTCGGGCGTCACGTGCCTAATCCTTTGCTTTTTTGTAGTCATCTCTCTTTTTAGCCTAGTGAGTTCGTCGTTCCACCAGACAATTGGGGGCTTATAGGCTTATGTATGGAATAGTTTTATTGCTTGCCTTTTGTAGTATCTTTGTGTAGCTGTTAAATATTCTCTTGTCTAATTTTTGTTTATTATCTATATGTTCAATTGCATTTTAGTCCAGTTCTTGTCTAAATGGAGCCCAGTTGGTTTGTTGGTAATTATTATATACCTTTGTTGTTAGTTTCCTAATTTCAGTTACTATTTTCCTTTTTATTGTAAATGTTATCCTGTTATGGTCCGATTTTGCTAGTTCTGTATGGATACAGATATTTGTGAAAGTTGAGGGTTGGATGGTCCCATCGTCAGGTCATCAGTCTTAATGGTTACGTCCACTACGCTCAAGTACACTCTCCCCGATTCTTGCGGACGTTTTCGAATAAAGGTTGGCTGCCTATGTTGAGTATGTTGAGACCATTCATTTGAGGGTCAGTTTATGCCTCGTATCATAATTGAAAACTAACTCATCGGTTAAACCATTCACGATATTTAGACGTAGCAGCGACCGCCTAGAGTTATCCGTGTACGTAGTATATTGGTCAGAATTAGTGCCCATTATATTAAAAATAATTCCCGTAATATCGATTCTTCGAGAACACAAATTAAATTCGTTCTTGAAATTTGACCAGCTGCGGTCATTAATTATCCAATATTGAATCATTGAAATACTGAGAATATATATTTAAAAAACGACCAAACCCAAACGACCAAATAGAGACATCTATGTTCATCACATACATGTTTATCGCTATACGTAAATCGGTTCAGAAACTTCGGAGAAATCGGTGTACATATATAAAAAAATATATATATACCGGCCGAAGTGAGGACCTCCTCCTTTTTGAAGAAGTCGGTTAAAAATAATTATTTTAGTCCTAATAATTATCAAAACTGAATTATATTAGCTAATTAGTCAATAAAAAATTAACTAACTACAATATAAATTTATCAATTACAATATAATTAAATAACCGACAGAGTATAGTTTAATAAGTGAACGCTGTGTGTTTCCGGCATAAAAGCGGCCCTTCGACGCGATTGTCCGATATCGTCTGATCTTCTATTTACGTCCATCTTTCTTAAAATAAAGATAACAATATATATTTCAATTTCTAATGAATCTATTATATATTAATAAAACAATAAAGATTGAAGAACGGTAGTGACCGTTCTTCAATCTTTATTAGAATATATATTTTTAAATATACCTACTTTGAGCACAGCATAATTAAAACTCTTATTAAACTTCTTGATATTTTTAAAACAGGTGATTTACCATTTATTCATTAACTGGTTTTATGTACAACAGGTATTTAAAATTAGCAGATTAACTTTAATCTGACTAAAATCAAGTGAAGTCACGTAAATTCAAGTGAATTATTGTAATAGTCTGTCGAAGACAATAAAACCTTTGATTTGGTCTGAGCTTGTCATAAATCTCTATATCAAATGTGTTCAGTCCGTTGAGTTGATTTAACGGAATTAAATGTTAGATAAAATTGAAATGTGAAACCTTAGTTAAAATTTGGGAACTGGTCGTTTTCATTATAAAAGTTATCTTATAAGCTTGCTTTGATTTACAGACAAGACAATTTAACTGATTTTTATATTTGTTGTTTTGAAAAAGAAAAAGTAACTGAATATGTAACCTATGAATTATTGTCATTAAACCATGTAGTGAAATAATTTTTTCGTGAAGGTTGACAGTTTTGTGCTTACGGTAAACAAGAACTCCAAATATAATTCAATAAGGAAATTATTTACTTCAATTAAGAAATTTACACGAGGTTAGCCTGGCAGTATAGGGCCAAGTTAAACTAGTAACTACGGTAGTTAACGCGGCAACCTACAGTTGTTCATTTCTTTACTACTACTGTATTTCTATTTTTACACACCTTTGTCTTCTTGAACAAAATAAATCATATTATATGTTACTTTTTTATGAAATCAGTAACCTATTACCTTACTTTAATAAATTTAGTTAATTAACCTTCTACCACTAAGCTTACATATGTTTTAGTGAAGCCAA
This sequence comes from Napeogenes sylphis, assembly GCA_959347405.1. Classification (NCBI taxonomy): domain Eukaryota; kingdom Metazoa; phylum Arthropoda; class Insecta; order Lepidoptera; family Nymphalidae; genus Napeogenes; species Napeogenes sylphis. The sequence continues at coordinate 24,686,407 of OY365783.1, forward strand.
TAACTTATAACTTTTAACAACTTATAACTTATAATCAGACCCACTTTCAGAATTTTACATTACATTAAGTGTAAAAAAGAGATAACATCCTGAAATAGTATATTAAGATTTTCCAATAGATTTGACCGTTATTCATTTACGAATTTTAACCTAAATTTCGAGTTTATTTTATGGGCCCTAAAATGTCTATTTCCAAATAGGTATGAATATACAAGTTACAAAATCTTTTTCGCCTAGTTTTGAAGCAATTTCCTATATTTATTTCACTTACGCGGTGAAAAATCAACACCTTAATTAGGTAATTCAAGAACTGGTGAAGCCTGCTTATGAACTACCCTAGAAAAAGACCGGCTCGTAACCTCGCGAGGATGTCCTTAGAACCAGCTAAGGGAGAAAATACAAGTGGAGATCATCTTTTACTACTTTTTCGAAAGGTAGATGAAATCTTTCCAACACCCAAGAAGGGTTGACGTCAGGCAGGCGGCAGGTCATACATGCTTTGCAATAGGTAAAGTTAACAAATTGCGTCCGAAATAGTTGGGATAAGGTAAGTAATTTTTTTTTTAATTTTGTTTTGATTTTTTTTAGTAAACCATACAAAAAGCATTAGATCTTAAATACATAATGACCTTTCGGAGATAGAATATAACCTGAAAAAAAAACTCGTTTATTTAATTTTTAGAACAATTTTAATACCACATACATTAATATATTATGTGTGTTCCTTTTTATATTACAAACATTTTATACAGAAAATGCTTCACCTAGCTTCGCTTCGACAACCTAATAAAGTAACGGGAACTAGACTATTTGTATCGGGATTTATGTTCATAGGTACTGCCATCCTTCGAACTCTTTGCCAGAGCAATCTCTTGCTAGACACCTTCAGTAGAAATATTGTATTTTTGTAAATGTTTTTCTAAACTGTCTTTGAAAAAAAAAGATTTAATATAATATTTCGATGTGTAGATATGTACACAAATTTTCGTAATTGATTTATCATTATTAGTTACTGTTAATATTTAAAGATAATAATTAGTTATTGTATCACAGTATTTTTCGAAACTATAATTTACTTTTTTAATGAGCTCCAGTAAATGATATCAACTTAAGATGATATCATGTGCTGTAAAAAGGAAAAAATATTTACTGTGAAACTTTTACCTCTAACATAGTACATAATAAAATAAGTATAACATAAATTATATGTACTTTTGGGATTCATGTAGAAATATAATTTAAAAAAATATGTGTGTGTGTTTATGTATTAGTGTACACATGTAAGAAGTGAAACTTCTTTATGACATAATTTTTTTAAAAATGATTCACTAATTACAACTTTACAGGAATGGCTAATTAAGCTAAATTAGATAAAGTTTAAGCAAAAATAAAGATGGCGCGTAACAGAAAAACGTTACAATTTTTTGACATAGCTATAAAATTTCTCCCATCCGTCGATAAAAAAGTTTCACTTCAAAGATGGCGCGTAACAGAAAAACGTCATAATTTTCATTAATATTAATTAATTAAAACGTAAGAAGTGAATCGACTGTTTCTGACGTATAATATTCTCATAGAAGAAACACATAAGTACCATAAAAACAGACAAATGTACACAATCCACTTTAAACATAATAGCTTTAGGCTTCTTAACATGTTGGATCGTCACTATATCACAAATAAAATTATTCTTCATCATGGTTTCTACTGTTTCGAGTTGTTGTTCGTTCTAGGTATAGCAAACAGACCTTGTAAAGATCAGGACCCCAATGCTCCATTTCTCAGCCAAAACTCGTATTTCTTTCATTCTTACTTCTTCTATTTCAGACAATCAATGTATTTTAAAAATATTATAAATTATATTTCATAATTTCTTCTTCATGTTATAATCTTGAATTAATTTATTAGTTTCAATAGCATGGCCATAAAATCGTATTGTCCAGTATGTAATTACAATTCATTATTTAATTATAGAACTCTAATCCGATAATTTTATTTTTGGTTAATGTAAATTGTGTTTTGTAATCCACATACTTGTCATTTTGATTATTTAGTATTTCCATAGCATCATGGTGTAAAAGAGATGAAGCTATACGAAAAAAGCTGGCGCGTAACGGAAAAATGTCACCGTAACGAAAAAATGTTACACTAAATGTTTTTCCAACCCCGATAAAGAAGTTTCACTTCAAAAAAATAATAAAAATTCAAAGTAATTACAACGTTAAAATTTATTTCGTAATAAAACTATGACACAAAACGACATATTTACCACAGTAATAAAATGATAGATAAACTACTCAATGTACGAGTAGGTACTCAAAGTAGATACTCACCGACTCAAAGAACACACTGACAATCACTATTCCTAGACCTATGTCTAAGCTTAAGCTCTGAAGGTTAATAGAGCTTACCAATTGTTTACTAAATTATGGATTGAGCCCTACAAATTATTTAAAAAAACGCTCGACTCCTAACAGTACATATTAAAATAAAATTGTAAAATATTTTTGAATATTGTTTTTACATATTATGTACAATTAATGACAAAAGTGTGTTTCTATATATTGTTGAAAGTTTACTGGTTTGTTTGTACTATTGTATTGTATTGTCTTCATAAATTACAACTGTATTCTAAGATATATAAAATTAAAACTTAATAGATCAGAAGATAGTATACATAATATATTCCAATTTTAAAAAAATGAGTATGGTAATTGACATCACTATTATTGTATAACATTTTCAATATCAGATAGGGTTCATACTAAGGAAGTAAACCAGACAAAGCAGACAATTTTAGTATTGCATTTAAATTGTTATCTGCTACTTAAAGCATAAAAGTTTTATTACCGATCAAGAATAGCATTCAAGTTTTTTCCGTTATAATTTACTTTCCAATTACAATTGTAGATACTAACTAAGCCTTAGAATCGGTCAAGAAAAGTAAGTGAATAACAGTTTTTGCCTTAATCACATACTAATATTTAAACATTAGATAATTAATAAAGCAACATCATATAATAACAACTAAATATATCGTGGTTTTAATTGGTATGTTGTAATTAATGTTAATTAAAATTATTAATTAAATGAAATATTTAAATTGCACCATCTTATTAAAAAAGGAAAACAATTTAAAGACCTTCAAATTGATTGATAGTTAATGTTGCTATATGTTAAATATTTAACATTTAAAACTAGATGGTGTTCGTATAAAGTTATTTGAGCTTATTTAAATAATATTTAGGTAAGTTAGAATGGTTCATACCAGTTTTGTCTATTCTTTAATATAAAAAGAATAGATAGAGGACTAATTATATAAGAAATTGAAACTAGACATCGCAGTCATTCTGCCACAAATGTGTTTCTGGTGAATTCTTTAACATAAAACAGGAAAATATCTGATTCGACAATATACTAATTTCTTTTACGGCCTTACGTTATGGTATTATTACATTAATATTTCAATAGGAATAAATTGTCTATTTTAATATTAGTATGTTTAATGATCCTGCATGCTAAATCAGAATCATTTTAAAATAATAAAATATATATGTTGTTTATCTTTTTTATATATAAATGTTTCATGCCCCTGAATATATATACTAAAGCAGTTCGTGTGACAAAGTATTTTTTACAAAGGTTTTCGACCTCGTTTTAATATACTTTAACAATGTTACAGACGTCTTTGTGTGTACTGGCGACACTCTCATTTATCCTTGTGGAGCGGTTGGAAAACAACAGTGTCTCCTTTTGTTAAAACTGTTAGCGTAGAGCTAAAAAACATTAAATGTCACCTTAGAAAGACAATGATAGATGAATTTATAGAAATATAAAAAAATCTATACAGATAATAAAAATAATCACTGATCCATTTCTGTATATTGAAATTATTAAAAAAAATATATGATGAGGGGCCTTTATAAGAGCAAGAAAACCCAAAACAATGGTTTTTCATTTTGACTGTATGTCTGTATGTTTGTGCAAGCTAATCTCAGAAACGGCTTAACTAATTTGAATTTTAATGTTTATTTTATCTAAATCAGTTAAGAAATAAAAAAGTTATGTCAATTTATGTCAATCACGTAATAAATACCTTGCAAATCTTATACACCGCTAAAGTTTAGAAATATTTTACTTACTTTATTTTTATACGGAGATTAATATTAACTGCTTTTGTGATATAAAAAAATAAAATAAATTGGTATAAAAAAATATGGCTTAATAATTGTTATATGAATATCATCAAGAACTGTTAAAAAGCTTATAATACAAAAGAAACTAGATTAAATATTTTGAAATAAACGGCTTTTTAATTATGATACAAACAAACAAAATAATAAATTTAAAACAAAATAGTTTTTTCTTTAACGATAAGGCCGCTAATGTTGTACATTATTAAGTTATTGCATAGCTTTTATCGCGGGACTTGAGCGTGGAGACCAAATCCAGAAATTCCTGACGAAAATAATCTAATACCTACCACTCCGCACATACGAAGCTCGCCCGATTATTGTGTACATATCATTTAATAAAAATAACTACCACTTTAAAACTAAAAAGTAAAAAATAATGAATATTTAATATTTATTATATACTATATTTTATCCATAGGTCTTATTTACTAATAGGTTTGTAGTCGGTGTCAAGCCATTTAGTATAGAAATTAGGGTGAATACACTTTCGTAATTTCTTATTTTTTTGTTTTTCTTAGTATCGATTCAAGCTAGTAATTTTATTAAGATTTAATTGTTCTTTTATAGCTTTATTTAAGTATCATGATTTTAAAAGTAGGCAATTCATAATTCATATGTTGATATAGTTTAAGAATTCTGTTGAATATATTTTCATAATTTTGTTTTTTTTTCCTTATTCTTCGTATTAACTGAGCTGCTTATAATATTAAGATTTAATGGCTTTTTATTATATTTATTTACGTACCTTAATTATTAAAGCAGGCATTTCATTGTATTATTTTGCTCGTATTCATTTAAGTGGTTAAACTTGGTTTTTTTTGGTCTGTGGCAACACTGAGGTCAACAGCTGATTTGAATTGTTCCTAATAGTTTTATTAAGTAAAATTATTTATAGTGTATAATTTTAGCTAAATTCCCAATCAATTATTCAATTAAAGTGTATTGATACTAGTGTAATAAGAATTATAGTGTTTAAGTTATTCTTCATTATTGTAAATCTCTAAGAAAGTGAAAAGTGACAGTTGATTGGTAACGTACAAACTTTAAATTTTCTAAAATAGATATATATTCTAGTTTTTAAGTGTTTTTAGTTCTTCTTTATTATATAACAACTGTCTCATTCAATTTCGTATTAGTTTTGTTTCTGCAAATCTCAGTTTCTTTGTTTTGTCTCATTTATTGCGGAAACAAAGCAATATAGGCCCTTTGTTTGGTTTTGCACATTGGTACCTTATTTAATATTAAAATGATGACTCGTTCACGTGCCCTTTCACGCCAAGAGGAGAACAAACTCCAACTGGCATTACAAGAATTAAAAGTGAGTAAGGACTTGTGTGCCCAGCTAAACAATGAAAGAGATGCTAATGAGAGGGAACTATTAGATGTTTTAAAGAACAATGACAAATTAAAAATAGAACTTTTTAAGTTACATGTTAAATATAATGATGTTGAAGAGGAGCGTAACAGGCTACAGTTATTAGTGGCTAGGTTTGATGAGTGTGGTCTTGAGTATGAGCAGGCCCTTCGGCGTACCGACACCCTGGAGCTGGAGCTGAGAGATGCCCACCAACAAATCTTGGAACTGGAGGAGGCCGCTCAAAACTCAACTAACGTTCACACTCACAGCTTGTATGAAGAGTTAATTGGCAGCGCTTCTCAGTTGGTCAACTCACCAACTACTGCAACTAAAAACCCCTGTGTCACTATAGATTTAACGAATGACACATTGAACTCACAAAGGCTGGGTAGCTGTAGCAATAAGAAATTAAAAAAATATATTAGAATTAATAGATATATTAAGAAAATCCAAAAATTAACTAAAAAGAACAAGTTTTTTACAAAATCAATTATTAATAAAAATATATTGTTAAAAAAAATTAACTTTTGTAATATAGAATTAAATAAATATAGAATTAAATAGAAAATAGAAAAAGGAGATATGAATCTGACACACAATTATTAGAAACACATTTAGCCCGTTTGCAGACTACTTTAAGAAGTGTTACAAAAAAATATGAAAACACACAAAACTTGCTAAGCGAACAAAAGTCAAAAGTAGATGAACTATTAAAAAAATCACAAAATAGTTTGGAATGTATGAACTCACAGACTAACAGTTGTTCGTGTGAGTGTAATAATAAGTTATTTTCTGTAAAACCAACATTGTCCTCCCCCGCTAAAATATTGTGTGACAAGGTTGATATCCCTGTTTCTAATAATAGTGGCTCCCTCAAATTAACTCCTGTATATGACACTTATATGTTTAGCGATAATATTGGAAAAGGAATGGGATCTGTACTAAATTCTTATTTTGAAAAACAAAATGTATTCAACAGCTGTTCACCTGACAATAATTTAATGAATATTACTAGACAAATAAAAAATTCAAGTAAACAATTTACTAAGTCAACAAATATAATAATTTTTGTAGGAAATAGATATAATGTAAATCATTTGGAATTTAAAAAATGTTTTGAAACTATAAGTAACTTAGATGTCAATAAAATTGTCTGGTTTTCATTACCCTATAATCAAGGTTTGCCACAGGCCGAAAATAAAATTAGATATAAGATAAATTTACTGATATATAATTTATGTTTGTATAATGACAAATTTCATGTGATTGACACTAACACTAATGTTAGTAACTTTTATAACTTGACTAATGGTAGGTATTACCTATCTCCATATATTAAAAGACAGGTAGCTTCATCGCTATTATATTATTTTACTATGACAGCCAATAATTTGGCTAAAATTGTTTCTATTGAACAGCATTCAATTACTTGTATAAGTAAAAACAGCTTGGAAATAAATCCAACTAGTAATAGTAGTATTAGTAGTAGTTTAAACTAGACATTAAGACAGTAGAGATATCTCTAGTCAAATAATTAAGATATCAAATAATGATATTAATGATGATTACAGAAATACAAAAATTGTTAAAATAAATAATAGAAACCATAACATAAACTGTATCAACCTGGTGCATCAGAACATTCAGTGTATTAGAAATAAGGAATTAGAAATTGAATTGTTTTTAAATACTTTTAATATTAATATTTTTTGTGTCACTGAGCATTGGCTTAAGAATGATGAATTAATATTTAATTTCAATAACCACCAGGTTGGTAGTTCGTTCAACAGAATTAATTCCATACATGGTGGCTCTTTAATTATTTTAAATAAACAGATAAAATTCAAAGAACGCAAGGACATAGTGAGCCACTCTGTTGAGCGGACAACTGAACTTGCTTCAGTTGAATTAGAAGAGTTCATAATTGTAAATGTTTATAGGCCACCGTCATCTAACTTTGAACATTTTGAAAAGATTATGGATGAGGTATTGTATAAATTATCACATTCTAGTAAAAAGGTAATTATTTGTGGAGACTTCAATATTAATATTCTTGAACAAAATTCAATAAGTATAAAGTTTTTAAATTTGTTCAAATCTTATAATCTTTTACACATGTTTATGGAGCCTACTAGAGTCACAACGACTAGTGCCACTTGTATTGATAACATTTTTACAAGTGTTATTCCAAATTTTAAATGTTTATTCAATACATTAGATTCTGACCACTATGGCCAATTTATTAAATTCAGTTGTAGCAAGAAAGAAAAATCAAAACAGAAAATAAGTTTTATACCAGTGACTGTAGAACGTATCGAACAAATTAAAAATGGGTTAGTACGCTATTTGCCTTTGATGAAAAATTCAAACCCCAATATTATGTATAATGACTTTTTTAGTACTTTCACAAAATTATTTAACTCTATATTTACTCCTAAAACAGTGGTTGTTAATGATAAATTAGTGTTTAGTGATTGGGCATCTGCTGAGTTACACAAAAATAGAGAAAAATTATATAATATGTATGCGGAATTGATGTTTAATACTAGTGATGAGTTTAGGGACGAGGTAAAATTATTTTCCAAATCTTTTAAAAAACAATGTAAAATAGCAAAAAATCAACATATTCAAAATAAAATAGGAAATAGCATTAATAAAATAAAAACAACTTGGAAAATAATTAATGAGGAAACTGGAAGAGCTAAATCCCAGACGATCGACTATAAATTAAATATAGATAATAAATATGTCACGTCTGACCTCGAGGTTGCTACTGCTTTTGAAACCTTTTTTACTAATATTCCAGTGACTACAACGTTATCTTTAAATTCTTCTACCGCTGCAGCTATGGGTTTACTTAGAGAGAATGTAGATCAATGTGTTAGTAGTTTTAAGTTTGAAAAAGTTAATGCTCAAGAAGTAATCAAAGTATTTAGATCAATTAGCGTTAAAAAGACTAGTGATCTTTGGGGGTTTTCTGTTGACATACTTAAGTCCATAATTGACATTGTAGCGCCAGACTTAGCATTAATATTTAATAATTGTTTAGAATATGGTATATTTCCTGATCTAATGAAACAAAGTAAAATAACTCCATTATTCAAATCCGGCTGTTCATTAGATCCTAGTAACTATAGACCTATTTCAGTCTTACCCACTTTTAGTAAGATTTTTGAGAAAATAATTCTTAATCAACTTGTGGCATATTTCAGTAAAAACAATCTCTTACACAAAAACCAGTTTGGTTTCAGTGCCGGTCGCTCTACAACAGATGCTGGTGTAGAGCTATTACTAAACATATTTGAAGCCTGGGAAGGATCACAGGAGGCATTTTCTGTGATCTATCTAAGGCGTTTGACTGCGTTCAACATGAAATCCTTGTGAAAAAGTTAGAACATTATGGAGTTAAAAATAAGTCCCTAGATTTAATTAGTTCATATCTTAATGATAGAATTCAAAAAGTTGATGTAAATGGAAAACGTTCCCCTGGTTCTTTGGTAAAAATAGGTGTGCCACAGGGCTCTATCTTAGGGCCTTTCTTGTTCCTCATTTACATAAATGACTTACCTCACCTAGTGAGGGAAAAACATGGGATAGTGTTGTTTGCTGATGATACTTCTCTTACTTTTAAAGTTGATAGACGGCAATCTGTTATTGACGATGTAAACAATGCTCTCTCAGATGTTGTACATTGGTTTAACGCCAATAATTTGTTGCTTAATAAAAAAAAGACAAAATGTGTCAAATTTAGTTTACCAAATGTTAAAAATGTTAGAACCAATGTACAATTAAATAATGAGAATTTGGACTTGGTCAAATCTACTACTTTCTTGGGCATTACTTTAGATGAAAAATTGCAATGGGGTCCTCATATATTTGATTTGTCAAGCAGACTAAGTTCTGCTGCATACGCGGTTAAAAAAATACGTCGTTTAACAAATATGGAAACTGCTCGATTAGTTTACTTTAGTTACTTTCATAGCTTAATGTCATACGGTATACTCTTATGGGGCAATGCGACTGACATTGATACCATATTTACATTACAGAAGAGGGCTGTTCGCGCAATATATAATATGAGACCAAGAGACTCGTTAAGAAATAAATTTAAAGAATTTAAAATTATGACTGTTTACAATCAATATATTTATGAAAATTTAATTTACGTTCATAAAAATATTTCAAAGTTCAAGAAAAATTGTGATTTACATAAAATTAATACAAGAAATAAAAATAAACTCACTGTGCCCGGCACTAGGCTCCATAAAATAGGTAAATCCTTTAAGGGTAATTGTATACGTTTTTATAATAAGCTCCCAAATGAAGCCTTAAGCCTTTCATTAAATAAATTTAAATTATATGTTAAAAATAATTTAGTAAAAAAATCCTACTATAGTGTAAAGGATTACATCGACGACGGTATGGCCTGGGAATGAATCTGTATTGTATTGCGAATAGCTAGTAATCTCCGCAATTTGTTTTTTGTTGTAAATTAATTTTGCTTTATCGACCTTCTGCATCACACCTATTCCTTAGAAGTCACTACTTGCGGTAGCATCGGGAGTCGGGTTGCCTCCCTCCCTCAAATATGTGCGAAGGGGGTGATGGCTGGCTCTTGTGTTATGCTCGTGAACGGGTGCTGCTTGCGGTGACTGGTTGTGTGGCAGGCCGAAGATTTATATATATATATATTTTTTCTGTTATTATTATTTAATTTTCGTTGCCTGAAATCATTAGGCTTCTTTTCCGATTGATTGCGACGGTTCTAGTTGTTCTAAATTTGCATTTAAGTTTGACGTTTGTGAAACAGTGATCACAATAACAAAAAATATATCCGGCTGAGTTTGTTGTGTGGTTCTTCTCAGACCAGGACGCGTTTGGAACCCTCATAGCTTTAACATTAAGATGGAAAGTGCTTTTTCAGAAGGGCTTATTACTATAAATCTAGTATCGTAATAGGCCCTCCTGACACTTCCATGTTGACGTACACAAGTGATCACTGATTATGATTCTAAGTGGAAAAGATATAAATAAATAAATAAATAAATAAATAAATATAATTATTTGTTTAATGCTTTGCACCGTAGTATATAATAAATATTAAATCTTCATTATTTTTTACTTATTAGTTTTTAAGTCGGTTTTTTCACGTAGTTATTTTTATTGAATACTTTTTAGTTTATTGCTACATTACACTCACATGAACAACTGTTAGTCTGTGAGTTCATACATTCCAAACTATTTTGTGATTTTTTTAATAGTTCATCTACTTTTGACTTTTGTTCGCTTAGCAAGTTTTGTGTGTTTTCATATTTTTTTGTAACACTTCTTAAAGTAGTCTGCAAACGGGCTAAATGTGTTTCTAATAATTGTGTGTCAGATTCATATCTCCTTTTTCTATTTTCTATTTAATTCTATATTTATTTAATTCTATATTACAAAAGTTAATTTTTTTTAACAATATATTTTTATTAATAATTGATTTTGTAAAAAACTTGTTCTTTTTAGTTAATTTTTGGATTTTCTTAATATATCTATTAATTCTAATATATTTTTTTAATTTCTTATTGCTACAGCTACCCAGCCTTTGTGAGTTCAATGTGTCATTCGTTAAATCTATAGTGACACAGGGGTTTTTAGTTGCAGTAGTTGGTGAGTTGACCAACTGAGAAGCGCTGCCAATTAACTCTTCATACAAGCTGTGAGTGTGAACGTTAGTTGAGTTTTGAGCGGCCTCCTCCAGTTCCAAGATTTGTTGGTGGGCATCTCTCAGCTCCAGCTCCAGGGTGTCGGTACGCCGAAGGGCCTGCTCATACTCAAGACCACACTCATCAAACCTAGCCACTAATAACTGTAGCCTGTTACGCTCCTCTTCAACATCATTATATTTAACATGTAACTTAGAAAGTTCTATTTTTAATTTGTCATTGTTCTTTAAAACATCTAATAGTTCCCTCTCATTAGCATCTCTTTCATTGTTTAGCTGGGCACACAAGTCCTTACTCACTTTTAATTCTTGTAATGCCAGTTGGAGTTTGTTCTCCTCTTGGCGTGAAAGGGCACGTGAACGAGTCATCATTTTAATATTAAATAAGGTACCAATGTGCAAAACCAAACAAAGGGCCTATATTGCTTTGTTTCCGCAATAAATGAGACAAAACAAAGAAACTGAGATTTGCAGAAACAAAACTAATACGAAATTGAATGAGACAGTTGTTATATAATAAAGAAGAACTAAAAACACTTAAAAACTAGAATATATATCTATTTTAGAAAATTTAAAGTTTGTACGTTACCAATCAACTGTCACTTTTCACTTTCTTAGAGATTTACAATAATGAAGAATAACTTAAACACTATAATTCTTATTACACTAGTATCAATACACTTTAATTGAACAATTGATTGGGAATTTAGCTAAAATTATACACTATAAATAATTTTACTTAATAAAACTATTAGGAACAATTCAAATCAGCTGTTGACCTCAGTGTTGCCACAGACCAAAAAAAAACAAGTTTAACCACTTAAATGAATACGAGCAAAATAATACAATGAAATGCCTGCTTTAATAATTAAGGTACGTAAATAAATATAATAAAAAGCCATTAAATCTTAATATTATAAGCAGCTCAGTTAATACGAAGAATAAGGAAAAAAAAACAAAATTATGAAAATATATTCAACAGAATTATTAAACTATATCAACATATGAATTATGAATTGCCTACTTTTAAAATCATGATACTTAAATAAAGCTATAAAAGAACAATTAAATCTTAATAAAATTACTAGCTTGAATCGATACTAAGAAAAACAAAAAAATAAGAAATTACGAAAGTGTATTCACCCTAATTTCTATACTAAATGGCTTGACACCGACTACAAACCTATTAGTAAATAGGACCTATGGATAAAATATAGTATATAATAAATATTAAATCTTCATTATTTTTTACTTATTAGTTTTTAAGTCGGTTTTTTCACGTAGTTATTTTTATTGAATACTTTTTAGTTTATTGCTACATTATCAATTAGCCATGGGTAGACCTACAAAAGGTGTTGCACGCCTTAAAAATACAGATCTCAAGAAACGGGAACGGATAAAAGTAGTCGTCTCTGTAAAATGCTCTTCGAAACACAATATCACGTTCTTGTGAGACTATTAAAGTGATCGTGATTGAATCGTGAAAAACGTTGGTTGCCTATGAAGGCTTATATGAAATCACGATTACGTCAAGAAACTCTTGATAAGTTTAATTCTAGACTCGGTAAGATACAAGACCATCTTGCGAATGAGTATTTTCAGCAGAGAGCTAATAAACTTGGCCTCATTAATGAGCGTTTAGAGAATGAGTTGACTGAGCAGAGGGCTCATAGAGTAGAAGTGATACGAAACCGTACAGCAACCGAATTTTCTTAGCAACGTGAGAACCGGTTAGCAGCAGCGCGTCAGACTTCACATATCCAAAACAACAGATGTCATTAGTCACAGCACGTTTTGATTTCCTTCCGGAGGAGCTAGGTCAAAACTTGGATAAAAATGCTCATAAAATAAAAACTAATGGGCCTACCTAAATCAAATTTTTATGGAAAGAATTAGGTAAATCGGTTCAGAAATCTCAGAGAAATCGGTGTACATACCTACATAAAAAAATATATATGTAGTGGCGAAATTGAGAACCTCCTCCTTTTTGAAGAAGTCGGTTAAAAATAGCGTAACCACTAAGTTGTTAATATGTATTAGGAACTTATTGCTTGCTGGTAAAGGGTAAGTTTGGGATAAATGTTTTACTTCTACAAAGGTATTTTTCAAGAAGCCTTTTCATTTTAAAGACTTCCTGTTATCGTGTTACAAAAGATCCTTACTATATTATTACTTAGAAATATCGATATTTATTACTAATACATTTTAGAACGATATATCGATAGTTTGATATTGAAATGCAGAGATCGTGTTCGATATCTACTTCAAATAAGTTTTTGTTTTTATTTTTATGTAAATTATTTAATGTTTACAAAATCAACAATCGTAAACTTAGTATACTGTAAATTTTTTACATTACACCTTGTGTTTTCTCTATTCCTAGTTTACTAATTATCTTAAAATGAAATGTATTTTTGTATAGATATACCTTTAAAGTGTAAGGTATAAAAATATAGTACCTACTTTATTTGAGTGGGTAATATTGTCTTTGTCACGTTAACTGCGAAACAAATTATATTGATATCTCAGTTAACATTGAGAGTAGTGATAAAGAGGTTATGAAAAAATATAATTTTATTATAGCGGTAAAAGCTAATTTATTCACATTAAATCATTAAATATCTAGTTTCATAGAAATAGTTCAGTGCCAAAATATATCTTCTTCAATAATTTCTAAAATTGTATGTATTATTATTAGCTATCACATACCTTTTATTTGCCTGACGCTTCGACCAGGTTGTTTTGTTGGTATATATGTATGTATTAAATTCAAAAATTTATTCATAAAGTGGAATATAATTATGCATATAATTACAAAATAAAAAACAATGTTTTTTTTATTTTGTAATTATATGTAATTTTGCTTACATAGATGTATCTGTAGAAAATAAAATAAAATTTTTGGACCTCTCTCGGTCTTTCAAAACTTTCTGTCAAACACTCATGGTTTCTACTCTAATCGACCTCTTACTCTTCCTCCCCAAAAGTCAACAAACTAGGCAAAATCTTAGTTCAGCTTTTGAAAAGTTAAACCAAATTAAGTGTTTTCATATCACATAATGAATTTTAATTATAATCTTATAAAAAAAAAAGTGGTAAAAATAATTAAAAACTAATTATAATTCCTTCCTTTATTTAGCGGTTCCCCGATGCAAACACTTCAAAAGGAACATAATAATATCAAGATTAATCTTTTCAGAGTTCTTTTCGTATCAGTTTTTTTTTTTAATAATCAATTATTTATTTTTTTCTGCTTTTTATAGTTATATTTTTGATTTCTATATTATACTTAATGAACTTACGAACTCAATGATTCTCTCTAGTTTAGGTTTTTACTATCAAAATTGCATAAGGACCCTTCAGCATAATCAATAATAGATCAATATCTTAGAGACTACTGCTTTTATTTCCACCAAACATAGCTAAGAACCATTTCTATGGACCAGGCTTTCGATTTAAAAAACTGCAATCAAATTAATTTATTTGTTTGGCTATTTCAATTTCACAGATAGACACACAGATACACAAGTTAAAAACATCATTACTAGGAATTCTATATTTAAATTTGACTTGACTTTTTTTTTTATTACATATATATTGGTATAGCAATGAACGCATGTAAGTGTCAAGCAATTATTATTGGCAGTTGACGCCAATTAACCCTTATTGACCAAAATTTGTTACCAAATGTGATTGATAACAATATTGTCATACCCTTTTCTCGTCAAGTATTTTTTTTAAATCTTTTTAGAGAGTTCTCGTAGTTGTCAATGACAAGTTAAGGAACTTTCACGTAAATTTTGTAGAACATTTCAGTTTCAGTTCTCATACATAAATTAATACATAGAATTTTTTTTGCACCTACAAAAACTTTATTGTGAGAATTTTTATAAAATTTAGATATAACACGTAAAAAATAGTTTATTAACAAAAGCTAGTTAAAAAAATGTTGAATACTGTTTATGTAATATCACAACAAACCTCGGATAATAAAGCATGAAATATACACCTACGTGTTTCTCATTCAAACGTCAGATTTACTCGACCCACGTCACTCTGGAAATCTAGACGACAGTATATCTTCATTTATAGGACACTCACACAATTTCGGAATATCTTTTCACGCTATTATCAAAGCAGTGAATTACCACTACTGTATACTAATATAATAAGATTAAGAAGGTTCTTTAAAATAAATATTGTAAAATATTTATATGAAATCTCAATTAAGAAATCAGCAAAAAAGTACCAATTTTTGGAACGCAATTTTTATCACTTTACCAATAAATAACGGGACTAATACATTAGGTGTTTAAGTAATTTCCAAAGAAATATTCCGTAGATATACTTAAATATTATAATGGAATTGCTGTTATTTTCACAGGGTAAAAAAAATATCTATGGCCACTTTTGTTTAAATAGCCATAAAACAAACGATTCTTATAATCGCTGAAATCAAAATTGCGAGTTGGTTCTTTTTCGATACGTACAATGGAGCACTTGTGAAAGCTTTTTAGACATTTGTTCCAGATTTCTCCATTCCATAACAATGAAGTAAAGGACCAATTTTACACTATACTAGCTGACATGCCCCGATCTCGTTTTACTAACTAGAACTATTTATAATTAAATATAGTTTTACTTTAGTAAATGGTTAACTTACAGAAAGGATAAGAACTTTCATGACACACAAACCGTAGGATTTTGGTTAAAAATTTTCATCAAATAAAAAAAACATGAACCGGTGTTGAAGTTAAATAAACTGATATAGAACGCATTTCACACTTTCTATGTATACTGTTAGACTAACCCCTCTTCTATTGACTACACATCGCGAGAACTACCATGGAAGTGTCAATGCTTCCCTGGGTTCGTTTGAACTTTGGAGTGTAGTGCTCATTATATGCCAATCGTACAAAATCTACGGTCCGAAGCGGTTGGCACTAAAATTAGCAGATTGAGATGGAAAGCAGACCCTCTTTGGGTCCGCTTTCCCTCATATCAATGGGGGTTTCTTTTTCTTACATCGATCCCAATAACTGTTCCGCCGCTGTCGCCGAAGTGATACTGAGGGTAATAGATTTATATACACCAAACTCTGTAGTGCCAAAAGGCAGATCACGGACCTTGTTCAACGCGTGTGTTAGAACAGATGCAGTTGTAAATGAAAGACGTACCGTCAATAAGTTGAGGCGTAAGTAACCAAGGAATTTGAAAGAGGTTTAAGAGAAAATATAACCACGTCACCGGATTCTTTAAACGGCCATCTCTGGCAAGCTACCCGCCTGGAACATGAAAGTTTTGGGCTCTCTCAAAAGATTCCTTCGGCAACTTCTTCCAGTCATCTTTCTTATCGTTGCACATTAGGATTGACTTCCTCGTTAATACCGCAAAAAATAAATCTAATCTTTTAGCACTCTTTTTGCCTCAACCTCGACAAGGGACTACAACGTAAAGACTCTGAATATCATCTTTAAGTTTCAAAGTTCAATGCCGGACATTGTGTTCCGACAAAAATCCATACGACAAACTCTGCTTTCCCTGAAAGTTCACATTTCGAGCGGGCCGGATGTCGTTTTTTCAGTTATGCTCCAAACATGTGCTGCTGAACTGATTATTTGTGCTAACGCGTCTATTTCGACATTCCTATTTTCTTAAAGGCGCAGTTCCAAATTTATAGAAGACCAACTTTGAACGGCTCAAATTTACTCAATGTTTTAATTTTCACTTTGAAAAAAAAACTAGAATCTTTTCAAGAATATTTATATTTTTTTCTACGATATAGAGAGAGCTAAATGATTAATTTACGTAAAAAAAAGATAATTACCTATTGTAATAAAAAAATATTAAATTATGAACATTAGCTTATATGCTAATGAATAATATTTGTATACTATTTTTGTATGAGATTTCGCCAATAAATGTAAATAAAAGAATAACTAAATTAAAAAGTGTTAATCAATAAACCCATGTGTTATTGTCCCGTTACCTGGCGGTTTCACTTTGTACAGATATGTTTATATAATAGATGTAGTTATGTTTCCCTAAGATATAAATAGATGGCGTTGTTACAACACATTACGAGTATATTTGATCACAAATTTGTATTAGGTATTATTTTCATTTAAACTGTCTTATTTGCAAATTGATTCTAAACGAACAAACTCGAATATCAAATAAATAATAAAGAACTACTAAGCAAATTAAAATAATACAAAAAATAATAATGATAGAAATGAAAATATCTCGCTTGTTTTACATAAGAGAGAGAGAGTGAAATAGCAAAACATGTCGTGGCAACTTTTGGTAAGAATTTTTAACGTCTAGCCCCCTTTCACAACGCGCGATAAGAAACTACGTTCCAAAAATAATATTTATAATAATTACTGTGCAAAGGACTGACTAATATAGTATTTTAAGATACCTGTACTAATAAACAGAATGTGGAATAAACTCCCCTCGGTGGTGTTTCCAGATTGATAAAACATGGGTAGCTTCAAAAAGAGCGCCTACTCCCTCCTCAAAGGTCATCAATATCTTGTATTTCTTTAGATACTACAAGATACTGTGGGAAGCGGTGATCATTTTAAACCGCTTTATCCACAGGCTCTTTGTTATAAAAAAGAGGTACAATCACTTCACTTGGAACCCCCTCTCTGGTAATTACCGATCGATGAAAGAAATTCTAGTAGTAATCAGATCAATTTTATTTTTGTGGAAATAAATATTGTACATCACTTAATTTCTCAAAGACGTAATGGACAAATAGAACGTTCTTTATTTACAGGGACTGATATGCTGAACACTATGTGTAATAAAAAGTTACTGTTGTACTGGCCGAACATTCTGTGGAAAGTTAAACAATCATTAAATTTATCACACGCATCAATGTTTAACAGTCAATAAACATGTCAATCATTTATTCTTTCTGACTGTATTTTACATTATTTTAAATACAAAATTATTGATAATTCGAATTTTCTGAATTTATCATGTCGATTTCAATTGGGGATACCGTATCAAAGGGAAGAATACTAAATCTTTAACAGGCATGTAACCGCAAAACATTTTCGAAAATAGTTCTTTTTTTCATATTTTTCCTTTCCATTGTTTTGAAATATTTTCTAGTTATTGGAAGAGAACAAAAATCCAACAATAAAATGTTTTATATGTAAAGCAAACCCCGACTTTATATATTCATATAATCGGAATAAAAGACAATTTTAATATATTTTTTTGCAATTATTCCTAACTATCTATAAATGTTTGATTTTGTAACTAGTCACAGCCTTTCGTTCATGGGTTACTTTGTCTACTCTTTGTCAGAATAAAGGTCAAAATTTTGCGCCGTTAATATTAGCTACAAACGAAATGTTACTTTTATTATAATTTCTTTTTTTGTTTTTAATTTATATTTTTTACTGTAGTTTTAACCAGACATCTAAAAGTTGTGTGGTTCAAATAATAGTATTTTTCTTTCATTCTTTGTCTCGTACAATGTTTTGTTTTCTCAGTTGAAATATATTAAACCTCATAAATATTGTAGAGCACAAACATTGTTACAATCAAACAAGCGTACGTGAACAATTGCGAGAACAGATAGTTCAGTAGGTCGGTAGAGTATAAATCGTAATACATACATCCTTGTATGTTTAATGGAGTGTCGAAGGGATGAAACATATCAATTTTGTTCTACAATGTACAAAGACTTGTATAAAAAAACTTTATTTTTTTGCTATATTTTTCTTTCTATATTTGAAACAAAAGTAAATAAGATCACTACAGTAGAATTTCCAAATTCGGGTATGGTATGGCTATTTTTGTACAACTGGCATAAAATGTAAATGTAGCTAGTAATGCCGTTGAGATTTATTATTTTGTGTAAAATAATTAAGCATTTCAATTAATTTCATATATTTAAAATTGTTTATGACATGGATTAAAATAATACAAGAGACATCAATTTCTTCTTAGAAAAAGTACAATGAACAGTAGATTGCATAATGAGGTATAATAATTACCTGTGTTTAGTTTATATTTGGTGTTCCATCACAATAAGTTATAAGAGAGTTCATATCTTAAGAAATTAGTTGAATGGCTTTTAGTAATAGTTCTTAATTTATTAACGTGATATATCGGAGTTAATCTGTTTTAGCTCAAACAAGTTAATTTAATTGAAACTAGTTCTCATCGGGCTAAATTCAATTTCTAACATTTGACTAGTCACTGTGACTAGCTTGATGAATATAACTTTTAAGTTTTAAGGAAATGAAATATCATTAAACTAATCACTGTGTAACTACAAAAAATATTTATAAAAATATAAAAATATTCATTTATTTGTTTCCTTATTGCACAATATATAATATAAAGTACAAAAGGCAGGCTTAATGCCACAAAGACATTCTCTACCAGCCAACCTTACGATGTACAAAAGATGATGTTGGTAGGTGTGTATAACATAAAAGTAAAAGAAAAAAAGATATTATAAGACTATCTATTTATCTAAATCTACATATAATAATGCATAAAAATAATGTGATAATAATATGTAAGACATTTAATACATACGATATATCTGACATAATATTTAATACATATGAGATATATAACAAATAATGTAGTCTTCAGATAAATACTTTATTACTTGAGATACAATTTCTTCACATAGCATTTGAACACTCAAAACTTGGGGATTTTCCTATATGTTCCGGTAAATCGTTCCATAGTCTGACAGTGGTTACACTAAATGAGTTGGACAAGAAACCAGTTTGATAAAGCAGTATGGAGCAATAGGTTGTTGTTTTTGTTGATGAAGCAGTATGGAGCAATAGGTTGCTGGAAGATCGAAATTTTTTTAAATAAATAGATGTGCAAGGATTAAACAAAATAGAGTAAAGTAAATAAAGAGACCGTAAGTTTGTTCCTTTACGAATGGATAACCATCTCAGCATTGACCTATAGATGGAGATGTGGTCAAACTTACGTAATCCGAAAATAAAGCGGATACAGGTATTAAGTAGACCTAATCTACTAGTAGATATATTTTTTAACTAACTTCATTGGCGTCAACTTAATAATGAGTGAAAAGTACTATAAACTTTACGTTATAGTTCCTTAAGTTGGTATTTCCAATTAAGAGAACTGTCACGAAATATTCCAAATTTTTTTACGGGAGAAAAGGGAATTACAATATTATTATAAGTTACATTTGGTAATGAATTTTGGTCAATATGGGCTAACTGACGGTAACTACCAATAATAATTACTTCGCAGTTATAGGGGGTGTATATATGTATAGTTTTATTATACATATATACACATAATTAAACTATACTACTACTATACTATACATTTAATAAAACTTTCACCCAAACTAATACATTTTCATGTCTGTTTGTCTGTATTTTTTGTATGTCTGTTAGTTTGTGCATGCTAATCTCAGAAACGAATTAACTGGTTTGGATGCAGTTTTCAGGAATACCTGAAAACTGCAACTGAACTCCTTTATTGTCATGGGCTTTATTTTAATTTTTTTTTTTAATCGGTTAACAAATAAAAAAGTTAACTGTTACCCACTTAAAACATTATAAATTATAAACCTTCATATTATATTATCATTTTAATAGCTTATTATTATATTATTATTATTATTATTGTAGAGGGTAATATGAAATGTTTCAATGTTTAATGGATTGTGATTTGACAACGAGACAACTTTAATAATAAAGTCGGTATGTTAAGACATTCATTTTTGAACTACTGTCGCGAGTCCTTGTAAAATTAAATAAAGTGAATTATACTTGAAAGTGTTCTTATTTCTCTTTAGTAATTATTAAATATAATTATCTACAAAGGAAAATATATAAAGATACAAGTAAAGTATTGGTGAGAACTATAGTGATTGAGTGAAATGAATTGTATGTTCCATCTCTTAAAGGACTGTCTAACATCTCAGAAGTGGGATTGCACTGAAATATTTGATATTTTGGTGTAATCATGCGCTGCCCACATTTATTTGAGGAAATATTGAAACAAAAAGTGTAAGTATAAGTTCAATTATTTAATATTTATATCTACCCTATTTTAAAAACACTAATGTTTAGTTTTGAAGAAGTGTTTAATGAAAATTTATATAAATATAGAATGTAAAAAACCGATACGGGCAGGGATTCGAACTCGCGACTACTGGGAAACCGTCCCGTTGCTCTACCAACTGAGCTACCGTATCGCTGTCCGCCTCGGTGAATTAAGCATTCTATATGTGATCGTCTTTATCGGGACGGTGGTGACATCTATTAGGTTTCTTTCAAAAGTCCTAACCAATGTTTCTAACTTTGCAGTATAGATAAACATTGAAAAGATGCCACTACCGAAATCAATTTTTGAAAATATCTTTAAACATGTATAGCCATGTTAAGCTTATTTAAATTTATATAAATATAGAATGTAAAAAACCGATACGGGCAGGGATTCGAACCCGCGACTACTGGGAAACCGTCTCGTCACTCTACCAACTGAGCTACCGTATGGCTGTCCGCCTCGGTGAATTAGTTAGAAACATTGGTTAGGACTTTCGAAAGAAACCTAATAGATGTCACCACCGTCCCGATAAAGACGATCACATATAGAATGCTTAATTCACCGAGGCGGACAGCGATACGGTAGCTCAGTTGGTAGAGCGACGGGACGGTTTCCCAGTAGTCGCGGGTTCGAATTCCTGCCCGTATCGGTTTTTTACATTCTATATTTATATAAATTTAAATAAGCTTAACATGGCTATACATGTTTAAAGATATTTTCAAAAATTGATGTCGGTAGTGGCATCTTTTCAATGTTTATCTATACTGCAAAGTTAGAAACATTAGTTAGGACTTTCGAAAGAAACCTAATAGATGTCACCACCGTCCCGATAAAGACGATCACATATAGAATGCTTAATTCACCGAGGCGGACAGCGATACGGTAGCTCAGTTGGTAGAGCGACGGGACGGTTTCCCAGTAGTCGCGGGTTCGAATCCCTGCCCGTATCGGTTTTTTACATTCTATATTTATATAAATTTAAATAAGCTTATCATGGCTATACATGTTTAAAGATATTTTCAAAAATTGATTTCGGTAGTGGCATCTTTTCAATGTTTATCTATACTGCAAAGTTAGAAACATTGGATAGGACTTTCGAAAGAAACCTAATAGATGTCACCACCGTCCCGATAAAGACGATCACATATAGAATGCTTAATTCACCGAGGCGGACAGCGATACGGTAGCTCAGTTGGTAGAGCGACGGGACGGTTTCCCAGTAGTCGCGGGTTCGAATCCCTGCCCGTATCGGTTTTTTACATTCTATATTTATATAAATTTAAATAAGCTTAACCTGGCCATACATGTTTAAAGATATTTTCAAAAATTTATTTCGGTAGTGGCATCTTTTCAATGTTTATCTATACTGCAAAGTTAGAAACATTGGTTAGGACTTTCGAAAGAAACCTAATAGATGTCACCACCGTCCCGATAAAGACGATCACATATAGAATGCTTAATTCACCGAGGCGGACAGCGATACGGTAGCTCAGTTGGTAGAGCGACGGGACGGTTTCCCAGTAGTCGCGGGTTCGAATCCCTGCCCGTGTCGGTTTTTTACATTCTATATTTATATAAATTTAAATAAGCTTATCATGGCTATACATGTTTAAAGATATTTTCAAAAATTGATGTCGGTAGTGGCATCTTTTTAATGTTTATCTATACTGCAAAGTTAGAAACATTGGTTAGGACTTTCGAAAGAAACCTAATAGATGTCACCACCGTCCCGATAAAGACGATCACATATAGAATGCTTAATTCACCGAGGCGGACAGCGATACGGTAGCTCAGTTGGTAGAGCAACGGGACGGTTTCCCAGTAGTCGCGAGTTCGAATCCCTGCCCGTATCGGTTTTTTACATTCTATATTTATATAAATTTAAATAAGCTTGACATGGCTATACATGTTTAAAGATATTTTCAAAAAAAAGTGTTTTATGAACGAAACATAATATTATTATGAAATTTTGATTAATTTAGAAGACTAAAACACCTGTCTTAAGCAATTATAGGCCCTTCTTTAGTAAATGTTTTTTTGTTTTAGGTTGTTTTTTTTTTTTCGTTTAAATAAGTCATTGTGTTTAATTTGTTTGAGGTTTACTACTGTGATGCCTAAACGAAGCAAAAGAACACAGTTCACTGAGAGTGACTCTTCACAAAATAGTAGTCATGAAAGGCGTTCAAGGAAACGCAAGTCTCGCAGGCACCATCGCTCAAGGCGTAACAGCCTTAGCAGAAGTACATATTCGAAGCATCATGAACACAACGATGAAAGACGACAGCGGCGGTCACCAAGTAGAAGATCGCACACTCCAGCAGCAAGGGATCCTGGGATGACACACGAAGCTGGCGCGACACCACCGGCTAATATGGAGCATGGTGCTGCTTCATCTCATGCAATTCCTGGCGTTTCCGACTTCAATAACGAAAATTAAGTATGAATTATTAGTAGTAATTATGTTGATAATAAAATGATGTTATGGTTATGAATATATGACATATGATAGATTACATGAGATATGACGAGATGAGAAGTAGAGCGATGATGCAATATGTGCAAGTCAACGTCAAGGATTTGTACATCTCTGAAATGATCAACGTCAAGGATCAGCTAATGTGTTATTGATAAGTCGTCTCTAATACGGCCGATCAACGTCAAGGAACCGCCGAATTTGATTATGTTGTCAAGTATAAGTGATTAACGATAGATTACATGAGATATGACGAGATGAGAAGTAGAGCGATGATGCAATATGTGCAAGTCAACGTCAGGGATTTGTACATCTCTGAAATGATCAACGTCAAGGATCAGATCGGAGGCATGTTGACTGATCAACGTCAAGGATCAGCTAATGTGTTATTGATAAGTCGTCTCTAATACGGCCGATCAACGTCAAGGATCCGCCGAATTTGATTATGTTGTCAAGTAAGTAAGTAATAAGTAATAAGTATCTTTATTGCCCATTTTAAAAACATAGAACATTTTTATTAATGAATCCTCTGATATCCGAACTAGTTTAAGCTGTGTCTCGGATGGCAGTTTCTTCTCCTTAAAATAAGTATCCCAAATGGTAACAAAAGATAGGAACTAAACTAAATTTTATGTAAATATATATAAATAGAAACATCCATACAACTCCATAGCGTATTTCAGCGGTCTCTCTCTCTGTGTGTGTGTGTGTGTGTGTGTGTGTGTGTGTATGTGTGTATGTGTGTGTGTGTGTGTGTGTGTGTGTGCGTGTGTGTGTGTATATGTGTGTATGTGTGTGTGTGTGTGTGTGTGTGTGTATGTATGTGTGTGTGTGTGTGTGTGTGTGTGTGTGTGTGTATGTGTGTGTGTGTGTGTGTGTGTGTGTGTGTGTGTGTGTGTGTGTGTGTGTGTGTGTATGTGTCTGTTTGTGGTTGTGATCATGTGTGAGTGATGTATTATTATTTCTGTAGCGTAAGCAGTTTCTCAACATCGTCATAATCAAACTTTGTTAACCACGTAAATATTAAAATGTCCTCTGATTGCAAGAACAAACAAATAAAAAAGGTTTCAAATAATATTTTTTAAAAACATTATTTGAAACCTTTTTTATTTGTTTGTTCTTGCAATCAGAGGACATTTTATTATATAAATAAGGGGCAATATATAAGGTATGCTTACGTGCGGTAGCACTGGTACATCGAGGAACTGGACAGCGGTCAAGTCTTTTTCGAGAGACTGGAAGGTAGGGAACTACTTTTCTATGATAATTTCTCAACGCCTGGTAAAAGAATAATTTTCGAACAGATAAAACCTTTGTTTCATCATACAATGCTTGACTAGGGTGTCGAAAAGGTAAAGACATTGCAACTTTAAGTACCGCGCGTTGTGCTCGTTCTACGGTAAGTATGTGACTACTAGCCGCACCATCCCATGCACAGATACAGTATTGGATAAGACATTCACAAAGGGTTTTATATGTACTAACTATCAGTGATTTATCAGCAACTACACGTAGGCTTCTAAAAATTGGAATTAGTTTTCTTATTCTACTTCCCAAAAATGTTGTGTGGCTCTCCCATCTTAAATTAACGTCTATTACGACACCCAAGTATTTGATTTTGTAGGCTCTAGGCATTATTGGGCAAAGGCATTGGTTATCCAGTGGGTTTCTATTGCAAGGATATAAATGAATCCTTAGTTCTAAGTTAGGATTGGGGCTACCTGTAGTTGTTTTGCTAAAACACCAATAGCTGCATTTATTGGTGTTGAGAGAAAGAAGGTTATCCTCAAGCCAAGTTGTGACTTTAGACAAACCGTTTTCTGCTATATGAAATACATGGTTCCAAGTATTTCCATGGAAAAGAAGTACGGTGTCATCAGCAAACATGAAAAGTTCCATTCCGGCGGCTTGCATTTGGCAAAGATTATTTATATATATTAAGAAAAGTGTTGGTCCTAAATTACTACCTTGTGGGACCCCAAATCTGCAGATACCACTATCACTCTCGTATTTTAGTACACGAACTTTTTGGCTCCTGTCTCTAAGATAACTAGAAAACCACTGCAAGATAATTCCACGTATACCAATATTTTCCATTCTTTGAAGAAGTATTGGTATAGACACTGTGTCAAAGGCTTTCTGAAGGTCAAGAAAGATTCCTAAGCATTTCTTTTTTTTGTTCATGTATTGAGTAATAAGTGATGTGAGTGTTAGTAAAGCATCTTCCGTAGATTTACGTTCTCTGAAACCAAATTGGCAGTTGCTCAGCAACTTGTGTTTATCTAGATATCTTACTAGCCGTTTACCGGCAATTCTTTCAATTACCTTAGAGACAGAAGAAAGTATAGAGATAGGCCTATAGTTGGATGAGATTTTTTTATCGCCTGATTTGTAAATAGGACTGACGATTGCATATTTATATGCTTGTGGAAATATGCCCCTCTGAAAACTTAAGTTGCAGATGTACACAAGGCAGTCGATTATTAAGGGAGCAAGTAATTTTAAAATATTGGAGGTTATCATATCCCATCCTGGTGCACTGTTTGATCTCAGCGAAGATTAAACCCCATTAATTTCTAATGTGTCTGTTAAAAACATAGTCATAGAAAAGAGTGGTGAATTCCCCAACAAGCGTGCAGAAGCGGCCAAATCATCCTCATTCTTATTCATTTTATTCAGTATAACATTTGCCAGTTGATTTCCTATATTTAAATAATAATTATTTACTACGTTTAGTGAGCCTTTGGGTGTATCATTTAACGTAACTAGTTCATCAGATACCAGTTTACATTTATTTATGTTACATACTTCCTTGATTGTATCCCAGGCTTTAGAAATATTACCTTTATTCTTAATAAATTCATTTCTGTAATGTAGACATTTAATTCTTTTGACTAATTTATTACATGTGTTTCTATACAAATTATAATCTCTGTATAAAATATCGTTCTCTGGGTATTTCTTCACTTTTTTGTGCATTTTATCCCTTTTTCGTATACACTTAACTATACCAACTGTTATCCAAGGTTTTATAGGCCGATTCCTTTCCTTAACGCTCTTAATTTCCGTGTTATTATTAATAGATGCAACTAGTTTAGACGTAAATATATCAACTGCAGTATCAACATTTACTGCTTCATATAAGGTGGATCAGTTAATCTGACTAACTTCGTCCTTAAGACCGTCCAAATTTATTTTTACTTTCTTATAATTTGAAGATTTTCTCGTTATTTTGGTGTTATTTATGTACAGAAGTATAGCAGAATGATCAGTTAGTGGTGGTTCGAAAACTATAGTTTTACATTCATGTCTGCATTTAATCATGAAGTGATCAATACACGTAGACTGTTTCCTTGTCTTATTTTATATATATATATATTATTATGTTTGTTGATTCCTTGTCTTAGCCCATACATAGCCATAAGATTCAAAGAGTCCTCAGCATAACTTGTTAAGTTTTCTGGTAGAATATTAATATTCAAATCTCCTGTTAAGATAACATTAGAAGTAGACAAGCTTTTGAGAAGAATTTCTAGGGAGAATAAGAATCCAGACGGGTTGTAAAAACAAGGGGGTCTGTATGTGCATATGATTGCTATATTTTGTTCAATCACTATCAGCAAGCAATTCCCATCCTGAATGGCGGGTTCTGAACAGCTAATTGAAAGTTCCTTACGTGCATAAACCACAACACCATCATTTTTGTTAAAATTAAAATTAAAATACGTATTAAAATTGTCCAAATTAGTAAAACTACTATTATCATTCGTCCAACATTCCGTTAAAACAATTACATCAATTTTGACATCAATGCAAGATAAGAAAGCAAGAAGTATATCCATATTACAGTTGATACTTCTTATATTCACAGTTAGAATTATAAGTGATTTGTAACATGAACGATCAATATTTAGAGTTGTGGCACAAGTTTTAGTATCAGTTACACTATAACAATCAATGCCACTGGACTCGTCTATATCCTGGATTATAAAAGTGTTATTCAGGTCAGGCATTTATGTGAATATAAGAGAGACGAAGCTTCTTAGCAATCCATGGATTCACCGTGCGGGTGCCGGGCCCATCGCGTTGCAAGGAGAGGAGTGCAAGCAGTGCCTGGGACTTGCGACCCAGGAGTAGGTTTAAGGGGCCCTTTTATTATGCGCAAAAACGCTCACCTTCACCCTCCACACTCCTCTCCCTACCTAACCAAATTTGGAAAGAACCTACTAATGCCGCCTTTGAAGTACGTTCAGGAAATGAACCGATGCTTGTTCTAGAAAGGCCAAGATCTTTAAGTAGGCTATAGAGAGATTTTGCTGTTATACCTCTCGCTCCCACTTCTACCGCGTACAAACTAACTATAAATTTATTCCTGATCAGTTCGTTGGTTAGTTCGTAATATTTATTGAGCTTAAATGTGTGATCCCTTGGGATGTTTGTTTCCCAAGGAACAGTAAGCTCCACAAGTATCACGCGCCTCAGATGTTTCGAATACAGGAATAAGTCCGGTCTGGATGACGAAACACCAACATCCCCAGGGATTTTGTAATGCTTTTCATACGTGTCCATCATGAGAATCCAATCAGGAGCCGCGCCTAATATTGAATAAGGCTTCGCTTTTGATTTCTTGGAGGAGCCTTCTTTTACGAATTCTATAGATCGTTCGGTGGTTGTTATACCCTTCCGCGCTCTTGCTACTGAAAGACTAACCGCTTCCCGTATAATTTCTAATACCTTGTCGTGGCGACGCGAGTATTGACCTTTATCTAGAAGTACGCTACACCCTACTAATAGGTGTTTCGCGGTTCCTATTGCCTCCCCACAGATATTGCAAGACTTTTCGGTGGCTTTGCCCATTCTTACTAAATTACTTTGATCTGGGAGAGTCATTTGGAATGCATTAAGATAGAATTTTAATAATGCTGGGGACCAATCATAAATTAAGGTGCGCCACTTCAAAGCTAGTGGAATACAAAAATCTCCTATGGTCACCCATTCGTTTTGAATTTCTAGGCTCATCGCGTGGAGTCGGTAATTATCGTTTTCGTCTTGTCGAATAAAAGATTTTGTTATGTCTATGTCTTGAACTTTCCTACTTGATCCTAGCCCTACTTTATTTGTTTGAGCACCTATCATAAACTTTTTATGGAATTGAAGTCGTGACTCGAGCTCTGAGGCAACTTTGTCTTTTGGGAGAGAAGTTACAGTATCATCTTTAGATTTTCCGATGATATGTCTTTTGGTAACTCTTAGATGTTTGTAGAGCTCCGATGGTTTCTTTAATTTTAATCCAAAGTTGTTACGGTCTCTAAATAAGGTTGAAGAGTCCGCTGAGTGCGCTAACCCGAGCCATAACTTCAATGTCTTTATGACGCTTGCATCTAACTTTAACAAAAGGGTTTTATTTATATCATACACGAGGAAAGGCCAATTTAGACGTGATGTTAAATAATTATCGTAAATCCAAGCTTTTTTGACGTTACTTATTGGTTGGTTGTCTACCTTTTTGAGATCGTTTAAAAAGCTATCGACTATTACATCCAACGATGGAGTACGGCCTTGGTAATCGATTTTTTTACCTAAAAATTTAAACGGAGCTGCTTCCGTAACCGTACTAACGCACTGACCGCCTATTATAAGACCCGGATCGTAAGAGGTATATTTGGTATTCCGTCTACCCAGACACAGACTAAAACATTTACTTGGTTTTGTCCTCAATCCGCCCGTCCACGTACAGAAATCCTCAACTACATTTAAAAGTACCTGACATTGTTTCGGATTACGTGTCAGTATCGCGAGATCATCTGCAAAAGCTAGTATGGATTCTGTGTATTTGTTGTTGAACTTAAACCGATAGCCCCACTTTTTTTCATTTCTAATTAATTTGTCTATTAAAATATTAATAACTATATTAAATATAATAGGAGAAATACAACAGCCCTGAAATAAACCAACGTTATAATTAAGTGGTTTTGAATGGTTTTCATTAAAAATTATTGAGAATTTTAATTTTGAATAATATGATGCAATAATGTCGCGAACTACCATAGGAAAGTTATACCATTTAAGCGCGAACATCATTAGTTCATGTCGTACCGACCCAAAGGCGTTTTCTAAGTATATCCAACAAACCGTAATTTGTCTCTCGCTAGTTCTAGCATCTTTAAGGCTTTCCGATATTAACGTATTATGTTCCAGGCATCCAGAAATTCCGGGCAAAAACCCTTTCTGGTGATTAGGCCTGAAATATCTATTGTTAATCATGAATTGCGTCATTTTAGTTTGTAAAAAAGAGAAAAATATTTTGGAAATTGTATTTGTTAGGGCTATCGGTCTAGTATCCTTGGGATTATTGACATTGTCGTTTTTCGGAATGAGGACAAAAAGGGCTTTTCCGAACGATACCGGTATTCGCTTTCTTGACCAGATTTTACCGAATATATTTAAAAGATGTTTATGGAGCGACGGACATTTTTTGTAAACTATATAAGGGATACCATCCGGACCTGGTGCTGACTTAGATGGTTTCATTTTAATTATTTTATTGATTTCCTCCAAAGTTGGTGGGTTGGCTTGAAAATCTTCAGTAGGAGTCTCAGGTTTGTGTTCGTTTGGATCCCCATATAGTCTTTGGTTTTCTGGCACTTCGTATGTGCTTTTATAATGGTCGAAAATTTGCTCGTTGGTCAAGAGAAGCTTACCTTTTTGATCTTTGAAAATGTTTTTTGAGTATTTAAAAGGATTTTTATCAAAGTCTACTTCATGTTTTGCCCGATCAAAGCTATCACGATTTTTCGTTATTTGATTTGTTATACCTTGGATAAGTTTAAGAATTGATCGCATTGCCCTAGACAGTTGGTGACTAAGTTGATTATCGCCTAAGGCTTTGGCTATACGAAGTTTCTTTATAAGATCTCTTTTTTTCCTCCTCATTTTCAATTTAAAACCGTTTTCTTTATTTTTGTGAGCATAACGATTCGTAGGTGGATAGTGCTCATTAAAGTAGTCGTAAATAGTATTTTGGAAAGTCTCTACTTGCGCATCGAGTACCTGATTTGAGCCCGGGTGCTCTAACAGGGCCGCTATATTTTGGTCATGTACTTTCCAGGTCGATTGTTTAGTATTTGGAATGCTAAGACGCGTCCGGATGGTCATGGACTCCTGGTAGTTTTCATTCAATGGCTCACCATGAGATATATGAGGGTAAACTCTATTCGCAGTGAAAACTGAAGATCTTACCGACGGTTGCCGCACTTCAGCACCATTGTGTGTTTTAAGATGTTTAATAAACCAGGCTCGTCTTTTGTAATTTTTCCCGCACGTAGGGCATTTCAGTTCCGTTATCGCGCCGTTTTCGCCGTAATTGTCAACCGGTGGACAGTTCTTCCGCCCCCCCTCTCGGACTGTCCTAGGGGTATTTTTCTTATTTGGACTTTTAGCGTTTATCGACGTTCCCGGGCTTGGCTTGCTAGGCCATCGCCCTCGGCTGTCTTTCCAGCAGTCTGCTGTCTTCCCAGCTGCCAGCTGTCTTTCCAGCGTCAACTGTCTTTCCAGCGTCATCCCGTCTCTTCGGGCTGTCAATTTAGATAAGACGAAGCTTCTTAGCAATCCATGGATTCACCGTGCGGGTGCCGGGCCCATCGCGTTGCAAGGAGAGGAGTGCAAGCAGTGCCTGGGACTTGCGACCCAGGAGTAGGTTTAAGGGGCCCCTTTATTATGCGCAAAAACGCTCACCTTCACCCTCCACACTCCTCTCCCTACCTAACCAAATTTGGAAAGAACCTACTAATGCCGCCTTTGAAGTACGTTCTAGAAATGAACCGATGCTTGTTCTAGAAAGGCCAAGATCTTTAAGTAGGCTATAGAGAGATTTTGCTGTTATACCTCTCGCTCCCACTTCTACCGCGTACAAACTAACTATAAATTTATTCCTGATCAGTTCGTTGGTTAGTTCGTAATATTTATTGAGCTTGAATGTGTGATCCCTTGGGATGTTTGTTTCCCAAGGAACAGTAAGCTCCACAAGTATCACGCGCCTCAGATGTTTCGAATACAGGAATAAGTCCGGTCTGGATGACGAAACACCAACATCCCCAGGGATTTTGTAATGCTTTTCATACGTGTCCATCATGAGAATCCAATCAGGAGCCGCGCCTAATATTGAATAAGGCTTCGCTTTTGATTTCTTGGAGGAGCCTTCTTTTACGAATTCTATAGATCGTTCGGTGGTTGTTATACCCTTCCGCGCTCTTGCTACTGAAAGACTAACCGCTTCCCGTATAATTTCTAATACCTTGTCGTGGCGACGCGAGTATTGACCTTTATCTAGAAGTACCCTACACCCTACTAATAGGTGTTTCGCGGTTCCTATTGCCTCCCCACAGATGTTGCAAGACTTTTCGGTGGCTTTGCCCCATCTTACTAAATTACTTTGATCTGGGAGAGTCATTTGGAATGCATTAAGATAGAATTTTAATAATGCTGGGGACCAATCATAAATTAAGGTGCGCCACTTCAAAGCACAAAAAAATAATTCCAAGCACAAAAACGTAAAAATGTAATGAAACTGAGAAGTGTCCAAGTATAAGTGATTAACGTCAAGAATCACTTAGTTTCTTAAATTTGCCTTATTAAGAAATTATAAGGTTTATTCATTTTGATAATATATATAAAATAAATTTAATTTAATTAAGTATATAATTGATATATTTAAGAATAACAATTGATCATTGTAAATTTATTTTGTTTACGAGAGACTCGTAAAGGCGACGGATGGCCGAGTTGTTACCGACTTTAAACATTATAAATTATAAACTTACATATATTATCATTTTAATAGCTTATTATTATATTATTATTATTATTATTGTAGAGGGTAATATGAAATGTTTCAATGTTTAATGGATTGTGATTTGACAACGAGACAACTTTAATAATAAAGTCGGTATGTTAAGACATTCGTTTTTGAACTACTCTCGCGTGTGCTTGTAAAATTAAATAAAGTGAATTATACTTGAAAGTGTTCTTATTTCTCTTTAGTAATTATTAAATATAATTATCTACAAAGGAAAATATATAAAGATACAAGTAAAGTATTGGTGAGAACTATAGTGATTGAGTGAAATGAATTGTTCTGTTCGATCTCTTAAAGGACTGTCTAACATAACAAATAAAGAAAAAGAAGAAAATGAATTTTATGAAACTTTGAAGGGTTATAGTTAATACATTGGTATGTACAAAGGGTACGATTTATTGAAATCAAAATCTATGTGTATGCAGGCACAGCTAGTTTAAAAAAAATATTTACAAATATAGGAGTAGATACAGATGTTTAATTTGGTAATCGTAATATAAAGCAATGAAGACAATAAAATCGTCTTATTGTATCTGAGCTGCACTAAGGAATTTTGCTTTCTAGTTTTTTTGTTTTTTATTTATTATCTTTAATTTTATAATGAAATCTTGAAATAAGTACTAATATTTACATATTATAGTTATTAATTATTTGTTATTATAAACATTATAGGAATATCTTAACATTGAACAAACATTCAAATAAAACAAACATATCTTGCAGGCAGAGGTCAATCACTCTACAATTTTTCATCATTTTCAATCTGAATATATAGAGGAAATAAGTTATTGCAATACCGTGATTTTTTTTTTATTCGTAAAGTTAAAATAAAAAACTGCTGATTGTAACGTACCCAACGGCTCATTGTCAAGGCAATGATATTATATATTCTTATCATTTTAATTTTATGATACGCTCCTATGTTTCAACGTATTCAAAAAATAAACATAAGAACTGGAAAAACGTTACATTAAAATAGTTAATTATAGACAACGGAACATCTACATCCTTAAAACACCTTAGAACACTTGTCGAATCAAATAGGGCAAACTTATATAATATATTCAGTTTATATTTAATTCCTTTTTGTATTATTTTTATTAATAACTAGCTGTGCCAGCGACTTCGTACGCGTAGATTTCGATTTTGATAAAACGTACCCTTTGTACTTACCAATGTATGTAAAAACTATAAACCTTCAAAGTTTCATCGACCTCAATCAAGTTGTTTTTGCATACCTATTCATATAGTAAGAAAATGTAAATGAATAAACTTTTTTTCATATTTAATCAATGGTAAGTAGGAATGATACGACAATAAGAGATTATTAACGTCTTTATTAATAAGAATATATATGAGAATAAGAGATTTTTAACGTTTTTTTGTTAACCGATTGTTGATAAAAACAAAATCTTAAGTGAAGCCCATGACAACATATTCCCGAGAAATGCATCCAAATCGTTTATTCCGTTTCTGTGATTAGCGTGCACAAACATACAGACATATACAGACATGCAGACGAACAGACAAAATGAAAACCCATTGTTATCTCTTCACATCCTAGCTATTTATTTTGTAATATTTTCAATGTACACAGACTACTCCTCTACAGATTTATTACCTGTATAGAAAAAGATTTGAATGGTACCTATTACGTGATTGACATAAATTGACATAACTTTTTTATTTTTTAACCGATTTAGATAAAATAAACATTAAATGTTAAGTGAAGAATACAATAAAAAAAAAGAATACAAGAAATAATATATTCCCGAAACTGCATTCAAATTGGTTAAGCCGTTTCTGAGATTAGCGTGCACAAACATACAGATATACAGACAAACTGAAATTTCAATGTTTTGGGTTCTCTTGCTCTTATAAAGGCCCTCTATGATGTTTTTTTTTAAATATTTTCCATGTACAGAAATGGATCAGTGACAATTTTATTATATGCATAGATGATTTATACCAAATCTTAAAAAATATTTTAAATTTAGTACACAATTAGTTTAATGGTGAAGTGATTAAAGTAGGACTTCATTAACGAAACGAGTTTGTTATATTATTGTAGTATTGCTACATATAAGATTGTTATTATATAGTAATTTGGTTTGTAGGTAATATAAATATGTAATTATTTATTTACCTACATAATAACATTGGCAATAAATATTGTTGTTACACTTAGATTTACGAATTAAGATCTATATATCATTGTTATTACTGGTATGTTATAAAAGTAGTAAAAGATATTGATTTGACAATTTTTTAACTATCTAGTAGTAGCTTGGTTAAAATACTTTATACCATATTAATTCAGTGGTTTTTAATTATAGAATCTTATAATATGTAACAAGTTCAAGCTCTATGTTCATTTGACAAAAGCTAGTTTTTCTACATTATTTTCAAGTTTCTTTTTGAACGAATATGAACGTCTTTGTAAAATAACATTAAAAAATACTTGATGTCAATTTTTACCTACAACTAATATTAGAGTATACCTAGCTTTATTCCTAAGATTCATAATGTGACTGTCATTGAGGATCTTAAACAAAAAAAAATAATTTACAACGGAATTTAGTACAATAACACATTTTTCTATCGAGAATAAAGATATTAAGAACTTTGAATGGAAATAATCACGTAAACCCAAAAACTTCTACGGAAGATTCTTACAACTGTCATAGGAATATTACCTTTTTAACTTTCCGAAAACAGATTATAAGAAATCCCACATTTAAAAATACACATAACGTTTTTATTTCAAGTTCTTGAAATTTTAATAAATATAATCAAAGACATATGAGATCATTAACGTCTTTTCAATACGAAAGAGGAGAGATATATGTAGCTTTTTTTTTATATTAATTTCTACTTTTATCCACGGACACGTCGCCCGTGCACTTTTCGCATTTGGTTTGTATTTTGCATATTAATTGTTGAATTTTGAGATAACATACTCAAAAAGGAGTCTATTACTACAGGTACCTAAAAAACTATATTAGTAAAGTAAGTCCTTTGCACAGCAATTACACATACTTATATAAATATAATTATATATAAAAAAGATAAATAAATATCGTATCTCCGCCGCTCGCGCCGCCATATTCGGCAAAAATTGAAATTCAAAATAAAGCATACCGAAATCTATAAAATAACTAATTTTCAAAACTCCTGGAAAACTTTCCAGGTAAAACTACCAAATGACTGGACTAAAAAGCTAGAGATAGAATACTCTTCAAGTGTTAACAAAAACCTATTAATATAACATAATATCATATCTCTCATATCTAGTCAAAATAAGTCAATATTCTAGTTTTTTTAACATCAAGTTTTTTTTAAATATTTTCTCCAAATTTGGTTTAAGTTTTAAGAAAAAAGAGTAAAAATCACATAAATACTAAAAAATATTATAAATACCTTCTTATTAAGCACATATTAAATACCATTCGATGACTATTTCTTTGAAGCAGTTACCAGATGATAAAAATTAATTAAATTTTTACTTAACTTCTGGTCTTCTCTACTTTGGTTCAAATATTATGATTTGTACCATAAACAGTACCTTCCATATATGAAAACCAAATAAAATTCGTACCTCAATTTAGTCCTCTAGTTTATGCAGTTTTTTATATCACACTATAATAGGCAAAACCAAACTATTTAAAAACAAAATCAGCCACTTACATCCATCTAAAAGTTGTCTCTTTACCTCTATTGGTATTTCATCCGAACTCGATGCTATTATCTCGATGCTAATCCATATCTCCAATAAGTATCCATTAATACAGTTTGTAACTTTCACTTCACGTGCATATTTGTCTATCCTACCTCTTTCCCTTCAAATTCGGCAATTCAATTCTATTTCAATTTACATTCATTGTCTTCTACTTTTTTATCAATGTTCTTAATGGTGTGACCACAAAGTTTTACTTCAATGAAAAGCAGCCGAAGCCGTAAGAAAAAAATTGCCCCGGGTATTATTTAATAATATCTGTCATAGAGTTTTCTTTACCTTTTTATCTTGTCGTTTTTTTCTTAACTGTTACTCATACGTAAGGTCCCGGGTCCACAACTATCCTGGTATATAAAGGTGTCGTAAAAAGAGAATAAAGGTCCAAATTGTTATATCTGAATTGTGAATCTCGATGCTGTCTATGACAGTATGGGCAGTATAAAACCGGTTACAAGGGACCACATTGAGACCACCTAATTACAAAAGTTTAACATTAATACCATTTTAGTAAATCTTGTAATCTTCATCAATCTTTCCTTCGCTATTTTTCCTCCTCTATAATTTAACGTCCCAAAATTACAACTTACACAGTTTCTTTTCTGGGTTTTAACTAGTATTAAAGCTAAATTTCTTCACGAATATGAAATTATTATCTACATAATATATTATGTTAATGTAAAATATTTTTTATTAATGTCTTTTTTATAATAAGGTCTACAATAAAAATTTAACTCTAAAACCAGAACTAAAATTTTAAAAAAATATGTACATTATACTGTCTTAGCAAATTTATAATAATATTTTGTTGTGAAATTTCACACTGTTTTATTTCTAAGGACTTTTGTTTATTATGCACAATCCATTTATTGGATTTTGAGGTTGTATAGATGTTTTGTTAAATATCTTATACAAA
The DNA here is from genome assembly GCA_959347405.1 of Napeogenes sylphis. NCBI lineage: Eukaryota > Metazoa > Arthropoda > Insecta > Lepidoptera > Nymphalidae > Napeogenes > Napeogenes sylphis. Next base: position 24,723,726 of record OY365783.1, read on the forward strand.
TTCAAACTTATATCATACAATATCAAAGCCATTCTTATCAAAATTCATGAAGGTTAATCAGAATGGAATTATTCATATGTTTATGGTCAAAGAGCTTCACAGTATTTCATTCATTATTAGGTCGTGGCTGTGCGATGTTTAAACCCTTATATAAAATGTAAAAAGTACTGTAGTAATTTTAAGCTGTTTTGTTTAGTAATTAAGGTACACTTATATATTACAATAAAATTAAATTACTGTTTCAGATAATAGTATATTATATTGAATTCCTAGGTACACTGACAACCACAAAACACCCTCTTCTCTATCGGTGTAAGAGACTCGCAGTCAAAGAAGTTGTCGTTGAATTATTAATATGTAATTCTTATCAAATAGTAGATGTATAGTAGATAAGTAGTAGTCGTACATCACCAGATATATTTTCTTAAGGTAATATAGAAGATCGGTAATACAAAAATAAAAGGCTCCAACCATTTAGCCAGGAAATAGGAAAATTCGTACAACCAGGACGATACCTCAAAAAATCACGTCTGTACGTGATAAAGATCTTTTTATTGAGGAAAATGACTAGCGACTGGTACAATAACCTATGTTGAATCCAAGTGGACAATATTATTTCAACGACTTTTGAAATTTTCCAGGAATTGCAGGTAATAAGAATATTTATTATTACATGATATTTAATCATCCCGCCATTAAATATATATATTTTTTAATAACCAACACTTAAAAAAAGATAATAGGGTTATTTAGAAGAACACTCTCTTCTTTCTACCTACTTAACAATATATACGAAAAGAAAAAGTAGTAAGTCTTAACACTTAAAAATAAGCTTAGACAGAAGTTACTAATTTCATAGCCTTAATTAATTAGTCTTAGCTCAAAATGTGTTTTTGAACACATCATATTCCTAAATGAATTATTACGACCACTAAAATATTTAATGTTTTTGTTTTGTCATTATATTGCTTAAGATTTTTTCCAGAAACAATAATTAAAGTAAGTTATATAAAATAGGATTATTATGAATTTATTTTTTAGGATTTGCAAAATTTCAAAATGTTTTTGTATAATATATTTAAAACCATTATAATTTCTACAAGTAACGACTAATAATACTTTAACAGAATACGGTTACGCTCCCCCGGTGACGCTGTAATAGCCAATAGCAGACAGAAAAAAAAAAAACTTTTTGAAAGGCCCTTTTTATAAGTGTTAGATATCTCTTACCGCAAAGATTCGCCAACGACAGTCCTTCTATTCTTTATGACACTGTTATACACTAAACTGTTTACCATTTAAACTCTTAACTGTCACTGTTACACAACTTAGTCTCTCGATCTCACACTCAGAGGTTTATTATAACTGTTACACTTTTATCACAATAGTACTACCCCACAACTTGTACTCCCAATTTCAAAATGCCTTCTCTTAACCGAGCTGCGATTTATATACTTCTTACTCTTAGTCAAAGCAGTATCCAATATTACATTTATTTTATCAATTAAACTTCTATACAGAGATTCATTGTTTTAGTCAAATCAACAACTTATGTCATTATTTTTAGTCAAAACCAAACTACTACATGTATAAAAGCTAACATAAGATTCAGTCAGCTGTGAAAAAGAACTGGTATATTGTTTATTGATGTCATTTTCTATATTTACACAAACGTACATGCACTGCACACATACATATACAATACTTTGTGCATCAAGATTTTATATGTTGGTTCTTAATGTGGGTGATTATGTTCAAGGTTAATTAAAACAGTTTTGTTTAAATTTAAACTCCCGGCTCATTAAGATATTAAAACATACTTTCTTGAGTACAAATACCTACAAGTATTGAAGTGAATTATGTTGTTGTATATACATTTGTATATTTTCATATAACTATAAATAATAATTCGTTAATTATGTTACTTTCGAGCGATGGATGGGTTTAGAGTCATTTTTAAGACCTTGGAAAAGTTGTATTTAGGTATGGTTGTATTAAAAACAGATAAAATCTACCAGACAATAAAACATCAGAGCACGCATATAGAACTGCAACGCTTGTTAATTTTGTTAAGGTAAGTAAGAAATCGCTGTAACCACATGATATAACGATATATATTATTGCCAAAAATGAACACACTCCGGATAAGGAAACACACAAGGTATCCTTTGACTCTATGTTTTACTACACATAGTATTATAGTCAATATACAAGAGATGCTGCATTGACCCGATTAAAAGCAATCCTTCAATACGGTTAAGAATTTAGATTAAGCAAGTAAATGTAAAAAACTCCATGTTACAAGTGTGCGTTTTCAAACCCATTGAAGACTTTTGTGTATCATAACCAAATATATGTATTAAATTTTCGTTGCATTATCAATTGAGGTATGAACAATATAAAAAATAATAAGGACTACATAAATAATATAAAAACGCTTTCGTTTGTAAAAGTTCTTATGACCAGACGATGAGGTATGTGTAAAAATAATATTGTATTCAATACACTGGCCTATAAAAATTAGAAAAAGGTAATTACAGAAACGTTGTCTTATTTCTGTAATACAATAAAATATATTTTTACTATCTATTGAGTTAAATTTAGACATATTATATTACCTAGATATAGCTTATATAGATATGATATCAGGTTTATGAACCCAAACGTTTTATTAAAATAGATTTTTAATCATTTAAAAACAGTATGTACGTATGTGTTGGTATCGTTAATGTAAGCTACGTCATTGTTAAGGTCTTGCTATAATTTATATTAAACTTGAAGACTTCGATTAAATTTACTACATTATCGTAGTAAGAAGTGAGATTTTCTTCTCCTTGTCCTATAACACATTTTAATATTTTAGTTCAAACATGATTTATTAAAAATATTTTACCACACTAATTAAACATTGAGTCAATTTTCGAATTAAGGTAAAAATTTGAGCACTGGGCGAACAGTTTTGACGATGTTTCTGTTACTAGATACTTGAGATAAGAATGTAAATCTATTTTCGATCTACATGTTGATCTATGTAATAAAAAGTAAATATAAAGAGAATACCTTAGTACGATAACACAGTTATCTAATCAGTCATGTTGATAATGGCGATTAAATAAAACATTTTTGTATTCCTTTTTTTTATTAATGTTTAGTTTATAGATATGATAAAAACCACTAAGACTGACCGTCGAATAAAAAACAATCCTAATTTTCGGGTAAAAAAAACAGATTTTAAGTAATTGGTATCCATTAAAATAACAGTTCACTGATAACATTAATTACAAAATATCACTCTTTATTTATCAATTGAATACATTGCACTGAAACGTACACATTTTGTTTTAGGTACGACGTGTAACTTCCGCATCTCTAAAATGTTCTAACAGGAAAGGATGTTGAAGGCGTTGGCCATATAACTAGAAACACCGCCAACTTGTGAAATTTCATTATTCAAACTATCAGTTTATTAAAAAGTTTATTAAAGTTGATTAAATATTCTATTGGTTCATTTTATCCTCACAGTATTCACTTGTACTTACTGACTTCTAGCATTTTTTTTAATGCTTTTAGTTACTTATTGAATTTGTAACATCTTGAATATTATTTGTAATTATTAAAAATTACAGACTTAATACTCGATTATGAATTTCATTTATAATATACACCAATTTATCTCAACATAATCCATAAAATTGACAAGAATATCTAATACAATCCATATTGTCTGATCTTCATAAGAATGACTGAGACAGTTTCATTAAAGCTTCGCAACTTTATAACAATTCCACTAAGAAACTTGCCGTTGAAAGAAATAGCATTGTACACAAGTTATATAATTAGTAGCACGTATCATTTTAGTATTAATTGCACTTTCAGTACCAAAAAGAAATGGTTTTGTAACTATTTAATACAAAAATAAGATATTGATTGACAGTGGATTAGAACAAAAACAAATTTAATAATTCAGTTAATTATAAAGCAGTTAATATTCTTAATAAAATAAAGGAACGCAAATTATTGATCGGAACATAATATTGTTAATGGACTCAAAGGTTTTCACAACATTTTCATTATAAATAACTAATATTTGCAATACAACCTTACATCGGCGTAAATTTGAATATGCAACACATGCTCTCTTTGATGTTTGAATTTTTAGCTTTCATTAAATACTGTTGAAATACAAACACTATGCTTCTAAATTTACAGCTCGTCAAAGTAAATAGTAAGGAAATATAAAAGTTATTTATTATATCTACCATTGTTTAACGTTGCATTACTTTTAGTTTTTTCTTATTTGTTTTGTTTTTTTTATTTTTACTTTTTTTTTATTTGTCAAACCAATAGATACTAGTTCCCAACAAATGTCGCTGTGCCTATTTTGTATATGTTTGAATCGCGGTATCATTTCCTGAAATATTTTAATTATAATAATTTGGTTGGTTTATGAATTTTCTTGACTTTCACTACTCATACACACAATCTTTAATATTTGGTAACCATAATATACACAGTTGTTAGAAACTTTTTTTAATTTTCCTTGTATAATTTCGGTATTGTTATCCTCAATATATCTGCTATGATTACCTGATAATCCATTGTGTGATTTAATGTTAATATCCAAAGAAGTTTGTAACTTTTTTTTTTAATTTATTATTTTCTATATAGTTCAGTAGCTCGACCTTTTTCAAGCTGAAGCTCGATGTGACTATGTTGCCATAGCCAAAGCCGGCTCCGTGCTGGGCTCCGCGCTCGAGGGTTTATTATTATTTATTATATTTCAACAACTTATATAAATCCTATCACATACGTAATATACAGACATATATATATATTTACACACACACCTGTGGAAAGTTTAAACGATACATCACTATCGAAATATTTGTCTGATTGTCTGTTTGTCGCTGTATACGATAACTTATTACATGACTTATCAAATATAATACAAAGTATCTAGATTTCACTGCAAAACATAAAAAGGGACAATAATTGCAATATAAATAGCGTAAGTAATGCCAATTGAATATTATTTTCATGCAAGCTTACAAGTTATATATTTAGTTTCAGCGGTTTTATTTAATTAATAATTTCTGTTTTTGTTTCTCAACAGATAAGTGATTTTAAAATCTTTTTTTCGTGTTTTTGCAAATTATAAGGTATTACAAATGTTACGTTTCCAACAACATTCCGTTTAGAGCGACTACTCCATGAACATATATCTTTTATGTATTTAAATTAACTCTGTTTAATTAAGTTAATATTGCATGATGCCTTGTGTCGAAACAGTTTTTTTTTAATTAACATGGCTTTCCAGTTAACGGGACGGTTTCCAAGTAGTCGCGGATGCAAATCCCTGCCCGTATCGGTTTATTTTTCATTCTATATTTATATAAACATACAAATAACTTAATCCAAGTACATCTAGATAATAATGAATAATCACAAAACAAAGCTGTAACGTTCCATGATGTTTGGTTTAATAACGTTCTAGTGAATAGGCTATGTCTGTACACGTTATTCTATTATCTGATATCATTTATATTGTTCTAACGCAGATTATTGTAGGATTTAAATAGAAATTCAATAAGTTCAATAGACTTAAATTTAAGATCGACAAAATTGTTTCCCCATTTAAGCGTTTCGAAGCGTTTAAGCGACAAAATACTTTCCCTGTTTAAACGTTTCCCAGTTTAAGCGTTTAAGAATTTAAATATAAATAATATATAATATTTTATATAAAATAATATAAAATATTTTCATAAAAAAAAAATAATAAATATATATATATATATATATATATATATATATATATATATATATATATATATATATATATATATATATATATATATATATATATATATATATATATATATATATATATATATATATAGATATATTATCGAGAAGCCAACAAAAATTTCAATTGAGTAATTTTTTGAGGATTATTTCAACTGAAAAACAAAAGCGGTAACTTAAGTATAGAATTAGTATGAGGAAGTCAGTAGTCATAAAAAAAAACATAATTCTAAGCGAATGGTTTAAACTTGTAACGTTTTTCTTTATTCTGCGCGGACAGACTCGCGAGCCACTGGTAGCGTTGCTTAAAATATTGTTAAGTCAGCATTATTTTGTGTCATAATAATGTAACTTGTTTCTTTAATGTCGGAATAGAGGTGGTGTTTTAGTTATATCGCTAACACTTTCAACATCCTGCCAAGATAGAGCATTTTAAAAACGCTGAAGTTACTTGCCGTGCCTAAAGCAAAATGTTTATGTTTCATTGGCATGGTATTCAATCAATAAATTACGACAAGTAATATTATATAATTAATTCTGTTAGTGAACTGTTATTTGAGCAATGGAAATTAGTTAAATATTTTTTTTACATGTTAGTTTTTAGTTTCGTGATGGTTTGTACCATATCTATAATTCCATACACTTTTTAGTTGATATTAACCTTTTTTTAAACTAAACTAAAATAATAAATAATAAATAATAAATAATAAATACTAAAACTAAACTAAACTAAATTTTTTTTTACAAAAATGTTAAATGCCAAGTTGATAAAACTAATTAGATTTGATGAAATAGTGAAATTGTACTTTAGTACAAAATATACTACTACTAATCATTCTTTTTATTACATGTCAGACGAAATGTCAATTATTTTATCTTAAATATCTAGTAATAAAAACGTCAGAAAAACTTTTTCCTTCTTGTTTCGATTCGATTTATTAAATGCTGAATTGAAAATATTTCATTAGATTAATTCTATTTGTTACCGACTGAGCAAATTATATAAGTAGATTAGATAACATTAGAGAATTTCTGCTCATTAAAAAAATAAGTTACATTAATTGCTGACTTAACAAATTTTCAGCAGCACTAACTATTACGAGTTCGCATAGAATAAAGAAGAACTTTATAATAGTTTAAAACATTCGCTTAGAATTATTTTTTTCTATACATCTTCATACTTATTCCCTACTTAAGAGAACTTTTTTATTTTTTAGTTGTCATTCTATTGCGGTTAAATTCCTAAGTTTTCCTCTGAGTGTAGAATTTTCATTTGTCCAATTTATATATTCAAACTATCAACTATTACTTGTTTCGTGATTTTAATTTATTTAACTAGTGTATAGCTTTTACATTCTATCCCCACTGTAATCATTTATACATAGGTACCCCGTCTTCCAGCTATTTTTCACTTTATTTTTAGTTTTATGTTACCTCGTATAATACTATTATTGTAAATACACTATTCTAAACATTCAGTTTATATTCAGTTATAAATTGCTTTTATAATATACACCAAAAAAAATTTAACATTATTAATAAATTTTCAATAATATCTTACAAAATCCATATCGTTTAATTTAGTTATAAGATTTTTTTTTTATTTCAGTAAAAGATGAATATTCTTACAACAAATCAGTAATAGTATAAAAATAAAAAACACAGCTGAAGAAATACAAATCCCTTTTTCAGTACTCATTTTATCTTTACATAAAATATGATTTCCTTGCTTCTAAATAAAGCGTAGGATCAAAGGGAATCTTTATCTTCAAAAGTGAACGAAGTGAAACAAGTATTAGGTCTTCTTATAAGTAATCGTTTGTGAATCAAGTTTAAAAGAGATCGGCGACAAAAGATGCGCTTTGTTTATTTCTTATATTGAAGGCATCTTTAAGTTGTTTCAAAGTTATTATAAAGGGAGAGCTAAAGAATAACTGATCACTATTGGAAGTTAGACGGTTTGGATTAATATTATACAATATCGTTTGCATAATATTATACGATTTGAGAAGTTTTTTTCTTATTTAATTAATAATATTATATAAACATTTACTTAAAATTGCGCTAATACCATGTTAGTGAAGAAAAAAAGGTAATATGTACACTGAACAGGGTTGTGTTTCATTTCAAATGAAAGGTTTTGACAAGTCCTCCGGATAAAATCTCGCTGTTTAAAAATCAGTCCATTAGTTGTCGAAATATTGGTGTAAGAGTCCTTGCAAAATTGTATGGGGATAATGCATGTGATAAAATCGAACTCTGTTCTTAGAACTCAATCAGAAAAACAGCCACATTCCTCCCTAAAAGCGCTTGTTCACACAATTTCACGCACTTGAGACACTGTCATACATTGCATACACACATTTTAACTTAAGATGTGCTAGATCATTTTGGGTAGGTACTAGAACCCTTTAATATAGTCACGACTTTACTACAATAGACCAGTAGGAACGTTCGAAATATTCGTGTACAAAACAATCATTAACCTCCTTCGTGGTGATAGGAAAAATGTTATAGTAGTGGCATTCACCGAAATAGCTGCAATACTCTTGAAAGGAAAGCGGCCTGCCCTTTAACTTTCAAAGTCCTGAAGTCGAGCACCGAAGGCACGCTCTCCGCGCCTTGTCTATAAGTATTACTATTACTCAACCTGCAATTAATCTGCAAAAATAGAACTCTATCTTTTCCTCCATTTTCCTTCGCCGATATGTGTTAGAAATAAATATATACCCCACTGAAGTCTTATAACGAACACAATTTTGATAATAATATCGTGCTTTTCTTTTATATGTAATAAAATCTTAATATCAATATTTTTAACATTTGCATTAAAATAAAATAATATGAATAAATATACTATAATATACAATAAATATTTATTGCTGAATAAAAATCGTACACAGAACATACGAAAATAAAAAACTTTCCGTGATCGAAGAACTTACACACTACAAAAATCGTATTCGATATTATGAATGGATTTGCTATTGCTAACCCATAATTACTTAGTGTGGCCATAAATACTGTTACAATTAATAATAAAAAAATATTACATTTGAATTTGGAATCTGTCATTTTTCTACGATTGTTTATTGTGTTTTCCCATTTTGGCGCCAATACATCTATACTAATATTATAAAGAGGAAAGGTTTGATTATTTTTTTGTTTGTTTGAAATGAAGAGGCTCCTAAACTACTGGACCGATTTCAAAAATTCTTTCACCGTTGGCAAGCTACACTATTCCCAAGTGACAAAGGCTATGTTTCATTTTCAAAAAATTAGGGATGATTACTAAAGCTTGAATATTCAAACGCAAGGTGTAAAAAAATAAACAAAAAACTGCGTGCGCTGCGAAAACGGTGAAAGTTACGCAAAAATGATGTTCTATGAAATTGTTCCTCTTTAAAAGTTCCACAGATTACACGAAAAGCGACCTATACGCGGGCGGAGCCGCGGGAAACACCTAGTTGTACAATATTTTGCGATATTATCATAGAGTGGTTATAAAGGAAACAGAATTGCTGTGATTTCATTACACAAAGTAGGTATGGAGCCAAATGCAATTTTTAAAACTTTCCATACACTTGGTATTAGTCCAATGGTGTGTACCGGGCTATTAATAGGTACAATGATACTTCTTCGGTTTGTGACAGAGAATGGTCTGGCCGTCCACGTAATGTTCGTACGAAAAGGTTGGTAAAAGAAAACAATTCCAAGAAATCCTGTCCGAAAGCAAAAGATTTTATCTCGGGAAATGAAGATAGCACCTAGAACCATGTCGCGTATTTTAAAAGATGATTTAGGACTTGCAGCCTATAAGAGATGCACTGGTCATTTCCTAACTGATAGATTAAAGATGAATATAGGGTGGCAAAATCAAACAATTATAGAAGCGATACGCAAAGGGAGGTCACAGAAAAATTTTGTTTACGGAGGAGATTTTTTTACAATTGAGCAACATTTTAACAAACAAAATGACCTTATTTATGCTCAAAGCTCTAAGAAAGTTTCCCAATTAGTCGACAGAGTGCAACGTGGGCATTACCCGACTTCAGCGATGGTTTGGTGGAGTGTTAACTATGAAGGAGTAACTGAGCCATAATTATGAGAAAAAGGTATGAAAACATCGGCACAAGTGTATCAAGATACCATTCTTGAGAAGGTAGTTAAGCCCCTTAATAACACCGTGTTCAATAACCAAGTATGGTCCTTCCAGCAAGACTCGGCGCCGGGTCATAAAGCTCGGTCCAACCAGTCTTGGTTGGAAGCGAACGTCTCGGACTTCATCAGAGCTGGAAGTCGTCTAGTCCCGATCTTAATCCGCTGGATTATGATTTATGATCAGTTTTAGAGAGTATAGCTTGCTCTAAACGCTATGATAATTTTCGATTCCCTAAAACAATCCATACGATTGAGCGCGTGCTTCTATTGATAACTGGCCTCAACGTTTAAGGGACTATATTGAAGTCAATGGACACTACTTCGAATAAGCTTATTATATTTTTAATTGTTTTATATTTGTTTATTAAACCAACATACTGTAAAAGTAATAAATGTTATTTACAATTAAAAAAATATTTTTTTCCTTGTTACAATATTTACAACAAGACTAGGTATAGAGTTATAAAAGTCATATCTTTATAAAGAAGGATTAAAAACAGTCTATCAAGATACGATTCATAAGCATCTCAAAATTAACGTATAAAGAACGTTTTCCTTGAGCAGTATTTTTGGCAAAACTAAGTATCGTTTTAAAAACCAGCAAACAAACATTTTTCATCTGTTCGTAATACAATACCCTATTTCCAAACATGTTTGAAAGGAATTTAATTCAGCAGTTAGGACGAAGTGTAAAATAAAAATAAAATAATATTTTATTTCTATTTACACTATTTGATTTTTATGGATGTTTCGTAGTGTCAGAAATTTCATATTTATATTTGTTTTATAAGTTTTAGCTAAAGTAGTAACGATTTTTAGGTAAGGGTAGTAATGATTTATAAATCAGGTAGGATGATTTATTGATTTCGGTTTGGTAAATGGTTTAAAACAAAATTTATTTTTAATAGTAAGTATATTAGTTAATTTTTTATTATTTTGTTAATACAGTCTGCATTTTCAACGCCTGAATTGATGCAGAAATTAAAATATGTGGAATAAAGTTAATAAATATCTGATAAATATCGAAATTCTAAAACTGTAGTAATATAACAGCGCAGACATTAATTTATTCTTCGTCGTGATAATTCAAAGAATGTGTCCAAAAATCTATTTTTTGGTTTAATGATATAATTTTTTTTAGTTTAATGATTTTTTTTTTTGGTTTAATGATATAAATTTTTTTGGTTTAATGATATAAAATCCAACTGTAACTGTATGATTTACTCTCAAATTATATGAAAAAATATAAATGTTCTAATGGTACTGAAAATTTCAAATTATATATAATATATTGTGACAAGAGTGACATCTTCACCGAGGATGTTTGTTAGGTAACGGAATATTATTATTTAATCTATTTTAAGGCTTACTTATGAACTCAAGGCTAGTTAAGTTAGGCTCAATTATGAATTTAGAGTTTATGGTTATAAGATTTACAAAAAAAGTATTTTCTTTAATTGAACTCTGACTGTCTTGAAATGTTAGGAGGAAGATCTCCATGCCAACAGTTTTCAAACTCATGTTTAAATAATAAAACAATAAACATTTCTTGCTTATAGTTGGAAATTAAAATAAGGGAGAATAAATATGTATATTTATTAATATTTCTCTAATAAAATAAGTAAGTTTAAGTAGTAGTATATAAAGTAATATGTTATTAGTATTTGTGGAAGTTAGTAGGTATGTGTATGTTATATTGTTTAGGGTGATCTATATATAACGATTATATTATGTATGTACATATTATGTTGTGCGTAATTAATTTAAGCAGCAAGTACTGCCTGTCTAATGTTATTGTCCTTGTAATTGTAGGTTGCCTATAAGAAATCACTTTTAGTGATAAGGACGCCCTTACACCAAATGATTAAATGTTTCCATTATGTTGTTGTTCTTTTCATTTTTTTTGGTGTGCAATAAATAGTAAAATAATTATTTATATTAAGAAATAGGTAAGTTATATCACTTATAAGTTACGCTTAAGCATTATAGTATTAGGGTAGTTACACAACTGTACAACTGAAACTATACTTGTAGTAATTCTCAAAGGGCCTGTAAAGTAACAACGTATTGAACTTAGCGAATCTAATTGAGGATTCAGCTATTGTCCTATGATTTAAGCATTAATAAATGCTTTTCAATCATGTTTGGCGATAGTTGAAACTCTAGGACAATAGCTGAAGCCTTATTAGTGTGTATGTTTGGTTCAAAACACACGAGCCGATTTGAACCCTCCGTCCGTAATTAACAAATTCAATTGTATTTCGGAATTCATATTGCGTAGTTTCGGTGTTATTCAATTAAAAGGTACTACTGATTATATCTGATATTGACAGCATAAGTGGAATTCTACACAAATTCCGTAACCGTATTAAATTTACACACACGTGTTTCGTTAACAAATATCGGTATTTAAAAAAAAAGGCTTTTTTATGTTTATTTAATCGTGGTGTTTGTTTTACTTTAAGCTCATCAGATATCTTTACATAAATTTATAATATAATGTTATTTTTAAAACACTTTACATTAAACATTATAAACCATTTACAAGGAATATTTTAAAAAGGAAACTTCCTCAACGGTCTTCTCGATCGCAATCAGTATATCTTTTGCCTATAAGGACTGTATGCATTTAACTGGTTTTTAATTTTAGGGTTGTTAAGTTTGGTTTACTCATAAGTTTTACAAATCCCTGTCCCGAATAGATAGTACAAACCCCCCATTGGAGTCCCATAGGTAGCGCTACTATTGGGATCTATGTATTTTTTATTGTTTTAAGGTATAACTATTAGGTATATCCCCATTCTTTTAAGTAAGCAGATGATGTTGCAGTATGTCATTATTCATACCGAACGTAATATACATTCGAGTATTATAAATATTTTCGCGCTTTCCACTTTATTGTTACTTGCCACCAAACGGTAGTAGATCATGTCATCTATATATCTATAGTCAAACGATCGCCATAAACAATTGTATGTGTTGAAGCATATAAAATATATTGTATTCGATTTTATTATGTTTTCTGTGTGTGAATTTGAATTTCTATATTACCGTAAAATTTTCGGATTTTGTTAGTATTTTGAATTGTAAATTGTTGACATTTATACAAAGAATGCTACGACAGATTTCAGGATTTTAAATTTTTTAGGTTATGACCAAGTAAGCCGAGTCTTCCTTTGTCTTATAATATGATTATATTATAATTACTTCCATTTATCTAGAATCATAAAACAATTTGTATTAAAAAGTTAAACATTTTTTTTACATGCAACAAAATAAACGTTTAGCTGACTTGAACATGTTTATTAATATATTATAGTTCCTACGTTAATTAAATAAAATATTTACCTATATTAGGTAATTACTAATTTCTTATACACATGCCTTATTTGCAAACAAACAAGTCGAAGGCCGGTATTTCTGCCTTGTGAATTTTTATATACCAAGAAACCGTGGGGTGGTGTTTAAAGTAAATAACAATTTTTTTTTAAACGTTACGACTTCAACGTACATAAAAATATGATTTTTATCCTTTTAAAAAGTCTATTTGTATCGGGTGTATTTTTTTTAAATTAAATTTTCTGCTTTTTAAAATATTTTACTTACGCAGAAACCACATCAAGCCACAAAAAGTTGAGCGTCAATCAGCCCTACCATATGTAAAAGGAGTTACTGACAGAATCGGCAACATTTTAAAAAAGGTTTCTATAAGAACTATCTACAAACCTCAAAGGAAAATGAGTCAATTCTTGAGACCTATTAAAAGTTATATTCCTTTACAATGTGCTGGAGTATATATATACTTGACTGCGATTGTGGCTTGTCATACATAGGTCAAAAAAGAGGAGCATCAGTAAAAGAGTTAGGGAACACATTTCCGATATCAAGCATAGGCGTAAATCGAAGTCAGCAGTGTGTGAACATACCATAGACAAGCCCAATCATTATAAAGGATGAACCTAAAATCCTCGCTAAGGAACAACGTTACATTCTAAGACAGGTTTGGGAGGCTATTGAAATTTAAAAACATGCTAATTTTAATAGAGAAGATGGTTGTTGATTATCTAACACCTGGGATTCACTCTTGAAAAACATAAAATCCCATGTCTGCGAACGCAATGTAAGACCTCAAGATACTGTTAGCCCGGAAGCTTAGAAACCATTGGAGATAGATGACTAATTAACTGACTTACTGACAGACACCTCCATCTCGTCTTACCGTGAACACGATTGCTGCAAAGCATTCAAAACGTTGGGTTAGATTTAAAATGTATATTTAAAATTTAATTCTTTATACGTGAGTTAAATCCGTAAAAATAGTTTTATTTCAATATTTTACTTTTTTCTATGTTGTACTAAAAGATCCTACTCACACACTAATTTTCCTCATTTTTACTATTAATATGGTATAAGAACCTTTCACCATCACCAATATGCTCTATATCTTGGAGACGACTGCTTCTTTTTCGACGAAACATAGCTAAGAACCATCACGACGAAACAAGCTTTCGATTAAAAAAATAGCATTCAAATCCGTTTACGCGTTTGGCTGCTACGTTGCCACAGACAGACACACAGATACACAATGACACAAGTAAAACCTATAACACTCCTCTTTTTGGGTAGGGGGTTACAAATGGGTCTTAAATATGATGGGATAAGAAAAGCGAGCAACCAATGTAGACATGGATGTAGTGTGTAAAATGATATGTCAAGGAAGTAAGATGAAATAAATGACAGTTAAATAAGAAATTAAGCGTGAAAAAATTAACATATCGCTCGGACTTCAAATAAGGATAAAGATAAGAATAGGAATAAGATATGGTAGGTAGATGGAGGTTTTTATAGCAATGGTGATTTGAATTTGCCCTTAAATAAATATATATTTATTTGTATCTGTGAATCGGAAATAAACATATATATATATTACTGTTTGTTTGTTTATTTGTACACTGTATACCTAAAACTACTAAATGAGTAATTAAAACTTACTAAATGAGTTAACAAATAAAATACAAATTATCTCGATATAACGAACAATAGTTGCAACACAAATAATGTAAATACTAAGTATAGTATGAACTAAGTGTACGGTAACAGGTAAATAAATATATTGTTAAATTTTTATTAATAAAATCATTAACGATTAAGGTATGCTATAATATGAAGTATATGATTTAACCAACAACTGCATATTTGCTTTGAAAAGTAGTATTTTCAAATTATCGTAATTTTCTAGGTAATTCCATTTAATATTGCATAGAAGACACGGGGCTAAATTTGCGCCATGGTTTTTTAGTCACTGTTTTTATAGAATTAATTATTTCTTATTTAACTAATTAGGTGGAAGATTGTTGATTGTTAATTGAATTCCCATTTTAGGATTTTTTCCTCGTTTATAATTACCTAGAACGAAGAATTTTAGAATATGATTTTAAATGTTAAATTTTTTCATAAACCTTTTTTGTTATAATGTAGTCGGGAGGCCTTTAAAAGATATTTATTAAAAATTATAGCGAACAACTCTTTTGACTTTATAACAGATTCTAAATTCATGAATATTCATCAATATTTTACTGAAAATTAAAGTTTTATAAATATTGTATCAAATTAGACTAAAGTGGAAATTAAAATAATTTAAAACGAAATTATAGCTCTGAATAGACTTTTATTAATTTCAAATTTTGCGATTTTATTGTTTTAGGTATAATTATGTTCTATGAAATGAAAATGTTTCGGAAATGCAAAAGTGTATTTTATTTATATTGCCTCACAATAAGGAATTAGGTGCCCGTTATAATTAAATATCATACTTAGTAAAGTATCAATATTATTACATAGTAGGTACTTAATTTAACTTTCGATCACAAAAGCTATTCGCTATTTGGCTATGTTGCTAGTACGAGATGGTGATATTATTGCTCTCTCATATTAAACAGTATTATATAGGTATAAGCTTATAACTTTACAATTTTTATTTTTTTTATGTTATGCGGCCTAATCTTAATGGATATTTATGGATTACGGATTATCGATTAAGTACTAAGTAATCATAACAAACAAATAAAAAATATTTATTTATTTATTTATTTATTTATTTATTATGGATATAATACATTACATTATATACATTGCTTATACGTTAACTAACATAAAAGTTATTTAGTATTTATAACAAAAGAATTTCTGCAGACGGCATACGTAACGATTTATTATATAGAGCTTTAGATAATATCGAGATTATTTTTAATATCTGATGGTCTGTTAGTTTCGTAGTTATTTTTATCATATATTATAACTATGTTAAAAATATTTATATAATAAAATAGAGTTGATAACAACAGCAAGTGATGAATATCGCAAATCTCGCAGTTCGCAGTGATTGCACAGTATAGGATAATGCAAACCGCGCGCTCAAGTGACGGTTGAATAGCTTGCGTTATCCCACTTTACATTCTAAGCTTGAGCAATTGCGTGACTGAAATGTTCCCGCAACGAAGACACGTTTTCTCGACTCACTTCATTAGAACTGTCATTCCCTAATTACTCATGAACTAAATAGTAGACATGATGAAGCTTATGGATAAAATACTATATTTATCTTTACTTTTTTACTATTTTTGTTATTTGCATGAATTGTCTTTAAAATTATACTTATTTATATAGTCTAGCAAATTAACTTAGGTTTTTACAAATTATATTTAGAGCAGCGGGTATTCTTGTCTCTAGACCACAATGACTAGTGGCTCATATACAACATAAAAATGTAATAATAAAATATGTAAATAAAAATGTAACGTGAGACCTAACCGACATGTCTAACTCTTGTCATCCAATGAGACAATAAATAAATTAAAATGCCTTCCTTTAAATTATTATTCCTTTAAATTTTACAAATGGCGAAAATTTTCGAAACTCGCAAGGGAATCAAAACCTACAAGGAACTTCCCGTGAAGTCAGAACCTTTGGAATTAGTCAGAACATTTGAAATAAAGCACAGATAAAGGACAAGTTGCAAAAACCGAAAATTTTTAATACATCATATAATCAAAATATTTTTAATATTTTTAAAGTTCCTCATGAACGCATAAAGGTATTAAATGGAAATTAATATCAAATACTCAAATCTATAATACTTTCATGCTATACAAGATCAAACTTCTATGTCAACGCAATAAAAAGAAATAGCAATTTAAGGCCCATGTTTTCAAACTAGCTACTCGCAAGGGAATTCATTCTTTATTAACATTTACTGGTATCCATTATAATAATATTATTAACGGTTTTCCAGAAATGAAAAATGATTTGAGAAATTTTTACTCATTATTGTAGGCAACGCAATAGATAATTAGTAGGTATATACTCGTAAAATATTCCTAAATTTTGATTTCTACTATCAGGAGTAGCAACCACAGAGTAGGTTCTATAAAGTTGCAACCACGGCATACAAGAAACCAAAATAGCAGATCGTACACTGAATGTTACGTCATTATCTACTTATTGGGATTTTTATGCATTTTTTTTACTTGTATTATAAACATCCAGCCTCTAAACTCCCACATCAATGACACTTTTGCTCAGTTAGCTGAATTATAATACAGTAGTGACACTGATATTTACAATTGTTTTTATCTGACAATAGTATAAAAAGAAATTTACTTGTAATTCTTATTGTGGTATATACAATAATCCTTGATTTATCAAAAAGATCCTTGAACAAACAAAACTACTACTTTTTGTCATTATTACAATATCCAAAGGGTTCTCTAAGGTCATGTTAGTGAATTGAGTTTTCAATTATCTTGAGTTAACAAAATACGGGAGTAAAGATATGATCTGCTATTTATAAATAATATAACTTTTTTTTTATTCTAGTCTTTAATTCTATTTAAGAATGATTTTGTAAAGTAAAAACAATTTACAAAGATTAATTATATATAAAATACAATGTCATCTGTTCTCTTTTATGGTTTTATATAAATAAATGAGAACAATGATTTAAAATAATATTCCAATTACTCATTAAGGTTAATCTGAAGTTAATCAAAACTTATATTTTAATTCTAAATCGTCAGGATCAATACAGTCCATAAAGGAAGTCATTTGATATAATTCGTATTTAAGACTTCGAGTTCTTTAATTAAAAATCAAAATTGATTTAAGGAATAATTGAATATAATAAATTTCAATATCAATCGTGACATTTACTTAACCGAGTTAAGAACGATTGTGAGAATATTTAAGTATTAAATAAGAAGTTAGTACCTGTTAGCTAGTAGGTATGTCAACTTTATTATTTAAACAATAAAATATAAAATAGCCATTGTTTAAAATCTCTATTATTTACTTAATGAGTATCTATTATTTACTGTTCAAATAATATATATTTATATATATGTATAATAACAAATATATATACTTTATGATAATAACATTTATAATTATTTTAATAACTAAATCCAACAAATAATCAAAATGTTTAAGTTACAATAAAAATAAATAAAGTTCATAACTTTACGGTAACGCATGCTAATCTGAGTAGTCTTAAGAATTATTGATAGTAATATATAATATCTTGATAAAGATATTCAGGAACTCTTCTATATATTTTATATTTTAAGCACTAATCTTCTTCCTATTATTTAGAATTCAAAATTAATTACTGGCAACTGCTATTTGTTGTACCAATTTGGCTTAACTAGCCTCTAAAGAATTCAGTAGTAATTTTGCCATAAAATAAATTAAATTCACTTAAATTTTTAATATTAACATTAAAATATTATTAAATAGCAACGTGTCCGTTGTTAAGTTTGATGCATAAATAAATCATACTTAAATATTATATACATGAATTGTAGCTCCTATCCAACATCCATCCAATATATCCAATATACATATGAAAACCGAATTAACTATTGATTGTTATCTTTTTGTTATTTAAATTACGAAATATCCTTTTTAATAATACAATTAATATAAAAGTAAAAAAGCCATACTTTTAACTTTTCACTTTTATAAACTAATTCTATCGTATATAATCATCACCATCTATATTTTGATATTGTACTCTGTATTTGTTTTTTTTTTGTGATTTAATACATAGCAATTTTCATGATAAAGTATCTGCAAAAAAACAGTGACAGACAGAAGGACATTGAGATGATAATTGATGACATGAAGATAAATGTTCTTTATCTAGAACGGCGGCACAAAAAACAAAATCTTTTAATCTGGGGAAACAAAGACGTAGTCAGGCTTAAATTGACGGCCCGAGCTTTATTTGAATAAATAAAATAAAGTATCAAAAACATGAATATAAAAAAAAAAATCTGAAAATCAAAATCTTTATCATACTACAACATAGAAATTGATTTGGTCCAATCAGATAAACCTGTTACTTAGTGACATCTATTGAGCAACAGTTAATATATGCCTACTTCATAGCTAATATATTATAATGTTAGAAGATAAAGAATTCCTGAACGTATGAATAATGATCGACGATATAAGCGTTACCTTATCTGGCTTTATATAACCTCTAAACGGACAACTTCATCGGTTGTTACGTACGCGACTACTATGAATTATGACGTGATGACTTACCTGTCCGGTCCAGGTGTGGTACAATGTAGGAAGTCGCTTAGTCAGTCTGTACTAGTAAAAGATTTTGGGTTCCCCAGAATGTGGAATAAATTGTATACTATGATGCAAAATGATATAAGGTAAAAGAGCTTGGATACTCAAGTGTTCCGTTACGTGCTCTTCGGTGCCGCATAATGCCGTATATTTGCTATAATATTTTAGAAACTACAAATAACGATAACAATTATTCCTCTAAACGTAAAGAACAATGGAATCACTGGAAGGCATTCCGACCGTGCAATTATCAAACTCCCTTTTCATAAATTACCTTCGGATCTTATTTTTATTATATAAAAATAAAAAATGTGACAGTACCTCGTAAGTTAAACGCCTACTGGTTTATATTAGCAACAACACAATTCAAAAATTAACTATTCCAAACAGATGTATTTTATTATTAACCCCGACCCAAAAAGCGGGGTGTTGTAAGTTTGACGTGTGTATATGTGTATCTGTGTGTCTGTCTGTGACATTGTAGCAGCCAAACGCGTGAACGGATTTAATTGCGGTTTTTTTAAACAAAAGCCTGGTTCTTCAAGATAGTTCTTAGCTATGTTTGGTCAAAATAGAAGCAGTCGGCTCCAAGTTATTGAGCATTTATTGGTTATGGTGAAAAATGATTATGCAATATTGATAGTAAATACCTAAATTATGAACATCAGTGTGTTTGTAGGTTTATTTAGTGCAATTTTAACCTATACTAACCAAAAAATAAGTAACATAACATTAAAAAGCAGAAAAAAAAAAAAAATTAAGAAAACCCCGATACAAAAATACCTCGAAGAAAAAAGATAGTTACGTCGGGTGACCGCTAAACAAAGGAAAAAATCAAAAGTCAAGTACCAAGGTAAATAACGAAATAACAATATCAAATTGTATAATCGTATAGTCGTATAGCAGCTTGTCAATGTACATACAACGGTCTACCGATGCAACGACTTCAATAAGTACATAATAATATTATTTGTATCCGGTTTAGAGAACTTTGTATCGGGTTTTTTTTTATTATTTTTTTTTTAATTTTTATATCAGCTTTTCGTGCCGTTTTGCCTTTGTTTTGATGATATATGGTTACTATTGAAGTTGAATTGCTGTCAATTGCCCGAAATGCCTTATCTCTTCGATGTCTCTGTGATAAATTTCTGTGACAGAGCACTGTATGTATATAATATAAAGTCTATACCGTCATTTCATGACAAAACTTTAGCTTTTATTTTTTATTAATTATTAGTCATCAAAATAGAATACAAATTGTTAAAATTGTTCCAAACATTTGAATTCTAAATTTTCAGTATCGAACATGTTTGCCCTTAACTTTTTTCAAAATAAAAACACCGGTTTGCTAATTGAGAAGAGTGCGAATTGCGAATCTAGGCTTTTAGTTAACAAAAGGTAAATTAAACTAAATTTTTAACTTTTGCATTTTATAGAAATTGTCTGCAACGCTATAGTTTTAATTTAACATTACACAACCTAGTAAATTCATGAAGTAATAATTGCCCTTTTTACCTACTAACTAGAACAGATAATTTTATATACGTTTAAGCTCTTATCAACCAAAAAACAACATAATACATTGACTCTCATATCCGTAACGCTTTTATTATATATTTTTCTTATATAAAAAGATAATGCATAGCTCCATTCCATTTTATGGTAAAATTATATTATGTATTTGGAGAGTTGGATTCTAGATCCAGGAATACATCCAGATTGTAATGGATTAAAAATACCTACGGCGGGCAAGCTGTTTCCGTCTTTCTCTGTGCGAATAAAAAGGCAAAGGGCCTTTGTTTCGCACATTTCGGAAAATCAGGTCGTAAAGGTCTTGCCATGTCTCGGAACGTCTGATTATATATAATAGAGATGAATGAATATTCCAGGCTGTCTAAACCAGAATCAACCAATTTAGAATCGCCAAATTGCCTGTAACCGCGGTAATCAATTGAGTCTTAATTACTGAGTGATAGCTTATGGCACAGGCACTATTCGGCAGCAGTATTCGATCGAATCTTTTGTTCATATAATATTTAGTGATGTCATGTTGTAAAGCTTTGTCAGACTCTGGCAAGAATGAAGATTTTTTGCAAATGTTTTTTTTAACATTTTCCAAATATGCTGTTGTCTGGTTACCCATAAATACGGGTTTGAACAGATCGTTGATATGCAGTTTAAAAAGAAAGGCGGAATAAAATACCACCTGAGAACCTCCGACTCCGAGAGAGAAGAAATCCCATCAACAACTACTCGGCAATATCTCTTGCCCCAGCTGATCAGCCGATCAGCTGCTTATAAGGTTTATAAGTCTTAAAATTTGCTTATAAGGTTTATAAGTCGAATAGATAGTAGTAAAATATGCCGCACTCATGAAACGTTAAACTTTAGTTGCACGGTTGCAAAAATTGAGCCCATGGAGAGGAACCGGCAAGAAACTATATGGTTACGCTACGTTTACGTTTAAAATATGTATATATTTCTATTAAATCGATTATTTGAGTCAGGTATACTATATATTATAGTTTTTTCGTTCTAAAAATTCGTTACGGATATCCACCTACCAGAAAAGGTGATGACCGGGTTATGTGAAACTGCCCGGAAGCATAGAGGACGCTGAAATTTTTAAGGCGACTAAAAAACCAACGGTTGCCCTCATCGCCTTAATGGGACACCAGGGGATCGCTTGCGCATTTACTGTGACGCCCCAGCGGTAACCACCCCCCAAATGAGAGTGCCCCGAGCAAAGTCAGTTATACCTAATATGTGAGAATGCAAAATCCATATATTTCATTGCTCAATTTGTAGAGTGACGGAATGTTTTGCCAGTGATTGCAGGATTAACTCCCTGTCCGTGTTGGTTTATTTTTCATTCTATTTTTTTTCTAATATGTAATAATGTCAGTTTGCTGTCAAGCCTGGATATAAAAAGCCAATTGGTCCTTGAATAAAAATGGAGTGATCAACAGAGCTAGAGAGTAGTTCATGTCATTACAAAGGCTTTCAATAAATTAAATTAAATTAAATTAAATTAAATTGAATTGAATTGAATTGAATTGAATTGAATTGAATTGAATTGAATTGAATTGAATTGAATTGAATTGAATTGAATTGAATTGAATTGAATTGAATTGAATTGAATTGAATTGAATTGAATTGAATTGAATTGAATTGAATTGAATTGAATTGAATTGAATTGAATTGAATTGAATTGAATTGAATTGAATTGAATTGAATTGAATTGAATTGAATTGAATTGAATTGAATTGAATTGAATTGAATTGAATTGAATTGAATTGAATTGAATTGAATTGAATTGAATTGAATTGAATTGAATTGAATTGAATTGAATTGAATTGAATTGAATTGAATTGAATTGAATTGAATTGAATTGAATTGAATTGAATTGAATTGAATTGAATTGAATTGAATTGAATTGAATTGAATTGAATTGAATTGAATTGAATTGAATTGAATTGAATTGAATTGAATTGAATTGAATTGAATTGAATTGAATTGAATTGAATTGAATTGAATTGAATTGAATTGAATTGAATTGAATTGAATTGAATTGAATTGAATTGAATTGAATTGAATTGAATTGAATTGAATTGAATTGAATTGAATTGAATTGAATTGAATTGAATTGAATTGAATTGAATTGAATTGAATTGAATTGAATTGAATTGAATTGAATTGAATTGAATTGAATTGAATTGAATTGAATTGAATTGAATTGAATTGAATTGAATTGAATTGAATTGAATTGAATTGAATTGAATTGAATTGAATTGAATTGAATTGAATTGAATTGAATTGAATTGAATTGAATTGAATTGAATTGAATTGAATTGAATTGAATTGAATTGAATTGAATTGAATTGAATTGAATTGAATTGAATTGAATTGAATTGAATTGAATTGAATTGAATTGAATTGAATTGAATTGAATTGAATTGAATTGAATTGAATTGAATTAAATTAACTTTATTTGGACATCACATACTTTATTATAAAACAATAAAAGAAAGAAAATGAAATGAAGTAAAAAACAAATAGAAAGAATAAATATTTTCTGTGATATCCAAAACGGATATCCACTAGCTGTTGCTGGAATACCTATATCACTCCAGGTCCAGTGCTGATTTTCAGTGGCCGCCGTGCCATGGTGCAACAAACACTAGTGACAGTTAATTTATGTAACAAAATTACTTAAAACAACATTAACAATCAAAATAAAAAATATATATAACATTAAAATTATATATAACTACATATGAAATAAAAAATACAATAAAACAAGATAATTATCCAAGGAATGGTATAAAAAAACACCCTATCCAAAGAAAGAGTGGGATGGATGATGTGACCTTGCGACATGTTTCAGTCGTAGCCTTACACGTGGCTGAGACAAACACAACTTAACTAACTAAACAGTAAACTATTGGACATTATACAGGATAAAGATAAATATACATGATCATATTAGGTGCAGGTCCAGTTACGTGTGGTACACCACATCACATTATACCTATCCTTAGTCTGGAACTTGTATCAGCTTTCATAGAATTTCACCTTATGTAAAGAAAAAATAGATCCTTTGGAGTTGCTTGGGGACATTCTATCTTTATTCATCTTCTTGCACTGCACGTGCACTTATCATTATATTATATTATACTTGGTTGTTGTGGACTTAGATGACATTCAATGACAACAGGTATGATGTTTTAATGTATTAAACAACTTTATAGCTATAATGAATACCATAAAATATTTAATATTTTTGAAGCTGCATTAAAACCATGTTTCTTACTTTACATTTACCCGCAAGAAAGTATTATTTATTACCGATTCAGATCTAGGAACTCGGAAAAATCGTTAAGATCAATATAAGAATATGTTACAATTTATAAAATGTTAAAATAAAAAATAATCTAATAATTATTACACATAGGAATTATTTGCGCAATGTAATATTTTATATCTTTACTATAATATTTAACTACGACGAAAATGTATGCTACTGTAATTAATTTTCCCATTTCGTATGATCTGAACTGTCGACGAACGAACAAGAATTAGTAAGGTAAACTTTTAGACCCTATGAGTAATTAGAGCTGCGAAGATGTCTGTACTAAAATGTACTTGTAAGTCATTTCATATAATCTACGATGCCATTTACTATTACATTCAGATAGTAATTATTTTAACAGATTAACAGAAGACATAATTATAACTGTAATACAGTAATTTTTAAGAAATACGTTTAATTATGAAAATGAACCGATACGAGGCAGCTTAAAATAAATACACAAACTGGTATTTTATATTCAAGAATACATATTTCTATCTCATCACATAAGAACCTATCTTTTTATTTATCTTTTACAACTGATATTGGTATAAGAGCGTACCATACTGCTTTTTTATAAAAATGTACAGACGTAGGTTACGCTTTTACATTTCATATTTCATATTAGTGCCAAAACTTGTGACGTCTTATCCCGCCGCTTCTTGCTTTTTTATTTGATTTTATATGGACTTTATGACATTGTATATTATTACATTCGAACGTAAAGACATATTCACATATGTCATAAAAATTTACGGGGCGTTTTTTTTTTAACCGAATACACTAGAATCGAATCGAATATAGGTTATTATTAAACAGATTTTTAAAATCTGCGTTAATATAAATTTTGATGTATTGTCTTCATGGTTTATTTCATCCTAATGGTAGTTTTAGGAATACATGTAACTCAAACTGTTACATTTTTACTCATGATCTTTAATTGGGCTTTTTAATTACGACAAATCAATAAATATTAAAAAAAAACATAATGGGAGGCCTTTATAGAGCAAGAAAATCCAAAACAATGCGTTTTCATTTTGTCTGTTTGTCTGTATATCTGTGTGTTTGTGCACGCTAATTTCAGAAAAGGCTAAACCAACTTAGACTTGGTTTTCTTGAATATGTTGTTACAGTCTTCACTTAACATTCACTGTTTTTTTAATTTCAATAGGTTAAGAAATAAAAAAGTTACGTCAATTTATGTCAATCATGTAATAGGCATCATGCAAATCTTCTTCTATATTTTTGTACTTGTAATAAATCTGTACAGGAGTAGTCTTTGTACATTGAAAATATTAAATACAGTATATAGCCAGGATGTGAAAAGATAACTAACAGAATCCATTTCAATCATTTTTGAAATTTTTGTCAGTATATTTATTTATTTTTTAATTGGTCACGCACCTAAATAACTTTTTTATACATAGAAATTGAGCTTCACTCTGAGTAACATTTCGTTTTTAACTTTTATTGCACATTCTTCACTCTATCAAAAGATGTACGCATTTAAAGTGTTGAAGAAATTTATCTTTATACACATAGTAAAACTGTAACTGATCGCTAGCTGTACATTGAAAATATTTTCAAAAATTTATAATGGGGGACCTCTGTATGAGCAAGAGAACGCAAAAACAATGTTTTTTCATTTTGTTTGCTCGTCTGTAAGTTCGTGTGTATGTATATATATATTTGTATGTTTGTGCATGCTAATCTCAGAAACGGATTAACCGGTTTGAATGAAGTTTTCGAGAATATATTGTTATGGGCTCACTTTACATTTAATGTTTTTTTTATTATTTAAATCGGTTAACAAGTAAAGAAGTTAATAATCTCTTATTTTCGTAACAATGCGTTAAGATAATTTTTGAAAATTTGTAATGGTGGTCCTTCCCACATTACATACTTTTTATTTCTTTGACACTATCAAAGTTAATGCTTGATTACATTCCATCTGACGGAAAGTGGAAATCCTTTCCAATAAACAAAATACGAAATTGGATTAAAATATATGTAAAAAAAATCTCAGTTTAAAAATATAATAAATTTAAAATTTAAAAAACCCCGATACAAAAAGACCCCTAAAAAGAATAAAAATAATATTATTATGTACTTATTGAAGTCATTGCATCGGGGGACCGTATAATAAAAGAAGAAATTATATTAAGAAATTAAAAAACTAAACTTTTCAGATTTTTGACTTTCAATTATAAACAGATGCAAACTAATGTAATATTTATTAAGAAAGAGATGTAGTGGAATCCACAGTTTTTCTAAAAATCATTGTTGATGTGCGAATCTAGAATGGGGCCCTCATATAGCTGTATTGGATAGTAAACTTAGATCTGCCATGTACGCTTTTAAAAATTAAGACGCTAAAGGACGATACTACTATATGTACGAATGAATGTCTTAAAACGGGGTATTGTTGGGAATTAATGCTATTTTGAAAAGATATAATAAAACTTGCTAATTTAATAATAATAAATAAATAATATATAAATTATATATTTGGGGTAATTTATCATCCTTATCTTGCAATTATTTTATACCGTTATTGAAACTTAACACATCTGTGTAATCAAGATTATACGTTTTACGAGCTGCATGAGAAGTCCAGTTTATTTATACTCCGAATTTGGGAGATATTTTCATTAGTTCAATTTCTAGTTTGTAAATCCAAGTCCAAGGGCCTCAGAGCTTGCGGACCTAGGGCACTGCCTCGTCTAGCCCTCCGGTAGCTCAGAAATATGTGTATATCATGGTATTTAGTTAGCTCTCATTATAATTTGTATTATAAATTAAAATAATTTTGCTAAAAATAGGTTAAGTATATTACTATTAAGTATACTATTAGTATCATTATTATTAAGTATATTCGTTCTAATTCTCCATTATTCTCCACTTTATGTATATTACGTATGAAAAAAATACATTAGGTATCACTTTGTTGTAAAATATATCTAGAATGACATTACATTATGGTAATGTAGTAAAATTAGTATTCGTATCAGTACAGATTTAATGAACAATTATTTAACTAATTACTTCACTATTATAATATTTAATTAAACTACACTGTAAAAAACAAGATCGGTAGTTTGACATTTGATAGCTGTTTCATTTGTGTCATTATTTTCTTTAAACTCTATTTTAAGTTGTAGTAGTAGTGTAGGAGTGGAAACATACAAGAAACAACCTTTGTAAGACTAGAAAGAGGATAATAAATGACGATTAGTTTATTAAAATTCGGTCTCGACATAGTGTATTTGTTTGAATTTTGTGTATCTTGGTGAATAAAATACTAACAGTGTGGCCCGAGATAAACCTGACTATTTAATCTGCCAACCAAAATTCGTTAAAGTAAATTTTGGAGCGTTAGAGCCAATTAAAGCAATAATTTTACATTTCCCTATTTTAAGGCAAATAAAGATATACTATGCCCAATAAGTATACATACTTCAAGATTACCCACATACAATGTTGTAAATACAAATGATCACATAAATTATAATATTTTATCGCACCCTAATAGCAAAAAAGACACATTTTACTCCAATAACACAGAATTCAATTAATCAATTCGTATTTCAGTTAAATCAAGTGAAAGATTAGCATCATATAATATTGAATGTGTTATATTATTTTAGTATTGCTACGTATAAGATTGTTATTATATAGTAACTTGGTATGTAGGTAATACATAATAACGTTGAAAATAAATATTGTTGTTACAATTAGATTTACGAATTTAGAATTACTTAGAACTATATATCATTGTTATAGTGTTAAGTATCTTGATTAAATACTTTATACTATATTATTTTAGTGTTTTTTAATTGTAGAATCTTATATCTTACAAATGCTATTTGTATTGGTCCGATTACAAAATAAATATTTGAGATATTTTAAAGGAAACAAATATTGAAGATAAAATGAAGTTCATTCCTATGAGATAAAGATGGATTATTATAACATATAGGCAACTTTCTCACGGAATAGTTGATGATGTTGGAAAGGCGGCATTATTTTCCAATACATTGTTGAAATCGCTGAATAATCGTTTATTATGTTCTCCTGGGTCACGGAATCTTGAACTTGTTTCATCGAACTTTCTAGCATGTCGCTTCAAAATCTTAAAAGTTTATGATATGATATCCGAGGGTTTTATGTTTGATCAACTTGATTTTCTGTACTATTTTTAGTTAGAGTATATAGAGTTCACTTTAATCTCCAAGTGACTATATAAATATATTATTCATATGTATATATCTAGGACATATAAGTTATAAATACATTTAATCCTTTGATTTTATTAGCATCGTTTGTAAAAATTTAATTCAATGATATTCTTTGTCGATAATGCGTGTTAACTGATTCTCCTAAAATGTTAACCTTTTTTGATACCTCATATAATATCACATTTAAGTTAAATATAAATATTAGTTAAGATATTAACCTTTCTACTGAAGATATAATTTAACATTACTAAACATTTTTTTATGATGAACTTTAAGCATTCTACGATAACGTCCTACGATAAATTTTATTTCAAAAACTAAAAAAAAATACATCTAGCAAAAGTTGACTATCTGTGCATTTCACAATCTCGGCCTCAGGGATTCTTTACGTGATAAGTTCAAGCAAACTTATATTATTTTGCTTAAACTTATCACGTAAGCTGCCGGTCTGTATATAAAAAAAATATGAAGTATGTAATATGAATACTGATAATGTTATTAAGCACAGAGATATACTCTGTACAAATACAAGGAACAAGCAAAAGCTCGCGTTACCCCTTACTTGACTTAAAAATCTATATTAACAAAACTAATGAAAGTTCCTAAACAACGTTTATGTGCTGAGGGATAGTACAATGTTGACGAATATTTAGAAGCTGAAGCACCGTGGGGTATGAAGCGCAAGCTTCCAGGTTGCTTCAAAAAAAAAATTGTTGGGGTATTTACTATTTGCTTATTATTGTAGCTTTTTATAACAAAGTTACTGACTTTCGTATATAATTCTGTAACTTCCCGCGGAGTTTATTACTACGTGATGAATTAAATTTTATGAACAAGCCTCTGAATTTATCATCACTCTAAAGATTGCATTTTGCACTCTATTTTTTAGTTGGTGAGTTTAACATCCCGGCCGCTTATTCCTCTCAATTCGAGACTTTTGCAACCAAGATGAAAGTAAAATAATCTCAGCCAGTTAAACATCATACCAAATTCATATAATAGGATTTAGGATTTGGTTATAAGTAATACTAGCAATATTTTGATAAAACTCAGTGAAACAATATTATTTAAAAAAGATTTACACCATCCAGCTCTAGATATCGCTTTTACTAGCATTCATTATATTACTACTGTTCCGCGGGTTGTCAAACTTTGTAATAGCACTGACTACAGTTATACTAAAAAGAACTTTTTGTGTCGTCTAGTTTCAACAAAGCCGCGACTAGATTCGTTTCCAAGAATCTATTTTTCCAAAAAGCTAATACAATATTGTGCACTTACAAGGGAAAACTTTAATTAAAAATGGGTAATTAATAAGATCAGACGTAATATATATATATATATATAAACCCGCGAAAGAGATAAAATACGCCGCTGATTGAGAAATACCTCATTACAGTACTACATTTAAGATAACGTAATAATTATATGATGTCAAATCATCAAAACTTCGTAAAAAACCTACCAAAGCTCTTAATATTTGTCACTTAACGTACAATAAGGTAAAAAATATAATAATCGGTTTTCTCTTCAAAGGCAATTACGACGATACTTTATAAAAATAATACTAATGAATAAATACAATGAATACGATATTGTATAATTATTTGTTCCAATTATTAATACTAAAATTATCACAAGATCTTTCTTTCTATGTGTATCGTGATATAGGATAATAATTTAGAACAATTAGTATCCTTTCATATATTTTTAAATAATAAAATAATATATGGAACAGAAAAATAACATTGCAAAGAAGGAATAATCTAAAAGAAAATATTTCTTTTATTAAAATCTCAGATCTCTTGGGTACGAACGTTCTTTTGACGGATCGTTGCTCATTGCATATTAAAGGCAAAAGTTTATCCAATGAATACTATCTCCATCACTAAGAGCTGAAATTAAACATTGAGCAGGTTACTTATCATGTTAATAAAAATGTGGGAAGGACATATTTTATATTTTCTTTAATGCATATTTTTACAACTCTTATACGGTCATATTTCGAATGGAATAAGTGTCTGTGTTGAAACTTTCGTGAACCATGATGATTATTAAATATATCCCGAATGGGTTTAAATGTAGTCCGGCAAATTAGGATTAAATTACGTGATTATAGCCGGGTAAATATATGTTTAATAACAATATAGCATCTTGAAATAAAACTATTTTTACGGATTTAACTCGCGTATATTGAATTAAATTTTAAATTTACATTTTAAATCTAACCTATATAATCTAATGTAAATTTAAAATTTAATTCAATATACGCGAGTTAAATCCGTAAAAATAGTTTTATTTCAATGTGTAGTACTCGTGAAAACCTTAAAAAACACAATATAGCATCTATTAGAAAAATACAAATTCATAGATTTTTGTTTTATTTTTATAATTGTACTTATTATTTTATGATATGATTATGATGAGATATGAATCTATCAGCTGAAAACAGTCGTTATTACAGACAGAAGCTTTTTTTATGTTTTCCCTTAAAAATGAGAAAATTTTTCGTACTAAAAACATCGTATAATTACAATGTTTTGTGACAAGTATGTTAAAAATACTAGAGTATATGAAGCCCACTTTGAACTACTTACACTAATGTCCTGTCTACTGATATCAATATTAAATATGAAATATTATTGTCAGCTTAATGAAAATATATTTATTTATGTACCATTATTTACATCGAAAATGAAAATGTATCTTTTTAAGAGATGTCTATCAGATATCCTTTGGTAAAAAAAGTTTTTATATATCATTTTGCAGTCTGGTATGTTATAAATATAAATATTAAACAGATAGAAATATAAAAATGATTTGTCTGTTATTAAACATTTTAAAATCTCATGTTAATTTAAGACGGGGTTCTCTCAACTTCACTAATTTTGTTATTTATAATACAATCTGTTATCTGGATAGATAACGAATACAGGACATTATATTTTGAAGTGTTTTATTTAAATTTATGTAGATTATGTAAAAAAACAAAAAAAGCAGTATACAGGGCAATTTGTAATTAATTGGCCATCTCTTGCAGACGGCCTCTTTGCATCAATCCCAACAACATTTGTTCTACGACTTTAACGAATCTTGATAAACAACACAAAAAAACGAAACATATTTTTTTTGCTGACTCTTTTACTTTTTACTCTGTTTTTTGTAAGAAGTACTTAAAAGGTCAACCGCCCGGGCGCCAGTGTTAATGACAGTTCAGAGGTAACGAATAAATGTTATATATATATACATAATGATATTAATCCTACTACTATTATAAAGGCGAAAGTTTGTAAGTATGGATGTATGGATGTTTGTTACTCTTTCACGTAAAAACTACTGAATGGATTTGAATGAAACTTTACCACAATATAGCTTATACATCAGAATAACACATAGGCTATAGCTTATACATCAGAATAACACATAGGCTACAATTTTTGAGGTTTTTAATGTGAGGTCGTAAAAAAAACACTGACTGAATCCTACAAGATAGATCAAAACAATTTACTACAGTATTGTACAACTTAAAAAGGTCTACAAAAAAGTCCGTGATGGTATATGTTTATCTCTTAGTAATAACCCACAATAACCATTTTTTATCCTTTTCTTTGTACGAGAAATAATGGCTTATTTACGAGGCGATTTTAAGCAATACAGTATTAATCCTTATCCAATTAAGTATCTTAAATACATTGTGCATTTAATAAATATCACGTGTTTCCAAAGCGAAGAATCTGCATGTTTATGCTGAAGGAAAAAGATCGTTACATGTAGTTTATAGGAGCATACTGCAGTAGCTACCTATAGACCTATGATTAGGGCTCTGCAGTGCTTAGTTACCGTATTTCTTACTTATTACTAGACTAGACGGGACGAACCTGAAGTTCACGCGAACGAAGTCGCGGGCAAAAGCTAGTTAGCTATCAAAACATCATCAGCCTACATACCTGTCATTAAATAAAATGTATCTCACTAAGGTGGGAAGGTTAAACGGAACGGAATCCGAGGTCCGTAACTTCAAAGGCAAGCATTAATATCTCATAAATATTCATTGTTCAATACAAAAGCTTTAACAATATTCTCAAAGTTATTGCACATTTTGTAAGATGTTCTCTATCGTAGCCTATCAAAGTAGGTTTTCATTATTTATTAAATTGTTAGCTGTTTTAAAAAAAACTTTCTAGTTAAGTTCATGCTATGAGTTCTTATAACATCGTTGTTGGAATAAGTTAATGTAGATGTTTTTTCTCAGCATGAAAGATATAAAAGCAATAAAATAAATTAGTCTTTCTAAAATTACAGTTAAAATATTTTTTTTTGACTTGCTTATAATTTATAATGTTTTTTTGACTTGCCTATAATATGTAATTTTGCACAAAAAATAAAGATATTTTTTGTGCAATATTAATATTAGAAAACACAAGAACACAGATTTTCGTACCATAAACATTTTTTCAAAGGCGCAGTGAAAAATTTAAAAGGTATTGTTTACTTTCTTATTGCAAAAAAAAACTTTAAACTAATAAGCTGAAAGTAGATTATATTTAATGTTTTGAAAACTATGTCTATGAAAATAGAAAATGTATTTTGACTACACAAAGATAAAAGACATAGGTCACTCAGTCATGAAAAAATGATGTTAGGACGATGATACCTAAGAAATCCTTTAATTTTTTTTCTGAAATTTGTATGTATCACATGTATCTCGCAAGTTTTAATATATGAGCCAAATTTGACATGTTAATGTAATATTTAAATTTTAATTAGTAATGAAATACATTTTTAACTTATAAGCTGTCAAAAGATATTTGTTGGTATAATTTTTGATCATGTAATATTCGTTCATTCGTGTAACATACGGTGCTGATCGTCAGTTCTGTTAACTTCAATTTGGCTTGGCACTCGATACGTATCAAAATATTTGTTTTTTTTTTGTATAAACGTGCGATCGTACTACAAAGTATAAAGTATAATAACACAGATCAACAAAAAAAAAATTGGTCAGCGGGCTAGACCATGCATCTTATGTTTTTGGGTTCGCTGAGTCCGAATCTGTGGTCTGGTTGACCCTAACACGTCGGAGTTTTTTTTTTGCGTGACACTGGTAACAATCGTCAACGTTATTTAATAATTCATCAATTTTATGATAGCGTAATATTAAGCTTGGGGTTATGGTTAATTCGGTTTTATATGCTTAAATTCCTTTAGCCCTTTTGCTCAGAAATAAAGACGAGTACCACATATATCACGCAAATTTCCTTTTCGGTCGTAAAACTTTTTCAGTGTATCTGTGCCTAGGGCACCTCCACGTGATGACGGTGGGCAACGGAGTAATTCCGTGATCTGGCAGAGTCCCTGGGTCATGGCTTTCATACCGTCATGGCAGACACACGGAAAAATCGTGTTACGATGCAGAGGCCCGAAACCTCAGTATCGGCCGCTAGTCAGGTTAGGAAAGCGGGCGCGCAGGCGTTATCAAGCAACCGCAGCTCAGCATCAGTGGGTAACTTGACTAGTGTTGAGTTAAGAACTACAAGAAACTTAAATAACAGTCCATGTGAAAATGATCCGAACATTTTTTGTTACGTTTCTGGTGATTAAAATAATACAAAATAAAGAGTGTAAAAAATATATCTGTACTCTATTAAGGTGAATAGAGTAAAATAACTCAATTGTTAGAGCCCAGACAAGGATAAGTAGGGGTTCCTGTTCAAATCCATGCCCGTACCGGTTTTGTTTTTACTATTTATTTAGAAATTTATTACAAATAGATTTTGTAAAATATATTTTCGCAATGATTAAATTATTTTCATTCTAAAACATTATTCGCACAACATATTCCGTTTCGAATATTTTTTTTAATGAATTTAAATTAAGATGTAGTTCGGTAAGATTTTCTTATAACGATAATAATATTATGTATATGGAAGGGGTGATAGGGCGTTCATAACTATTCAGTTCGTCGCTTATCGTGGATATTGTAATTTTAAAGAAATAAATGTCACAATACACTGACTCAACTAATTTACTAACAAAGGATAAGGATATAAAAATAATCAAATATACACTTTAATTTCGGATCAAAATAGTTTGTCTTTGAAACGAGGTGAAGTCAGAACGAGATAGACAACAAATACGTCTTGTTTGACTTCCGAAAAACAACTGCCCGCTCCAAGCTCTGTCACTTCATCAAAAGCACTTCGTCTACCATGACAATGATAGTGTTGATAATCTAGCTTCCGAATACACCAAGTCAGAAACATATATTTATTTTATTCTTACAAGGAAAAATATAACAGTAGGTATTATATCATATCACGTTACAACTATTAATTCTAAAAGAATATAACAATTTCAATGTTAACTACATGCAATTCTCCACATCTACAGTATAATTTTAAAAGAGGTTCTATTTTCTGACTACTAAAATGATGTGCATTTTTAAAAAGCAGATTTCTTCAGAAATATTCCTTCAAAGAAACTTCTATTGAAGGGCAATTTTTACTAACCTAACCATATTGCATTGCTTAAGAAAAAGTTATCTCTTTGACTTAAAAAAAGTGAGTAAATTAATAAGCTCCCAGCAAAAATCTAAGTATTACAGTTTAAGGAATTTAAGAAAGTAACTAAAGAACGTTTGTGTGCTAAAGGATACAACAATATTTTCGAATATTTTATTAAGTTTTCGAAGGTATACGATTTATACTAGAAGAAGGACTTATACTATACGATTACATGTTTTTATTTGCCTTGGTAACTTACTTGCATTTTGATTTCTTCCTTTATTAATCCGTCCCCCGACGCAAAGGCTTCAACAAGTACATAATAATATTTTGATCTCTTTTATAGATCCTTTTTTATCGGGGGCTTTTTGAATTTGATATATTTTTTTATGAATTTTAGAATAATTTTACTAGTTTCTATATTGTACTTTGACCACACAAATTTTTACTTATTTAAGTATTTACTATCAATATTAAATAGCCTTTAAACAGCACCAATAAAAGCTTAATATTTTGAAGACGACTGCTTTTATTTTTCCAAACATAGCAAGGAATCATCTCCAAGGTTTTGATTTTGTCATTGACAGACACACAGATATACAGATACACACGTCAAACCTAAAATTCTACCTAAACAACTACTGTTTGAATATAAATAAAGAAATATATTTCGGAATCTTGTATCTTGTATCATGTATCTTGAATTTATTTATAAAGTATATATATATATATATATATATATATATATATATATATATATATATGTGAATTTTATGTCAACTTCACACAAATTTATTATTATTTTTATTTTACACAAATGTATTTTATATCAACTTCGTGCAATTAAAACATGTCTGCTGTAATCTTCTGGGAAATGCTTGCTGCAAAGTGACTCATATCTCGAATAAATGAACTACGGGGAAAAGGTTTTCAGACTTAACCACCTAAATTATTTTTTTTTACATATTATGATTTTTTTTATAATATGGTCTCTTATTTACAGTTCTACGATGATCCTATCGTCAGGTCAGGAAGTTATTATTATACAAAATAAGTTCATATAAGTGTTCACCTCGTTTGCTCATGCTGTATTTAACGCTAATAACCCAACAGCAACAATTAGAAATATAGATTATAACTACGAGCAATTCAATGCCGCAACAGATTTAATCCAAAATTCAATAAACACGGTTTGACCGTGATAAATCTTTCAGGTAGGTTTATTTCATAATCTCAAAGTAAACTAAAATATTTTTTATATTTTTGATTACTAAATGCTCTTGAATAACAAGGCTTTACTATAAAATAATATATTATGCCTTTTAAAGCGCCTTTTTTTGTTTATTGCCGTTTGCATTTGAGCTGTTAAAAGTCCTTTTCGTTATCACGCTTTTGTTGGAACTAATGACCTTTTTCCACAATAATCTCTTGGGAAAAAATACGAATTTTAGTGGCTCATCGGTCATCGTTTGTCGGTATTAGATTTTGTAAGCAAAAAAAAAACAAACAAACAAATATTTTTTTTTCTCTTAGATTTTAAGTGAACACAACTTTTATAGTAAAAATCAACATTTAATAAAAAAATACTTACTGTATATGATTCTACTACTACCCGCTAATCATGCATGTATTAAATATATTATGAAAAATTAATTAGTTTGTTTATGTATTAGACATAATATATTTACTACCAAAACAATATTTATACACAAACACCGGCATAAACAAGTATAGTTTATTCTAAACAATAAAGTAAAACTTGCCTGTAGATAGCATTACAGAAATAAGTCCTTATAGATCAAAGTGCCGCATTTCAATATTGCACAAAAACGTAGAGTTGCGTATGATTCAATTTTATGGTAGTTACGGTATTGTAGTTATGTAAATAAAATGTAAGTAGGCATCACAAAAGTCAAAGTAAACTTCAGTAAAATTACGCGTAAGCAATATAAAAAAAAATAGTTTTTAAATAAATAAAAAAGCTTTTAAATAAAAAAATCTAAATTACACGAGTAAATTTAATATGTGGCTTTACATCAAAACAACGTAATGTCTTGTTCTTTCAATTAATTAATAATGAAATAAAAAAAACAAAGCACAAAAACGAAACCAGCAAAACTTACCTCTTATATGAAATTTACGAGCACAAAATCTCGCGGCTCGTTTATATTTAACTAGTGCTTTTATTAGGGTTTAACGTATTAAAAGATTTTATGCAAAATATATATTTCCCTTTAAATTTTATCAGTTACAATAACACTATTGAAATTTAAATGTTATTTAGGTACCTATTACTTTTTATAAGTTACTAAAATTGTGTTAGTGAATAATTGAAATGCTACACCAGATTCTTTCAATAAAATAATGATTTCCTTACCAAAATTTGACTTTTAAAGCCTTCCTAATAATACATATATTATATACATGTAGGTTATACGAACCTCTCTATCTATCATAAAAGATTGGATCTGATTATCTAGGTATATTTAGAGATTCATAACCCGATTTAGTTACATTTATAGTAATAACAAAGTAAACCGGATTATTCTATTTCAGTATGATCAATGCTCTTGAACAATAATTTGTGAAGATTGTCACCACGCGTAACCGTAATGAGAATGTTTATAATTTTTAGTTCTCAATTAGTATCATAAAAGAAAAGGATATTTTTTTGTATTTGTTATTAAAATATAAGTCCGAAATTTAATGTCAATTTAAGTATTTAGCTGCGTTAACGTTAAAACGTTAGAATATTTTTTAAAATGGGCTAAATCCATTTTGTCCTTAAAAAATCCCATTAAGAACCTCAGTATTATCAAGTGACTTAAGTGAATTATAAGCTAATTACATTTCGCGCAATAGAGCCAATTAATAATGTTAAGAATATGACGCCTATATTTGAAGTTTATTACTTATACATACAATTAAAAAAAGAGTGATATGCAAGAAAACAAGAAGTTACATGACCGGGTTCCCCTTGATGTGGTCCAGTTGACTTTGAAAGAGAAATGTATGCCTGGGAAGTATATGGTGTTGGTTATTATAATGTACTAGACTGTAATGTAATAGATTTAGTACACAGATAAAGTCTTTATCACGGTATGGGCATGTTATGAGGAATAAAAGGCACGACCTTTGAAGAGTGTTGAGTATGGAACTGAAAGGATGTAAAAGAAAGAGGACGCTAGAAAAAAGAGGATGGATTGTAAAAGACGATATGGAGAAGTAGGGGGTATGTTCAAAGATGACGAGTGATACGGATGTATGGAAGGAAATAAATGATTGCGTTGACCCCGATATTTAGATAAGGGCAGGGATACGATGATTATATTGAAACTCAATTACTTCTCTACTGCTATAATTTACCACAAAGAAAATTCCAACATTAGAAAACCATTGTGTCATAAAAAAATAAATTTGCATCAGGAACATTTTTGTTTACAACTTCAAGTCCAATTTTAAATCTGATTAACTATTTATTCAATTTAATTATCAGGTAAAACATCGAACGTTGGATTGTTTTATGTGATCCAAGAATCAAAGCGTCAGACAACAGTATAATTGTTTCGTAGCCAACTAAACCTTCGGAAGTGAAACTATCGAGAAGAGTTTATTGTTGTCTTAATGGGCTTACAGAATGGAAGATGTTCTTTAAAAAATGGTTCTAACACATGGGATTTTGTATTGACGTTAGTGGAGAGTATTTTATAAAGAGAGAGGATAGTATATCACACCTAGGGAGAAAAATAAGATTTTTTTTTTACATTCTATATTTATATAAATTTAAATAAGCTTAACATGGCTATACATGTTTAAAATTATTTTCAAAAATAAGAAATGTCTCAGATCATATGTAATTGTCCCGTGTGACATGTGATCTGAGGCTTTTTTATTTTACTTCCCGAAGGGTGTATGCTATTTTTCTGTCCAACGAAGGCAAAAATCGGCAACTTCGTTTTGCCCACCAGAACGAAAGTTGTCACTTTCCGCCCGGCGGCGTGCAGAAAAGATGTTTATATCATAACCTACCTAGCAATAATAATAATGGGAATTAATTATTCACGTTACTAAATAATTTTATAATGTTAACTATTTATTTAAAATTTGTATTTAAGAAGAGACAATAAGATCTATTTAATGACCTAAAAAGTAAAACAAAAACCATCTTCAAAGTTTAAAGAACGGCTGGACAATGGAGATAAAACGGGTATGAAAACGACTTGGACTTATATGCAGTCTGTAAAAGTTTGTTTTGTAGCATATTTTATTATAAGAAAAAAAACCCGTAAATTGGTTCCTTTTCATACTGTTATAGTGAATTTACATCCTTAAAGTAATTATTGTATTATTAATTGAACTTGTATTTTTAACGCCAGAACTAAATTGTATTCTTTTATTCTTTATTATTTATTTTATATCACAAAAAAAATACATTAAAATAATTAAATCAACAATTACATATGTTTAACACAGGCTGCCTTATCGCCTAACGGCGATTTCTTCCAGGCAACCTTAGGGCTAGAGTTGACCTTAAAAAACAAATTGATATAGGTAGGTGGCATAAATTTACATTAATATACATACATACAAATAGCTACATACTAAAACGAAGATTTACTTTAAATATTAACTACAATCAATTAGATATAAGAAACTAAATAAATATATCATTAATGCAAGGAGATTGATGCATAATAATAGTAAAACATAAATAAGTAAGTATATAAAAGTAATTAATTGGAAAATATAATTAAACAAAAATAACAATTATAAATATATTTAAAAATAAATATAGTAACGTAATGATGCAGATTTTTTTTATTATATTCTTCGTCGATATAAACCATTTCGCATAATACTGGACAATGGATAAACGATTTATTGCTGGTGATCAAAAATGCTGTTGTAGCTTTAAACATAAATAATTTGCATCAGTACATTACATTGTTACATATAAAAGACAAATGAGATAGTTGAATTATAGTTAACAACTTATATAAACTCTTAACAAAGACCTTTCAGTGATAAGTAATAAAGTACAAATTTTTTTAAGACACTGACTGGCTCGAAATGTTAGGAGGAGCAATATAAGCTAAATAATTAATAAGGTAAATAAATCATTGGAATGATTACCTTCTAATATCCTTCCTTCTCTTATTAATGAGAATGTAATATATATATAATCTATATTTGTTTATATTTTTTTGTATTACTATATTATAAAGTTTAAGGTTTGGAAAAACATTTAGTTATTGAAATTTAAAAAAACACACCCTAATTTAAACAGAGAAGAAGGTTAGAGACTGTCTGACACCTGGGAACCAGTCTTGAAAAAAATATTATCTCTAGTCTGTGACCTCACGGTTCTGTGTGCATCCTGAACTTTACGTCCAGAAACTTAAAAACCGTTGGAGGTAGATAATAAATAAAAGCTATACAAGTATATAGCTATATATGTAAATATGGATTGGCTAGTGTGTGATTGTTTGAAATAATATTGATTGAGCGTAAGCAAGGCTCTTTACCGTTCGTTTCGCTGTTTTACGACCGTGTAGCTTTGAAACTTCTGACAAATATTCATGATTTTCACCAGGGAGTTAGAATTTTTATAAGAGATGATTCCTAAAAAATAGAATTTTAAAATGTCAACAAGTAAATAAGGTACAGCAAAAAGAAATTGTTCTATGGGATTTCCATCTTGAATCGTCACGCGTTTGCATCAGTGTTAAATACAACAATTTTTCTAAATTTTCGTAGCATAAAAAAGGGAGAGACTCAGCTCAACTATCATCTTGTCAAGAGGTTTCCGTAATTAATAATTTATTTGTAAAAGACTAAAAAGAGAATATAATTGTTTGCTCGACAAATGATTATAAAATTGTTTATATTTATTATTTACAACGTGTGGTTATGGTTATATTTGTATATGTGCAAAAAAAAAATGGCATTCTGAAAGAAAAATATTATACTCGCATTTATTTTAATGTGATTATTTTACTTATATATATCCTTAAAAAAATATATATGTGTAAAACTTAAAAAATACCTAAGCTTTTATGTACTTCATATACTTTTGAATAATAACTACTAATGGAATTATTAATAAAATGGTATCATAATTGTAGTGCTAGCATGTTAGTACACCTAAAATGGATTTACCTTACTGGCGAAAGTTTGCGTTGATAACATTAGCCTTTGTCGGCCAGATGAATAATAAAATAGGAATAAAAATGACTTTACATACTTTCGAATATGTTTATATGTTTATATATTTATTTAAGTACACACCTACGATAGAAAGTGGTGCATTATTAAAATTTTATAAAAGTACAAAGACATGCCGGTCTCATTTATTCAAAACAGAGTGAAAGAGTTAACAAAAATCAATCATTAAAGCATATTATTCTTTTGATAGTTATAGTCTATAAATTTGAAAATAAGGTTTACCCTATATACACGACATATATATTATATACTTTAAAATATCTCTCCTAAATTTCAGACAATATGGGGATAATATATGATTTGATGTATTAATAATTAAGCAAAAGGATTTCTTTGTAAAATTTGTAATAAAAGAGGTATAAATCAAATCAACAGCCACAATTATTTATTCTTCCCATTACAAGATGTTATTTAAAATAGCTTCCAAATTCACTGCTGTATCTGTAAGGAATACTAATGGCCAAATAGATTACTTCGGCCAAGTTAGAAAATTTAAACATCTCTTGTGATTCTTCGTATTTATTTCAGCTAAATTTCATTCAGTTTGTCATTCTACCAATTAAAAAAAAACATGTAAAGCGAAAACATTAAACACATATATTTGTTTACTGGCAATAAATTATATCTATGTTCTTTATCAATGAAATAAAGCGTGTAGAATATCATTTAAAATTATAATAAATTAGGTTAAGAAATATATTTCAAAACTGTGATTCTTAACTTTTACTTATTACAATACTAGCTGACCCGGCAAACTTTGTTCCGCCTTAATGGCAATAAATAAGCAGATTTATTTTTTAATTGGAAAAAATACAAAAAAATAAAATACCTACATTAATCATTCATAATTATTTCTTTATTTTAGTACATAGGTTGCTCTTCATCTAAGTACCTTGTGATACACGACAGTTTTTGTTTTATTATCAGGCGCAAAAACAAACAACGCAGATGGTCTTCCGACCCGTGAACATACCACGTATAATTGACCGTGGCAAAAACATGAATGTTCTAGATTTAAACCACAAACTTTTAAGGATTGGCCTTGTGATTTATTGATGGTCATGGCAAATGCAAGACGTATCGGAAATTGAAGTCTTTTAAATTCAAACGGCATATCGGTTGGGATCATCGGTATCCTCGGAATGAGAACTTCGTCAACTTTGAATTTTCCTATCATTATCGTAGCGTAAATTACATTGTTCATCAATTTTCTAACCACCAAACGCGTACCGTTGCACAGTTTTGGTTGGTTTATGTTTCGAAGCATGATTACTACGAAGCCAACCTTTAGGCGTAAATTGTGCGGTGGTAAGCCAGGCACGTCCAAAGAGTTTAAAAATTCAATTGGATAGTTGGTGGCTTCATCTTCATTTGTGACGCAGTCAATAGACTTGAATGAATGCATTGTTCCAATGATCTTATTTTGAATTATGTAGTTTAGGTCATCTACATCTTTATTCTTAGCCGCTAAAATTGCTCGCTCACTCAACCATTCATTATTTTTGTAGTTAGAAATAATTTCTGGAAATACATTGTTGATAAGTTCGTCTTTTGATGAGACAAAATTACAGAAATTATTTGGAAATGATATTAATCCGCTCGATTCATCGACAGGTACTTGACCATTACCGATAGTCAGCAATTGCTCCGAGAAATCTTCTGCAGTTATATCATTAACCAATGTAACTCTCATGTTTGTTGTCAGTTGTAGTTTCTTCACATAGCGCCATAGATTTGACGATTTGAGGCAAGCGTTTATTTCGTCGGCAGCCGTAGATCTTGGAATTACTGGCAGTGTTTGGCGGAAATCGCCAGAGAGTAAAATCATTGCTCCTCTAAAACATCTCGAGTCATTGCGTAAATCTTTTAATGTTCGGTTAAGTACTTTTAGTGCACGTTTATGCGCCATTGTGCATTCGTCCCAGATGATGATTTTCGATACCGCTAAAACTTTGGCCATTGCTGAGTGTTTTGCAATATTACACGTTGGTTCTTCAATAGTTTGAAGATTTAACGGTAATTTGAATGCTGAATGAGCCGTACGGCATCCTTCCAACAATGTGGCTGCTATTCCAGAAGAAGCAACTGCAACCGCTATGTTAGATCTCTCCCGAACAGTTGCTAAAACTAATGACATGAGGAATGTCTTGCCAGTTCCACCAGGGGCATCTAGGAAATATAAATCACCATTTTCATCATCGATTGCCTTCATTAAAGTATCATAAACTTCCTTTTGTTGGTAATTCAATAGGGGTACATTCGTTTGAACAACTAAATCTAATTCCTGGTGATCACATTCACGTTCCCGTTCCAATTCTCGATTAAATGCGTCATTCATTTCACGATATGGTGCTGGCATTCATAACCTGATTAATAAATTACCGCACATGAGGTAACACATATCTTCGATCAAGAGTAAAGCACGATTATGTATCTCCTCATTCATCTCAATATCTTGATTTCTGGAACTGACACGAATTTGATGTAAAATATCTTCTGACATATTATCCTTGTATTTATGCCACAGGTTACATGGGTTTGATGGAAAACATGTCGAAATTATGATAGCGAATAATGTGCGTATCTGACTTGGTGATGCAGAGATAATGGCTTCAGCGATTGTCGTATCCCAATGACTATCGTTTTCTAATAACTTCAATTCTTCACATGCAGCACGATATGTTGGGAATATTACACCATTAACAGTTCGTAGTGACTCAAATGACGTTGGCCCACGCACATTTACCAGCAACAACCGCAAATAGAAACATTCATTATTCTTTGGATGAACTGTATACATACGACCAAGAGCATCAGTAAAACACACATCTGGATACCC
This sequence comes from Napeogenes sylphis, assembly GCA_959347405.1. Classification (NCBI taxonomy): domain Eukaryota; kingdom Metazoa; phylum Arthropoda; class Insecta; order Lepidoptera; family Nymphalidae; genus Napeogenes; species Napeogenes sylphis. The sequence goes on from OY365783.1 coordinate 24,767,982, forward strand.
AGGAACCGTATCGCCTTGCTTCCGTCTTTGAAAATTCTTCGATGAAGTATTCCAAGTATAATAACGTGGCATCTCCGAGTAAAGCAAAGTTCAAACTGATCGCTTTGGCAGATTGCAAAAAAACTGGTCAATGTAGTTGCTGGAGGTGTTTCAGCACGTTACGTAGCATTCGAAGCCGTGAAATATACTCGTTGACCATTCTCCAGGTGCATAACAGATGCATAACAGTAGGATGACGTTCGTGAATGGGAAATGCGAATATACGCCAAATCGCTTCATTACAGTTCACATAACGACCAACTTGATAGCGTGAAATTTCATCGTTTGTATTCGAGGATTGCAATCCGAAAACCGCCATATCACTGCCTTTCGTGACATATTTGTAAATATATTTTATGGACTTAACTGAATTGCAGTATTCAACGTTGCAATGTGTCTTGAACGATTTAGAAATAAGTGGCGAATATGGAACAATCCAACTGTTGTCGACAACGAAATCCATTCTTTTCACTTTCGTTGTGACAGTTCGACCGTTGTCATCTGGTGATCGACGCCGATACAGCGGATAACCATCATTGCCAGTGACAGTCTCCTCCGTTAATTTTCGTGGATATCGTTTAGAGCACTTTCCATCGACCATGGAAGGTGATTGGGGATTAATGGCACCACACGGTCCATGAATCATATTAGTAGTAACAACATCATGTAGGTCTGGATCGACTTCATAATCAGGAATCTCGGCACATATGATATTATCTATTTGGTCAGGCTGAATTCTTTCCACTAACCAAATAAGAATGGGTGCGTGCGGCAGGCCTCGCTTTTGCCATTCGATTGAATACATCCAGCATCGAGTATCTCCAAAGACGCGTTGTTTAACAATAAAGTTCATCAGGGACCGAATTTTTTGCCTGACTATACGTGCTGTGATATCTTGTCTATCACTTGATGTTTGTCCGGGAAGCAGCAATTGAGTAATTTGTATCCATTTTGGATTGCAGGTAAAAGTAATAAAGAGATCGGGCCGACCGTAATGACGAACATATGTCATTGCATCTTGTGCATATTCATGCATATGACGTGGACTACCTATGTATGTCGCCGGCAGAATAGTTAATCGACCAATATTAGCTGCATTTCCTTCAGTACTAACTGCATCACGTAAATGGATGTACTCCTCAGAACGCAGTTTGGCTTGGTTCAACCTAATGAATGTTAAACGTTCCGTTTCTATTTTTACATACATGTCAACGCAATACTGTTGAAACAATCGACGAAACCGCAGCAAATAGTTGTCAGCATTTTGACGAATCATCAAGCGATATGCGTAATAATTCATTGAGCTAACTTTCTTTGTAGTTTCTTCACCTGAAATGAAAAATTTGATAATTAACCATTTGAAAGGCAAATTTTAAAGGCAAACAATACAGACATTAACCATTTTTTTAATATGCATTATTTTAAATCAGCGTCTTTCACAAATAAATGAAATAAATTATGATACTGATACTCACCATTCAATGGATTTTTTATTTTAATATTAAAATAATATCCATCTTCTCCTTGCCAAATCATCAGCGGGTATTGCAATGTATCATATGATCGATGAGTTTCAGATATTCGTTGCAGTTGCCCAGTATCGCGACGTGTAAGCACAATATCGCGTTTTTCTAATTGTTCATCAACAATCAGGATGGCAACTTCGTCTACTGTTGGAGCATTAAATGTCCTTTCGTGTGTTCCAGATGGTCGTTTATCTGCTTTGATGACAACTTTGAAGTCATCACTTGGCAGGCGCTCTAAAGCACTCTTAAACAACCTGACCAACGCATGATGTTCATGAAGCAGACACTGCAAGTCTTGAAGAATTGCTCGCTTCATTCCTGCATTGATCTCTCGATCAAGTTGTTCTTCCATGTTGCCCATGAAATATATTTGTAAAAATTTATTTTGTGTATCTTCGAAAGGTAGTATTGATCCAATTTTATGAGGAATCTGTCCTTGTATCTACAAAATAAAAACCAGACAGTATTAACTGGATTATAAACACTTTTTTCGGTGAGAGAGTAGAGTTCAGGATTAGAAATATACTACATAGGTACCAATAGATAAAGTAAGATATTCTTTAACTACATTGTATATAAGTACAAAAATAAATACCTTAAATGTCGGATTAAATCCTCGTTCTTCGATAATATGTGCCCCAAATGACGTCATCTGGAAACAACCATTGTATTTTTGAGTATTTGCAAGAAAGTGGCGCGATTCTTGTGTTTCGCCACAAAGCAATGAATACAATGGCTCAGGTGGCGGAGTCAACAATGGCAATTTCAATTTTCCATTAAGGCAGCATAATCCAGGCGTTTCTCCGGAAAACTTTAATGCACCACAATACTCGCAAACTACGTCCATTTGCCCAATGCAAACGCTAGGACGCAAGCTGTAATCAATGCTGCAATCGTATTGAAACGCTGCTCGATTCAAATCAGCACTTGATAAATGTCTTGTTCTGCGTCGCAAATTATCTATTTGTTGACCTCTGTTGTTCGCTCGACGATTCTGCATTGCTAACCGAGTTGTTTCACGGGCTGCTTCACTTTGCTTTCGTGCTTGAGAAACACGAAGTCGAGCCATACTATCGCGGCGCAGTTCACGTGCAATTTCTTGTTCTTCTTCAGTCCTTTCATTTGCAGTATTTCGTATTCTTCTTGGATTACGGCTTTGTCGGGAAAGATTCGATCGTCTTGGTCGCGGCACTATTAATTAAACTTCACTTCACCTAAAAACTCAAATTTTCAACCATACAGAGTTTTATAGTTCACTTCACTTCACTTCACTTCACTTCACTGTTTATATACTATACTGGCACTCTTATTACATTATAGTTGTTAATAATTCATTTAATAGAAATAGTTTTATTATTGATTTCTTACAAATATCTAATTGTCATCCATACTTCATTACATAGCCGTCATTATACGTCAATTACATAGCTGTGATTTGATTTTTGTTATTCCAAGTCTGATTCTTTTTTGGTTTTATACCACGTTTTATAGTGACTGACGTTTCATGTCAAGTCAGACGGGAATGCTGTCGAACGGGATAAAGTATCCTATGTCCTTCTCCTGGCTCTAAACTACCTTCCTGCCAATTTTCAGCTAAATCGGTTCAGCCGTTCTTGAGTTATAAGTGGTGTAACTAACACGACTTTCTTTTATATATATAGATTGACATTACGAGTAGCTGGCATAATGTAAAGCGTTTCAAATTTTGTCGGCTAATAGTACTTAATTAAAAATTAATATTAAAGCCGGCATTATAACTGAACAGTTTCTCATAGTGAAGGTAGCTGTATAATTATAAAAATAAGAGATCCCTTTTATTTTAAAAATGGGCAAATGGTTCAATGTTCAATATGATATTCATGTAAATTAAATAGCCAAGATTGATTAATAATAATTATACATAACTACTTACTTTAATACACATCATAAACAAAGGGAAATTATCGATAAACTATTTAAGAACTATTGATGAATGATAGACATACAATAACTCGGTCTTATTTTTAGAAAGCGATCTCTTCCAAAATTTCAAATATAATGATAGTATCATTCCTATATTGCCATAATAAGTTTAATGAGAAACAAAATAAAGGTGATATATACAAATATATTATAAATAATTTAACTTATCGAGATTACTTACTTTAGGTATTAAGTTAAATTAATAATGTCAGTGTTGATTGCTAATTCACAAATCGAGAATGTTCATGATGATTTTATAATAATAGGTAGTTTTGGTCACTGATGCTTCATGGTCAATGAAAAATTACCAAAATAGTATTTTTTTTTTATTATCAGAGGAAGATTTTTGGAAGAATAAAACCAGAACTTACAACTATAGAACTTGCTAAGTAGAACAAAATTAGTGTATGAAAACTAGCCAAGTCTGAATTTAGGTTTCAATATGCTATTCTAAGTTATAAGAAGTTATAATTTATGTTGTTATAAATATATGTTAGGACTGACTATTGAACTTGGCACCCTTTTAGATCTCAGTTCTTTTATAATGACAACAACCAAATTATATATTATAATATTGAACATTTCAAATTTATGTTTTTGACCGGATGTCATTATTTTTGGTTTAAAAAAATATTAGTGGGTACTTATTTGTAATAAAATTAAAACCAAAAAGTTTTTATTACTCTATTGCATTTTTACGTTTAGGGAAGATACTTGGCTTTTTGTTTTGTGTACTGTGCGCCGTGGTCTGAAATACCTTTTTTTTAAGTATTTTCCATGATGATGTGCACTAAATATTGAAATGGTAGTTAGTTAAAATCTTTATCAATACGACAGTCTATTATGCTTTTACTTATAAGAACTAGAACTGATATGTTTGGATCTAAAAAAAAATAGGCCTCCTTTTCTTAGCGTTATATATTCAAGTAAAGACCTTAAAATCAATCTAAAGATCAGTTTTAATGGTTGATTTTAATATTCAAGAAATAAAAGTAACTTGTTTTATTAGAATCATTTAATTTATAAATTATAGTAAAATAAGACAAAGCTTCTCCGCATTCCATGGATTAATGCGGGTGCCGAGCCCATCGCGTTGTGTGGAGAGCAGAGCAAACAGTGCCTGGGACTTCCGACCCAGGTGTAAGATTAAAGGGCCCCTTTATTTTGCCCAAACACGCTAACCTCCACTATCCACACTCCTCTCCTTACCTAACCAAATTTGGAAAGAACCTACTAATGCCACCTTTGAAATACGTTCTAGAAATAACCCAGTTCTTTTTATAGAAATTCCAAGATCTTTAAGTAGGTTATAGAGAGATTTTGCTGTTATACCTCTCACTCCCACTTCGACAGTGTACAAGCTGACTATAAATTTATTTCTGAACAATTCATTGGTCAGTTCGTAATACATATTAAGCTTAAATGTGGGATCTCTGGGGATGTTTGTATCCTAGGGAACAGTAAGCTCCACAAGTATCACGCGTCTTAGATGTTTAGAATAGAGGAATGAGTCCGGCGTACTGGATGACGAAACACCAACATCCCCAGAGATTTTTTAATGCTTTTCATACATATCCATCATAAGAAATCAATCAGGAGCCGCACTTAAAATTGAATAAGGCTTGGGTTTTGATTTATGGAGGAGCATTCTTTTACGAATTCTATAGACCGTTTTGTGATTATTATACCCTTCTACGTTCTTGCTACTGAAAAACTAACCGCATCCCATGTTTGTATTTATTCAAACACCTATCTGGATGATAAAATTGAATTTTCTAGATCATCTGGCATTGGGTTGAAATTTGTATCCATATTGGTTCAGTCCGTGGTCAAAATAATGTTTTTTCCTCACGAAGCCACGAAATCTTGTCGGCTTGAATTCTTGTAGTACAGTTTCCATTGGGTATAGGTATCAATACTATGATTATGATATTTTTTTTCTTTGTGGTTTCTGGAATTTTGAAGTCCAGCAGTTTTGCATACTAAAGTGTTTTCTGGCTGAAATAAATGCTTCTTGCTTAGGTTTTCTGAGAAAGTATGAGATTGTAATGCCTGTACTCGTTCAGAAGGTTTGAGACGATTTGAGACGATTTTTTTAATAGTTTTTAGGATTCCGTATTCGTCTTTTTTTTCAAGAATGCGTAGTCCATTTCAGGTCCACTGACTGTTCTTTGGAGCTGTGAAAGATTAAACTTCAAAAGAAAATACAACATAATCAAAAGATACAGCCTTTTTGTGCCGCAAATTTCCGAAAATTTTGAAACTCGCAAGGGAATTATAACCTACTGAGTACTTTCAATGAATTTAAAATATTGAAATTATAACGAAGCAGCGTTATACCACAGACAAAGGAAAAAAGCGTAAATTTTTATTTAAATCATATCCGAAAAATATCTTTAATAATTTTAAAGTTACTACCCCTTTCCTTATGAACCCGTAAAGGTATGAAATTGAAATTCTTATAAAAGACTCAAATCTATAATACCTTTAAACTGTAACAATCAAACTTCTATGTCAACGCAATAAAAAAAAACAGCATTTCAATACAGTATTATTTACGCATATTTACAAACTCACAAATACTTGCAAGGGAATCAAAATCTAAAGGGTACTTCCAGTCGACCTAGAATTTTAAAATTTGGCATGAAGCAAACTTTTATAGCACATATAAAGAAAAAAACACAAATCCTTAAATTTTAGTTACATCACATATTTTTATGTAATGGTACGAATCTCTGCATGCGCGAGTCCGATTCCCACTTGGCCGGTTTCTTTTTAATATTGTACAACTAAAATGCACTAAGACAGACCTCGGGCTATAACTATTAACACCAAGACCAAATCCGAAACCTTTATCTGGTTGCGTAAAGTAAAATTAAATTAATTCTAGTGAAAATAATAATTATTTGGTAGATTTTATTCTTTTGAAAATATAGACCTGCCCGTAAAAGACGACACATATAGAATGCTTAATTCACTGAGATGGATAGTGATACGGTAGCTCAATTGGTGGAGCGACAGGACGATTTCCCAGAGGTCGCGGGTTTGAATACCTGACTGTGTCGGTTTATTATTTATTCTGTAGGTATTTTCATAAAATTAAATAAGCTTAACATGTTTTTAGATATTTTCAAACAGATAATTTTAATTTCCACTGTGCACGAGTATCAAAAAGTGGGTATAATATTTGTTTATTCGATTACTATTATTACTATATTTGATTACTTGTATTGGAAAATATCTAGAAGTTTTTTTTAACTTAAAGTTTGATCTTTGGAAAATTTATTAATACCACAATGTACAACATAACTAATATACTTTTTAGTGTATCAAAAAATATTATTGAATTCTTGTTCATTTCAGATTTATTATTTTTCAACCTTTATTAGTAATACTTTAAAAAAAAATGAAGAGAATCTTGTAGAGTTTTCACTTTGATCATCTAAGTATGAAGTATTGACTCCGTCCACGTAGATTGTAAAAATAATATTTATATTCATTTAAGTGTACGAATAAAAACTGTGGACTGATCAAAATGTGGGTTATGCTGACTTTAAAAAGAGGCAAAATTCCGAAAAAAAAATATATGGCAGTGTTGAAGTAAAGAAAAAAAAGGGGAAACATTATTGGCGCCATATAGTATGTATATGAAACACAAGAGCTCCCGTGGCAATTACGTAATCACGTTACAACTTATGCTATGTCAGACAAAACCACGTGCAAAAGTTATTAATAATAAAGGCACATAAACTACAACATTGTTTCATCAAAATCTGTTATGTAGTTTTGGCGTGATTGAGTAACAAACATCCATCCATCCAAACTTTCGGCCATATAATATTAATATAAATTAATTGTTATTGAAAAAAACTGAAATGTACTAACAACAAAAGCCAGTGATGACTAACCTAGATTTTGCTGTACGCAGTGATTGCACATTATACGAGTACGGTGATGCAAAGAGCGCGCTCGGCTGACGGTTGAATAGCTTGAGTTATCCTACTTTAGATTCTAAGCTTGAGAAATTACGTGATCGTTGAAATGTTCTCGCGACGCACTTCATTAAAACTGTCATTCGCTAATTATTTAAAAGAACGTATTATCAATAGTATAAATCAATAGTAAACATATATTCGATTTAAATGCTTATTATTATTGTTATAAATTATACATACAGGTTGTAAATTATTATACCTCTATATATTCAACCTTTGCAACAAAATATAAATTGCTAATTAGATACAGGATTATTTTTATATTATTATCGCTATTTTTATTTAAAAATAACGTACACGAAAAGAAAAAAAAACGTTCAAAAAACTCACGGCAGTTAGAATGTATTTAAAATAGGATCAAATAATAACAAAAACGCCTACCTAAATAATTTATGGTACCAGAGATAACTTACGTCAAAATCTTTCATATAAATTGATTACATCTTTTACATAGTCGCAACATATTATGAACATTAAGTATTCGTTTTCGTAGCACTTTTCTACGTACGTATTTTGTTCTCGAAGATGTGGCAATAACATAGGTATTAAAAATATTTATAAACATGTATAGTCAAGTTTATTTAAATTTTAAATAAATATAGAATTAAAAATAAACCAATATGGGCAGGAATTAAAAACCGAAACCTCTGGGAAATCGTCCTGTTGCTCTACCAATTATTAAGCTACCTTAATTTAAAAACATTGGTTAGGATTTCCAAAAAAAGCTTGTTAGATCTTCGGGACAGATCGTCTATATAAAGATGGTGGTGAGCCCATCATATATAGAATATAACTATTTTGGGTTATGTTCTTATGTCCTACAGTAAATATAATAGGTAGTGGTTGGGATGAGCTGAATAGTTAATGTGTATTAGATAATACATGAGAAACATTATGCAAAAAGGGGAAAAACCATCAATATGATGTCATCGTTGCTACAGAAACATGTTTCGGCGATGCTATAAACGACGGGGATATATTCGACTCGAGATATAATGCTTAACGTAGAGACACAAACTCGAATGCACTGGGAAATAAAAAGGACAGCGGCATACTGACTGTTGTTTTGACGACAATTGGTTCTATTCGCATGACGCAAGGGAAGACTGAATCAGAAAACCTATGGCTTAAATTGATCATAGCTGAGGGGAAAAGGACGACATACATAAATATTTGTGTCGTATACCTTCCACCATCTGCACAGCCTCAAACACTGAACACCTACCTAGAAAAAGCTAATTATTGGATTGGATTGTTATATTATTATTTATTTGAAATAGACTTTTTAAATAATACCTAACAATATAATTAAAACAGTGTATCTTTTTAGTGAGTCTTTGTCTCATGGTGATCAAAACTGCACGAGACACTCAAATAGACCAGATATTTTAAGTATTATTGAACTTATAAACTGTTTCATCACAATACTGTAATAATCAGTTCGCTAAAGCTATTGAGCTTTGAGTATTGGTTAACATATGCCTAGCTCAAGAGAGCTCGGCATATTTTGACGAATTGCACCACTAGTATTTGTAAAAAGATGTGCCGGAAGGTAATATCCCCCACTAAAAATATTTTTTAATTGTTTACTAGAATCATTCCAATTTCCCATTGAATGGAATTTAGCTAATGCGGTACGAATATATAAGAAAGGTGATGCAAACAATATTAGAAATTATCGCATAATAATATGTATATTATTAGTCTTCTCAAAAGCGTTTAAATGTTTTATGTGTTGTATTTTTAAAACTCAATCCAAAGTAGAGTTAACTACACAACAACATGTATTCCGCGCAAACAAATCCACTGCTACTATCTAATTTGGTATTCTATCGCTATGATCTTAGTTATTCCATAGATGCAAACAAACAAGTAGACCCCATCTACAGAGATTTTAGTAGTGCATTTGATAAAGTAGTTCATAAACTCCTATAGCAGAAGCTTGTAAATCTTTTCAAATTTGATCAGCTTTTAAAGTGGTCCGAGTCTTATCTTTCTACGAGAAAACAAACAATCATTGTAAGTGGTCACCAATCCTTACTCTATTATTCTTCTACATCCGATGTTCCAAAGAGATCTCATTGAGGGCCAAATTTGTTTATTATATTTATCAGTAACATAATAAGTTGTATTAAAAATGGTTTCTGTACCACATATGCAGATGATGTAAAATGATATAAGATGATTGCAGCAGATGCGGTTATATCTCTGCTCAAAAACAACTTTAACTCGGTGTTTTGCTGATGTGTTTCTAGCAGAATGGTCCTTAATTCTGACAAATGTTTCTACATCACGTTTATAAAAAAACACAAAACGTTTATTTAGTTAGTCGTATAAATTAAACGCCAAGCGTTACAAAAAAGACAACATAATACGTGATCTGGGAGTTCTCTAAGACGGTAATCTCACATTTATAACATATATAGGAAATATCATAGCTAAATCTAGTAAAACACTAGGGTCTATAAAGAAGACTTTGATTTCACTCAAGCTCTTAATGTGGTGTAGAATACATACGTTCGCAGAGCTTTAGATTTCGCGTCTTTGTTCACAGAACAGAGAGGGTTTCAAGCGTTATCTGCAGTATAAATTTAATACCCTCACATACGATACTGATTCCATTCCATAGCCAGTTCGCTATGATACCTATAGCAAATTGTATGCAGGTTAACGACTAACAACGGCTTTATACAAGTTTCGAGACTCATAAGCGAACTTTGTATATCGGTACCCTACGACAGCTTTTCAAGAACCAAACGAAAGCTAAATGTGTTCTGTCTCTATACAGCTCGAACTAATCTTGGATATTCGGCGCCGATGAATCTATTCATCAGAAAATTTAATGAAGTTTACAATCGTTACAATGGCATTGACATCTTTTCAAGCACACTATCACAGTTCCACAAATTATTATCGACGAAGATTGTGTCCTAATTTATGTTTTTTTTTCTTCTCTTTTTTAATTTGGTTATTCAGAGTTTTATTTATTTTTTTATGTATGTTGTTTAATTCTCAATGTATATTGTAGATATCTTTATTTTTGATTTAGGTTTACTTTAGTTTAGTTTAGTTAGGTTCACTTTAGTATAGAGTTAATTTGTTTTATTTCATTTTTATTTTAACCTTTGTTCATTTCATGCTATTATTGTATTTTGTATTATTGTAATGTTTATTTTTAGCGAGTAAGATTAAATGAGAGTGATGTGCACTCCTGTAAGTGACTAGTTCATTGCAGAATATAAGATATGCTAAACTATGTAAATTGTATTAGTGAATAAATAAATAAATAAACAAACAAACTAACAAACAAACGAAGGTACGAATGAACGCCCGACCGAACAAACGAAAGAACGAACGAAAAGAAGAAAGAACGAACAAACAAATAGACAAAAAAAAAACAAACAAATCAATAAAAATAAAAATATATATATAACAGATTGTTCTATTATTCGTTTGGGTAAAGTATACATATACTTGCTGTACTTTAATGTTTATGTGATCTAAAATAGATAGATATATAATTTTATACGTCTCTAGGGAGGCTCTCATGTCAGATTCGTTATCTTATTTTAATCTAATTTTTATAAGTTGTATTAACTATTTTTATTGTTTTTTGGTGTAGATGTCACATTTTTACTGTAAATATTATATGTATATCTAGAAATTGATTAATTGACTCTTTAGAAAAGTGTTAGCTCATTTTTAAATTTATACTTATTCAAATTAAAGCTACTCGTGTAATCAAACAGTCTAAATTTTGTATGTAATTCTTCTAATTACAAAACCCGTTTCCATACAACTATCATTAAGTTAATTCTTGGATAAATTTATGCTACAATAATTGATGTAACATTTTATTTAAACGCAACATTATAAACAATAGTTTGGTATCATGAAAAGTAGGTCGACCACTTAAGCCATTTGCAATTAGTCAAACATATTCTTGGAGCCTTAGAAGGAATACAGGAAGTTAGTGAATTCTTTTGGCTTGTTGGTAATAATATGTCAACATCACCCTTAAAAGGTTCGTGACCGGGTTGCTAATCTTTTAGCCTCGTTTCTATACAACATGATCAGAGATACCGTATTACCGGTTCTTTATGTTTGGCAATGTTAGTAGAATGGGCGTTCTTTAAGGGTAAATTGTTTGTCCACTGTTATGCTCCGTCGAAGATACTTTATTTATAAAATAGGGAAAACAGACTCAAAGATTTTAGAAACCAAAACATTTTTTTTAATTATTTACAGTTTACTCAGATTTACATTAAGGTTTTAAAGCAATTGATAAAGCAAAATGTATATTATCCAATATACATTAACTAGTCAGCTCATCCCAAACATTAACTATACTTATACGTTATTTCTATTTTCTGTATGACATAACAACTTATACGTTAATTCTATTTTCTGTATGACATAAAAACTTAAACCAAAATATTTTTTTTTTATCAATTATCTTCCTAAAATATATGAGGGTCCAAACACAACACACCTTTAAACACGGGACCGGAGGGTCTTTCAATAAGACAAACCACAAATCCCATAGAATGTTTTTACACAAATTTGTCTAAATGATTTTTGACTATCATACAAACAACAGCATAGTAATCAATTCACATTCTAAATATATGATTTAGTTTAAACATAGAAATCAATTCAATTTTTTTTAATTTACTAGCATACCTAGCCCGTTTCGCCGGGCTTAATTTCAAGATGTAATTAACTCAAAATACAGAATAAAAAATAAATTAATTATAAGAATTAACTTTTTTAGAAATAACCACTGAGATAATAATTATGATTCAACCTGAATTTCATTTTCTTCTACTCGTTTCTTTAGCTTGTACATGGATAGTGTCATGACGTTATAACTGATCTTAAACTTATTTAAGGTCAGTTATAACGTCAAGATGTAAAAAACAATATCAGTGGTAAAAAACTGTAACTGACAGTTCAATAAAAAATACCCCGATCGTCACCAAACAAAATTTGGTTAAAATCGGTCAAATTGTTTCGGAGTTTATCCGGAACACTGTATGTATAAATAACTGTATGTATAAATACTGTACTGCACTGCACTGTATGTATAAATAATTTTTCTTTTATAGGTATAGACATAAAAAATGTAGAAGAACTCAATGCCTAACTTTTTATCTTTTCTTCTTACTTTCAATATTGTAGTTATTTATTGTAAGAATCTTTAACCTTCAATTACTCCAACGAAGAAATCACACAACTCTCCCGGGATTTCGAAACACAAAAATTTGTTTGAACTATTTAACAATGTTTTATTTGAATATTTTATTCTGACAGTATGATATTTTTATTTATTTATTTAAACTTTATTGTACAAAATTATACAATTGGCGGACTTAATGCTAAAGCATTCTCTACCAGTCAACCGAAACATTATACAGAAAAATAAGAACTACAAGGGTACAATACAGAAAATAAAAAATATATAAAATTCAAAACTATGACTACGGATCTAAAAAATATAATACATATACAAACTAGAATATCATAAATTAACAAACTTAAACATATACCTTATTAACAATATACTAAATATACTATGAACTATAATAAATACATAAACTACTACATATACAACATAATATCTGATAAATAATAAATCGCTACGCTATATACGACGGAAAATTTTAAGTCGTCTTCTCTAGAAGGTATCTACATACACGTTTCTTGAACACCTGCTTACTAGGAGCACGCCGAAGATGATCAGGCAGGCCGTTCCAGAGTTTTATTGCGTTTACTGTGAAAGAGGAAGATAGAAAACCAGTATGGTGTAAAGGAATATATAAACTAAGGTTGGACGACGATCGAAGATTCAATTCGTGAGTGGTCCTGAGTAAATTAATTTTGGATTTCAGGTACCGAGGAGAAGATGGATCATTTAAGATGGAAAAAAGTTGACTTAAATTTCTCGAAATTCGTCTTTCACGGATGGAAAGCCATTTGAGCTTATTACGATACTCAGAGATGTGATCAAATTTACGTAAGCCAAAAATGAATCGAATACAACTGTTAAGAATACGATCTAATTTATTAAGATTGGTTTCAGAGATGTTAGAGTAGCATACATCGGCATAGTCAATAAGTGGAAGAATGAGTGTCTGCACTAACAGAGTTTTGGTCTGAATAGGTAAAAAGTTTTTATGTCGATAGAGAGAACGTAGCGAATACGTCACTTTTCGACATAGCTCAACTATGTGAGAATTCCAGCTGAGTGTACTATCCATGAGAAGACCGAGATTTTTTATTGTTGTCAAAAAAGGAATATTCATATTATTATATTTAACTGGTACCACATTACTGCTTTTAAACTTATTCAAATTATGCTTGCTGCCTATAACTATTGCTTGACACTTTTTATGGTTGACGCTAATTTCGAAGTTATTACACCAGTCAAGAATATTATTTAGGACTTGGTTAATATCAGCAATTGCGGAATTTACACAATCAGGCTTGGTATGAGCATAAATTTGAAGATCGTCAGCATACAGATGATAAGAAGAAGATTGATTAATGGTAATAAAATTAATAAATAATGAGAATAGAAGAGGAGAAAGAATACCACCTTGTGGAACACCAGAAGTTAAGTTACACCAAGCAGATAAAGAATTATCAATGTAGACGGCTTGCTGGCGACCACGAAGGTAAGAAGAGAACCATTTTAGTTCCTTGGAAGAAATATGTAGATGTTTTAGGAGAGCGATGAGTATGTCATGACTAACTGCATTAAAAGCGTTAGAGAAATCAACAAGAACTAATACAGTTAATAAGCCACCATCCATCGCTTCCCTGACATCTTCGGTGACTTTAAAAAGAGCTGTGCAAGTACTGTGACCCGGACGGAAACCCGATTGATGCTCACTAAGTAAATTGTTCTTGAAAATGAATTGTGAAAACTGCTTCTGAACAAGCAATTCCAGAACTTTGGAGAGGAATGGTAAAATAGAAATAGGACGATACTCATTACAGGATCTGGGATGAGGGACTTTTGGCAACGGAAGGACACGTGCGCTTCGCCATTGTTTTGGAAAATATCCGTTAGATAAGGACGAATTAATAATACACGAAAAGGCGGGAAGGATGATATCAAGTAAAGTCACAATCATAAAGCGGTTAATGTCATCATCACCTACAGCATTGGATTAAATACTAAGCACAGCTCTTTTTGTTTCCTCCTCGGATACTGAAGAAAAAATGAACGGGACGTTATTACTGATCGGCATGGAAGATATAAATGAAATCGTTCGGGAATTAGTAACTGTATCAAGATCAGGAACAGTAGAAAAATGACGATTCAACTCATTTGAAGAGAAAGAGGAGAGACCGGAGAAACTCTTAGAAGGCACAGCACCTAGAGTCCCCAGAAACTTCCATGTAAATGCCGAAGAAGAGTTTAACAGCTTATTATGAATAAATAGACGTTTAGCAGTTCTTACCATCTGATTGCAGCGATTTCTAACAATTTTGTAGTGGCACCAGTTAGTGTCACTGCGGTCCAGTTTGAATTTACGAAATGCTTGATCTCGTCTTCGCATGGCCGTCCGAACTGTTGAAGTGATCCATGGCGCAGGTTGGTGTTTCATTTTGACTGCTTTTATAGGAGAATGCTTATTAAATAGATTTAAAATGTTCTTATTGAAAAATGAAACCATCTCATCAATGTCTACCATGTCCCAGATGTCACTCCAATTAACATGAGAAGCATCTTTCAGTAGGCTATCAATATTTAATTTTGAAAAACTCCGCAAGTGCAATACGTAAGGATTTAGTTTAGGAGGTTTAAGGTTATAGGACATAAATAATAAATCGTGTCTGGAAAAGTTGGGAGCAGGTAACTGACCATGTTTTAAAACTTTTTCAAGAGAAGCAGTGACTATTAGATCAATCCAGGAGTCGGGGACATCAAGGTTAAGGTGAGTAGGATTTAAAGGAAGAATGTGTAAGCTAAGGGACGCAAAGAGAGATTTTAATTTTTGAGAAGAAGGTGAGTCTAGCAAAAGATTTGTGTTAAAATCACCCATAACTATTTGATGTATGTACTCTGAGCTAATGTTTTCAAGAGCAGACTCTAAGTCGGAAAAATAATTAGTGGAAGGAGGACAGTAAACGACTCCAAGAACGGCTTTTACTCCTCGAATACTGACTTCTACAAATAAAAACTCTGTTGAAGCAGCATATTGCTGTTGCGAAGTATTCAAAATTTTGTAGGTTATTTCGTTTCGTAAATAAATGGCCACTCCACCACCTCGTTTACCACTGCGGTCACAGCGAATAAGTGTAAAACCAGGTAATGAGAAAGATGTGGAACAAAGATTAGGATTTAGCCAGGTTTCAGAGATAAGAATTGCGTGCAAATGAACATTCGAAAAGGAGTTAACTAATTCTGAATAATGTTGGGGTATGCTTTGAGCGTTTATGTGACAACAATTTAAGGAATTTTGATGTGGTGATAATTGAAAATCATCAGTAAGACAGAGTGTTGATGATATCTTATATAAAAATAAATAGATTAAGAACCCAACAACTTTAACTTGTATTATCGTATAGTCTAGAATACTATCACCTCTGACACCTGTATCATATGCTGAAATCGTTGTCGAAATCAAAAGAAAAGTAAGTTGCCACGGCAAATAAGAAAATAACAATATCTAACCGTACAGTCTAGGTCTTCATTCATTAGCTCCGCTTCGACACATAAATTAAATAAAAAAAATTAAAAACCCCCAATACAAAAAGACCTCTAAAAAGAATAAAAATAATGTTATTATGTACTTTTGACGACGGTGTCTATTTAACGAAGTTAATCATTGAGGACTTAGATTATACTGTTCAATATCATAATTTGTTTATTTGCCTTAGTAACTTACTTGCGTTTTAATTTATTTCTTTATTAAACGGTCCCCCGGTTCGACAAATCACATTGATTTGTCGAACCGGCTTAGTTCTGCCGCATATACGGTTCAAAGAATATGCCCGTAGATAAACTTTTAGTTTAGACTTAGAAAGCATTGAGTTATTAATTGTTAGTGCCCAAAACAGAATATTTTTTTAATCCTTTCCATTATGTATACCATTATTATGTTAAAGGTGTACCACATTTATATATACGAATAATAATAGCTCCTAGTTTATTTATTTTCCTTATAAGTGAGAACCACATAAGTTTCATTATTTATTTATGATTTGAGATATATTCAAAGGATTTTTTTTTAGGAATCTATTAAAACAATAAAAATATATATATTAATTTATTTGAAGCTTGATAAAATGGTACGATGAAGGATATTGGAACGTAAAAGTGATAGTGAGCAGAAAGTTTCAGATTAGTTTGTTAGATTTATAAATATTTATGTCCATTTGCATATAATACTAGTTATATATAAAATACATGAATATGCATTCTTATATGTATATAAGGTACAAAAGATTCAATTAAAAATGTAGTATTAGGCAAAAACAGCTAGGAGTAAGTATGATATAAATACAGGACAAGTTATAAACTTCGTGTTCCAGTAATTACAAGTTTCTCCAACACGTTATTTATTTACTCGAAGGCATGTAATATTGTAAATCTTCTTATATTTCAAGAGATTTGATTTATTATGAGAAGATGGAATTACAAATATATAACAAAATGGCTGTTATATATTATGAAATAAGAAAACCGAGCAACTAAAGTAGACATGGACGTAATGTGTGTAAAATAATATTACCTATGTCAAAGACGCAAATCCTCTGATAAAACAGTTTGAG
The DNA here is from genome assembly GCA_959347405.1 of Napeogenes sylphis. Lineage (NCBI taxonomy): Eukaryota > Metazoa > Arthropoda > Insecta > Lepidoptera > Nymphalidae > Napeogenes > Napeogenes sylphis. The sequence continues at coordinate 24,785,290 of OY365783.1, forward strand.
CGTGAAATAATTGACTCTGACTATACGTAATTACTAGGGATAAGGATAGGTGGATGAAGAGTTTCTTAGTAACGATAATCCTTATTTTTGCCTTTGAACCTTGAATGGCCGTCGCCGAAATGGCGACATCAATCGGGATAGTAACAGATATCAGATGGACCTTTCGTATATTACGTGTATTTCGTGAATTCGAATAAAATAAAAACGACTGTCAAAGTTTTGTTCAGATTTTATAACGGAAACCTCTCATTTAAACAACGATATTTGTTAACGAAATAAGTATAAGTGTAATACGGTACCTATAAATTACTTCAGATTATAATCGAAACTACGCAATATGAATTACAAAATTGTAGTTTGTTTATTAATGACAGAGGGTAAAATCATCTCGTTAGATTTTAATTTAACGTATGATACAGTAATGATGCCTGTGTTACATTATTGTTATATTTCTACGTATAAGATTGTTACCATAAAGTAATTTAGTATTGTTACCGACTTTAAATATTATAAATTATAAACTTACATATTATCATATTAATAGTTTGTAAAGGGTAATATGAAATGTTTCACAAAATTATTTAATATATAAGAAAATGGATTGTGATTTGACACCGAGAAAACTTTAAAAATAAGGTCGGTATGTTAAGACATTCGTCTTTGAAGTACTGTCGAGAGTGCTTGTAAATGTAAATAAAGTCAATTATACTTGAAAGTGTTCTTTTTCCCTTTAGTAATTATAGTACTGCAGTGATTGAGTGAAATCAATTGTTCTGTTCGATCGTCGTAAAGGACTGTCCAACAGTATGTAGGTAAAATAAAGATATTATTATTTATGTCACTGTATAATTTCGTTGACAAAAAGTATGGCAAATATTGTTGTAACAACTAGATGTAAGAATTTAGAAGTTTTTATATATCATTTCTATTACTGATATATTATTAAAGTAGTAAAGTTATTAATTTGACAAACTTTCAGAAGCTATCCTTAAGATAGGTATTCAATTATTATATTAACATATCTATTTCTGTAAGCCATGAATGTTTGTCTAATTCTGTAAGCCATAAATAAGATTCTACAAATATATTTAGGAATCTAAAAATAATAAGCCTCTTGTCCTGAACTACACAAATATGAGCTTTCTTCTTTCTTTGTATTATGGTTGTCTCTGTAGTTATAAAATATCTCTGAGTTCAATGTGGCTCTTGGCAAAGGCCTCCTCCAAGAATTTCAATTGTACTCTTCTATGACCGTGACTAATTTTACGTTATAATTCCGAGGGTGTTTTTTTCGACAATTATCTCACGAATTTTAGCACTCCCACTTTGTTCTTTTATTAGTAGTTGTAAATGAACTTTGTTTTAATTTTTTTACGTTTCACAGCACGAAAATATCACTCTAAAACACTGTTTTACGATTATAATCCGCGTACGTATGTTATCAGTTTGACCGCCGTAACCGGAAGCCAGTTTGGTAGTATTATATTGTTACTATAAGACATTTAATGATGTTTAAAGTTATGAATATGTCCAAACCCCAAAAGCTACTGTTGGCGCTTCTTTCACTTTTATTATGTTAAAAATATAAGTTCAATCCGCTATTCAAGGCAATCTGTATTGGACAGCTGGAGAGATAAGTGATTTTTATTATTTCTTATACTGTTTATAATATCGTATTGAGTTATTAGTAATTGTGATGACAAAAGTAGAGAATTATAACTACATTACTGTTTTTATTAACCCCCGACAATAAAAAAGGGAGGCGTTATAAGTTACACCTGTGTATCTGTGTGTGGCATAGTAGCAGGTAAACAAGTGGACGGTTGGATTGCAGTTTTTATTAATCTTGTCTGACCTGGTCTGTCGAGATAGTTCTTAGCTATGTTTGGTCAAAATAACAGCAGTAGTTTTCAAAATATTGAGCTTTTGAGTGTTTGAGTTGACAAAATTTTCAAATAATGATAGTAGATAAACACCTTAAAAAGTGCAAATAATTGTGTTCGTAGGTTCATTTAGCGTAATATAAAAACAAATAATAAGAATTATGTACCTATTGAAGTCTTTTTAGAGGTCTTTTAGAATCGGGATTTTTTAAATTTAAAAAAATTATATTCATTAACCGGGAGTCAGTCAGTTTGTTACATAAAATATATTATTTATTAAGCTGTTTCTTTTCTTTAAACTTATCCAGATATTGAATAATATATTATCATTTTGTAGTGTGAAGTAGCTTGATTAAATACCTTATATTATAGTATTTTTTATTTGCGGAAACTAATATTATCTACATTATTAGAATTTGAAAACTATTGAAGCAAAAAAACAAACAAGTTTTCCTTGTTAAAATCGTTAAAATATACCGTTTTGATTGGATAATACAAAGGTCCACTAACTTAATTTAATTATATGTAAAGAGAAATTGGAAAGAAAATTTTAACAAGGTCAGTCAAACAACAGACACGAATATGTTTTACGCTTGACAGATAAATGACCGCGCTCAATCTAGTTAAAGATGTTTTAGTTTCTTTGACTTGATAGGCGGTTCATAAACCTTATTGACTCACGATAATCAATCTCAATTTCTCTTTTTTATGATATGATATGGGTCCAATAATACCAAAGCTCATGTCCATCAAATAGACTATCTTTCTACAAAAAACATGGCATAGTCCTACATAGTGAATAGTGGTTAGGTTAGGTTAGATAATATAAATGAAATAAAAAAAGGACATAGACTACTTATTACGCGGGAAAATATCTCATTCCCACGGGAAACATCGTAAATTGAAGTGAAAATAGTTACAACAGCGGTTTAAGTCTTTCAGCGTATATTGTTTAGATGCATAGCTTAAGAAATACAAGTAGATGAATATCAACGCGGACTTTAGCCGCCACGCGCCTCTACATTGGGCGCAACTTGAATAATACTTGATGTAAAAAATAAAACTATTGCCCAAAGAAACTATATAATGCCAACGAAGTTAGGGTAAAAGATAATGATTTATAAATAAAAAGATTTATGTCCGTCATATTATTGAGATGAAAAGGATATTAGATAAAACTTACTATATGAAATGTAATTTACAAGAGAAATTGGTGGTGATCAGCTGGTGGGGATCGATTGCTATAAATTGGAACAAAAGTGTCAAGTACTTGTGTCATACTCATTTGGAAGAGGAAGTTCTGTAAGCGTGAATAGTTATTGGAGGTGCGATGTTGAGTACCTACATAGTTTTGAGTAATTTGCTTTGTAACTGTGTTAGACTAATCCTCGTTATTAAATAATGTGACATATATAAAATGTTTTTAATTACTAAGATGATATTTTTTATTAAATCTCGACATGATTCCTAAATTATGAAAATAAGATTACAAGAATTCGATGTTGTCGATCCTTTTAAGAAGAAAATATTCTAAAGCATAAATTAAAAAAACAAACCACAGAAACAAGCTTTGCTTTCTTTTCTGATTGTGGTATTTAGATAACATCCTAATAAATATTCATATTATTGTAACTACTCCTTTCTTATTTTCTCTTATATCTTTAGCAAAATTATTTAATTATAAGATTTGACCTATTATAATTTTTTTAAGAATTAATTCAGCTCAAGGTTTATTTTGTTGCATGTCAAAAGTCTATGTAATCATGATATTTACTCATTATCATTTTATTTCCTTACATAATATCTGTTTTAATATCATTAGTTAGAAAAAGTCACAAATATTTTTTGGGATTTTCAAAAAAAAAATTAAATATTTAAAAAACCCCCTATACAAAAAGACCTCTAAAAAGAGTAAAAATAATATTTTTATGTATTTATTGAACTCGTTGCGTCGGGAGACCGTTGTACGTACGTTGATAGTGTATACAGGGTTATTTTTAATTAGTTGAGCACCTTTTGCAGGCAGCCTCTCTACATCAATCCCAACAACATTTGTTCTACAACTTTTAAAAATTCTTGATAAATAACTCAGAATAAACAAAACAAAAAAATTTTTGCTCCCTCGATTATTTATTACTCTGTATTTTGTAAGCAGTCTAAAGTATAGGTCGCGGCAGTGTAGCGATAGTCAGAAACTGTTAAATGCGCGCGCCGGCTTTTTTCGTATAGCTTCATCTCTTTTACACCATGTTGCTATGGAAATACTAAATAATCAAAATTACAAGTATGTGGATTACAAAACACAATTTACATTAACCGAAAATAAAATTATCGGATTAGAGTTTTATAATTAAATAATGAATTGTAATATTTTATAATTAAATAATGAACTGGACAATACGATTTTACGGACTTGCTATTGACACTAATATATAAATTCAAGATTATAACATGAAGAAGAAATTATGAAATGTAATTTATAATATTTTTAAGGGAGTGGCTATTGATCCGTATATACGGACTATTAGGGCAGTGGCTATTGATCCGTATATACGGACTATTAGTGTTTAAATCCAGCAGTGGCTATTGATCCGTATATACGGATTTATAAGGCAGTGGCTATTGATCCGTATATACGGATTTATAATATATTATTATTTATCCGTATATATAAATATATATATATTTTTTAAAACGGAGTGTCTAAACAGCCGACAATTGGAGGTCGAATAGATCGCAATTCTATTTGGCCGAAAAATCGTGAACCAATCAGAAGGTAGTTTTTGGTCACGTGTAATGTTGAGTTGTTCACCTATATATTAGGTTAGGTGGTTAGGTCTTTTTTTTTTTTTTTTAAAAGCACCCGCCATTTCGGGGTGTTGTGTGTTTTTCCTTTCATATATTTATATATATATACAGGGTTATTTTTAATTAATTGAGCACCTTTTGCAGGCAGCCTCTCTACATCAATCCCAACAACATTTGTTCTACGATTTTTTTTTTATGTAAGCAAACGTAAATATATATTTCATCTCAATTTTATGTTGGGAATTGGGATTATCTCGGAATCTTGATTTTTTGTATTAATTTCCGGACGAATAGAAATATATTTATTCATCCGGTTACCGGATGAATAGATGCAGCCTTTATTCATCCGGTTACCGGATGAATAGATGCAGCCTTTATTCATCCGGTTACCGGATGAATAGATGCAGCCTATTTTTAAAATACATTGATTGTCTGAAATAGAAGAAGTAAGAATGAAAGAAATACGAGTTTTGGCTGAAAAATGGAGCATTGGGGTCCTGATCTTTACAAGATCTGTTTTGCTAACGAACAACAACTCGAAACAGCAGAAACCATGATGAAGAATAATTTTATTTGTGATGTAGTGACGATCCAACATGTTAAGATGCCTAAAGTTATTATTTTTAAAGTGGACTGTGTATAACTGTCTTATGGTACTTATGTGTTTCTTCTATGAGAATATTATACATTTTTTAATTAATTAATATTAATGAAAATTATGACGTTTTTCTGTTACGCGCCATCTTTATTTCTAAGTCACATTTAAAAGAAAATGTGAATTATATTTACATGTCATAAAGAAGTTTCACTTCTTACATGTGTACACTAATACACACACACATATTTAATAAAGACTAAAGTTTTCGTTTTTTCAGTTTTATTAATATCATAAACGAGGAAAGGCCAATTTAGACGTAATTTAAATAAACTTCCTATTATTCCTCCTGGTGTTTCTTAATATTTTATTTTGTCGGATATCTGAATGAAGTTGGGATCACAAGATGGAGCCATTTTAAATACTGTTACTATTTTACGGTGATGTTTTTAATTAATGTTAACACCAACAGTTGGTGTCAATACTAACCAAATGTCAAGTAATTTGTAATTTGATATTATTATCTTTGTTATTTGATAATTGATATTTTATTTGTCTCTTGAGATTTATGTTGATGAAAGTGTGTAGTATTACTGATATTTTATATTAACTACCTGGATTGTTTCTGTATACCGACGCTTCTATTTGTGACTGACTGCAATTTCTAGGAACTTCGTAAAGAAATTCGTAATTAACTTATTGTTTTATTGTCATGATATAAATATTAACAAACGAATATAATATGATATGTATAAAGTAAGTTAAAGAGAAATTATTGTTTTGTAAAAATAATATTTATTTGGTTTCGTTATAGTGCCCCTATTTCATAAACCAAATAAAAATATTGAGACATTCAACTTGTGGACAACTTCTATTGGAGATTTTGTTTTTTCATTAGATTCTTAAACAGTTAGACAATATGTGTTTTGATTATTGTAGAATATATTTTAATAAATAAAAGTGGAAAATGATGCTATTTTTTATTACACCTTAGAAAATGATCAAGTTCTAACGTGCATAGCCGCCGCTGCGTCACCCCGCCACCCCGCTCCCCGATGCACGTGGCCTTGGCACATATTTTGACAAGTTGCGTGGCCTCTCTTTGCTCAAGTTTAATGCACGTTCAGAGGCAATAAATAAATTTTGTATGGGAAAAACTACATTTTTAAAACTAATAATTTTAAAAAGTCGTAGAACAAATGTTGTTAGGATTGATGTAGAGGAGCTGCCTGCAAAAGGTGCTCAACTAATTACAAATAACCCTGTATATTACGAAGTTAATCATTGAGGACTTAGACTATACGATTCGATATCGTAATTTCTTTATTTGCCTTGTTAACTTACTTGCATTTTAATTTCTTCCTTTATTAAACGGTCCCTACCTTTATTAAAATACGGGACCGATTTTTAAAAAAATCTTTTAGCATTAGAATCATATATTATGATGTACCGAGGTTATATTTATTAAGAGAAATATATATTATATTTAATAAATAAGGATCCACGTGAAAGTTTCGACAATGTAATAAATTATAAATGTATTAAGTAACATGATTCAAGACTTTTTCATATGGGTAGGTAGGTAGGTTTCATATATACGAATATTAATAAATATAAACATTTAGAATTAAAATGATTTACAATCACTAATAACACTATGATGAAGGGATTTTTATTATCACTAGCTGTTGCCCGTGATTCTTTATGACTATGATCATAAGCCATATAAATATATTTTTACAGTCTACGTGGACGCAGTCACGGGCAACAGCTATCCCTAATAAAGTACTTTACCTCAGTACGTAAGTGTAAAAACCTTTTGGCTTTCATCCTTTTGGGGACATCGCTAGGAACAGCTAATTATTGCATAAGAACCTCTTCCCCGCACGAATAAAACGTCAATATCTTGGAAACGACTATTATTATTTCGATCAAACATAGAAAAGAACCATCTCGACGAGCATAGCTTTCGATTAAAAAAACCGCATTCAAATCCGTCCACGCGTTTGGCCGGAAATTTGCCACAGACAGATACACAGATACACATATACACAGATACACATATACACAGATACACAGATACACAGATCGACAGGTCAAACTTATAACATCCCTCTTTTTAGTCGGGGGTTAATAAGCTTAATAGATGTCACTACGTTTTGATAAAGATGAATACATATATAATGCTTAATTCACTGACAGGTAGCGATACGACAGCTCAATCGGTAGACCAACGGAATAATTTCCCAGGGGTCGAAGGTTCACATCCCTGCCCGTATCGATTTACATATCATTTTATAATTATTTAAAATTTAAAATTTTAATTAAATGTAGCAGAGAATTGGTCCTAAGCATTAAAACTATAACATAACTCTCGAGTAGCAAAGTATATGAATAATAAATGAAACCGTAACACCATGACAAGGTTCTCAAAATATTCGATAGAACACGTTATACCACCGACGTAACGTACTTGGGGAAGTAGTACTTAATTCATTAAACGAAGCATTAACCGGAATGAACCTCAATACATTTTGGAAGATCTATTTGTGTTTGTATGTTTATTTTGTGTGAGGATTAATTTTATTCTTCAAAAATAAAAAAAATAAAAAAATCTTTAAAAATAAAAATAGTTAATGCACAAAAGTAATTTATTATTCGATGACATCAGTCGTATTAGGTAAATGGCCTCTTAATGGTCTTATCTTTTAATTCCACTCTAACATCATAAAGGCAGCAGTTGCTTGAAAAGATTAATGACGCTAACACAGACTTTTACTCTGAAGGCTTTTAAGATTATTACTTTTATTTTATATTTTGACTAGCCCACGGTTCCGATTATTTATTTTAGGGAATTTAAAAGGTTTATACTGACCAACAGTAATATGATAAATTAATTTTTTAGTGAACTCAAACGAAAATTGCCAGCCGCTACTTCTGCCCCTCCTCACTCCTTACTTAAATTGTAAAATTCACATATATTTTATATTGACTTAAAATATATACATACACCACACCAAAGTCCAAAAAAGTTCGTCGAGTAGGTGTACTTTTTATATTGAGACCTAACATCATAATATATAACGTTTACTTGGGGACCATGACCCTTGAAATACTCGACCGATAACCCTAACTCTTTTATTAAAATAACTCTAACTTCTAAAATACGTCTACAAGCCTTGCTGGATCATAATCCAGCAAGGCTTGTAGACGTATTTTTAGAACATATATCAGCTACTTGAATGCTGGAGGGTGGACAGCTTTTTGGCTGTTGTCAATATAATATAAGACGGCAACATATCGAAATTTCAGTTAATCATACTTGTTCTATTTTTGTCTGCCGTGGGTCTGTTGTAATAGCATCAGGTATCTCCATGTACACTTCTTCGTCTAGTGTATCCATTCGAATAGTGACTACGTCAAATCAAGAATGAAATAATTATAGGTACATACTCAATGTTACATACAATTATGTAATTAATAAAAATCTTTTAACACTAAGAACCTTATTAAAATATGCCGCCCCGAGCTTCTGACTGGGCTAGTCTGCCACTAGTTGTGTGTGTGCTGTTTGCTTGCTGTGGGTATGCTGTTGGTCTTCCGTGTGTCTTGCGTGTATGCCGTGTGTCTGCCGCATAACTGCCGCATGTCTGCTGCTTGGCTGCCTCGTGTCAGCCGCTTGGCTGCCGCGTATCTGCCGCTTGACCGCCGCGTGTCTGTCGCTTGGCTGCTGCATGTTTGCCGCTTGACTGCAGCGTATTTGCCGTTTGACTGCTGCGTGTCTGCCGCGTGGTTGCCGCTTGGTTGCCGCGTTTCTGCCACTTGGCTGCCGTGTATATGCAGCATGTCTGCCGTGTGTATGCTGCGTGTATGCCCCTTATCTGCCGTTTGTTTACCGTAGGTCTTCAGTGAATCTGTTGTTTGTCTGCCATGGGTCTGTTGTGTGTTTCCATTTTACCTATATTTAGTTTAGTCTCGAACTGAACTGCATATTAGAATCGAAAACAAATACATAATGTTAAATAATATTTAATAATGATATTACAGTATTGTAAGTTAACAGTTTATAAGTTGAATAATACTTATACAATCTCGTCCCCTTTGAGTGTCTCGTGCAGAGTCGATCACTATGAGACAAAGACTCACTGAGAAGATACACTGATTTAATAAAAGATTAGTTTCTAGTAAAAATGTATTAACAAAACAAGGTGGTAAAATAAAATTAAATGTTTTTTTTTCAGAAAAAGGATAGTTTGTAAGAGCTGTAAGTACTTATGTTAAATGAGATACAGTGCTTTACTAGAAATCATTAAATATTATTTTGGGAACGTGTAAATTATAAACGTATGCTGACCGATATTATTCATTGCATATACTGCATTACAAACAAACTAATAGAATTAAACGTGACGATTTTGTTTTTACAGCATAATTTTTCGTTCGTCGAAGTTATTATTTGTTTTAACACTAAAACATTATTATGGCTGCTTCTATTAAGATTGAACCCCTGAGTGTTAATAACTATGATACGTGAAAAATCGTAAAAAATCACATGAGAGCTATTTTGAAGAAAAATAATTTGTGGGAATTTGTACTAGATACCTTAGCGCAACTTGCGGGTAACCGACCCTAAGTATTCAGAATGGGTTAAAATGGCGGGAAAGGAGGAATCTTATATATTGTGAGCCACCAGTCCTAGTAAGCTCGCAGCGTTAGATTGCTTAAATACCTCAAAACTAGTATGGGATAAATTGAAATCAATGTGTGAATGAAGCGAACCTGCTCGTAAAGCATCATTATTGAAGAGACTGGTACTGACGCGCATGAGTGAAGAAGACGATCACCGAAAGCATATAACAAACATAGCATATACAACTAACTAACTAACTCTAATAATAACTAATCTTACTATACTACTATAAGGCTATAAGAGGTGAATCTAAAACGATAATACCTTTGGAAAATATACAAGATATTTTAAAATTTGATACAATGGATAGACTAACAAGAAAAAGACATGCAGTAAAAACAAAAAACAGTACCATGGGAAAATTTAATAGAACCTGCTAAAAGAGGAAGATTAAGAGGAAGGAACCTGCTAAAAGAAGACCGAAACTTCTACGTACCGCCCAAAAAGGAATATCAGTACCAGGAGAATGATAAGAAAAGTGCCAAAAATTTAAAAAGACGATGAGGAATCGGAAGAACAAATATCAGCAAACTTGATAACGGTTGATCCAATGTCATGGCAAGAAGCGGAAAGAACAGGTGATTCTACAGATTAGAAAAACGCTTTAGAAGATGAATATCTAGCCAAAATTAAAAATGAGACGTGGAATATAGTGCCACGACCCCATGATCGAAAAGTGATTAGCAAGAGATTAGTATTTAAAAGTAAAGTAAAAGGATAGAATATTCGTCTAGTTGCTAAAGTTTGTTCTCAATGACCAGGAGAGGATTTCCATGAAACGTTATCCCCCTTAGTCAGATCAACATCAATAAGATTGATAGCAGCACTATCATAAGAGTTGGGGCTAAAGATCTATCAAATGGTCACTAACTATTTGAATGATACACTTGATAAAGAAGTGTTCTTGGAGATACCCGATGGTATAAATAGTATACTAGATAAAATAATTACCAAAAAAAAGATAGGTTCCCGTCATCAAGAGGTTCAAGATGGAAAAAATATCAAAACCACTAAATTATGGACGGTAAAAATGAATGAATGGGATGGTCCAGTATGTTTGTTAAAGACAGTCAAGTTTGCAGTGGCATAAAAAGTTAGTTAGTAGATTAGAGTTGGGTTGGATGGTTGGTTGGGTTTTGAGTCAATGCCACAAGATCCTTGTTTATTTGTGTCATAAAACAAACATAATATTATGTTTATGGCTCTCTATGTCGATGATTCAATTTTAGCTACAAATGATCTTACATGGCTGAAAGATGTTAAAAAAGAATTAATGAATGTTTTTGGTATGAAAGATTTAGGAGAAATTAATAATTGTCCAAGTATTGTGTTGTGTTTGAAAGAGATAAAGAAAACAGAGTATACTTGAGGCAAAAAATGTATATTGAAAGACTTTTAGAGGGGCATGGTATGAGTGGTTTACAATTGTTTGGTGTGGTTGATGCTGATTGGATTACTAATGCAATCGACCGTAGGTCCTACTCCGGGTATGCATTTATTTTATCTGGCGCTCCAGTAAGTTGGGAGGCACGTAAGTTGAAAACTATGGCTCTCTCCAGCACCGAAGCCGAATATATGGCGATTTTTGAAGCTGCTACAGAAGCAATGTATTTGCAGAACGTGTTGAGAAAAGTGAGAATGGAATGCGAGGTTGTTACACTATTCAATAATAATCAAGTTGCTATAAAGCTTGCACAAACTAGAAACAAACAAACATTCGAGAACAAAGCATGTGAAAAAGGTGTTATTAATCTAAAATATTTGTGTAAAGAGGATGCCAGCAGATGTTTTTATGAAAGGTTTAGGTGGAACTAAACATTATGAATGCTTAGGTAATCTGGGAATGATAGACAAATCAGATTAGCTGACAACTTTGAGGGGAGATATTGAGGTATACGAAGATCTGTGATTGTGCGTCAGCGCGGATGTATGTTTTGTATCAGTTTAGTTGTAGTACGTGTATGCAAGTTAGTTGAAAAATATAATCATTGTCGCTAGCTGCGTAAAATCTGTTCGTGTACATTTTTATAAATAAACTTATGGATTATAACATGCATATATAACATATGGATTAGATATTGAACATAAATACCTTTATTCATAAGATATTTATTTGATTTCAAACACACTTCTTGGAATCCTGCATATGCGTTACAGCTTATTTGTAAAACTCCAGTTATATGACTTTACGACCTAATTTTTATTTGATATATTTTTTTATTTTAAAGGGAAAGAAATAATTACACAACATTTATAAATACGAGAACTATTTAATACAGAAATGAGTAAAGTTTCCATTAAAATATTTTAATCTGATTGGCTGACACTAAGGGCAGATAATAAAGATAATTTAGTCTTTATTCTGCCATAACTTTGCATACATTTCAATACATCATTATATATTTTTTATTTATTATAATAAGCAAGTAATATTTCATTTTCATTTAAACAATTATTATTGTTATTAACGTTCTTTTATTGTTATAAATTGATAGTATATTTTTGTTGAAATTTCTAAATTGCTTAAATATATATAACTATATAATAATTATTTGTTATTAGATTGCGGAAGTCGCCTCTGCTACGTAGGTCTTCCTACATTACAACATACAAGAATTAGTGAATCATTTTTCAAAAAATTATGTCATAAAGAAGTTTCACTTCTTACATGTTTACACTAATACACACACACATATATTTTTATTGTTTACTTTAATACACTCTATGTAAATTTAGTCTAATGTTTTCTATTAAAACTGAAATTCTAATATAAGATATAAGTACACATGAATTAATTATAAGAAAACTTTAAATATTTACTTATAAGTATAAAAGGCCATATACCTTGGTTTTTTCTGGCCATGCATTTTTGTAAAATACTTAGGAACACATAAATGTATTAAAATTTAAAAATACTGGCTTTGATAAATGAACTAAATTGTCTTCTGTTTGTTTCGAATTCTAAGCGTTGAAAGAGTTTCGGTTAATAATTAATAAAATAAAATAAGGTCAAGAATTGGAGTTAGGTTCTTTTATATGTATTTCCAGGAGGATAAAACATGGGTCAATTAAAAAAAATTAAAACGGTATTTGGCATTTGTAATATATATTTACTTCGGAATTGTATAAAAAATATAAATTATATAAAACATAATAGAATAAATATATGTTTTATAGCAATTAGCTTCTAATTTTATTTGTTTGCAATTTGATTTAATGTATTTTTTTTTTTTCAAATATTGTTTTCTACAGACTTCTAGACAATAGTTTTATAGACAATAAAATTAAACTAACTCGTAATTGACAACCATAAATAATATACAGAAGTCTCTTACTTAGTCTCTGACTTATGATAAAACAAAAATAATAATTATAAAATAGAAAAATAAGTGGAATATGGGCAGGTGTAAGGAAAAAACATCTAGCTATGGATACTCCTCACATTATATCGTTTGGATAGTGTAAATGTTTTTGAAGTGAAACTTTTTTATTTGGGGTTGGAAAAATATTTAGTGTAACATTTTTTCGTTACGCGTCACATTTTTCCGTTACGCGCCAGCTTTTTTGTATAGTTTCATCTCTTTTACACCATGTTGCTATGGAAATACTAAATAATCAAAATGACAAGTATGTGGATTACAAAACAAAATTTACATTAACCAAAAATAAAATTATCGGATTAGAGTTTTATAATTAAATAATGAATTGTAATTACATACTGGACAATTCGATTTTATGGACTCGCTATTGAAACTAATAAATTAATTCAAGATTATAACATGAAGAAGAAATTATGAAATATAATTTATAATATTTAAAAATATTATAAATTATATAAGTTTTGCCTGAGAAATGGAGTATTGGGGTCCTGATCTTTACAAGGTCTGTTTTGCTATACCTAGGACGAATAACAACTCGAAATAGCAGAAACCATGATGAAAAATAATTTTATTTGTGATATAGTGACGATCTAACATGTTAAGAAGTCTAAAGTTATTATTTTTAAAGTGGATTGTTTACATTTGTCTGTTTTTATGGTACTTATGTGTTTCTTCTATGAGAATATTATACGTCAGAAACAGTCGATTCACTTCTTACGTTTTAATTAATTAATATTAATGAAAATTATGACGTTTTTCTGTTACGCGCCATCTTTATTTTTAGTCACATTTTTCCGTTACGCGCCATATTTGAAGTAAAACTTTTTTATCGACGGATGGGAGAAATTTTATAGCAATGTCAAAATATTGTAACGTTTTTCTGCTACGCGCCATCTTTATTTTTGCTTAAACTTTATCTTATTTAGCTTAATTAGCCATTCCTATAAAATTGTAATTAGTGAATCATTTTTCAAAAAATTATGTCATAAAGAAGTTTCACTTCTTACATGTGTACACTAATACACACACACATTTTTTTTTACATTCTCAAGTAGTCATCGTCGTATATTTTAATTCGTATTGCGCATATTCATAATAATAATAAAACGACGATACGACAAAAAAAAAATTAGGACAAATATTCTGGAAACAAACCAAAGTATTGTAATAGTTACACTTCACATTTCACACTTGTTCAAGTTATAAACTAAATTAAAACTTTCAGGGCTTGTCATAAGACTTTTAAAGTAATGTCGAATATGAAGATAACGATAAGAAGATAAGTCGTGTCGTGTGCCGTGGCCTATGTCGTGTGGTGTGTCATGTCGTGTGGTATGTCGTGTCGTGTGCCGTGTCGTGTGTCGTGTCTTGTGTCGTGTGTCGTGTCGTGTGTCGTGTCGTGTGTCGTGTCGTGTGTCGTGTCGTGTGTCGTGTGTCGTGTCGTGTGTCGTGTCGTGTGTCCTGTCGTGTGTCGTGTCGTGTGTCGTGTCGTGTGTCGTGTCGTGTGTCGTGTCGTGTGTCGTGTCGTGTGTCGTCTCGTGTGTCGTGTCGTGTGTCGTGTCGTGTGTCGTGTCGTGTCGTGTGTCGTGTGTCGTGTCGTGTCGTGTCGTGTCGTGTTTCATGTGTCGTGTCGTGGTATCTCACCACTGCGGCGAGAGGCGACGTCGTAGATGCGATTCGTCGCATTACCGACTGTCCGTGCGAATCTTTCCAAGTTGGGGAGGTTTGTTGGGGCTCCGGGGTATGGGCGCTACCTATGGCCGAGTACCAGTCGATGCGGCGAAATCGTTGGTGGCCGCAGGGATACTCCTTGTGGGGTCTAGCTCGGTGAGGGTAAAGCTCCTGGCGGACAGGCCTATGCGTTGCTTTAAGTGTCAGAAGCTCGGGCACAACTGTGCCAATTGCCCTTCCACACCACAGCACCGCCTATTTTCGATGTGGCGTGGCGGGTCACACGTACGTTCAGGCTGCACCGGAATGTTACGGTGTGCGGTCTGTGCCGATCGAAGTCTTGATGAGTGCGAAAGCGATCCTGTGGCGTCCCACATAGGTAATGGGGTTGACCGTTGGTTGTTTTAGTGGGTAGCTTTAAAAATGGTAGCGTTCTCTATGCTGCTCTAAGCAGACAAATACTTCCATAATACTGTCGTTTGTCTACTGAGAGTGTTATCTTTTGCTTAAAGCAAACTGTTCAGTACTAGTATCATATAATGTACTTTGGGGTAAATTGCAGAGTTATGCCAACGTTTCATTGGAAGTAGTTAATTTGTTTAAATATTGGTATGGCAATTAGGTAAACTGTATAAGATGGGAAGGTTCATTTTCAACCGAGTATAGGCTGGAATGTGGGGTGAGGCAAGGGTGATTGTCCTCGCTAGCGCTCTTTAATTCATATTAAAATGGCTTACTTGATGAGCTCAGCACCACCGGAGTCGGATGTCATATTGACGGTATGTGTATTAATAATATAAATTATGTTGAAGATATTGTGCTGCTGCGGTTTGGAGTTCTGAGGAAGCTCGTAAATATATGTGAATCCTATGCCGAGGCCCACAGGCTCAAATATAATGTACTCAAGAGCGAGCTTATGATTTTAAATCAGGTAATAAAACTTACCACAATATACCGTCGGTTATACCATGTGGAGTGAATCTTAAAGTAGTTAAATATTTTAAATATTTGGGCCACTGGGTCTCGGACGATTTGGGAGACGACACAGATGTGGAGCGGGAGCGCAGATCACTGTCTGTTCGATGTGGTATGTTGGCCCACTGGTTTGCACGCTGTGCTAAAGCAGTAAAGGTCACGCTTTTTAAAACCTTTTGTCAAACCTTTTACACGTGCAGTCTGTGGCTGAACTATACGCAGAAAGCATATAGTGATCTGCGAGTCCAGTACAAGAACACGTTCCGGGTGTTGATGGGGCTGTTTTATACCGTGTCTGTTTGAGCCCCATCAAAGTCTTGAGGACACTAAGTAGCAGGTGGGACTCAACAATCTTGGAGCTTCACGAGTAGTCATCATTGGCCCTTACCTTTTCCAGGACGATAACCGTTATGCTACAACTGTGAATTTAGAACATTACTTAACTATACTAATTTATCCAGTCGGCTCTTAAAGAAATGTAATGAGAGGATACATGGTTTCAATAAGACATCACTGCAAATACAGCGAGAGTTACCACGATTTTTAAGGGAAAAGTTTTCTGGACATCTTATGTCTATAAGGAAGGACTTGAACTTGACGACACGCTCATCAGACTTAGCCCCATGCGATTTTATTTTTTGGGGTTGCCTGAAGTAAAAAGTGCATAGTAACCATCTCAATATTCCTGGAAGACCTAAAGACCAAAATTGATGCTAAAATTGTCAAAATAATAGTCGACATGCTTGATAGGAACATTATAACTTTGGAAAATGTATGCAGTATTGTATAGCATTGTATAGTGAGGGTCGACATTTATCTGAAACATTTTAAAAATCATGTCATTTGTAATTTCCATTACTGTTCCATATTAAATTTTAAATGGTTTTTTATTCCATTCCCAAATCAGCAAATTATCGTGCTCCACCCTTTATATATCCGTGAACTGAAAGTTCTACCTGATGTTTTAACAGACATCAGGTAGAACTGTCTGTCTAACTGTATATTGCCATGGATATAGCCATTCGCATAGACAAATGTAACCTTTGGTAACAAAATACTTTATCCACCTGCCCTTATCTCAAATGAATGTTTAAAGTCGGAGCAATAGTCCAATTCCATTCACGCTTAAATTCTTATTTAACTGTTATATATATATATATATATATATATATATATATATATATATATATATATATATATATATATTATATCATCGGAGACTTGCTTCTTTGACATATAATTTTAAACTCGTAACATCTATGTCTACTTGGGTTGCTCGGTTTTCTTATTTCGATATATTTAAGACTTAGTTCGTCATTTACTTTTGATTCCACTCCACGGTCTCTTGAAATATAAAAGAATTTAAATGAGCATTTACGGCCTTAGTTGTTTGTTTTTTTTTATTGGGGTAAAAAAACAGCATTTTAATATATATGAATTACACTGTATAGGCTCCGCAATAGTACTTAATATAACACCAACACTATTTACCACAGATTACTTTAAACATAAAAATGAAGTCAAATCTAAGCTGAAAACAGGACAAACATACATACACATTACTAAACATATAGTTACAGAGTAAAATCTATTAAGCATAGTAACACTTGTTTTTTGTAAATACGGGGACTCACTGCAGCTATATCTAGAGCATTGAATCGGCTGTTATAGGAATCAAGGATTCTATTGAGTGGAGACCGTTTTCCTGCATTTGTACGGTAACGAGGGGTAACAAACATTTTAGAAATACGTCGACAATGGGATCTAATGGGCACTCCATAACATACCTGGTTAACAATATCAGGACAGTCATATTTATTGTGACACAAATCGTACACAAATATAGCTTCGAGTTGACTACGTCTGTCTTCTAGGATGATAAGCCTATATTTTCCAAGCAACTGTGCATAAGGCAATCGACCTAGACAACACCTGTAATGCATATACTTCAAAAATTTTGCTTGAACATACTCAAGTATCTCAGAATATTTTTTATAAAACGGGTTCTATACAAGCACAGCATACTCAACCTGAGAACGGACCAAAGCGTTATATAAAGCAAGATAAGAGGATGGCTGCTTGAAATTAATAGATACACGCATAATAAACCCGAACATTTTAAGAGCTTTACTCCTAATATTTTCGATATGCATATCGAAATGTAGCCTGCAATCTATCAAAACACCAACATCTCTGATTGATTTAACAGATTTTAGATGAAAATCGCATAGCTGGTATTGAAAATGACTGACATATTTCTTTTTCGTGAATGTGATGTGCTTACATTTGTCTATACTAAGCTCCAGTTTGTTTTTAATACAAGAAGTTGAAAAATTTTTAAGATCTTCTTGAAATTTGAGGTGATCATTAAAATTGTCTATAGTATGGTAAATCTTCAAATCATCAGCATAAAGTAAGATATTACAAAACTCAAAGCAGTCTTTTATGTCGTTAATAAATAATAAAAACAGAAAGGGACCCATTATCGAGTCCTGCGGGATACCGGATGTTATAGAAATAAACTGTGATTCACAACCGTTAAGAATCATCTTTTGAGTTCTATTAGTTATGTAAGATTTGAACTAACGCCATAAATTACCACGAATACCATTGAATGCCAATTTCTCGAGAAGGATTCTATGATCAACTCTGTCAAAGGCCTTTCGAAAATCTGTGTAAATAAATAATAAATAAATATAAATAATAAAATTAGTTTGCAAATAAATCACGTGTAGGAGAACCTTGTAAGTAATGGTGCACGAACTTAACTTGTCCTCTATTATATTTCTTGAACTAAATATACCATAACTTTTTTTTTTTTCGTTGGAAAAATGCGTTACGCCAGGAAGGTGATGACCGAGGGGATATGTGGGACTACCCGGCAGCATAGAGGACGCTGCCATTTTTAAGGCTACCCACTAAAAAATTAACGGTTGACCTCATCGTACCTCGACCTACAGTCAAATGGTTCTACAGCTACCTTGAAAATAGAACACAGATTGTACAGTTGCAAAATGCTTCAGGAATAAAAGTAAGTTCTCCCCGATATCACAATTTACGTGGTGTCCCACAAGGTTCGATCCTAGGACCGTTACTATTTATTCTCTACAGTGCAGATTTAATTGATTGCATAAAACATTGCCAATATCAACTATATGCTGATGATGTTCAAATCTATGTACACTCTTCACCCTGTGACACTATTAGTTCTGTTAAACTCATGAATGAAGATTTAGATAGAATAGCAATATGGTCTAAAATGAACTGTTTTGTCATAAATGCCAGTAAATCTAAGTATATGATCCTTGGATCAAAAAAACAGATACAGAAAATTACTACAAAATCTCCAATAATATCAATGCTAGGTGAAACCATCAGTTATGCACAAGAAACCCGTAACCTAGGTGTGATTGTGGACAGTAATCTACGTTTTGAAAGACATGTACTGGATGCCATCAAGAATAGCTTTTATAGGCTTAAGTTATTATATAATATTAGACCATACATCTCAGTAGAACTTAGAATTAGATTATGTGAACAATTAATTTTATCTAAAATTAATTATGCTGATGTTGTATATGGTCCATGTTTGCTTTCTCGCACTGAAAGGCTTATTCAGAGACTTCAGAATGCATGTGCTCGATTTTGCTTCTCAATTCCCTCTCGTGCACATGTTACACCATTTCTCAATAAATCTAACTTATTAAAGATGGCAGCTCGTAGACAATTACATTTTATCACACTGCTCTCTGGAGTTGTATCTTCTCAGAAGCCAGAGTACTTATTCAGTAAAATTAAATGAGCATCACAGAGTAATGTTACATATCACACTAGGGCATCTTTGCATATGATATTAACTCCTCCTCACAAGACAGCGGCATGTCGGGGCAGCTTCAGGTATGCAGCTTCCAAATGCTGGAACAACCTCCCTCCTCCAATGCGGAACCTGAAAATAAAAAATATTAAAACTATTTTAAAGAAATATTTTTTAGAAATACAAAAAAATACTTAAAATTGTTGGTTACTTACCTTGAAGTTTTTGTCCAACAAGCACAGAGGCGGTTTGTTTGTCGTGCAACATACACTAAGTCCCTAAGAGCAGTATTGCATTGCTGTCTTAGTGTTCACTCCCAACAATTCGCACTTTTAATTGACATCACATAACATCTTTTTACAACTAACTCATGAGCTATATATATATACAAACTTACACTGATAATTAGTTTTACGATTAATGATTAAAAGCCTCAATAAATCTTGTATAATAAATCTTTCGTTTATTTAAGTTTGTTTCTCCTGTTTTTTAGGTTAAGACTTGATTATTTGTTATGGCTTGGTTAAGACTTTTATGCCTAGTCTTTATATGTTCTCATGTTAAATTGTGCCTTTTTTATTTTATTTTTATTATTATATTTTTTTTTGTCTGTTGTTTATAATGTTAAAATTTAGTGCAATCTTTAATAGGTTATGTTTGTATAAAATGTGTGACTGCTGACACTGTCGCGTGCTCAATTATAGATTATAAAGTATAAAGGCTCAACGGAAAATCAGTGTTGCGATATTTTTATTATATAAAATATTTTATATATCGTAGCGTAAGCTGAGCTGAGTCCTTTTCGGCTCAACATAACATTTGGGTACATAACACTTAGATAATTTTATTATTCTGTTTTAACTTTTTATAGCTTTTCTGTATGTAAATGTTGTGTAGAGACTACGAATAAATATGTTTTCTTTCTTTCTTTCTTTCTTTCTTTCTTTCATCGCCTTAGTGGGGCGCCTCGGGATCGCTTTCGCACTCACCGTGACGCCCCAGCGGAACCCCCTGCGAGGAGCCCCGATCAACTTAGGGACACCCTCACCTCGTAGGCCTATAACGGGCGGGAGAGGTCACCCCCTTCTCCCGTCCAGGCACTACAGCTGGGGAAGGAGGCTGCGGGCGTAATCCCGCCTCTCACAGTGGTGCCAGGAGGGGGCCGCCTCTCTGCGCGCGATCTTGTACAGGTACTCACCGAAGCACCTCGTGAGCACCTGCACAAGATGGAACGTTAGAGTCCCGTGTCACTGGCCGATCCAACGATCGAGATGGGGGGAAATAGCCCCCACCGTCGCAAGACCGGCCGAAGGGAACTCTAAGTCCCTACTCCACTGTCGGATAAGGGCTCGGTGATCTAGAGCCCTGATCCGATCCGCCTCGAGCCTAACTCGCCCGACCCTGGCTTCCACCCGGTGCCAATACACTCCGGCGAGGAACCGCGCCTGTAGCTCCCAGGGCGGATCGCTCGCCAGGAGTGTGGCCGCCAAGTCGCCAGGAGTGTGGCCAGTGTATGATACCGTACGGTACCCCCTGATCACCCTCACCGCTAGGACCCTTTGCGTGCGACGCAAAAGGGCCCTGGAATTCGCGGTGAGGGCTCCCGACCATATGGCAGCACCATACAGGGCCATGCTCCTTACCACTCCGGCGTATAACCGGCGGCAAGGAGCCTGCGGCCCTCCGGCGTTGGGTAGAAGCCTACTCAAGGCGACTACAGTGGAGATTAACTTCGGGGACAGCAGAGAGAAGTGAGCCCCGAAGTTCCATATACCGTCCAGGGTGAGGCCCAGATACTTCATCTGGGCCTTCACCGCCACCCGCGCACCCTGGACGGAGATGTACGCCCGATGAGGGGGACCCCGGCGAGGGCCGTGGAACAGGATGGCCTCCGTCTTGGAAACAGAGACCTCCAGTCCCAATAGTCCTATGCGGTCCGCTACGAACGTAGCGCCGACCGTGGCAAGACGGGCTGCCTCCGTAAAGCTCCCTCCGCGCGCCATGACGAGGGTATTATCTGCGTAACACAGCACCCTCGTCCTGGGGAGGAGCGGACAGCGAAGCAGCCAGTCGTAGCCCAGGTTCCACCAGACCGGCCCCCACACGGACCCTTGTGGAACCCCTCGGCTCACGCCACGTCGGTAGACCCGTCGGTCGCCGCACTCCCACAGGACCTCTCTATCCTGCAAGTACACCTCCAACAGCCTGCGGAGATAGGGAGGCACTCCATGAAACCGGATCGCCTCAACCAAAGTCTCAAATGGCAGGTTGTTGAAGGCGTTGGCGACGTCCAGCAAAACCGCCAGGACGACATCCCCCTCGGAAACAGCCTCTTCGGCCAGGTCTCTCTGAGCCCTCAGGGCGTCGATCGTTGAACGACCCGCCCTGAAGCCAAACTGGGTGTATGAGAGACCTGGACCTACTTCCTGGAGGTGCTGGACGAGACGGGCAGAGAGGACTCTCTCGAAGAGCTTGCCCATCTCGTCCAGCAGCTCGATCGGCCTGTATGCTGAAGGAGAATCGGCAGAACGACTCTCCTTTCGCAACAGGCACAACCTGCCCACCTGCCAGGCCTTCGGGAACTGTCCAGTGCGCAAACACAGGTTGAACAGTTCCCGAAGCCTGCCTCTCAGGTATTCCAGGGCGATGACCAACACTCGCCCTGGAATACCGTCCGGCCCCGGCGCAGTGTTGCGGGCTCGCAGGCGATTCAGCGCGACCTCCAGCTCGGCCTCCGTGATGACTGGGACAGAACCAGCTCCCCCCCTTTGAGTGGGGGGAGCCATCACAGGAGGAGAGTCGCCGGTGGAATCCGGGAAAAGTTCCCCCACCAGCCACTCGAGGAAATCCGGCTGAAGGGACTCCATGACCGGGGCGGTCGCGGCGCGGATTTTATTCCGCGCAACGCGATACGGTCGCCCCCATGGGTCCCTCTTCCTCCCGAGCCAGGTCCTTCGCCTTCCGAATCGCAAGCTGCAGGGTCGACTTCGCTTGGTGATACTGACTCTGCAGCTGGGCCTCCATCTCCGGGTCCGAGCCGCGTCTGCGGCGACACCGGAGGAAGGCCCTGCGAGCCCTGCAACAGGCCGCCCGAAATCTGGCTATTTCGGGCGACCACCAGTAGACACCTCTGCGCCGGGACCGGACCCCCAACCTCGGCATGGCCGCATCGCAGACCCTCGATAGGGCCTCGCGCATGCGGCTTCCACGT
Source organism: Napeogenes sylphis (assembly GCA_959347405.1). Classification (NCBI taxonomy): domain Eukaryota; kingdom Metazoa; phylum Arthropoda; class Insecta; order Lepidoptera; family Nymphalidae; genus Napeogenes; species Napeogenes sylphis. Next base: position 24,808,317 of record OY365783.1, read on the forward strand.
CGGTTTCATCGCTGGGGGGATCGGGAAAGGCCCAGCCCTGGACGATGGCTGCGTCGACAGCCATTTCCCGATCCAGCCTCTGGACAGCCCAGCGAGGAAACCGACTCCCCCCCCGCGGTGGCCTGGCCAGATCCAGTCGGGAGGCGGAGATCTCAAATCGGACGTATAAGTGGTCCGATAGAGTCTCCACCTCCGTCTCGACTCTCCAGTCGTCGACCATGCGCGCGACAGCTGGGGTGGCGAACGAAACGTCCACCACTGAACTCCTTTGCTGCCGCACGCAGGTCAATTCGGTCCCTCTGTTGAGGAGGGACAGACCGGAGAGGAGCGACCAGATCTGGACAGCCCTACCCCTAGCGTCCGTGGCGTGGTTTCCCCAGGCCGCGGATTTGGCGTTCAGGTCGCCGAGGAAGATGACCTTCCCCGACGCCTGTCTGCGAATCGCAGCACTGACGGAGTCGAGAAAAACCTCGAACTCCGCCAGGCTACGATTGGGGGAGAAGTACGCGCCTACGACAACGTACTCCCCCCACCGCGCCACTACTAAACCCGGGCCAGTATCCAAAGTAGACAAAGGGGGACTGGGATCAGGTCCCACAACCACTGCCACGGTGCCGTTTATGTCCCCCGACCAACTGGAACTAGGGGGGACATAGTAGGGCTCGCAGGCCACCGCAATACCAATGTTCCACTCCGCCAAGGCCTGGACAAAAAGATCCTGGGCCCTGGCGGAGTGGTTCAAATGAGCCTGAAGGAAGCCATGTCGCCGGCTGGTCATTGCGACATGGCTTCCACAGGCGGTTTCCCGCCACCGCCGCCTCGAGGAGTAGGAGAGGGAGTGACTGCTTTCCCTCTCCTCCGGGGAGCTCGGCAAGCTCCGCTACCCAGCTCGTGGCCTGCTGGGAGTCCTCAGTCTACGCAGAGAGCATACCTGAGGACTCCGGTGCAGCCTGCACGGGTGTGACCCGCTAGGCCGCACCGGTAGCAGACCGAGCTTCTGTCGACTTTGGAGGGGCCGACGGCATGCGTGTGCCCGGGCTCAAGACTCCCGAAACACCACATGGCCGAATCGATGGCAGCGGCTGCGGCCGCGGCTGCTTCCCTTCTCCGGTCTGCGGCCAGTGAAGGCCGTAAACTCCTCTCTAGGAGGAGGCGCTCCTCTATCCCTCGGAACCGGGTGTTAAGCGGCGGCTAGAAGTCCACCGAGTGCCCCCGTCATAGCTAGGAGCTTTGGGGCTAGTTGCCGAAAGTTATCGTCGAACTTCCATCGACCGTCAAGAACAATTCCTAGGTACTTCATTGTTGACCCGACGGCAATGGAAGTACCTCCAACGACTATAGACGTTTCAGGCCGTGGAGCATCTCTGGGCTTGTGGAAGGCTAGGACCTCGGTTTTATCCATAGCTACTTCTAACCCAAGCGCCCGAATTCTCGCCACAATCTGGGCCACCACAGCTGTTGCAATGCGGCCTGCTCCTCGATGATCGGCAGCACGAACCGTCACCAAAGTGTCGTCCGCGTAACACATAACAGTAACTCCTGACAACAGAGTGCCGCGCAACACCCAATCATAGCCAATGTTCCACAGGAGTTGACCGAGGACCGAACCCTGTGGAACACCGCAAGACATCGGCCGTCTTGCCCATCCTCCGCCGGCGCAGGTACTCCTGCTCCAAGGCGGTTTGTGCCCCCCCGTAGTACGAGGGGCAGACGGCAACCGAGGATGCCGTGAGGGATTGTACGACTGAGCCGACACCCTCCCGGGGAACATTTTGCAAACCATCGTTGTCCATATTTTCCTTTTAGGGGTGAGGTCCCCATAACACAGAACATAGAACACAAGCACACATAAGACGAAACATAACAAAAACGACGCAGACTAAACGGGACAAACGAAAACAAAACACAAACACCCCCCCCCCCTGTCGGCCATGGACCTGGCACTGACACCCCCATGACCGAACCCGAGGGTGATTTTTATAGAGGTTTTCTTCCTCGCAGCCAGACGAACAAAGACCGTCCGTCCAGCCCTCGTTCCTGCTCAGTGCGGGCTTACGAGATTGTGTGGCAGTGCAATGCTCGCCCCGAAAGACGAACAGCCACACTTGCTAGTAGCTGTCCGCGCCGGCCGGAGCCGGTGCCCCCCATATCTGGGGGGACCTCACCTATCCGCAACCCGGGGAACGCGCCAGATGGCGGCACTAGCGACCGCACACTGGAAATAAGTACCATACCTGGCTAAGTTAATAAAACGCTGTAGATGGTTTGCAATCAACTGACAACTTTATTACAGATTATACATACAAACAGATTATACATACAATAATATAATGATATTAGTTCTCAACTAATACACCAGATGACGCTAGTGGTAGTAAAGATTGTTTTGTTACATTTATTTAACACCCTGACCTAACAAAATAATCAAAATTCTCTATAACACAATAGCATAAACTGTTTTAAAACACAAAATTATTTTACATTCTTATACTTTTGAAACACCCATTAGACTTAAGAACTTATAGTGTTTCTCTTTACATAAGCTTTTTGTAAGTATATCTGCCGGCATATCATTTGATGAGATATATTCAATTTTTATTTTATTTTGCGACACACATTCTCGAACAAAATGATGCCGTATGTCAATATGTTTAGTACGCTTATTGTGAAATAAAGGATTAGAAGTTATTTTAATAGAACTTTGATTATCACTATACAAACACATTGACATATTTGCACATAGAACAAGCTCATTTAACAAATTCTTTAGATAAATACCTTCCTTGCAGGACTCAGATCAGGCCATGTACTCGGCTTCGGTACTGGATTGTGCTACAGTCTTTTGTTTCTTTGATTCATATGACACTATTGAATCTGACATAATGAAACAAAACCCAGTATATGACCTTCTATCCAAGGAACAAGAAGCCCAATCAGCATCAACAAAGCCATGCAAAATATCTGCATTTTTCCTATATACAAATACTTAAGCAAACGTTTTAAATGTTTCCAATGTGTTTCATTGAATCCATTATTAAACTGACTTAGAAAACTTACACTGAATGTTATATCTGGCCTGGTTAATATTGACAAGTACATTAAGCTGCCTATTAAATGTTGATTAGGATAACTTTTATCTGAATTATTGTCTACAATTTTATTTAATTTCAAATTAATTTCCATAAGAGTATCACAACATGAACAATCTGACATATTAAATTTCTTTAGAATAGTCTCTATAAATTTCTTCTGGTCTACAGTAATACAGTTTTTATATACATTTATATTCATACCCAAACACTGTTTCATCTGACCTAAGTCTTTTATTCTAAATTTTTTAACTAACTCTTTGATAAGTTTCTCATATGTACTCTGGCAATTATAAAATACAAAGAAATCATCTACAAACAATGCAATATAAACTTTAGTATTCTTGTCACTTCTTATGAAAAGACAAGTTTCATTATCTGACTTTTTATAGCCTATTTTTAACAAACAATCCTCAACTCTAATATACCAAGCTCGAGCTGACTGCTTGAGGTCATGAACTGCCTTTTTAAGCTTCAATAACTTGTTATTACAATTTTGAAATTCTGAACATTCTGGTATTTCCATAAACACAGTTTCATCTAGAAAGCCGTTCAGAAAAGCTGTTGGTACATCCAGGTGATTTATTTTTAAATCAAGTTTGACACTTAAAGCTAACAATAATCTAAATGTAAAATATCTTAAAACTGGTGAAAAAGTCTCATTAAAGTCTATACCTTTTAACTGGGTAAATCCCTTAGCCACAAGCCTGGCTCTATAAAGCACTTCACCTTCACAGTTAAGTGTCTTTTGAAACACCCACTTGGATTTAACCACTGTTTTATCTTTTGGCCTGTCCACTAACTCCCAAGTGTCGTTTTCACTAAAAGATTTTAACTCTTCTTTCATTCCACACTGCCACTGTTTTTTATTAGTACTGTTTGAAATATCACTTACAGTAATTGGTTCACCTATTATTTCCGCACACATGTTTGCATAACCGTAGTAGTCTGGTTTGCATCTCACACGTTTCTCTGGCGTAGATGAATCACACTGCCTGGAGATGAGATCCAGGTCCTCTGGTGATAGGGTATCTGAGTAGCTGGTATCAGTGTCACTAGATGAATTGCCTGGTATAAAAGTCTCATCCTCCTGACTTACATCGGTATCATGCTCTTCACTCGCAAAGATTTCTTCCTTTTGTACACCTTCAGGTGGCCTATCTTCATTGATAGTGATGGTCTTTGCTGAACTGTCATCTATGTTTTCCATGACAACAACATCTCTGGCTACAATGATATTTCGTGCTGTTGGATCATACATACGATAGCCCTTGATATTTTCAGAATATCCAACTAGGAACAACTTCATGACTTTTGCTTGCACTTTGAGGGAATGGTAGCCTAGTTTGTTTTCCTTCACAACAAACTGTGCAACTGGCCTTGTTAGGGCCGCACTTCTCATCAAAACTAACACCTTCAACTGCTCCATTTTTCAATTTATTCAAATCAGTTGAATTGATATGGCCAAGACGTCTATGCTAAGTATTACTCGATACTTTTACTGCAGCTGCCAACACTTGCTCACTTTTCACAACATTTAATCTGTATACATCATTCTTCAGTTTTGCCTCGCCAATACAATCATTCTGTGAGTTATAAATCAAACAACCATGTTAATTAAATTCCACTCTGTTGCCATTAGAAATTATTCTACTCACTGATAGTTAATTAGTGGTGAGGTTTGGCACATACAAAACATTGTTTACATTTATGTCGAAACTGATACTTCCGACCCATGTCTTAATCTTCAAGTCTCCTGAGCATTCAACAGGCATTATCGTTTTATTTGCCACGATAATTTCCTTAACCTTGGGTTGATAACAAACATTCGACTACAAATTCATGTAGGAAACCAAATGAGTACTTGCGCCGGAATCTAAGTGCCAGTCGGCTTGACTGAACTCACTTGTTAGAAAAACTGCACTGAATGCATTTGTCTTCGCTTTATCTGTACGTGGGCATTGATTTTTATAGTGCCCATTTTGCTTGCACTTATAACAACGAATTGTCTTTGTTATAGTATCATTATGGCCGCCATGATGGCTGCTACCGGCGCTACCAACATCACCACTGACAATGCCCGACACCAAATTCGTTCGGTTTCCGTTTTCGCTTTTGCCGTCATATTGTGATTGATTTCTGTAGCCGCCGCCATATTTATGATGCTTTTTTACGGCGATGAATGCACTTTCCGACTTCACCTCAAAACTCATATCCAACAATTTTGCTTTAATAGCTTCCGCGCTTATGTTAATGCCTGAGTGTTCAATTGCCATAATCATTGGTTCGAACTTCTCCGGTAATCCGGCTAACATAAGCGATCCTATCCACTGATCGTTTATTTCGAAACCAGTTCTTTTCAGTTTCTGTGCCGTTTCAATTAGCTGGCTAACATAGCTGGTCATCGAGTCGCAGTTTTCTAAACGTATATTGATGTGGTTTCTAAGCAAAGTAATTTTACGTGAGTATCCAGAGCATATTTTTCAAAGTTCTCCACAAATCATATGTTGTTTTACATTGCTTTATATGAACATATAATGACGAATCGATCGTAAGAATTAGTTTTGCTTTCGCCTTCATATCTTCTGCTTTTTGAACCGATGTAGCCGTTTCTGCTAATGGCTGCTTGATAGTATCCGCCATGCCTTCCAGTACTAACACGTTTTCCGCCGCAAAACACCGGTCGTCATAATTTTCGCGACCTTTTAACTTCGGGACGTTTACTAAGTAATTAGTTGACATTTTTAAATATCTTGCACTGAATTCTAACTGAAAGTATAATTTTATTTCGTGTCTGGACCCATAACCTAATAAAACGTTGTAGATGGTTTGCAATGAACTGACAACTTTATTATAGATTATACATACAATAATATAATGATATTAGTTCACAGCTAATACACCAGATGACGCTAGTGGTAGTAAAGATTGTTTTGTTACATTTATTTAACATAAGTCTGATATGCCAACCTACATTTTTATTGCTTCCACGTATGTACTATAAAATAAAAATATTTTTTTTTAGTCACTTAAATATTTATTTAGTTTCATGTCAAAAGCCTATGTAATGAAAAATTTGTTTTTTTTTTAAGAAATTAAATCTAGACAAAATTAATTAATAAAAATTGGTCCTGATCGTTTAAAGTATAACATATCTTCTGAGTTAAACAGTATAAGAATAGTATGTGAAACCATAGCCCGATAAAAATTAAATAATGAAAGACAGAATGCGGTGTACCGACGTGTCGTAATAGGAAAACGGATAACTATTTCCTATAAAAAATCATTAATTGAAAACCTAAACCTGACTTTTTTATAAAATCATCAAATTATGTATAATGATTAGTATTATTTTACAAAAATAATTATTTAAAAGAAAATGAAATACCTAACTGTGTAAGTTTTTTTATTGTATTTTTATAAAACAATAACATATAAATGTTCGTGTTCTTGCAGCTAAAGTAAGTAGTGCTTCAATGACATACATAACCGTAGTAGTTCAATGTTCATAATCGTCTTATATATTAATTCCAGCTCTAACATTAAAATAGCGGCAATTGCTTGAAAAAGATTAATGATGCTAAAGCAGACCTTCACCCTGAAGTTAATTATGTTTTAAGAAAATAACTTTTATTTAATATTTTTCATTGATTTTAGGTGACACATTTTACGAACTGCGTAACATTTACTTAATAGAACTATATACATTATATCTTTCAAAATGAATTTATTTTCTGTAAAAATGTTAGTTTAGTGACCTACTTTTAACACTCCTCACTCCCGGTGATATTGTAAAATCATATATTATCTATAATCACTTTAAATTTAACATATTTAGAATTTTAAATAACTATTTTTTGTGTACTTCCCTGAAAATAAGAAAAATCCTAAGTGCAAATCCTATATTTTTACTTAAATAATAAGCCAACAGCCTAAAACAATGCATAAAAATCCATTGAGAATGGAGCTGATTAAAAAACTATAATATTTGAAACTATAAAGCAATAAGTTTAGATATGAATGGTAACATAATAAAATGTTCTTATTTGTATCTTTTCTTATTAATATCATTTATATGTATTACTACGAATCTCGTGACATTCCTTACTATCGGAATGTTCCTTGATTTAAATGTGACTGATTTTCGTAGCGGAGTTGCACTTGCTTCCTGTGGTGACGCTGAGTTAGTTTTAGTTTCAATTCTTTTCTCTAGCCTTGTTTGATGTATTATCTCGTTTATTGTAATTTTGATAATAAATAATAACAATTAATCCAGAAATCGAGACTGACACTTCTTTATTTCTTTCCCTCCGTCTAAATGAGCTATAGTGTAAGTACCTACTTTAATAAGTTATTTTAATTTTATTTAGTTATGTTATTTTAGGTTTAATTAGTTACAGATATGGGATTTCATATTTTTCAAGAGCCCATAACTGTCTTACTGACATATACCTCCATCTCGTCTTACTGTTAACACGATTGCTGCAAAGCATTCGAAAAGTCGGAGTAAATTTAAAATGTGAATTTAAAAATTTTATTGATTATACGCGAGTTAAGTCCATGAAAATATTTTTATTTACAAGTTTAAAATACTTTGCAAAATAAAGATATTCTAGTATCTGAATCATAATTAATATTTGATTTATTAATGAAGTTATTGTGAAATAAGTTATTATCCTAGTAATGATGTTTTTCTCAACTTTTTCTCCTGTAACAATTCTCTGGGCAAGCAAAGTTTAACAAACAGTTATGAGTTGTTAATTTCATTCAGCTTACAACAAGTTTTATAACAGGTAACATATGCAAATTGTGGAGTAGTATGTTTTAGCCTCCGAATTCTCTGGAATTACTGTTATTAAATTATTTAGAATTTAATGCTCATAATATAAAATAAAATACGAGATATAACGAAGATGTCTGTATTATTATTTTTTAAATAACATATGTTTGTTAAAAATCTGGAATAAGTATGTAAATCTAAATGTTTTTGTTTTCAGTAACGAGTATCTACAACAAGATTAAGGATGAGGAAGATGTAATTATTATTTTAGTAGTAATTACTATTGTAAGAATACTATAATAAAAATGTTAGAGTAATTTGGGGAGACTTTTTATATTACGTTCCTTTTTTTACTAAGTAGGTACTGCGCAAATTTGCTACATAATCAGTAGTCACGAAGGAACTAATTCAAATATAAGTATATAGTAAACATTTACATAGAAGCTTTTACTTGCATAATAATGTTCCATTGGAATAAGTTCATGTTTTTTTTTCGATGTTTAGCTACTTAAAAAAAATATCGGATATAAACTTGTTTCTAAAAGCTTGTCTTTCTTTACTTGTAGTTAAGGAAGAAGTCACTAGTTAAGACGGAAGTCACTAGTTTTATTCTATAATTACATTCATATGAACCTGTAAGCTGATTAAATTAACAGAACGTTATAGACCTAGACCTAGCGTGCCGACTTGCGAGATAGCATGAGCGTGAAAGTAAAATATCAAATACAATATATACAGATGCAACACCCAACAGAACATCATGTTATTACTATTATTATATATATTATATTTTTTTACCCCAATAAAGAGAAAAAAATAAATAAAAATAATTATTGTCAAATTTAGGCAAATTTTAAAACAATATTAATTGTATGTTGTATTTTTTTTTGCAAAATGTGTATAAATATTATTAAATGTAAGAAACAAGTCAGAAACTTTCCGCTCACCATTAATTTTACATCCAAATACGCAGCATCTCATCATTTTACAAAAGAATTCCATTCTATAACAATTTTGAAATTAAACAAGAAATAACCTACATATATTGTTTACAAAGGGCTCAATTCCTTGAAAACCTGTTAAAATTTAGTTCTCACATAGGTGTGCAAAACCAACGAAGATACCGCCAAATAAATTAAACAAAAAAATATATCGTTTTCTTACTTCCTTAATGATATATTTTATTCATTTTTGTGTAATTGCAAAGGAAAATAAACAGTTGTCTATAAAATTTATGTCTACGTAATTACTAATACCGATTGGTCGGTGGTCTGAAAACGAAAAACAAAAATGTACGGTAAATCACCAGACAGCACTAATATATAAAAATATTTTTGAAAATGGTAAATAATGTATAATGTAAAACATTTTAATAATAACATTATATTATGAACTTAAATAGGGGCAAATTAAACACAGCGATAGTTTATTTAGATTTTTATATCTTTATCCATCTAACAATAATTACAAAAGATTATTCCCTTTTAAATACCGATATCTATAAACCAAACAAGTGTAGGTAAGTTGTTACTTACGGACAAACGACTGTGTGACTTGAACTAAACGTACATACTGATGAGGCTTCAGCTATTGTCCTAGGGTTCCCACTGTCCCCAAACGTGATTGAAAGCATTGATTAATGCTTAGGTGATAGGATAGCTGAACCCTCAATTAGATTTGCTAAGTTGAATACTTTATTACGTTACAGGCCCCTTGAGATTTACTACAATGTTATAGTTGTATAACTACAATAATACTATAATGCTAAATCATTTATAACTTGTCGATTGCATATCAAATAATATTTTATTGGAGAAATGATCATAAATAAACATATTTATTTTCCATAGTTTTGACTTCCAAATATTATCAGGCAATGTTTATTTTATTATTTTAAACATGCGCTTTAAAACTGTTTGCTTGGAGATGTTCCTCCTAACATTAAAAACTGTGAGAGTCGGAATTAATTATTAACTTAGACTTTTTGGTTATAACAAATAGTCTAAGTTACTATTTGATTTATAAGTGTAAAGTTTAAAAAGGGATTGACGTGCAATAATATTCAGTTATATACATGGTCAAAATTCATTTATTCATTTATTAGCATCCTTATGCTTAAATAGTTTAAATGTGTTTTGAACTGTATAAAATTATATACAAATATAAATAGAGACATTTAAACATCAAAGAGAGAGTAAGTTGTGAATATTCAAATATACGGCAATGTAAAGTCTTATTGCAAATGTTAGTTATTTGTAATGTAAATATAGTAAAAGCTTTTGCGCACATTTCCAACATATTATGTTCAGTTGAATAAAGTGCGTTTCTATCTCTTTTCATAAAATATTTTATTGAAATAAAATATTTTTTAATTTAATTTATTTAATGTGTTTTTGTTTTACTATTACTGCAGATATTTAATTCTATTCTATTTTTGTGTTCGAAAACGATACAAAATCATTTAGTTGTGGTGTTACTGAATGTGTAACTAATACCTACTATAATTATATGTGCAACTAATACTATAAGGAAGACTCCATACTTGCAATATGTTGAACTTGTGTGCTGTGGCCATTTCGTCAGAGGCAAGTTTCTTAGTGGAATTGTTGTAAAGTTGCGAAGCTTTAATTAAACTGCTTCTCAATCACTATCATGAAGATTGGCCAATTTGGATTTCGTAAGATGTTCTAGTAATTTTACGAATTGCGTTAAAAATGCTGTATAGTATAACCGAGTATTAATTAGATATCGAATAGTATAGTAGAGTAGTATTTATGTTCAATGTACAATTCTATGATTTATAACAATAATATTCTAATATTCCTAAAGTTACAAATTCAATGCAGCGAGAAATAAGTTTGTATTATTCCCAAACATAGATAAATACTTTTTTATTTTGTTTTCAGTATTTGTTGTTATAGCAGCATCAAAAATACAACCCGGAGACAGCTCCAATCATCTGTTTGTCAATTAAAGTAATCATGTGTTTAATTAAAGTTATCATATGAATACGAATTTTCACAATAGAGGGCAAAATGAAGTATGGTAAACAAATACTAATACTCAACTTATACTTAGTTGAGTATATACAATACATAATTTATTATAAACACCTCATTTCTCTCTGAAAAATCATAATTTACTTGTTTTAAAATAAAAATACAAAGGAAAATATCATTTACCCTTTAAAAAACACAATTCATTCAGAATTATTTTCTCGGACATATATTTAACAAGACAATGATAAGGATTAAAGGTGAATTAACAAAAGGAAGTAAAAATGAATGAACTATTGACAAAACTTTTTTCTTGGTGGTAGATCATAACTTGGTGGTAGATCATAACATCCGGTCGCCGGCAAAGTTACCACCCATCGGGCAGAATCGTGCCGCAAAGCGACCTAGTCGTGTTCCGGCACGTTGCTCGATGAAGCCGTTTATGGGAAATGGGTCTGAACAGTTGCGGTGCGTTGGCGAACCGGTCTGACGTCGGGTTGGTGTTTGTTTTGTCGGGTGTCTAGTCGAGGAGGGTAGCGGGATCCGAAGCGACGGCTTTCCGCTGGCCGCCCGCAGATAGTTGGGGGCCCAATTAGTGGGATAGCCAACCACGAAAGGCTGCCCCGCCAGCTGTGAAAAATCCCAGGGTGGCTCCATCGTGCTGGTTGGCGACCAGACGAGGAGGCCCGATGGCGATCCCTGGGGGGGTTCGGGCGTCCCCGCAGTCTCCAGACTAGCCTCCCAGTGGCAAGACATCACCAATTTCGACGTCGGGTTCGATACGTGCCGTCTCGTTCAACTGCCATTTCCCATCCCTATTCACTTTTATATATATATTTTTTTTATGAAAAAGTTAAGAAAAAGGAACAAGGTTACACAGCGGTTGCACTCCTCCTCATATAAAGTGCACCTCACTAATATCAGGGGTTTGCACTCAAATCTTTTAGCTGTCCACCACCACCTGGAGACAGAGCAGCCGCACTTGCTCTTTTTGACGGAGACGCAGATACAATGTCCTTTGAGCGCTGCATACTTGGATTATTCCGGTTACTCGTTAGAGCACAACTTTCGCTCACGGGCCGGAGTCAGTGTGTATGCGCGGAACGACCTCTGTGTTCAGCGTCTCCGTCACCTTGAAGACCCCACTTTTTCTTCCCTATGGGTTTTAGTGGACACAGGAAACGAAAAAATCCTGTATTCCTGTGTCTACCGTTCGCACAGCGGTGACCAGGAGACAACTAGATTATTTGAGTATCTCAGTGAGGCTGCAGATATGGCTCTGTATCAGTACCCTTCGGCGCAGCTCGTCTTTCTGGGGGACTTTAATGCCTGTCATCAGGACTGGCTGTTCCCGTACCAGAAGACCGACCATGCTGGAAGAGAAGCGCGGAACTTTGCGTTGTCCTTGGACCTCTTTCAGCTGGTGAGGCAAGCGACAAGGGTACCAGATGTGGTAGGCCATACAGCAAATTGCCTGGACCTTCTGCTGACAACTGATCCGGACAGGTATCGTGTAGAGGTCACGTCCCCCTTGGGAACCTCCGATCACTGTCTGGTGAAATCTGTATTTACATATTCCCCACCAGCTTTCGAACCACATGGTGTTAGGCGAGTATGGAAATACAAGTCAGCAGATTGGGATGAGATGCGGCACTTTTTTGCGTCTTATCCTTGGCGGCAGGTCTGCTTCTCTTCTTTGGATCCGTCGAGTTGCGCGGATGCTATAACCGATGTGGTGCATCAGGCAATGGAGTATTTTATTCCTTTTGCTGACGTACCCATCGGTGGCAAAGCTCGCCCATGGTTTAATGCCGAATGTCGTCATGCACATGACCGAAAACATTTGGCATACCTCATTTGGGCTGATGCTCGAAGCCGCAAAACTCCGGATGTAAGTACAAAGAAGAGAGCCTTTAACCAAGCTGCCAAGTCCTATAAAAAGGCATTGCGGAAGGCTCGTCTTGATCGGATCGTTAAGAATGGCGAAAAGCTCTCTGTCAGACCAACTGGCAGTCGAGCTTTCTGGTCTCTTGCCAAAGCGATCGAGTCGAACTTCTGCCAACCCTCACTGCCTGCTCTGCTGAAGCCTGATGGATCCCTGGCCCACACAGCAACAGAGAAAGCGAATGTATTTGCTTCTCTGTTTGCTGAGAATTCGCATCTAGACACTGGCAATGCTTCTCCAGAACATCTTCCTCACTGCGGTATTTCGATGCCTGAAATCCGCATCACTAACAAAGAGGTATGGAGAACATTGTGTCGTTTAGATGTGAATAAAGCCAGTGGTCCTGATGGTATACCAGCCATTCTGCTCAAGACATGTGCAGCTGAGTTGTCTCCTGTATTGACACGTCTGTATCGCCTCTCTTTCAAGACTGGAAAAGTGCCGGAATCCTGGAAGCTTGCCAACGTGCAACCCGTGCCCAAAAAAGGCAGCCGTGCCGATCCTGCCAATTATAGGCCCATTTCAATCACCTCCATACTCTGCAAGATTATGGAGCGTGTATTGAACTCGCGGCTTCTAGCGTACGTAGAAGGTAACGATCTCCTCAGTGACCGACAGTACGGATTTCGCCGAAATAGGTCCACTGGGGACCTTCTAGCGTACGCAACACACATTTTAGGCGAAGCCATCGAGAGGAACGGAGAAGCGGTCGCCGTCTCTCTGGACGTCTCGAAGGCTTTTGACAGGGTCTGGCATGTGAGCCTTTTAAGCAAGCTTTCAGCGTACGGTATATCTCCTGGTCTGATTGGCTGGATAACGGACTTTTTGAGCCGGAGATCTCTCCGTGTTGTTGTCGACGGGTGTTCTTCGGAACCCTTGACAATAAATTCCGGAGTACCTCAGGGGTCCGTTCTTTCTGCAACTCTTTTTCTGCTGCACATTAACGATCTGCTGAAGCCCGGTATCTATGGGTATGCAGACGACAGCACAGTTGTAGAAAGATATCTGCCAAGTTCTCGGGCTAGTAGAGATGAAGTACAATCTGAAAGAGAAGCCATGGTGCAACGTTTGAATGACAAACTTCAGGCAGTCTCCGCATGGGGCAATGCCAATCTTGTCAAATTCAACGCCACCAAAACGCAGACGTGTTTGTTCACCGCCAAAAGGAGCCCCTTCACCTTGGCTCCTACTTTCCAGAATGTATCCTTGGAATACAGTGACTGGCTTCAGTTGTTAGGCTTAGAGATCTCCTCGAACCTCAACTTTGGTCGGTACATTGAGTCCAGAGCAAGAGCAGCTGCAGGAAAGCTTGCCGTACTTGCGAAGGTGCGACAGTACTTTACACCGGGACAGCTTCTTGTATTATACAAAGCACAGATCCGGTCGTGTGTAGAGTATTGTGGCCACATATTTGCTGGTGCCGCAAAGACTCATCTTGCGGTTCTGGACTCAATTGAGAGGCGAGCAAAGAGGCTTATTGGCGACCCTAAATTGGTTGACGCCAAACTCCACAGCCTTGAACACAGGCGTAGAATTGCCAGCCTCTCAGTATTCTATAGGATACATTTTGTTGAGTGTGCGCAGGAATTGCACGACCTAATTCCCCCATCCCCCTTCCATCACCGGACGACCCGACGCACGGCAGGTTTTCATCCTTTTGTTGTGGACATTCCACCTGTCCGAACGAAGCGCTATGCTTCATCTTTTTTAGTGCGTACAGCGAAGGACTGGAACAATCTGCCGGCGTCGGTATTTCCGGCAAAATATAATGTGGGTGTCTTCAAGAGGAGAGTGAATAGGCTTCTAGGTTAATGCGCTTTACCACCTAAGACTACATTTCACTTTCCATCAGGTGGAATGTAGTCAAGCATTAACCTAGTTTTGTATAAAAAAAAAAAAAAAAAAAAAGAAAAAAAACAATTTTTTAAGGTTGCGGTATTACGAACAAAGATGTATTCATTAGATGTGTCAGTTTTACTCATATACTTTCGTCCGCTGCGTAATCAAAACATGCTTGCAGTTCTATGAAAATCAGAACGCGATTAACAAGATGGTGAGCAAATATGATGGTAGTAAATATTATTGTCCTCAGTGGCGCGAAGCTCAGTAGTACCCCGCTTAGTACCTTGATGAATTAGGCATTCTATATAAATTAACTACTCAGGCCAAATTGGTTATATTTTTTAATATTTGTAACTATTCAGAATAAATAACATTAAAATAACGGAAGATGTCACAACTCAAATGTATACCATAATTTAATTTTTTATGTTTCATTTCCGCAAAATATATCCAGACTTGCACTTTTATAAATTGTTTCAATTTCTGTTTTCGCATTTTCATTTTCAGAATAATATTATTTGGCAATAATAATAAACTCTCATTAAATGTATATATAATACATTTCAAATATACATCAAATATATTTGATGTTAATTTATTGAACATTTTATATAATTTAATATTACTAAAAATATATGAGAACAATAATGAATTTTATCTCCAGAATCGAATCTCTTGGGGCTGATCGATCGGCAAATTACTTTCAAATTCATTAAGGATAATTGACAGTGTTGTGAAACATTATTTTGTCCTAGCTGTAAAATAAAAATAAATGTCATTTTTTACTAAGATTTATTTAAGCAATATATAATAAAGTAAAGTAATTGCAATAAAAAAAAGCTTACGAACTGAAATAATTGTACATTGTGTACACAAGACGCCCGGTCTGATTGGGGCGATGATAATTATATTTAATCACGAATATCTTAATGTCCTATACAACGTCTATTACTTTGCAGTAGAAATAACATAACATTGAAAAGTGGCCACACCCGAAATAAATACAATAGTTGTATTTTTAAATTTTATTTCCGCAAAATACATTCAAACCAGCACTTTAATAAAGTGCTCAAGAATCGGAGAATACATCTTTCTTTTTTTAATTTTGAGAAGACTATTATTTTTATGTATTAAAACAAAAACATTTTATAGAGTAGTATTTTATTTAGGATAAAAAACACATCTTATGTATTAGTTAATTAAAACTATTATATAAAGTAGAATATGAAAAAAATATTGCATATAATCTCTCAAAGCGCGAATCTTTTGGGGCTAATCGATCTGCAAATTACTTACAGATACTAAAGATAAATATATTCCACATAAAAAATCGTATGGGAATCGAGTTTAATTCCTTCAGCGCAACAATCCTATTAACCATTAGTTAAGGTTGTCATTTTCAAAAATATATTTTTAAATAATTTTTCCCATCTTTTTTAAGTAACGAAACAAGAACGATTCCGTAAAATATATTAATAAACAACTATATAACAATTTTCTTCGCAAACAAAGGGTAACAAAAAATGTTCATCTGGTAATTTCATATGATTCATATGATATGATCCTTTGATAATATCTGTGTACCATATGCAAATTATGGAGTAAGAAATTTATGCTTACAAATATTCTTGAATAACAGTCCTTTAGTTACTTAGAAAGTTGTGTTTCGAATGTCTAAATTAAATATAACACATCCATGTTATATTTCAAATAGCTTTGTAAAGTATGTGAAAAATCTAAATAAAGTAAATCTATATACTTATTCAGTAATATGTATAACTACAATAAGAATTTAATTGTATTGAATATAATGAGCCATATATTTATGATTTTAAAGTACTGAGCTAAGAACTGTCTTGATATACATAACATAAATCGTTGGCGTCGTACATGGTGAATAAATTGTGAAATTTCCTGTATCCTATTCTTAAGGGACTAATTTCTGGACCATTTTAATATGATATGTACGAGTTTATTTCCAACGAAAGTTTAAAATAAATACTAATTACGTAAAACTTCGCTGCTTTTTAAAATAAAGGTTCCAGTGTTAAGTATATTTCATTGTGGTGGTATTAGAAATAATAAAATATTTTTGTTTTATAGATCTTATCTTTGTTTTATAGACCTTGTCTGTCTGTAATGTCCCTAATTTTTACACAGATCAAAATATCTCATATCCATACATATAATAAAATTGCCACTGATCCATTTCTGTACATGGAAAATATTAAAAAAAAACATCATAGGGGGCCTTTTATATATTTAAGACATAAATGGACATAACTTTTTTATTTCTTTACCGATTTAAATGAAATAAACACTAAATATTAAGTGAAGACTGTCACAATACGTTTCTGAAAACTGCATCTAAATTGGTTAAGCCGTTTCTGAGATTAGAGTCCACAAACATACAGACATACGCATAAACAGAAAAAATGAAAAACCATTGTTTTGAGTTCTCTTACTCTTATAAAGGCCTCCCATCATGTCTTTTTTTAAACATGTTCCATGTACAAAAATCGACCAGAGACAATTTTATTATACGATTAGAAGAAGATGAGAACTATTGTACTTACTTACAATTATTGTATTTACTTTTCTATATGTAAAAAAATATGATTAAATAATTAACCTTAAGTTAATAATTAATAATTAATTATAAATGAGGGCATCATTTAAAAGGAAAATCAAGGAACTAAGATTTATTGAAATATGTTAACGTTAACGTTAACTACGTTGTGCTTTTTTAACATAATAATTGTTTACATCAAGGATAGGATAAAAAAGCAAGTATTTCGTTCTTAGAAGTATCTATTAACATCATCAATTTTAACTTACAACTATGGTTATAACAAACATGTTACATTATAAAATAAAAGCGGACTGAAAAAAACTGGAATCTGGTTTCAACATCAAATACAATTTAGCAATCGTATACAAAAAAAAAACATTCAAATCGTTCCAGAAAAACTCGGTATTCGTCTAAGGTTAAAAAAATTGGATTTGGAAAATATATATTTTTTATATTAATAGGAGGGTAAACGAGCCTGCAGGTCACTTGATGCTTGCATAAGACCGTTGCCGGCCATTGAGGAAGGAGTACGTGCTCTTTTTGAATACATCCATTTCATATCGATCACCGATGGAAGTTCATTCCATATCTTGGTAATTCAGGGTAGAAATCATCTAGAGAACCGCACTGTTGAGGAACGTCACGCATCCAGGTAGTAGTGATGGAATATATTCTCTATGTTCCATAACGTGTACAAAGATTTATATGGAAATAGTTTGATATTTGCTAAAATGTTTTTATTAGAGATTGGTGGCAAAGAAAAGAAGGATGGCGCGAAAATATTTTTCATACTCGAATGTAAGTTATTTCCATTTTTCCATTTTTTTCGATGCTTAAGATAGATTTTGATATACTGCAACGCCACCTGCTGAAGATTTACAAGGAAGGGGATATAATAAAAAAAAGTGATATGTACAAAATCGCAAAACCATAAAAAATACATTGATCGCAATGGCAGCACCACTTATAGGTTCGTGTATTATCTGTTAATTCTCTGCCGCATACTCTACCATGACAACGCGCCCGTATACTCCACGATGAAAAGCGTGTGACTTCGTTTGGTTTCCTAAAATTAAAATCTAGCTAAAGGAGATATAGTGCTCGTTGGCAGAAAATGTACTGACTAATTCGAAAAGGCTGTCGAAGAAGTTTCCTATTGCCATATGAAAAATATTCTTTGAAACTTGGTAATAATGTATCAAAATAATTAAATAAAACTTTTTATTAATTATTTTGATACAATATATTTTGTAGTTAATGAGAGACATTTAAATACATTTATTGACTTTAAAAGTGAAATAAGAAACACAATCAAAGATTTATTCAGATTAATTCTTATGCTTTTTAAATTAGTTTTGAATACCTATATTTGTTAACGATATACGAGTAACTATGGTAACTGGATTGGTGTAGAATTCCAATTATTTTGATATTATCAGATAATATCAGTTGTACTTGTTCTATTAAATTGGAATTTAATCGAACCTACGTAGTACTTATTCCAAAATACATTTCAATTCGTTAATTACAGACAGAGGATTCAAATCAGCTAGACAGATTTAAACTAAACTTACATACTAATGATGCCTCGATTTTTAAAATTCGAAAACCATTGTATCAAACAGTTGTTTTAGTTAAAATTAAAAAAAACACTATTTTTATTGAATAATACAGAAATTAGTAAGGAAAACTTAACAAAGTTGATCCAGCAACATAAGTGAATATGTTTTACTTTTTCTATTAATTATCTTTGACAGTCGTTGACTAATGATAGCGCTCGATCTAATTGAACCATTTTTGCCGGGTTTTTTAAACTTGATAGACGCTTTATCACGTTATCGACTTACGATAATCAATCATTTCTCTTTTTATGAGATGATATGGATACAATAATACCAACATTGATGTCGTTCAAATAGTTGAGGCATTTTTTTTATTATCTTTCTGTAAATAAACAAAACCCCCTTCATTTATTCAATTTGTTTAAATTGCTATTATAAATAATACAATTACTTGATAAATTGGAAAATCTTGAATTTTAAAATAAACATTTAAAATTTTATTTAGGTTTTTTTAAACCTCAATCAAAATCCTTGTTGAGTCTTGTAAAAATCTTAAAATTTATATAAATATGAAATGAAAAATAAACCGATACGGGCAGGGATTCAAACCCGCGACTCCTGGAAAACCGTCCCGTCGCTCTACCAACTGAGCTACCGTATCGCTATCCACCTGGGTGAATTAAGCACTTAAATGAATACGAGGAAATTAATTGTACTAATTTGCTCGTATTCCTTTAAGTAATTAAATATAATTATTTGTTTAAGGCTTGGCACCGACTTTAAACCTATTAGTAAATAGGACATATAAATAATAGGTAGTATATAATAAATATTAAATCTTCATTATTTATTACTTTTTAGTTTTAAAGTCGGTTTTTTTTAACGTAGTTATTTTTATTTAATACTTTTTAGTTTATTGCTACATTATCAATTAGCCATGGGTAGACCTTCAAAAGGTGCTGCACGCGTTAAAAAATATAGATCTTAAGAAAAGGGAACGGATAAAAGTAGTCGTCTCCGTAAAAATGCTCTTCGAAACACAATTTCACGTTCTTGTGAGACTATTAAAGATCGTGATAAACGTTGGTTGGCCATGAAGTCATATATGAAATCATGATTACGTCAAGAAACTCTTGATCAGCATAATTCTAGACTCGGTAAGATCCATGAGCGTCTTGCGAATAAGTATTTTGAGCAGAGAGCAAATATACTTGGTCTCATTTATAAGCGTTTAGAGAATGAGTAGTATAACTGAGCAAAGGGCTCATAGATTAGAAGTGATACGAAACCGTACAGCAACCGAGTCTGTGCAGCAACGTGAGAACTGACTAGCAGCAGCGCTTCAGACTTCACAAAGACTTCGTTCACTGAATGAGCGTAATTTTATAAACAGCATAAATCAACACGCTGAAGTACCATGTACAGTCTGTAAGAAATTATTATATCCAAAACAACAGATGATTAGTCACAGCATGCTTCGATTTCCTTTCGGAGGAGCTAATACAAAACTTGGACAAAAATGCACATAAAACAAAAACCAATGGGCCTACTTGAAATAAATTTTTATAGGACTTTTTAACATGTATATCGACGCAACGACGACGATTTAAATTATTAAAATAATTAAACCTAATCGATTAAACATAAGTTGTTCATTCATCTATGAATGGTTCTGAGTTTAATACAATGTAAATTGTAGAATGTGTTTTAAATTGTTAACCTTAATTGTTGAACATGTACTATTTTCAATATAAATATGCCCGTTTTGTTCGAAGACATCATTTTTGCAGCAATCTGCAGACAATGCCGACCTCTCTGAGGCAATACCTAGCTGGCCTCATAATAAACGGAGCAATTTAAAAATATTGAAAAGTTTCTTTTTTTATATCTAATAAAGCGCCAAATTTCTTGGCCAAATTAAATACTATCAGAACCTTAATATGGTCAGTACTTACAGGTTATGTTATTATCTAAACATCAAGATAACTTTGAAATGAGGAGTAGAAAAATAATTCTGTTGGTTGATAATGTTCTTGAAGACACAAAAGGAACATTTATCTCTAAATACTTCTATGTTTTTAGCTAAGCTAAAGTTCCAGATTTTTTGAGTATACTTGATTACATTTATCTTGTTAAGTTTTATCAACTCACCAGTTAAGATTTTATATTTAGGTATAAAATTACGTATATAGGTATAATAAGAGAAAATCCATTTGATATTTACAATGATGAAGAGTTTCGAGTAAAACATCGGTTTTCCAAAAACGGTTTTTTATTTTTAAATCTATTGTTTGGTGGTGAAATAATAGTGGACTAACAGATTTCAGAGCTTTTTTTTATTTATTTTTATTATTATTATATAATGTAGGGCAATGTTTGAATACATTCTACCTGATGGTAAGTGGACTGTAGTCTTAGGTGGTAACGCGCATTACCCTAGCGACCTATTCACTCTTCTCTTGAATGTATCCACAAAGCTTCCTTGGAAAACACCAAAATGTAAATTGTAGCTTCAGCTGTGCTAATACAGCAATATTATAATTGTAATTGAAATTAATATTTGAGATATTAAAATATCTGTTTTGTATTTCTTATTACAAAATTACAATAAATCTAAAAACGGAATTCTTGTGTTGTAGCATAATACGAGTAGGTAGGTACTATACAAAACACCAAAGTAAATTTTAGTAGAATGTTTTAATTAGAGATACTTCTCAAAAATGTTATTAAATTACAAAATGAAGCTTAAAAATAATGTAATTTCACCAAAGAATATCACAGAAAAAACGTAATTTTTGTTAGTTTGTATATGAATTCCTAAGTTGCCGTTTTGTGCATTTGACGTAACGATAGAATAGTTATGACAATGTTATAGCGAGTTTATTAGCAAGATATTATTTGCTTGTGTTAAAGGGGTTACACAACGATACAACTAAACTTAACTAAAAAAGACGGAAAAGTTACAGCTAGTGTAAAAATCCACTGGATTGGGATTTGAAGGGGAAGGTCTTTGAACACGATAGATAAAAAAATATCGTACAGTTGATAATAAGCAAAATAATTAATTTTAAATTTTATTATTTTGTTTATTCAAGATAGTAACAAACGAGTACATTACAAATATATAAACATTATGAAGTTATTTATTTGTACTTTTAACATTACGTCATCTGTTGAACACTAACTCAATGTAGTCAACAGATACAACGCCATTTGTTAGACTTGTTTGGATCTAACAGATTATTGTATACAAATAATTTGCAATAAAATAATTTTGCGACTTAAAATTGAGATGTATGTTATCTTATCTCTCAAGTTGGACCAAACTGCATAAGATGTGCAAATTTGATTAAAATTGGTTAAGTAGTTAAGGAGTCCATCGCGGACAAACCTCGTGACACTTGAATTGTATATAATAGATAATAGATACACCTATTAATAAAAAAAAATTAAAAATCCCCCGACGCAATGACTTCAACAAGTACATTTATATACATATTTTTTTCTTTTTGGAGGTCTTTTTGTATGGGGGGTTTTTTGAATTTTGATTTTTTTTTCTGCTTTTTAAAGTTATGTTACTGGTTTTTGAATTGTACTAAATTAATTTACGGAGACACGAAATTTTCTATTGTTTCTATTAATCTATCCTAATTTTATAAAGTGGAAAGATTTGTTTGTTTGTTTGAATTGAATAGGCTCCGAAACTACAGGACCGATTTAAAAAAATCTTTTAGCATTAGAATCCTACATTATCCCTGATGACATTGGTTATATTTTATAATCATCATTATCATCACTAATATTATAAAGCGGAAAAATTTTATTGTTTGTTTGAATTGAATGGGCTCCGAAACTACTGGACCGATTTAATAAAATATTTTACCTTTAGAATTCTACATTATCCCTCTGATGTGAGAAATATATATATATATATATATATATATATATATATATTATATTTAATAAAATAAGGATCCGCGAAAAAGTTTCAAAAATGTAATAAATTATAAATGTATTAAGTAACATGATTCAAGACTTTTTCATATGGGTAGGTATCCATCTGGGTAGGTTTCATATATAAGAATATTAATAAGTATAAACATTCAGAGTTAAAATGATTTACAATCACTAATAACACTATGATAGGGATTTATACTACCACTAGCTGTTGCCTGTGATTTTTTACGACTACGATCATAAGCCATATAAATATATGTTTTACACGTGGAAGCCATCAAGGGCAACAGCTATCCCTAATAAAGTTAAAAATCGATCAATATAATATATTCATTATTCCAAATATAAGGATAGTTGGTTTTTTAACAAATCTTTATTCTTACATAAACTCTATTTATACAAGAAAGGGTTTTTAATTTCCTTGGGAATTTAAAAAACAGGACAAAAAGCCCAGGAAGTAAGGTTTTTACGTTTATTTTACTATAAATTATAAATTAAAAGGTAAAGTTGTACCTAATTTATAAATAATTGCTAATAATTTCTCTAATTACATTAGTGTCTAATTTAAATTTTAATTTGCTTACATTTTCAGAAATTATGGTTGATTGGTGACCGGTTGTTCGGTTAATTGACGGACATTTTTCATATAAGAGAAGAAAATTACAGAAAATAAATTGCTTTGTATTACTAAACAATCGACCTGGAAAGTACATGACCAAAATATAGCGGCCCTGTTAGAGCACCCGGGCTCAAATCAGGTACTCGATGCGCAAGTAGAGACTTTCCAAAATACTATTTACGACTACTTTAATGAGCACTATCCACCTACGAATCGTTATGCTGACAAAAATAAAGAACACGGTTTTAAATTGAAAATGAGGAGGAAAAAAAGAGACCTTATAAAGAAACTTCGTATAGCCAAAGCCTTAGGCGATAATCAACTTAGTCACCAACTGTCTAGGGCACTGCGATCAATTCTTAAACTTATCCAAGGCATAACAAATCAAATAACAAAAAATCGTGATAGCTTTGATCGGGCAAAACATGAAGTAGACTTTAATAAAAATCCTTTTAAATACTCAAAAAACATTTTCAAAGATCCAAAAGGTAAGCTTCTCTTGACCAACGAGCAAATTTTCGATCATTATAAAAGCCCATAGGAAGTTCCAGAAAACCAAAGACTATATCGGGATCCAAACGAACACACACCTGAGACTCCTACTGAAGATTTTCATGCCAACCCACCAACTTTGGAGGAAATCAATAAAATAATTAAAATGAAACCATCTAACTCAGCACCAGGTCCGGATGGTATCCCTTATATAGTTTACAAAAAATGTCCGTCGCTCCATAATCATCTTTTAAATATATTCAGTAAAATCTGGTCAAGAAAGCAAGTACCGGTATCATTCGGAAAAGCCCTTTTTGTCCTCATTCCGAAAAACGACTATGTCAATAATCCTAAGGATACTAGACCGATAGCCCTAACAAATACAATTTCCAAAATATTTTTCTCTTATTTACAAACAAAAATGACGCAATTCATGATTAACAATAGATATTTCAGGCCTAATCACCAGAAAGGGTTTTTGCCCGGCATTTCTGGATGCCTGGAACATAATACGTTAATATCTGAAAGCCTTAAAGATGCTAGAACTAGCGAGAGACAAATTACGGTTTGTTGGATAGATTTAGAGAACGCCTTTGGGTCGGTACGACATGAACTGATGATGTTCGCGCTTAAATGGTATAACTTTCCTACGGTAGTTCGCGACATTATTGCATCATATTATTCAAAATTAAAATTCTCAATAATTTTTAATGAAAATCATTCAAAACCACTTAATTATAACGTTGGTTTATTTCAGGGCTGTTGTATTTCTCCTATTATATTTAATATAGTTATTAATATTTTAATAGACAAATTAATTACAAATGAAAAAAAGTGGGGTTATCGGTTTAAGTTCAACAACAAATACACAGAATCCATACTAGCTTTTGCAGATGATCTCGCGATACTGACACGTAATCCGAAACAATGTCAGGTACTTTTAAATGTAGTTGAGGATTTCTGTACGTGGACGGGCGGATTGAGGACAAAACCAAGTAAATGTTTTAGTCTGTGTCTGGGTAGACGGAATACCAAATATACCTCTTACGATCTTATAATAGGCGGTCAGCGCGTTAGTATGGTTACGGAAGCAGCTCCGTTTAAATTGTTATGTAAAAAAATCGATTACCAAGACCGTACTCCATCGTTGGAAGTAATAGTCGATAGCTTTTTAAATGATCTCGAAAAGGTAGACAACCAACCAATAAGTAACGTCAAAAAAGCTTGGATTTACGATAATTTTTTAACATCACGTCTAAATTGGCCTTTCCTCGTTTATGATATTAATAAAACCCTTTTGTCATAGTTAGATGCAAGCGTCATAAAGACATTGAAGTTATGGCTCGGGTTAGCGCACTCAGCGGACTCTTCAACCTTATTTAGAGACCGAAACAATTTTGGATTAAAATTAAAGAAACCATCGGAGCTCTACAAACATCTAAGAGTTACCAAAAGACATATCATCGGAAAATCTAAAGATGATACTGTAACTTCTCTCCCAAAAGACAAAGTTGCCTCAGAGCTCGAGTCACGACTTCAATTCCATAAAAAAATTATGATAGGTGCTCAAACAAATAAAGTAGGGCTAGGATCAAGTTGGAAAGTTCAAGACATAGACATAACAAAATCTTTTATTCGACAAGACGAAAACGATAATTACCGACTCCATGCGATGAGCCTAGAAATTCAAAACGAATGGGTGACCATAGGAGATTTTTGTATTCCACTAGCTTTGAAGTGGCGCACCTTAATTTATGATTGGTCCCCAGCATTATTAAAATTCTATTTTAATGCATTCCAAATGACTCTCCCAGATCAAAGTAATTTAGTAAGATGGGGCAAAGCCACCGAAAAGTCTTGCAACATCTGTGGGGAGGCAATAGGAACCGCGAAACACCTATTAGTAGGGTGTAGCGTACTTCTAGATAAAGGTCAATACTCGCGTCGCCACGACAAGGTATTAGAAATTATACGGGAAGCGGTTAGTCTTTCAGTACCAAGAGCGCGGAAGGGTATAACAACCACCGAACGATCTATAGAATTCGTAAAAGATGGCTCCTCCAAAAAATCAAAAGCGAAGCTTATTCAATATTAGGCGCGGCTCCTAATTGGATTCTCATGATGGACACGTATGAAAAGCATTACAAAATCCCTGGGGATGTTGGTGTTTCGTCATCCAGACCGGACTTATTCCTGTATTCTAAACATCTGAGGCGCGTGATACTTGTGGAGCTTACTGTTCCTTGGGAAACAAACATCCCAAGGGATCACACATTCAAGCTCAATAAGTATTACGAACTAACCAACGAACTGATCAGGAATAAATTTATAGTTAGTTTGTACGCGGTAGAGGTGGGAGCGAGAGGTATAACAGCAAAATCTCTCTATAGCCTACTTAAAGATCTTGGCCTTTCTAAAACAAGCATCGGTTCATTTCTAGAACGTACTTCAAAGGCGGCATTAGTAGGTTCTTTCCAAATTTGGTTAGGTAGGGAGAGGAGTGTGGAGGGCGAAGGTGAGCGTTTTTGCGCATAATAAAGGGGCCCCTTAAACCTACTCCTTGGTCGCAAGTCCCAGGCACTGCTTGCACTCCTCTCCTTGCAACGCGATGGGCCCGGCACCCGCACGGTGAATCCATGGATTGCTAAGAAGCTTCGTCTCTTAGTTAAATGAAATTTTAGAAATTAATGTTTTACGAGTAATTTTGTAGCCTAGATCCGTTATATTAGCATTATATAATTCAAGACTTTAGGAATTTAGGTTTTCACTTTAGGTTCGGTACCCAAAAAACAGTTATTATATTTTTTTAGCTAATAACATATTATTTTTATGTTTAAATTTTATAAATAATAAAGGCTTATCTAAAAAGTATTTACCTTATGAAACCTTTCACAAATAAAAACAACTTAAACAATTTAGTGATCATTATATTAACAATTTATTGTTTGTATTGGATAATACATTTCTTTTACTTCCTTTAGAATACAACTTTAACTAATGGTTGTATTATATTACAAGGCACGTAGTGCAAATGCTACAATAAATATTTTCAATAAGAAGACGAAATCGTCTTCTCATTTGTGAATTACAATCTCAGCAGTATGTACAAGAATCTATTAATTAATTTATTTTATTTACTTACTTCTACATAAGTAAAATCATTGTCGGCCATTGTATGCAAATTAATAAAAACTAAAGATTTAATTAAAAACCAAGATAGATTTTAATCTTCATAGTTTTATTTTTTAGCCACTTACTTTTTATTAACAAAAAAAAATGGGATTAAAATTTTAAGAAACAATGAATTTTTTTTATTGGGTTTCAGAAAGTTATAGATTTAGATTATGTACAGGGTTATTTGTAATTAGTTAACCACTTCTTGCAGGCAACCTCTTTACACTAATCCCAACAAAATTTGTTCTACATTTTTTTTAAATAGTTTTAAAAATTAAATTTTCACAAACAAAATTTATTTGTTGTCTCTGAACTGGCATTAACTTAGAGCGTCCGTATGGCGCCGAAGCGTTGACCTTTTAAGTACTTCTTTCAAAATATAGAGTAATAAGTAAGAGAGGGAGCAAAAAATCTTTTCATTCGTTTTTTCTTATTGTTGTTTATCAAGATTTGTAAAAAGTAGTAGAACAAATGTTGTTGGGATTGATGTAGAGAGGCTGCCTGCAAGAGGTGGTCAGCTAATTAAAAATAACTCTGTATAAGTTTTCAACCGAATTCCCAAAATAAAAAGGCTGTAAATTCGTAATTGTGATAACCTATGACTATTTCTCAAGTACTGGTTCCAAAAAAAAAATATCTATTATTTTTGGTTTGGGGGGCTTGTTTTTTTATTTTCAAAGCAAATCAAAAATTGTTAAAAATTCATCAACCATTCATCTCACAGGATCCTCTGAAATTTGTAGCAATGACAACAAGTAGTACTTTATTAATTTTCCAGGGTATTTTACTTTTTTATTTTTTTTTTCTTATAAATGCCTTTTCTAAGAATTTCCCAATTAGTAAAATAATCCTACTACTACAAGTCGTATATACCACAATATGCATTATAAGTCAATAATTATTAATATTAGTACTTTATATAAAATAGAATGTCCCAAAGAACATCATAAAATAAAAAAATCAAAAATGTAATAACCCCCGATACAAAAATATCTCTAAAAAGAATAAAAATATTATTATTACGTATTGAAGTCGTTGCGTCAGAGGACCGTTTTACATACGTTGACGATTGTGTTCATTTAACGAAGTATTCGGGGCTAATAAATGAGGACTTAGACAAAACGATTTCGTATTGCTATTTCCATATTTGTAACTTAGTTGCATTCTGATTTCTTCCTTTATTTAGCGATATTACGAAGTACTTATCGGCGGTATATGTTAAAAGATATGTACCAACCCAAAAAATTGGTTAATTTGAGATTCCGTAAATTACTTGATTTTTTTTAAATGATTATTTATAATTTTATGGCCAATTCGCCCACACTGTACAGGACATAGTTTTTTTTAATATTAATAGTTATCTGTATATAATATATATATATATATATATATATATATATATATATATATATATATATATATATATATATATATATAATATAGCTAAGAGATATTAACTCTTTATTTAATATTTAATTATAATAATTAACAATAACAATAATTATTAATAATCATAAATTCTTAAGTCCGTCTAATTTATTAATTCCAATTCGTAACTTAGTACACAAATTCGTTATATTTAATTATATCTTAAATGAGGTGAACTTTTTTTAATTAAAGGACCCACAGTCTTCAATACAACTTATACAAAATAATGAGTATTGGCCCTACAATTAATTATAAGAAAGAAAATGTTAAATAACCTCGGATTAACTTTTACGAATAATTGAAATATTATTCATAATTATATTTATTTAATGAGTAATATTATTTATATAGTGAGATCTACATCCTATTTACAAGACCATAGTACAACAAACTGTTACTTAAACGAGATATTGTTGTGATAATTGCAATATACGTCTCTCTATCTACCTATATCGCAATTCTCACAACAATATCTCTGCATAATATCTACATAACATACAATATATAAAATGTATACAAACAATGAAATCCTTATTATCTATTGAGGTTTCTAGTACACTAAACAATATAGTACAACTCAAACGAATTTTATACATTGTATTGTATTTATATTCTAATATATAGATGTATTACATATAATCTTTAACAATGGACAAACGTGATCATCCGAGATCCGATCCGATCTTTAGATTTAATTTACTCTTGAGATTCCTACGAAACATTTTTTTGGATTAGTTATTATTTTATTAAACGGTTTTATTTAGCTCACCCCGTTTGTTTGTAAGGGTCAAATTTAGTAAGTGCCCCACGATTTTATTTTTGTTTAATCAATGCATATGTGTAAAATATGCATTGATTAAACAAAACTTACTTACTGTAAAAAAGTAAGTAAGTTTTTACTTACTTTTTTACAGTAAGTAAAAAATGAATAATTTATAAATATGGGCCAGACGGGCTGAGATTTTTGAATACCGACACTCTGCTCCTCTGAGGTACCTCACTATCACATCACCTATCTCTACACACCTTGATGACTTAAGCAGTCCAAATATAATCCTTATTAATAGGATGAGATGCAATCAATTGGATGCCTCACAAAACTATATCTCAATGTAGATCAGGATAACATTAAAAATATGCGCAACCGAAAAAATACCATACTTTTATTTTGAAGTTTTAATTTGGCAAAATATATTCAGACCAACACTTGGATCAAGTTATTGTGAAGTGGTGTGATTTGTCCCAACAATATTACAATAAAACGACTATGTGGGAAATTAGTAACCATATATTATTAATAATCATATGTTATAAGTAATCATATATTTATCAAAAACTTATAACAATCCTCTTATTCGGCAAAATTTTACAAAAAGTAACAGCTTTTACTTTTATATAATTGAGTTTAGGAAAACTTCTGAAAACAGGTAACATATGCAAATTATGAAGTAGAAAGTTTTCGCTTATGAATACTCTAGAACAACCGTTCTAGAGTATTCCGTTCCGTTGAATTATATAAAATATAATATTGTTCAGATTATAAAAAATCAATAAAAATTTTAATAGAGACATATATTCAACTATAATATGTACAAGGATTAAGGATGAGGAAAATAATTACAAAAAAACACTACAATAAAATGTAGCTATCTGAGAGAATTCTCAACGTTTTTTACATAAATTACACAAATAGAATCTATCGTAAAATTTTCTTCATTCCTTCCCTAAGGAAGTGATTTTAGAGAAAAATTTATACAATAAATTTTATTCTTTTTTAATTAAGTGCTGACCAGATAACTACATTGCTTTTCAGTTACAAAGGAGTTTTTTCAAATACATAATAAAATAGATGTTTAGGTTGGGTACATTTAAAACTCTTTGCTTGAAAAAAAAAATAAGTATATGATTTCCTCGTTAGTTAAAGCCAGTTTTATAAATGAAGATAAACCTGTAATCTAATCTATACCTATATTAAAATTATAACTGATGGATTTCTGTACAAGTAAAATATTAAAAAATATATAATGGGGGGACTTTATAAGAGCAAGAGAACCCAAAACAATGGTTTATCATTTTAATTATTTGTCTATATGTCTGTACGTTTGTGCACGCTAATCTGAGAAACAGCTTAACTAATTTGGATGAAGTTTTCAGTAATATATTGTCACCGTCTTTATTTAACATAAGTGTTTATTTCCTTTAAATCGGTTAAAAAATAAAAATGTTATGTCAATTTATGTCAATCACGTAATAGGTACCATGCAAATCTTCTTCTATGTCTATACATGCAATAAATCCGTAGAGGAGTAGTCTCTGTACATTGAAATATATAAAAAAATAGCCAGGTTGGAATGGATAACTAGCACAATCCATTTCAAAAAAAATTTAAATGTTTATGTGTTTATCTGTTTCTTTTTTAGATGTGCATGCAACACAAAAAAATATATGGCTATTGCAAATAACTTTAATGCATAGAAATTGAGAGCCAGTAACATTTACATTTTGACTTTCATTGCACACTCTTCACTCTATCAAAAGATTTATGTAATTATGTGAAGTGTTCCAGAAATGTACCTTTATACATATAATAAACCTGTAACTGATCCCTGTCTGTACATAGAACATATTTAAAAAAATCATAATGGGGGACCTTTATATAAGCAAGAGAACCCAAAACAATATTTTTGCATTTTATCTGTTGAATGTCTATATGTTTGTGCACGCTAATCTCTGGAAAGGATTTACGGTTTGGATGAAGTGTTCGGGAAAATATATTGTCATGGGCATCACTTTACATTCAGTGTTTTTTTATTTAAATCGGTTAACAAATAAATAAGTTAATAATCTCTTATTTTCGTACCATTGCGGTAAGACATTTTTTCGAAAATGGTGATCCTCCCCTTAGGGTATAATAATATCTTTTCCAATAATAAAAATATGAAATTGGACTACCTCCTCTGTAAAAGAAAAATTGTGGTTAAAAATAAAAATATGTATAAAAATAAACTAGAAATACTTCTCACGCAAAAACTGCTTGCCGGAATTTTATGAAACTTTGAAGGAGTACGTTTTCATCAAAATAGAAATCTATGCGTAGGAAATTGCAAGCATACCTACAATACAATAAAAACACAACTTACCTACCAACAAAGAATATAATAGATCGACTGCTAGCGTGCTGAATCGCTAGACAGAATAAGTGTGGAAGGTATTAAATTGCTTACTACATTAGTTGAGCAATTTTTAAATACAATAAGGGTAACACCAAAGAATTTTAATGTCTTAAAAATCCTAAAGATTTTTTAAAACAATTGTCGGGATTGTCAGATTGAACTGTTTTACTTATATATTAGCACTACACTTTTAATTACTTGTATTTAATTCTTCATTGGTACTGTACAACAGCTTCCCTCTCGAACGTAGCCCTAAACGCATATTATATACCCCTCTTTAGAAAGTACCTTTTTCACACAAATAATAATAATATACAAAAATAACAACTACTAGTGAATGAAAAGTTGTAAGTACCACTACTTACGGTATTAAATAATGGTTTAAAATCAATACTAAACATAAAAGTTTTAAATATCACTACGTAAGTTATTAAAACGATATCTAAAATAATAAGACCTCATTGAAAGATGATATTCTCAAAATCTATAAAATAATAAGACCTCATTCAAAGATGATATTCTCAAAATCTTAAAAGAATAATGAATTCATAGACCAAGATTGCAACACTAGCTAAGTTATCCAGTTAAAAAATAGTTAGTGCAAAGTTTTATATACAATATCTTACAAAGATACCATGGCACAACTCAACAGGTTATAGGATAGGTGATTTATAAATAATTTATGGCTGGCTGTTTTAATAAAAGAAATAGTATTATAATAAGATTACTAGAATTTGATGTATTTGAAACTTTGAAGACGTGAATGTTATAAAGCAAAATGAAATAAATTAATATGTATATTTAATTTTTCAAGGTGTTTCGTAACGACAAATATGTCATATTTAATAACCAAAATTTTGCGAATGTTATACCAGATTATTCATTAATAACGGTTCTTAAATTGCCTTAGTTAGGATGATCCAATTATTTTTTTATTTTGTTTAAATTTTATGTTCAAAGTATTTTCAACGCCTAAATGCAACTACACTAACTAAATGCAACAAAATTAATATCTGATATATATCTCCATTTTAAAACCGTAACAACATAAAAGCGCAGGCAACATTTATTCTTCGTCGAAATAATTCGTGCTGGTTATTACAGGACCATGGATAGGAAATTGGTTTTTTGTACTCCTATACGTTTTTTTAGCTTTAAAAGTAGATAATTTTTGTACTTGGAAAAAGTTTTTCGTTTTATTTATTTAAAATCACAAACTGTTTGAATAAGTGTCAAAACATATGATAAAATATACATTTTCTAATGATTTTGGTGAAAACAGTGTTTTTTTTTACCCCAGCGCTTATTAGTAAACTGAAGAAACATAAATTAAATTTTTTTCTCTCCATAAATAATTATCCAAACCGTTCAAGTCCTAAAAAATATCGTTATTTTTAACTTATTCTATAACATAACTTATAATAGCCTGTGACGAACTTAAAGATGTCTGCAGATCTTTCAAAACCGATTTCTTTTAAACTAGATACACAAACGATTACCTACAAGCAGACCCAATACTTGTCTAACTTCGTTTACTTTTGAAGATAAAGATTCCCTTTGATCCTACGCTTTATTTAGAAGCCGGCAAATCATGTTCTATGTAAAGATAAGATGACTACTGAAAAAGGGATTTGTATTTATTTCTTCTGTTGTATTTTTTGTTTTTATACTGTTAATGATTTTTTGTAAAAATATTTATATTTGAATATAATAAAAAAAAATTGTAACCACTTAAATGTAACATCTTTTTAAATTTGGAAAGTAACCGTTATGTGGTTTTACTTGTGTCATTAGAAATCTAATTTAAGACTAAAAAGTTATTATATATTAACCTACTTGAGCTCATGTTACATCTCCTTTAAAACAGAAGTTAAATTAGATGTAACATGAACTAGCATTAGTAGAAACTAAACTTCCTTTACCTTAATTGGCATTCTAAAAAAATTATCAACGATACAAAAAGACCTCTAAAAAGAACAAAAATAATATTATTATGTTCTTATTGAAGTCGTTGCGTTGGGGGACCGTCGTACGTACGTTGACGATGGTGTCTATTTTACGAAGTTAATCATTGAAGACTTAGCTATACGATTCGATATCGTAATTTCTTTAGTTGCCTTGTCTCCGATGGTCCCCCGACGCAACAAATTTAATAAATACATAATAATATTATTTTTGTTTTTGCATCGGGTTTTTTAAATTTTAAATTTTAAGTTAATGGTTACTGAATTGTACTAAATGAACCTACAGACACACAAAATTTTCAATTGTTTAAGTATTTCTATTAATCTATCCTAATATTATAAACAGGAAAGATTTGTTTGTTTGTTTGAAATTAATAGGCTCCGAAACTACGGGACCGTTTTTCAAAAAAATCTTTTAGCATTAGAATCCTTTTTAATAAAATAAGGATCCACATGAAAGTTTCAATAATGTAATAAATTATAAATGTATTAAGTAACATGATTCAAGACATTTTCATATGGGTAGGTAGATAGGTAGGTTTCATATATACGAATATGAATAAATATAAACATTTAGAGTTAAAATGATTTACAATCACTAGTAACACTATGATGAAGGGATTTATATCATCACTAGCTGTTGCCCGTGATTCTTTATGACTACGATCATAAGCCATATAAATATATTTTTACAGTCTACGTGGACGCAGTCACGGGCAACAGCTATCCCTAATAAAGTACTTTACTTCAGTAAGTGTAAAAACCTTTTGGCCTTCATAACAATGCTTTTTTTTCCTATATAGCGCGGGCGAAGCCGCTGGGAACAGCTAATCATTGCATAAGAATCTCTTCCCCGCATGAAAAAAACGTCAATAACTTGGAGACGACTATTTCTATTTCGACCAAACATTGATAGAAACCATCTCGACGAACATAGCTATCGATTAAAAAAACCGCATTCAAATCCGTCTACGCGTTTGGCTGCCAATTTGCCACAGATAGATACACAGATACACAGATCGACAGGTTAAACTTATAACACCCCTCTTTTTAGTCGGGGGTTAAAAAAGAGATTTGAACTAAATGATAATAGCTATTTGTATAAATATAAATTATGCAAGTATTGAATTTCTGTCTCAAATAGAATTTACCATTGTTATTATTATTTACAATTATATAAAATCAAATGTATGGTTAAATAAAGTGATTTTTTACTATGTTTTTTATATTCACTTATTTATTTTCAATCTAAATAACTTAATGAATATACAAAAAACGTGGATATCTGAAAATAAAGAATCAGTAAATAGAAAGGTAATATTATTTTATGAACGCTTAAACTACTACATAAAGCATAATTATATGCTATTTTATTTCATTTTGTAAGCGTAGGTGATTCTTTACATGTAATTACTATTATGATCACATGTTTATCATTTAAGTCTTGTTACTGTATAATCATAAAATGTTTTGTTTTTTTTTTACGATATCAGCTTTAAGCCACACAATGCATACGTACATTTAAGATTACGACTTCGAAGATACACGTTCCTCGACGAACAATTATGTTTACATAATGTTCAACATTGTCAGGAGATGTTAATAGCATGGTAAATATAATTAACTACTTTTATTTTGTTTCCTATCTTTTCTAATAAGAGGTGGTTGTGATAAGGGATATTTTTTGTGTTATAATAAATAAAAAAATAATTGACTTCTGGCTTCTTCACTAGTTTCATTTCTGATTATAAACTATCAAACATGGCCAAATGGCTGGCAATAGGTATAGTGTGTTATAATATTATAATTACTTGGAAGTGTTATTGGCGCGGATTTGATTTATAGAATAATATGTTTCCACTGTGTTTAATGAACCCTAGATATTCAAACATTCAAGAGAAAGAGGGTTATGCACATTCAAATGTAGGTTATGTAAAATTGTATTGTATTATATGCAAAATCTTAGTTATTTCTAAAGTGAATTATGAAAACTTTTGGGCCCGTTTCCAAAAACATTATGTTCAGTTCTATAAATTGCGTTTCTATATTTTCTTATAAAGTAATTTATTAAAGAATATGCCGTGGTTTACAATTAATTACTGTTAGTCATATTTATTTATAATAATTTAAATGGTAAATACATTGGAATTTACATGTTTTAGTTCATAAGTTTCAACAGTAGCGCCACCTACACAATTAATTATGAAATATTATTTAGTATTTACTGTTTAATGTTTTAAGAATTAGTAGCATAGAATATTTTAACATAATGTTTAATCTTTTATTAATTATTAGAACTTATTATAAGGTATAAATAATATCATCAGTAAGTTGATTATGAAATTGTAAATTACCCTCGCCTAAATATTGTAGTGTTAAAATATTATAAAACGAGTTATAAGGGCTGCTCTCGCCCATTCTATTACAAATGGTTGGATATTAAACATTGAAGTGCAAGTACTGTGTATTATTAAAACAAGTCTTAACATTACATTATTTAATGTGCTTTTGTTTTGCTGGGTGGGGTTTCGTTGGGGTACTCAATTTGAAACTAATACTACAATTATATGTGCAACTAATACTATAAGGAAGACTCCATACTTGCAATATGTTGAACTTGTGTGCTGTGGCCATTTCGTCAGAGGCAAGTTTCTTAGTGGAATTGTTATAAAGTTGCGAAGCTTTAATTAAACTGCTTCTCAATAACTCTTATGAAGATAAGTCACTTTGGATATTATAAGAAATTCTTGTTATTTTATGAATGTTAAAATATTACTTATTAAAGTCGCTGCGTCGGGAGTCCATTGTAAATTTCATTACTAAATCAGTACTAAGACTATACTTACTACTACTCTGGACAAGGACTACGATTACGACTATACTGGACTTTGATATTGTTATTTCTTTATTGGCTTGAATAACTTAGTTTGCATTTAGATTCATTTCTTTAGTAAGCGTATATAATAATATTTTATATAATATTATATACGTTTATTGTGTTTTAGTCAGATATGGCGGATTTTAGGTTTTATCATAACTGTAATATACCTTTTTTTTATTTATAAAGTATTATATATTTACATATTTTTTTTAATTTTAATGCCATATTATATCTTTTTTTATCTTAACTATCTAGAAAAGAAACATCATCAAACTTTCTCCTTTGATTTCTTAAATGCTGAATCGCAATTATTTCAATAGAATATTTCTAGTCAGCTATTCTCTATCGAACAAATTAAACTGTTCGCACAATGCTCATTTTTTAAATTCACTCGAAAATTTTTCTCAATGTTTTAATTAGTGTATTAAGAGATTTTTAATCAATTATGTTTAAACTATATTCAAATGTATTAAAAACAAAAATAGTTAATACTATGATACATAGGTGATTTAATCTAAGTCTTCAAATTTGATAAATATTGTAAAAAGAACTTTACAATGAGGTAGTTAACGTTAACGATACCATCAAACATACTATTTTAAAATTATTGAAAATGTTTTTCAATAAAATGTTTGAGATCATAAACTCAATATCTGGATTAACTTAAAAACTGTACGAAAAACACAACTCTGCTTTTACAAGGTCTTGAGAATGAGCGGTTTTAAACTCACTCTTATTTTAGTTTATTTTTTTATAGTATTATGACTTACGATCTTTACCTTAGATCCAAGTAAAATGCCTGAACATAACGTTCGAAATATATAAGTGTGTTACTATTCGAATTTGTAGCTCATGGACACACATTTAAGACATATATTGGGGCTCTAGACCCTTTCTTGACCTTTTAATGAATCAATTAAAAACTCCGAATAAGTAAAGGCATACATACGTAGGGAATTCCATATTGATAAATATTACGTATTTACTTAAGAGTTTTATTTGTTTTGACCCTGGTCAAGAAAGGTGTTAGCGGTCACACAAATTGTTATCGGTCACTGTCGCCGAGGGAATTTCTCGGAAGTAGAAAACTTCCGCGGTGTTAACTTAATATCGTTAAATATTTCGTTCGTTCGTTTGTTAATATATCGCTTATAGATATTTTTAAACCCTTATTCCGGTTGTAGCATATTTTATCAAAGCGATGTCTCTTGACTCTAGTCTGGCCTAATCTCACATCACCACAATAATTATTGACTATTGGATCTGATAAATTATAATTTATATGAAATGAATAACTCTTGTCATGAAGTACTTACATTAAATATTTTAAATTGTTTTATATTTTTTTACACATAATAAACTGGTCTGCGTTTCAATACTGCCAATAACACAATACTACATAAATAGAAATCCATCTCTATTTACACGCAAGTAGAATACATACAGTCTATTACAAATTTAAAACAATTCTGTGGCCAAACCTATACATATAATAAAATTGTCACTGATCCATTTCTGTACATGGAAAATATAAAAGAAAGACATAATGGAGGGCCCTTATAAGAGCAAGAGAACCCAAAACAATGGTTGTTCAGTTTGTCTGTTTGTCTGTACGTTTGTATGTTTGTACTTGTATGTTTGCACACGCTTATCTCAGAAGAGGTTTAACCAATTTGAATGCAATTTTCAGAAATATATTATCACAGTCTTCATTTAACATTTAGTGTTTATTTAATCTAAATCGGTTTAGAAATAAAAAGGTATAACAATTTATGTCAATCACGTAATGGGTACCGTGCAAATCTTATTCTATACATGTAATAAATCTGTAGAGGAGTAGTCTTTGTACATTAATAATATTAAAAAAATATACCAGGATATGAAGAGATTACTAACAGAATCCATTTTCAGCATTTTTTAAATCTTTGTCTCTTTGTCTGTTTGTCTTTTAGTAGTGCACACAACACGAAAAAGAAATATTTACAAAATTCATACAGGGGGTTTTACTTACATTGGTAAGTACAAAGGGTACGTTTTATCAAGTCGCAGGTACAGCTAGAAAACAAATTTTATTCTAACTAAATTTAAGTTACTACGCTACATCCATTTATGCGTGTGCATGTGTGTGTGTAAAATAAAATAACTTTTATTAGTATGAAGTAATAATAACTTACAGAAATCTCAGAAAATCTACAACATTGCCTTCAGAATGTACATCCGGGGTTTATTGAATTACTATTGCAAGAACCGGTAAGTTTAATTTCCTGTTGGTAAAGGACTTATTTTATTTTTAAATATAAGGCACTTTAAGTATTATTCTTAGTTTTTGTCCATTATAATTATGTATAAAACTGCTTTGTAAAAGATTTTTTGTTTTAAGGAATGTTAATTCATGGTTTAGAAGAAAATTAGTATATACACAAAAACATATTTAAACATATTATTTGCAGTTACTTCGAGTAATATACGTATAGCGGAATGTGAGGAATTTTTCTTAGTTTAATGTGCTTAGAATGTTTAATTGACATAATTGATTATATTTTTTCGTGTTCTAGGAACGTCAATAAAATACAGAAAAGTACTAATATAATAATCCAATATATGTAACGTCAAAATAAAGATTAATTATATATAGGATAAACTGTCATCTATTCTATTTAATGCTACCTACATAATAGAGAAAATAATATTTTAAATATTCATTAAGGTTAATCTGAAGTTAATCAACTCTTGAAGTTTAATAATAAATCGCCAAGGCCAAGACATTAATAAAATGAAGAAAGTAATTTGGTATAATTCGTATTTAAGACCGTTAGACCTTTAATTAGAAAAATCAAATGAAATTTTATTTCGGAAATAATTAGATATAATAAATCTCACTACCAATCCGAGCATTTAATCAAGTTCAAAACTGATGATGGTAAGAATATTTAAGTATTGAATAATAAATCAGTAACTTTTAGGTATAATACGCTTCCTTTATTATTTAGATGAATAAACTAATGTGTTTAATTTATTTAATTTACTTAACAGTATTTACTGTTCAAATAACATTTGAAGTACATGTTTGTCGTGAAAGATTTTTATAAATAAATAAATATATAACGGCGACCCCGTTAGATAAGCGGCACAACCGTCTTCGGTAGGATTTTCTGGTACAGGGTTCATGGCGTAGGACTCAGGAAATTGGGTTTAATTTCTTGTGTCTTTTTGTGGTTACAAAGACACAGTATGATCATTCTTGTATTATATATAGGTAATCAACTATCACGAAATGCTTACTAGGTATATAATTAATTATCAGAGTTGCGTGAACCACTGGTCCCATTTGAAGGGTCCGGACTATAACGCTCTTTTTAATGAATTCCGTCTCCTACTCACTGTTCTCTGATATTTAAAATGTAACAGTTGCCCTTTCAAACGATTCTGATTACGTGATTAGTAATGTAACGGCGTTCTCACCTTTCCTTTACAATAGAATCAATTAAGTTACTAGTTATCATTAAATTCTCGTAATCGAAACATATAAATATATTTTAAGATATATAAGTTTTTTTTTAATTTAATTAATATTATTATGTACTTATTGAAGTCGTTGCGTCAAGGGACCGTAGTATATACGTTGGCGGTGGTGTCTATATTTTCGGTTCGGTTCGGAACTTTTCGGTATAAATACATGAGGACTTAGACTATATGATTAAATATTGTAAGAGGTGTCTGTTCCGTACACCACTATTGTTAAAAACTTTGTAATCAAATTCTACCAAACAATATCTTGGGATCTGCAGATAGTTAAGTTAGATGTATAGAAGGATAATTCCAGACGTAAGATTCATACGAAAATTACGTAATATACTCTAAACTTACTTTTTGAACTTAATGTGTATTGTCAGTATATTTATATTTATGTCGAAATATGTATAATTTGTTTATAAGCGCATGTGTGCATTTTTCTCCAAGGGCGACATTGCTGATGTAATTTGATATGGTAAATTTTTTTGCAATGAAACCTTTTTTTTTAAACTCTATTTTGTAACTCTATTTTGTCGTTAGTAAGTATGGAATCGCCTATTAAATTTTCATTTCTCGTAATAAAAGCGCTGGCTAGTAATTGTAATTTAATTATATTTATAATATCATTTGACAGGTTAAATAAAATCGATCGTACAATGCATACTATTTGTTTCAAAATGTCTATAAAAATGTATGGCTCTAATAGGCTTAGTGAAAATTTAAATAAACATGGTAGGAGAAATAAACCGATACGGGCAGGGATTCAAACACGCGATTTATTGGAAACCGTCCCGTCGCTCTACCAATGAAGCTACTGGCTCGCTACTTGATATATTTTAAAAGATATTAAAAAATAACATTTTGTTTGGGGTATAGTTTCAATGTTCTATTTTTATATTTATTTAAGGATTGCCAACGGCAGGTACACTTTCATTTATAATTAATTATGTTAGTTACAACAAAAATAATTTGAGTAACTGGCCAAAAATCTATCGATAATCTATAAAACTCGAAAGTATCTGCCCTACCTACCTCATTTAAAAATTTGGAATGTAATCTTGAATAAACAAAAAAATAAAATTTAAAAATAATTAATTTGCTTAATATGTACGATAATTTTGATCAATCGTGTTCAAAGATCTTTCCTTTCAAATCCCAATCCAGTGGATTTTTACACAATCTATAACGTTTTCGTCTTTTTTTAATTAATAATCGTCGACTGGTGGAGCGCAGATGCCTAACGTATAGGGGCGTAATGAGGCTTGGGTTCGATTACAGACGGGGACAGGCATGTATGTGAAGAGCATAGAGGTCTATATTTCTGGGTTTGGTCGTTTATAATGTGTTTTTTTATGTTTTAACACACCTATAAATACAATTTTTAACAACACACTTCTAGTGACAGCTTTATTTATTTATTTATTCAATACTTTATGGCACACAAAACGTTAAAAAAAAACAAACAGATAAAAATGCACAAAAAGTTTTATGTTACTAACATATTTTTTATGTTAACATAATTTATTTTATGAATGTTATTTATTATATTTTCTCGTTTTTTATTCACCCTTTAATATGGTTAGCACACTTAATACTGGGGTTCTTTTAATTTGTTTTTATTAAGGAATAAAAAAAACACTAAAAATATTTTAAAGTATATCTTACAACTTTTCAGCAAAGTAACATTTGTAATCATATTTTTACATGTTGATTTTTAAATCAAATTTAGAAGAGTTCCATTTTCATAACAAAGGGGCTATTGAAAAACCTTTTCCCTTTTGTTGCGTTAAGTATATAGCATAATACAACATATTTTGGGTATATCAAATGCTTCTATGCATTTATTTTTATTTTTAGTTAAAGTATTTATCAGTGCTTCTAAAATGCTGTTTTTTTGGAGTATAAATGTAGTTTAGCCCTTATTAATTGGTGTATAGTTTATATAAAGCCTAAGTTAAGGTGTAAACGTTAAATAAAATATTATTACTTTAGTACTATGTATAAAAACTATGTAAAAAAATAGGAAACAACATAAAAACTATACATGTTTTCCATTAAGACGGAGAGATTTTTATTAGTTAATTTTTATTTTGCAATCTACGCTGTTCAATGTATATATTCATTATGACCCATAGATGGATATATATTATATGGATGTATTGATTCTATTGAATTGGATTTTTTGTGTATTTATTTATCTTTCAAAACACAAAATACAATAAATTATACAGCTATTTTCAATTTATTTTATTCATGTGCTATGGGTACAAATATAAAATAATCTTACTAAATTGTATGAAAACAGTGATTACAGATTGCTTTCACAATACAAGACATAATTACATATCAATGAAGACTTAATTTATAAAAATTATGGTCATGGATTTTATTTTATTTATTTATTTATTTAATTCTTTATTGCACAAAAACAAAATAATGTACAAAAGGCGGACTTAACGCCATTTAGACATGCTCTACCAGCCAACCTTAGGAAATACAGGAGAATTTGTGGTAGGCGTGCAAAAACAATAATAATAATAATAATAAAAACAACAGAAAAGCACAACAAAATAAAAAAAAAAATAGTAATAATAAAATATATAATTATTATAAAAATACGGATACAAATAAATATATTAATGCGTAAGAATAATTAATACGATACAATTTTTCTAGCTATAATGGGAAATATAATATATACGATTATAATACATATGATATATAGTACTTATATTGATACATAAATATAAATTATATTAATTATTTGAGATAAAGTTCTTTCACTCGGCGCTTGAACGACTCACGAGTTGGGGCTTTTCTTACATGCTCCGGTAATTCGTTCCACAGTCTGGCAGCAGATACAGTAAATGAGTTGGACAAGAAACCAGTACGATGAAGAGGTGTATGAAGCAATAAATTTTTGGAAGAACGAAGCAATCTGTTATGTGTATCCGTTAAAAAGGAGAAATTACATTTTAAATAAACAGGAGTGGAAGGATTAAACAAAATAGAGTATAGTAGACACAGGGTTCTTAGATTTCTCCGTTTACGAATGGGCAACCATTTTAGTTTTGACCTAAAGTCAGAGATACGGTCAAACTTACGAAGTCCGAAAATGAAGCGGATACAAGTGTTAAGCAGGCGGTCTAATTTATTTAGAAGTACTTCATTGGCGTCGACATAGCACACATCAGCATAGTCAAGGATAGGCAGCAATAACAAATTAACCAACTGTAATTTAGCTCGAAGGGATAGGAAGTTTTTTGAGCCTTAACAATTGGTGAAATGTGCTATAAAATTTACGTGACAGTTCTTTAACTTGATGCTGCCAACTAAGAGAGCTGTCTAAAAATATTCCTAAATTTTTAACTTGCGAAGAAAAGGCTATTACAATATTGTCATATATCACATTTGGTAATGAATGTTGGTCAATATGAGCCAACTGAAGGTATCTATCTACCAATAATAATTGCTTGACATTTACGAGGGTTAACTTCTATTCTAAAGTCATTAGACCAATGCAATATTCGCTGGAGGATTCGGCGTAAAGTTGGTAATGACAATTTAAGTCAGAGGTGATAGAATTTATAAAAAGAGAAAATAATAAGGAAGATAAAATACCGCCTTGAGGGACTCCAGCAACCACATCACACCAATCAGAGAGACCCTCCTCAGTGCGAATGGCCTGCTGACGCCCTCGAAGATTTGAAGAGAACCACCTAATAGAAGAAGCTGAGATAGCTGAGATGTTGTAACTGGACAGCAACGCAAGCAGATTTTATCAGATATATATTTACATTAGCTTCTAGGAGATAAATAATTCTAAAAACGAATAACTTCTTATAAACGACCTCAAACTCGAATTTATTTAGAATACAAATCATTAGTTCTTGCTGTCGACGTTGTTATTTCGAATCTCTGGGGAATTTTAAAAAGATTACTCTTTGCATCTTGAGAATTTAAATATGTAATCAACTTTGAAATGTCTCAGAACTCCTAAAGTCGATACATTCTTTTTTAATGAATATGATTTCTAGAAATCACTATTACACACAAAAAAAAAATATTTTTTGACATTCTAAGTGAATATTTAAATAGAACAGAGCAATAAAATAATTCAATATATCTTTTAACATACTAGAAACAAAAAAGTTAAAAAAAATAATCACAAATCACTTTAAAGTATTATCATCCTTGCTTA
This sequence comes from Napeogenes sylphis, assembly GCA_959347405.1. NCBI lineage: Eukaryota > Metazoa > Arthropoda > Insecta > Lepidoptera > Nymphalidae > Napeogenes > Napeogenes sylphis. Next base: position 24,852,505 of record OY365783.1, read on the forward strand.
GTTAGAGTATGTCATAGCGTGTGCTATAGTTTTATCTGTAATGCAAAAATATTGCTGCTACAATAATAATTAAAACAGTATTTCGATGTTAAATTTTACACCACAAATCGAAAGTGAGATGAATAATAACTAGAATTATGGATAATGAATTGTAATTTGATAAAATATATCAAAATCTTATCATTTCCAATAGGATTGGTATCTCCAAGGAGAGGAGGTATTGTAAGTTTTTATAAGTATAGTATTTGGTAAGCTTGGACACTTTTGATTAATGTATATTGCTGGAAATTAAGAAAAAAAATTAAAACCTGGTCATATTCTGCCTACGTATATGATGTATTATCTGAGGAATTGTTAACTATTTAAAATAGTAAATTTCGCTAAAGCATCGAGAGCTTACATAATTTTACCTAAATAGTCTGTCGCAAAAAACGGCCAATAGATGTATTGGAAAGCTAAGCGATTCAAAAAATGCTGATTGAAACTTTCACTATAGTAGTGGCCATAATATAGATTATAGAATGAATAAATTAATTAATGCATGTTTAATACCAAAGATTATGAAAAGAAATCAAAATCTGTGGTATTATAAATTTTGATGTGTGTATTGTCAACAGGTTTTATAGTAATTTAATAATAATATTAAGCTTAATCCGAATAGGATAGACGAAATTAAAAGAGTTACATTATTAGCCATGATCATTATGTTTGGCTACTAACAGTTCTTCTCATTAGTTTTGTTTCATTGTAATGGACGTCGGACCCTCAAAAATTTACTCTGGGCACAAAGCATAACTGGATTCTTCGATTTTCTAATTGTTGGTTATCTATTACTTATTTCTTAAGATAAATTATTCAAATTTTTATAAATATCGAATGAAACATAAACCGATACGGGCAGGGATTCGAACCCGCGACCTCTGGGACACCGTCAATCCCGTCAATCTACCAATTGAGCTACTGTATCACGGTAGCCAGAGTATCGGTTTATTTTTAATTCTATATTTATATAAATATAAATAAGCTTAACATGGCTATATATGTTTATTGATATTTTCAAACGATAAATTATTCTTTTTTAAATTCCAATAACATTTCAATTTATAATGTTAAGGGATTTAAAAAAATATATAATCTTATAATTATCATAAGCTATATACAACCGCCCCGTTGGTCGAGTGGTTAGCGCAGACGCCTAACGTGTCACGGCGCAACAGGGCTCGGGTGCGATTCTCGGCAGAGCATTTATGTGATTAGCATAGATGTCTGTGTTTCTAGGTTTGGTCGTTTGTTAAATATATTCTCAGTATTTATATGTGTATTTCTATGTATTAGTATCGTTGTCTAACACCCTTAATAATTTGCTTACTTAGGGGTTAGATCAATGTGTGTAATTTGTCCCGATATTATTATTATAAGTTCTAAATATAATATTTTTTTAATAATATTTAATTATATTCTACGTATGAAAAATAAATTCGGAAAACGGATTGCCATGCTTTTCTAAAGTCATACCAATTTTTTTTTTTATTACATAAATAATATTACTACTAATGTGGTATTTGAAGATAAACTCAAGCAAAGTGCTTTAGTACATTAAACGCAAATCGCGTGCCTGGTTTATTTCAAGTTAAAACAGAAGTTTGGATCATCATCTGCGGATTGTCGAGGGGTTGAGGCGTGATCTGTAAGAGGCTAAATCATTTACTGTTGCGTATGAAACTTCGCTTCTCAGTACTTTTTCTACCATATTTATGCCGTGTTCTGTAAAGTAATAAAAATGATGTTACATTAAGTAGTTAGAAGAAGTAGAAGATGAACGATACCTATTTGTTAATAATAGCAAAAGTGTTTTCAAAATGTTTGTGATTAATTTGTGAAAGAAAGTTAAGAACCACCAAACGCAAATAAAACAACATTTTTTTTTTATATTTCATCTTGTAATAACCTAGAATTTTAAATGCAATATGCATTAAAAAATATTGTTTCTAATTGTAATTATTGATAAAAATTTGAATAAATTATGCCTAACTAAGGCATTAAGATTTTAATTGTTGGACCCTGCTTACATATAATGCATAATAGAGTTACAATTCCTGAATGAATTTCAGCCGTAGAATTGCTAGCCTTTTAGTATTCTATAGGATACACTTTGGTGACTGTGCCCAGGAATTACACGATTGAATTCCCCCGTTTAACGCTGGACGCTTTGACGCACAACAGGTATCCATCCTTATGCTGTGGACACTCCACCTGTCCGAATGAAGCGCTATGCTTTTGTCTTTTTTAGTGCGTACAGCGAAGGACTGGAACAGCTTGCCTGCGTCGGTATTACCTGCCAAAAACAATGTAGGTGTCTTCAAGAGAAGAGTGAGTAGGTTTCTAGGTTTTTGCTCCTTACCACCTGTGACTACATTTCCATTTTCCATCAGGTGGAATGTAGTCAAACATTAAAATAATTTGTCTAAAAAAATAAAAAAATAAACCTACTTATCCTTTATAAGAAAATATATAAAATTGTTAAGTAGTAATGCACTCGCATAAATTTGTTAAGTAGTAACGCAGTCGGTTCTCACTATATTTCCGCTTATAAAGTCGGAACAAATATTAATATTTCAAGTTTTAACGTTTCTGAAGTATAGAAACTTAATTGAAATCATTTTTAAGATGTGACGTAAATTGTGACATAGTTCAGAAACACTTTACTGTATTTTTATTTTTATTTATTTATTTATAACTCCAAAATGAAAAGAACAACAACTTAATGGTAATATTTAAATATTTGGTACAAAGGCGGCCTTATCACTGAAAGTGATTTCTTACAGGCAACCTACAATTACAAGGACAATTACATTAGACAAGCATTACTTGCTGCTCAAATTAATTAAGCACAACATATTACGTACATACATAATATAATCGTTATATATAGATAACTTAAACAATATTACATACACATACATACTAACTTCTACATATACAAATACCATATTACTTTATATAATATTACTTAAAATAACTTATTAATATATAAATATTAAAAGCACAACAAGTGGTTTTTAAAGAGACTTTAAAACTGTAAATAGATTTAGAGCATCTCATCTCAAACGGAAGAGCATTCCATAGTTTGACCGTTTTACCAAGCAAAAGAGTCGCTGTAACATTTCGTTTGACATAATATGATCTCGAGCAAGTTATCATTTTGCGAACGAAGATTCATATTAAGCGAAGAGTTTGAGCCAAAAAAGAAGAACGTTCTGTCAGGTATGGGGGTGTATAAGGATGGTAAAGAATTTTATAAAGAAGACCAAGAGAATGAAAATTGCGACGGTATTTTATCGTAAGCCATTTGAGCTGAAAACGGTGCTTTGTGATGTGGTCATACTTTCGTAATCCAAATATAAATCTAATGCATACGTTTTGTAGTCTTTTCAGTTTTCTTTGTAACAGTATTTGTGATAAATCCCAAAAGTACGTACCTACATAATCAAGAACTGGGAGTTATTTTTCTCTTCATTGATAAAAGATTTTTCTACTTTTTTAACCTACCTATACTATTAAACACCTTTCGACTTAACACAAATATGTGAGGAGCCCAGGTTAGACTGTTATCTATTGTGACACCTAAGTTCCTCACAGACCTGGTTAATCGTCTCGATCGCAAGTTCGACGACTTCCAGCCTCCCGAACAAGCTGGTTTACGAAAAGGGTATAGTACTATAGACCACATTTATATGCTGCGGCAGGTTATTCATAAAACCAAAGAATATAACCAGCCTATGCCTTAGCGTTTGTGAACTATGAGAAAGCCTTCGATTCGGTCGAAACATGGGCAATGCTACAGGCTCTTGAGAGATGCTAAATTGAACATAGGTATATCGAAGTGTTAAGGTGCTTTTATAAAAACGCCACTATGTAAGTCCGTTTCCAGGGTCAGAACTCGAAACCGATCCAACTGCAGAGAGATGTGAGACAAGGAGATATCTCCGAAACAGTTCACGCGTTAGAAGATGTTTTCGATTTCTGGATTGGGACAGTTTAAGCATCAATATAAATAGCGAGTACATTACCCATCTTCGGTTTGCTGACGACATCGTGGTCATCGCAGAATCACTGGAAGTACTTGGCACAATGCTCGATACCCTCAGTAGAGCTTCCCAAAAAGTTATGTCGAACAGACATGTCCTGCCCACTACGATATCAATTGGAAGCTCTACATTCGAAGTTGTTGACGAATATATATACCTGGGACAAACTGTCCAACTAGGTAGGTGCAACTTCGAGAAAGAGACTAGTCGCCGAATCCAACTCGGCTGGGCAGCGTTTGGGAAACTGTGCACTGTTTTCTCGTGCTCAATACCCCAGTTTTTGAAGACAAAAGTCATCAACCAGTGTGTGTTGCCAGTAATAAAATACGGCACTGAGACTTGGTCGCTAGCTATAGGCCTTGTAAGAAGGCTCACTGTCGCTCAGTAGGCGATCGACAGGGTTATTAGGTAGGTAAGAGAACTAAAGTTGCCGACATAGCTCATCAAATCGCAAAGCTGAAGTGGCAGTGAGCAGGGCACATGGCTGGAAAAACCGATGGCCGAATAAAGGTTCTAGAGTGCGGCCACGTACCGGAAAGCGCAGCGTAGGATGGCCTTCCACTAGATGTTCGGACAACCTAATGAAGGTTGATTGGTTACAGACGGCTCGAAGTCGCACGCGTGGAAAAAGTTACATAGAAAAAGTTAGGTGAGGCTTTTGTCCAGATTAACGGTATTCTGTATGGATACATGTTCGTTGTATCTCTGGAAAAAATATCATAACAAATCGCAAGAGTACTAAAAAATTAGTCTTATAAAAGTCTGAACAAAAGGATTAAAGGACTGTAAATGACAATATAAAGAAAATGTTTTGGTTTATTTTTTAGTAGTTTTTTGACTACGATGTAAAAACAAATAAAAGAATAGTAGGCAATAAAAATTTAAGCCTACTTGCTTTATCTGTTTTTATCTGGTCAACATAGAATTAAACGTTTCATTTATAAAGGGGAGAATATTTATCATAAATCTAGAATGTTAATATATTTTTAACAACTTAATACATAGGTTTTACTTTACTAGATTTAAAATTATATATTTAGAACCATTTCTTTTAGTATTACAACCACGTTGCTATTTCATATTTTATCACACAAACATTCTTCTGTAATGGAATTTACATTGTCTAAGAAATTTATAATAAGTTGCGGCTACAAAATGTCCTTAAGTTTTATACCCTTATTATTCATTTCAAATTCCTCTTGAAAGTTTCGAAGCAAAAACATTTAAAGAATTTGAATGTAAAAGTAGACATGTTCTTTCAGAGTTTGATTATTATTATTTCTATGAATAAATGTACGAATTGTGACTAAATGTAGGACATTTCTTATTATTTCTATAAACAAATGTACGAATTGTGCATATATCATATATTACACTTATCGATTTTCATTGAACATAATCAAAATATGACCATGTAAACTTGAGAAATTTTAAGCTAATCGACGTTATTTTGACCATCAACTTGCAGGTCTGGTTTTATTGAAAAAAAATCTGTTTTAAATGATAAACAATATGTATTAGATAATTAGACATTCAGTTAGCTATATGCATTAACAAAATTTTCCATTTTGAACATTCACAAAAGCCATTTTTTTATTCGGTTTGCACGGTTTCATACTATAGTGCGCCGGCCGACCGTATCGCCGCAAACGCGATGACCCTATAATATTATAAATCTGTAATATCTTCGAAAATATTTATTTTAATTACTTGCTGTGAAGGGCTATGCCGTTCCATATTAATTGTAAAATGTATTTAAGGTATTTCATCAGATAAGGATTAATACTGTGTGGCTTAAAATAACTTCGTAAATAAGCTATGATTTCTCGTAAAAAGTACGGGATAAAAATTGGCTATTGTGGGTTATCCCTAAGAGATAAACACATACCATTGCGGACTTTCTTGTAAAACTTTTTAAGGTATACAATACTTAGTACATTATTTTGATCTATCTCAAGCAGTAACTTATTGTAAATTTCATAGACAATGTAAATTCTATTACAGAAGAAAGTTTGTGTAATAAAATAATATGAAATAGCAACGTGGTTGTAATACTAAAAGAAATGGTTCTAAATATATAATTTTAAATCTAGTAAAGTAAAACCTATGTATTAAGTTATTAAAAATATACTAACATTCAAGATTTAGCTTAATAAATGAAACGTTTAATTCCTGTTGACCAGATAAAAACAGATTTTACAAACAAACAGAAACCTTACATTTTTATTGACTACCTACTATTTTTTTATTTGTTTTTACATCGTAGTCAAAAAACAAGTTAAAAATAAACCAAAACATTTTCTTTATATGGTCACATTCCAGTCCATTAATCCCTTTGTTCAGAGTTTGTTTCGCACTAGAAACTTCGCATTAGAAATATTGAAATTAAAAAAACAATTAAATGATATCGGAGAAAAGACCTAAGTAAAGACGTAAGTGTTTTATAAGAAATGTGACGTCAGCGTTGCTGCCGTCACTGCCTTAATCTTCGTGATGGTGGTTCATAATTACGTTGTCAAAGTAAAACTTCATAAATAATTATAGCATCGTTTATTCAACTGACAGCGTTACAGTATCTTTATAGAGATCGGCACCGACACTCGACCATGAATGCCTGTGGCGCTCTCAGTGTGGCTTCTTTATAGGGATCGTCACACGTGTATTTCGCTACAAGTTTTTACAAGTACCATTATCAGTACCATTTTGTTTATGTTCTTAAAACAACACAACTAAAAGTGCTCTAATTTATGATAATTTAACATTGATAAATAATCAAGGATATTTTTAATCAATTAATTGAATGTTGCAATATTATCGTTGCGGCGATATATGTATAGTTACATTTGCTTATATATATAAAAGACAAAAATAGTATATAATACATTCATATGTCCTTACATAATACATATGTAATATTTACACCAAAATGTATATGTTCACTTCATCTCGTCTTGTTGACTGGACCTTGTATATGACATTTTCCAAAATATAAAATATTTCTCTATAACAGTATATTTGAATACATCAAATATTCTCTGATAGAACTTGTCAAACACCTTCAGAATATATTTTCTACGTGCAGTGGCATCGTGAGATAACAAATATGCAAAATTTACTATTTGTTAGTGCAACATCAATTTCTTGCAAAAGATATACTATTAAATCTCCCCTGAGAAATATGCTTATGTCATGGTATCTATCTAGCTTTCTCAATGATTATATTATAAAATTCTACATTTTTTAAACAAACAATTTGATCATTAAGAAACTTACTATAAATCACATTTAGGAAGAATTCATAAATCTATTTGTTATGAAATATATGTACAATGACATCACATTATAATAATGATGGGCAGTGGGCACGCAAGTTAAATTAGTATTCGTATCAGATCGAATTTCATGAACAATTATTTTAATTAACTATTTAACATATTTTAATAGTTAGTTACACACAACACTGTCAAATTCTAGGTCACTGTAATATAATAAATTCGAAGTAATAGTAGCAAACAAACAAATACACAAAAAAACGTTGTTAGATAATTGTTGAGATACTTTAGAGAGAAAAGTGATGAAGTAGTCGTAGTGATATACCTAGTTCGTGCAATTCACGAAGACGCGCCCCACTTTTCCTCCTAACCGTTTATAGTATATATGTGATATGTTTTGTCAATGTTGAGAGTTATCGGTACACACTAATTACCTATGACTGCACACGCACACTACAATAAATAGACTAATCAGGAGAGAGCGTCATGGTTACAGTGAAAGATGCTCTTCTTCAATTTTATATTTTTTACTTTTTCTGAAAGGAAAGGGCTATGATTTTTTTTTATTTTTAGGTGTGGATATTTTAAGTGATTATTAGTTAATATACGATAATATTAGAATTTTTATAATGGGGGTGACTATAAATATAAATAGACGAGTCTGAATTTTCGTAAAAATTGGTGGGGCGCGTCTTTGTGAATTGAAATATCTATAGCAGTCGTCGTAGTCAATGGTATAAAAGTTTTATGTCTTACGTTTTACGTCATACGTATTAAATGATGACAAATGTTGGCAATTTATTGTTAAAATGAAATTCCATGGCAAAAAATATGTTGGATATTTTATATATGGAGTTTTGATTGAAGATTTTAGCTTTAAATAAGTAATTATTCAAAAAAAAAAGTTCTCTTAAAATAATATGTTACTAATATTGTAAATTTAAAATTACATTACCGATACAAAAAGACCTCTAAAAAGAATAAAAATAATATTATTATGTACTTATTGAAGATGTTGTGTCGGGGGACCGTTTAATAAAGGAAGAAATTAAAATGCAAGTAAGTTAACAAGTCAAATAAAGAAATTACGATATCGAATCGTATAGTCTATTTATCGTATATTTTTATAATAATAATCATCATCATCATCATCACTAATATTATAAGGAGGAAAGATTTGATTGTTAGTTTAAATTGAATAGGCTTCGAAACTACTGGCCCGATTTAATAAAATATTTTACCTTTAGAATCCTATATTATCCCTCTGATGTACGAAGGTTATATTTAATACGAGAAATATATATTATATTTAAAAAAATAAGGATCCGCGTGAAGATTTCAACAATGTAATAAGTTATAAATGTTTTAAGTAACATGATTCAAGACTTGTTCATATGGGTAGGTAGATAGGTAGGTTTCATATATACAAATTTTAATAAATATAAACATTTAGAGTTAAAATTATTTACAGTAACTAATAACACTATGATGAAGGGATTTAAATTACCAATAATTGTTTCCCGTGACTCTTTATGACTACGATCAAAAGCCATATAAATATATTTTTACAGTCTACGTGGACGGAGTCACGGGCATCAGATATCCAGATCGACGGGTCAAACTTATAACATCCCTCTTTTTAGTCGGGCCTTAAACATAATGTTCAAAAAATATGCATTAAAAAACCAAATCGAGGGTTCCAGCGCTATTAGGTGTAATTTTTTTTTGACAAATGTAGATTCCAAAAATATATTTGGAATCACCGTTTTTCCGATTCAAAATATTTATATAACGGCATTTCGCAAAAAAAAAAACACTTAGACCAAATAGCCCCGGAACAGTCGAAATATAACTTTCGTATATTTTCATTTACATTGTAATAAGTAACCTGTTCACTATCTTATTTCAGCTCGTAGTGATGGAGATAGTATTCATTGAAGAAACTTTTGCCTTTAATATTCAATGAGCAACGATCCGTTCGAAAGAGAGTTCGTATCCAAGAGGTCTAAGATTTTAATAATAAGAAATACTTTATTTTAGGGGATTCTTCATAAGCAAAATATATCATGTCTATAGTCGATTTATTTTTCAAGCAATTAAAAATAATAAAAAATCGTTCTTAATATTCTTCTTTATACTTTTATACATATTAACTCAAAAAAAAATATCTTGTTATAATTACAAACTTACAACTAAAAAAGGTCGTTTAATTATTGGAACTAAATGTCATTCAAGTATCAATCAAAGTTTTATTTGCTTTGTATTGTAGTTGGCGTTTTTATGAATCTAATTTATAAACATATATATACTTATATTACATAATTACAATTTAAGTGATGGGTAGTTACACAATAAGTTTCTTATTTAAAACGACAATGTCAGCTTGGTTTTCATCATCACATGAAAATTGATTAAAAAATATAGTACATATCATAAATGTAATATGAACATTTTAGAACATCACATTAATTTATTTTACCGAAGTTCTAGCGAACTCACTAATTAGTTTATACTTAATTAAAATGTTGCCAGGATACAATACTTATGATAGTATCAGTGTGCAGTATAAAAAACTTGTCTGATGATATTTTTAAAATAAAAGATATTAATATTACTACGTCTATACTAAATTTTAGTAAAGTCTTTATCAGCGTACATACCTGTTACTAAATTGAATATATCTGGCTAAGGTGAGAAGTTTAAACAAAACGGAACCCGAGATAGTTCAAAGGCAAGCATTAATTCCTCATAAATATTCATTATTGCACAGAAAATCTGCGAATTCAACAATGATTTCAAACTTATTGCACATTTTGTAAAATGGTCCCCATCGCTGTCTACGGTTGCCCACCAAAGTTGCTTTTTCATTGTTTATAAAACTGTCAGTAGTTTTAGAAGCTTTCTAGCAATAATACTTTTAATTTGTTCAATTTGTTAGCCTGATATTATGGTAAGTCAATGCAGATGTTATTTCCGTACATTTAGTTAATATATAATATATAATTTATTTAAAATGTTCTGTTTAATGTTATAATTAAAATATATTTCAGTATCTATTGTAACAAGCAATAAGTGCATGCGGGTTTACCTAATTGATGAATTCTGTGAACTGATTTAGATTGTAATAAAAGTCATTAAAATAATATATTATAAGTAACTTTGAAGACTTATTAATTATATTTTTGAACGAACTTACTAACCATTTATTTATAATGTGCAGTCTTTGTTTTTTGGACAAAAACTTCATAGTACTAGTAGATTATATAATTTTAAGTACCTGGCTTCAACATGCTCTCAATGAAGCATTGAAAACGTAAATTGGGACAAAGTATGTGGTCGGCAACTTTAAAATCCAGAGCAGCCCCAATAAGATAATACAAAAAGGTTTTTACGAAAATAACAATGTCTCTTCACGATTTTGAAAGTTAAAGTAATACTTTTGAATGCAATTCTTAATTTGTGATTAGTAAAGGAATATTAAAACTTTCACCTAGATTTTTCGATATTTTGAAAATTATGTTTATATAAAGAGTAACCGTATTTTACCTTACCAGAGATAAAGTTCTTTCTAGATTTAAATTAAGAATTCTCAATAACAAAACATTATATTTGTTAAAAAGTTAAAATTAAATATGTTCAAGTTTGCATTATTTTTAAATGTTCGTCATTTAATTAAAACAAGACAAAATAAATAGTGTTTCGAAAAATATTTCATCGAGGCGGTAGCTCAATTGTTAGAGCAAAAAAACGTTTTTCAAAGATCGTTCGTATCCCTGCCCGTACCGGCTTATTTTTCTTTTTATATTTATGTAGATATAATATAAATAGTTATTATATATTAATAAAATTCTAGATATTTATCCGAAGCTCTATAACGACTGCAAAAAGACACTAACTAGATGGTTATTAAATAAAAACTATAATGATATTGAAGCACTTTTACTTCCTGTTCAATAAATATAATAATAAAAATAAAATAAATAAATAAGAAGTAAATTTATAAAGTACTCTAAACTATATAATATTAATTTTTATATGTTGTTTTTTCAAAATTAACGTAAAACATCATACCACTCACACCCACATACATACATACACCCACCCGCACTCACGCACGCACACACGCACACACACACACACACACACACGCACGGGCACACACACACACACACACGCGTTTGCGTGGTTGTGTTTACACACAACTAGACATAAAGAATGCTATACTTAAGCGCGTTTTTGCTTTTATGTAATATCATGCATGCATATTGTAATTATTGTTTTGGAAGAGCGGGTGTCTTCTGGTACAGGTAAATTTTTACTTAAAAGAAGGCCCCAGCCCTAACTAACAAATGTATTATTAGAAACTGAAATAAAGATTATTATTATTATTATTATTATAAAATTAATTTTCGTGATACTTTAATTTTTAGCAAAGGTAAAATGTTATTCGTGCAAAATATTTAGTAATATATATATTATATTTAATTGAAATGACAATCTAGTTCCGTAAAAATTCATCGAAACAATAACAAAATTATATATATTTTTGGCTCGTATAAAAAAAAATATAACAGTATTATATAATATCAGGTTATAACTAATGCTTGCACGTTAAAAAATATTGCTGTGAACAAAAATATTTCATTTTAGTAGGAACCTGTAATTTTGTATACCTACGGTAGAATTTTAGAAGAAGTTTTATTTTCTGAGTTGTAATATTATGTGCATTTTGAAAGCTTAGATTTAAGATGCTTTTAGAGAGGCGCAATTGTTAACGAACCTGAACATATTAAAGGTCTTTTACACCCTTTAAACTATGTGATGCTTGAAACCTTATTTATTTAATACTAGCAGACCCGGCTACTCGTTGCTGCGGTTGCTAAAGTTTTTGACCGACTTTTTCAAAAAGGAGGAGGTTCTCAATTCGGCCGGTATATATATATATATATATATATATATATATATATATATATATATATATATTTTATGTAAGCGATTTCTTCGAGGTTTCTGAACCGATTTACGTAATTCTTTTTTTGTTTGATGCGGAATAGTTTCGAATTGGTCCCATAAAAATTTGATTCAGGTAAGTCCATTAGTTTTTATTTTATGAGCACATTTGTCCAAGTTTTGAACTAGCTCCTTTTGCAGGTTTACCCATGGCTAATTGGTAATGTAGCAATAAACTAAAAAGTATTAAATAAAAATAACTACGTTAAAAAAACCGACTTCAAAACTAAAAAGTTATAAATAATGAAGATTTAATATTTCTTATATACTACCTATTATTTATATGTCCTATTTACTAATAGGTTTGAAGTCGGTGCCAAGCCATTTAGTATTAGAATTCTGTTGAATACATTTTCATAATTTTGGTTTGTTTTTTCACTATTCTGCGTATTGATTGAGCTGCTTACATGTATTATTTGTATGTAGTTGCATGGGGTGAAATACTGAATTATTATAATCTAAAAAAGACGAAAACGTTAAAGCTAGTGTTAAAATCCACTGGATTGGGATTTTAAAGGGAAGGTCTTTGAACACGATTGATCAAAATTATCGTACATATTAAGGAAAATAATTAATTTTAAATTTTATTATTTTGTTTATTCAAGGTAGTTTAACAAATGAGTAACATTACAAATTTATAAATGAGGTAAGTTGGAGCTGGATAAGAATAATATTTATTATTTTCAATTATTAATAATTTTAATTTTAAATTCATTATGCTCTAATCGATGCACAATATTTTTGGTTAACACGTGGCCGGCTATACTAACACTAAAAATTTACTTACAATTGAGTTTTAGCATTGCATGGCGGTCATTGGAAAAAAAGATAATGGAACCAAAGATCGATTTAAATTTTGGGATATTCAAAATTTTGTACATTATTTCGTTTCATAGATATATGGCACTTCACCACCTTGTATACCAATACAACAACAACAAACAAAAATAAGAATAAAGCCAGGTTTCAGAAATAAGGATTGCATGATAATAAATATTCAAAAAAGATTTAATTAATTCTGAAAAATGTTGGGGATTGCTTTAGGCGTAAATGTGACAATAATTAAAATATGGTGGTGATAAATGGAAAGAAAGCTTATTGGTTCTACGGATTCAACTACACTGTAGTTGAATCCGTAGAATTCATTAAAAGATAAAAAGCCAGAATCACAAACAGAGTAGTATGGTTCGCTATTTGACGTTATGATAGCGTAATGCAATATAATATTTATAAAATAAATTAAAAGATATTGAACTAATAAATAATTTTTTTATTAAATTAAAATGTAATAATAAAAATCATGCAATACAGACTATGAATACATATAAAAACTTAAACTGTATTCATAAAAAACTATGACAATGCTTATACAAATAATTAAAGTAAAGTAGTTTAACAGACAACAAACAAGCAACAGTTTGAGCAACATTTTGAACGAAATTAAAATAAATGACACAACAGCACAATAAAAAATGATTTGTGACTAATAATAAAAGTATATTCATCTTGATTTATCAAAATTGAAAAACAATAAAAAAAGAAAGAAAAAACTTCATATTATGAATATTAAGAAAAAAAAATACTGTTATGCAAAGTCACTATTCAATGAAAACTAATAAAGGCTAACAATTTAATAAGGGAATAGAAATAACATTTTTTAAAATGAGACATTGCTCATGGCAACTCGACTTATGTATGTCTTGACAGATGTCTATTTTGTCAATTGTCAACAATACAACAAAGAACCGTGATTTTCTTCTGTTAAACCCGCAGGCAGGAGAAATAACCTTACATATGAAACTTACAAAACGCAACAGTAATATAAATAAAATATGAATAGAGTATATAAAAGTCCAATATTAAAAAGGCAATTAATAATTATATAAAAAAATCATGCCAGAAGAACCAATAATAAACATAATAGAAAGCAAACAAAAACAATACAATTATATCTTTTTACTAATAGCCATCTTAGCTCAGATTTTGATGCCGGTGTAGCAAAATTGCAAATTACTTTTTCAAATCAAATCCCATCCAATATGAAAAAAATCAAGAAGGATGGCATCTAAATTAACTTCTAATTGTTGTTGGAGAAAAGATAAAATGTCCCAAATATCCTTCTTGAAATTATGAATCCCCTTAGTCGAAATAATGCATCATTATTAGCTACTGCCTAGCCTTCCAGCTGTTTCTCAAAATCAGTCATGCAATCTATAAGCTGTGAACTAAGTGAGTTTTGGACTTCAGCAATGGTTTATATAGTTGCCACAATTATTATTTTTTTTATTTTGGGACGTTACGTAATTGGCGGTTATGTGTAGTTCTCTTTAATTTAGAGTAAGAGTACTTACACACTTTTAATTTTTAATAATACTTTTTAATTATGTTTTAATAGTGTAAATGAACATGAATGTAATTTACAAAAATAAATACTCTCAAAATTAAAAAATAATTGAAAGCACTAGAAGTTTCTTACATGTTGAAGCCTACCCTCCATTATACAATATAAATAATAAATATATTATAATTCGTCCTTTCAGCTGCTGCGCATGCGCAGCACAGTATACGGTTCGTTAATATAAATTGCTTATAATGTGCAACCGATCACTTATCCATTTGGATATTCTTACGATAAATTAATTTTCATCAGGCTCGACAAGGACGATTTGGAGTTGTAGAATTATGTGGAAAAACCAGAAAAACGATAATTAAGAAAAGTAAAATTTGGGTCAGTAAGAAAAAAAACGACTATTCACGAAACACTTGATGTCAAAATCATCATCCGAATCTTTCACAAAATAATGATGTTAAGAAAGAAAATTTATATTGAGGTATATACCTGTATTAGTATGTTTCGATTCTTTTACGTAAAGATTATATTATATACATTTTGTAAGCAAAATATAATCTTTGTTAATAAATCGGAGGACAAATATGTATTTTAAATCAACGTCATGCAATTAAAAACATGTCTGCTATAATCCGTTGGGAAATGAATAGTGCAACGCGACTCATATCTCAAATAAATTTACTGCGAGGTAAAGGTTTTCTGATTTGACTGTTATTTTCCTTTATCTTTTTTTTTGCATAATAATATTACTCTTATTTATGATTCACTAAGTCCTTAATTGTAGGTATTACAAAAATTTCTACACACCAGCGCGTGTATCAACGTTTTTGTAGAAAAATAACAATCTGTCTTACTACAGTTAAACCAAAGGCATTTTGACATTGTAGACATCTCATTTATCTATACATAAATATTAGATGTTAATTCAACAAGTACAAAATGCTTGCGCCAGATTCTGTTTTAACATACCACTACGAATGCATATCACACCGTTTCTAAATTCATCAAATATATTAAAAATGGACCATAGAAGGCAACTACATTTTGCTTGCCTGCTTTTCGGTATAATAAAATATAATATTCCAATACACCTATACAAAAAACTAAAATGGTTAAGTGACTATAACCCCATCTATAAAACAAGAGCTTATACAAATATCTTATCGGTCTCTTGACATAAAACAGCTGCATTTCGAGGAACTCTCAGATACGCTGCCTCCAGCTGCTTGAACAATCTACCACCCCCTTTGCGTCTCTTATAAACCTTGACTGCATTTAAATTAAGAATATTTATTAAATATACAAGCAATATTTATTAAATATACAAAAAACAGTAGGGAACGTAAGATAGGAAACTACATCATCATACATTATTCATTTTTACTAAATTATTTTTATTTATTTAATGTACCTTGCCTTATTTTTATTTATTTATTTTTTAATTATATTTTGACTTATTTATTTATTTTATTTTCCATTAATTAATTTATTTCTTTTATTCCTTGATATATTTTTTGAAGAACGTGTATTAAGTCCGGCAGGTGCAGGCAGCGACTCGTACCCACACTTTTTGTCTTTTTGTTCTTTTTTTTTGTTTTTTAATTTTATTATTGCTAAGCAGTATGGAAATAAAAATCCATTCAATTAAAAAGATTTTTTTTTGATGATTTTTAATTATCAATCATTAATTCATTGATTCAATTGTTAATTGAATGAAATGTTAATTTTGAATATTTTTAGTATATCAGATTTTGTTTTCAAAAACTATTCGAATACTTGTAGGTAATTATTCCTTACCGTAAAATCCATTCATGTATTAAGTATTATATATACAACCTTGAACTTTAATCTCACTATTATAACCATAATTGATTATTATTATTATTTTATCTGTACATATACTTTATTTGTGTTATAGCCCGTCTACTATTTGTCTTTTGTGACAATTTATTTTCATCGGGACTAAAGCCGTTGTTGATGTTCGTTGCGTCATAGCACGGCGGCCACTGAAAATCAGTGCGGGAGTCACGAATTCTTGCAAATGTTATATGTTTTATAAATGTTGTTATGTTTTTTTTCCTTTAATTTGTGTTTTTATTATTATTATTACTTTTTTTTATTGTTTTTTTTTAAATATATTTTTTTATTTTAATAATATATCCTTGTGTTAAAATCATGTACATTTTAAACTGTATGTGACATTCAAATAAAGCTTTTTAATTTTGATTTTGATTTTCACATATTGAATTGGCGTTTTGTATGAGATTAACAAAAAGTCACAATATTTATAATATAATATATTTAATTAATCAAAGTATGAACCATTGTTTTTATGCTCTTTTATCATCTTATAGGTAGTACGTTTACTAAAAAAACCAGTCGGACGGTAATTAGTAAAATTTTTGAAGGCGATTTGAATTGCCCCATCGGAGTTGAATTTCTTCCCATGCAAGAAATTATCCAAATTACGAAAAAAAATTTCATCTGCTGGAGCAAGGTCTAGAGAGTACAGTGGATGTCTCCTCAAACATTCTAATTGAAACTTTTCTAATTTGTTGTGCAGTGTGTGGTCTAGCGTTGTCGCGATGCAGCTGTGGTGAGGAGCGACTGATCAGCCTAGATTGTTTAGCAGCTAGCTTTTCCATCATGGTTTGCAATTGCTGACAATAGACATTTGCTGTAATAGTCTGACCAGATTTGAGAAAAATGTGAAGAATCATACCGGCACTAGTCCACCAAACACTTACAACAATTTTTTTTTGGTCAATTTTCGCTAGGATTTGACTGACTGACCAGGATCCAAGAAAAATGTTGAAACCAAAAACGAACTGCGTTTCATTTTGCAACACGACCGCCATACACATTATTAACCCTTCGAATCGTTTTCGCAGCACTGGTGCCTCGGTGAAACTCGTAATCGTAAATAATGCGACATTTTAAGTTTTCAATTTTGTAAGCTGAGCAATAAAAAAAAACAAAAAAAAACACTGTAGAAATAAACAAACGAATGATGGTCAATGAAACCAAAATACATGTGTAAATAGCTATGCAATAAATAGCAATGCAATAAAATTTCTTACCAAAGACGAGAAATTTGTGATTAAAACGCCGAGTTTGTACGGAAAACGCCAATTTGACATGTAACTAATGTAATTATCTATATAATTATCTATGTATATATATAATAAAATTGTCACTGACCCATTCATGTACATGGAATTTAAAAAAAAACATCATAGGGGAGCTTTATAAGAGCAAGAGAACCCAAAACAATGGTTTTTCAGTTTTCCTGTTTGTCTGTATGTCTGTATGTCTGTATGTTTGTGCACGCTAATCTCAGAAACGGCTTAATCAATTCGAATGCGGTTTTCAAGACTATATTATCACAGTCTTCACTTAACATTTAGTTTTTATTTCATCTAAATCGTTTAAGGAATAAAAAAGTTGTAACAATTTATGTCAATGACGTAATAGGTACCATGAAAATCTTATTTTATACATGTTATAAATCTATAGAGGAGTAGTCTTTGTACATTGAAATTATTTTAAAAAATATGCTAGGATGTGAAGTAATAACTAATAGAATCCATTTTCAGCATTTTTAATATCTTTGTCTGTTTATCCGTTTGTCTTTTAGTTGTGCACACAACACGAAAAAAAAAATATTTTCAAAAATTCATACAGGGGAACCTTTATATAAGCAAGAGAACCCAAAACAATGTTTTTTCATTTTGTCTGTTCGTTTGAATGTCTGTATATTTGTGCACGCTAATATCAGAAACGAATTAGTCGATTTGGATGCAGTTTTCGGGAATATATAGTCGTGGGATTCACTTTATATTTTGTTTTTTTTTAACAATCCGTTAACAAATAAAGAAGTTAATAATCTCTTACCATTGCTTGACGTACCATTGCTTCTTACCAGTTTGAAGGTTTATAGTTTTTACATACATTAGTAAGTACAAAGGGTACTTTTTATCAAAATTGAAAACTACGCGTACGAAGTCGCAGGCACAGCAAGTTACATACTATAAAGCAAAGTCGCTTTTCGCGTCTGTCCCTGTGTCTGTATGTGTGCATGCTTAGATCTTTAAAACTACGCAACGGATTTTGATGCAGTTTTTTTTAATAGATAGAGTGAGGCAAAAGGAAGGTTTATATATATGATAACATGCTTAATATATCACAGAACCACTGATCATTTCAAGATTTCTAATGCGAAGTCGTAAACAAAAAAATTGTTTTGCGCTTACAATCCAAACGCTGGCTGAACTCTACGAGATAGATCAAAATAATGTACTAAGTATTGTATACCTTGAAAATTTCTACAAGAAAATCTAATGGTATATGTTTATCTCTTAAAGATAATCCACAACAGGAAATTTTTATCGTTTACGTTTTACGAAAAATAATGGTTTAAAAAAAAAGGTTATTTACGAAGTGATTTTAAGAAATACAGCCTTAGTCCTTATCTAATTAAATAAATTAAATACATTTTACATAATATGGAACAATATAACCCTTTACAGTGTTTAAATTGAATAAATATTTTCGAAGATATTACAGATTTAAAATATAGGGTCTTCGTGTTTGCGGCGGTACGGTCTACCGGCGCCCTCTGGTATGAAACCGTGCAAACCGTCTCAAAAATGGCTTTTGTGAATGTTCAGTATTGAAAATTTTGTTAATGCATATAGCTAACTGAATGTTTATCATTTCAAATAGATTTTTTTTATAAAAATAAACCTGCAAGATGATGGTGAAAATAACGTACAACGATTGTGTTGCTCAGAATTCCTCAAGTTTACATGGTCATATTTTGATTATGTTCAAAAAACCTGTAAGTGTGATGAATGGTTATTAAGTACTATGTTTAAAAAGTATTTAAATGTACGTTTAAGTAAAAACAAGAAAGGTATAAAAATAATTACAGTACCTAATATTGTATCCTTATTAAAAACTTTAAATATACTTTTGACATTGAGCGATGTATACCGATGTCGTAATATTGATTGTATCACTTAAAATAAGTCATATAGAAGCCAATACAAAAAAAGGGAAGTGGGAATTGTTTTACTACGAATTTAAGGCGTGCGAAGCCGCTGGCAAAAGCTAGTATCATAATAAATGCGTTCGACCGTTTGTGGTTTATCAAACATCAAAAACATAATACAATACATTGAGTTAACTTTAATTTAAAGTTGAATGGTATTTATACTTTTTACATATTATCTTAAAATTTAGTAGTAAATATTTTACAGAAACTTTTTTCAAATATATTTTTAAATAAATACAGAATAGAAGATAAATTGATAAAATGATTCGAGGGATTTTAGAGAAACCGTCCTGTCACACACCAATTGATGGTTTATTTGGTTTGCTCATTCTATATGTTACAAAAATAAAAAAAAACTTAACATGGGTACTGCATGGGAATACAATTCACAAAATAAATTGTATAATTTTTTTTAGATTTATCATCTCTGATGAGTTATTCCGATACGCATGATGAAGGTCACGACGTGACGCAGCGCAAATTTAAACGCCCACTACCATGGAAAACCTCGCGGCAGTTAGACGAGTGCGAGTTGCGGGTGGAGTAGGTATACCCAGGTATAATACAACAAGTATAAGTAACAACACAAGTAATACAACACAAGTATAAGTCGTTACAAGTATATGTCGTTAAAAGTATAAGTTAAACAATCAGCTACATATTTCAAATAATATCATATATATTGTATAATAAAATATGAAATATTTGTTGTATTATTTTCATCCTTCCACATTACATGCGTACCGCACCGTGACGTAAGAAACAACAAAGAGAAAAAAGGTAAATTTTAGGGACATCTACGCTTTTCTCTAAAGAGAAGACAGAAATTTGAGTATTTACGGAATGTTTTCTTAGTGTTACTTATACTTATATGCTTTGATTTCAAAGAGAAACTTCCGCGGTAACATTCATCTATTTCATTATGTTAACATAATTCCTTACAGAAAAGTGCAGTCCCTAAGAAAAGTAAACATGGATTCTTACTTGATATGTTCTATAAGTGTCTTTATTATCGTATAATTAATTTTTATATGTTAGAGATCTAATTGTGTGATGACCCCTGTCAAGTATGTTATGTAGTGTCGATAACACAAATCATCCAAGTATAATATGGGTTAGGAAAACTCATAGTTTTTCAAAGAAAACGTAACAATATGAAAGCTAATTAATTTGGTTCATTATTCTTTTTATTTAGTAATTAGTTGGGTTTATTTAGCAATTATTTTAATTTAGAACAGAATTAAATGAGAGTTTTGTAACAAACGCTTATTGTCGGCCAAATAGTGATTCGGAATAGAAAAAAAAACTTATTATTAAACTTATATTATTATTCAAATCCTCTAAATTATTTCAAGTTGCCATTATTTGAGTTAGTTTGATACTATGTTATTTATTTTTAAGAAACGGCTTAGGTTAATATTGCTTAGAAAGTTGGAAAATTGGTGGTTGATGTATTTTTGTATCAAAGAAGATTTCTTACTAATATTAAATATATTATATTAGCTAGCCGGTCAAGTGGCCGTTTGAGTTATAAAAAAGGTCACTAAAATATTATATTTGGGATTTGTTGGCTAAGTTAGTCAAAAGTTAGCCTTTGAATACAAATTTTAATACTCTGAAAGATTAAGGTAAATAGCAAACCTATCTAAAATAAGAGGAGCGTTGTTTTTTATACTATAGTAGGTGCAGATGGTGAAATATCTTTTAATAAATCAAAAACATGATAATGAGAAAGGAAATTGGTATATTATCATATTGCGCCAACAAATAACAAACATGTAGAAATTCACACTGTATTCATAGGATTCTTGTATTCATAGGAGTATCATTTTTATTATTCTTAAAAATGGGTTCTGGCATTTCTGGCAAAAGCTCGCCGTACAGTCCAACATGCTCTGACATCAATTTGTGTACGTTCAACGCCTCACCGGTCCCTAGCGTCGCACATATAACCTTATTGTTAGCTTCTGAACGCTTTGTAGTTTTGGATGCGTAGTGCTTAAAAAACACGTTAGTTGCATGCTTTTTGTTTATTACTTTTTACTTCTCTCCACGGACACGTCACCCTTGCACTTCACATTAAGTCAATATTTGTCAGATTGATCGTTGAATTTTGAGATGACATGCTTAAAAAGGAGTCTGTTAGTACAGGTATCTTAAAAAACGATATTAGTGAGTCCTTTGCACAGTAATTATATATATATATATATATATATATATATATTTATTTATAGGTACAAAGTTATAATATGAAGTATTTAGGTATTTGATATATAATAAAGATTTTATTATTAAAAGTTAGAACACATACATTTCTTATATTTTCTGATAAAAGCTTTCATATTAAAACACTATTGAAGTGGGCTACTGTTCTTTAGATTTTTTTTCACTCATCACGAGCAAGGTTTCCACGATAGCAAAATTTCTGTCTTTTATAGCCATCTTGGTATTATATTCTATAATTTTGTATTGTGTCGCCGTCATCGCTCGCCTGATAAATCTGCCTGTCACGTCGTCCTCGCTGTTGGTAAAATACATATAACTCTCGGTATGACTCAACACTGCTACAACCGCGTGGGGAACGCTATCGTGCAGTTGCATCTTACTCCTGGTGTTAATTATAAAAACGGAGCCGAATGTGAGTCCTTGTGCTTCGTGTATGGTTAGGATATGCGACCGTTAGACAATCTTGTCTTCTCTTGTTGGGTGTGTACTAAGTAGAGGGTATTGAATTAAGATCAGGAAATTTTCGATCCTGTGCAATTGAGTATTGTTAAGGACTGCAGTAGTTTACTGCTGGAGTAAATGCCGGAGTAAACTTCTTCTAAGACGTACGCGACTTTTAAGAGATTCCGATGGGTGCATAGTAATTCCTGGCTGATGGACGTCATCAGGGTGGGACGACAGTACCTCATCTCGAAATGGCTCCGAAATGGTTCATAAGAGCCTGGTCTACCGCCACACGGTGATAGTTTTCTGACTCTTTGAATCCATTTACTAATACAGAGGCCATCGCAAGCACTAAATTTTTTGCTTCGTTGCCTTTACGCTGAGAGACCTTCTCTCTTAGATCTTTGGCTGCCTCAGTTGTGGTTGTAACGATGACGTCCTTCTCTATTATCCACGTGGTTTTGCTACATCTTGGAACCCCCTTGACCCAGTTTAGTATTGGCACGGTCCAAGCTTTGAAGTTTGTTAATATGCTAGCTTTGCCTAGGATCATATTCTCCAGCATTATATTGGAGCATTGGGCCGTGATAACAATTGGGTCGTTAGATGGCGTCGTATATTTGGCTTTGCCTGTTCGCTTCATCTCTACATTATCCAACATAACGAAACCAATGGTCGCATTGTATTCTGCCATATGTGCTCCTGTCATTGTGCCGTGAACGATCTTTGCTGTTTGGTTGTTGTATATAGCTGTATTTGCTTTCTTAAGTTTGCGCTCCAAGAACTTAGGATTTTCGATTTTAAAGACCTGAATAATTTCTTCAAAAAGTATTAAGTTAGCCTGTTTAGTCTTTTTTCAGGACACAGGACAGGGATTTGAACCCGTGACTACTGGGAAACCGTCCCGTCGCTCTACCAACTGAGCCACCGCATCTTATCGTAGTCGCGGGTTCGAATCCCTGTCCGTATTGATTTATTTTTCAGTCTATATTTTTATAAATTTAAATAAGCTTAACATGGTTATACATGTTTAAAGATATTTTCAAACATCATTTATGGAGTGATTCAGTGGTCCCTCCGCCTGACGAAGTTAGTTGCATGTTAGATACTGCGTCATATTGTTGTAGATGAGGCTACTGATACATTACCAACACTGTTTGTAAAATAATTCTTTGGTAACAGACTTTAGTGACTTTCCGTTTGCCAACGACACCTTTTATATTTCCAATGATATAGATCTGTTATTTGGCAAATGGCTACTTTCGCATCATATGTTTTCAAACAAAGTGTATCGTATGTTAGAGATGTAATAATGTGGAAACTATATTAAGTTACGTAATTGTTGGTAAGACTATCGAAACAAATAAAGTATATCAATTCTCTCTATTAGTTAACTTTTTACATTGATCCATAAATTTTTATTTAAAATATTTCAAATTGTTAAGAATAAAAAAGATTCCTTTGTCTAATTTAAGACCATTCCATGTTGAGATGTTATAAATATTTTATTTTGTTGAAGAGGAAGTATATAATACCTAAACACAACCAACACAAATACTATGACATCTTACCTGCTTCGAAATATTTGATGTCAAAATATAGCAGCTAAATACCTAAATTATTAAAGTACTTTGATTTGCGTTTGCTCTAATAACAACCAATTATAGTTTATTAGTAAAAAAGCATTTTAGACTACATAAGTTAGCTATCTTATATTAAATTTTGATATGGTAAGTAAAACAATTGTTAAGAACTACATGAAATTTACAGCTATTTTATATTATAATTAGATATTGTACGTAACATAATTGTTAAGACCTAAATGAAATTTACAGTTTGTATTGGTCCATCGGATAGTTCGTATATCTTATGTTTAGCACTTCATAAATATTAAGATAAAGTTTATTGAAAATAAAACCATAAATGCTACTGAAGTCGATATTTTTTTTATTTTTTTTTAGTACAGTAATCATCAACTGTACTAATATAATGTTATAGATAAAAACATTGATCTTCGTATTCCCTATCCTCTTTTTTTTTTATTTACAATGTGATAAACAACATAAGATTATAGACACTTCATAAAAAAATAACAAAATGTACACTCTAGGGAAATGATTTTCACACTTTGACGGTCACTTGACCTTTTCTACTTCAAAGAGCATAAAGTTTCCATTTGTCACAGGTGTGGGTATATTTTCTTAAGAATCACATAAAAATGGTATGTAAAACACATACATATTTCTTGAAAATGTGTAATTGCAGGTAATAGCTATAGTTCTACAGAGTGATATTTTCATCATTGAAGGTTTTTTTATTTCATTGTATCTGATGTAACATAATATAATAAACTAAAAATCTACAACTTCACCTCCAACTTGAGCTTAAAACTCAAGTAAATATTGCTAAATATTAATAAACGATTTATCTATACATATAACAAGACAGTAAAAAAAGAGTGTCTGTACATTAAATGTTTAAAAAAAAACTGATATGGGGCGATTAAAGACGAGTAACAAAAACGAAAACAACAAGTTTTGGAATTTTTGTCTGTCTGTCTCTCTGTCTGGTACATTATAACGTCAAAACTACTGAACGGATTTGATAACAATTTTCACAAGTAAATTACATATCATCTAGAGCGTAAATCGGTTAAGGGAAAAAAAAGTTAAGGTCATTTGAAAATTTGTTTCGCATACAGGTTGACAAGGGTAAAAAAATAATATAGTTAATAACTAATACCTAAAAGTTTTATATCCTAAGGAGATAAGACAAATTTTTCGTCCAACATAGCAAAGCTGTTTTTTTACCTATACAGAAAGGGTGAAGCCGCTGGGCAAGGCTAGTTGTAAATAAAATAACTTTAACATTTTCAATCCTGTTTAGGTTTGTTATTATGTTTTAAATAGTAAGTAGATGTTAGATTTTTATATGTAATCAGTGTTGGTGAATCATATCTGAATATTAATCGATTAATTAATTGAAGATTAATTAGAATTTAAATTAATTAAAAAAAAAATATTTCGACCTGCATCCATTGCAATCATAATTAGGAAAGTAATCATTTTTTTTTCTCTAAACATGCTTAAAGTATAAGTGTAGTCGTCGATACAGTTATTATTACTGCAGACATAATTATCTCTTAATTAACGCTCTAAAAATAGCGACACATAACAATATGCGTATATGACACATTAGTCGCAATCGGATCTGTAGATTTTTTATAGTATGAACAGCTTTACAAAGTCAAGTCAACGTCCGGAAAAAAAATGTAAATACCATATTTTGATCTTATTAAACGTCAAACTCTAGTTGCACGGTTCTAAGATGTCCAAGATATCCGGTTCCAAGATGTCCAAGATGTCCGGTTCCAAGAAGTCCAAGGTCCATGGAAAAGAAACGGCAAGAAATTCCATGAAATCTTTTAATTATTTAAATTAAAAATACCCAGGGTAATACAGCCACAGCCATAACTTGAATGTCCCAATTAATTGAAACTCAAGTACAAGTCAAGTACGTCATACTAAAATGAAGTCTAGAACAAAAGAACAAACTAATACGCCTTTAAAGAAAGTATATCGCCAAAAAAAACCATAATACATGATACTGTTGAAGAATGCATAATAAACCAACCTAGCAGTGGCGACAGCGGTTAGCTGAAGGTTATTTTTCTAACCGCTGAACCGAAACTAGTGTGTTGACATGAGCACCTCATTATATTCTTGAATCTAAGGATATATTTCAAAACACAGTTTTATTAATAGTCAGTAATTACGCTGTCATCATCCCGGACCCCAATGTTAAGCTATGTACCGCGATCACAAACCCCAGTCTAGTCATTACGCATTTGCAGCAACGCTGAGTTGCATGTGAGTCATTTAAAACGGGATAAAAAGTTAAAAAGGTACTGTGAATTTTGTAAGGCAAAGTTTTAAGGAGAGTATAACAAAAGTCAAACTAAACCCCAAAATGTTTATGCGTGGGCAAAACTGCTCAACCAAAAATAAAGCCATATTACAGGAGTAAATGTAATATGTGGCTTTCCATCAAAAGCAACGTAATGCCTTGTTTCTCCGTTTAATGAATCATAGAATAATATAGTACGTTAAGTTATATGAGATTCCATATTCGCAAAGCGAGGTCAGCGGAGGTTTCCTCTCATATGAAATTCACGAGCATGAAATCTCGCGGCTCGTTTATGTTTTACTACTGCTTTTATTAAGGTTTAAAGT
The DNA here is from genome assembly GCA_959347405.1 of Napeogenes sylphis. Classification (NCBI taxonomy): domain Eukaryota; kingdom Metazoa; phylum Arthropoda; class Insecta; order Lepidoptera; family Nymphalidae; genus Napeogenes; species Napeogenes sylphis. The sequence goes on from OY365783.1 coordinate 24,879,183, forward strand.
GTTAAAGAATTTTACATAAAATACACATTTCCCTTCGAATGTTATCAGAATACAGCGTCTTCCTTTAAAGCAATTTATTCTCAATTATTTACTTTTGTCGTGTCAATCAGTTGTGTTATTATTTAAGTACTTCAATAAGTACATAATTATATTATTTTTATCCTTTTTAAGAGGTCTTTTTGTATCGGGTTTATTTTAAAATTAATTTGGTTTAGAGACAATATTAGCTTAGAGAAAGAGAGGAAACTGTAATATACCATGATATATATTATACATGAGAAACCTTATTGTTCTCTAATATTTTTTTTGAGGATTATTTTTACAATCATCAGCTTCCCGGAGTATTGCAAATATAAATTTTCCAGCCTCTCTAGAGGAAACCGTACAAAATATGATATTCTGCATCAAGCTCATCACAACAAAATGTTATTATTATCCTAAAATACCAATAGTGTCTTTCAATATCTTATGAATTGGAAAACAAAAAAAAATATATAAGAGTAATCGTTAAGCAATTAGCTACTTAAGGTTTCATTTATATTAGCATTGTATTGCATTGTCATTAACACCTTATACTGAAATGTTCCGTATCATTAAAGAGGTTACTCACTAAACATAATAATTTAAGTTTATGCTATTTCAGTATTTTTTTTGTGAGAATTTCAATGAATTAAAACCAACCACTTTTAGAAACTTATTTATCACGAAATATTTTACCTCTTTTTTAATGGGAAACAATAAATATAAGATAAGATTTTAACTATCGGTATTGCAGTTAAGCTACACAATTTTGGGTTTTACAAGTCAAAACCCAAAGGAATGGTGGGTGTAGCGTTGACTCTATTGATGTTGACATCAAGGTCGGACGTTAGACCGTAAAACAATTTTACAGTTATTTTTCAATCAAACCGTGAAAAGTTTATCCTTGTGAAAGGCAATGTTTTCAGGGAAAAACGAAAAATTATAATTTCCAATGTTACAATAGGGATATGAAAATAGAAGGCATAATATAATCATTATTTGTTTTATATCTTTTTCAAGCCACTGTGACCATAATTGCTAACAATTTTCTTTTTCTAAATTTTAGAATAGCTCGTTTTTCCTTAATAGAAAACGAAAATTATGTTACCAAATTCGACGCTTATTTTACAATATTATAGCTATATTATAAGTCTGTGAGTAAAAAGTAAAGCCTGTACCTTAATTATGGCATACATAATTCATATTATTACTTGACTACATCAATTTGATTTATATTTCAAAGTAATTATATTTTTATTCGCATGGAATCTCATTTCCTTACTCTCATTAAAAATATATAAAAAATATATTACAAATATCCTACAAATATGACTATAATTAAATGCTGAATGTTAACTTTTTTTCCGTAAATGTATACTTAAAGGTTCGAAAATGGAAATCACTTTTTGAAATAACCCAAAATTATAATAAGAAAGGAATATAATATATATTATTTTCTTCTAAAGCCAGCTCCATCAGGACTAAATGTGTTTAAAGACAACATCAAACCTCAGAATAATAACTATAACAAATTGCTGAGTATTAAACTTAAAGTTATAAAAGTAAATCAAAAACATACAACTGTAACTTCAAAGCAATATTTTATTAATTTGTTGACAATTTACTTAAAGTGATGTTGAAAAGAAATGTTAATGTCTATTTCTTCTAGAATATTTTTTTTATAAATACTAACTATATTAACTATATTTACTAAAACTGTCCTCGATAAAGTCTTGTTTAAAAAAAATCACTTTGACGTATTTATAGATTTTTAAAGAAAATAAAATAAAGTGTATATCTTTCATGATAGGTTTTTGTTGAGAGATAGTGTGTGACTTAACAGGCACTGGCTTATGAATGGCGGCCTGCCCTTATTGTTTATTAATATGCCTTTTCTCAATGATGGGATGTTTTATCTTGAAAAACAAAAGAAAAAGATTGAAGAAGATATCTTCACTATTAGCAGAGAAGAAAAAATTCATTTGACAAAATAATATGTTTGCCCACTGATTTTAATTCAACTTAATAAATCTGTGAATAAATTTGGAGATCGATGAACCTCAAAAAAGTCTCATGTCTACAAAATTAGATTGAAGATTGTTTTTTTTTTATATTACTTGAATACTAAACGCGATATGTTCTTTCTTATAGAGTGTTATATTAAGGTTATATTGAAATTATTATTAAATGTTTCTTTTTTTTCATTTAAGTAAGTAGTTTAAGATGGTCTATAATATTTAAAAAGTTCGTCAGTTCATGGGTTTAGGTCCAGGAGTTTTTAGATTTGTATCTCTCATCGGACATTTGTCCTTTATTGACAGTATTGTATTGCAAATAAACCTAACATTTTTAGAATTAACTCATCTTAAAAATTTTATGTCTTTAGTATAAACATTTGATGTGTTCTAAAATAAAAAAAAATGTAGTTTATTATGCAAAAATCCCAGAAAAGGATAAATAAACGTAATCTCCTTAAAAGCCCCATACCTTCAGGGCGAAGGTCCGCGTTAACATCATTATTCTTTCTCAAGCAACTGTTATTTGTATGATGTTAGAGCCAAAATTAAAAAATAAGACCACCAAACAAATACACTATTATTGTAAACACAAAAAAAATATCCGCTGTAGAACTTTGAATATCTTTAAGTTTTTTATTCATATATGTAAACAACAAGTAGAATCGTATTTGTTTATTTATTAGATAATTACAGCAATTTTTCAGAATTCTTCAGAGAATTGAAATCCGTAGCTTTAGTCCAAGTGATTTGTATTCTTGATAACTTAGAATTTTAAGGGTTGGTTAAAAAACTTATTCGTTTAGAAGATAAAATAGTACAATATGGATGATAATATAATCAAGTTTGGTATTATTTTGTTTAAATTGTTGTTTTGAATAATTTTGCTTTGATATTTGCTTTGATCGTTTGGTGGTTGTTATACCCTTCCAAGCTCTTGTTACTGAAAGACTAAACGCTTCCCGTATAATTTCTAATACCTTATCGTGGCGACGCGAGTATTGACCTTTATCTAGAAGTACCCTACACCCTACTAATAGGTGTTTCGAGGTTCCTATTGCCTCCCCACAGATGTTGCAAGACTTTTTGGTGGCTTTGCCCCATCTTACTAAGTTTCTTTGATCGGGGAGAGTCATTTGGAATGCATTAAGATAAAATTTTAATAATGCTGGAGACCAATCATAAAACAGGGTACGCCAACGCAAAGCTAGTGGAATACAAAGTCTACTATGGTCACCCATTCGTTTTGGATTTCTAGGCTCATCGCGTGCAGACTGTGGTTATCGTTTTCGTCTTGTCTAATGAAGGATTTTGTTGTCTATGTCTCAAACTTTCGGACCTGATCCTAGCCTACTTTATTCGTTTGAGCACTTATTATAATTTTTTTATGGAATTGAAGTCGTGAGGCAACTTTATCTTTTAGGTGAGATGTTACAGTATCATCTTTAGAATTACCGATGATATGTCTTTTGGTAGCTCTTAGATGTTTATAGAGCTCCGATGGTTTTTTTAATTTTAACCCAAAATTGTTTTGGTCTCTAAATAAGGTTGAACAGTCTATCTCAAAACTTCAATGTCCTTATGACCTTTGCATCTAATTTTGACAAAAGGGTTTTATTAATATCACAAACGAGGACAGGCCAATTTAGACGTCATTTTAAAAAATTATCATACATCCAAGCTTTTTTCAGGTTACTTATTGGTTGATGGTCTACCTTTTTAAAATCATCTAATAAGCTATCGACTATTGCGTCCAACGATGAAATACGGCCTTATTAATCGATCTTTAAACCTAAAAATTTAAACGGAGCTGCTTCCGTGACCGCACTAACGCATTGACCGCCTATTTTAAGACCCCGAACGTAAGAGGTATATTTGTTACTAGCTTTTGCCAGCGGCTTCGCACGCCTTAAATTCGTAGTAAAACAATTCCCACTTCCCTTCTTTTGTATTGGCTTCTATATGACTTATTTTCATTGATACGATCAAAATTACGACATCGGCAGACATCGCTCACTGTCAAAAGTAAATGTAATGTTTTTAATAAGGATACAATATTAGGTGCTGTAATTATTTATATACCTCTCTTGTTTTTACTTAAACGTCGATTTAAATACTTTTTAAACAGAGTTCTTAATAACCATTCTAATCATATATCACACTTACAGATTTTCATTTAATATAATCAAAATATTACCATATAAACTTGAGGAATTCTGAGCTACATAATCGACGTTATTTTCACCATCAACTTGCAGGTCTAGTTTTATTTTAAAAAAATCTATTTTAAATGATAAACATTGAAACAGCTGTAGGTATACATTAACAAAATGTTCAATACTGAACATTCACAAAAGCCATTTTTGAGACGGTTTGCACGGTTCTATTCCAGAGTGCGCCGGTAGACCGTACCGCCGCAAACGCGAAGACCCTATATTTTAAATCTGTAATATCTTCGAAAATATTCATTGAAATGCTGTAAGGGGCTATTGTTATAGGGGGTATTGTTAAATATCCATATTAAATGTAAAATGTATTTAAGTTACTGAATTAGATAAGAATTAAAGCTGTATTTCTTAAAATCGCTTCGTAAACTGCCTATTATTTTTCGTAAAAAGTAAAGGATAAAAATTTGCTATTGTGGGTTATCTCTAAGAGATAAACATATACCATCGCGGTTTTTCTTGTAGAACTTTTTAAGGTATACAATACTTAGTACATTATTTTGATCTATCTTGTAGAGTTCAACCAGCGTTTGCATTGTAAGCGCAAACAAAAGTGTTTGTTTACGACTTCGCATTAGAAATATTGAAATTATCAGTGGTTCTCTGATATACTAGGCATGTTATAATACATATAAACCTTCCCCTTGCATCACTCTATCTATTAAAAAAAAACTGCATCAAAATCCTTTGCGTAGTTTTAAAGAAACAAACATAAAGACATACAGACGCGAAAAGCGATTTTACTTTATAATATGTAACTTGCTGTGCCTGCGACTTCGTACGCGTAGTTTTCGATTTTGTTAAAAAGTACCACTTGTACTTACTAATGTATGTAAAAACTATAAACCTTCAAACCGGTAAGAAGCAATGGTACGACAATAAGAGATTATTAACTTCTTTATTTGTTAACGGATTGTTAAAAAAAAACAAAATATAAAGTGAATTCCATTACTTTATATTCCCGAAAACTGCATCCAAATCGACTAATCCGTTTCTGAGATTAGCGTGCACTAACATACAGACATTTAGACGAACAAAATGAAAAAAACATTGTTTTGGGTTCTCTTGCTTATATAAAGGTCCCCCTGTATGAATTTTTGAAAATATTTTTTTTCGTGTTGTGTGCACAACTAAAAAACAAACAGATAAACAGACAAAGATTTTAAAAATGCTGAAAATAGATTCTGTTAGTTATATCTTTACATCCTGGTATATTTTTTTAAATATTTTTAATGTACAAAGACTACTCCTCTACAGATTTATTACATGTATAGAATAAGATTTTCATGGTACCTATTACGTCATTGACATAAATAGTCATAACTTTTTTATTTCTTAACCAATTTAGATGAAATAAACACTTAATGTTAAATGAAGACTGTAATAATAAATTCCTGAAAACCGCATTCAAATTGGTTAAGCCGTTTCTGAGATTAGCGTGCACAAACATACAGACATACAGACATACAGACATACAGACATACAGACATACAGACAAACAGACAAACTGAAAAACCACTGTTTTGGGTTCTCCTGCTCTTATAAAGCCCCCCTATGATGTTTTCTTTTTTTTTAATTCCATGTACAGGAATGGCTCAGTGACGATTTTATTATATGTATAGATTCCGTCTACCCAGACACAGACTAAAGCATTTACTTGGTTTTTTCCTCAATCCGCACGTCCACCTACAGAAATCCTCAACTACATCATTGTCAATTAACTGAATTATAATTTTAGTATGACAGGCTGATTCGCCCGAAGACAAAGAATTATTAATAATCAACAAACCCTTAAGTATCGTAGGGAATTACAATTTAAAAGAGTTGACTTAATTATTTTCAAAAAGTACCTGATATTTAAACGTTACTATCATTTAGACATATAAGTAGTTAGTTCCCCCGACGCAACGACTTCAATAAATACATATTAATATTATTTTTATTCTTTTTAGAGGTCTTTTTGTATCGGGGGTTTTTTCAATTTTTATTTAAATTTTAGTACATTTCATAATATTTTATAAAAGATATTAAAACTGGTTCAAGCATAATTTTATAACTCTCTTAAGTATCGTAGGGAATTACAATTTAAAAGAGTTGACTTAATTATTTTCAAAAAGTACCTGATATTCAAACGTTAGTATCATTTAGAAATATAAGTAGTTAGTTCCCCCGATGCAACGACTTCAATGAATACATAATAATATTATTTTTATTCTTTTTAGAGGTCTTTTTGTATCGCGGGATTTTAAATTTTTAATTAAATTTTAGTACATTTCATAATATTTTATAAAAGATATTAAAAGATATTAAAACTCTCTTCTCTTATCAAAAATTAAAAAACAAAACAATTTAAGTCTTATTCATTAGTTTTAAATTTGATGAGTTTTCACAATTATTACATTTTATACCTAAAACAATCGCGGTTTTTGCGGTGTTTTTAATTTTGGAATTGTTCCAAAGTATTTCGCAGTATTCTTGTTTGTCTATGATTTTCACAATTCCCACAATGACCTGAAGAATATATCTCTGCTCTTTGTTCTTAAATTCGTTGACCCTTTAGCTTAAGGGCCTTTGAAGTCCAATTTAAACACATCCTTGATGACAAAAATGTACATATCTGGATAGGGGTTAACATAAATGTTATAATAAGGTATTGTCCTGTATACTCCACAATTTATGTTTTCATTTGTAGACTTTTGATGTATAACTTTGGAGCCGAATCTCAAACTTAATAATAAAAAATATTCTCGGGATATATTTCTCCGAGTGATTCAGAGTCAGCATTTGTTTAATAATAAAGACGTTATGAGTGAAAAATTTAAAATATTTCTCGAACACGGGGTTTGCTGACATGGGCACCTTTTTAAAACATCAAAGTAATATTAATACTATTGAAATTATTTATCTGTAGAAGAACCTCTAAGAAAAAAATTATAAATTGACATACTAAAATTATAATTGATAAAAACATTTATCGTTCTGCATATGTAACATTTAAGCAACTATAACTTAATTGCTTTATTTAATCTATGAAGCATTTGTTAGCAATCTTTATCGATTAAAATAAATTAGATAAACAATTCCCTTTCAAAGTTTATTATAAAACCAACTTTTCCATGACCCCGACTGACTATATATTTTAATACATAATTTATAGCAAATCTTTAAATATATATAAGTGAAAAAGTATTAATATTATACCATGAATACATATGTATATATAAACTAGTTTTTAAGAAATCCGTCTACAAATATCTTTGGGAGAGTATTAAGGATTAATATTGTATGTATGGTATACATTTACTTATATAAGTTTTATGTATTTGTCATCAAATGAATATATTTTCTTAATAATGTATGTATCTTATTTATATTTATTTATGTATATGTTTGTATGTATATGTATATGTATATTTTTGTGTATGTATATGTATATATATAATATATCTGTGTGTATGTTTGGATATAATTAGTATTATAACTACAATAATGTAAATTAAGTATAAATTCGATTATTCTAATTTTGCCGCCTTATTGTTCATGTTATTTATAATGTTTTTTCCTCGGGTTGACTGGTAGAGAATGCCTTGTTGCATTAAGTCCGCCTATTGCTCCTCTTTTATTTTGGGAAATAAAGATTAAATAAATAATTAAATATGCAAAGACAATCTATAAATTGCCTTTATGTGAAATATTATAATATTTATGAAAAACTAACTAAAATATGTGTTGGAATTTCTTATAATATTTATTATACCTATAATTTAAATATAAATATAGTAATAGTAATATTTCGAGAGACATAAGATATTTGAAATAAAATAGTTTATTTCTAAGGAAGCAAACAAGTTGAAACTTTATATACTAATACTCAATTAAATATGGCTCAAAAGGTTAAGAAACACTAACAAATATTTATTTTATTTATTATTTATTTTTGTGATTAGTTAATTTAACAGGTTGGCTTTTGTCCCGTTTTCTCCACTACAGATAACCTTCATACTCTTAATTAAATAATTGAAAAATCAACAGTATACCACATACCCTTTATATAGCACTTGTTGATTACCAAAAAGCTTTCAATACAGTGAAACACCCAGCAATATTTCAAGCTCTAAGAAACCAAAATATAGAACCAACTTACACAAATTCATTAAAATTGATCTACCGCAATAGTTCAGCCAATATAAAATTAAACACCACCGGCGAAACATTTAGAATAGAGAAAGGAGTCAAGCAGGGCGATCCCCTTTCCCCAATCCTGTTTACAGCAGTACTGTCTGTAATTGACAGGGTCGGTACGGCTGCCTTTTTTGGGCACGGGTTGCACATTAGCAAGCTTCCAGAATTTCGGCACTATTCTAGTCATGAAAGAGAGGCGATACAGACGTGTCAGTACGGGAGACAACTCAGCTGCGTATGTCTTGAGCTGAATGGCTGGTACACCATCAGGACCACTGCCTTTATTCACATCTAAACGTCACAATGTTCTCTATACTTCTTTGTTAGTGATGCGGATTTCAGGCATCGAAATACCGCAGTGAGGAAGATGTGCTGGAGAAGCATTGCCAGTGTCTAGATGCGAATTATCAGCAAACAGAGAAGCAAATCCATTCGCTTTGTCTGTTGCTGTGTGGGCCAGGGATCCATCCGGCTTCAGCAGAGCAGGCAGTGAGGGTTGGCAGAAATTCGACTCGATCGCTTTCTCAAGAGACCAGAAAGCTCGACTGCCAGTTGGTCTGACAGAGAGCTTTTCGCCATTCTTAGCGATTCGATCGAGACGAGCCTTCCGCAATGCCTTTTTGTAGGACTTTTCAGCTTGGTTAAAGGCTCTCTTCTTTGAACTTACATTCGGAGTTTTGCGGCTTCGAGCATCAGTCCAAATGAGATATGCCGAATGTTTTCGGTTTTGGGCATGACCACATTCGGCATTAAACCATAGGCGAGCTTTGCCACCGATGGGTACGTCAGCAAAAGAAATAAAATACTCCATTGCCTGATGCACAACATCGGTTATAGCATCCGCGCAACTCGACGGAACCAAAGAAGAGAAGCAGACCTGCCGCCAAGGATAAGACGCAAAAAGTGGCGCATCTCATCCCAATCTGCTGACTTGTATTTCCATACTTGCCTAACACCATGAGGTTCGAAAGCTGGTGCGGAATATGTAAACACAGATTTCACCAGACAGTGATCGGAGGTTCCCAAGGGGGAGGTAACCTCTACACGATACCTGTCCGGATCAGTTGTCAGCAGAAAGACCAGGCAATTGGCTGTATGGCCTACCACATCTGGTACCCTTGTTGCTTACTTCACCAGCTGAAAGAGGTCCAAGGACAACGCAAGGTTCCGCGTTTCTCTTCCAGCATGGTCGGTTTTCTGGTACGGAAACAGCCAGTCCTGATGACAGGCATTAAAGTCCCCCTGAAACACGAGCTGCGCTGAAGGGAACTGATGCAGAGCCATATCAGCAGCCTCACCGAGATACTCGAATAATCTAGTTTTCTCCTGGTCTCCGCTGTGTGAAACACAAGAAGGAATATAGTTTTTTTCGTTTCTAGTGTCTACTAAAACCCATAAAGAAGAAAAAGTGGGGTCTTCAAGGTGACGGAGACGCTGGATACAGAGGTCGTTCCGCGCGTACACCCAGACTCCGGCACGTGAGCGAAAGTTGTCTCTAATGTGTATCCGAGATAATTCAGGTGCGCAGCGCTTAAAGGACATTGTATCTGCGTCTCCGTCAAAAAGAAGAAGGTGCAGTTGCTCTGTCTCTAGGTGGTGATGGACAGGTAAGATATTAGAGTCCAAGCCCCTGATATTACTGAGGTGCATTTTAAATGAGGAGGAGTATAACCGCTGTAAAAACATTTTCTTCTTTTTAGCTTTCTTTATAAAAAAAACGAAATAAAAGTGAACAGGAATGGGAAATGGCAGTTGAACGAGTCGGTACGTATCGAAGCCGACGTCGAAATTGGTGATGTCTTGCCACTGGGAGGCTAGCCTTGAGACTGCGGGGACGTCCGAACCCCCCCAGGGATCGCCATCGGGTCTCCTCGTCTGGTCGCCAACCAGCACGATGGAGCCACCCTGGGATTTTGCGCAGCTGGCGGGGCAGCCTTTTGTGGGAGGCCAACCCACTAATTGGGCCCCCAACTATCTTCGGGTGGCCAGCGAAATGCCGTCGCTTCGGATTCCGCTACCCTCCTCGACTAGATACCCGACCAAACAAATACCAACTCGACGTCAACCGGTTCGCCAACGTACCGCAGCTCTTCAGACCCATTTCCCATAAACGGCTTCGTCGAGCAACGTGCCGGAACATACTACCTATTATTTATATGTCCTATTTAATAGGTTAGAAGTCGGTGCCAAACCTTTAACAAATAATTATATTTAACCATTTAAATGTATACGAGCAAATTAATACAATTAAATGCCTACTTTAATAATTAAGATTCCTAAATCAATATAATAAAATGCTTTGAAATCCTAATATTATTAGCAGCTCAATCAATACGAAGAATAGTGAACAAAAAACAAAATTACAATTAAATGTATTCAACCGAATTCCTACACTAAATGGTTTGGCACCGACTTCAAATCTATTAGTAAATAGGACATATAAATAATAGGTAGTATACAATAAGTATTATCCCCTTTATTATTTTTTACTTTTTAGTTTTAAAGCCTGTTTGTTTTAACGCAGTTACTTTTATTTAATACTTTTTAGTTTATTGCTACATTGTCAATTAGCCAGGGGTAGTAGACCTAAAAAGGTGGAATACAGATCTCAAGAAACGGGAACGGATAAAAGTAGTCGTCGTCGTAAAAATGCTCCTGGAAACACAATTTAACGTTCTTGTGAGACTATTAAAGATCGTGAAAAACGTTGGTTGACCATGAAGGCATATATGAAATCACGACTACGTCAAGAAACTCTTGATCAGCTTAATTCTAGATCTAAGACTAAGATCCAAGAGCGTCTTGCGAATGACTGTTTTGAGGAGAGAGCTAATAGACTTGGCCTCATTTATGAGCGTCTGGCCAACGAGTCAGCCGAGCAGAGGGCTCATAGACTTGGTTCCATTAATGAACGTTTTGAGAACGAGTCGACTGAGAATAAACAACAGATATCATTAGTCACACAGTACGATTTGATTTCCTCCCGGAGGTGCTAGTACAAAACTTGGACAAAAATGGTCATAAAATAAAAACTAATAAGCCTACCAAAATTATTTTTTTATGTAACCAATTCGAAACTATTCCGCATCAAACAAAAAAAAAATACGTTAATCGGTACAAAAACCGCGGAGAAATCAGTGTACATACATAAAAATAAAAATGCTTATAAAATAAAAACTAATGGCTCTACCTGAATCAAAATTTTATGGGATCAATTCGAAACTATTCCGCAGCGAACAAGAAAAAAATGACGTAAATCAGTTCAGAAATCTCGCCGTAATCGGTGTACGTACATAAAACTAGTTTAAAACTTGGCCAAAAATGCTCATAAAATAAAAGCTAATGTCCATTAGCTTTTATTTTATGACCTGAACCAAATTTTTATGGGACCAATTCGAAACTATTCCGCATCAAACAAAAAAGAATTACGTAAATCGGTTCAGAAACCTCGGAGAAATCTGTGTACATACATACAGAAATACCGTCCGAATTGAGAACCTCCTCCTTTTTGAAGAAGTCGGTTAAAAACATGAAAGTAATATTACTTTTATGTCTAATTTTGACATTTAGAAATCGTTAGCTTTTCAAGACGGATTTAGAATGTAATATTGTTTATATGCCCAATTTTATTATTTTGAGTTCGTTTTTCGCGATAGATTTACTTATTATTACTTTATAATTAAGGTATTTATTTTAGCCAGCAACTGCAACAGCTAACCACACCACATGTCGTTATATGATACTCTCAAAATTACAAGGGTTTTAAAGGTATTTCCATTTACAAAAACGATTTTTAAAATCATTTCTGTGTTTTAGTTAGTCTAACTTGATTAACTATTATTTTATGATTATTTTTACTGTTTACATACATCACACTTAAATCATTTATTATAATATAAATGAATTGGTATAAGTTCAACTCAGCACCACATCTTTAATTCAAAGACAGTTTATCATGAATGTATTCTTATTAATATTAATGACTTAAAAAGTAAAAAGTGAATCGACTATGTATGACGTATCGACGTATAATAATCTTATAGAAGAAACACATAAGTATCGCAAAAAAAAAACAGACAAATGTACACAATCCACTTTAATAATAATAACTTTATTCTTCTTAACATGTTTGGATCGTCACTATTTCACGAATAATAAATTCTTCATAATTGTTTCTGCTGTTTCGAGTTGTTTTTCATCCTAGGTATAGCAAAACAGACCTTGCAAAGATCAAAAACCTAAAGCTCAATTTCTCACCCAGAACTCGTATTTATTTTCTTTTTTACTTCTTCTATTTCAGGCAATCGATGTATTTTTAAATATTATAAATTATATTTCATAGTTTCTTCTTCATGTTATAATCTTGAATTCACAACAATATAAGCACATTTAAGACATATATTATCCCTTTTAATTACCATAGACCATTGTTTTTGTATTTTCGCATCTCTTGGAATAGTTTTTCTAATATTATTTTTGCACTCCGGAACTATACAATACTTGTAAGATGGTTTTTATCTTCTTTCAAGACTTGTAAAGCACTTAAAACTTAAAATATGTATGAAGTAAATAAAAAGTTCATAGTAAACATTGACTGGACTTGTCATTTGACGTCACGCAAGGCGCGCGCAAAATGACGGCGTTTGAACTTTGAACGGCTTAAATATACTCAATGTTTTAATTTTCATTTTGGAAAAAAACTAGAATCTTTTCAAGCCTATTTTTTTTTTTACGATATAGAGAGGTAAATGATTAATTTACTTCAAAAAAAACAAGAATATTACCTACTGTAATAAAAAAATATTAAATGATTAATATAAGCTATTATGCTAATGTATAATATTTGCATACTATTTTTGTATGATAATTCGCCCATAATTTATAATAAATGTAAATAAAATGAATAACTAAATTAAAAAGTGTTAATCAATAAACCCATGAGTTATTGTCCCCACCTAGCGGTTTCACTTTGTACTTATCAGTAAATATATCTATTTATATAACAGTTGTGGTTTTTGTTTTATGTAAATTGTATTTTGTAATCCACATTCCTTTCATTTGATTATTTAGTATTTCCATAGCAACCAACTGCCAATTCACTCAAAACATTTCTTTTCAGGTGATAATAACATAATGAATAACAATAGATAAATGGTGCGTTATTATTTTTTACTTCTAGATGGTATCAAAAGGTATCAATTTTAAAACTAACCAAGGAAGCTTCATTTCTACAAGGCTATTAATATACCAAGAATAAGATAGAGGTATATCTTTTTTATCAAATACTATAATTTATTTTAATAAGTGCGTGTTAAGGAATACCATTTGCAACATGGTGTAAAAGAGATGAACCTATACGAAATAAAAGTGATGTCTCATTCCCTCCTATTGCAGGAATAGAAAGCATTCGTTCATTTACGTCACTAAGCAGGAATAAAACAATATTGTTTTAAAAAGTTCATGGTACGAATCAAAGTAATATTATTGTTATATTGCTACAAAACGTCTTAAAACTATGATAGTTTTTAAGAGTTCATGGTAAGCCCCATTGTTACCTTTAGATAATTTAATTTTATTGGTGGTTAATAGCAAATATATTTAAGGTATAACGAACAGGTTTGTTCAAATGTGGTAAAATAAAATAATAACTTTTTGTATATTTGTAACAAAATTATAAGCCTTCACCGAACAAACTCATTGCCAAGAAAAAAAAGGTAATTTATAGTCATGGCGTACAAGAGAGTAACGCCCCCACAACTAGACTCTTGATATTTGTTACGAGTATAATTTAATCTTTAATATTATTTTTGTTTTGAGAATTATTTTGAATATTTAAATATTTATGAACTAAAATCAATTATGGTTCTGGTTCATAAATATTTAAATGTTGTGATTTCATATTTAAATATAACATTTATTGTGTCTAGATCGGGGGTTGAAAACCTGCGGAGTTCCATGTTTTTTAGATTTAGACAAAGTCTAGTTCTTTAACTTGACTTTTTATAACTTTTATTTGATATTACTTAACTTCGTGGCTTATGAACCGATTTTAATGAGTCATAGTTTTTTCCAGGAGATTTTCAATTTCATCTATGACTAATTTTCTACAAATAAATATTATTCATTAAAATTTATCGGAACAAGTCAAAAATTGTTTATGCTTATCGATTCACAGGTTTTCAGTGCTTTCATTTATGTAGTCAATTAATTAAATTATTTTTTATCCGCTACCAGAATAATATACAGCAAAAAGAAGAACTGATGAATAACATCAACATGTTAATGTTTGAAAATATCTATAAACATGTATAGTCATGTTAAGCTTATTTAAATGTAAATAAATATAGAATGAACAATAAACCGATACAGGCAGGGATTTGAACCCACGGCCTCTGGGAAACCGTCCCGTCGCTATACTAATTGAGCTACCGTATCACGGTCCGTCTCGATGAATTAAGCATTCTATATGTGACAGTAAAGTGATGAAGCTGTGATTTTGAGTGAAGACTATCTCTGAGTCGATATATGCTTCCTAGCCTTGGGTGACAATTATACAAAAGTAAAATAATAAGCCAACTAAAAATTAAAAGTTAGAGTCTTGCTTGAAATTTCAAATAAAAAATTATGAATAAAATATATTCAAACTTTTAAAAGCCCTGCAGAACCAATTTTCATCAATGTAGTTAATTTTACGACAGAAACCTTTTACTTTTTTAACTAAGTTTCTAAAATATTGTAAAGATCGATTTATGTTATATTTGTATGTGTACTCTCCATTTCAGTTTCATTAATAGTGGCATTGCATTTATCACGTCGTATAATATTTATATAAAATATTGTTATATACTGTTTTTCAATATTGAGAATAAAATATTTAGGACTATATTGAGAATGAAATATTTTCACTATAAATTTAGCAACATTCCATTTTTGTGGGTGCACTGTAATAATTGTCTATTTTGCAGTTCGTTATCTTTACCTTGTATTTCAATACTGGTAGCAACGACTATTAAATATTTCGATAAACTTTGATAGCAGAAGTGAAGTGCATTGTATAAAATACTTCTATGGCTTAATGCAAATGAAAGCTGAAGTGTTTGTAAAGCACACTTTAGGTCTCCTAAAATCTCAGTTGTGGTCTTCATAGTATCAACCAGACCGGGTTTTTTATCCGAATAAAATTTTAATTCTACACCATTGAGTTCACATCTTCGTTTTGTTTCATAGTTCCGTTACTAGATTATACTTAAGGCGCATACTGCAAATCAGATTTAATGCCCACAAAAGATTTTATTTTTATTTTTAATTATTTCTCGCTTTTAACACGAATTATTATCGTATTTATTATAGTCTTATAAAATTTTATTAATTGTTGGAGTTACTCCCTAAGATGATAAATCGTTTTATTACTTAAGACTTTAAAGTTAATAGTTTCCTTCCTATCTGTTCCTTTTAAAATTATATAATTTCCTCTTTCAAGTGTGCATTCTTTTTATATCATTATTAAAAAGTTTTCATAATAATAGGTCGGGGAAAAACCTAATTTTAATAGAGAAGATGGTTGGGGATTATCTAACACCTGGGACCCACTTTTGAAAAATATAAAATCCCATGTCTGTGACCGTACTGTAAGACCTCAAGATACTGTTTGTGCCATTTGTGTGAATCCTGAACCGTACGCCCGGAAGCTTAGAAACCGTTGGAGGTTGGTGGATAGACACCTCCATCTCGTCTTACCGTGAACACGATTGCTGCAAAGCATTCGAAACGTCGGCTTAGATTTAAAATGTAAATTTAAAATTTAATTCAATATACGCGAGTTAAATCCGTAAAAATAGTTTTATTTCAAAGTTTTACCGTGATTGAGTAACAAACATCACAGACAAAACCACGTGCAAAAGTTAGTATATCTATAGTCTATGTGTTATTTTGGTACATAAGCTACAAGTCTTAACAAAATGCGTTCTGTAGTTTTGGCGTGATTGAGTAACAAACATCTATCCATCCATCCAATACGTCAGAACGTCAGTCAAATGATATATTTGAGTGTTTTTGCGAAACATATACTTTATAATGAATCTTCGATTTATTTGCTATTGACGTTCCTAGAACACGGAAAAACTTAGCATATTCTGTAATTCAAACGATACTTAGCTAGTTTAACGAAGACGAATTCCATACACTCCAATACGTGTGCATCATTTGCAGAAACGGTCACACATTATCTACTATACAATGGTATACAACGTTTTTTAGACCATAACACAACCATCAAACTAAACTTTAGAAAGTAATAAATTAGTGAAATGTTGATATTATAATATTCTTTATAAAAAAAAGTATATTATTTTACTGTAACAATAATATCTATATGGGTTATATACATACCTGTGGCCGTGACTTCTTATAAAGTGTTTTCGAAGTAAAATTTTGAAGAGTATAATTAAAACTGCGAACTGATCAAAATTTTAATAAGGATTTCTTATAAATCAAAAACTACCCAATGGAAATTTATATTTAAAAAGATAAATTTGTTAAAGTCAGTGAGGGGTACAACATTATAATTCAGTTCGCAGATCAACCTTCTCATTGAAGTGGGAGGTTCAAGAACCGAATCACAGAATAATATTTTTCTAATTTTATGTTATTATAATATTTTGCATAGATATTTCTATAAAAATCCTAATAAGTAATGATTTGAAATTCAGTTTGTCGGTATTGCTTTCTCCATTATTTCATTCACAAAATATATTTAATTTGTTTTTTTTTATCCCTCTCAGTTCAGCAATAAAATAAAATTTCTAAATAATAAAATAATTCTAATGCATACCAGTAAAAATCCTTTCTTTTAGTGCCTATAATTAATTTTATGGAAGATTTACTCTAATAAAAAAGTGAATATTGTTGGTAATATTCCTCTATTAAATCTCACTTCTTTGTATTTAGATATTTAACTTTTAAATTTTATTTAATAATTATTACAACAGATCGCGAATCAGAACTTTTGAGTTCTAGAAACGTAATAAATACAACGTCCTCTACATTTTTCTGAAGGTAATTGGGCAGAGCAAAAGTAAAAAGAGAAAAAGCCAAAGACCAAATATGTCTGTAAATATTTATAAACATGTAAAACCATGTTAAGCTTATATAAATTAAAAATAAATATAGAATTAAAAATAGACCGACACGAGCAGGGATTCGAACCCGAGACCTCAGGGAAACCGTCGCATACCTTTCCTTCCTTCCTTCCTAACACGAAACACACTATGTGACATATGGAGAGCGGTATCTCCACGACCCAAAAAAAATCAAATATAATACTTGAAATTAGTCGAACTAATTCCGATGTAATTTCATGAATATTCTATTCATTAAATTACATAAATTACTGTTTAAAAATAGAAATAAAAGATACAACCAGGTCTATAACTTAAAAAATAATAATAAATAAAATACAACCAAATCGAACTTATGAATCAACCTAAGCAGGGTTGGATACACAAGTAATAACTCTAATAGATTACATTTTCTTGAATAAAAAACAAAGACCAAAGAATGGAAACTGGAGGAAGATTTCTTGAACCAAAAATTATTGTGTGATCTCATTGGTGAAAACTTGAATCAAGGCTTAAAGAAATATGTATCACAAGTTCATTTTCAAAATTCATTATTTCGAAATAGTTCAGGTAAATCCAATATTTAAACTAAGAAAATGTGCTCTTGGAAATCATAGACCGATGTCAGTATTTATAGTTTATAGTTGTGTTGCCAATTTTTTATAAATTTCCACAATAAATTGAGGGAATATTTTACCCTTGTAACTTTCTATGCAATATACAATATATGTTTATAGAATGAAAATAAATATACTAATAGCTTTTTACCATCAATATAGTTACAATTTTTAAACTGAATCTATAATCTAGAAGGATGTTTGTATATATGAAATCGATGAACTCAGAAACTATTGGACCGATGATTATGAAAATTGGTATGTATATGTATTTTTCCACGGAGAAGGTTTATATGGTATGCCCATTGATGTAACTCGCCACCAGGCGGCGCTGTCAAATATAGACTTCCGCCCCGTTCAACGGATTGTCATAAAAGTTGGTATGACCATGTATCTTTCCTCGAAGAAAACGAATATGCTATGTCCATTGATGTAACTTGCCACCAGGCGGCGCTGTCAAATATCGACTTCCGCCCCGTTCAACCGATTGTCATAAAAATTGGTATGACCATGTATTTTTCCTCGAAGGAAACGAATATGCTATGCCCATTGATGTAACTCGCCACCAGGTAAAGTAAGGGTTAGCCCAGCGAAGCGGGCTGGGGTCGCTAGTATTTATAGAAAAAAGGGGTGGGATGTGAACGCCGTGACGTACGAGTCACGTGATTAGAATAGTTTGGATTGGACAACTGATATAATTTATATATTAAAATTAAATTAAAATATTGGAGAGCACTAAATCGGAGGCGTAATTCATTAGAGTCTCGGACCCTCCAAACGGGACCATTGTAATTGGTCTATGCAACCCTGATAACAATATATCTACTAAGTCGTTTGTGATTGCTGATTGCTGACCTATAGAATACAAGAAGTATTGTACTATGTCGTTCTGGTTTAATTGCCTAAGACCTACGCAATGAACCCTGTACCACAAGGTTCTATCAATGATGGGTTTGATGCTAATCTATCGCAGTCGCAGTCTTTGCTTAATAACATATTAACTAATGTCTAATCGGTAAATAACACCACTATTTGTAAAAAAAAATATGTATAATTATTTATCTTTGTTACTTTATAATAATGTGTAATAGTATGTTACAGTACGTAACATTATAAGTTTGCTTCTTAACATTATAAAATATTTGTAATTTTATATGTGCACAATAATATAATATAATATTACAAATTTATTGATATTTTTATCACTTGTAATTTTATTTTTGCTACAAACGTTTATTAAATGTTTTTACTAAAAATAAATTAAAAATTCAGAATAAGTTGTTTCGTGAAAATGAGAATATGTTCTGCCTAATCTCATTTGCGACATTTATAGTCTGTGGCCTTTCATATTATATTGAAATTGGCTTACATAATTAGCAAAAAATATTAGAATTAATAATTTGAATATCAATTAAAAAGTTACCACGAATATGCTTAGGCATTTTAAGTTTATTAAAATATTGAACAAATATAGAATTAAAAATTTCTATAACAGAAACAGAGGTTGAATATGCAATCTTTGGTAAATCATTCCATTTTTAAATAATTCAAAACATTAAATGATATATTAAAAACAACATAAGTAATATTAAAAAATCGAATGAAGGGGTCCACAGGGGTAAGTTTCGGTAGCTCTTGTAAGGACAGTATCTCTCATAAAATGTATAAAAGATTTATTATTGCTAATGGCAGCCCATTGACTGAAATTCTTGGAGTAACTCAATCGTAATTATTCTATGCTCTCCCAGAGATGGGCTAATAAGGTTTTGGCTACCATAACTGGATATCGAAATGTTCATAAGATTGTCGGATGTGCAATTTATCTCCTTTCCTTCCTTGTTCCCCTATTCTCAATGTAATGCCTATATTTGCAGAAACCATTAGCCAATGTATTTATTTACCGTCAGGTGGATTGGAACAACAAAAACATTTTATTATTTAAAGAGAATGAACATATAGTTAAATATTATAATTTGTATTATATTAACCATTAATATATTAATATGGAAAGTGAAACTTTGAATATTAAATTTAAAGTCAAATAACTTAAATATAAAAAAATAATTCAGTTTTGAATCCTATTGATGAAACACCCAACCAAACTATCATCATGTTATGAATAATTTTACGACAGATTGAGGCAATTTTTATATATTATAGCTGTATTATCTGTAAAAAATATATATAAATATTAATAAATATACAAGCTTTGTGTTATTGTATATACAAAAACCTTGAAGTTAGTTTAGTTGAAATAGAAAATCAGGCACTTTCTGTTCACAATAAATATATTTCACTGTAATACGCTGTATTGAACCACTTTATTAATTAGATGAATTCTTTAAAATACACAGATAATCATAATTTTCACTTAATTAAAATGTACCTATTCCCAAAATTTTTATTTTTATTTTTACACCAAAGTTTAAAGAAACTTGTAAATATTTCTTTCACAAAGGATTCAATTCCATGAACAGATGTCAAGATTGATTAGTAGGTACTTAGCTGTGCGAAACAAACGACAAACGACCATCGGAATTGAACAAAAAACGTATTGTTGTATTTTGCTTCTATACATGGTTTCAGCATATTAAGTCTGCGTAAGTATGAATGCGCACAATGCGACAGTCTCTCAGCGGGATTGTCATATTGATTGTCATTGTCAGCGGGTTTCTTAAGTTAGGTATTTGTTTAATTTATAAATAAACTCATACGATTACTTATTCTCTAAATTATATAACCAGATTTAAATATTTTCTTGTATTCACTTTGATGATGTAATGTCCTTTAAAATATATACTGTTATTTCGCTTCAAGTCTATGTTGGTATGGGATGTTACTTTGTTTTTTATAATTTGCCAAAACTTTTCTTACTTTCGTAATAAAATAATTTTATTAAATCAAAACTAAAAAAAAAATCTAGCTGTGACATGTATTAAGCAAACACGTAACTAAAATTTTCACTAACCATGAGATTGATATGAGAGCAGGCAAATAGACCAATTCAACCGACTATGTATCGCACTAATACAGAACAACGGAGTAAAGTACTGGTTCAGTGCAGTTCCTAAGTGATCTTGTGTAGGTCAAAATGTAATAAAGTATGATGATGCTTGTTATCCTAGAGGTTAAATTAAAATGTATATTTTTTAGTCAAACATTGAATCCAAAACTTAATTATAATAGTTAATTAGGTATTCCAGTGATAAAGTTGTCACAAACTATGGCTAGTTGTAAAACTATTACGTTTCGGATAATTTTCTATAGATGCAAAAAATGAGTCACTTTAAATTTGAACTGTGACCTTTCTTTTTTTTTTTTATACAAAACTAGGTTAATGCTTGACTACATTCCACCTGATGGTAAGTGAAATGTAGTCTTAGGTGGTAAAGCGCATTAACCTAGCAGCCTTCTTGTCTGTATTCCAATTCTTTAGTTAATTCTGCTTTATGATTCTAATTTAAAAAAGCTGCAAAATTTAGAATTTTAATACCTCCTTAAAAATAGGTTTTAAATACAAAAAAAATAATGAAATAAAATGATCCGAGAGCATTTTTATCTTCAAATTTACTAATAAAAGCAATAAATTTCAATTTATAATTATCACCAGAAGAGAGTAAACCAGCAAACACAGATTAGCCTTACCACCTTATTTGCCTATTAAAAAACAAATTTCGCAGATTCTTATGACCAATTATTAATGTCTCCGTCAAATTCAAGAATGTTCATAGGCGGTTACTTTGGAAATGTACGCCTATTAATATTCGGCAGATTCGCTACTTTTGAATCATCTTTAATAAATTTAGAGCACCGATGATTAAGTCGGATATAAAAATCTTCGAAGGCTATAAATAGTTCCTTAGAACTATTAACCTGCATTAATTGTTTTTGTCAATTTGAGTTCAATTGACTGAGTGAGCGAAGACAGTAACGTAATAAAGCTTTTGTAAGTTGCTTAACTAATTTAATATATTTTTTGTTGTTTATTGTTAACCATATTTCTTGATAAAAAGAACTTTGAATGTCTCATGGTTATATAACTGAGGGATAAAATTTATAGCTGGGGTGCCGGGTACGAACCCATATATCGTTAGAGTTGTTAGAAACAAAAACTATTATTGCATGCGTATCCAAACATTTCCGTTCGGCCGATTAAATACCTTGCAGGCTGTTGTGCACATGTGACATGTTCGATGCGCATCAAAGTCTCATCTTGCGGTTCTGGACTCAATTGAGAGGCGAGCAAAGAGGCTTATAGGCGATCCCGAATTGGTCGGAGCCGACCTCCAAAGCCTTGAGCACAGGCGTAGAATTGCTAGCCTTTCAGTATTCTATAGGATACATTTGGGTGAGTGTGCGCTGGAATTACACAATTTAATTCCTCCGTCCCCCTTCCATCACCGGACGTCCCGACGCACGGCAGGTTTTCATCCTTTTGTTGTGGACATTCCACCTGTCCGAACGAAGCGCTTTGCTTCCTCATTTTTACTGCTGGAACAGCTTGCCTGCGTCGGTATTTCCGACCGAATACAATGTGGGTGTCTTCAAGCGAAGAGTGAATAGGTTGCTAGGGTAATGCGCCTTACCACCTAAGACTACATTCCACTTACCATCAGGTGGAATGTAGTCAAGCATTGCCCTAGATCATATAAAAAAAAATAAAAAAAAAATGCCTGTCATTGCACTTGTAGCTAGCCTGATGTCTACTATGCTCAAATTGAGGGTTCGATGACTATTAAGGCACTCTTAGCTGACGTGTGGATTGCAGTGTACGCATAGCATTTTACGTCTTTCTGATTTTTTTTTTCATCGGAGGTAATCCCTTTACAGGTATGTGTAATGCCCAACTTCTTTACAATGTTCATCAATAAGATTACTAATTACTACTTCTATCTTAGTATTTTATCTCTGGGTAATAGTAATAGGATAACGTTTCTGTAACATAGCTTTGTAAGCTTATGCTAAAAATTTGTTTATAAATGATTGAAAATATTAAATAAATAAAACCTACAACTCAAACTTGCGACTTTTAGAAATGCATTCCGTATAGTTTTTTTTATATTTATGTAAAATTTTAATAAGGTAGACATCTAAAAACATTTATATACAATTTCAATTAACAATTAAATTTCTACACCATTGCACATGAAACAGAGGTTAAATTGTGGTTAGGATTTATTTACAGGTTAGTTTAAATCTATATATTTTTGGGACTATTAGATTTTGTGGAATGGTTAAGATACTAACTACAAATACTAAATGACGAGTACCTGAGTAAAAATAGTAAATTTGTATGTATATAATAATCGTATTAGTTCAATTAATAAAGTAATAAGTAAAGTGTACAATTATATGTATATGTTTAAAAATGAATAAGAAACAAATCAAAAGTAAAAGCATAAAACAAAAATTTGGCTGTTCCCGTTAGGGTTTGATTACACTACAGGAGGACACTTCTTAAACTTAAAAACTTCTTTTAGAAAATCTAAGTTGATTAACTATTCTTGAATAAACCTTTACTAGTACAATAGTACTGATACAATATCATAAAAAACATTTTTATTCGTCGTGGTTTAAAGGGAATATACAGGACACAAATGTTAATGTGCAAGTATTTTTTTAATATTTGTATTTTCTAATCGAAATGGTTATGAGCTTGTGTTGGAATGGTTCTAGGCCATATAGGTTGACGGTGAAATGAGGAAGCTGACCGTCTTGCTAAATTAGCAGTTACAGTAGGGAGGGAAATTTCATTTGTGCCTGACTAATGGGACTATTTATCAAAACTTAAGACAACATGTTTTAAGAAATAAAAAGAATACTTCGATATCTGTCTGAAAGTAGAAAAGGTCTGTGGTATAAGAAAATACATGATGAGCCTACTAGTTTTCCTTGGTTTGATAGCATAAGACTTAGTAAAAAGTATATAAAACTAATGCTAAGACTCCGAACTGGACGTGCTCAGATCGAAGTTACTTCCAGATCAGATTAGGAATGCAAATATTTCTGATGGGAAGTGAGGGGTTAGCAGTTCTACGCTTGTATTCAAAGCTGTGGGGATTGGCTTAAATAATTCGAGGGCAACTATAAACAGCTTTGCTCGCTTCTCAAATGAGTCCAGAACCGCAAGATGAGACTTTGCGGCACCATCAAATATTTAACCATAGTACTCCACACACGGCATCTGTGATTTGTATAATACAAGTAGCTGTCACGGTGTAAAGTTCTGTCGGATTTTAGCAAGTAAGGC
This sequence comes from Napeogenes sylphis, assembly GCA_959347405.1. NCBI lineage: Eukaryota > Metazoa > Arthropoda > Insecta > Lepidoptera > Nymphalidae > Napeogenes > Napeogenes sylphis. Next base: position 24,903,609 of record OY365783.1, read on the forward strand.
AGGCTTCCAAAATTGAGGTTCGAGAAAATCTCTAAGCCTAAAAACTGAAGCCAGTAACTGCATTCCAAGGATACATGCTAGAGAGTAGAAGTCAAGGTAAAAGGGCTTCTTTTGGCGGTAAACAGACACTTCTGCGTTTTGGGTGGCGTTAAATTTGGCAAGATTGGCATTGCTCCATGCGGAGACTGCCTGAAGTTTCAACTTGATCTCTACTAGCCTGAATACTCGGCAGATATCTTGCTACAACTGTGCTGTCGTCTGCATATCCATAGATACCGGGCTTCAGCAAATTGTTAATGTGCAGCAGAAAAAAAAAGGAGAAAAAATGAACCCCTGAAACATTTCTGCATTTATTGTCAAGTTTTCCGAGGTACACCCGTCGACAGCAACTCGGAGAGATCTCTGGTTCAAAAAACTTACCAGTTACCCCACCGATCAGACCAGGAGATATAGCCGTACGCTGAAAGCTGGTTTATGCTCGTATGCCAAACCCTGTAAAATGCCCTCGAGACGTCGACGGCGACCGCTTTTCCGTTCTTCTCGATGGCCTTGGGTTTGTAAACATTTATCGATTCGTCAGAATATGTAATATAAGTATAAATAATATTATTAATAATCACTGTAGAAGGAGAAACTTTAGAGGAACTTAAGCACAGATTTTTAAATTAAATTTTTAATTAACGGTATCTTGTCATAATGGGTTGACTGATTTTCAACCATTGATTGTCAACGATTCAGATATTGCAGGTATAAGACGCTTGTTGTCCCCATATCCGTACCCGATGTATACGGTGATAACTTGCTATTCTTGACTAGACTAGACTAGACAACACTAGTAGAAAAAAGGTTTTCCAGTTAATTTCATCCAGCAATTAAACTATTTAAAGAGCGCGCGCTGTCTGAAAGTCAGTTTGTTGGTTAATGAAAAAACATTTAACATTGCGCATTTGTTTTTTATTATTCTGATGTTGGTTTAGTGATGGTAAATATTGTTTGGACATAGACGAAGAAAATATTATGTGAAAATATTATGTGTAAATGTTAAAAATAATATAATTTGATAATTGTATTATTTTTCTGCTTCGGTTGTACGAGATAAAGTTTTTGTAATAATAATATTTAAAGAATTATATTTTATAACATACGTCATTAAATGCGAATAAGATTTAGCAATACGTATAATATTATCTAGAAAATATTATACAACAATCATACCGTCTACTAATGGTTAATTATTAAAATATACAACAATAAAAAATAACAAATACTTTTTAAAACGTCCTTAAAATTACCGGTTCTCAACCTAATCATCATGTTTAAAATTTGAAAATTAAACAATATTTATGACTGGGCTAATAATCTAAAAACTATTTTAACAACCTTCAATACCTACATATCTTCAATATTAATAAATTTAGATTATATATTTAATGTAAGAGCATGTAGTAAGTAAGCAATTAAAATTTATTATAAACTTGTTCAATTAATTTAAATCCCCAATCTTTTAAATGTATATTTTTCAATTTAAATATATTGACCTATATTTAAATTGAAAAATATACTTCTTTTTTCTTCTAACTAAATGGATTGTTTATATAATAATTCGTACCAAGTGTAAAATATGATAAATATTTTCTAGTCAGCTAAAGATCAAAATAATTAAAAAAATTTTGGAAGTCAAAAGTCTACGTAATTAAATTATTTAATTTATTACTACAGATTGTATCTTTTTGATTAGATAAATTAAATTTATGATAAAAATGTTTAAAAGTCATAAACATATGTTTATTGGTAATGTTTAAGTAAACTGTAACATAACTTACGAGTAAAAGTTTATATGAAAAATAACTGAAGCCACAGCTCATCTAGCTGTGTCTAGATTCCTTTGAATAAAAACAAGTATGGTTCATTTAATTTAGCTACGAGTTGCAATTATAGCCACTTTTGAAAATTTACTGATGTAAATAGTTCAGTTGTTACTTTATTTGCAGTTGTTAAGTTAATTGAGTGTATTATAGCGAAGAAAAGTTAATTAGAAAAACAAATTTCATTCAAATTCAAATTCAAATTCAAAATATCTTTATTCAAGTAGGCATTTATACGCACTTTTGAATCATCAATTACATTAAATTGGTCAGTATAGTCAGTCTGTGAGTAAGCTACCACCAGCTCGGAATGCTGTTCTGCTGAGAAGAGCTGACCAGAAACTCAACAGTTGCTCTTTTTAAATAAAATTTAACAATGTTTGACTTATAAATTATAACATCAACCCTGCAAATAAGTCAATGACCCAAGTTCCACACATTTCGATCAACCAAAAACTCTTGAATGTTATAGTAAGATTTATTTAATAATATACCTTTAATTTTAGATTTGAAACCAAGAAAAGGAAGATCTAAGATAGCTTGTGGAACCTTATTATATATGCGTATACTCAAGCCCATGAAGGATTTGTTAACTTTTTGAAGTCGAAATTTAGGCGTTACGAGTTTATTTTTATTTCTTGTATTGATAGTATGTCCGTCGCTGTTTTTTTATAGTCATTTAAATATTGGCGTATATATAGTGAGTTATTAAAAATGTATTGAGAAGCGACCGTAAGAATACCGATTTCCTTAAAAACTTCTCCTAGGCAGTCTCTAGCTTTTAAGTTACAAATAGCCCGTATAGCTCGTTTTTGTAAAATAACTATAGAATTAGTAAGATACCGTAAGACAATATACTGTGAAAATAACTGAAATAAACGAGTCGAGCCGTATTAACGTCTGTTAATTGTCTTACTTTTTTAATTGCAAAGACGGCTGAGCTAAGTTTGCTTGCGAGTGTCGAGAGAGGGGGGTTCCACAGGAGCTTTTTATCTAAAGTTATACCTAAGAAAGTTGTCGAGTCAGTCAGTTCTAACACTTCATTGTTAAGGAATAAACTACAATCTTGACTTTTTACATTAGGAAGTGTAAATTCCATGCATTTAGTTTTCTTAGTATTTAATACCAAATTATTAATTTCAAACCAATGAAGAACACGTGACAGAGCACAGTTAACTTTGTATAAATTAGCTTTATTACGATCAACTTTAAAAATAAGTGAGGTATCATCAGCAAAAAGTACAATGTCACATAGTCCTTTTACGTAAAAGGGCAAATCATTAATATAGAGTAAAAATAAGAAAGGGCTTAGAATAGATCCTTGTGGAACACCCATTTTAAGGTGAGATCCAATCGATTTACAATTATTTACATCAAATAATGAAATGAATATAATATTCAGTGTATGCCCACAGACACATATCAAAATGTTATAGAATTTACTAATTGTTTAAGTGAACAAAATGCAATAATTGAAAATAATAATAATAACAATTGTGTATATGTTAGGAGATTATAATGCTCATCCGAACCAACCCTTTTGGCAAGAGCTCTGTGATTTTTGTAAGGACCAGTCTGTGATACGTTATTTTCATTCTTGTATTCCTAGGCATAAATTCCAACTCGTTTACCTATATAAGCGATATTAATGGCAGTCTACGCTGGTTGGATCTTTCTTTAACAAAGCAACATGCTAACATTCTGTTGAGCATGTTGCGTTTTTAGGTAAGGATAGGTCGTGATATTTACTGGTCTGATCATCTTCCGTTCATTGTGGAATGTAATGTAAATTTGGTCGTCGGTAAAACATACACAAGTCACAATTTAGATTTTAACAATAAAATAATGTGGGGTAAGAGAACGGATGATCAAATTAGTGGGTATCGGGATCTGTATAACAACAAACTTAGAAATTTCTGTGTGCCTGAGTCCTTAATGTTATGTTGCAAAACAACGAGCAATGACCCCACTCACATACAGGTACTAGATAGCATGTCTAATAATATAATTACAACTCTATATTTAGCTGCGACGGACACATATGTAGGCTACAAACGTAGGAAAAATCATGTAGTCGGATGGAATAAGTACGTTCGGGATGTTCACTGTGAGGCGAGGTCGATATAAATGTGAGCAAAATGTGCCCGTGTTGCTTGAAATAAAGATTTATTATTATTAGTATTATGATATGTTAACGATTAGATACCCTTTACAGATATTATATGCTAGTGATGACACCACTACTGAATCATTTTACCTCCATCGCAAACAATAGATGTTTAAGTATTACCGTTTAACAAATTTAAGAAAATTACTAAGGAATAATTGTGCGCAAAAAGATACTACAATGTTTTTGAATATATTTTAGAGGAATAAAATAACCCAGAATTCTTAGTACGCAGTGATTGCATAATATTATACGATAATGCAAAGCGCTTTCTCGACTGACGGTTGAATAACTTAAGTTATCCTACTTTAGATTCTAAGCTTGAGTAATTGCGTCATCTTTTCCCCGACTTGCTTCATTACAACTGTCATTCGCTAATTACTTTAGATATGTACTAGACTTCATTAAGGTTACATATAAATCACATACATGTAAACATATATTCAATTTAAATGTTATTATACCATCACATATTATATTTTTGAGCTAAAGAAAATATTTTGAATTTTTTAAATGGAAATAGAATGTTTTAAATATTACAATCGTTAATATTAAAATATATATATTTAAATATAAGTATATAATAAAGATATTACATAATGTATAAAATCGTAATGGCCCACAAGTAAGACTTGGTAACTAATTAAACTTATGAATACAAAATAATTGGTCTTAGCAAGAATCCTAGTAACGAATGTTCTTAATAAAGTCGCTCGAGGGTCTATCCATAAAATGAGTGTATATTTATAGACCTTAGATTAGAAAATGTAATTATAATATGATGAATGTAAATTGTGCCCATATATCTTCATTCACCATATTAATTCTGTGCTTGTACTTGTCGAAGTAAAGATATGATACCTCAACGATATCATTTTATTAGCGAGTATGAAGTCGCTGGGGGTAAAATCTATCACAACAATAATAGTAATGTTTACCTACATTGTAATAAAAAATAATATCGTTGAGTTATCAGTTTTTACAAGGATATATATATGGATAATTTTAATAGATGAGTATTTGTAAAATCAAATAATCCTTATGTATCAAAATTTATTATTTCGTTGGCGTCGCATACATATAAACAAATTTTGGAGTGTTATAAATAATTAGTTATAAGAGTACACTTTTTAATGCTTAATGTGTAACTAAATGATACCAGGAAAATGCAATGTAAACTTTTAAAATATATAAAATTGAATAAATGGCTATTCAATTTGTATTTAATAATACAATTTTTTAATGATATACAATAAGAGATATATAATATATTTACTATGCGATACTACGTTTGAGGTTGTAAAGATTGTAATCAAATAAATCCGGACGCAAAATAGCCTCTGTGCACACCTCACAAATAATCGGTACTTTGTATTAAGAATACTATAATAATAAGTAATATTCTGTCTAGGACTAGTACATTTTTATACTGTTCACCTTTTTTTTATACCCTGGCCCTATCACCTGAGCACTCCTGGGCTATTATCGTTAATACCCTGACCCTGCCACCTGGACACTCTTGGGCCAACATCGTTAATATCCTAACCTCGTTACCTGAGCATTCCTGGGCTATAATCGATAATATTCTGACCCTGTCACCTGGACACTTTTGGACTATCATCGTTAATAGCCTGACCCTGTCACCTGGGCACTCTTGGGCTATCACCATAAATAACAATTTGTTCCCCTCGACTACAGTGCGTTTCTCCGTCTCTGTAACTTAAATTATCCACGTAAAGTATTTGTATATCTAATTATTTCTTAACATGATAGTGTTGCTTGATTAGATGTAGTTGTAAAGCCTTCAGGGAGTAGCCCTGGAAGGGCCGGGTGTATGTGTACAGACATCCAGATAGTAGCCCTGGCTAGACCGAGTATATGTTTGTTTATTAACCTCCAGAAAGTACCTTACCTGGATCAAACTACTGTCACCATACATTGTGTTGTCACGTAAATACCTATATTGTCTAAACCAACTAATTCAACATACTTACCACTGTTACACCTTGTGATAAAAATACCTGTATGCAATATGTCAATGTACATACCTCTACTGATAGAAGAGAAAAATCTTAGACTAAGAAAAATGTACCTTCACGTTACTTAACTTAATCTTAGTAACCTTTACCCAAAGTAATTCATACTTACCTGTAGTATTAATATTGCCTTGTCAATATCGTACCTGTAATACTATCAACCTGTTACATACGTAAAACTATATATTTAGAGTAACTAAGTATAGTACCTTATCAATTTGTTACCCCAGGTACCTAGTACCTACATACTGTGTAAAACGTTCTTCAAATGGTATAACTTAAATACATGGATGAATAGATAAATCAACCACAATAACGTAGTAAGATAGAAAGAAAATTAGTAAACACCATAAAACACATCATATGCCAGAGAGTAGCCCTTGCTAGGTTGACTGTATGTGTAAAGCATCCAGAGAGTAGCCCTGGCAAGGCCTAGTATATGTGTGTTGACCTCCAGAGAGTAGCCTTGGCGAAACCGGGTGTATAAATATAGCCTCCAAAGAATAGACCTGGTTAGGCCGTGTTCCAACTTTGTGATTTTAATAATATTAATAAAAACCACTAGAATATTATAATTTCAACACTATAAAATTGTATTAATTTGAATTTGATGATTGTCAGTAATGAAATATCTCTTAAAACAAGAAAACATTAAACCTAAATGTTTATAGTTGACAACACTAAACTAAACTACTTTAAATGAACGATAGACATGAAATCACAGTTGTATAAATTTATGTTGCTAACAGTAGGGTATCACTGAAAATCAGTGTTGGGTTAATAAAGCCCAACTCAAAACTAAGTGGTAAACTTTTTTGGGGCGCCATGTTACAGAGAGTTTTTGTTTTTTTTGGTAAATTATTTTTTGATTGATTAAATTTGCTTTAACGTTAGGGAGAATGATAGTTCATTTTTTTTAATTATTATATTTTTTGATGTTTTTTTTTGTTTTATTATATTTTTGTTTACTAAGTGTTACCAATTTTTTTTTGTAACCTGGTATGTTAAATGTCTGTGATTTTTAAGTTCTAAATAAATGTGTTTTCCTTCTTTATTTCGTTCAATGAAAATAGAACAGGATACACCGCCTTGTTCGGCACCTGCAGAGATATCTGTCCAGTCTGAGAATTCCTCATCCACATCACAACCGATAAAAAAAAGGATACATTCAAACAATGAACAATTTTGGTCCCAGATTGGTTTGCATCATTTAAAATAGTTAAATATGCTATAGAGTAAATTTTTAACTAAATAAACTTTGTTCTATCTATCACTCGCCACGGTATAATGATAAAAAATGATTAACATATTTAATATTAATGTAATGAATTAATACACATGTTGGATATATGATGATATAATACCGACAGAGTATCCACAAAATATAAGATAAAATTTTGTTTTTTTTCTTTTACCAAAAACGTTACCTAGATAGTGTGTTAAGAATGGAAAACACAGAAGAAGAATCTATACCCTAATATAATATATGTATCGACAGTGTTACGTAAACAAAGAAATAATGTAACTGATTCATAGGAATCTCAAGAGAAAATTATTGTAAAAAAAATCTATAACTTTGAGTTCGCCACCAGGGTGTTATTTAAATTTATTCAATTTTTATTACGAGAGTGTCTAAGTTTAATTTCCTGTGGACCGTAGACTTTTCTTTTGAATTTTTAATTACATCATGTTAAAGGTGCTTTTAATTCTTCAGCAGATTTTTTTATTGACCTCCTTAGAGGCTATATTACTTTCAGCTTTTTAAAAAATGAATTGAATTTAGAAATAACTAACAATTTTGGGAGGCAGTTCTTTTTTTTTGTTTTTATACAAAACTAGGTTAATGCTTGATTACATTCCTGAAAGAGAGTAGAGATGTCATAGGTCATAGGTGGTAAGACGCATTAACCTAGCAACCTATTCACTCTTCTCTTGAAGACACCGCCATTATACTTAGCCGGAAATAACGACGCAGGCAAGCTATTCCAGTCCTTTGCACTTTACGCACTAAAAAAGACGAAGCATAGCGCTTCGTTCGGACAGGTGGAGCGTCCTCAACTTAAGTATGGATACCTGCCGTGCGTCAGTACGTCCGCTCATAGAACGGGTACGGGGGAATTAAATCGTGTAATTCCTGGGCACACTCACCAAAATGTATCCTTTAGAATACTGAAAGGCTAACAATTCTACGCCTGAAATTTATTCAGGATTGTAACTATTGTATATACTATTGGAATTGTATATACTTAGTCTGGCTATAAATACTGTTACCGTTAAAACTAAAAAAAATATAACATTTGAATTTTGAATCTGTAACTTTTATACGATTGTTCATTGTGTTTTCTCATTTTGGCGCCGTTATATTGTACAATATTTCGGGATATTACAATGTATTGGGGCAATAAAAAAAACTGAATCGCTGTGATTACATTACACTAAATAGGTATGGAGCCAAGTGCAATTTTTAAAACTCTCCATGCATGTGGTATTAGTCAAATAGGTACAATGAGACTTCTTCTGTTTGTGACAGATAAAAATCTGGCCGTCCTCATAGTGTTCGTACGAAAAAGGTAGTCAAAATAGTAAGAGAAAGAATTAGAAGAAATCCTGTCCGAAAGAAAAAGATTTTATCTCGGGAAATTAAGTTAGCACCTAGAACCATGTCGTGTATTTTAAAAGATGACTTAGGACTTGCAGCATATAAGAGATGCACTGGTCATTTTTTAACTGATACATTAAAGATGAATGGGTGATAGAATCGAAACAACTACTGAAGCGGTACGCAAAGAGAGGTCATAGATTTGTTTACGGATGAGTTTTTTTTACAATTGAGCAACATTTTAACAAACAAAATGACCGTATTTATGCTCAAAGCTCTAAGAAAGCTTCCCAATTAGTCGACAGAGAACTTGGGCATTATCCGACTTCAGTGATGGTTTGGTGTTGTGTTAACTATGCAGGAGTGACTGAGCCATATTTTTGTGAAAAAAACATACCATTCCTGAGGAGGTAGTTAAGGCCTTTAATAACACACCATGTTCAATAATCAAGTATGGTCCTTCCAGCAATTATTTATATTTGCAATTTTTTTTTCTTTGTTACAAAATTTATGGCAAGACTAGGTATAAATATACATGAAACCTTTTGGAAATGTTGTCTATTGGGATTTTCATATATTATTTTTATAACTTGTGTTATTAAAGTAAAAAGATATCATAAAACTCTGATTCCGGTCTTTAATGATACGGTTGTACGTGGCTATTGCCTTAATTATTTAGCATATAAATGTTATTAGTTTTAGTGGAAATTAATAATTAGTCGATGGTTAAAAATATTAAACAGCAATATGGAAACCAGTACCGTAACTTTAAAAGCAGAAAAAAATTATTAAAAAAACCCGATATAAAATAACCTCTGAAAAGGATAAAAATAATATTATTAGGTATTTCTTTAAGTGGTTGCATCGGGGGGCGGCAAATAAAGGAAGAACTCAGAGTCCAAGAAAGTTTCCTAGGCAAATAACGAAATAAAAGTATGAAATCCTATTAGTAGTATAAGTTCTTATTCAATAGCTTCGGCAACGTAACTGTGTACAACTGTCGTGTAATGTATGGCATTATTTAAGGAAAACAAACCTATAACTATATAATGATTTTATTTATTGAGAAATTCTTATACAAGATATTTAGAACATCCCATATTATGATAAAATCAGTATTGTTGTCATTCTTACAAAATCTTAGTGGATTATCTGCGGTCTTTATGTTTCAATTATAAAACAATTCGGTTTCAGATTCGTGACGTTTACAAATGCGGAAGGATTAATGTTTTATTTTAATTGTGGTTTTTTGATTTGATGTTTTTCTTTTTCAATTTAATTAACAATAATGTATAGTTATAATATACAGGGGTTCTTACGTAACATACAATCATCGCAATAAATCAACAAAATTATCTTCATTTACGTTCAGTTTGCAAATCATTTCCTCGAATTACAGATACAAGATATTAGAAATAAAAAAAGTAAAATAAATTAAATATAAAAACTTATTAGTTTTTTAAAAGATATTTTTATTCATAACTTTTGATTTTAAGCCGATTTTGATGAATTTAAATCTGTTAGTATAAGTATTTAAGCCAAAAAAATATTATGAAAACATTATTTGTGGTGTATATAAGGAAAAATCTTAATCACTAGTTTTAGGACTTATCCAGGATGGTTTTGTAAACATTTATGATGAAGAATATACTTATACAAGACTAAAAAAGCCGTTAATAGTAGAGGACTAAAAGAAAACAGCAGCAGAAAAATACTGTTTGAGTTTTTGTGGGAATTATGTCAATCCTATGAAAATAATTGTACTATGAAAGACTACTGAAATCGGTGATTCAATTACTATAACTAGTAAGTAAGTACTCCAGTTCAAATTATAATAACTCTGACCTACTTTATTTTCTCAAGCAAAACTTTTAAGAGGTGGCTACTTAGCTAGCTACTAATTATCCATTCATCAATACAATTTCATTAAAAATTATATAAAACTTTAAAGTTTATATGTAATTTTTAAGTAGTCTACAAGTATATTGTACATTGTTATATTGTTGTAATATTTAACTTTAGATTTACTTTAGTATCTGATACTCTTTGAACTTTTATATTATTATTTATTATTAAATTATATTATATTTATTATAAACTAGGATTTTAATTAATTACTTATAAGTCTATGTTCTCATGCAAAGCCAAACTTATAAGCAAAACTATTATAGGAAAATTATTTATAGCATCTTAAATTCACTTCAATAGGGCAGACACACGAATGTTAAGCCAAATCCGTATCCACGTAATAATTTTCTGGTTTTTTTTTACAGGATTTAGTATGTTAAGTAATTAATAAGTATTTACCGTCTCGTTGGTCGAGTGGTTAGAGCAGACGCCTAGCGTATGGCAACGCAACGGGGTTCGGGTTCGATTCCCGGCAGGGACGGCCATGTATATGATGTGCATAGATGTCTGTATTTCTGGGTTTGGTCGTTTATTAAATATATTTTCAGTATTTATAATGTGTATTTGTATGTGTTTGTATCGTTGTCTAACATCCTTAACACAATCAAATAATTCGCTTACTTACGGTTAGATCAATTTGTATAATTTGTCCTGATATTATTATTATTATACGTCTTCGTACTAAAGTGGCACTTTTTAGAGTGACGTTGCATGTCATTTTCAATTCGTCACTTTGCCAGTCCAAGTACCTACTTGATTTAATTAAGCACTTAGCTACGGTGACGACCAGTACGGTGGCATGAGCCTTATTCACAAGTACTTTAATTCCCATGACCGCAAAAAATAGAGTTGTCTTCTTGTTGTGATTCTTTTATATTCATTTAAAAAAAAAAGCCTGTGCCAAAAATGTCAGTTACTCGAAGCTTCCCTATTCTTTCATCATCAAAATGAAACTTTTTCTAGTCTACCACATTTATTGAGCAAAAAACTTTATTTATATTTTTAATGAGACTGAATATTAAGTTTGAAGCTCGCTCGTCGTTATTCGAGACAACTCGAGGGCTTGTATTTTAAAGAGGATTTGTTTTATCACTCCCGTAATAGATAAGAGCTGTCATTTGCATTGCACACTTCCTCCGTATTTACTTTTTTGCCTTATTAATTAATTGAATTAAGATATTCCTTAACTTTAATGAATGAAAAAATGTTCTTATTATATTTTTTTAATCTGTAAGTAAACACAAATAAAATGTTGAAATGCATATATTTAAAAAAAAAGTTTTTTCGATCAGGAATAGTTCTAAAGGCTGTTAATTAAAAGATTTTTAAGACTAAGTGAAGCCTATATTACATGCTTATATATATATATATATATTTGCCTGTTCCTAAACTGAACAACCAAATAGTTCAAAGTATATTTATTTTTCTAATAATAACATACTATAAGATATAGCCCCTTCTCGGCATCTTGTCAACATTAAAACTATCCAACGGATTTTTGTGTGGTTTTTTTAATACAAAAAAATATTTAAGAGAAAGGTTTATATGTATACGACACGTATTATATAGCAGAAAAAACACTAATAATGACAAAAATTTAAGGACGTGTATAATATAAAGATATTCTATAAAATATTTAATATTAATTGCACTAGTATATAATATATTTTTAAGATATTTCTAATTATAGTTGAAACTAGCGAACCCAGCCCGCTTCGCTAGGCTAACCCTTATTTTACCTGGTGGCTAGTTACATCAATGGGCATAGCATATTCGTTTTCTTCGAGGAAAAATACATGGTCATACCAATTTTTATGACAATCGGTTGAACGGGGCGGAAGACGATATTTGACAGCGCCGCCTGGTGGCAAGTTACATCAATGGACATAGCATATTCGTTTTCTTCGAGGAAACATACATGGTCATACCAACTTTAATGATACTGAAAAAACCAAAGGGCAAACATATTTGTAGATATTAACAAATGTAAATATTTTTTTAAATTATACCGTGAGAGACGGTTAAATCAATGTTTTTAGTTTAAGGCTTTGTACAACTTATAATTGTGCTAGCAACAGTGAAAAACTTCAATTATAAGTTCAGTGTAATTATAATAAAGAGATATTAAAGTAAAGTGTGTAATTAATAAGTAAAAAGGTGTTGTAGAAATTTCCTGTAAAAATTAAACTGAAAAATCATTGTTTTGGATACCCATAAAGCCCATTATGATTTTTTGAAATATTTTCAATGTTCAGACAGCGATCAGTTACAGTTCTTTTATATGTATAGAGATAAATTGCTTGAACACTTTAAATACATATCAAAAGATACGAAAAACTAAATGTTATTCAGAGTGACGCTCAATTTTTATATATATAAGTTATTTAAATTGGCTATATAGTTTTTACATGCACAACTAAAAGACAAACAGATTAACAGAAAAAATATATAAAATGTTAGAAATGGATTCTGTTAGTTATTCCTTCATATTTTGGCTATTTATTTTGTATTATTTTCAATGTACAGAGACTACTCAGATTTATTACATCTACTGATTTATTACATGTATAGAAGAAGATTTGTTTGATACCTATTATGTGATTGACATAAAAAGACATAACTTTTTTTATTTCTTAACCGATATAAATGAAATAAACACTAAATACTAAGTAAAAAGTTTAAATTTTTGGCATTTACCCCTGCAGTGTTCAACAACCAGAAGAAAGCGTAAGCGGCCTTTTTCTAGAATTTATCTATAAAGCTTGTCTACGCTGTCGATACCATTTTTCGTTTTGTTACAAAATGTTATAATGCTTTATGTTTTGTATCACAAAGTTTCGTGTTACTTACAGAGGTCTGTAAGTTCATCCTGATGGTTGCGAAGTCAACTTTTAAAGTGGCACTTCCGTTTCGAAAAAGAAAAATTTCTCATCAACTTCCGTTAACAACGTTATCAACTTCCAAGACGTCTTCCTCCAAAGCGGCCAATCAATTTCAATGTTTTTGGTGGTCTCATGGGTTCCTCGATTAGCAAATTAACACATAAAAACGTCACGCCGTACTCCTGGTGAGCTCAGTGAGAAGCCGAAAGCACTTTACAAACAGATGATTACAGATGGGTTTTAAAATTATTGAAAATGTGAATAATCATCATTCATTATCATCATCATCATTATGATCATTATTATATAGCAATGTATATAATACACAAGGCATATTTAGTAATCTCGTTTGTGGTCAGTGTCTAATGGTTCATTCCACCAATACATACCAGATTTACCAGTATAGTTCATAAGTTACGGATTGGTTTAATTTTATCTACTTTCTTTATTTGTTTCATTAATTTTTCACATATTTTTCAATAGTGCTCGTATTATACGCATACTTTGTAAGCAAAAATGAAAATTGTTATTTCACTTTACTTTGATCATGTTATTTATTGAAGTATCTTATAATTTGTAATCTCGCTAATAAAAAAAATCATTAATTATGTTTAGATATAATTTTTGAAATATTTTTATAAACATGCAAATGTGAGTATTTATTTATTAAGCGTAGTCGTAGAGCGTTAAAGCACGTTTTAACTATTCAACTAATCATCCTAAAAAAAATTACACTCTTTTTCAAGCACGCACAAGAAATGTATAACTTTAAACGACTGCTGCTCTTAGTAATATTGTGCATATACATCTCAGAGGAAAGCTCTAGATGCTATGCTCTAGCTTGTATATTTTTAAAATGTGGAACAATATTGAAATTAGACTGTGGAAATGTAAGGCTATAGATAGCGTCAGTTGTTCATTGTGATCCTATTCCCATTTATGCATGACTGGTTACAATTTACGTTTGCTCGCGTAAGCCTAGTAGTGCTTTATTTCATGAGTAAACGTCAACAAATATTTCGTGTCATTTTAGTATATTTTAATACTGACAAATCTACAATTAAAACATGTTTTAATACCAGTTTTACAGAATGACAGTTTATAAAATACAAAAAAATATATAAGAAATATGTTTTACTTTTGGATACCCAGGTAGATTCATTTTGGATAACTTATTTTAATTCAGAGGAGATTAAACGGTTTATTGTTAAATTTTAAGCATAACATATTTTCAATGCGTTTTCCGCTTCCCGTGCCAATAGCCGTAGAGAAGCATAAGCAAACCGTTTTAGATAGTTTTAGAGTTTATGCTGATGATCTAGGTGAGAACAAATTGGATATTTGATCAAAAAATAAATAAGCCAATAAATCATATATATTATTTTTTAATATAAGTTTGATGACAAACGTTGTTGAGATGGCCGAATGTTAGATGAACTAAATAATATAGGATATAGTTATAATTATATCTTTTATGAGCTAAGCAATGAGATTGAATGAACGTACGTATGAACGAAATGCGTTTGATTTGAACGAATGTCCCCTAAGACATTTATGTGATGAGCATAGATGTCTGTGTTTCTGGGTTTGGTCGCTTATTAAATATATTCTCAGTATTTATATGTATATTTCTATGTATTTGTATCGTTGTCTAACACCCTTAACACAAGCAAATAATTTGCTTACTTAGGGGTTAGATAAATGTGTGTAATTTGTCTTGATATTATTATTATTATTATTATTTAGATCACTTATTGACACATTGTAACCTACTTGAGAGTGTCTAAATTGCCACGCAATATCAGAAGGCGCGAAGAGCGTATAGTTTTTTTATTTTTTGGTATCTTTAAAAATATTATCAGAATAGGTACTGAAGTAGATTTCGTTATTCTAGTGCTCTCTGAGAATAAATTATTATGACAGATGATTATATGATCTTAACAATGATATGAATACAATAGTGGTAGAAATATTATATAACAATTTGATGTTAAAATCACCACAAACGTTAGTTTTTTATTAGACGCAGACAGTTTAAATAAAATATTCTCAAAATGAGCTTCAAAAATCATAATGAACTTTTTGGTCTGTAAACACTAACAATAATGAAAAACTCGAGCTCTATACAAGCTATATTACTAACATTATTTTTTTGGCATTGCAATGATTATAATTCCATAATGTTTTTATGTAAAAAAAAAATATTGTCAGAGAATATCTACTTTGTCTTATTTTCTAATTTTACTGAACGGACTCAAAATTGCTTGTCAAATTATAATTTTGAAATGTAATTATATTATGATAAGTAAAACCTATCAGATATTATAATCCAAAAATATTTATTTGAGAGAATTGAGTAAGTATGACACAGCTTTATAAAAGACGTAAAACGTTCATTATGTGGCTAATAGCATAATATTACATGAAACGAATACAGACTAAATTTTGCGTGCGACTTAACTTTATTCAAACAATTTCTGATTTCACGCTTCGAAAGTCTTAGCAAATTAGGTTAATGTTTTATAATATGGTAAACTAAGCTCAAAATAGAAAATTAAGCAAAGAAATTAATTTACAATTTATAAGGAAATGGTTGTTGTTAAAACTGATTAGGGTAATTACAAAATAAACTAAATTAATACAATACCAAAATGAACTCAATATATTTCAGTTGAAAACTGTATTGTAATTTATTGTTATATTTAGTTTTATAAAAGATTTTTTTAATTTAAATAAAATTAATATTATTAAAGAGAATAATATATTAATACTTTTTAGGATATTAAAAATATTTTTTTTTGTAACTTGTATATTTATCTTAACTGTTGTAAGTTACGATATAACCACATTAAATATTTATTTAAATATTAGATGTAGTTATATCTGCATAACTATTCGACTTTGTGACGATTTTTTTATTGAGCACATTTCTAAAATTACTAGTATTAGCTAATTAGGATAAATAATGAAAAACATGTATTTTTTGTATGGGTTATTTGTTTTGCTTCTACACATAATTTACTTTTGTAAGGTGCTGTTTAGCGTCAATGAAAAAATATATTAAACTACATAGTAAAATGTGAAGTATCTATCTATTTTGGAAACCAAAGTTTTCTATGCATTCCCTAGCTACGTTGACATTTCGAGTTAAGGTGATCCAAATATTCAACAGGCTTAATTTTGTACTAGAAAATCTTTCGGTTGAGGCTAATAAATGAGATAGTTTCTACTTGGGCAAGTGCAAGGTATTTACTAAGTACGGTAATGATAAATATCTCTGAAAAAAAACTATGCAGTCAACTGAGTCGTTCCGTCTTATATATGTATATTTCGGAGAAGAGTTAAAATCCAAAAGTTTAAGGGCAACAGCTGGGTAGTGATACTAACATAGGAAGTACTTTTAAAGAAAATATGCAAGGAAAGAAAAAAATATAAGACCTTCAATAACCATTACAGATAATTGTAAAATAACCTCGTGAATCAAACATTTCTAACAAAATAAAATTTTTAAACAAATTCATACTACTACAAATGTGAATTTCCAGTTTGTCTGTTGCCGGTGTATCCAACTAGTTTAATGTGGCTGTAAGCTTACATCAGGGATAGGCTTAGTGTCAGACTAAAGGTCTGAAGAACTAAAACGAAGCATCTGCTTTGCGACGTCGGTGGTATATCCAGTTCTTTCTTCATTGCTTTAGATGGTGTATCCTTTCTAGTCTGCTCCGACTTCAGATACCTCAGATTACTGATTCAAAACAAGAGTAATATATACCGACAAGTGCAAAATAGAACAAATGCGGAATGGGTGAAATGGCGACAGGTCACAGGAACTACTTGAGACCCATGTATGTCCCTTAAAATCAAGGGGAAAATCTAAGAAACAGTCATAAGACCAGTCGTGATGTATGGTTCTGAGTGTTGGGCAATCAAAGGGGTAGATGAGAGGAGATTGTATACAGCAGAAATGTGAATGTTAAGATGGATGTGAGGGATAACAAGAAAGGATAAGTTTGAAAGAGGCGCCACTAGCAGACAAAATAAGGAGTAAAAAGCTTGCGTGGTATGAGCATGTTATGAGAAGGGCTGAATGCCACTTAAAAAGAAGAATGCCAGATATAAATGTGAAAAGACACATGAGTCGAGGTAGATCAAAAAAATGGATGGATTGTGTGAAAAATGATATAACTGAAAAAGGAGTAACTGCTGAGATGAGAGCTGATAGGCAAGAGGAAGATGGAAGTCAAGAACAAGTTGTGCCGACCCCACATAAAGTGGGAAAAGGGCAGGCAGATGATGTTTGGTACCTTTGTTGTTGTGACGTTTTATTAAATTTTGGATTTAAATGTTATTTCTCTTATAAACTTTGTTTCATCGTTTAAACATTTTTAAACAAGACCCTTACTTTAAAAAAATAAAATATAAATTTAAAAAACATTCCATATTAAAAGACCTCTTAAAATAATAAAAAAAATGTTACTGTATTTATTCAAGTCGTTGCGTCGGGGGAACGTTAAAAAAAAAAAAAAAAAAAAATATAAACTCTAAATGTAAATAAATATAAGTCTTAAATCCTGAAGAGCAGAATAGTTTGTTCGAGTTAGCGCTCGTTCTTTGCGATCAAAAGACGGAATAGATAAATCTATTTCACAAAATAACAATAAACTTATTTATTATAAGTTATTAATAGCTTTATACACCACTTATTCTCTTAACCTGTACAGATACATTCAGTCCAAACATAATACAAAAACCCATACGAACAAATATATTGTTAGGAAACTTAATTTTATTTAAATGTCTATTAAAATCATAATCATCAATCATGTTATTTGGGCGTAAGCTTATGCTTATGATAGTTAAATAACCATTCATTTTCATAAAAATCTGAATGCATAAAACTCATTTGAATAACTACATCAATATACGACGAGTATAATCTTAACCGTAATATAAATACTACATGAAGATGTTCCGGAATGCGTAATTTTAGGAATATGATACGAATATGTTACATTCGCTATTTTTAATAAGGTTCTTCGTATACTTTACTGGTGTATATTTCTTCTTCGTGTTATATTTTTTGTGTAGTTTTGTGAAATGAGCGATTTATTTAGTAGAATGATTACCTCGCACTAACTAAGTTGACTAAGTTCCACTAACTACTTGAAAAAGACATTAAATGCAAAAACATACAAAAATATATAAAGTCAGAAAGTCAGTTAATTTTCCTGCCTTATAAAAAAATAAAATACGCGTCAACCTATATGTATGTATACCCTATACCTAGACATACCCTATACATAGACATACCCTATACCTATACATACCCTATACCTATACGTAAATACCCGTTCAGTTCCTTTGAAGCACGAGAAAATTTAATAGAAATTACGACAACTTAGAAGGATCACTTGAAGAAACTTTACTGAAAATAGTTTTGTTTTTTAGTGCGACTACAAAATTTCTTTTTAGTTAAAGTTATTTGGTTTAAAGTTAAATAATTTAAAATAATTTAGTATATATATAATTATAATTTGTCTAATGGAAGCCTGATAAATTGTCTTATATAATTTGTATTACTTATTAATCTGGTAAAATATTAGGTTTATAAATTATTCAAATAACTTGCAAAAATAAAAATTTGGACGATAAAGACGCATTTTAAATGAAACTCAAAAATAACGTTAATTTCTAAAAATGAACGTGATTTCCTTCTAGATGAAAATTTATAAGACAGTAGTTAATATACTCTAGTAAATATTAAAAAAAAACAGCTTGCTGTAAGGCAAGGGAAAAATCGTCAGCTGACAAGATTCAGTGCTAAATTCTGCTACATTACACATTTCAAGTAACCAGCTGATTAATTTTATTTGAGAGGAAATCATAGAAAACATTTTTTTTTCATATTCGAGCGGCCAGCTGGCGTATAATCCGCCATGTTACGGTCAGCTGACTTTATTTTTCCTTCAAGATATTAGATAAACTATTATTCAAGAAATTTTAGAATGGGAGGTAATAATTAATAAAACTTTTTTTTTCGTGCGTGTTGCCGTTGATTATGCCACTACAGGAGTCGCAGTTGACAATTAAGGAGCTTCATAACTGAACTTCCTATTGCATTTTACGAATTTACACTTGGGAGGAAATTGGGCATGAAACCAGTCACTGGATCCCGTACTATAACGTGTAAAGGGTTATTAAAAAATAAGACATTTTTTTAATATCAAAATATTAGTCAAACGTTTTCTCTTTGACGGTAGTATGTCGGTTTGTTTAAATGAAATAAATTGAGGTATTTTCTTTTAAACTTTAACATTTCTCAAATAAAATTCTGGAAATGTATACAATATTCATTACAAGCGATTGAATTATTTCTAAACGCATACGCTTTGACTAAACTTAAACTTTGATTAACTAACTAACTAACGCTAGAACTAATATTTCATTAAACGATTGATTTTATAACGAGAAAAATGTTTACGATAACTTATTAACAATTTTAATTAACTACAGTTTATTTAAATTTGCAATTTTAGCTAATATTATTTAAATATTTAAAGAACTTATTATACAAATTCGCTCCTTATCAGCCATTAAAGTATAAATATATAAGAAATCCCACCAAAAACAATTTTGTAAAAAACAAGTCAAGTCTCGGTGGTCGTCGGTTTGAACCGTGTACTAACTCGTAAAGAATCCTCAACGGCCATTACATAAAATTAACTATAGTAATATAGAAATCGTAGAAAAGAAACTTAGGCTTGACTCAACTTTGTCTAGAGATTTCATTACTTTTTAGAGATAAACAAACAACTCCATCGAAACTTGGCTAGCTTTTTACAAAATGTTTTTGGTGGGATTTTACTTCTTTTTGCAAAAAAGCTGACAGGAAGTAGTTTGATAAATTTATTAGATTTTCTTAGTAGATAAGTATTTTTTTGTGCAGTTTTCGGAAATTTTTGAGAATAATAGAGTTAATCGATTATATCTCGCCAACTTGCATTATATGTATAAATCCAAGGTAGCTGTGATAGTTTTCCTTTAATTTCACTTATATTATTATCCCACTAAATATTTTTGTAGAGCCAGTATGTCGATATTTGTAATAGTTTGGCTGGGCTCTTTCGTTTTTTTATAAGGGTCACCAGGTACTCCATATCTTTGTTTGACCTAGTGTTGATAGTTTGCCCTTTATGTGGGCATTAAACCCTACCTTTGTAACAAACTTCAGCTCTCTAAGTTTATAGGGAGTACTAGTTGTATTTTTTTTTGCTTTCGCTTAACTTCGAAACTAAATAATCCACCGACTTGAAATGTTAGATTTCAAATGTGTAGTCATAACTACACATTTATATTTATTTACTAAAAGGTTTGAAGTCAGCGCCAAGCCTTAAACAAATAATTATTTTTAACCACTTTAATGAATACGAGCAAATGAATACAATAAAATGCCTACTTTAATGATTAGGATAAGTAAATAAACATAATAAAAAAGCAATTAAATCTTAATATTATAAGCAGTTCAATCAATACGAAGAATAGTGAAAAAAAAAAACAAAATTATGAAAATGTATTCAACAGAATTCTTAAATTAAATGGACATTGGAATTATGAAATGCCTTCTTCAAAAATTAAAATGCGTAAATAAAGCTATAAAAGAGCAATTAAATCTTAATATGATTACAAGCTTGAATCGATACGAAAAAAAAAACAAAAACATAAATAATAATGAAAATGTATTCAATCGAATTCCTATACTAAATGGCTTGGCACGGACTTCAAAACTATTAGTGAATAGGACATATAAATAGTAGGTATATAATAAATATTAAATCTTCATTATTTTTTAGTTTTAAAGTCGGTTTTTTTAACGTATTTATTTTTAATGAGGTCAATTTTGGGGTTGTTAAGTGGATAGTAATTTAGAAGAGTATCACTTACTCGTTGCCATACACCTATGAGACATATTAGAATTTATAGAACCCATTATATTACATGTCAAAATAATGATTAAATCATTATAACTATGGTTATGATTTGGACTCACATCCGTCTGATAATATAATTAAACAATGGAATAGAACCAGAAATGAACTTGTTTACCTACAGTCAAATAAAATCTTTGTCCTACACATAAATATACTTAAAGGCTTTACCTTTAGGTGATTAGATTAAACCATATAATGCCAAAGTCTAGGCTTTACCTTTAGGTGATTAGATTAAACCATATAATGCCAATGTCTAAGATGATAACAAAGGTCCGAAGCCCATCGGGATTTAATTTTTTTTTGTTATTTTTACTGGAATAAACACAATTTCCCTTAATATCTTTTTATCTATAGGAATGTAGTAGGGGTAAAATCATTAATAAAACTATCATACACTACCTAGTATTTCCTTAAAATCTTATATCCCTTATCCGCCACTACGCCAATGTAGCTTACGTACTCTTAGAACATACATGTACTCTGAACAAATAAAAAATGTGACCTACATATTGTAGAAACCTCAACAAGACCATACCTAACCCACCAAGTTTGGTATTAAATTATTTATTTTAAATCATTATTTTTTTTAATTTTTTACCTACAAAATATATATGACAAAAAAAAAAACTATTACCAAAAATAAGAAAATAAACACATTCTTTTTCGTGAATAAATTTAATCTTTTAGCTTCTAATTATAAAGTTGTTTTACACCCAATTAAATGCTGTTTTTATACACAGTTTAACGATACCGTGCAGTCGGATCGTATAGATTTTTTTATATGTACAACTTTTTTTATAAAGATAGAATCATTGAGTTAATTATAAACTTTTATTTACTTGTACCTAAATTATAAACCAAAATAAATGGGATAAGATTCGAACCAACAATTATAATTTATATATATTTTGTACAAAAATGGGTTCTGAGTTAACTAGAAGTATGCTGAAAATATAAATAGTTCAAATGGATGACTCTAATAGTTGGTGTAAATATACTTCCAAAAATAAGCATTTCGAAAATGTCTTGCTCTCGCTCGTAAACCTTGACTTTATAATTGTTATAACTTCTTGTAGAAATATATATAATTTAAGCTGTGGAAAGAGCTAAATCAATTAGTGTGTAAGATTGATACACCAAAAAATTATAAGTAATAAAATTTACTTGCTGTAACATCTCAAAATGATAAAGTTACTATAAAACCTTTAGAAGCGATAGAAAATAGAAAAAATATATATTTGATATGTTGGATGCCAAATTACTTCCAATATCAAAAAGAAAAAAGGACAACCAATCCATCATAGTAGCTGATAAGCCGACTACTTTCATTGAAAGAAATTCAAGATATTTTTTCTTATTATTATGTATGTATAATATGATATTATGTGATGCGATATATGATGTGATGATCAAAGTAAGGGTTAACTATTATTTATTATTAGAGCTTAACCAAAATGCTCTTTTTATTAAAAATATTATTTTTAGGAAAACATGAAATCTATGAAAAATAGATATCATTAACGTTATATCGTGGTCAAAACGAACTAGTTGAAAAGTAGTAACCATATTACAAAACGAAAAGTTGTAATGAAATGTCAAAAATAATAGTTTTTTATTTTATTTTAATATACATCTACAATGTTAAAAAATTACATTCTAGAATTATCAAATCTCATTTGATCATAATGAATTTTAGAAAGCACAATTTGATAATATTATGGACTGCTCATAAAGATGAAGTTTAAATAAAGCGTTGAAAATGACATCTGTACAGTCGGTGCACAGTAAAATATTCGAAATGTCAATGAATGTGCTTATTCAGCTACTTAACAAAGAGATAGACTACTCAAAAATTTGCGCGTACGTTACTTATAAATGTATAATATCACATTTAATTTTAATCTTTATCATTGTTGTTTAACCATTTTATACATTTTATAACAAGTGAAATGCCTATAATAGACATTTCAAAGGTAAATATTGCACCTAATGCTATAAGGAAATGTTATAGATTAATTTTATAAATATAACCATACCACAACGTGGGCTATAATAATAATAATTATAATACTGTACAAGTTACACACATTGATCTAACAAAGCAAATTATTTGCCTGTTATAATGGTGTTAGACAACGATACATAGAAATATATTATAAATACTGAGAATATATTTAATAAACGACCAAACCCAGAAATACAGAAATCTATGCTCATCACTCACATGCCTGTCTCTGTCGGTGATCGAACCCGAGCCCCTTTGCGTCGTTATACGTTAGGTGTCTACGCTAACCACTTGAGCAAACCGGCGGTTTTTGTTACCTTAATCGCTTATAAATTATAAAGATTTCTTTTTATGCCTCTATTAACTATATAGGACGTGATCCCTGTACTATTTCGATTTTTGTCAGTAGCTTAATTTTTACTACACGCCCAATTTTTTTTCTTACAACTAATACTTTTTTTAATATATTATATTAATAAACCGAGAAAATATTTGTACTACAAAATTCAAGGTTTTATCAGAATCCCCCCTCTTCAACATGTATGTATACGTATACCACCCAATTTTGTAAGATAATGTGGCTGTTAAATTATATAAATACTGTTTGAATATATCTTTTAACATGTACAGCCATATGATATGATATGATATTCTTTATTGTAC
Organism: Napeogenes sylphis; assembly: GCA_959347405.1. Taxonomy (NCBI): domain Eukaryota; kingdom Metazoa; phylum Arthropoda; class Insecta; order Lepidoptera; family Nymphalidae; genus Napeogenes; species Napeogenes sylphis. Next base: position 24,927,722 of record OY365783.1, read on the forward strand.
AAATAAAAAAACATGAACAAAAAGATAAACACAAATGAAAATAAAATAAAATAAAGCCATATTGAGATTATTTAAATTTTAATTAATATAGAATACTAAATAATATTATAGGTTAAGTAGCTCAATTGGTAGAGTGATGGGAAGGTTTCCTAGAGATTAGAATAAACTTAACATGGCTATACATGTTTATAGATATTTTCCAACATTAATTTCGGTTGTGGCATCTTTTCAATCTTTATCTATATATTGATTAGGATATTCGAAAGAAATCTAATAGTTGTCACCACTTTTATGATAAAGACGGTCAGATATAGAATACATCCTCACCCGTATGTTGACCTTTTTAATGATCCTATCCAGTATGAGTTTCTATCTTTGACGTAATGACTACTATGAGTAGAGTATTGCAACTTTGTTTTAGGATATTTTGAGATCTATTGCCTCTTATCGTCTTTGGGAGAAGCGCTCGAGAACCTCCGCAATGGTTCTCTTTATCTCTGTCTTTATATTCTGAGAGTTATTACGATGTATCTCAACAGCCAAGCGGAAGATAGCCGCAATATATAAATTACCAATTTCTCAGATTTAAAGTGTTTTATTTACTGCATAAACTGTTACGGAGATGTTAGTAAACACTTTGAAGGGCTCTTGGTTTTTTATGAGGGTGGTTGGATGATCACCTGTTTTTCAAATAATATGTTTTTATGCAGATACAATTTTGTTACTCTTTCTGGCAACCGAAAAAATATAATTTATTTATGTCTTATGTCATTTATTTAAATCTTATATCATTTATTTAAACCTTATATCATTTATTTATATCTTATATCATTTTATTTATTAATATCATTTATGCATCAAGAAAACCTGTAGTTTATAATTTTTAACAATATTTTGTAATTGAACAAAATATGATCATATTGTTATGATTTATTTATTAATGTTTACATGTTGATAAAAATTATGAGGGTATTAGAATTGTTATAATGATTTGTCAAAAAAAAGTAACTTGTTTGACTTGAATACAAATCAATAAAATGTCTCTTTAATTTCAATGTGGGGACTGATCATTGTTTTCGGACTCACTTGGAGTTCAGCCTCGAAGAAGACAGTCCTAAGCTAAAAGATAAATTGTGTTAGTTTGAATTAGTACAGTTTATAAGTTATAGTGAAGATAAGATTAAAATAATATATACTGAATATATTGAAGGAGTTTTCTTTATACTTCAGAAGTGGGATAACCTACGAAAAGGGTACGTAAACCATCTTGTTTTTATATATATATTTTTTTTTTAGTTTTGAAATATTTTGAAAGATTCCTAAATCGATTTTCTTCTAAGAGGTGTATAGTTGTGTGATTTAAAATGCTTAATGATTACATCACTTTCGGAACCTAAAATTCGGATATCACTCAGTAATGCGTTGTGAGTGTGTTATAGTGAGTGCGGGGGTACTTGGCTAGGGCTACTCTCTGGCAGGATCGTAGCACGCACTATTACACAATCGTATATTTACAGGATGTATTGAATGTTTGATCGGGGCTACCCTCCGATAGCAATTAATGTCCTGTGAATTAAACGTGTTAGTAATATCCAATATGTTTTAAGAATTATTCGATATGGTTTTAAATTTATTGGTTTGCACATTTATAAACGTTTTTTTATTATTTTTATTTTTAGTCGGTGGGTTTTTAATTTACTAAATTGAAAGGTTTTTAGTTGATGGGTTTTGAATTAATTAAATCGGAAACAAAGTTATGAATCCTTTTTTTTTGTATTATCGATATGTAACCGATAATGATGAGTATTTAACTTATTTAATAGATAGAATTTTATTGTTAAATGAAGTACACGACATTATTTACGTCGCAGGTTTTATTTTTCTGTGGGTAGGTATCTCGCATATTAATGGCGAGCTACTAGTCTTGTCATAGGTAATAATAGTATAATCTAAGGAGATTCGCAGGGTTATTGCGTGGGTATGTGTCCCACAGGATGTAACGTGAATATCTTGTAATTGAAAAATAAATGTAGGACGATCTGTGTAACTTTGTAGGTTGATTACGTGAGTATGTATCTCACATGATGTTGCACGAAGTCACTAGATGTGACTTCGTAGGATTGTTGCGTGGGTATATTTCTCACATGATGTTGCACGAAGTCACTAGATGTGATTTCGTAGGATTGTTGCGTGGGTATGTGTCTCACATGATGTTGCACGAAGTCACTAGATGTGACTTCGTAGGATTGTTGCGTGGGTATGTTTCTCACATGATGTTGCACGAAGTCACTAGTTGTGACTTCGTAGGATTGTTGTGTGGGTATGTGTCCCACAAGATATAGCACTAAGTCACTAACCGTATTATAGATGATTAACAAGTAAACACTGTGACACTATTATTCTTTTTTTTTCTTTTTATAGAATATTTTTTATTTTTATTTTTTTAGAACATTTTTATGGAATCATTAATTTGATTTATAATGGATAGCTTACATGACTCCAATAATTGAAATAGTATTCTTTATTAATATACATGTGTGTGTGTGTGTGTATGTATGTATGTATGTGTATGTATGTGTATGTGTATATATATATATTATATATATTATGTGTATATTAAAAGTTTAATTTTAGATGGATGATATGATGATGACGATAGGAGACGTATGATACCTCAAACAATTAAGTCAAGCAATGTAGAAATGAACGGTTAATTGTCGACACAATATATGGGTTTCAGATCTGACTGATATTAGTCTAAAGAAGTTGTGCGTCACTGACTTTGAGGTGAGGTCATGAATTCGGAAGATGAGCCTGGTACTCCACCAGTTACACCTCCTACACATCGACGCAAGTCTAAGAGGAAAACAAGACGACGAAGTCCATCTTCATCAAGTTCTAGTAGTGATGAATTACCAAGAAAATCACGTAAGCGTACAAGTGAACTATCAACTAAAGACATTTTACATTTAGTTAAGCAGGTAACAAAAAGTTCTCCAAAAAATTTTTGGAACAATAATAATCTTAATAATGTTATACCCGAGTTTGATCCATCGAACAAAACTCAAACCATTGAAAGTTGGCTACGTAAAGTAAATGAATGTGCCCTTATATATGGGTGGGGTGAAAAGCAACTAGTACACTTTTCCTTGCAAAAATTAGCTGGACTGGCAAAACGATGGTTTGAAGCTTTACCTACGGTGGTCTTTACATGGCAGGATTGGCAGGCAAAATTAAAAAAGGCTTTCCCTAGTGAAGAAAACTACGGAAAGCTTTTGGAAGAAATGTTAAATAGAACCTCCCGTAGCGATGAAAGCTTTCGGGAATATTTTTACGACAAATTAGGCCTTTTAAATAGGTGTGAAATAAGCGGCAAAAGAGCTGTTGATTGCATTGTATATGGCATAAGCGATCGTTCTGTTAGAAATGGTGCACAAGCACAAATTTGTAACGAGCCTGAGGATCTATTTCATTTTCTTGCGTTTCAAAAGGCTCAAGTAGTATATCATAATAAACCACGTGACCGTATCATTTATAAGCCAAGCCTTAGTAATCCCGGTAGTTCTAACGTTGGTACGAATAACTCAATTACGTGTTTTAACTGTCGCGCTAGAGGTCATCCTTACTTCAGGTGCACAAAACCTGTTGTCAGGTGCAGAAAATGTAATAGAGTTGGACACGATAATGACGGTTGTAAATTAGATCCTATTGTAATATCGAACTATAAACCTGACACAGCAGAAAATATAAATGAAAAGAAAACTTTAAAAATTGCTGCTCGGGACGTAGGTAAAACTGTAGACGAATCAGATAATGACAGAAACGCTAAATATTTTAAATCGGTAACAATCAATGATAAAATTTTTAAAGCTTATATTGACTTTGGTAGTGAATGCACACTTCTTTGCAAAACTGATGCAGAATTAATTAATACGGTTAAGAATTTTGACAAAGTCCCCATAGTTAAGGGTTTTGGACAATCCTCAGTTAAACCAATTTATAAAATTAATGCTGTAGTTCAAATTGATGAAATTGAAGCCCCTATTGAAATATTAGTTGTAGATGATATTTACATGCCTACACCGCTTATTATCGGACAGAATTTTACAGAATTACCTTTCGTTACCGTTTTAAAAGATGTTTCTAAGCTCTCATTTTACAGAAGTCCTTGGTCAGCCCTTAGTGATATTTCCGAAAATATTTTAAAGTTATATATTAAGGACACAACACAGGTCATAAATACAAGTCCTGTCCCTGTTTATACTGGTTGTAAATTTAGCGGAGACGTTTTGATTAAAGGTTATAGCACTGCAAAGTTGGGTAAGGAATTTTGTTTGTTACACGGTGCTTTTAATTTATCAAATGGTCAAGGTGTGGTTATTATAACTAACTTTTCCGCATCTGCTCTAACTTTAGAAGCAAATACATTAATAGCCCGTGCCACTCCGTTTGATGAGCAGAAGTCATGTAATATAAATCGAATAGTTAAAGATTCTACCATTGTTACTCCACTTGATAAGACAGAAATAATAACGGGACCGGGATTAAACAGTGAGCAATTGAATAGATTATATACTTTACTACAAAGTTATCGCGATTGTTTTGCAACAAACCTTAGTGAAATTGGTTGCTCAACTAACGAAGAAATGAAAATCGATTTAATAGATAGTAAACCAGTTGTTTACCGACCTTATCGGCTTTCGCATCACGAACGCGAAAAAGTTCGGGAAGTTATCGATGATTTACTTTTAAACGACGTTATCCAGGAATCTACATCTGATTACGCTAGTCCCATTTTAATGATAAAAAAGAAAACTGGAGAGCAGCGGTTGTGTGTAGATTTTAGAGCCCTAAATAATAAAACCGTCAAAGATCGTTTTCCCCTCCCTCTAATAGATGATCAAATTTCAAACCTTAGTGGTAATAGTTTTTTCACAACTCTGGATCTCGCTTCAGGGTATTATCAGATCCCCATGAATAAAGATAGTCGACATATCACTGGGTTTGTTACCCCCGATGGGCATTACGAGTTTAAGAGAATGCCATTTGGTTTGACAAATGCTCCAGCCGTATTTCAAAGAATGATTAATAAAATATTGGGTAATAGGCGGTTTGAATACGCGTTAGCTTATTTAGATGACGTATTAATTCCCTCAAAAACTATAAGCGAAATGTTTGAAAGATTAGAGGACGTGTTAATGTTATTAAGACAAAATGGTTTGACTCTTAAATTAACTAAATGTCGATTCTTTGATAGTACGGTTAGCTATCTTGGGTATGAAATTTCCTCGCAGGGGATTCAACCAAGTAATACCAAAATTTCGGCTGTTATTGATTTTCCAAAACCTCGGAATGTTCACGAAGTCCGACAATTTCTCGGACTGACAGGTTATTTTAGGAAATTTATTAAGAGTTATGGGGAAATTGCTCGTCCATTAACGTCATTGCTTAAGAAAGATCGTATTTGGCATTGGTCTAATATAGAGGATCAAGCATTTTTAATATTAAAAGAGCGGCTCTCTAACCGTCCAGTTTTGGCCCTTTATGACCCTACTCTCGAAACAGAACTCCACACGGACGCTAGTTCATTGGGCGTTGGGGGTATAATTATGCAATGGCAGAAAGACATTAGGGTTCTAAAGCCGGTGGCTTATTTTAGTCGGCAGACTTCTCCAGAAGAGAAGTTTTTCCATTCATATGAGCTAGAAACGTTAGCGGTCGTATCTTCCTTAAAGAAATTCCGTGTATATTTGCTTGGCATTCATTTTAAAGTCTACACAGACTGTGCTGCTCTCCGCACAACACTAACGAAACGTGATTTGATCCCACGTATAGCGAGGTGGTGGTTACAAATAAGCGAGTTTACATTTGATATTGAATATCGACCTGGTGTTCAAATGTCTCACGTAGATGCATTAAGTGGAAATACTAGTTTGTGTACTGAAACAGATAACGATAGCTATGTAGAGGTATATACTATAGTAAAAGATAATTGGGTCTTGTCCTTACAATTAGCAGACCCCGAAATAACTCGCATATTTAAAATTCTTAAACCAGATGATGACGAAGAATGTAGGGATATTCGTATGAACTATGTTATTAAAGACCATACTGTATATAAAAAAGTAGATGAGAAGTTATGTTTAGTTGTACCAAGAAGTGCTCGTTGGCAAATATGCCGAGCCAACCACGACGAAATTGGTCACCTAGGATTCGCAAAAACCTATGAAAGAATACAACAGTTATATTGGTTTCCAAAGCTAAAAAAATTTGTAAAGAAATACGTTGCTGCTTGTTTAGAATGCGCTTATAATAAAGATAATGCTCCCAAACAAAAATCTGGTCATCTGTATCCGATAGAAAAGGTACAAATACCGTTTCATACAGTTCATGTAGATCATCTCGGGCCTTTTGTTAAGAGCAAAGATGGTAATTCTCATATTTTAAATGTAGTTGACGCTTTTACTAAATATATTTTTGTGAGAGCAGTGAAGGATCTTAAAACAAAAAACACAGTTAAAGTTTTAGAAAAGCTATTTTATGATTTTGGAGTACCAGCTCGTTTAGTGTCAGATAGAGGTACTAGTTTTACGTCAGCCGCATTTAAAACGTTTTGTAGTTCTCTAGGTATTAAACACATTTTAAACTCTGTAGCTTGTCCTAGAGCTAATGGTCAGGTTGAGAGATACAATCAAACGGTCTTAAATTCATTGTCGGCACAAAATTTCTCTGGCCACGAACGGGATTGGGACAAATGTCTTGGTAAAATTCAATGGGGAATAAACAACACTATTAATGCTACTACACACAAAACTGCAACAGAAGCTTTGTTCGGAACAAAATTACGCGATGGACTATCAAACAAACTAAACACCGCTATAATTAATAATTCTGATATACATGAAATACGAGAACAGATAAGTCATAATATAAAAAAAGATCAAATTAAACAAAAAGAAAAATACAATGAAAATCGAATTCCCGCAAAAAAGTACGAAGTCGGTGATCTAGTTAAAATTTGTCGAAATAATTTTGATAATGACAAAAAAAGTACAAAGCTTCTGTCGAAGTTTGTAGGCCCTTATAGGGTCAGTGAAGTGCTAGGCAATGATCGTTATAGAATATCAGATGTTCCAGGATTTATAAAAAAAGGTAAACCTTATAGTACTGTTATTGCTGCAGATAGAATAAGATCCTGGATACATATAAAAGCCTTACAAGTACATAGTTCGAGCGAAAGTAGCTCTGAGAATAGTAACTGAGTAGTAACGCCTTAAGTATTATGTTCGAATTATAGCATTTTTTTTTTTTACTCATTTGTATTTGAACAAATAACCATTGGAATATGATTGCACTCTTATCAGATTTGTCTACAATTTTAGTCCTTATTTAGATAATATCATTTGTTATTTAAGGTTATATTTAATATCATAGTTTGTAATTGTTATATTATTATATAAAAATCTGTAAATGTTATAATGAAAAGTTTATGTAATTTTATGAAAGTTTATAAAGCGATACTATTATATATTTTTGCTGTGTGTGCCAGGAGGCAACACTGAGTCGGATGGCCGAATGTTATGATTTATTTATTAATGTTTACATGTTGATAAAAATTATGAGGGTATTAGAATTGTTATAATGATTTGTCAAAAAAAAGTAACTTGTTTGACTTGAATACAAATCAATAAAATGTCTCTTTAATTTCAATGTGGGGACTGATCATTGTTTTCGGACTCACTTGGAGTTCAGCCTCGAAGAAGACAGTCCTAAGCTAAAAGATAAATTGTGTTAGTTTGAATTAGTACAGTTTATAAGTTATAGTGAAGATAAGATTAAAATAATATATACTGAATATATTGAAGGAGTTTTCTTTATAATATAAGTCGGCAAAAATCAATATTAACCTGTAGAAAGTTAATATTGAAGATGAAAATCTGCTTATAGTTTTCGAGTACTTAATCGATTGATTACTTAATTAAGGATTTTTTGTAGTTTTTATAAATTTTTAACCCCTGATAGTTTAAAATTGGATATTATAGTATCTATAAAAATATTGTTTTTGAAGATAAGATGCGATTTTCTTGTATTGAAATTTGTTGTTGGCGTTGTTTTTGTATTATTTATATTTGTGTTTTACTAAATCGATTATAACGGGTTTTTTATACTGTGAAGTTGAGTCTTAAGAAAATCATGTATTTAATTAAACTAGCCATTCAAATATTTTATTTTTGTAAAAAAAAATGTTCCTATTAGTTTTACTTAGTAACACCAATTTGAGTATTAATATAAAATACACAACATTACAAAAAAAAATTTTGAGAAGCCTTACAAGCAATGTGCAATATAATGGGAAATGTGAGACAATCTTGTTAAAAGGTTATTAATGTTTGCACTTCTCGTATGTTATGCCTTGTTTGGTTTATACGCGGACATTGAAATATAATATAAAATAAATACGATGTTATACTATTTTATATTATATTAACTATTTCCAGCTACTTTATCTGCTCCTATTCTCAAACGAAAATCTGATATTTTGTAAGTAGCCACTTTCTTAGTCTATTTATAATGTCACCATTTTGGGGTCTCGAAGATAGTTCATTATTTTCGACCTGCACTGGACGCTGCGAATAAGTTTAGATACTTTTTTGATTTTTTGTTACAATAATTTTATAATATTTTAAAGGCGAAACTATTACAAAATACCTAAAACTTATACTTTTTGATTGGGTTACCATGGAAATATAAAAAGTAGAGAAAAGTTATTTAAAATGTACGTGGTGAGAGGCAATGGAATCGAAATTCGGTGTTCTTAAATAAAGTTAGGAATTTCTCTTAAATATTTAAGAACGTTTGAATTTTAAAAACGTTAAGCTAAATCGATTTATATAATAAACTATCAGATTCGACCACGCGTTGCTGTGGTTGCTAAAGTTTTGGATACATCTATTACATTGTAGTAAACTATTTAAGAAGTCAAGGTATTAGAAAAAATAAAATAAAAATTAAAAAAACTCCCGACCGCTAAGTAGAGGAACAATTCAAAATGCAAGTAAATTTATCAAGGACAATAACGAAATAACTACATTTTGATATTATCAGACCTCATTCATTAGCTCCGAAAATTTTGTAAAATAGACACTCACCAACATACGTACAAATATCCCCCGATAAGTAACTACTTCAATAAGTAAATAATAATATTATTATCCTTTTTAGACGTCATCTAGTATCGGGGTTTATTTAATTTTTTTTTCTGTTTTTTAAATTATTTCACTTTTTTCTATGTTGTACTAAATGAACCTACGAATACACTAATTTCCCCTGTTTAGGTTTTTACTATCAATATTGTATAAAAACCTTTCTCCAGCACCAATAAAATTTTGGGGATGACAGCTTCTATTTCGACTAAACATAGCTAAGAACCATCTCGACAAACCAAGCTTTCGATTAAAAAAAAACCGCATTCCAATCCGTTTACTTATTTGGCCGCTACGTATCCACAGACAAATACACAGATCTACAGGTCAAATTTATAACACCCCTCTTTTTGGGTCGGGGGTTAAAAATAATGATGTGGACCGCTATGTTTTTTTACATAGATGCGATTTGTAAAGAACATGGCGACCTCTATGACTGATTTTCTACTACCATTACCTAACCCTTGATACAGTAATATAGTAATTATTAGTGATGCGCCGAATATTTGGTAAGTATTCGGTATTCGGTGTATTTGCCATCTTTTTCGCAATTCGTATTCGACCGAACTATTTGGTTTTGATGCCGAATATATTCGGTTCGAGTATTTCTATTTTTTTGGCTACACTACGCTATACTATACGACACTATACCGCTATACGTTAGGCGTCTGCATGAAATGCCATGAAATTATTATTTACCAAAGAAGACGAAAACGTTAAAGCCGGTCTAAAAATTCACCGGATTGGGATTTGAAGCAGGTCTTTGAACACGATTGATCAAAACTATCGTACAATTGAGGTATTTAATTTCAAATTTAATTATTATTATTTTATTTAAGATGGTAACAAATAAGTACACTACAAATTTATAAATAAGGTATGGGCAGATAGTTTTAATTTTTTTTTAATAATATTTGTTATTTTAAATTATTAATAATTTAATTTTTATTTTAAATTATCACTAATCGGTGCACAATATTTTTGCGTGACCCGTCTCACATAAATAGATTCAACGAAATAATTTATATACAGGGTTATTTTTAATTAGTTGAGTACCTTTTGCAGGCAGCCTCTCTACATCAATCGAAACAACATTTATTCTACGACTTTTAGAAAATCTTGATAAATAACTCAGAATAAACGAAACAAAAAAATTTTTGCTCCCTCGATTATTTATTACTCTGTATTTTGTAAGCAGTCTAAAGTATAGGTCGCGGCAGTCTAGCAAATGTCAGAAACTGTTAAACGCGCGCGCCAGCTTTTTTCGTATAGCTTCATCTCTTTTACACCATGTTGCTATGGAAATACTAAATAATCAAAATGACAAGTATGTGGATTACAAAACACAATTTACATTAACCAAAAATAAAATTATCGGATTAGAGTTTTATAATTAAATAATGAATTGTAATTACATACTGGACAATACGATTTTATGAACTTGCTATTGAAACTAATAAATAAATTCAAGATTATAACATGAAGAAGAAATTATGAAATGTAATTTATAATATTTTTAAAATACATTGATTGTCTGAAATAGAAGAAGTAAGAATGAAAAGAAATACGAGTTTTGGCTGAGAAATGGAGCATTGGGGTCCTGATCTTTACAAGATCTGTTTTGCTATACCTAGAACGAACAACAACTCGAAACAGCAGAAACCATGATTAAGAATAATTTTATTTGTGATATAGTGACGATCCAACAAGTTAAGAAGCCTAAGGTTATTATTTTTAAAGTGGATTGTGTACATTTGTCTGTTTTTATGTTACTTATGTGTTTCTTCTATGAGAATATTATACGTCAGAAACAGTCGATTCACTTCTTACGTTTTAATTAATTAATATTAATGAAAATTATGACGTTTTTCTGTTACGCGCCATCTTTATTTCTAAGTCACATTTAAAAGAAAATGTGAATTATATTTACATGTCATAAAGAAGTTTCACTTCTTACATGTGTACACTAATACACACACACATATTTAATAAAGACTAAAGTTTTCGTTTTTTCAGTTTTAATAATATCATAAACGACGTAATTTAAATAAACTTCCTATTATTTTTGAAAATATATTTAAACATGTATAGCCATGTTAAGCTTATTTAAATTTATATAAATATAGAATGTAAAAAACCGATACGGGCAGGGATTCGAACCCGCGACTACTGGGAAACCGTCCCGTCGCTCTACCAACTGAGCTACCGTATCGCTGTCCGTCTCGGTGAATTAAACTGAAAATTACTGCAAAGTTAGAAACATTGGTTAGGATTTTCGAAAGAAACCTAATAGATGTCACCACCGTCCCGATAAAGACGATCACATATAGAATGCTTAATTCACCGAATTCAATAAATTCATTTTAATTTGGTGGATATTTTTAAAACGTCTTTTAACAAAATTCCTATAACAGTCCCGCGTAATTTAAATTCTGCACCATTTGATGCAATCTGCAAATTGATGAATAACGTAAGTCAGTAATAAGTGTCTTGTTTTTAAACATGTTACATCATATGAAATTGAAAAAACTTTTTGAAACCTAAATATGAAAAAAACCGGTGATCTTTGGGGCATGTCAGTAAAAGTACTTATAACTACTATAAATTATATTGCTCCACAATTATCCTTCATTTTTAACAAATGTATTGAAAAATCTGGCAATGTACCGGACATTTCCAGATTTAATAAAAAATAGTAAAGATCTATCTCTTTTTTACCAATCCTCCTCCTAGCCTATCTCTCGACACTCATAGGCAAACTTAGCTCAGCCGTCTTTGCAATTAAAAAAGTAAGACAATAAACAGACGTTAATACGGCTTGACTAGTTCATTTTAGTTATTTTCACAGTATTTTGTCTTATGGTATTTTATTATGGGGTAGCGCTGCCGAAATTGATTCTATATTAATTTTACAAAAAAGAGCTATACGTGTTATTTATAACTTAAAAGCTAGAGACTCTATGAGAGATTTTTTTAAATAAATCGGTATTCCTACGGTCGCTTCTCAATACATTTTAAATATCTTACTATATGTACGCCAAAGCTTTAATACTCAGAAAGGGTTTTTGCCCCAAATTTCTGGACGCCTGGAACATAATACGTTAATATCGGAAAGCCTTAAAGATGCTAGAACTAGCGAGAGACAAATTTCGGTTTGTTGGATAGGCTTAGAGGACGCCTTTGGGTCGGTGCGACATGAACTGATGATGTTCGCGCTTAAATGGTATAACTTTCCTACGGTAGTTCGTGACATTATTGCATCATATTATTCAAAATTAAAATTCTCTATAATTTTTAATGAAAACTATTCAAAACCACTTAATTATAACGTTGGTTTATTTCAGGGCTGTTGTATTTCTCCTATTATATTTAATATGGTTAATAATATTTTAATAGACAAATTAAATAGAAACGAAAAAAGTGAGGTTATCGGTTTAATTTTTACAACAAATACACAAAGCCATACTAGATTTTGCAGATGATTTCGAGATACTGACACGTAATCCAAAACAATGTCAGGTACTTTTAAATGTAGTTGAGGATTTCTGTACGTGGACGGGCGGATTAAGGAAAAAACCAAGTAAATGCTTTAGTCTGTGTCTGGGTAGACGGAATACTAAATATACCTCTTAAGATCCGGGTCTTATAATAAGCGGTCAGCGCGTTAGTACGGTTACGGAAGCAGCTCCGTTTAAATTTTTAGATAAAAAAATCGATTACCAAGGCCGTACTCCATCGTTGGATGTAATAGTCGATAGCTTTTTAAATGATCTCAAAAAGGGTAGACAACCAGCCAATAAGTAACGTCAAAAAAGCTTGGATTTACGATAATTTTTTAACATCACGTCTAAATTGGCCTTTCCTCGTGTATGATATAAATAAAACCCTTTTGTCAAAGTTAGATGCAAGCGTCATAAAGACAATGAAGTTATGGCTCGGGTTATCGCACTCAGCGGACTCTTCAACCTTATTTAGAGACCGAAACAATTTTGGGTTAAAATTAAAGAAATCATCGGAGCTCTACAAACATCTACGAGTTGCCAAAAAACATATCATCGGAAAATCTAAAGATGATACTCTAACTTCTCTCTCAAAAGACAAAATTGCCTCAAAGCTCGAGTCACGACTTCAATTGCAGAAAAAAATTATGATAGGTGCTAAAACGAATAAAGTAGGGCTAGGATCAAGTAGGAAAGTTCAAGACATAGACATAACAAAATCTTTTATTCGACAAGACGAAAACGATAATTACCGACTCCACGCGATGAGCCTAGAAATTCAAAACGAATGGGTGACCATAGGAGATTTTTGTATTTCACTAGCTTTAAGTGGCGCACCTTAATTTATGATTGGTCCCCAGCATTATTAAAATTTTATCTTAATGCATTACAAATGACTCTCCCAGATTAAAGTAATTTAGTAAGATGGGGCAAAGCCACCGAAAAGTCTTGCAACATCTGTGGGGAGGCAATACGAACCGCGAAACACCTATTAGTAGGGTGTAGGGTACTTCTAGATAAATGTCAATACTCGCGTCGCCACGACAAGGTATTAGAAATTATACGGGAAGCGGTTAGTCTTTCAGTAGCAAGAGCGCGGAAGGGTATAACAACCACCAAACAATCTGTAGAATTCGTAAAAGAAGGCTCCTCCAAAAAATCAAAAGCGAAGCCTTATTCAATATTAGGCGCGGCTCCTGATTGGATTCTCATGATGGACACGTATGAAAAGCATTACAAAATTCCTGGAGATGTTGGTGTTTCGTCATCCAGACCGGACTTATTCCTGTATTCGAAACATCTAAGGTGCGTGATACTTGTGGAGCTTACTGTTCCTTGGGAAACAAACATCCCAAGGGATCACACATTCAAGCTCAATAAGTATTACGAACTAACCAACGAACTGATCAGGAATAAATTTATAGTTAGTTTTTACGCGGTAGAAGTGGGAGCGAGAGGTATAACAGCAAAATCTCTCTATAGCCTACTTAAAGATCTTGGCCTTTGTAGAATTAGCATCGGTTCATTTCTAGAACGTATTTTAAAGGCGGCATTAGTAGGTTCTTTCCAAATTTGGTTAGGTAGGGAGAGGAGTGTGGAGGGTGAAGGTGAGCATTTTTGCGCATAATAAAGGGGCCCCTCAAACCTACTTCTGGGTTGCAAGTCCCAGGCACTGCTTGCACTCTTCTCCTTGCAACGCGATGCGCCCGGCACCCGCACGGTGAATTCATGGATTGCTAAAAAGCTTCGTCTTATCTAAGAACGACAGGCATACTATGAATACAAGAAATAAAAATGAACTCGTAACGCCTAAATTTAGACTTCAAAAGTTAACAATTCCTACATAGGCTTGAGTATACGCATGTATAATAAAGTTTTACAAGATGTCTTAGATCTTCCTTTTCTTAGTTTTAAATGCAAAATCAAAGATATATTATTAAATAAATCTTACTATAACATTTAAGAGTTTTTGGTTGATCGAAATTTGTGGCACTTGGTTCATTGACTTATTTGTAGGGTAAATTTTATATTGTGTAAGTTAAACATTGTTAAATTTCATTTAAAAAGAGCAACTCTGAGTTTCTGGCCAACTCTTCTCAGCAGAACAGCATTCCGAGCTAGTAGTAGCTTACTCACAGACTGACTATACTGACCAATTTAATGTAATAAACGATTTAAAAGTGCTGGTAAATGGCTACTTGAATAAAGACATTTTAAATTTGAAAATTCTGTTTAAAAATATTTTTGTGTTATTTTTTTTACATAAACTTTTGCATTTAATAGCATATATTTATTTAAAAAACAGAAATTACCGCGTACAAAATAAGTAGCACATACCTTTTAATTGCATGAGGTTTCCACCAGATTGCACTGGCTGTGGTTGCACTGACTATCTTTACGGTACAGGCTCTCTGCCATCAAATTCACAAGGTCACCATTTTTTCAACTACGCCCACATCTTGGATAAGATTAATATTGTCTTGTCCATGTACTGCCACATACAACACTAACAGTATTCTTATTCTGAAATCTAATGACAGTATCCTTATTCAGGTATTAAATTAACTGTACAAAAAAGTGAGGTGCTATGCTGGGTAATAGAATACCATGATGCTGATAACTTAAACCCATATTCCTGATTAATTTTTTTGCTTTTCTTAGTCTCAATCGCTTCATGTATAACTATATAATAAAAGTGTTGTACTGTGAGTATTCTGTTCTAGAATAAAAGTGAGGACCTGGGTACGATTAAAATCCATCCAATGCTTAGTGCTCATTTCTAATGAATGCTCTGCAAACGCTGATTTGCTCGTCTGAAGATTCTTTACAGCAACAATATGTCTTTTTACCCTTTTAGCAATAAAACGTTTGCTCTTCCTCATTATTCCTTAGACTTAAGATATATAGGCCGTTTTTTTTTTTTTTTTTTTTTTTTTTTTATATGATCTAGGGCAATGCTTGACTACATTCCACCTGATGGTAAGTGGAATGTAGTCTTAGATGGTAAGTCGCATTGCCCTAGCAACCTATTCACTCTTCTCTTGAAGACACCCACATTATATTTGGCCGGAAATACCGACGCAGGCAAATTGTTACAGTCCTTCGCTGTACGCACTAAAAATGAGGAAGCAAAGCGCTTTGTTCGGACAGGTGGAATGTCCACAACAAAAGGATGGATACCTGCCGTGCGTCGGGACGTCCGGTGATGGAAGGGGGACGGGGGAATTAACTCGTGTAATTCCTGCGCACACTCACCAAAATGTATCCTATAGAATACTGAGAGGCTAGCAATTATACGCCTGTGTTCAAGGCTTTGGAGGTCGGCTTCGACCGATTCGGGATCGCCTATAAGCCTCTTTGCTCGCCTCTCAATTGAGTCCAGAACCGCAAGATGAGACTTTGCGGCACCAGCAAATATGTGTCCACAGTACTCTACACACGACCGGATCTGTGCTTTGTATAAAACAAGAAGCTGTCCCGGTGTAAAGTACTGCCGAACCTTCGCAAGAACGGCAAGCTTTGCTGCTGCTGCTCTTGCTCTGGACTCAATGAACCGACCAAAGTTGAGGTTCGAGGAAATCTCTAAGCCTAACAACTGAAGCCGGTCACTGTATTCCAAGGATACATTCTGGAAAGTAGGAGCCAAGGTGAAAGGGCTCCTTTTGGCGGTGAATAGACACGTCTGGGTTTTGGTGGCGTTGAACTTGACAAGATTGGCATTGCTCCATTCGGAGACTGCCTGAAGTTTGTCATTCAAACGTTGCACCATGGCTTCTCTTTCAGACTGTACTTGATCTCGACTAGCCCGAGTACTCGGCAGATATCTTTCTACAACTGTGCTGTCGTCTGCATACCCATAGATACCGGGCTTCAACAGATCATTAATGTGCAGCAGAAACAGAGTTGCAGAAAGAACGGACCCCTGAGGCATTCCGGCATTTATTGTGAAGGGTTCCGAGGAACACCCGTCGACAACTACTCGGAGAGATCTGTGGCTCAGAAAGTCCGTTACCCAGCCGATCAGACCAGGAGATATACCGTACGCTGAAAGCTTGCATATAAGGCTCGCATGCCAGACCCTGTCAAATGCCTTCGAGACGTCCAGAGAGACGGCGACCGCTTCTCCGTTCTTCTCGATGGCCTCGCCTAAAATGTGAGTAGCATACACTAGGAGGTCCCCAGTAGACCTATTACGGCGAAACCCGTACTGTCGGTCACTGAGGAGATCGTTACCTTCTAGGTATGCTAGTAGGCGCGAGTTCAATACACGCTCCATAATCTTGCAGAGTATGGAGGTGATTGAAATCGGTCTGTAATTGACAGGGTCGGCACGGCTGCCTTTTTTGGGCACGAGTTGCACATTAGCAAGCTTCCAGGATTTCGGCACTATTCCAGTCATGAAAGAGAGGCGATACAGACGTGTCAGTACAGGAGACAACTCAGCTGCGCATGTCTTGAGCAGAATGGCTGGTATACCATCAGGACCACTGGCTTTATTCACATCTAAACGACACAATGTTCTCCATACCTCTTTGTTAGTGATGCGGATTTCAGGCATCGAAATACCGCAGTGAGGAAGATGTGCTGGAGAAGCATTGCCAGTGTCTAGATGCGAATTATCAGCAAACAGAGAAGCAAGTACATTCGCTTTCTCTGTTGCTGTGTGGGCCAGGGATCCATCCGGCTTCAGCAGAGCAGGCAGTGAGGGTTGGCAGAAATTCGACTCGATCGCTTTCGCAAGAGACCAGAAAGCTCGACTGCCAGTTGGTCTGACAGAGAGCTTTTCGCCATTCTTAGCGATTCGATCGAGACGAGCCTTCCGCAATGCCTTTTTGTAGGACTTGGCAGCTTGGTTAAAGGCTCTCTTCTTCAAACTTACATCCGGAGTTTTGCGGGTTCGAGCATCAGCCCAAATGAGATATGCCGAATGTTTTCGGTCTTGAGCATGACCACAGTCGGCATTAAACCATGGGCGAGCTTTGCCACCGATGGGTACGTCAGCAAAAGGAATAAAATACTCCATTGCCTGGTGCACCACATCGGTTATAGCATCCGCGCAACTCGACGGATCCAAAGAAGAGAAGCAGACCTGCCGCCAAGGATAAGACGCAAAAAAGTGTCGCATCTCATCCCAATCTGCCGATTTGTATTTCCATACTCGCCTAACACCATGAGGTTCGAAAGCTGGTGGGGAATATGTAAACACAGATTTCACCAGACAGTGATCGGAGGTTCCCAAGGGGGAGGTGACTTCTACACTATACCTGTCCGGATCAGTTGTCAGCAGAAGGTCCAGGCAATTGGCTGTATGGCCTACCACATCTGGTACCCTTGTCGCTTGCTTCACCAGCTGAATGAGGTACAAGGACAACGCAAATTTCCGCGCTTCTCTTCCAGCATGGTCGGTCTTCTGGTACGGGAACAGCCAGTCCTGATGACAGGCATTAAAGTCCCCCAGAAAGACGAGCTGCGCCGAAGGGTACTGATACAGAGCCATATCTGCAGCCTCACTGAGATATTCAAATAAACGAGTTGTCTCCTGGTCACCGCTGTGTGAACGGTAGACACAGGAATACAGGATTTTTTCGTTTCCTGTGTCCACTAAAACCCATAGGGAAGAAAAAGTGGGGTCTTCAAGGTGACGGAGACGCTGAATACAGAGGTCGTTCCGCGCGTACATACTGACTCCGGCCCGTGAGCGAAAGTTATGCTCCAACGAGTAACCGGGATAATCCAAGTATGTAGCGCTCAAAGGACATTGTATCTGCGTCTCCGTCAAAAAGAGCAAGTGCGGCTGCTCTGTCTCCAGGTGGTGGTGGACAGCTAAAAGATTTGAGTGCAAACCCCTTATATTAGTGAGGTGCACTTTGTATGAGGAGGAGTGCAACCGCTGTGTCAACTTGTTTCTTTTTTTTACCTTTTTCATAATAAAAAAATAAATAAAAGTGAATAGGGATGGGAAATGGCAGTTGAACGAGGCGGTACGTATCAAACCCGACTTCGAAATTGGTGATGTCTTGTCGCTGGGAGGCTAGCCTGGAGACTGCGGGGACGCCCGAACCCCCCCAGGGATCGCCATCGGGCCTCCTCGCCTGGTCGCCAACCAGCACGATGGAGCCACCCTGGGATTTTTCGCAGCTGGCGGGGCAGCCTTTCGTGGGTGGCTAACCCACTAATTGGGCCCCCAACTATCTGCGGGCGGCCAGCGGAAAGCCGTCGCTTCGGATCCCGCTACCCTCCTCGACTAGACACCCGACAAAACAAACACCAACTCGACGTCAACCGGTTCGACAACGTACCGCAGCTGTTCAGACCCATTTCCCATAGACGGCTTCATCGAGCAACGTGCCGGAACACGACTATTTCGCTTTGCGGCACGACTTTGCCCGATGGGTGGTAACTTTGCCGGCGACCCGATGTTATGGTCTACCACCACGAAAAATCCGTATTTGTATTTATCTGTGGATGCTTATATATCCGGAACATAGTCCAGCATTTTCACCTAAAATGCTAACTAAAGCAAGTTTGCGCTTAGTAAGACAATTAATTCGGTATAAACACGATAATTTGAAGTCCATACAGAGTTAGTTATATGTGTAACAGTTTAAATTTAGTTCTAATCTATGTCAAAATCAATATCATATATTCTTACAGCACGTACATATTTCAAACGCTTAAAGAGGACAGAAGAAAACTTCTTTTTTCAGAAGATGTGTACAAACGACTGTTCACACCGAAGACCCACAAAAACTATATAGTCTCCCTAAAAGATGCAAGCTAACGTGACTCTACAACCTTTACTATAAGCTTTACGAGCACGTTATATCATATCGCTTCTTCTACTGCCGACATTGCGAAGCACGTTGACTCATGAAGACTCACGTTACTTTATTCAGATTATAAATGATGTCATGTTGGAACCGGATGACGTCACGGCGCTATGATGTGGAATCCGTTTTCACTAACATTCCAATAGAAGAGTGCTTAGACGTCGTGAAGAACTTGCTAAGGGACAACAAACTACTGTTAAATTATATTGATTCGATAAAACACTGTTTTGATGGCACCTATTTCCTTTTTCAAGGTCATTCAACTTAATACCGACTAGCTAGGTTAGCAATTTTAACCAGTATATGGACAAATACCGCAATTGAAAACATGTGGCGTCCATGTGATTGCTTCGTTTCGTTTTATTTTTTAACAATCCTAAATTTCTGTAAATTCAAAATGAAAAAATCAAATGCACAGAGCAAGCAGATTTAATAAAAAACAAAACACTTCCAATAAGCAACAACTTTGAATGAAAATATTATCTAACGATACCTCTCGTCTCAGTACCAATGTCACTAAAGTCAAACTTTTCTAAATTTAGATTGAGATGTAAAGATTGGCTTCTCAATGCACAGAAACTGCAACACAATTGGTCTGAGCTACATTAAACCCATATAACAAGTATTCCTCAATTAGCTCAACTTGTTGTTTTATTTATTTATAATTGTTGTTTTTTTTATTGTTTTTATTATTTATAACTGAAATAATTCCATCTTTTAATGATCGAATAATGTATTTAAAATATCAATCTATTTTATACACGTCTGTGTGTTTATATCTTTTTTATTATTTTACATTGCATCGTTTAATTATTGTTATACATTTTTTTTTGTGCAATCCTATATATGAAAACATTGTACAGAATTAGCTTATGTGTCAACTCTTGGCATAACAACGTTTTTACTCAACATATTTGGAACGTAGTCAGTTTTTTGTTTTTGTTTGTTTTTTTGTATTTGGTTTTCTCTTTTTTTTTTCTTGTTAATTGTGTGTGCCTACTGTGGCAGCATTGAACTGAAAAGCAGCTTTAAGCTGAGATAATGTCCTTTTCAGTAGCATCTTTTGTTTTATTTTTATAATAATAAAATGTATGTATGTAAATGTGTAATGTAACTAAATAAAATAAATTTAGTGATATCGGCCCACTAGTATTAGCTTGATGCCTACACAGACAAACGGATAAATAAACAAACATTTCAAAAACTGTAAGAATAGGTTCCATTGCAAATATATGTACCTCTCATATAATTAACATAGCATACAGATAGAACGTATACATACCGATATTTAAAAATAAGATTAACGCTTTCTGATGATAATATCCCTTGAGATGGAGATCTACTCTGAAATATGTATACAGTGGAATTTTATCAACTTACGTTACCGCGGATCATGTAAGTTATATTTATTCAAACAGCCTCAGGATAGAGTCAAATAAAAAGCAGAAAAGCATGCACTGTTAATACGTTCGTTAAATTTATAAGATAAAATAGGCACCGCATCGCTGAGGTAATTTTGTGGCTAACAGAATCTTCACAACTTCTATCAGAAAATTTGAAAAATGGGTTTATTATATTTCAGGCTTAGACAATACAATTGATTGTTTATTTCGCGAATTAATGCCTAATCAAAAATTAAGTCATCCACTATGGTTCACAGAACTTTTATGGTTATCTCATCACAGATGCGGTTGACTAATATGTCCTTTTAATACATCTTAAGTTATAAATATCCCGTAACACAGAGTGTGTATAGTTCAGTAAATAAAATAAATGAGAATTTCATTCATTATATTTATTATAAATATTTATTTTTTCGTGAACTTAAATGTAATAAGCAATCATTTAAAAATTAAAGGAAGCTAAAATAAAAAGTTTAAAAACTTACTTTTTGAGGCTTTTATCGTTTTAGGAGCTATTTCCGGTGATCACACAAGTTAATGCATAATGAATAGGCAACCTCCTGTTGTAGAACTCAGTGAGCGGTGCATCTGAACCTTTACATTAACGCCTGCGTATTATTTTAATTTAACTAAATTTAAATATTTCCTTTCTTCTATATCACCCACTGAAGATATTTATTTTAATTAACGTAAGAACGTAATGAATAATCTAATGAATAAGCACATTTATCATCCACACCTAATAATTTAGATAATTCTAATGATAATCTCACTTATCAAGACCACAATCGTGGTCTTAAATATAAGAAGACGTTCTCGTGAAAAGCTTTAAGATTATAAATAAGTGTGATGATAATTCAAAACATTATATTGATGAAAATTCTTCTTGTACGTTTGAAAATATGTATGTATGAAAATATTTATAACATATCCCGGTTACTAGTCTCAGTGAATTAAACTATCTATATATGATCGTTTTTATCAGGACGGTGGTGACATCTATTCGGCTTCTTTAAAAACTCCTAACCAATGTTTATAACTTTGTAGTATGTATAATGGAAAACTAGCAATATTTGTTATAGATATAAGTAGTGATAGAGATAGAATATATGAATCCTAACTTTCTCTTAGTTATATGATGAAACAGATTAAATTTTCTTGGTGGTTGGTTCTTGGTGGTTGGTTGGTGGTTGGACCATAACATCGGGTCGCCGGCAAAGTTACCACCCATCGGGCAAAGTCGTGCCGCAAAGCGACATATTCGTGTTCCGGCACGTTGCTCGATGAAGCCGTTTATGGGAAATGGGTCTGAACAGCTGCGGTACGTTGGCGAACCGGTTGACGTCGAGTTGGTGTTTGTTTTCGGGTGGTTTGTTGTCGGGTGTCTAGTCGAGGAGGGTAGCGGGATCCGAAGCGACGGCTTTCCGCTGGCCGCCCGCAGATAGTTGGGGGCCCAATTAGTGGGTTAGCCACCCACGAAAGGCTGCCCCGCCAGCTGCGAAAAATCCCAGGGTGGCTCCATCGTGCTGGTTGGCGACCAGGCGAGGAGGCCCGATGGCGATCCCTGGGGGGTTCGGGCGTCCCCGCAGTCTCCAGGCTAGCCTCCCAGCGACAAGACATCACCAATTTCGAAGTCGGGTTTGATACGTACCGCCTCGTTCAACTGCCATTTCCCATCCCTATTCACTTTTATTTATTTTTTATTATGAAAAAGGTAAAAAAAAGAAACAAGTTGACACAGCGGTTGCACTCCTCCTCATACAAAGTGCACCTCACTAATATAAGGGGTTTGCACTCAAATCTTTTAGCTGTCCACCACCACCTGGAGACAGAGCAGCCGCACTTGCTCTTTTTGACGGAGACGCAGATACAATGTCCTTTGAGCGCTACATACTTGGATTATCCCGGTTACTCGTTGGAACACAACTTTCGCTCACGGGCCGGAGTCAGTATGTACGCGCGGAACGACCTCTATATTCAGCGTCTCCGTCACCTTGAAGACCCCACTTTTTTTTCCCTATGGGTTTTAGTGGACACAGGAAACGAAAAAATCCTGAATTCCTGTGTCTACCGTTCGCACAGCGGTGACCAGGAGACAACTCGTTTATTTGAGTATCTCAGTGAGGCTGCAGATATGGCTCTGTATCAGTACCCTTCGGCGCAGCTCGTCTTTCTGGGGGACTTTAATGCCTGTCATCAGGACTGGCTGTTCCCGTACCAGAAGACCGACCATGCTGGAAGAGAAGTGCGGAAATTTGCGTTGTCCTTGGACCTCTTTCAGCTGGTGAAGCAAGCGACAAGGGTACCAGATGTGGTAGGTCATACAGCCAATTGCCTGGACCTTCTGCTGACAACTGATCCGGACAGGTATCGTGTAGAGGTTACCTCCGCCTTGGGAACCTCCGATCACTATCTGGTGAAATCTGTGTTTACATATTCCCCACCAGCTTTCGAACCTCATGGTGTTAGGCGAGTATGGAAATACAAGTCAGCAGATTGGGATGAGATGCGACACTTTTTTGCGTCTTATCCTTGGCGGCAGGTCTGTTTCTCTTCTTTGGATCCGTCGAGTTGCGCGGATGCTATAACCGATGTGGTGCATCAGGCAATGGAGTATTTTATTCCTTTTGCTGACGTACCCATCGGTGGCAAAGCTCGCCCATGGTTTAATGCCGAATGTGGTCATGCTCAAGACCGAAAACATTCGGCATATCTCATTTGGGCTGATGCTCGAACCCGCAAAACTCCGGATGTAAGTTTGAAGAAGAGAGCCTTTAACCAAGCTGCCAAGTCCTACAAAAAAGCATTGCGGAAGGCTCGTCTCGATCGAATCGCTAAGAATGGCGAAAAGCTCTCTGTCAGACCAACTGGCAGTCGAGCTTTCTGGTCTCTTGCGAAAGCGATCGAATCGAATTTCTGCCAACCCTCACTGCCTGCTCTACTGAAGCCGGATGGATCCCTGCCCCACACAGCAACAGAGAAAGCGAATGTACTTGCTTCTCTGTTTGCTGATAATTCGCATCTAGACACTGGCAATGCTTCTGCAGCACATCTTCCTCACTGCGGTATTTCGATGCCTGAAATCCGCATCGCTAACAAAGAGGTATGGAGAACATTGTGTCGTTTAGATGTGAATAAAGCCATTGGTACTGATGGTATACCAGCCATTCTACTCAAGACATGCGCAGCTGAGTTGTCTCCTGTACTGACACGTCTGTATCGCCTCTCTTTCTTGACTGGAATAGTGTCGAAATCCTGGAAGCTTGCTAATGTGCAACCCGTGCCCAAAAAAAGGCAGCCGTGCCGACCCTGTCAATTACAGACCGATTTCAATCACCTTCATACTCTGCAAGATTATGGAGCGTGTATTGAACTCGCGCGCCTACTAGCATACCTAGAAGGTAACGATCTCCTCAGTGACCGACAGTACGGGTTTCGTCGTAATAGGTCTACTGGGGACCTCCTAGTGTATGCTACACACATTTTAGGCGAGGCCATCGAGAAGAACGTAGAAGCGGTCGCTGTCTCTCTGGACGTCTCGAGGGCATTTGACAGGGTCTGGCATGCGATCCTTATAAGCAAGCTTTCAGCGTACGGTATATCTCCTGGTCTGATCGGCTGGGTAACGGACTTTCTGAGCCACAGATCTCTCCGAGTAGTTGTCGACGGGTGTTCCTCGGAACTCTTGACAATAAATGCCGGAGTGCCTCAGGGGTCCGTTCTTTCTGCAACTCTTTTTCTGCTGCACATTAATGATCTGTTGAAGCCCGGTATCTATGGGTATGCAGACGACAGCACAGTTGTAGAAAGATATCTGCCGAGTACTCGGGCTAGTCGAGATCAAGTACAGTCTGAAAGAGAAGCCATGGTGCAACGTTTGAATGACAAACTTCAGGCAGTCTCCGCATGGAGCAATGCCAATCTTGTCAAGTTTAACGCCACCAAAACGCAGACGTGTCTATTCACCGCCAAAAGGAGCCCTTTCACCTTGGCTCCTACTTTCCAGAATGTATCCTTGGAATACAGTGACCGGCTTCAGTTGTTAGGCTTAGAGATTTCCTCGAACCTCAACTTTGGTCGGTTCATTGAGTCCAGAGCAAGAGCAGCAGCAGCAAAGCTTGCCGTTCTTGCGAAGGTTCGGCAGTACTTTACACCGGGACAGCTTCTTGTTTTATACAAAGCACAGATCCGGTCGTGTGTAGAGTACTGTGGACACATATTTGCTGGTGCCGCAAAGTCTCATCTTGCGGTTCTGGACTCAATTGAGAGGCGAGCAAAGAGGCTTATAGGCGATCCCGAATCGGTCGAAGCCGACCTCCAAAGCCTTGAACACAGGCGTAAAATTGCTAGCCTCTCAGTATTCTATAGGATATATTTTGGTGAGTGTGAATTGTGTTGAATTACACGAGTTAATTCCCCCGTCCCCCTTCCATCACCGGACGTCCCAACGCACGGCAGGTATCCATCCTTTTGTTGTGGACATTCCACCTGTCCGAACGAAGCTCTTTGCTTCCTCATTTTTAGTGCGTACAGCGAAGGACTGGAACAATTTGCCTGCGTCGGTATTTCCGGCCAAATATAATGTGGGTGTCTTCAAGAGAAGAGTGAATAGGTTGCTAGGGCAATGCGACTTACCATCTAAGACTACATTCCACTTACCATCAGGTGGAATGTAGTCAAGCATTGCCCTAGATCATATAAAAAAAAAAAAAATTAAATCAAACACGGAGATACCTGTGCCACTAAATAAAAAAAAAATCTTATTTTTATAAAATATATTAAAGTCCATGATTAAAATTCCTTTCGGTGATACAACTAAATATAATGTTTCTAAGATATGTCCTTAAAATGTTTCTTTCTTTTTAATGCCATAAAGATTTTAACCTAGACAATACCAGTAGAAAATAAAAAAATAAATTATATGATTTTTGTATTTTTAAATGCACAAAATTTTATAACCACTTTTATTATGAGAAAAACAATCATATAAAAATGATTATGACTAATTCGATGAAGTGAACAAATCTTTATTTTATGATAATTTTGATGACCGCGATCAAATGTCACTTCATGATTTACCGGATATAGAAATTATTAAAATAATTAAAAGTACGAAATTAAGACAACTTCATAGATCTAATCTGAAATAAAGTCATTATTAGTTTGTAATTTATTGGCAAGCTCTTCAGACCTTATTTTAATTTAATTTGAAATATTTTCTTCCTCTATTGACTTTAAGCAAAGTAAATATTTTTTTATACACATTTTATTATTTTATTTATTTTCCTACACATTAAAGTAGATAAATTAATGTTTTTGAATAGATGATTATTATTTATTTACATTTATTTTATTTTCTTCTCTTAAAAATATGACGTACTATTTTATAACATATTTTTTATATTTTATAAGACTTTTTTGTTAATCATAATTATTTCTCATTATAACTTTTATTAAAAGTATATATTTTACTTATTTTTTAGTTTTTTTTGCTTTTAAATTTATTTAATAATGTTATTTTAAATGTAAGCTTTAATATTAATAGTAATTCTAAATCTTAAAACTTGACTTTATTTTTTAAAAAACAAAACTTTCTCAGTGGAAATTGTTATGATTGAAATTTTCACATAAAGAAATCTGATTAAACTTTAAGAACTAATAAAGGCGATCGTCGCCATGTGGTCACAGGTGTAGTGCTATCTCCGGATTCTCAACACTTGTCTTAAAATAGTTTAAACTTAAAGCTTTGTTTTTACGTGCTATTGTAGTAAATTAAATATTTATTATAACTCCGATATTAACACATTGGTTGCCAAGTAGTTTTTGACGAAATTTCAGCCATTGTGTTTGAGGTCTTTTTGAGGCAAATTTGAACTTCCATAGAATGCGAATGAGACATGTTTGGGCTAATAAAATGTCGTTTTTGAAGAACACATTATATATAGCTCTAAAAAGGGATTATTTGCTTTATTTTACCAGAACAAACTTAAATAGTTGTTAAAGTTAAATCTAGCTGCTTCGCCTGCATTTATGACGTTTAAATATTGAACGAAAAACGATATATATACATATATATACATATATATATATATATATATATATATATATATATATATATATATATATATATATATATATATATATATATATATCGTTACAAGTCTTTTTAG
The DNA here is from genome assembly GCA_959347405.1 of Napeogenes sylphis. NCBI lineage: Eukaryota > Metazoa > Arthropoda > Insecta > Lepidoptera > Nymphalidae > Napeogenes > Napeogenes sylphis. The sequence goes on from OY365783.1 coordinate 24,954,828, forward strand.
TTGCCACCATTACCTTTCTATATTTGAATTGTTTTAATTGTTCTGCTATATTTTGCTTTCACCGTGCGTATATGAGGCCTACAATTAATGAGGCAATTTAGACTTCACACCGTACTGAATTGTATTTAATCATAATCGGTGCGTATGGGGCCTCCTACCATATTACATACAACGTTTGGTTAGCCTTATTTATGGAAGCTGTTATGTATACTTGTCTCCCCCCTGATTGATTGAAAGAACGCGTTTTTACAAAAGGGTAAACATCTTGATATATTTTTTTAAACTCTGATCGGCAACCCTGTAACAACTTAGGAATACTTATGGTTATTATTTTGTAATCATTATCAAAAGAAACTTTAAAAGCACGTACAGTTATAGGGACACAAGCTCTCAAACCAACAACAAAAAAACACGAACTCTCAACCACCCACAAACACACACGCAAGCACTCACGCACGCACACACGTACACACACGCACATACTCGCGCACACACATACAAAAGATATATTTTATAGTTATATTTTTTATTCTGTATGTATTTGTATGTATTTTTATATGTTGTAATTAAATGTTTTTTTGTATTTATATTCATATACATATATATATGTATGTACAATTTATAATGTACCTATCTGCCCTCTACAACCCCGTTACCAACACTCTTGGGTAGCTGGAAGAGATCACTTTGAAGTCATAAGTCTTTGTTAATATTCTAGTTTTTGTAACTAATTGTGGTACATGGAATAAATAAATAAATTAATTAATTCCTTATAATTACTCTGTGTTATTTAATATTCTTAACAGAGCTTTGTACGTTATATTACCGGAGAGAGCCGATTACTGCTGATAACTTAGTTTATACATTTTGTAGGATTTTCATTCTTTGCAATTTTTAATCCCTTTTTAATTACATCTTAGTTTAAAATTCCTTATGTAGTTTACATCTTACTTTAATATATATATATTTTATAGACAAATTATACAAATTATAGACAAATGCTTACGCATATTATTATTGTTTATTTATATTTTTATGATAGCTTTGCTCGTAGAGTAAGTACTTTGTAAGTATACTCTATGACCTGATGCAAATAGCCTGATTAAATAATTATTATGTTATTATTATAATTTTTTATTTTTATTGGTTAATAAAATGTTATATAAAAAGGGGATATACATGTTATCTTCTCATATTACACTGGTTGGTTTGTAAGTCTTGTATAAATTTATTAATTTTGAGATATTTCTTCTAAAAAGTATTTAAACTAGAGAAGCTACTAAAAAAATAGTCTTTTTCAGGCCTGAAAATTTCCAGTACCGGCCAATAATTTAATCTAAAGCTACAAACAACGCGAAAGTATTTTTGCCAGTTAAAGAAATAAATTGTACCTAACGGTCTGTCTATTTTTTCGAGGTTGCTTTTTATATTTAAACGAAGTTTTTCTATTTTTTCTAACGATGAGGAAGATTTATAAAATTCAGGAATTCATTCAATATAATTTGTATTTAAAACAGGGACTTTCCATTAAAACACAAAGTTAAGGCCATTAATGAAATTAATTAATTTTAGGAATAATTGGCGAACTTTCATATTAATGTACTGCAACTAAAATTTATATTCTTAAGGAAATTAAAATTTTAAGTAACACCTGTTTTGCAATTACTGTTTTATATTTAAAATAAAAGCATACGTTGTAACAATTCATAAGTGTATGTAAAAAGAATATTAAGATTAAGATGGAAGATAATCCAGACTCATACAAAATTTGCACAATCACAATTTCAATATCTTAAATCGAATCTGTATAATACATGTAATAATATCCTACAAATATATCTTTTAACTGTGCGCGAATGTAAACCAAAAGTAACATTGTATCTAAAAAATCAAAATTATGAAGTAACAATATTTATTCCAGTTTCTTTTTTAGATTTGGTTTGGACATCTATATACTTATACACGAAAAGTAAACACACTCACTCACACATGCGCGAACATACATAAGCATACACATAAACACACATACTTCACATTTTTTGCTAGTAATTTTACATTTATGCAAGACTTTTTTCATCTTATAACTTTGTATTAATGTATGAATGCGTTAAGGAAGAGTGTTTTCTATCTCAACACCTAGATATTTAAAACTACTAGGTGATGATAAAATGTAACAATTACACTCTTCTACATTAGAACAGTTACCAATATTTATTTTCAGGACATAATCAGACTTAGAATATTTCTTATGCTAAAAGTTAAATATTTAGTCTTAGTTAGATTTAAAGTTAATAAATTGAAATCCAACTATATGGTAACAGTTTTTATTCCTTCTTCTGCTGTTAATTTAACCTTCGTCCATATATCACCCCGAAATAAGATAACAGTTTCATCTGCAAACGTTACCTCTTTTGGATCTGTGAGTTTAATGCTACATAAGGTATTTGTGTAAATAAAAAAAAGGAGGCCCAAGCGCAGAGCCCTGTGGAACTCCAAAATTTACTTTTCGTTTTGTACTAAAGACATTTCCAAGTTTAAAAGATTGGGACCTGCTACTAAGGTAGTCTCTAAAAAGATCCAGAGAAACGCCGCGTATGCCAATTTTCGAATGAACAAGGAAACAGAAATATTGTCAAATGCCTTAGCAAGATCCAAAAAGATTCCTATACATTTTTTGTTATAGTCCAAACCATCCATCATTAATGAGATCATTAGAAGTCATCATCGATAGTTGATTTGTTCCTTCTAAAAAATTACTGATTATGCGAGATAATATTATACTTTTCAAGATATTTTGTTAATCGATTATTTATAACTTTAAAAAAATATGTATAGCAATTTTGAATAAAAGCGATATTGGGCGGTAGTTTGCAATGCTATTCTTTTCCTCTGACTTAAAAATGGGAATTACAACGGAATCCTTTAGCACATTCGGGAATTTAACTGATAATTTTAATTGATAAAATTGGAAGAACTTCGAGGATCAGACATTTTAGCAATTCACATAAATCTTGTGTTTTAATTGATATATTTAGATTAGATACCTGTTTTATTGTAATCCATGTTTTTTAATATCCTTATTGTTAGCTTGTAAGTTTAGTTTTTCATGTTCATTATTTGAATTATGTAAAATTTTATTGCAATGGTTTTTTTATCGTGTGTATATTTTTTCTAGATTTTTGTCGTAAGGATCTTTCTTAAGTTTTCTGTGTAATGTATCTCGAAATCTTATACACCGTAATGAACCTGGTGTCACTAAAGAAATTGAAAGATTATTCATTCTGTGTATAGAGTAGGCATGGAGTCAGTATAAAATAAAACATATTTATAATAATAGCAGTACATTATATAGTATGCACAATGAAGATGAAATATAATACAATAAATAATATAGGTTATAAAAATACAAACACAACATATTACAATTGCATGCTTCATTCTATAAAGCCAAGAAAACATACTCGCTAATAAATGCTCACAAATTAAAGATGATGAAATATGTAATATTGAAAGTACAAGACCTTCATGTATACGTAACAGAACGTTACCTCGGGATGTCCATTACTTATAAGTCCCCTTTTTAACGAGTTTTCGACAGACTGCTAATATTTTTTTCGAATTAGGTGTTTAGGTGCATTCAGATATATAAATTCGAGAACTGATACCATCAAAGCCTAGATTTTCAGTTGTTAAGGAAACACTTACTTTTTCACGATTGTATTTCTTCATACCCTGAAGTAACTCTTCTTTTCCTTTGATTCTTAATAATTGGTGCACTATTTTTGCTTTTCCTGTATATATCTACATTCTTTACATTTTGGACTTTCAGAGTGTCAGAAATTAAAGCTCTTTTAAATTTTCATTATCTTTTCTAGGTATATTTCTTATCCCAACCATATTTTTGATTATTTTCTTTTGGATTATATTAAGTTGGGATTCAAGTTCATTTCTACGGTCCATAGCCATCACATGTTTCGATTCAAGTGAGACTACTTTCTCAATATGACTAACGGCATTAAACTGTAGAAGTTTTATTTTGTGATTGTTTTACTCCATAATTTTGATGTTTTGGGTTTTAATTTCATCAATTTCAGAATTCAACATTTCTTTTAGAGATATTTTCACAGAATCTTCGAATCCTGAAATCGATTTTTTGTAATTTAATATTTATAATTTTATAGTATAAATGCAAGTGAATAAGTAGGTACATAACGTAATATACTTTTTATTTCGAAACCTTCTTAAGCATCCTAATAAAATTAAGTTTTTTGTTATATAAAAAATATATACTATGAAATACTTATATTTTTTTGAAATTATGGTAAATTAGTCACGTTATTTGAAAATTTGAATTTAATCAAAAATATTTAGGAATTAATGTGCATGTCTGAATGTTTAAAATTGTTCACAAAATATTATTGATAGTTTAAAGGAATTGAAGTGAAGATTGAAATAAAATTTAAGTCAAGATTGCTTTTATTTTTTTGATATCTTATTAAAAAAAAAAGTTGTAACCAGTATTACAAGTAATATATAAAGCCATAATTAGAAACTACGTTGAAATTGCCTACATATTTTTTTTTGCTATTAAAACTATTACAAAGTTCACAAAACTTTAAAATTTTTTTTTAGTAATTGTTCGTTGCAGATTTTTTTTACAGATGAGTTATAATCTTTTATGGTGAGAAACAGTAACTTCATGTTGGCGCATGACATTTTGGGAAACAAATATCAAACCTTTGTTCACCTCACATTGCTTTTGTGAAATTAGGTTAGGTTTGTTAGTTTTTTAAGACTAAAAAATATTGTCATCACGATCATTTGCGACGGTTGTTCCTTTTCCTTACTCTAAGCTAACTATCTAATTAAGATTTTTTTGAAACCTCTAGATTCTATTATGGGGAAGGTGAAGACGGGCATGTGGGACTCTCACCCACTTAATTAGACACACAACGAAGAGGACATCCCGCAACGAGTAGCACTCTCCCTTAGTTATAGGCTTGATAGATCATGATATCTCAGAAGAGGACAGCCACCTTTCCAGCCCACGAAACCTAGATGTCCAGGTCCAGCTACCTCAGCGGTAGTGTCGCCAAGATGAAGCCAGCATTCAGGCCCCAGAGAGAGCAGACCGTCAATCACTACTGTCTGAAGTGCATTCACTCACTGAAGCCGCACGATAGTCCGCTCAAGTTAGGAGGCCCAATAATAAACCCAAAAACCTTTACCGCCGGCCATGCTCGACAGCAAGTCAAGCCAACCGCTAAGCGCAACGATCATTTCAGGATATGTCTGTGGCTCGGACCATCTCCCACCTATCATCCAAGGTACAATGTTTGATAAAAAGAGGTGTAAGTCCTACAACCCCGGCGGCCACCTCTTCAGGTAGGCGGCCTCCTATTCTTTAGTAGAAAGGGTAGTGGATAGGCGCATAAATAACCACCTGGCATTTTAGACGAGGCTGCCATTTTTAAGGCTAGCCACTAAAAAGCCTACGGTTGCCCTTATCTTCTTAGTGGGACGCCACGGGATTACTTTTTTACTGACGTGACTTCCCAGCAGAACCCCCCAATAAGAAGGTACTCCGGACTACTAAGAACTCAAGACGTAGGTCTATCTTAGGTGAGAAGTGTCCCCCTACCCTCTTAAAAAGACACTACAGCTAAACGGGCATATTCCTGACTTCTTCTATACATCTTTCCCTGACGGAGTGGGTCAGCCACTTAACTCAACGACTTGGATGAGGTGATCGGCATCACCTCTACTGTCACCAGACCGTCCTTCAGTGACCCTAAACCCCATTCCCCGGCATAGCAACAAGCCCCGAAGTTCCACTTTCCACCCAGTATGAAATCCTTCACCGCCAGGTGGTGGTACTCAGATGCGGACCCAAGACAGAGATTGACGCCCAAGGAGGGGAGCCCAAACTGACTAACTAATCTAACCTAACTTAACTCAATTTCACAAGAGCCATACAGTATCCAGGGTATAGTTTATTGAGTGTAAAAATTCAGCCTCGAAATCATAGGTGGCACGATAACAAACAATTACCTTCTTTTTACATATAATATTTTGTTTCCAGACTAAATTTCTATATGAAAACTTTGTAAAAATCCCATTTGTAAGTAATACACGGTAAAGAGTTTTAATGTAATATTAGTAAGGAATTTAACTAAAAGGTATTTATTGCTATAAAAAATAAAATTAATTAAAAATATATGACATGACTTTAATTGTCATTTACCCATTTTATTGATATAATTATAATTATGTGTATTCCTTAAACGTATAAAGATTATTAAAATATGAATAAAGCTGCTACAAACAAAATTCCAGGCATAGACCTAACAAGGTTTTGTAAAAGTACCTTTACTGTTACGTTTGCTGTTGAAATCACGGGGATAGATGTGTGGCATGACTGCAATGAAGGTTGGCTTGATCTAGGATCGCCGATTCAAGGAATGAAGATACAATACCAAATATATCCAGGACAAATTTTTGATCTGGACATTCTTATTTGGCCTCATGTCGCTAAGGTCCGATTACGAATCTTTGTTATCTGTTTCTGATGTAGCAGTCCTAGTTATTTCATGTGTAATAAACCCTACGAAGGGATTTTCATTATGCATTAAATTATAAAATTCAGTGCCTCAGGCAGAGAATGACAACAGAAGTTCATATGGTTGTATTATTATATATTATATATTACTTACGTAAAACTTGGTTGAGTTTTTAATGCTCTTATTTTTTTCACATCTTATTTGTCTATAATAACTTCGTTTTAGATTTTGAAATTACCGCAATTTTGCCTTTAAATTATCGTCGTCTGATGTTAACATTTTAATAAAAGTTAGTAATCTTGAATAATCGAAAAAATAATCTTTGTTACGTTTTATTACAAATATTCAAGCTTTATTCAATAGATTTTTTATGTAGTCCTATAAAAATATTAGTATATAAACATTCATCTTTATTTTTTTGACACACCTATTGCATCGTTACATATTATACTAACGTAATTATAATGTGTCTAGATTTGGTGTGGAAATGAATATGGTTTTGTGCGAACTTGGCAGTTTTTAGATAGACGTTGGATGGCATTTTCAATCCGTCACGCTTTCCCGGTCCGAGTACTTGAGTTCACAAAACACTTAGCCACAGTTACACCTAGTATGGGCTTAGGAGCTTTTAGTAACAAGTATTCGGTTCCTTTTAATACTCTAAAATATAGGCGTTTCAAATTAACGCTTACTTATTTAAATCTACCTTGATTTTTATAATGTGTTGCAGTGCAAGAAATGACAAAAATTTTTAAGCTTATCTTCCATCTTTGATATTTAATGAACGACGCTATTTTGGAATTGTATTAAACAGAGAGGAAACGACGGAAGACTATTTTCTTGATTACATATGGAATCTAGTTAAAAACCATATACCTTCTTCTCTTTTTGATGGTTTTTTTGATAAGCCTTATAACGTTACAGGTGAAATTAATCATTTTATTTTACTTTCACTAGAAGTTCAACATGACTAATATTAGTACGGTAAAGTTTCCTTTTTAAAAGAACTAAAATCAGTTAATAAACAAATTTATCGTTTTTCCTAAATCATAATTAAACTAATATAAAATTTAAATACTTATAAGGTTCATAAAAAATAAAAAGAGTATGAAAAAATAAATTAAACCTTTTAAGATTTTTAACTAATTACTAGGAAATACATTCCAGATCGGAGGCAACAAGATGCAGTTCTAAACTATGTACAAGAAATAATTCTTGGCACAAATCCTAGTGATAAAGCAGAAATGCTTACTGAATCTGAAGAATTTGTAAGATTAAAAGAAGAAAGAGATTCAAAGGTAGCCAAAGAAAAAAAGAAAGTAGTTGAAATGCCAAAAGATAAATTTGAAATAGTTTTGCCAGGCAGTGCAATTTTATCCGGTAAACATTAAAATAACACAACGTAACACTATCTTCTTAATCTTTATTATTTCTATTTTTTGAATAGCAGTTTGTAATCAACTGGTTAGTATTGTATTAAAAATATATTATATACAAAATAATACATCAATGAACATGTTGGAAAGTCTGTATGTCGATACTTATTATACGAATCTGATTGTAATTATAAAATACAGTGATAATATCGAAGTAAATATACTGTCTTGAAATCTTAAAATAGAATTACCTTAATTAGTAATATTCAAAGTATTTTTAGAAAAATAGATAATTTGGAAATTAGATGGGTCTATGTCTGTGTTCTTTATTTTATTTATAATTATTGTAAAAAAATATACCATTATTTTTAATTAACATCATCTCTCATTTATAAATGATTGTGAACAGTTGAGACTAGGATGTCAATTGAAAAATATTTTTAAGCAAACTAACAAAGATGTAACAAAATAGATAGGTTGTATTATTTTATAAGCAGCTTATGATTTCATGACAATAACATTATTATTAATACCTTATCATTGGCTAAACCATACCATTTTTTAAGGAATAGGAAGAATCATCCCATTTGAAACAATAGGTGACCGCCCATCGGATTTACCGGAACTTATCGTCTTAATAAGTAGCTCTAATGTGCCAGCTCAAGATGATTTACCAGTTTTATTTGTTAATATAGAAAACCTTTATGATGCCCCACTACAAGAATTTAAGACAGCGAGGTAAAAAAAGTAAATAGTAAAATTATTTAACAAGTAATTATTTTATACTATTGAGCTGAGTGTAAGCGATGGTCTTAACCGTTCATTTCACTGTTTTACGACTGCGCTACCTTCGAAACCTCTGAACTGATATTCATGATTTTCACCAGAGTGTTAGAACTTTTCTTAGAAAGTTAGAATTTAAAGAAGTTATAGCGAAAAGAAATCTGTCTGGGAGCTCCCAACATAAATCATCACTGGCTTACTACATCAGTGTTAAATACAAAAGTTTGCTAAATTTTGTAGCATAAAAAATATAGGGAGCTCCGCACAACTTCCGCAGCGCAAAATGGTGGATCCTAGTTGTGTGTATATATATGTATACAACTAGGACCCGCCACTATATATATAAATGTTTATTAGATTCACTGAAATATATACACGATGGAAATTATTTGGACAAGAACATGACTCTCGTAAAGAAAATCTGAAGTCATTAAAACCAGTAAAATTTAACGACCATTACACTTTGCCCCTACAGTTGGAAATGGCATCACAACTCATTCCGTTTTTTTTAGATCATCCATTTGAAATTGAGGTAAAACATTTTTTTACAGTTTATGACTATTAAGTATATACTATATTTATAAATAATATGTTTAACATCTACATCATTATATAGCAAAAATGTTTTAGCTTCGTGGTGTACGAAATCCTAAGTTAGCTTCTGGTCTCCCAACTTTTTTTGGCAAAGAAAAATGTGATACTAGACTGAGTTGTATGGCACCATTAAACATTGCCATCGATGAGCATGATGTAATCATCGCCGTCACAAAAATTGATGCCAAGTTACTATCAAAGGGTATGAACGGACTTATAAAAGGAGAATTTCCCTTTTATCCAATCAATGTTTCAATGGAAGTGCTAGAACGTGATAAAATCTGCACTAACGATATAAATGCCGTAAGGTTGCCCGTAAAACCGCCAATGCTGATTCCGCCATATGTTATTTTACAAGCCCAAATGACTTTAGAGGTGTCCATAGGTCTAGTGGGTTGCAGGCCAAAAGATTTAGATATTCATTATTCAAGATTATATTGTTTGGCTGAAGACAGAGAAGCTATTGGCTCTTTATTATCAAAGATTATAAAAACGAATGAAATTACATTGTCGTCCGAAGAAAAGAATGATATCTTAACGGGTTTTGTAATCGATGTCGGCAGTACAGTCATTTTTTATGTGGAAGGGTTTAGAGGCGGTGCAATATTAAAAATTTGGGAATTTACTGAAAACTTCTATCCAAATCTTAAGCCTGTATTTTCTTGCGCAGATAAATATATTGGTAGAATATATTTTGGTATGTGTGATTTAGGTTATATAAATCCAAATAAACTATATCGTTCATTAACAAATAGGTAAAAAATTGCCTTTTTGTTAAAATGAAATTCAGTTTCAGTAATTTTTTTTAATGTTATGAAAAACAAACATTATTTATTATATGGATATATGGTATCAAAAAAGGTGCTTTATTAAAAAAAATCTTTTATAATTTCAGAAATGTTATCCACGGCTACGCCATATACTATTTTAAAGATGTTTGCACCATTAAATTTGTTATTAAAATGTCCACATACATACGTAAAACCTACTTTACCATTGCCTGCGAGATCCGTGAGTACTAATGCTAGTTGACATTTTTTTGACATATTGTGGATGTCACTACAGTAAACATTGATACTACAATATTTTTGTTCATATTAATCAGTTTAAACTAAGATTAAGACATCTATGTTTTAGGCAATATTAAAGATTGGACGTCTCATTGCAAGTAGTTTTAAAATAATTCCAACTTTGAACGATATGCCGTCTTACGAAGAATTAAAAAGTGTTAGACTAGAATTATGCGTTCCACCTCAACCCGAATCAATAAATAGCATTAAAAAAATAAAGATTGATCCATGTCATATGAAGAGAGAAATATAAAACGCCAAAAAAAACATGAATAAATAAATAATTTATTTTAATATTAGGTATATTCTTTTTTACAAATGGATCTTTATAATAAAATCACAATTATTTTCTATGTCCTCATTATCTCCTTGCCCTAATCCTAATTTTGGGGTCAGCGCAGTATGTTTTTTCCTTTCATTCTTCTATTTAAATCCTCATCTCTGCATTCTTGGTGGTAGACCATAACATCAGGTCGCCGGCAAAGTTACCACCCAACGGGCAAAGTCGTGCCGCAAAGCGACCTAGTCGTGTTCCGGCACGTTGCTCGATGAAGCCGTTTATGGGAAATGGGTCTGAACAGCTGCGGTACGTTGGCGAACCGGTTGACGTCGAGTTGGATTTGTTTTGTCGGGTGTCTAGTCGAGGAGGGTAGCGGGATCCGAAGGGACGGCTTTCCGCTGGCCGCCCGCAGATAGTTAGGGGCCCAATTAGTGGGTAAGCCACCCACGAAAGGCTGCCCCGCCAGCTGCGAAAAATCCCAGGGTCCATCGTGCTGGTTAGCGACCAGACGAGGAGGCCCGATGGCGATCCCTGGGGGGGTTCGGGCGTCCCCGCAGTCTCCAGGCTAGCCTCCCAGTGACATAACTTAACCAACTTCGACGTTGGGTTCGATACGTACCGCCTTTTTCAACTGCCATTTCCCATCCCTATTCACTTTTATTTTTTTTATCATGAAGAAAAACCAAAAAAGGAAAAAGTTGGTACAGCGGTTGCACTCCTCCTCATTTAAAGTGCACCTCAGTAATATTAGGGGCTTGCACTCTAATATCTTACCTGTCCATCACCACCTGGCGACAGAACAACCGCACCTGTTCTTTTTGACGGAGACGCAGATACAATGTCCTTTAAGCGTTTCGCACCTGGATTATCCCGGATACACGTTAGAGCACAACTTTCGCTCACGTGCCGGAGTCTGCGTGTATGCGCGGAACGACCTCTGTATCCATGGTCTCCGTTACCTTGAAGACCCCACTTTTTCTTCTTTATGGGTTTTAGTAAACAAAAAAATCCTGTATTCCTGTGTTTACCGTTCGCACAGCGGTGACCAGGAGACAACTAGATTATTCGAGTATCTCGGTGAGGCTGCTGATATGGCTCTCCATCAGTTCCCTTCAGCGCAGCTCGTCTTTCTGGGGGATTTTAATGCCTGTCATCAGGATTGGCTGTTCCCGTACCAGAAAACCGACCATGCTGGAAGAGAAGCGCGGAAATTTGCGTTGTCCTTGGACCTCTTTCAGCTGGTGAAGCAAGCGACAAGGGTACCAGATGTGGTAGGCCATACAGCCAATTGCCTGGACCTTCTGCTGACAACTGATCCGGACAGGTATCGTGTAGAGGTTACCTCTCCCTTGGGATCCTCCAATCACTGTCTGGTGAAATCTGTGTTTACATATTCCCCACCAGCTTTCGAACCTCATGGTGTTAGGCGAGTTTGGAAATACAAGTCAGCAGATTGGGATGAGATGCGACACTTTTTTGCGTCTTATCCTTGGCGGCAGGTCTGCTTCTCTTCTTTGGATCCGTCGAGTTGCGCGGATGCTATAACCGATGTGGTGCACCAGGCAATGGAGTATTTTATTCCTTTTGCTGACGTACCCATCGGTGGCAAAGCTCGCCCATGGTTTAATGCCGACTGTGGTCATGCTCAAGACCGAAAACATTCGGCATATCTCATTTGGGCTGATGCTCGAACCCGCAAAACTCCGGATGTAAGTTTGAAGAAGAGAGCCTTTAACCAAGCTGCCAAGTCCTACAAAAAGGCATTGCGGAAGGCTCGTCTCGATCGAATCGCTAAGAATGGCGAAAAGCTCTCTGTCAGACCAACTGGCAGTCGAGCTTTCTGGTCTCTTGCGAAAGCGATCGAGTCGAATTTCTGCCAACCCTCACTGCCTGCTCTGCTGAAGCCGGATGGATCCCTGGCCCACACAGCAACAGAGAAAGCGAATGTATTTGCTTCTCTGTTTGCTGATAATTCGCATCTAGATACTGGCAATGCTTCTCCAGCACATCTTCCTCAAAGCGGTATTTCGATGCCTGAAATCCGCATCACTAACAAAGAGGTTTGGAGAGCATTGTGTCGTTTAGATGTGAATAAAGCCAGTGGTCCTGATGGTATACCAGCCATTCTGCTCAAGACATGCGCAGCTGAGTTGTCTCCTGTACTGACACGTCTGTATCGTCTCTCTTTCATGACTGGAATACTGTCGAAATCCTGGAAGCTTGCTAATGTGCAACCCGTGCCCAAAAAAGGCAGCCGTGCCGACCCTGTCAATTACAGACCGATTTCAATCACCTCCATACTCTGCAAGATTATGGAGCGTGTATTGAACTCGCGCGCCTACTAGCATACCTAGAAGGTAACGATCTCCTCAGTGACCGACAGTACGGGTTTCGTCGTAATAGGTCTACTGGGGACCTCCTAGTGTATGCTACACACATTTTAGGCGAGGCCATCGAGAAGAACGTAGAAGCGGTCGCTGTCTCTCTGGACGTCTCGAGGGCATTTGACAGGGTCTGGCATGCGATCCTTATAAGCAAGCTTTCAGCGTACGGTATATCTCCTGGTCTGATCGGCTGGGTAACGGACTTTCTGAGCCAGAGATCTCTCCCAGTAGTAGTCGACGGGTGTTCCTTGGAACCCTTGACAATAAATGCCGGAGTGCCTCAGGGGTCCTTTCTTTCTGCAACTCTTTCTGCTGCACATTAATGATCTGTTGATCCTTTTGTTGTGGACATTCCACCTGTCCAAACGAAGCGCTTTGCTTCCTCATTTTTACTGCGTACAGCAAAAGATTGGAACAGCTTGCCTGCGTCGGTATTTCCGACCGAATACAATGTGGTCACATTCAAGAGAAGAGTGAATAGGTTGCTAGGGTAATGCGCCTTACCACCTAAGACTACATTCCACTTACCATCAGGTGGAATGTAGTCAAGCATTGCCCTAGATCATATAAAAAAAAAAAAAAAAAAAATTCTGCACTCTTCAATATCGCTGTTCTCGTTATCGATCTCTCTTTTTTTTACCATTACCCCATGTTCATTATGTACTTTACGTTCCACTCAATATTTTGCTTTGTACGCGTGAAATGACTGAAACTGGTAAATATACTCTATTCAACTAAATAGGAACAAAAGAGGAAACACTTTCTACTATTTTTAATAAAAAATCTAGATTTTGTTGTCAGCTGTTTTTACTCTCCAGTTTCATTTTCCCAGTGTGCTTTATACCTCAAATCCATCCTCAGTGACAAGAATAATGTCATCAGCAAACAGCACGCACCAGTATCGGAAATATAACATATTTCCGATATCAGAGCAATCCATTATTTTACAGGAAGAGATAGGGACTCAAAGCGTACTAAACTCTTCTGTGTTTCCAATGGTCAATCGAACGTGTTCACTAGACTGTCCATTGCACTAAGCAACTTTGCATACTTCCCAGGTCTTCATTTCCCTTTCATATCCCACCGCACCACATCACAAGGAAACTGGCCATATGCCATATGGTCATATACCCGAAAACGACGAACATCATGCGCAACTTTCTTCGTGCACATCTCTACTTTTCCAATCTTCATATCTTGCACGGACGCTTTCACTTCATCATCGGTGACTTCATTCGTTATTTATGGGCTGGTTTTCCAACACTGAATTCATATCATTCTCTTCATTCATAATCTTTAAAAATAAACCTTGTATATCTATCTTACATTCTCATCTCTCACTAACAAACTTCCATATTTTATGCATTTTACATGTGCAATAATTCTATCTTTATTCTTCCTCAGCTTTGTTATACTTTTCTTTTGACTTTTTGGATACTGAAGAATTCTATACGACGTGTATTGCAGTTTAACTTAAAATTTTTGCTAGTAGTGGAAGCAGCTACTTTTCTTTCTTTTTCCACTTTTGTACTTTTTTGTCATCTAATTCCTTCTGGCATTGCTTAAATGCATCTTTCTTCTCTTTTCATTCCTTTTACTTCCTTTTACTACTTTTTATTCCTTTTACACTTACACTACATTAATACAACTATCGTTTACAGATTTCCATCATGTCACAGATGCCCATTCAATACATCACAAGCAAAATTATCACAAAACTTCTATTTCATCGTATCATCGTAGATCACTAGCAGACGGTTGGGGAAACAAATAAGTTAAAATAAGATCCGGATCAATAATTTACCAGTTAATTGGAAAAATATGATTCTGTAGTACCTCAGAGAGCCAAGGTCGTATACCCGTATAGCATGCCAAACTACAGGACAGCTTGAATAGTATTCCCCGGTTTATTAATGTAACTATAATAATAAAAGTATTTGAAAGATTTTAAAGACAAATCAGTTTTTACTAGAATACTCTTAATAAGATTTTTTTTTGTAATTATACCAGGATTAGGTGTTGTGGAATTAACATTGAATACGTTGACAACGTAGGCAATGAATTAGCATATGTAATGTTTGACGCTTACAACTTTACAACTTTAAAAAGATTACTATAAAAAATTCTGTACCTCTCGATATGGAGCACGAAAGTGATGAATTAAATGACACCAAATATAGAATAGGAATGTATTACAATACGCTAGTCATGTTTCAAGGGCAATAGTAATGGGTGTACCTTACTGTAGGGAGACTCATTAAGAGTTTTAAATAGGATTTTACGTGAAAATGATTAAAGATATTTTTCTGAATGAATAATATCAACAATAGATAAGAAAAAAATAAATAGCTATAAAAAAACTGTATTTATAATACCTTTCGTTTTAAGCTAGAATAACTAATATTTTAATTTTCGTATTGACTCAAAATAATCTTCAAAATGTAGTATCAAAAATGTTTTACACAGGTTTTAACTCATAATATAACTTTAAAAAGCAGAAAAAAATAAAATAAATAAATTAAAAACCCACGATACAAAAACACCTCTAAAAGGAATAAAAATAATATTAATAAAAAATGCAAAATTAAAAATATCTTTATTCAAGTAGTCATTTACACGCACTTTTGAATCGTCAATTACATTAAATTGGTCAGTATAGTCAGTCTGTGAGTAAGCTACCACCAGCTCGAAATGCTGTTGAATTTGAAGTTGAATGCTGAGAAGAGCTGACCAGAAACTCAACAGTTGCTCTTTTTAAATGAAATTTAACAATGTTTGACTTATACATAATAACATCAACCCTGCAAATGAGTCAATAACCCAAGTTCCACACATTTCGATTAACCAAAAACTCTTGAATGTTATAGTAAGATTTATTTAATAATAATATATACCTTTAATTTTAGATTTAACATCAAGAAAATTAAGATCTAAGATATCTTGTAGAATTTTATTATATATGCGTATACTTAAACCCATGAAGGATTTTTCAACTTTTTGAAGTCGAAATTTAGGCGTTACGAGCCTGAATTATGTATTGAAGTGAAACTTCTTTATCGGGGTTGGAAAAAAATTTAGTGTAACATTTTTTCGTTACGCGTCACATTTTTCCGTTACGCGCCAGTTTTTTTTCGTATAGCTTCATCTCTTTTATACCATGTTGCTATGGAAATACTAAATTATCAAAATGACAAGTATGTGCATTACAAAACACAATTTACATTAACCAAAAATAAAATTATCGGATTAGAGTTTTATAATTAAATAATGAATTGTAATTACATACTGGACAATACGATTTTATGGACTTGCTAGTGAAACTAATAAATAAATTCAAGATTATAACATGAAGAAGAAATTATGAAATATAATTTATAATATTTTTAAAATACATTGATTGTCTGAAATAGAAGAAGTAAGAATGAAAAGAAATACAAGTTTTGGGTGAGAAATGGAGCATTAGGGTCCTGATCTTTACAAGGTCTATTTTGCTATACCTAGAATGAACAACAACTCGAAACAGCAGAAACCATGATGAAGAATAATTTTATTTGTGATATAGTGACGATCCAACATGTTAAGAAGCCTAAAGTTATTATTTTTTATTAAAGTCGTGCGTCGGGACAGCTTAATAAAAGAATAAATTAAAATGCAAGTAAGTTACCAAGGCAAATAAAAAAAAAACGATATCGAACCGTATCCTCTAAGCCCTCATAACTTCGTGAAAAAAACACTATGGTCAATGTATGTACAACATACGTACAAACATATTATAACTTTTGTTAAGCTTTCTGCGTTTATTCCATTTACTTTTGTTTATAAAATATTTTATAGTAAAAAGAAAAACCCTTTGTTTAATTCTAGTTCTGCTTTAATTATTTTATAACTTACCTAAAGTTAATGAGGAAAAGAAATATATATATGAAGTAAATGTTTGTTAATTAAAGGAAGTATCTATTAGCCCAAGTAATTTAAGTTAATTAGTGAAAACAGTTTCCTTTTAGCAACCATTGAGGTTAGTTGATAAATTAACTTCACTCACAATTTAACGTGACCTACTAATTTTATACAGTATAATATGATTACTTTGATTAAACAAAGATGATCCTAAAATAATAAAATAAGAAAATACCATCAATGAAATTTATTATTCATCATAGGCCAGAATATATTAATTACAGGTAGTTTTGACAGATGGCCAAAACTTTGAATGCTAAAGACAGTAATCATGGCATATATCTTTTGAATTTTATTGTGTTTCGTCACTTAAGAGCTTTCTTCTAGTCGAACTATTTGATATCAGGCTATAGTATGTTCAAGACAATGTTACGATAAATTAAACCTCTGGACCACCTACGACGGTTATTGTTAAATAAATATTTTTTTGAATTGTTTCCTAATAAAACCGAGTATTTTCTTTAAAAGTCGCTACTGCTACTTCTAATATTATTGTATTTAAATTTTTCGTTGATTATTCAATATTAGGATACAAACCCATAGAAACCAATACAATGGTATTGGTTTCGATCAAGAAACAATAATGTTTTTATTTAAAAAATATTAAGATACTATAATAATATTATTACCAATAATTTTAGTATATTTAAATAAATTTAAACTCTAGACAAATGAACCATCGATTGCTACATAAACTATCAACGACATTCTACTATACTACTTGTTTTTCACTTATCTTACCAGGGTTAATTTTTACATGGAAACGAATTATATTGTTATATGTATATATATATATATATATATATATATATATATATATATATATATATATATATATATATATATATATATATATATATATATATATATATATATATATATATATATATATATATATACATTGTATACTACACACTACACTTCTATAAGTGTTATAAGCTAACGTTAATATCCATGTAGATAACTCTCGAATGCGCAGTAAGTCACCAAAAACATCAGTATTCCCCAATTTATAGACCCATACATCATCGTTAAATGGCAATAACAGTAATGAAAATGTTTTATTGTGTTGTTTAATGACATAGTTGAGATGGTTTTCTACTAATTTATATTATTAATTATTTTAGTGCAAAATTATAACTGGTAACGAAATTTTATGAAATTCAACATTTATTATAGCAATAATCGGATAAATAAAATATTGTTGCATTATTTAAATCTTTTAACAATAAGATATGTACACTGTAAATTGTATTTGTAAAAGAGAAACTGGTAGTTTCCAATTACGTTTTTCTTTTCTCTGTCTGTCGTGAGAGATATGGTAATACAATTGTATTATAAATATCTTTTTCACCTAAACGTTGTATTTTCTGATATGTTTTGTTTCTTAGAGATTTTAACAGCTTAAAGCTTTCAAATCATTTGATTATTTGTCAAATACCAAGAAATTTGGCAACATTAACATCGTCTTAGTATTTGATATTCAAAGTTTGAATATGATATATTTGATAAAAATGGATTCTCACCCCATTATACAATACAGGTCGCTAACTGGTAAATAATACCACAACGGATATATGGAAAAAATGGGATTTTAAATGGATTACTTATTAAACAAAATAGTATATTAACTCATATTATATTTTTAGGCAGTCAATGTGTAGATAAAGTTTATGTGCTATTGTAATATTTTTTTTAATTTTATTTATTTATTTATTTTATTAATCGCACCAACAAGGTAAACACTATAACAAACAAACATTGAAACAAGCATACATTAAGAAGTAAGTGTTACCTCAATTATAGGAGCAAACCACATTGATATAAGCAATATTCTATTATAACATAAATATTACTTGTTACTATTATTAAACAAATTATTAATGAGTAAAAAAAAAAACAATAAAATAAAAAACATTACTAGATTCAAGATGTCAAATTATGTCAGATTTTTAAAAGCAAATAGTGAAATAAATATTTAAGAAAAGTATAAGCAATTAAATAACAACTAATCAAATAACAAGCAATTAAATAATAAATATAAAATGGTTAGCCTAATTATAAAAAAATTAAAATAATTAAAATATACACATTAAAAATTATGTTTAGTTTCAATCGGAACAATACAGTAAAATGAGTCAAATGAATACAAAAATTAAATTATAATAAAAATAAAAATTTATATGACAATACAACGGAAAATTCAATTTAATAACTGCATTAATAGGTTTTTGAAATATTTAAGAGAATTTGAGAAAATGTCTATTGTCAGAGGTTTGTTTGAATTATCTTCAAAAGAGTTCACGGCAATATTTAAAATTTTTTTATGTATATTGTTG
Source organism: Napeogenes sylphis (assembly GCA_959347405.1). Lineage (NCBI taxonomy): Eukaryota > Metazoa > Arthropoda > Insecta > Lepidoptera > Nymphalidae > Napeogenes > Napeogenes sylphis. The sequence goes on from OY365783.1 coordinate 24,974,171, forward strand.
TAACTTCTAAAAAGTCTGTTCAGAGGGACGTTAAGCCCTAGATTTGATCGCGCTAGTTTTTGGACGAATGGATTATATTTCATTTGTCTAGGCAATGTTCTAGGAATATCTAAATTTACATGTGATAAAAGATCAGGAGCGTCAAGGTGACCATTAATGAGCTTGAACAGAAACATGACGTCTAGCATCGTCCGGCGGTTAGATAGCGATTTCATGTGGAATTGATGCAAGCGATCGTTATAGGATGAGCAGGTGTTCGACAAGTTGTAACTGTAAGATAGATGGCTAAGAAAGCGCTTTTGCACACTCTCAATCCGTTTTTTATATACGTCGTAGTAAGGGTTCCATACAACACTACAATATTCAAGGCAACTAAGTACAAAAGCGTTGTAAATTGTAATTTCTGTACTCGGATTTTTTAATTCCCTGCAATTGCGATGGACGAAGCCTAACATTTTGAATGCCCTTCCTACTATGTTATCAATATGCAAATGAAATCTTAAGCAGCTGTCCAGTATAACACCTAAATCTTTAATGTGATCGACCTGTTTCAGTTGCACATTGCCAACACAATAGAAAGTAAAAATCGTGCTCTTTTTTCTACTGAATCGTATCACGCTGCACTTGTCAGAATTCAAACTCATACCGTTTGATTTGCACCACAAGACAAGATTATCTAGATCCCCTTGTAACAATATTTCATCAGTCGGCGAATCGACCGTTCTAAAAAATTTTAGATCGTCAGCAAATAAATAAAATGTTGAGCTTTTAAAACACCTACCAATATCGTTCATAAAGATGATAAAAAACACAGGCCCCAAGATTGAACCCTGTGGAACTCCAGAGAGAACCGTATAATATTTAGAGGTGAAGCCCCCTGCTACCACCATGGACTGTCTGTGTGTTAGATATGATTTACACCAGGATAAGAAAAAGCCAGAGATTCCTACACATGAAAGTTTGTATAAAAGTATGTCGTGATTAACTTTGTCGAAAGCCTTACTGAGGTCGGTGTATACTACATCGATTGAGTGCCCGTGATCTATACCTTCAGCAAGGTCTCCGACAAAAGATATCAGATTAGTTGTAGTGGAACGTGCTTTCATAAAACCATGCTGTTGTGGCATTATAAGATGTTTTACATGCCAGGCTACTATAGGACTGATCAATTTTTCAAAAACCTTGGCAAAAATAGGAATAATCGATATAGGCCTGTAATTTTTAACAGAGTTAGAAATACCGTTCTTGTATAAAGGTACAACAAGAGCCTTTTTCCATGCAGTTGGAAATATGCCGGAGCTAAGGGACCTATTCATTATCAGGTACAATGGTAATGCGAGAGCACAGGCACACCTGACGGCAAATATAGATGGTATTCCATCAGAGCCTGCACCTTTATTTGGGTCAAGTCTTTTTAAAACCCGGAATACTTGATCTTTAGTCACAGATATTTGTAAAAGAAAATTAGAAGGAACTGATGTATAAGATTCTCTAGGAATAGGTATTTTATCACTGTTATGAGCCAAAGAGAATTGTGAGGCAAAAAGATCACAGATCTGCGGTCCAGTGGTAGCAAGGTGATCATCTAAATACATTTGTGATGGATAAGTGGTGCTGTTCTTTCTTTTGTGTTTAATGAAACTCCAAAACAATTTAGGATTCGATTTCAGAGATGATTCTAACCGATGTAAATAAGATACATAGCACAAGCTATGTAACTTAGCACATCTATTCCTAAGCAGCTCAAAAGAAAGCAAATCACGAGGGTTGTTATATTTTCGGTATTTATGTCTATATTTAAACTTTTCCTTTATTACTTTAATAAGCGCTTTTGAAAACCAAACCGGATATTTCTTGTTTTTAGAGGGTCTAGATTTGGGTACATGTTTAATAATAATAGACCTTAATAATTTATAAAAATGAGCAACCATAGCATCTAAATCTATAATACTAGCTAATTCGTTTTCCCAGGATATGTTATTTAGTTCGCTTATTATATTTGTATAGTCAGCTTTATAGAACAAGAACTTGTAATCGTAATCGGCTTGGAGATAGTTTTGGTTGTCAATTAGGTCAATATTAAATTCAAGGGGAGGATGCAGGGGATCAATTACTGATAGTGGATCGGAACTAACGTTTACATAAGATATTTCTGTTGTACTTAATATAAGATCCAACAATTTGCTAAGACTATTCAGGCACGAATTATATTGAGCAAAATTATTTAATGACATAAAATCAATTAGTAAATTATGAAGTAGACTATTAGAAGATGCACATGTGAGTGTGAGATTGTCAGTTTTCGCCCAACGCAAACCACTCAAATTAAAATCACCGAGCACAATGGTATCTCCGCTGTGGTTGTCCAAGACACGATTTGAGTTTGTAATGAAATGCTCTAGAATGTGTTTTTTAACAGGAGGGGGAATATAAACTCCACAGATATTCAAAAATTTAGTTCTATCCATGCTATCACGCAATTCCAACTTGACCCAAAGATCCTCACAATCGGACTCCAAATCAAACGAGCGGGAGGACTTAAAACGTTTAGATACAGCTATGAGCACACCACCTCCCATTTTTGTACCATTGAACCCACTACTCTCACGATCTCGCCTATAGACCAAATATCTATCATCAAAAAGTTCATTATCACATATGTTACTATTAAGCCATGTCTCAGTAAGAACAATAACATCAAAATTACAACAAACAACACTGTTGAAGAGCCCAATAGTTTTAGTTCTCAAACCTCTAACATTCTGGTAATAAAAATTTAAAGAGCCCTTCAGTAAAAAAGTGGCAACCTTAGCTACTCTATGACAATTTATTCAATAAATCGATACCTTTGACGTGTACATAGTTGGTTTGTTCATTTTTGCGCATGTAGATTTTGCCATCCCGAACCCAAACAAATTTGTAGTTTATTTCTCGAGCCTTCGTTCTCGCGGCAGCATGCAATTCTTTATATTCAGGTGAGAGGTGCTCGGCAACGTAGATAGCCGACTTTTTTTTACCAATAACACCTAAGTGACCTGTATGAAGTTTGTTGTCAGGATTGGTTTTATTGAATTTGCTGGTTGCAGCAAGAAACTCATCACGTAGCCGTGGACTGTTGAATTTTACCAAAATAGAGCGTGGACGAGTACTAGTGTTATTCATCTTAGCCAGTCGGGAACAGTAATTTATTTGACCCTCACTAATAGGGCATTTAATAACTTTAGACAACTGCATTACCATGTTAATTAAATTTTCTTGTTTATTGTCAGGAACACACTGTATTTCGATATTGGAAGAGCGTGACAGCTGGTCTATTTGAGCTACACGTGAGGAGAGTGATACATAGCTCACTCTTAGTGATTTTGTTTCGGATTGTAAATCATTCATCGTAGTAGCCTGTTTATCCTGACAAACCTTGATTTTTTCAAGTTCTTCGTTGAAGTATGCCATAGATGTTTCGAGAGAAGTTACTGCGTTTCGAACTTCCAATAGCTGTGGGTGAATCTTAAGGTCAAATAGGTTTTGGAGCTCTTCACGAATGATTTCACGTATGTTACTAGCGGACAACGAAGAGCAATTTATGGTGTTCCTTGCTTTACTACGTTGAGTAACGTACTCAGGCTGTGAGTGTGAGTTGATATTACCGCAGCCTGATTTGTCAGAGTTGGTCCCATCCATGCTTTCTATATTTTTAACTTATGTTCCTTGTTCTTTACTTCCAATTCTTGCCTTTTTCTTGTTTCTCTCTATTTCTATTTTCCTTCCTCCTTCCCCCTTTACCTTTTTATTATCTTTTTTATTTTATTATATTAAAATAATAATGTATAAATCCACAAAAAGCAACAAAAAAGAGCAAATAAATAAAGTGTTCATATATGTTAAAAAGCGGGAATTGAACTTGCGTTCGCCTCACAAGAGACGCTTTCTAGTACCACTTGGCCAGAGTATTCTTATCATAGAGTGTTGAAATAAATGAACAGGCTTGTTTAGAAGTCGTATACCAGACAAGAAATAATGATGCGTTTCGGTATAAGGTAATGTTCGGGTCAACGTAATTGTTTATGAGTCACCAACACTTGAACAAAGCACTATCGATTCTATTCACTTGAGTTTTATATTATATTTCTATTATTTAAGCACAGGCGATTGTTTGATTTGACTGATATTATACGAGTTAAATAATTACTTAACTTAATATAACTTTTTTAAGCACTTATATTATGTATTTTAATGGATAATAAATTAAATTGTAAGGAGCTCTGTAAAGTACGTGCGCTCGCTATCGCGTAAGTCCAAGTAGTTTTTAATTTAATAATTTAATTTAGTTTTTAATTTAATAGTTGTTAATTTCATCAAATCACAACCTATTAATTGTATATTACTTTCAAAAAGTTTAAAAAAACACAAGTAAGACTTTAAATGTTTAAAAAGAAATGAGGAACGAGACCAAAATCAAATAAACAAAACATACTCTTAATTAAAATAATAATTGAAATACCTACATTTGTCGCAGATCACGATAGTTCAACGATAATTAGTAACTCGATTGATATTATGGCAACAGTGTGAACGCCGTGACGTAACGAGTCACGAGATCGGAATCGTTTGGAGGGGCATCTGAGATTTAAAATATTGCAGAGCATTGAGTCGAGGTGGAATTTGATTAATGAGAGCCTTACAGTCCGGACCCCCCAAACGGGACCGGTGGCGCACGCAACTCTGATAATTGTATACCTAGTAAGTAATTTGTGATATTTGACTATATGACAATTCAATATGACAATTCTTGTATTACATATAGATATATGTAATACAAGAATTGTCATATTGTCGATATGTGATTTAATTGCCTGAGATCTACGTCTCTGATCCTATACCAGAAGACTTCATCAATAACGACTTAATCTAGTCCAATTTAACATCACAAACACACAAGTTTGCGCACTCACTGATAATAAGAGGCCGTTTGTCGTATCACCATCGTTTGAGAACACTCATCTAACTGTTGCAGCCAGTATTGGAATCCTTGGCGTCGATATATCGAGGTCTAGTTTTACGGTCATATTGAGGGTAAGGACAAATTCAAATCTCACTGCACTGATTAGATCGAGACGGTATTTCACTCCAGACCATGGCCTGCAGATTTATAAGGCGCAGGTTTGGCCGCAGGTGGAATACTATTTTCATGTTTATGCGAGAGAACCTCAGTACCAGCTTCCCTCTTAACCGCATACTGTGAGGAGTGCTCTGAAGAGTTGTTCAGTAGGATTAATACCACCTACAGACTTTCACCATCGTCGAGCTTCTTTAGAAACATCTTATCTCGCACAGCTAATCTGTGGAACAAATTATTACCTAAGGTATTTCCGGACCGATACGACATTCATACCTTCAAGAAAAGAGCGTATTCTTTTCTAAAAAGCTGGCAATTGGCGCTTGTAACTCCAGAGTCGCAGATGTTGATGGGCGACGGATACCATAACGTGACCCGTTTGCTCATTTGGCTTCTATCCCATAGAAAAAATGGAGACTATATTCTTCATTGCCTGCAAATTCTAGATTCATCTTATTCATCACTGTTTGCTAAAAGCCAGCACTGTTCTATTTGATCTCCATTAAATAGTAAAAAGGCACCTTGACAAGTCTAATACAAAATAAATCAAGGGTTGATTTATAAAACTAATAAGATATATAAATCAGAGCTCTTCTATAAATAATAATATTTGTAAAATGTACCTTGGAGTATTTGTGTTGGGATTATTCCATTACTTATATGTACTTACATTTACACGTAATACATTTCAGTTAAATACTGATTGTGACATTTATTGCCTACTCTAAACATGATTCTTACGGACTTTATGTTATATTTATTTGAGAAATAATAAATATTTTCAAACACAGTAATTAATGGGTTTTATGTAATCTCATCGTAAACTATATTTCTTTATACATAATGGTAATCAGTACTTAAAATCCTAAATTTATGTTTTAATTAACATATTTTGTTTCTATGAAGTATTTTCTAAACTGTCGCGTTTCATTCGTTTTGAAACTAAATTTAATAGTATATTAAGTTACTTCACAGTTATTTTAAAAAGTTTTCTGTAATATAATTATAGTAAACCAAAAATTTAACAACAGCTTACATAAAAAAAACATTATATTTAGGGTTCCATACCTCGAAAGGAAAAAACGGAAGACGGAAAAAACGGAGAATTTGTAAAGGAATTAAGCTAAATTTATATCAAATACTCTAGTCTACTCTAGAGTAATTTTTCAAAACTCACAAGGGAAATAAAATGTACTTCCCTTGAACTCAAAATTTCGAAATTTGGTATGAAGCAACATCTTATAGAACGTTAGATAAAGGAAAAATTGCAAACCGTCAATTTAGACTATATATGATAACATTTTTAATAATTTTAAATTAAATTTACTACCCCTTCCCACATGAACGCTTAAAGGTATTAAATTGAAATTCCTTTCCTTCCTTTAAGCTGTTACAAAATCAAACTTCTATTTTAACGCAATCAACAGAAGAAGCAATTTAAGTCGTATATTTTCAAACTCGCATCTACTCGCAATAAAATCAAAACCTAAAAGAAACTTTCTATAGTTATCTTTTAATAATAATAACATAAGAAAAGTTACACACATTGATCTAACCCCTAAGTAAGCAAATTATTTGCTTGTGTTAAGGGTGTTAGACAACGATACAAATACATAGAAATACACATATAAATACTGAGAATATATTTAATAAACGATCAAACCCAGAAATACAGACATATATGCTCATCACAAAGATGCCTGTCCTTGTCGGGGATCGAACCCGAGCGCCCGCTATACGTAAGCAACCACTTTATAGTGGATATAAAGGTAAAATACCGAAAACTTTAAATTTGATTTTATTACATATTTTTTTATATATAATGGTATGAAAGCCTTCGTACTCGATTGCGTCTAGTACTTAGCCAATTTTTTTTTTCACCACAATAGAGAGTGTGCATTACAATTTAATGTATTTTAAAACTTTACAATGCCTTTTTATATTTATCATTAAATCATAAATAATGATTGCTTACTTATGATTATTTTATTTATTTATGATTATTATTATTAATATGATATTTAATTAATATGATATTCATTGAAATGAATGTTTTTCTTTTTTTAATAAATCTCTGAAATGTAACCTGTATAATTAGAATGAAGACTTATCCTTATAGAAATAAATGTTGCACAAAAATCCTTTAGAAGCAATATGGAAACATTTTTAAAACGTATGTCGTCAATGCTTAATAATTTGTAAGTTATTAAATCTCACGGAATTCCCGCACTGTTTGTTCTCAGATCATTGATAAATTATTTGATTTAAAAGTGACTTTAAAGAAGACTTTTTCTAATGTTATATGGTCCTTGCATACATAACTAAATTTATGAAGAGATTTTTAGAATATTAAACATTCAAGTAAGTAGGAGGTAGGAGAAGAACTTATAAAAATTAAAAAAATCTAAGAATGAATGAACATTTTGGCGAAGACGGATAGGGAGCCTCTTTAAGTTATTTCGATATTCGAACACTTGGTCGTATTTGCGCAATCTGCAGATAAAAAAAAAACGAAAGCACTAGTTATAATTCGATCAAACTTATGTAGTAGCTCTTTAGACACATCTAATTAACAAAAGTTAACTTAGTCATTACATAGCATATAGCAAAGTCGCTTCCCGCATCCGTCCCTATGTCTGTAGATCAATAAAACTACTTAACGGATTCAAGAGAAAAGTTTATATGTATAGTAATATGCTTCATATATTAGAGAACTATATATAATTTCAAGATTTCTAATGCGACGTCGTACACAAACACATTGTTTTGAGTTTACATTGCAAACGCTGAGTGAACTCTACGAGATAGATCAAAAGAATATACTAAGTATTGTATACCTTAAAAAGTTCTACAAGAAAGAATGTTTATCTCCTAGGGATAACCCACAATAGCCAATTTTATCTTATTTTATATTATAATTTTGTTTATTTATTATTTTATAATAAAGTTTCTAAATGGACGTTTAAGTAAAAACAAGATAGGTATAAAAAAATACAGTACCTAATATTATATCCATATTAAAAACTTTAAATATACTTTTGACAGTGAGCGATGTATGTCGATATCGTAGTTTTGATTGTATCACTTAAAACAAGTCATATAGAAGCCAATACAAAAAAAGGGAAAGGGGAATTGATTCACAACGAATTTAAGGCGTGCGAAGCCGTGGGCAAAAGCTAGTCAAGAATAAGAACATAGTTTTTGTGCTTATCGGAATGAAGCGAATGAAGGAAGCACTGCAGCTTTCGGCTAATACCATCGACATGTGCTGACCAAGAAAGGTTATAATCGAGAATGATGCCAAGGTTGAATTTCATTAAGGTTACTATGTATAAATACATAATAAACTTAAAATATTGTAAGAACAAGAGTTATTTAAAATCATAAAATTCATAATTTTATTATTAAATGATAAATTGTCTATGCGTATATATGTTACTAAATACGCGTATATGCGTATATACGTAAGTAAATACTATATGTATGTATAATGATACTCTTTATATTTAAATATAAACTACCTGCTTTGTTGCTACAATGCTAACTTCATTGAAGCGGTTAACGATAAAGTAACTTATAGAGTAACAGACAGAGGAACGCAATGGTTTTTCAGGGGCCGCTTGTTATATTATTGTCCATATCGATATTTAAATTCTATATTGTTCTATATTTTCTATAAAATTGATTACTCTTTAATATAAACCTAAAAAAGTTCTTACCCTCCTATTCGACGTCCCACTTCTATAAGTTTTTATCGAGACTCATTACTAAGCGCCTTGCTCAAAGATTCGACGACTTTCAGCCTCCAGAAGTAGATGGCTACCACAAAGGCTTTAGTGCCTTAGACTACATTCATACGCTCCACAAATAGCACAAAGTAACGAAAAATATAATAGGCGACTGTATTTAGCGTTTTCGGACTACCCCACAAATATTCATTCAAAATAAATCTAATCAGTGCTAGAGTTCCTCCAAAGATGTCAAATAGATTAGATGGATTAGTATTCTGTAGAATTTGATTTAAATGTGTGATTGGAGATACTATGACACAAACATCAATGGTGATTGGAACGTCATCACTAGTTGGAACTAATTGAATTGTTAAAGGACCCTTACAAAAGGCTCAGAGACGTTTATATTTTTTCCCTACAGTTGGGTCTTAAAATGAACATGGGTAAGACCTTATGAACACTTTCTTTTACATTATATAATATATTTTATTATTATTTTATTAAATGTTTTAATTTTTACCTGCGGACGCGTTGCCCGTGAACTTTTTGACGTTATTTTTTACGTTTTTTGATATATTTTTGTTACGTTCTTAACCGTCCTATTTGACATTTTTACCATGCTTAAAAAGAAAGAGTATGTTAGTAGATTTTTTTTCAAACTTATGTTAGTGGGTACAGCACAGTTGTACCAAATTAATAACTGCACCATCTATACAATTATTGATTTTTTAATTTTATACATCTAATATTTTACATATAATAATATATAAGCCTGATTAATAATTAAATAACTATAATAAATATATTTATGAACAAACATGGATATAAACTACCATTTTTTTTATTTCGAACAACATTTTTCTACCGAAACATTATGCGGCCTACTGTTTTTTTTCTGTTACGCGCCCTTTTTTTATCAAAGTCACATTTTTCCGTTACGCGTCTTATTTATTCCTAAAGGGTACGCTTACAATGATCAAAATTCTATCTAAATACACGTAGCGTGAGTGTTATGAGCGCTTAGCGGATCACGTTTTTCTTTTACGTGCTTTGTTTATTTCTAACACCCAATAGTGACGTGAAAAATAATATTCCACTAAAGTGATTGGCGAAAAAATTTTCTTAAAGACACTGGCAAAAATAATAATTCTATCATGATTAACGTATAATAAAATTGTCACTAATCCATTTCTGTACATGGAAAATATTTGAAAAAAAAATGATGGGGGCCTTTATAAAAGCAAGAGAACCCAAAACAATGGTTTTACATTTTGTCTATTTATCTGTATGTTTGTGCACGCTAATCTCAGAAACGGCTTAACCATTTTAAATGCCGTTTTCGGGAATATATTGTAATTTTCTTCATTTAACATTTATTGTGTATTTCATCTAAATTGGTTAAGAAATAAAAAAGTTATGTCAATTTAAGTCAATCACGTAATAGGTACCATGGAAATCTTATTCTATATCTATACATATAATAAAATTGTCACTGATCCATTTCTGTATTACATTTCTGATGTAAAGGGATAATTAACAGAACCCACTTCTATCATTTTTGAAATTTTTTCTGTTTCTCTTTTAGTTGTTACAAAAAATATATGGCTAATGTAAATAACTTTTATACAAAGAAATTAAGCGTCAGTCAGTCAGTAATTTCATTTTTAACTTTCATTGCACTCTTCACTCTATAAAAAGATATATGTATTTAAAGTGTTCAAGAAATTTATCTTTATAGATAAATTATAAATAAAAAAATTTAAAAACGCCCGATACAAACAGACCTCTAAAATGAATAAAAATAATATTGTTATATAATTATTGAAGTTAGTCATTGAGGACTAAGGACTTAGACTATATGACTCGATCTCGTGATTTCTTTATTTGCCTTGTTAACTAACTTGCGTTTTAATTTTGTCCTTTACTAAGCGGTCGCATCGCATCGCAAAGACTTCAATAAGTACATAATAATAATATTTTTATTCTTTTTAGAGGTCTGTTTGTATCGGGGGTTCCACAATTTTTTATGTTTTTTTCTGCTTTTTAACGTTATGTCACTGGTTTATTAATTGTACTAAATGAACTTACAACTATACACATTTTTTTGTATTTTTTATTTTTAATTGTTTAAGTATTTCTATTAATCCAACCTAATATTATAAGGAGAAAAGATTTGTTTGTTTGCTTGAATTAAATAAGCTTTGAAACGTCTGGACCGATTAAAAAAAATCTTTTTGCATTAGAATCCTACAATATCCCTGATGAGCATAGGATATATTTTATAATCATCCTTATCATCATCATCATCATCATCATCATCACTAATATTATATCTTTATAAAAGATTTGATTGTTAGTTTGTTTAAATTGAATAGGCTCCGAAACTACTGGACGGATTTAATAAAATATTTTACCATTAGAATCCTACACTATCCTTGATGAACATAGGTTATATTTATTACGAGAAAAAATAAGGATCCTCGTGAAAATTCGTGGGTATATACAAATATTAATAAATATTAACATTTAGAGTTAAAATTGTTTACAATCACTAATAACAATATGATGAAGGGATTTATATTGTCACTAGTTGTTGTTGCCCGTGACTCTTTATGACTACGATCATAAGCCATACTATACTATATTTTTTATAGTCTACGTGGACGCAGTAACGGGAAACAGCTATCCCTAATAAAGTACTTTACCCGAGTAAATAAGTTTAAAAACCTTTTGGTCTACATAACAAGGCTTTTTTTTTTATATAGCGCGGGCGAAACCGCTAGGAACAGCAAATTATTGCATAAGAACCTTTCACCAATAAAACATCTACATCTTGGAGACGACTGTTTCTATTTCGACCAATTGTAGCTAAAACGACCAATTGTAGCTAAAAACTATTTGGACAAACATAGCTTTCGATTAAAAAAAACCGCATTGAAATCTGTTCACGCATTTGGCTGCTACATTGCCATAAATAGACACACAGATACACAGATCGACAGGTCAAACTTATAACACCCCTCTTTTTAGTGAGGGGATAAAAACAGCGTTAATTTAATACCAAATAATTTTGTGTTTGCTTAAACTTTATCTTATTTAGCTTTATTTAACTAATTCCTGCAAAGTTGTAAATAGTGGATCATTTTTCGAAAAATTTTGTCATAAGGAATTTTCACTTCTTACGTGTGTACACTAAAACAAACACTTTTTTTTATTTTTACTAGTCGTTGAATCAGTTCTGAGCAAAAGTAGATACAATATACAGACACACAGTAACTTGTTACACAGAATGTTACACATTTCAGGCCGTTTGAATTCACTTTTAAAACAAGAAAATATTATAAGAATTTTAAGAATTTCAAAAGAATCGAGGAAAAATACATAATAATTTAAAAACCTTTACACAGTATAGATTCTGCGTAAAGATTTTTTAACCGAATACGAGATTTTCTTGTATAGATGAGGAATTTTGTTTAGTTGTTCATCCATTTCTTGGACTTCAAATAATACACCTTGAAGCTTTTCAAATTCAAACTGAAAATTTGGATTGGTTGAGGATATAGATTCCCACTTTAGGTATGTACAAGATTGTTATCAACGATATGCTTAGATGAGTTAAAGGAGACTCACAAGATTAAAGGAGTTTTGGGACAAAGAGCAGCAATATATGGTTGGGATTATTTTTTAAATTCCGATAATCCTAGGCAAGTAAAAGGACGATGAAATACATGGGAAATTCTTGTCAATAAAAGCATAAATACGGTGATCTAATTATTTTATTAAATTTGGTTAGGCTTAAGTGTTTGTGCGTAAATGCGTTTATAAATTATTTAATGTTGGTTTAATAATAATAATAATAATACTCTTTATTGCACACCGCATACAGAAACGTTACACTGAATACGGTACACATTTTTAAACTGAATATATAACTAAATATTCTGTGAATATTTCAATCATCTAGCTGTTGCTGTTGTTAAAATCAAGCAAAAAAATATTGTTTGTTTTATGAGAGCCCCGTAAAAAATTATTTTCATTTATTTTTAATTATAGCGGTAACAGAAATACATCATATGTGAAAATTTCAGATATCTAGCTCTCATGGTTCAAAAGATATAGCCTGAAGAATTAGGTTCTGTTTTTACCGTTTTTTTCGTTATGACGGTTTTTTATTTTGTAGATAGATAGATAAAAACTTTATTGCACACAAAATAAAAAAATAGATGAAATAAAAACAAAATAAACAACAAAAGGGTGCAAAGGCGGTCTTATTGCTAAAGCAATTTCTTACAGACAACCTTTCGGGGAAAGGAGTAGAAACTGAGAACACGGGATAAAGCATAAAAAAAAATGAAATAAGCTAAATGATTACAATAATACAATTAGTATTGTGTAGATAGAGACAATACATGACATTCACATAAATACATATACTATATATACAAATACATATAATATATTTATATATACATATATTCATACATATATATACATACATATACATACATAGCACATAAATAAATATGTTATATACATAAGATTAAATATTAGCAATTGATAAATAATGACTATACAAGCGACTTTTAAAAATTAAAATTGATTCAGAATGTCGGATTTCAGCAGGGAGATCGTTCCACAATACCACCGATTTGCAGGTAAATGAATTACCAAAATAACCTGTGAGCCTAGAAGGATTATGCAAACGGTTGTCCCTGCTAGACCTCAGGTTTTGCCGTTCATTGTGAGAGCCGAGAAAGGAAAAACGTTGCTTTAAGTAAGAGGGAGTATGAGGATTATAAAGAATAGAATAAAGACCTTGTTTGTAGTAATAGACCTTGTCTTAAACAGCTTAAAATGGACTTTTGGCATAATGTATTATTAGAACCCTCGTCTAGCAGATGCTGAAATGTTTTATTATTTTAAATAAAATTGTAACAAATCAAGGCTTGCATTTAATACATATTTTTTATAACTAACTGCTATGTATTCATTGCATGCCACTAAACTAAATAAACTTAAAATCATAGCTTTTATTTTTTGTTTATCTGTTTATTTATATGTACTCGTATGTTTACTTTTTTGCATCTCATATGAATGTTAGATTGGTAAGGTTATAAATTGTTGTTCCGGTCACTATGCAGGATACATTTTGTATTCCTGCAAATATATATATATATATAATATGTGCTAGTGTTTATTAAATCTTATGCTAATATTACGAGATAAAAAATTATTGACTAGTTTTCTCAAATTGAGTAAGGTATGGGCTTATTCAAAAGATCTTTTTTTTGTAATTTTTAACTTGCAATAATTTTGGAAGAAACGGTACGTGGTATAACGAGATTATAACTTTTTAGGGATTAAATAATGGTAAGGCACAAAAAAATATGAGAATCAAATTCTGACAGAACATATCTACTTGTAAATTCAAATTCTTTGAATACTTGTTCTGCCGAGAGAGAATTGGAATTGTTATAACTTTAGAAGATTTTGTAGCAGATATTTATTATAATTCTGTACAAAAGAATGTTGGTCTGATAAAATATGGAATATCAATGCAGTTGTACGCGTCTTAAGATACTAAATGTATTATTTTAGAAATAGTAGTAAATATTGTAAAAAGTTTAAATAGATACTTAAATAAAGATTTTTGGAATTGAACAAATATTCTTCATCTATTTAAAAAAATAGAATATACGATTTTTTTCAAAATTATCGCATTTCTTTTTATTTTGTTAAGCGTTCTAACTTAAAATCTACCTTGTAACGAAGCAAAACAATTTAACAAATACAACAGTTTTGAAAATATGATACTTACTTCCTTAATAATTGAACTTACTGCTTTAATAATTTCGTTCAGATCTGTACTACCAAGTATGAAATAAGTTTTTTAATTTTGTGCTTAATCTTTTTACATAGTTTTCCTCTCTCTTTATCTACCTTTAATCATTTTAAAATGTTTGCTCTATAAAATGTATGCATGACATCATGTATCGCAGTATGCTTTATTCATATTTTTTAATCCCAGATTCACAATTTATTTGGAGAGACATAAAAATGAATTGAATTGTCTAAATCTTGCAAACATATTTTTTAGTAAGAGAATAAAAAAATACTAATGATCTATTTCAGTCTAAGCTAATCTTCTCTTTATGACATGGACTCATTGATTGAACTCGTTGAATGACTTTATAATTTATTGTTTTATCAAAAGACATTATTATTTAATTATAGCGCATTTGAATGGTTTGAAGTTTGTGTCAGTTTCGTTTTCATACTTTGGCAACTTTAACTGGCTGGGAACATTCCGTAAACCTTAAAAGTGATAAAATACTCTAAAAGCTAAAAAGTAATGTGCTAAAATGTTGCTAATCAGCAAAAGGCATATTTAATTTTAAAAAATGACGAATCTCTTGCTTTAAAATACCTAAGCAGCAATAAAGACCTTACCATCCTCCGTGCAGATAAAGGGAACTGTGATAATGGATACGAGTGATTATAATAGTAAAATATCAGAAATACTCGCGGACAATAAAACATACAAAAAGTCTTAAAAAAAACGTCAAATAAAAGTCTTAAAACAAACCGCCGGTCTAATACGTAAATACAGTCTTAAATTAAACCTAGACAAAAAATCACTCGTACCATTATGTGCAAAACCACCAAAATTTTATGGGTTACCCAAAATACATAAACAGAATATCCCACTACTCCCCATTGTCAACCAGATTGATACACCAACATATAAACTAGCTAAATACATTGCTAGGATACTGACACCTCTCCGAAGACATACTCAAGCTTATGTCAAGAATTCTTACCAGTTTTTTAATAATATTCTATAAGTAAAATTAAATAACAACGACATTAAGGTCAGTTTCGATGTACAGTTACTATTTACCAGCCTTCCAGTGACTGATTGCATTGAAATTGTAACGAGAAAGCTGGAGGATAACAACATGCCTGTAGAATATGCAGAATTATTCAAGCATTGCTTAACGTCTGGCTACTTAATGTGGAAGGACTAATTCTATGTACAAGTGGCTGGAGTGGCAATGGGTTCCCCGGTCTACCCCTTTGTTGCCGATATCTACATGGAGCACTTCGAGGCGAGGGCCCTGTCCTCCGCAGCGGCTATGCCAAAGATCTTTATACGGTACGTAGATAACACCTTCACAATACTACCTTTACTAACAATAAAATACAATTTACAATGGAATTGATGTCCAATAATACTTTAGCTATCCGTAATATTCTTATCAACAAGAATCCTGACAACACATTAGAACACACTGTCTATAGGAATCCCACACATACAGATAGGCACCGCAATGGTAAATCACACCACCACCCTAGCCAGTTAGCTTCCGTCGGCAATTCTTTGTTTCAGAGAGCACAACATATCTGTAACGCTGAACACCTATAGGGCGAACTACAGCGTGTCAATCATGCATTGTTCAACAACCACCTGTCCGTCCCTCACCAGCGTCGCAAAAACCACATCGAGTCACGCACGGTTGAGCATCAACCAGCCCTTCTATCAAATGAAAAAAGAATTACTGACAGAATTGTTGACTTTTCATAGTCTTTTGTTCAATAAAATAAAAAAAAATATTTTCTTATCGTTTAAAAAGTATACCATTCTAACCATAAATCACACTTATAGGTTTTCATTGACTATAATCAAAGTATGACCATGTAAACATGAGGAATTGTGAGCCACACAATCGATGTTATTTTGACCATCAACTTGCAGGTCTGGATTAATAAAAAAAAACAATTTTGAATGCTAAATAATATGTATTAGACATTTAGTTACCTACATGCATTAACAAAATTTTCAACACTGCACATTCACAAAATCCATTTTTGAGACGGTATTTAAGGTTTAAGTGCCTAAGTAGATAGGGATTAATGCTGTATTGCTTAAAATCGCTTTGTGAATAAGCCATTATTTCTCGAAAAATGTAAAGGATTAAAATTGGCTATTGTGGGTTATCCCTAAAAGATAAATATATACCATCGCGGACTTTCTTGTAGAACTTTTTAAGGTATACAATACTTAGTACATTATTTTGATCTATCTCGTAGAGTGCAGCCAGCGTTTGCAATGCAAGCGCAAAACAATGTTTTTGGTTACGACTTCGCATTAGAAATCTTGAAATTATCATTGGTTCTCTAATATTTAATATATTATTATACATATAACTTTGCTTTATATTATGTAATGATTATCAAATCTGTGACAAAATCACTATAGAACGTATTTTAAGATTTTGTTGAGAGATCATGTTTTGTGTTGTCTATAATAACTTTAATAAAGTGTTCTTAACATTACTTTTATAACTATTGGTTCAAGAGTGGTAGTTAATATTTTAATTTTTAATTTTTTTCTTTTAAGGAGCCGGGTCATTTAGGAAATAGGAATATTTCACTTCGTACTGCTCAAACAACTGCTTAAAAAAAATCAAAAGATGGAAATTGAATATATATTATATAAATATCTTATCAAAGAAACTTCATTAGACGTTCATTTATTGAGGCTTCAGCTACAGCGTCAGTCTAAGCTTTGAGATTAATTTTGCTAAAACCATATAATATGTCTAAAAATGTCAAAAGTTTATTAAATATTTTACATATTAAGAGCCAGAAATATCCTGTTCTTAGTATAATTTTCTGTTTTAACTCTGGAATATTGCCCCGCTAGAAGCAACAAAATTCAAAGCACTCCCTCATTTTAAGCAGAAAATTAAAACACGTCAACCTTCTAAGCTCCTAATGAAAATCAATAATTATAAAACAGGTTTGTGTCGATTTACAAATATATACTAAATTAGCAGAAATAAAATTAAAATAAGAGTGGAATTGTTCACACATCAAAAGAAAATGTTAAATAAAAATGTATGCAATAAGATAAAACGAACAGAACATCTTTCAAAAAACTAGTTTTGACTGCCGAGAAATTATAAGTCACTCGAGGTAATAACAATTCAGTACGCTTATTTGTTTTCTGTTTCTTTTTTATTTCCTTAATTTCTAATGCTTAGTATATTTACTGGACAATCTATAGTTAAATGTCCAAAGTATTTCTAAGTGATTGGTAGTGGTCTATTAACATAAATTTGTAAACAAGTGTTAAGTTTAGGACTTATTGTGTCATACTTATTTGAGTGTGAATAGTGATTGTCGATGTGATCTTTGAAAACCTACTAGGAGTACCTGGTCTAGCCTTTTATTACTGCGCTTGATTGATCGTTTTGTATCTTAGTTTTGATACAAAATTAGTTTTAACAGTGTAAACTAAGAATTAAATTTCGTGTTGTTAAATTATGTGAAATTACTTTGAATTCTTAAAATTTCTATATGCTTTATAAAACTATTATATATTTCATCAGTAGCTCATCATACAAGATTAAATCAAATTGTCTAATGAAACAATCTACATTAACGATCTGCTGAAGTCCGGTCTATCTACGTCCGGTCCGGTGTCTATGGGTATGCAGACGACAGCTCAGTTGTAGAAAGATATCTGTCAAGTACTCGGGCTAGTATAGATGAAGTACAGTCTGAAAGAGAAGCCATAACGCAACGTTTGAGTGACAAACTTCAGGCAGTCTCTACATGGGGAAATGCCAATCTTGTGAAATTCAATATCATCAAAACGCAGACGTGTTTATTCACCGCCAAAAGGAGCCCTTTCACCTTGGTTCCTACTTTCCAGAATATCCAGTGAACATCCTTGTAATATCCAGTGACCGGCTTCAGTTGTCAGGATTAGAAATTTCCTCAAATCTCGACTTTGCTCGGTACATTGAGTCCAGAGCAAAAGCAACTGCAGGAAAGCTTGCCGTTCTTGCGAAGGTCCGATAGTACTTTACACCGGGACAGCTACTTGTATTATACAAAGTACAGATCCGGTGGTGTGTGGAGTACTGTGGTCACATATTTGCTGGAGCCGCAAAGTCTCATCTTGCGGTTCTGGACTCAATTGAGAGGCAAGCAAAGAGGCTCATGGGCGACCCTAAATTGGTTAATGCCAACCTCCACAGCCTTGAACATAGGCGTAGAATTAATAGCCTCTCAGTATTCTATATGATACATTTTGGTGAGTGTGCGCAGGAATTACACGATTTAATTCTCCCGTCCCCGTTCCATTATCGGACGACCCGACGCACGGCAGTTATCCATCCTTATGTTGTGGACACTCCACCTGTCCGAACAAAGTGCTATGATTCGTTTTTTTTAAAGGACTGGAACAATTTGCCTGCGTCGATATTTCCGGCCAAATATAATGTGGGTGTCTTCTAGAGAAGAGTGAATAGGTTGCTAGGTTAATGCGTGTTACCTCCTATGGCTACATCTCCACTCTCCATCAGGTTGAATGAAGTCAAGCATTAACCTAGTATTTCAAAAAAAATATATAATAATAACATTTCATATTTATTCCGATATATAGTAAGTACTTTACATATAATCAATATCTCTACATCACATACGAAGTGATACAAAAAACGATACAAAAACTATATGGGGATTCAAATGAACACAATCCTGAGACCGCTACCATAGATTTTCATGTCAATGTAACTTTGGAGGAAATCAATACAATAATTAAAAGAAAACCATATAAGTCAGCACCATGTCCTGATGGTATTCCTTATATAGTTAATAAAAAGTGTCCATCGGTCCATAAACACCTTTTAAATATTCTCGGTAAAATCTGGTCAAGAAAGCAAATAACGGCATTATTCGGAAAAGCCTTTTTTATCCTCATTGCGAAATACGACAATGTAAATCAAAAGTATTTTTTTTTCATATTTACAAACCAAAATGACGTAATTCATGATTAATAATAGATATTTCAGGCCTAATCACTAGAATTTTTCCCGGAATTTCTGGAAGCCTGGAACATAATACGTTAGTTTCGGCAAGCCTTAAAGATGCTAGAACTAGTGAGAGACAAATTATGGTTTGTTGGAATCTATCCAAAAGAACGCCTTTGGGTCGGTACGACATGATCTGATGATGTTCGTGTTAAAATGATAAAGCTTTCCCACAGTAGTTAGCGACATTATTGCATCATAATATTCAAAATTAAAATTCTCCTTAACTTTTATTGAAAACCATTCAAAACTATTAAATTATAATATATGTTTATTTCAGGGTTGTTGTGTTTCTCCTATCATTAATATTTTAATAAACAAATTAATTAGAAACGAAACAAAGATGGGTTATCGGTTTTAGTTTAACAATAAATACACAGAATCCATACTAGCTTTTGCAAATGATCTCGCAATACTTGTCGGTATCCAAAAAATGTCAGGTACTTTTAAATGTAGTTGAGGATTTCTGTACGTGTACGGGCGGATTGAGGACAAAACCAAGTAAATACTTTAGTCTGTGTCTGGGTAGACGGAATACCAAATATACCTCTTACGATCCCGGTCTTATAATAGGCGGTCCGAGCGTTAGTACGGTTACAGAAACAGCTCTGTTTAAATTTGTAGGTAAAAAAATCGCTTACAAAGGACGTACTCCATCGTTGGATGCCATAGCCAATAGCGTTTTAAATGATCTTAAAACGGTAGACAGTCAACCCTTTTTTTTTTCTTTTGTTTGAAAAAATGCGTTTCCGCACGCCACGGGATCGTTTTCGCACTCACCGTGGCGCCCCAGCGGAACCTCCCCTCGATAAGGGTACCCCGGGCAACCAGTGAACCCCTACGTCATAGACCCGTGCAATGGCGAGAGAGGTCGCCCCCCCCCCTCTCACCTGGACCTACGGCTGGGAAGGAATGGGCTGAACCCTTCTCCTTCGCAACCTACCCCGCTAAAGCTCGATGTGACTATGTTGCCATAGTCACAGCCGGCTCCGGTTTTGCACCAGGTGCTAATTCCCTTCTGTTTTGAGGCCGGCTTCTAAGGAAGGCCCTTCTTTCTCCCCTTGCCTTTCCTCCGCACAACCGTGGACCACTCCTCTTCCACGGTTGCCCGAGAGGCAGTCGCCGAGACTGCGACCGACTGCCTTCTCTCCGCCGCGATCGGCGGCCGATGGATCTGCGCCGGGAGGAGACGCTCCTCGAGTCCTTCGAAGCGGGAGTAAATCAAAACTCCCAGCAAGGACAATATGGAGCGTCTCAACTCCTCAACCGCGTCTGGACCCACCGACGACGGCCCGGACGGTAACCCCCCAACGAGATCGGAGGCTGACCGACAGAGGATATAAGATCGTCAAAGTCCTTGCGAACCTTGACGATCTCCTCCCTGAGGAAGGACACCTCGCAAAAAAGACGGGCGTTATCCGCCGCGATTCCTCAAGTTCCCCCCTGCAGGCCAGAACTTCAACAACCTCAAGGAGACTGCTCGAAGCCTCCTTTAGAGCCTTAACCATCGTGCCCTTCAGGTTACCGCTCTTTTTACAGACCTCAAAGATCGAGGCTGTACCCCTCACAGCGCGAAGCTGTTGCGCATCCAAGGAAGAAGACAGCTCAATGATAGGAAGCGCCTCCAAGGACAGATCGTCCTCGAAATACCGGCGCACTCACCATCAGAGGCTTCTTCTACCGTAGAGGGCCAGAGCGCTCAGTGCGCACTCGAACTCGGCCTCCTCCATGGCCCTCAAAGCGGCTCTCGCCTGGGCGAGCCCACTCCCGCGTCTTATGGGCGCACATCGTCCTCGCCGAGCGGTGCTGCACTTAGCCAGTGCAGCGCTAACATCGGGCTCCGTCTCCGATGCCGCGACGGGGGAAGACCGGAACACCCCGTAGTTCCGCTTTCTTCCAGTGGTCGGTTGTGGTTCTGACTGATCATCAGAGTCTGTCAGGACCACATACACGCCTCACACAATTTTTGTTTAACCTGGTCGGTATGGTATCGACCAGGGCAGGGACTCCTGCACGCGAGTGGTTCTTGGCCCCCCCAGAGTACGAGGGGCAGACAGACAGTCAACCCTAAAGTAACCTCAAAAAAGCGTGGATATATAAAAAATAGCTCGTCTAAATTGGGCTTGCCTCGTTTACGATATTAATAAGACCCTTTCGTCAAAATTAGATGCAAACATCATAAAGACATTGAAGTTATGGCTCGGGTTAGCGCGGTCAGCGGACTCTTCAACCTTATTTAGAGACTGAAACAATTTTGGGTTAAAATTAAAGAAACTATCGGAGCTCTATAAACATCTAAGCGTTACCAAAGGACATATCATCGGAATTTCTGAAGATAATACTGTAACATATCTCCCAAAAGACAAAGTTGCCTCAGAGCTCGAGTCACAACTTCAATCCCATAAAAGAATTAGATAGGTGCTCAAGCGAATAAAGTAGGACTAGGATTAAGTAGGAAAGATCAAGATATAACCAAAATCCTTTATTCGACAAGACGAAAACGATAAATACCGACTGCAAGCGATGTGCCTAGAAATTCAAAACGAATGGGTGACCATAGGAGATTTTTGTATTCCACTAGCTTTGAAGTGGCGCACCTTAATTTATGATTGGTCTTCAGAATTATTAAAATTCTATCTGCATTACATTCCAAATGTATCTCCCAGATCAAAGTAATTTAGTAAGATGGAGAAAAGCCACCGAAAAGTCTTGCAACATCTGTGGGGAGGCAGTAGAAACCGCGAACCACTTATTAGTAGTGTGTAGGGTACTTCTTGATAGAGATCAATATTCACATCGCTACGATAAGGTTTTATAAATCGTACGGGAAGCGCTTAGTCTTTCAGTGGCATAAACGCGGAAGGGTATAATAACCACTAAACAATCTGTGGATTTTGTAAGAGAAGGCTGCTCCAATAAATAAAAACCGAAGCATTATTCTATTTAAGATGCGGCTTCTGATTGGACTCTCATGATAGACACGTATGAAAAAGAACACAAAATCCCTGGGGATGTTGGTGTTTCGTTCGAAGCGCACACCACCGGCGTCACATCCTTGTTTACCGTTATATGATACTCCCCCGGCAAGCAACCTAATACATTAAATAAATCTTCATTTTCAGATAAGTTTAAAGCACGTACCCGTTTAATTAAGCCTAAAATAAACACGTCTGCAGTCCCAGCACACTTTGACAATCGATATCTGCAATCGCAAATTTAAGATCATATGGAACATTTTTATACCACCATTTCATATTACAAATTCCTTTTATGGGAATAAAATCACCGCTGTACGATTACAGCTTTATTTTATTATTCTTGACAATACTAGTTGGGTTATAGCCTAATTGTAAAAATCGCTTATGAGGCAACACATTAATATCTGCACCCGAATCTAACTTAAAATTTTCTGAACCTCGTTCTCCGGTCAAAATCTCAAACCAATCTTTAGATACGAAATTAATTTCGGAAATATCAAATAAAACAGATATATAAAACGACTCACAGTCATTCTCCTCGTCCGTAATGTATTTATTGTTTTCTTCAGAAACACATTCTTTGGTGGTAGACCATAACATCGGGTCGCCGGCAAAGTTACCACCCATCGGGCAAAGTCGTGCCGCAAAGTGACCTAGTCGTGTTCCGGCACGTTGCTCGATGAAGCCGTATATGGGAAATGGGTCTGAACAGCTGCGGTACGTTGGCGAACCGGTTGACGTCGAGTTGGTGTTTGTTTTGTCGGGTGTCTAGTCGAGGAGGGTAGCGGGATCCGAAGCGACGGCTTTCCGCTGGCCGCCCGCAGATAGTTGGGGGCCCAATTAGTGGGTTAGCCACCCACGAAAGGCTGCCCCGCCAGCTGCGAAAAATCCCAGGGTGGCTCCATCGTGCTGGTTGGCGACCAGGCGAGGAGGCCCGATGGCGATCCCTGGGGGGGTTCGGGCGTCTCCGCAGTCTCCAGGCTAGCCTCCCAGCGGCAAGACATCACCAATTTCAAAGTCGGGTTTGATACGTACCGCCTCGTTCAACTGCCATTTCCCATCCCTATTCACCTTTATTTATTTTTATCATGAAGAAAAACCAAAAAAGGAAAAAGTTTGTACAGCGGTTGCACTCCTCCTCATTTAAAGTGCACCTCAGTAATATTAGGGGTTTGCACTCTAATATCTTACCTGTCCATCACCACCTGGAGACAGAACAACCGCACCTGTTCTTTTTGACGGAGATGCAGATACAATGTCCCTTAAGCGCTGCGCACCTGGATTATCCCGGATACACGTTAGAGCACAACTTTCGCTCACGTGCCGGAGTCTGCGTGTATGCGCGGAACGACCTCTGTATCCAGCGTCTCCGTCACCTTGAAGACCCCACTTTTTCTTCTTTATGGGTTTTAGTAGACACAGGAAACGAAAAAATCCTGTATTCCTGTGTTTACCGTTCGCACAGCGGTGACCAGGAGACAACTAGATTATTCGAGTATCTCGGTGAGGCTGCTGATATGGCTCTGCATCAGTTCCCTTCAGCGCAGCTCGTCTTTCTGGGGGATTTTAATGCCTGTCATCAGGACTGGCTGTTCCCGTACCAGAAGACCGACCATGCTGGAAGAGAAGCGCGGAACTTTGCGTTGTCCTTGGACCTCTTTCAGCTGGTGAAGCAAGCGACAAGGGTACCAGATGTGGTAGGCCATACAGCCAATTGCCTGGACCTTCTGCTGACAACTGATCCGGACAGGTATCGGGTAGAGGTTACCTCTCCCTTGGGAACCTCCGATCACTGTCTGGTGAAATCTGTGTTTACATATTCCCCACCAGCTTTCGAACCTCATGGTGTTAGGCGAGTATGGAAATACAAGTCAGCAGATTGGGATGAGATGCGGCACTTTTTTGCGTCTTATCCTTGGCGGCAGGTCTGCTTCTCTTCTTTGGATCCGTCGAGTTGCGCGGATGCTATAACCGATGTGGTGCATCAGGCAATGGAGTATTTTATTCCTTTTGCTGACGTACCCATCGGTGGCAAAGCTCGCCCATGGTTTAATGCCGAATGTGGTCATGCTCAAGACCGAAAACATTCGGCATATCTCATTTGGGCTGATGCTCGAAGCCGCAAAACTCCGGATGTAAGTTCGAAGAAGAGAGCCTTTAACCAAGCTGCCAAGTCCTACAAAAAGGCATTGCGGAAGGCTCGTCTCGATCGAATCGCTAAGAATGGCGAAAAGCTCTCTGTCAGACCAACTGGCAGTCGAGCTTTCTGGTCTCTTGCGAAAGCGATCGAGTCGAATTTCTGCCAACCCTCACTGCCTGCTCTGCTGAAGCCGGATGGATCCCTGGCCCACACAGCAACAGAGAAAGCGAACGTACTTGTTTGCTGATAATTCGCATCTAGACACTGGCAATGCTTCTCCAGCACATCTTCCTCACTGCGGTGTTTCGATGCCTGAAATCCGCATCACTAACAAAGAGGTATGGAGAACATTGTGTCGTTTAGATGTGAATAAAGCCAGTGGTCCTGATGGTATACCAGTCATTCTGCTCAAGACATGCGCAGCTGAGTTGTCTCCTGTACTGACACGTCTGTATCGTCTCTCTTTCATGACTGGAATAGTGCCGAAATCCTGGAAGCTTGCTAATGTGCAACCCGTGCCCAAAAAAGGCAGCCGTGCCGACCCTGTCAATTACAGACCGATTTCAATCACCTCCATACTCTGCAAGATTATGGAGTGTATATTGAACTCGCGCCTACTAGCATACCTAGAAGGTAACGATCTCCTCAGTGACCGACAGTACGGGTTTCGCCGTAATAGGTCTACTGGGGACCTCCTAGTGTATGCTACTCACATTTTAGGCGAGGCCATCGAGAAGAACGGAGAAGCGGTCGCCATCTCTCTGGACGTCTCAAGGGCATTTGACAGGGTCTGGCATGCGAGCCTTATAAGCAAACTTTCAGCGTATGGTATATCTCCTGGTCTGATCGGCTGGGTAACGGACTTTCTGAGCCACAGATCTCTCAGAGTAGTTGTCGAAGGGTGTTCCTCGGAACCCTTGACAATAAATGCCGGAGTGCGTCAGGGGTCCGTTCTTTCTGCAACTCTGTTTCTGCTGCACATTAATGATCTGTTGAATCCCGGTATCTATGGGTATGCAGACGACAGCACAGTTGTAGAAAGATATCTGCCGAGTACTCGGGCTAGTCGAGATCAAGTACAGTCTGAAAGAGAAGCCATGGTGCAACGTTTGAATGACAAACTTCAGGCAGTCTCCGCATGGAGCAATGCCAATCTTGTCAAGTTCAACGCCACCAAAACGCAGACGTTCACCGCCAAAAGGAGCCCCTTCACCTTGGCTCCTACTTTCCAGAATGTATCCTTGGAATACAGTGACCGGCTTCAGTTGTTAGGCTTAGAGATTTCCTCGAACCTCAACTTTGGTCGGTTCATTGAGTCCAGAGCAAGAGCAGCAGCAGCAAAGCTTGCCGTTCTGGCGAAGGTTCGGCAGTACTTTACACCGGGACAGCTTCTGGTTTTATACAAAGCACAGATCCGGTCGTGTGTAGAGTTCTGTGGTCACATATTTGCTGGTGCCGCAAAGTCTCATCTTGCGGTTCTGGACTCAATTGAGAGGCGAGCAAATAGGCTTATAGGCGATCCCGAATTGGTCGGAGCCGACCTCCAAAGCCTTGAGCACAGGCGTAGAATTGCTAGCCTCTCAGTATTCTATAGGATACATTTTAGTGAGTGTGCGCTGGAATTACACAATTTAATTCCCCCGTCCCCCTTCCATCACCGGACGTCCCGACGCACGGCAGGTTTTCATCCTTTTGTTGTGGACATTCCACCTGTCCGAACGAAGCGCTTTGCTTCCTCATTTTTACTGCGTACAGCAAAGGATTGGAACAGCTTGCCTGCGTCGGTATTTCCGACCGAATACAATGTGGGTGTCTTCAAGCGAAGAGTGAATAGGTTGCTAGGGTAATGCGCCTTACCACCTAAGACTACATTCCACTTACCATCAGGTGGAATGTAGTCAAGCATTGCCCTAGATCATATAAAAAAAAATAAAAAAATATATATATATCATGTAACTTTTTAATAACGGGTCTAGCAAAATGACCATAATTTTGACACACATAACACTGCACCGAAATCGCGGGACAGTCGACACTGTGAGTACTGTGGCTACCGCACCTTGGACAGGCGGTGGAGGGCAAGAGGGCAGTGCAGAAGTATCTCCACCAGGACGCGACTACTGTCCGCCGATATTTCATCGACTTGACATATTTTAATCGCTTTTTCCAGCGAGAGATCCTCCGTTCACAGCAAGCGATCACGTAACACCATACTTTTTATGCCGCGACGATTCGGTCTCGAATGAATTCTTCATTCTATGTTTTGAATTGACAAGTTTTGCTCAACAGTTTTAATGCAGTGACGTACTGATTTATATTCTCAGTCGCGTCCTCCTGGTTTCTTTTGTGGAATGTATATCTCGCCAAGGTAACGTTTGATTTGACCCCAAAGTACTCGTCAAATTTTTTCAAAATTACCGTTACGTCATCCCTCTCAGCGTCGTTTAAAAATTGAATGTCTCGTATACGTCAAAACCTTCCGTTCCGATTATATTAAGGAGCAACCTAGCTTGCATTCCCGCTTTCTCCTTGTGCACCCCTGATGCCTTTAAAAATAAATTAAATTGTTTTCTCCAACGGTTTCACGTGTCAGCCCGGCTGACGGAGTTGCCTTCCAAACATAATTCAGACGGTGTTCGGGCGTGTTCCATTGTGAAAAAAAAAACACAAAACGTAATTTACGCAGTAACTTTACGTAAAATTTGACTCGAAAAAAACACTTTCTAACTACTTTTTCTAATTATTATCCCACCGCTGCCACCATGTTATGTATTGAAACCAGTATGCAGTTGACAACTGCTTATTTCATATTATTGTCAGATTACCCTCAACAGTATTCTAAACATCTGAGGCGCTTGATATTTGTGCAGCTTACTGTTTCCTGGGAAACAAACATTACGAGGATCACACATTTAAGCTTTATAAGTATTACGAACTGACAAACGAACTATCCAGGCATAAGTTTATAGTTAGCTTGTACGCGGTAGCAGTGAGAACGAGAGGTATAACAACAAAATCTCTCTATAACCTACTTAAAGACCTTGACCTTTCTAGAACAAGCGACGGTTCATTTGTAGAACGTATTTCAAAGGCGGCATCAGTAGGTTCTTTCCAAATTTGGTAAGGTAGAGAGAGAAGTGTAGACATTGAAGGAAAGCGTGTTTGCGCATAATAAAGGGGCCCCTTAAATCTACCCCTGGGTTGCAAATCCCAGGCACTGTTTACACTCCTCTCCTTGCAACGTGAAGGGCCCGGCACCCGCACGTTGAATTCCATGAATGCTAAGAAGCATCGTCTGTCTTACTCGATGTTAAAAACTTATAGAAAAATATAATTATATTAAGTTATTTCGTTTAATAAGAAAAAATGTACAAATAGAGGTTTGAATCCGGAAAAAAAAATATTATGTAACAAATTTTACTTTCCGTTACTGTGACTTAGGGTTGACTTTCCCTTCGTGTCGTTGTAGTTTTGATTTGAAAATGGTTTCATTGAAACGGGTTGGTCTCCCTTCTCTTTTAATAGTGTTTCCAGCCCGAGAAAACCCTTCAAATCCAACGACACATGGACACGAAAGGAAAGATTGCCCCTGACTAACATTGAACTTATTAATACTCTTTCTCAAACATTTACATAGATTTTTTCAGGCGGATTGGATTTATTTGGAGCGTAGATATATCAGCGTAGATCATACGCAGCTCGGGATGCCACTTAAATGAATAAACATAATGAATAAATTAACACTTAAATTAATAAATACTTAAGAATGAACATACATAAATGTAATTAAAATTCTTTTTTTTTAACAGGTATAAAAAATAACACATAATAAATACATAATAATACTATATTCTATATTATGGTGATTCTGATAGCACTTTCATAACATTGGTCTTCAATTTCCTCTTACAGTTATTGAAAATGTCGACGTTTTTAAACAATGCATTATACGTATGAGGTAGTCTCATTAATAGTGAGTTTTTTAAATAATTTGAATTATGTTGTGGGATATCTAACATTAATATATTACGGGTTCGATATTTAGGCGTTCGAAAGAATATTTTGGATACTAATTGGGGACAATCAATTTTGCTATTTATTA
This sequence comes from Napeogenes sylphis, assembly GCA_959347405.1. NCBI lineage: Eukaryota > Metazoa > Arthropoda > Insecta > Lepidoptera > Nymphalidae > Napeogenes > Napeogenes sylphis. Next base: position 25,003,118 of record OY365783.1, read on the forward strand.
TGTCAAAAAGCAGACTCATATCCATAAGAGTACGTCTCTGCTCTAATGAAAACATATTATGTTCTGCGCAACCATCTTCATAAGTCTTACAAAATTTACGACAGCGAAAGTTTAAATGTTTATTAAAAATCTTCTGTATACGCTCTAAGCGATTCTGATAAATGCGATATTGTGGTGACCATATGGGACTAGCATACTCTAAAATGCTCCGTACGTAAGCAAAATAAACGGTCTTAATGACTGATATATCAGTAAACGGTTTACAAACGCGAAGGACAAAACCTAAATTTTTATATGCCTTAATTAGTGTAGTTTCTATATGATTTGACATTAACATTTTCTGATCAAAGTGGACCCCCAAGTCAATTAAGTTTTGTTTTCTGGTAATATGTTTACCATTAAAATGATAGTTATGTAATATAGGCCTAGGTTTCCGTGTGAATGAAATGCATTCACACTTTCCTGTGTTGACTGCTTTGTTGTTTACAGTATAAAAGTTAAATAAGCTATTAAGGTCACTTTGCAATGACAAACAGTCTTGTGTGGTATTAATTATTATCATCAGCGTACCTAAGATAGTTAGAATACTTCAAACTTGAACCAATGTCATACAAATAAGCATTGTAGAAGAGTGGTCCTAAATGTGAGCCCTGTGGAACACCTGTGAGAATGTCAACATAATTGGAGCGATATCCTGCCATGACTACCGCCTGAGAACGATTAGTTAAGTATAACTTTATCCACCGAAGTAAGTCCCCGTGGATACCTAGAGTTTGTAATTTATTTAACAAAATCACGTGATCCACACGATCAAAAGCTTTCTCAAAATCAGTATAGATCCCTTGTCCATTTTTTCGAAAACAAAATTTGAAAAACAAGCTAAATTAGTAGTAGTGGAACGTCATAAAACCATGTTGCTGTACAGGAATCGATTGAGACAACGTAGTATAGATAGAATTATAAACAATTTTTTCAAGTAGTTTTGCTGCAATATTTAGAATAGAAATGCCTCTATAGTTTTTAATGTCCATACGCGAACCTTTCTTATGTACTGGAACTATATGAGCAGATTTCCATATGTTCGGAAGAACCCCCTCGCGAAGAGAACGATTAAAAACGATATATAACGGCAAAGCAAGTGATTCAGCGCAACGTGACCAAAAAATTGGAGGCAAGATATCACTGCCGGCTCCTTTATTGACGTCTAAGGATTTTAACAATTTTTTAGTAGAAATGAAAGATATTTAATCTCTGGAGGCGAGGTTGTTAATGTTTAAGGGATGTACAGTTGCGGGCAGATAATTTTTAGAAGGCTTACCAAAAACATTCTGAAAAAACCTTCCGAATGCGTTACATATGTCCTTACCGTCTGTATATTCGACTCCTTCTAAATAAAACTTCCTAGGATAAGCTGAACCACCCCTCGTAGCTTTTACAAAGGTCCAAAACATTTTGGGATTATTTTTAATGTTACTCTCGCATTTTGATGTAAAGTTTTTAAGGCAAACTTTTTGTATGCGTCCTTCTCTTTTTCTTAATAATGAAAATTCATCATAGTCCAATCTATTTCCATATTTTTTCCATCGTGAGTGAGCTTTTGTCTTTTCTTTAATTATCCGTATTAATGCAGGGGAATACCATTTGGGATAGGAACCGTTGCCTGATCTACGACTACACGGTACATACAAATCTGTAGACCTTTCAATAATTTGGTACATAATACTAGTCGCTTCATCAATGGTACCTTTTCTCAAGAGACTGGTAATACTTTCTTCAACATGACTGGTAATCCAGTCATGTTGAAGAAAGTATTTGTTAATATCCTCATAATACGTCTTTTTAAAGTTCCGTTTTAATGTAGTAGGGGCATCTTGTAAAGGAATTATATTTAAGTCAAAAACAGTAAAGGTAAGCGGAGGATGTGCGCAATCTTCTTTAAGAAGTGGTATGAATTCTGGTTTTACAATTACAGGTAAATTTGAAAAAACGAGATCTAAAGTATTCCCAGCATAATTTTTAAGAAAGTTACATTGTTTCAATGCATAAAAGCTTAAATTTTCTACTAGCACTAAACCCTCCCTCTGAACTTCAATTGAACCCTTTTTTATCAATGTATAACTATTTGTATTCCACGATAGGCAAGGCAAATTGAAATCACCTACCAGTATGTAATTATCCTGAGGATAACGCTCAATTGACGTTCTACATATATTTGTGAATGTTTTCAAATGTGTGGGTATTTCACGCGGGTCGGGAGGGATGTAAACGGCGCAGAAATGCAAGTTAAATCCCGATTTTCAAGCGCGGGACGGTACAGTAACCCACAATACCTCTGTACTTGCGAGTGACACGTCAACGTTGTAAGCACCGAGCGAACGTCGAATTAAAATTACTATTCCTCCACCGGTACACTTGCCACTAATATTAAGATTACGATCCGCCCTAAAAACGTCATATCTATCATCACACAATTCTGCGTCAAAAATACCATTATGTAGCCACGATTCCGTCAATATTATTACGTCATAATGACTATTCAAAACACTTAGTCGTAAGTCATTACACTTAGTTCTAAGTCCACGAACGTTTTGGTAATAGATATTCAAGTTTTTAGTAGCTATTTCTAAAAGAAAAATACATTACAATTGTATCAAACAAAAAAAAAATATCACGGATGCTTATACACATAATATATTTGCCTAATTTAGTTGCCCCAAAATAATTGCCTAATTTAGTTGATAAAGCGTTTTTGAATATTTTTATTTTAAAACATAATAATAAATGTAACGGGTTACAACGATAGAACATTTTTAGAATACGGATATCATAGCTATCATACAGGTATTTCATTGCATAATGAATATATAACAAAGAACTACATGGTCGACGACCGCAAATAAGAAATAGATACAAGTTATAAAAATGTAAAGGGTAGTGTGAAAAACTTATATCGGACTCTTCAACAATGGTATGTTTAACAAAAAATAGTGCGTTATTAAAATCCATTAGAATCAGCATTATTGCGTAACTATTATAGTGCATGTGTCTTGTATTGATATATATAAATATAATTAAGTGTATAAAAATATAGTATTGTACATTCACTAAGTCAGTACATTCGGATTTTAAATTATCTACTGTTGTTATTACCAAAGTAAATACAATATAGTAAATACCAAATATAGGTTAAAAAAATTAATTATTAAGCAATAATAGTTAAGGTTGCAATCTCTAATGCTGCGAACAAAAAGGCGCACCTGTATTTCGTGCATTTCCAATGTATACAGAATGCAAGTCATTGCAATTAAAGAACTACGACTATGTTTGTAAAGTACCAAAGAATAATAATTATCAAAGTGATTGTGCCAGAAAATCTTTACAATTAAGAAAACTACAAGTATTATTACGGGAAATTTAAGATATAAAAAGTTAACACAGTAACTTGTCTTACTAAACATTACACTAGTTTTGCAATATCCTCATCTTGCTTTATTTGTACAGCAGCAGAGGTGTCGTTTCGTCTCATATAAATCCTTCCGTTTTTTGTCCACACGTATTGATAGTTTTTGAGGTTTGCTGCCTCTCTGCATTTTTTAAGTAATATTTTATTAAATTGAGTAAGATGCTCATTAACGTACACCCTGCTGGTATTACCACTTATACCAAGATCTTGATTCCTTATATGATTTTTACGGATACCGGAAATTATATTTTCCTTCAGTAGACGGGATTTCACCTTGACTAGAATATTTCTAGGGCGTCCTTGAACTTTGTTTTTGGGAGTAATGCGGTTCACTTCTAAAATGTCTTTGGAGTTGATTGTTACGCAGGCATGCTTTGCAATAGCAAGTATTAGATCTAATAAATTTTCACTCCTTGACTCAACGACACCGAATACCTCCAGATTCAGGAGACGATCTCTTTGATAATTGGAGTTCAGCTCCATTTGTATTAGTTTGTGCTCACTCTTCAACAAATCAATTCTAGATTCAAGGGTTTGTATGTTTTTATTATTGTTTTCAAGTAACTTCACTTTTTTATTTAGTTCCTCGTATTTGTCACTATGAAACTGCACCGATCTTTCCAGACCTTCAACCTTTACAATCTTTTCTTCGTGTTTCGACTTAATTGATTGAATACACTTTTTAATCTGTTGATACTCTTGACGAATATAACTTTTTTCAGATTTTATTTCCGAGAAAGATGTGTCAAGCTTATCAAAATCTGTCTTAAAAATCGATTCTAAGTCCTTTTTTACCTCAGAAATATTACTCTGGATTTCAGCTTTCCAAGTATCTAATTTGTTAATTATATTCGATGTTAGGTGTTTTAAATCCTCCGTAAAATCATCAGTATGCTTACGCTTCCGAACTGTAACAGTGCTTAGTTCGGATAAAGTACTGATGTCGGGGTTAGAACTATGTTGCTTGTTCGGCGAACGAAGCATATTAAAACCTTAAGCAACTCTGGTCCTTGTTTAAATATTTTATTATTTTGTATATTTCTGTCCCTTGATATACACTAAGAAACGGACACTTTACACTTACAAACCACAACGCACATGGAATATGACTAATTTTAGTAAAAGCAAAGGAGCGAAAATCAACAACACGTCCACTTGAATGAACATCGAGTCGTTATGTGTTAATATATACTATCCGCCCTTATATAAACGAAAATATCCATAATAAAACATTTTTTTATATTAATGAAAACAAAGTTAACTGAAAATGAAAGAAATTTACAACTATTAAAAAAACTCTTAAAATATTTATTTTCTTCATAATGTAATTATTTATACTTGTAACAAAACAGTAACTAGTCATAGTCATTCAATTTTATATTTGTTTAAAATATGTTAGTCTATTACTACGATTGCAGTGGTATTCAGGTGACATTTTATATAATTATTGATTATATACTGCCCTGTTAACAAATAACTAAGACAAAAACCAGTGTTTCACTCCTCCATAATCGCTGTTCTCAGGATTAAGATCAATAAATCATGTATTTCATAATTGTTTTATTTTTTCGATAATTATATTCTACTTCCTACTAATACTATAAATTCGAATGTAAGTATGTTTGTTACGCTTTCACGCAAAAACTACTGAACCGATAATTATTAAACTTTGTACACATACCTTGGAAGGTATAAGAAGTTACAAAAAATACTTTTTAGGATTTTTTTTAGCGAAGTTAAAATAAATGCGAAGGGAAGTTAAAAACATTTAGAAAGATAAAAACATTGGTTGTCAATTAACACGTAGACGGAGTCGCGGGCACCAGCTAGTGTTATAATATTATTAGTTTTTTCTTATTATTGGAACGTAGTTCCTTATCGCGCGTTGTGAAAGAAAATTGTTTACTGAAAACACAGCTGATAATACTTCTATAGCATCTTATATCTGCTGATTATCAACAAAGTCATTTATCTGAGTCAAGTGAAGTGGAAAATGATTACCTAAACAATCGTGTCATTTAATAACACCTTTAAGCACGAAAATATAGGTTTAAATTATTTATTTTTCTCAGTAACACTAATACCACAGTACGAACTTCGACACCGACAATTTGAATGGCGTGTCAAATGACGTCACATTTCCTTTCGACCAATGGTGGCGCGTTTTGGAAGTTTGAATTTCACTCCCTTAATTTACATTTTTCACAAATTATTTTACGGCCTTAAATGATTAATAAATAAAAAAATAATGTTTTTATTATAATAAGATAATAATAAGTATCCGAAAAAAAAGTGTTTGGGACCGTTTAAAATTTTATGCATATTCCCTATTCCTTCAATAATTAATCAAAAGGAACTTCGTTCCATCCGGGTGTCCCTTGACACCTCTTAGTTTAAAGATTAATAGGTATTGCCACAACATACTATTCAACATACGGTTAGTAAAATGTCACAAAACGCCGCAATAAAACTACCTCCAATTCTGTATGCTGTAAATACAATTTTAATAACAAGTTTTTTAAATATTTATTTTTTAGGTTAGCATATGATATGCATTTTTAAATCTCATTTTTGAAAAGCTTCTAGTGAAGCGCAGTCGTTAACGAACCTGAACAAATTACAAGAGCTCTTTCGCACTTTAATATTTAACTAGTTGCTGCTTGAAGCCTTGTTTATTTAATAAACATGCGTTTATAATATTATTTTATTATTTAAAAAATGTAATGTAATGTAAATAAAATGAAGAAAAAATTTTTTTTGGCCGGTGAGTCTTATTTTATCTAAGTTATTTATTTTTCTTATTATTATGTTTGAATAAATATATCATACTTTGTCAAAAATAATGCAAAATTTTTAGGTATTACATACTATAACATTTTTTTTTGTATATATATATATATAAAACAATTACAAAATTTTAAACACCTATTTGGGGAAGGGCTTATGAAAAGTAATACAATTATAACCATAATCTAGAGTTTCATGTGGAAACTAGTTCTCTGACGCAAATATTGGGCAAATATAATTAAATTTTATATGATTGTTGATTGGGCAAATATTGGGTAAAATACATACTAAGGAAACTAGTACAATATTAAAAAAAAACATTATTTGTATGCCAAAATTTTACAAGTAGGGAAAAAGATATAAACTTTCTATGTCACACTGGTTATTAAAAAATATGATTACGCATTTATATATAAGAAACAACTTTCTTTTGCATGACGCAAATTTTGCACTGATCTTCAGACCTAAAAACATATTAGGCAATAGGCATTTCCAATTTTAGCTCGATAGGCCAGTTACCGCTGAACTGTGGGTGGTTTGATGCACAGGGTGGGCCACGGAGGCGTACAAATTTAAAATCGCTATAGCGTTGAAACGGGGTAAGGGTGCGGAGTGCGAAAGGTGGAAATCTGTAGCTCGGTTCTCGGAAATTTAGTGGCGATGAACAACGTGCGTTCTGTTTTAAAAATTATAACAAAAATGCCGATTCGTGCGTTATTGTTCGACGTTTATTTCGCTCTCACTATGGATTGCATGACTTAAAACAGTGTCCGAGTGAAAGTTTGATTAGGGCGTGGGTCAGAAAGTTCGAGGCTACCGGTTGGACCCTCAATCAGAAACCTAAGGGGCCCAAAAGGACAACAAGGTCAGAGGAAAACATAAACGAAGTCGGAGCTTCCGTACTACGCAATCCTGGGCAATCAACTCGCAAGCGATCAGCAGAGCTCTCTGTATCAAGAACGACTTTGCGTCGAATTTTGAAGAAAGATTTAAAATTGCACCCCTATTAACTTCAACTAGTGTAAGATTTGAAGCCGAATGATCACAATTTACGACGTGATTTTGTCGAAACAATGTTTGAGCGGTTTCGGAGCTTCAACAATATTCTTTTTTCAGACAAAGCCTACTTTCACTTAAATGGGCACGTAAATAAACAAAATAGTCGTTATTGGGCCTAAGACATTCCACGTTTCAAACACCAAAAGTCTTTGCATTCGCCAAAAATGACAGTTTGGGCGGCTATTTCAGCACACGGAATCATCGGACCCTATTTCTTTGAAGACCAGCGAGGGAATTATGTGACAGTAAATACTGAGCGATACATAGACATGTTACGCCATTTCTTTTTTCCGCAGCTGTCAGAATTTCAAGGGTACAATATAGCGACATGATTTCAACAAGATGGCACCACATGCCATACATCTAACGAGAGTTTGGCAGTCTTAAAGGAGAAGTTCGCTGGAAAACTCGTTTTGCGCCGAGGTGACATTCCATGGCCACCTAGGAGTCCGGATTTAACCCCACTAGAATTTTTCCTGTGGGGTTACATGAAAAGTAGAGTCTACAGTAATAATCTGACCTCAATTGCCCAGTTGAAGGCCAATATCCACGGAGAAATGACCGCAATTCCGCGCGCCATGTGCAAACGAGTTTTCGGCAATTTTAAGATTTGAGATTCGAAGAATGTTTGCTGCGGGATGGAGCAAAAAATGATTTTCCCAAATGTTTACTTTAATTTAAGAATAAATTTATTTTAGTATTACTTTTGTTTTGTTTTTTATGAATTTTTCAAATTCGCCAAACTCTGAGGCCCACCCTGTATATTCTATGACGCTGAGTAAAAATTTTATGTATAAATTTAGTTGTTTAGTTATATATTCAGCTATTACACCTGCCGGTTATTTTAAAACTTAATCGTATGATCCATATTATTATTTATAGTAATTTCTTGGAATTTTATTATAATAGTCAAATTTATATTGCACTAAAACAACACTGTTAGAATTAGAAAGAGCGCAGAGATCACTCCTAAAAGTTATGCATTTTAGGCCATTTAGATGTTCAACGGACAGTCTCTACTTACAGGCAGATTTATTATCAGTGAGAAAGGTAAATATTGTGTGTAGGTACAGTCCTAAAATTACACAAAACACTTAAATATTACCCTACTGTTAGCACTAGAAGAAGAATACAGTCAGTAGTTGCAGATGTTCACAGAAAAACGGTTTTTGCCAATCCTTAATACTTAATCATTCAGCCACACTTACATAATTGACTTTAAAAAAAAATAATTACCCTAAGGCTTATAAGCAATGTAAAACGTCTCTAATGACTTGGCTAAAACCAAAACAATGTGATGAAATTGAAATCTTATTAAAAAAAATGAAAAACCAATGAAGGAATAATATAAAGTTATACAAGACTTGTATAAAAATTCTTATTACAGTTATGGAAGAGCGGTGTCTCCTAATACAGGTATCTTCTTACCCAAAAGGAAACTCCATTCTATTTTTCAATTATATTATGTAAATGTGCTAAAGAATAAATAAACATTATTATTATTATTGTTGTATTTGGATAGTGCGAAAACTTATTAAGACAAGCCATGAATATTGTCACTTAGTAACAATCTTAAGTTTCCGTTTTCCATGAACCAAACAAGGGTGTGTAGTGGGTCAACATTATTCTTGGACGTTAGACGATATAAGATTTTGATTGTTATTAGATATCTAACGATTAACTACGAGTTGTCAAAAGCAATATGCATCCTTATCTTGTCTAAATTGTCATATCTAAGATTAGGCTTAAAATTGTTCATTACATAAAGAATAATATTTATACAATTCTCAAATAACACCATTTATGTGAAAACGAAAATGAAAGATTTACCAGCTTCCAACTGCGTATATTTGATTTTGATTGATTAAATTTGTTGCTCCATTTGATTGCTCGTAGTTTCAATCTATATTTTCAATTGGGGTTCTATATTTCCAATTAGAAGTGGTCACTTTTTGTTAGTACAGATCACAACAATTTTATTATAAAGTTGTATTACAAACTAATGTGTTATTCCTAAAAGTAGATTAAAAACACGACGGCATAATATTTTTTTTAGTAATTTAGCCCTAGTAACTAATAAAATTTTATATGATTACTGCCTCCTAAATAATGTGTATTTTTTTTTACTATTTTTAGTAATTTAGCCGGAGTAACTAATTAAATTTTATATGATTGCTGCTTTTTAAATCATTTGTAATTTTTATTTTATTTTTTACTATTGACAGTAATTTAGTCTTAGTTAATAAGTAAATGTTATATGTAAGATTAAATTTAATCCTAAACATTATTATTTTATAGACTTTATGTATAAATAACTACAATGGACTTGTTTGGTTGTAAACAAAGTAACTTTAATCTTCTTAACCATGGAAAGAAAAGCTATACAAAAGAAATAATGAATTTGCGGATCCGGTCGGTGAAGGAAAAAATACTGTGAGGAAATTTGTATACCTTCAAAAAAATATTTAATTTGTCAACCAACGGTGAACAAAAAGAGGGCCAGAACTCCGCAACCTAATTAACAATTTAAAAGTAGACCAATCCCTGATATCCAAATAAAACACGGATAGGCCAATCCAACGGAACATAATACTAAAATATATTTTATGAATAACTATAAAACTTAATATCTTACAAAAAATCTTACTTAGAAAAAAATATTTTATTTTACCCTATTTTTAACCCCCCACCGACCAACCGACTGTTTAATAAAGGAAGAAATTAAAATGCAAGTAAGTTAACAAGGCAAATAAAGAAATTACGATAACGAATCGTATAGTCTAAATCCTCAATGATTAACTTCCTAAAATAGACATCAATAAATTCATAATAATATTATTTTTATTCTTTTTACAGGTCTTTTTTGTATCGGTTTTTTTTTAATTTTTAATTAAATTTGTTGCATATACATTTCTTAGATTAAGTGATGATCAATGCTTAGTGTCTTGAATTTAAAGCATTGAGATATTCGTTGGCAACGGCTCGTTATGACAAGGTCTAGGTTTTTACTTTGAAAAGGTTAAACAATGCAGTTAAGAAGAACACAAATTGATAAATTAAAAGATAGTTTCGTTGTGATGATCCGTCAAAAATGTACATAGATACTGATGCTCTTATATTTAGAAGGAGTTATGATTTTAAATACCTATTAATTATTTAAAGAAATAGTTTAGATTACATAGTTACTGATAATAATATTCGAGTTTGATTTTAGATGTGTGTCAATATTTGTCAATGCTGAATGTGTAGAATGAGTAAAAGTCAAAAATCATAATCGAAACCAACGACCTATTTTTTCAGAGGGTACAGCTTCGTCATTTGACACGTAAAAATCTGTTGCTAGATATTACTTGTTCAAGTAAACGAAATAGATTATACGTAAGTAAATAATACTCGCGCACGAAGGTTTCCTTACCATTATATAAACAACGATCGACTGAAATGTACCTACCAGATTTTTATCTAATAATTTTAAAATATTGTACCTTAACATTATTACTTATTATAATATCTAATTAAGTATTTTTTTTTATATTTAGCTACAATTTTAGCTAACAAACACTACATGTAACAGTGGTTCAGGTAATTGTTCAAAGTATTTTAGAAGTTCCCAATTGTCAGGTCAGGAGGCGTCTTGCAAATTGTTTCCAAGAAATGTGGTCGTGACACCGACAAAAGGATTCGATTTAGAGAACAAAATTAACGTTCCTAAATGCGCTTTGCGATGCTTTACAAAAGTCACTTAATAGCAGCACATGTTTTTATGTAGGGTCAGAAAATATTAGATATTAATTTATATAAAATAAAGTACCCATAAACGATTTTTTTTAATATTTTATGAAAAAATTCTCTTTTTTTATTTATTACTTAAGAAAAACTTAAAACAATGATAAATAAAAAGGTACACCCGGATGGAACGAAGTTTCTTTCGATTAATTATTTAAGGAAAATTAAAATGGACTCAAATACTTTTTTTCGGGTATTTATTATAATAAAAACATTTTGTTATATTTACTAATCATTTAAGGCCATAAAATAATTTGTAAACAGTTTAAATTAAGGGAGTGAAATTCAAACTTCCAAAACGCGCCACCATTGGTCGAAAGGAAATGTGACGTCATTTGACACGCCATTCAAATTATCGGCGTCGAAGTTCATACTGTGGTATCAGTGTTACTGAGAAAAATAAATAATTTAAACCTATATTTTCGTACTTAAAGGTTTTATTAAATGATACGATTGTTTAGGTAATCATTTTCCACTTCACTTGACTCAGATATTTAAATAACTTTGTTGATAATCAGCAGATATAGAAGATATAAGATGCTATAGAAGTATTATCAGCTGTTTTCAGTAAACAATTTTCTTTTTAAAGCATAGTTTTACTGGTAAAGTAAAACTATGTGAAATAGTAAGTTTTACTGGTAAAGTAAAAGTATTGTGTGTGGAATGAGGAAATGGTTACAATGCTACATTTTGTTTTTCAGCAGGTATATTTACATTGACTTACATTTACTTTACTTCTGTGGTGTGGTATATTTACATTTACTTTACTTCTGTACTTCGGTTTAATATTAACTTGCACAGCTTAGTCACTTGATAATTTATCTTTAATATTCGAAAGTCAAGGCTCTGCCTTGTGATCACATTTAGTATTGTCTTGGCTGATTAATATCATAGACATTTGTATGGGTAGTGCTAGGACTTCTTTACTATATCACTTCTTTGTAAAGGTCACCAATTTTTTTAAACACTATTTTTGATAGCTAACTCTGAAAAGGCTTCATTAATCGATGTCAATCTTTGCCTTTTGACTACGCACATTCTCATTCTGTCAGCTGGTGTTTTTGCCACAAAAATATATGAGGAACAACTCCTTTCTTCAAACTTAGATTAATTTTTTCTCCTTGTTGTTTCCTTATAAATATTATATTCAATATTTTTAGCTGTATCTTCCTTAGCCTGAAATAAATTGACAACCATAAAAATTTCCTAAAACCAAAAAAAGAATACGGTTTTTATAGAAAGTTATACTGAACTTTTGTGAACTAGTTTAGGTTAATTTTAAACTCAAATTTTCTAATGTTTAATAGCTAATGCAACTTACTATACATTTAAACTATTAAATTAAACTTATTATAAGTAAAGTATACTTACGTTAAATTGATCTTCACAACAATATAAACACAATTTAAGACATATATTATCCCTTTTAATTACCATAGACCATTGTTTTGGTGTTTTCGCATCTCTTGGAATATAAAAAACACTTTGTCGGGTGTTTTTCTAATACTATTTTTGCACTCCGGTACTATACAATACTTGTAAGATGGCTTTTATCTGCTAACATGACTTGTAAAGCACTTAAAACTTAAAATATGTATGAAGTAAATAAAAAGTTCATAGTAAAAATTTACATTTGACTGGTCGTCATTTGACGTCACGCAAGGCGCGCGCAAAATGACGGCGTTTGAACGGCTCAAACTTACTGAATGTTTTAATTTTCACTTTGAAAAAAAAACTAGAATCTTTTCAAGCCTCTTTATATTTTTTTCTATGATATAGAGAGGTAAATGTTTAATTTATGTAAAAAAAAACATGAACATTTCCTATTGTAATAAAAAAATACAAAATTAATAATATAAGCTAATATACTAGTGAATAATATTTGTATACTATTTTTGTATGATATTTCGCCGATAATTTATAATAAATGTAAATAAAATGAATAACTAAATTAAAAAGTGTAAATCAATAAACCCAAGAATTTTTGTCCCGCAACCTAGCGGTTTTACTTTATACAACAGATGTGGTTATGTTTCCCTAAGGTATAAATAGATGGCGTTATAACAAAACATTACGATACTCGTAATGTTTTGTTACAACGCCATTTGATCACAAGTTTGTTTAATTATTTTTATTTAAACTGTCTTATTTGCAAATTGATTCTAAAAGAATAAACTCTTATATCAAATGAATAATAAAGAACTACTAAGCAATTTAATATAATACAAAAAATAATAATAATAGAAATGAAAATATCTCGCTTGCTTTGTATAAGAGAGAGAGAGATAGCAAAACATGTCGTGCCAACTTTTGGTAAGAATTTTTACCGTCTAGCCCCCTTTCACAACGCGCGATAAGGAACTACGTTCTAATAAACTCATGTTCTCCTTTATAATATTACTTAAGATCAAAAGTAGATTGGTATTAATATTCTGTAATGATTAAAGCCGACCGATGTATGTAGTATATAGTTACTTATAAAACGACTTTATTTATATTATATTAATGAAAATAAACTAACAAACTGATGTGAAACATGTAAAAAAATATCGAAAATAATATTTTTATGGCTTACGTTAATTAATATATATATGTACTCAAAAATCATCAAAATCTAAAATTTTTCATATAAACTTTCACCCTCTACATTAATTCGTTCAGCCCGTTTAGAAAAATATTGAAACAAAAAGTAGCCTATGTTTGACCTTTATTTAGTCTTCAACTATTCGAACTCCATCCAAATCGGGTCAGCTGAAACAGTTTTACGCTCAGTAAATCGTTTCCGACAACTCAAATGAACAAATACTTTTCTTCCACTATTAAGGAAACCCACGAGCTGATTATTTTTTAAATTGGTAGCAACTGCTTTCAAATTTGGCAGTCCCCGAGTCACTTCCGTTAATTTTTCTTTAACTTGAGTTGAATATATTGAGATGCAACATACATTCTCTGTCGAATCTACGTCACTTTCTTCGTGGTCCTATAACATATGAGGATTGAAACAATTACTAATTGAAGTAATTTGTAAAGAAAAAAGTACTGTATCTGACAATGTTTAAATATAATGGCATAAAAATTTCAAAATATTTTAAATATTATTAAAATAATTTACTATACCCTATCCATTATACGAAAAAATAAAAGGTAAACAAAGAAACCTATGGTTCTTAAACTTTTTTCGTAAACCGATTACACTTTCAAAGAGGTATATTGTGTGGGCGTTTTATGAGGGAATTAATTGAAAATACTTGTTTTATCTACATATTATGTTCTGTTATTTCTTTGACAATAAGAAATAAGTAAAAAATTAAACAAGTAGATATTTTATTAAAAAATATTTATTCAGTCTCCTTGTCCACGGAATGCATTACTGTCCTCTTAGACCGCTTTTTCTTCGGCGAAGTAAAAGTACAAATATTGCTCGGCCCAGCTTCACTCATGTTACAAAAATAACAACAACACGAGTAACAGAACAGACAAACTTAACAAAAACAATTACTTTAACGAATAACAATTAAAACGCAGTGATGAATACTGAGCGACGTGAGCCGTAAAAACAGGAAGGCTCCGAACATCTGGCGTTAGACGTTGCATTCTTTTACCAGGTAGAGAGTACCCAAACAAGAAAACAATTAAATATAATAATTAAACATGTTTTGTTTTAACGAAAATCATGCAAAAACTTGTTTTCTTCTATAAATAGCATCAATATTGTTTAAACAATAAAAATAATTATTTCCCCCCTTTGAAAGGTTTCTGATTTTAAATAATATAAAAAAACAAAAATTAAAAAAAAAAAAAGATCGAAATCGGAACTGTTTCTGAGGACTTTCGACGAAAAGGCTTCATTGACGCGACTATATATAATATTAACAATAATAAATACTTTTATACCTTCTTTATTTCTGCATATATGAATACTTTACTCGAAAAATGTTGTCTGGAAGTAATCGCAACTTAGTGATAATTACACCTTATATACATTATGTTCTATGTATATTTTGCTATAATGTTATTTACAATAGCATAATATATAATAAATGATTATATAACGGAACACGGTTGATTGATTGTTATTAAAAGAGTCTAATAAGTTTTCGTAATTTAAATATGAACTTGCAACACATATGTACTTTGTGAGTATGTTGAATGATTTTTTTTATCCATTCGTTTTCAAACACTAAAAGGTTTATGAATACGGTACTGAAATTTTACTACGTGCTTGCTTGCATATATTTGTTGGGGCTACAACACAAAGAATTTTTATACACATACTTTTATAACACATTTTTTTAGATATATTGCTACAATAATTTACCTTCAATGTTCTTACACAACTATACCATGTTTTTACATAAACATTGATGTCAGAATTGTTGTTTATTGCTACTGGTAATAGTTTTTTAGGATTTTGATCTTGCCAATTTAATAATAAAACTTACAAATATTTTAATAGGTTGAGAATACAAGGAAATCAGATTATTAATATTAAATATTGATAAATAAAATGTATTTCTTACAAGCCATTGTAATACTGGTTATAGGTGTTTTGTTTCAAACATCAAATTTTAACTGCCTCCGTCTCCTAAGAAAAAACATTTTAAAAGTGATCTTACTTCAGTTCAAAGAATTTATTTCTCTAAAAAGAACATTACAAACTGTTCACTTGCAAGAGAAAATTAAAACTAAAATAAAAATAAACAATTTTTAACATCGGAATTTTTAACAATTTTCTAATAGGTTCTTATTTATAACAGTTCAATATTTTCACAACTATCCTAGTCCCAGTCTAAATATTAAATATATATTCTTTTAATTTTTTTTTAAAAACGATCAATGATTTTGAACTTTTTATATCTATCGGTAAACTGTTGTATACCTTAGCTCCTTCAAACTTAATGTTACATTTCCCATAGTTTGTTCTTGGTTGTGGTAAGCTTAGATTTTGTTTATTTCTTGTATGGTATTTATGTGTTTTATTTTCAAATGTTATCTTAGAGTGGGTAGTGTTAGTAATATTTTTTTTTATAAGTACGCATGTATGATAAGTGTATAGTTGTGTTAGGTTGAATATTTTTGTGCTTTTATATATTTTTTGTGTAGATGTAAGTCTGTGAAAAATAAATAGCGACTTTATTATTTTATTTTGTGTTACACAAAGGTCTTTAAGATTAGTCTTGGCCGCATTTCCCCATATTTGAATGAGATATTCTAAATATGGCTTCACAAGAGCATTATATATTAATTTTCGGATGAAATTTGGAATGTATCTGGATATTTTTCGCACCAATCCTACCAAGGGAGATACCTTGGTTCTTACTTCTTCAATGTGAGGCTTCCAAGTTAGTCTGTTATCTAATATAAGACCAAGATATCTCTCCTGCGTGGATCTTTTCAGCGGTTCATTATCAAGTAATAATGGGCTAAAACTTGTACTTTTTTTATTCTTTGCCAAAAAAAATATGTAAGAGGTTTTGCTTACATTTACGGTTAAAAGATTTGTCTTAAACCACTCCGATAAAACATCTAAATCCCTTTGAGCTTCGTCCACTATAACATCCATAGAACATCCGAAGTAAAAGAGAGAGGTATCATCTGCATATAAGGTAATATGACCCGAAAGTTCCAGCTGACTGATGTCATTAATATAAATTAGGAAGAGTAGTGGACCCAAAATGGAACCCTGAGGAACTCCGCACACTATTTTAGCTTGATTACTCTCATAATTTCCAATTTTGACGACTTGGTATCTGTCACTAAGATAGGACTCGAATATTTTGTAAGCTAGACCACTTATACCAATACTTTGTAATTTTTTCAGGAGTATGAAATGACTTACAGTGTCAAACGCTTTCTTAATGTCAATAAAAACTCCAAGCCCAATTTGTTTATTGTCAATATTATAGGACAATTTGGTAACTAGGTCAATAGTTGCATTTAATGTACTGGATTTTGGACGAAAGCCGTATTGATGTTCATATAAAAAGTTGATATTATTTAAATAATCTAATAATCGACTGTATAAGACACGTTCGAAGATTTTAGAAAGTACAGGCAGTACCGATATTGGTCGGTAATTATTTGGATCATTTTTATTACCGCTTTTAAAGACCGGAGTTACTCTTGCAATTTTAAGGGAGTCAGGAAATATGCCCTTCTCTAAACAATTATTTAAGCATTTAGTTAAATTTTTCACTAATTCAGTTTTACACCGTTTTATGCTTTTTGTAGTTATACAATCCATTCCCGAGCTGGTATTATTGTCTAGGGTGTTAATTATGTTTAGTAATTCAGTTTCTGTACATGGTTTAAAATTGGTTAGGCAATTATTGTGAAATTGTGTATTTAAGTATTAGTATTAAATAGATAACTATTTTATTAGTTTTGCGTGTTATATTTTTAGCTAATTCCGGGCCAATTGATGCGAAGAACATATTGAAAGCCTGACAAATATCGTAATCATTTGTAATTTCTGTATTATTAATTATTAATTTTGAAGGAGCTGAAGGTAGTCTTATTTTATTACATGCTAAATCATTTATTAGTTTCCACATATTCTTCGGTTTGCTTTTATATTTAGAAAACTCCTTGTGATAGTATTTATTCATATTATAGCTAATTAGTTTTTTTACTTTCTTTTTTTCTATTTCATATTTTTCTTTTTTGTGTTTATTATTAGGATCATTTTTACTCATAATCCATAACTTGTTTCGTTCATTAATTTGGTCAATTATATGTTTGTTAATCCAATCTTGTTGCGGAGGATTTTGAATTTTGTATTTTGTGATTGTGTGTTTAGCTATTCCATGCTTAATGATTGATTCAATTTTTTCATAATTATGAATATCATTTTGTGTTAAATTATCTTTAATAAACTTGTGAAATAGGTTGTAGTCCAAGGCCTTGCACTGTATTTTTTTTAAAACGTCTTGTTTTACTTTTTTCAGTTCAAAATATATAAATATATATAAATGTTTTTTGAGTATTTAAAATCCTTTTAAATACTCAAAAAACATTTTCAAAGATCAAAAAGGTAAGCTTCTCTTGACCAACGAGCAAATTTTCGACCATTATAAAAGCACATACGAAGTGCCAGAAAACCAAAGACTATATGGGGATCCAAACGAACCCAAACCTGCAACTCCTACTGAAGATTTTCAAGCCAACCCACCAACTTTGGAGGAAATCAATAAAATAATTAAAATGAAACCATCTAAATCAGCACCAGGTCCGGATGGTATCCCTTATATAGTTTACAAAAAATGTCCGTCGCTCCATAAACATCTTTTAAATATATTCGGTAAAATCTGGTCAAGAAAGCAAATACCGGTATCATTCGGAAAAGCCCTTTTTGTCCTCAATCCGAAAAACGACAATGTCAATAATCCCAAGGATACTAGACCGATAGCCCTAACAAATACAATTTCCAAAATATTTTTCTCTTTTTTACAAACTAAAATGACGCAATTCATGATTAACAATAGATATTTCAGGCCTAATCACCAGAAAAGGTTTTTTCCCGGAATTTCAGGATGCCTGGAACATAATACGTTAATATCTGAAAGCCTTAAAGATGCTAGACTAGCGAGAGACAAATTAAGGTTTGTTGGATAGACTTAGAAAATGCCTTTGGGTCGGTACGACATGAACTAATGATGTTCGCGCTTAAATGGTATAACTTTCCTACGGTAGTTCGCGACATTATTGCATCATATTATTCAAAATTAAAATTCTCTATAATTTTTAAGGAAAACCATTCAAAACCACTTAATTATAACGTTAGTTTATTTCAGGGCTGTTGTATTTCTCCTATTATATTTAATATAGTTATTAATATTTTAATAAACAAATTAATTAGAAATGAAAAGAAGTGGGGCTATCGGTTTAAGTACAACAACAAATACACGGAATCCATACTAGCTTTTGCAGATGATCTCGCGATACTGACACGTAATCCGAAACAATGTCAGGTACTTTTAAATGTAGTTGAGGATTTCTGTACGTGAACCAGCGGATTGAGGACAAAACCAAGTAAATGTTTTAGTCTGTGTCTGGGTAGACGGAATACCAAATATACCTCTTACGATCCAGGTCTTATAATAAGCGGTCAGTGCGTTAGTACGGTTACGGAAGCAGCTCCGTTTAAATTTTTAGGTAAAAAAATCGATTACCAAGGCCGTACTCCATCGTTGGATGTAATAGTCGATAGCTTTTTAAACGATCTCAAAAAGGTAGACAACCAACCAACCAACCAACAGTAACGTCAAAAAAGCTTGGATTTACGATAATTATTTAACATCACGCCTAAATTGGCCTTTCCTCGTGTATGATATAAATAAAACCCTTTTGTCAAAGTTATGCAAGCGTCATAAAGACATTGAAGTTATGGCTCGGGTTAGCGCACTCAGCGGACTCTTCAACCTTATTTAGAGACCGAAACAACTTTGGATTAAAATTAAAGAAACCATCGGAGCTCTACAAACATCTAAGAGATACCAAAAGACATATCATCGGAAAATCTAAAGATGATACTGTAACTTCTCTCCTAAAAGACAGAGTTGCCTCAGAGCTCGAGTCACGACTTCAATTCCAAAAAAAATTTATGATAGGTGCTCAAACGAATAACGTAGGGCTAGGATCAAGTAGGAAAGTTCAAGACATAGACATAACAAAATCTTTTATTCGACAAGACGAAAACGATAATTACCGACTCCACGCGATGAGCCTAGAAATTCAAAACGAATGGGTGACCATAGGAGATTTTTATATTCCACTAGCTTTGAAGTGGCGCACCTTAATTTATGATTGGTCCCCAGCATTATTAAAATTCTATCTTAATGCATTCCAAATGACTCTCCCAGATCAAAGTAATTTAGTAAGATGGGGCAAAGCCACCGAAAAGTCTTGCAGCATCTGTGGGGAGGGCATAAGAATCGCGAAACAGTTATTAGTAGGATGTAGGGTACTTCTAGATAAAGGTCAATACTCGCGTCGCCACGATAAGGTATTAGAAATCACACGGGAAGTGGTTAGTCTTTCAGTAGCAAGAGCGCGGAAGGGTATAACAACCACCAAACGATCTATAGAATTCGTAAAAGAAGGCTCCTCCAAAAAATCAAAAGCAAAGCCTTATTCAATATTAGGCGCGGCTCCTGATTGGATTCTCATGATGGACACGTATGAAAAGCATTACAAAATCCCTGGGGATGTTGGCGTTTCGTCATCCAGACCGGACTTATTCCTGTATTCGAAACATCTGAGGCGCGTGATACTTGTGGAGCTTACTGTTCCTTGGGAAACAAACATCCCAAGGGATCACACATTCAAGCTCAATAAGTATTACGAACTAACCAACGAACTGATCAGGAATAAATTTATAGTTAGTTTGTACGCGGTAGAAGTGGGAGCGAGAGGTATAACAGCAAAATCTCTCTATAGCCTACTTAAAGATCTTGGCCTTTCTAGAACAAGCATCGGTTCATTTTTAGAACGTACTTCAAAGGCGGCATTAGTAGGTTCTTTCCAAATTTGGTTAGGTAGAGGAGTGTGGAGGGTGAAGGTGAGCGTTTTTGCGCATAATAAAGGGGCCCCTTAAACCTACTCCTGGGTCGCAAGTCCCAGGCACTGCTTGCACTCCTCTCCTTGCAACGCGATGGGCCCGGCACCCGCACGGTGAATCCATGGATTGCTAAGAAGCTTCGTCTATTAAATATTATTAGCTGTATCTTCCTTAACCTGAAATAAATCGACAACTATAAAAATTTCGTAAAATAAAAAAAAGAATACGGTTTTTATAGAAATTTATACTGAACTAGGTTTTAATTTTGTAAACTAGGTTAGGTTTATTTTAAACTCAAATTTTAAGTTTTAGTTAAGTTTATTTAAACAATATAAACCCAATTTAAGACATATATTATCCTTTTTATTTACCATAAACCATTGTTTTTGTATTTTCGCATCTCTTGGAATATAAAAAACACTTTGTCGGGTGTTTTTCTAATATTATTTTTGCACTCCGGTACTATATAATACTTGTAAGATGGTTTTTATCGTCTTCCATGACTTGAAAGCACTAAAAACTTAAAATATGTATGAAGTAAATAAAAAGTTCATAGTAAAAATTTACATTTGACTGGTCGTGTCATTTGACGTCACGCTAGGCGCGCGCAAAATGACGGCGTTTGAACGGCTCAAACTTACAGAATGTTTTAATTTTCACTTTGAAAAAAAACTAGAATCTTTTCAAGCCTCTTTATATTTTTTTCTATGATATAGATAGGTAAATGTTTAATTTATGTCAAAAAAAACATGAATATTTCCTATTGTAATAAAAAAATACTAAATTATTAATATAAGCTAATATGCTAGTGAATAATATTTGTATACTATTTTTGTATGATAATAATAATTTATAATAAATATTATATAATTTAATATATAAGATAATTATATAAGATAATTTATAATAAATGTAAATAAAATGAATAACTAAATTAAAAAGTGTAAATCAATAAAACCCATGAATTATTGTCCCGCAACCTAGCGGTTTCACTTTATACAGATATGTTTATATAACATAATATGTGGTTATGTTTCCCTAAGGTATAAATAGATGGCGTTGTTACAAAACATTACGAGTATATTCGATCACAAATTTGTATTATTATTTTCATTTAAACTGTCTTATTTGCAAATTGCTTCTAAAAGAACAAACTCCAATTTCAAATAAAGAATAAAGAACTACTGAGCAATTTAATATAATATAAAAAATAATAAAGATATCGTTTGCTTTCTATAAGAGAGAGAGAGATAGCAAAACATGTCGTTCCACTTTTTGGTACGAATTTTTACCGTGTAGCCCCCGTTCACAACGCGCGATAAGGAACTACGTTCCAATAAAGATTTAATATTTATTATATTAGTATATAATAAAAGGTAGTCCTTTTATTTATATGCCCTATTTACTAACAGGTTGGAAGTAAGTGCCAAGCCTTAAACAAATAATTATATGTAACTACTTAAATGAATACGAGGAAATTAATATAATGAAATGCCTACTTTAATCATTAAGATACGTAAATAAACATAATAAAAAACAATTAAATCTTAATATTATAAGCAGCTCAAACAATACGAAAAATGGTAACAAAAAAACAAAATTTAGAAAATGTATTCAACAGAATCCTTAAACTTAACGGACATATGAATTTTGAAATGCCTACTTCAAAAATTAAGCTATGTAAATACAGCTATAAAAGAGCAATTAAATCTTAATATTATTATTAGCTTGAATCGATACGAAAAAAAAACAAAAAAATAATAATTACGAAAATGTATTCAACCGAATTCCTATAAATTGACTTGGCACCGACTTCAAATCTATTAGTAAATACGACATATAAATAATAGATAGTATATAATAAATATAAAATCTTCATTATTTTTTACTTTTCAGTTTTAAAGTCGGTTTTTTTAACGTAGTTATTTTTTGTTGTGTCAAGTAATTTTTTTCAAAAAGAATATTTCTAACATTTAATAGCAGAAAAAGCTTGCGAATATTCTTTGGTATTCCTTATAATATACTTCAATAGTTCAAAAATTTGATGGTTAGTTTGTTGATTACCAAAGTTTGAAGATCAGTGAAAGACGCACGAATAAAATTAAATGTAATAACGATATTCGATAACCGCCTAATAAAAAGAAACCGTTTAATAACCGCTTCAATGGGCGAGTGGTTAGCGCAGAAGCCTAACGTATGTACGTACGTACGTGTATGTATGTACAACAGGCACGTATGTGATGAACATATATGTCTGTATTTCTGGGTTCGGTAGTTTAATAAAAATATTCTCAGTATTTCAAGGATCCAATATTGGATTATTAATGACCGCAGCTGGTCAAATTTCAAAAACGAATTTAATTTGTGTTCTCGAAGAATCGATATTGCGGGCATTATTCTTAACATAATAGGCACTAATTCTGACCAATCCGATTACTCTAGGCAGTCTCTGCTACGTCTTAATATCGTGAAAGGTTTAACCGATGAGTTAGTTGTCAATTATGATACGTGGCATAAACTGACCCTGCAATGAATGGTCTAAATATACTCAACATAGTGTTAGCTTTTATACATGTAGTAGTTTGGTTTTGACTAAAAATAAAGATATAAGTTGTTGATTTGACTAAAACAATTGAATCTCTGTATAGAAGTTTAATTGATAAAATAAATGTAATATTGAATACTGATTTGACTAAGAACATGAAGTATATAAATCGCAGCTCGGCTAAGAGAAGGCATTGTGTGAAATTGGGAGTACAAGTTGTGGGGTGGTATTATTGTGATAAAAGTGTAACAGTTATAATAAACCGCTGAGTGTGAGATCGAGAAACTAAGTTGTGTAACAGTGATAATTAAGTGTTTAAATGGTAAACAGTTTAGTGTATTTATGAACAGTGTCATAAAGTGCTTTAAAGAATAGTAGGACTGTCGTTGGCGATTCTTTGCGGTAAGAGAGTTCTAATAATAGGCAGCCAACCTTCATTCGAATAAGTCCGCAAGAATCGGGGAGAGTGTACTTGTGCGTGGTGGATGTAACCATAAAGATTGATGACCTGACGATTGGACCGTCCAACCGTCAACTTTCCCAAATATCTGTATCCATACAGAACTAGCAAAATCGGACCATAACCGGATAACATTTACAATAAAAAGGAAAATAGTAACTAAAATTAGGAAACTAACAACAAGGGTGTATAATAATAACCAACAAACCAACTGGGCTCTATTTAGACAAGAACTGGTCAAAAAGATGGCTGAAGCTAAAATAACATAAAATGCAATTGAACATATAAATAATAAACAAAAATAAGAAAAACGGAAAATTTAACAGCTAAACAAAAATACTACAAAAGGCAAGCAATAAAGCTATTCCAAAAGTTAAAACATATGATAAGCCCCCTATCGTCTGGTGGAACGACGAACTCACTAGGCTAAAAAGAGAGATGACTACAAAAAGCAAAAGATCAGCCACGTGACGCCCGAAAGACACAAGAGCGTCTAATGCACATTCTGAAGTATTCTTTTTCCAGTTCTAACTTTCTTTCGACTTGCAAAATGGCTTATGTCATCCTCCTGTTAAAGTTTCGAACTCTTTTTTGTATCTCCAACCATATGCGTTTTACCTTTTCTCTCTAGAGTTTTTTATAATTTTCTTCTCTCCCCTTACACGTCTAGTTTTCGTCCTGGACATAGTATGGAATCTGCTCTCCTATAGATTACAAACGACATAATATGCTTGACATAAGAAAAACTATATACAATTTTTAGTATATCTGGATTTCAGGATCATTTTCTGTTGACTTTGACATTGTACTTGGTATACTGAGATCTATGAACATGTTTTTTTCTACAATTGCCTGGTTTTATTCTTACCTTCGAGGTAGTGACCTGTGACTTGTAAGTGCATAATGTGCTTGTATAGACTCATCTCTAAATGGGCTTATCTCACAGCTGGTGTGCCTCAAAGCGGTGTTCTTGCTTCGTTACTCTTTCAGATTTTTATTATTTAGATAAGCCGCAAGCTTCAATATCCACTTCATCAAGATCTAAGACCCCTTACTTGAACTCTTATTCAACCCACTATCGACTATGTTACTTGGATGATGCAGCTCATTAATAAATTTGAATATTTTCGAAATCTCTAGATCAGATTTAATTTTGAATTAAAGAAATACGATCACGTTTCTAACCTTTTCTTTTTCTTTATTTAATGTGGCTTTGGTTTTGGCTTAGCGAATTTATTACACCTATTGTTACAAGTCTTACCTCCTATTGTTACATAGTCATTGTCCTCTTAATAACACAATTGCAAATTATACAATCACATAACTATTACTTTATAGAGTTACTTGCATTTTATGTTCTCTTTGCCTTATTCTTTACAATCCAAACCTCCCAGGTTATTTCCGCGATCGCTTCTATTTCCCTCACGGTCCTGAATCTTCCTCCTTGTAGTAGGTCTCAACTTCATATGATTTACTCACATTCTTTTATGGTTATAGAAGTGAAATTGTAGAACACAATAGACATCTATCAGTGTTTATCTTTAAAAAAAAAAATAAAAAGCCCCGATACAAGAACCGGGGAACCTTTGCATTGTACGAACGTAAACGATGCTGTCTATTTTACAAAATTATTAAAGTTTGTATTTTTATTTTACTAAGAATATTGTAATTTTTATAATTTTAGTTAAGAATATTGTAACTATTTGTAAAAACTTTCATTTACTTTGTACTTTATTTTTTCATAGTTTTCATATGGCGCGCACATATACTAATCACTTTTTTACACTCTCCTTTCACAGGTCTGCCTTAAGAGATTCCATTTTGAAACAATTAGTGCCCTTGTACAAATCTACGTTAAAATATGTATACCTTATAAGTATTCTGTATGTACATTAATGTTAAATAAATAAATAAATAAAAAAAAAAAAGTAAGTCAAATACAGTTTGATAAAATTATTAATTACATTAAATGAAATCAATCAACCAAGTACAAATATGCACTACATTATTAAATAGCTAATGTTTTATCGTAAATGCTTATTCATAGTTCTGCATTGAACTGCTGCTTTCAATTCAAATTCAATAGAGAAATACTGATCGTAATTTCACATTATCACAGCAAGAATGTAGACACTGTTTTGAATTAATTATTAAGTTTGATTATTCTTACTATGATAACAACAAAATATTAGACCTCCTACATGTAAAAAAAATGTCATTACTTTACAGTAATCGTAATGTTTTAAAATTTGTACTAATAATTATTTCTTTAAGATAATAGATTTTTTATATATGGTCCTATATATTTTAATTAGTATTGAAATTGATTTAATATGAGGAGTTTTTTTTTTATCTAGACGTTATAGAAGTATAATTAGATTTTCTTATTTATAAGTCGAAAAACAAACAAAAATGTCTGAACTGGGCTACATCACTGTGCCTACATGGATACATCACTATGCCTACATGCACCATTTAACCGATGTAGCTTGATTGCAACCCTATTTCTAAAGAAATTTATGTCTTTTGTTCCTAAACTATGATGTTCTCGTTTCACTATTAATCCGAGATTTGATTGGCTATGGGTACATCAAGAGCAATAACTGTCAATGAATTTCATTGCTAATATTATAACTTTGACATTTCCAAATTTATTTACATATCAATGAACAAGGAAACAACACATTAATATTATTGTTGAACAATAAAATGATCTATTAGTAAAACGTAACTAAGTATTACTAACAAGCAAAATATGCAACTTTTAAACCATGCACAAATTAATGTTTCGTCAGGTCAACGGCGCCTGTTTAGCGATAGTTACGGCTGGCAGATTAAATTAATCATTAATCGTTTTGAAACAGGCATAATGTTCCCGACTTCCAAGCAATTGCGAATTGTGCAATGCACAAGCAGAGATTAAAGACTACCCGAAGCCTGGCCCCAGGTATTCCTGGGAGATGCATAAAACACGCCCCGAAATACAACCCGGCTCCGACGCCGTACCGCAGGCTCGCAGGCCACTCAAGGCAAACTCCAGCCCTGCCCTCAATAATTTCAGCTGACCAATAAAGGTTGCGGTGTCAAGGCGTAGGTTGATTCCTCCCTAGACATGGCCGCATCAGAAACGTGCGTAGGGCCTAAAGACATAATAATCGCGGTGGCAGAGCCAGAAGCGGGCAGGAGTTAAGCGTTTTATTGAGTTATTATGGAATTCTTTTTTAAAATATACTTTATATAAATACGAGGGGGGGTCAAAAAGTTCGCGGAATGAGGGGTATGGAGAAGGAAAAGGATACTTTTTACTACCTGCACTAGTTGTGACACTCATTAAGAGTATAAATAATAAGTTTTAAAACAATTAGGTCATAATTCACTGAGCCACACGTCAATCAACAAGTCAATCCGGAAGAATGTTTGCAACATGGAGAAAAGCAGCGGTGAGTTGAGTGTTGTCGCGAGTTTTTGGCGCTCTGTGGTGATAAAAGGATGAAGTTTTGAACCGAATTGTGACTGGCGATGAAACTTGGGTTCATAATTATGAGCCTGAGTCTAAACAAAACTCCATGCAGTGGCACAAAAAGGGCACACCACCCCCGAAGAAATTTAAAGTGTCTCCGTCGGCTGGAAAACTCATGGCTTCTGTTTTCTGGGATTCAGAAGGAATCCTTCTTATTGATTATAAAGAAAAAAGTGTTTCTATAACTGGAAAGTACTACGCTACATTATTAGAACGTCTGCGAGTTGCTGTGAGGGAGAAAAGAGGGGAAAATTGACCCAAGGTGTGCTCCTTTTGCACGACAATGCACCTGTGCACAAGGCGCAAGTTGCGATGGCTGCTGTTCAAAGAATGGGCTTCGAAATCTTAGAACATCCTCCCTATAGCCCAGATCTAGCCCCTAGTGATTTTTATTTGTTCCCAAAAATGAAAAAAGAGCTTCGAGGGAAGAAATTTTCCAGTGATGAAGAAGTGAAGAGCGCTATTTCGGCCTATTTTGACGACAAAGAGAAATCATTTTTTTTGGATGGTATTAATAAATTAATTGATAGGTCTAATAAATGTATTAGAGTTAAGGGGGAATACATTGAGAAGGAAAAATAGTTTTGTGTTTTATTTCTTACTTTTTACCCTCCATTCCGCGAACTTTTTGACCCACCTGCGTAGGCTTTGTAAGTGTAATAATTACCTATGTATTTAATATTGCAAATTGAATTAAAGATGCACATTGCTCATTGAATGGATATACGACTGCCTATGAACGCTCGACTGATTTTTACATTAAATATAACATTGCAGACCAAAAGTTGTAATTTCAATACATAAATTTAAAAAGCTTTTCGATTTTATAAGGTATTTAAATTTTAATCTAAGAACACTAAAAAAACTTGTGCTATTTATCGGTTAAAAATGTACAATGCTAAACACATTCATTTTATAATTAATATGTTCTGTGTAAAATGATATAATGATGCAAAAAAAATGTAAGTTTTAAGGTTCTTATTAAAAAATATGAAAATATAATAATGGCAGAAATAACATAAGAAGTGACAATAATATAAAGAGTTAGCGCACTGTATAAACCTTAATTTATTCGAATATTGAACTGCAAATGAAATATCAGAATGCAGTCTTTGTAGCAAAAATTGGCACTGTGCCCAAATTTGCGAGCTGAGTTTAATAATGGTAAATCTGAAATGAAAACGCAAGAACATCGTTTTTTTATCGAGATGGGTTTCGCATATTATTAATTTCAAAAATAATTTTCTGTTTTTTAATGTATATTTCATGATTTGTAGACTTGTAAATAAAACCCATAATTTAAGACTAGTATAATAGTCTACATAAATATAGAATGAAAAATAAACCGAAACGGGCAGGGATTCGAACCCGTCGCTCTACCAACTGAGCTACCGTATCGCTGTCCGCCTCAGTGAATTAAGCATTCTATATGTGATCGTCTTTATCAGGACGGTGGTGATTTTTGAAAGAAACCTAATAGATGTCACCACCATGCTTAATATAATATATTTATTTACCTGGCATTATTAGCTTTCATTCACTATAAATAGAAAATACTGCTTATAAATATTATTTATAATCAAAAAAACACTTAAATTCTACTGAATAATTTAGGATTTTAAAAACTCATTTTTCATGTAAAAAGAATAATTTTTAAATCGGTCAATAAATTTAATGTATAAAATGAGTGGGTAAATGTAGAAATACTATTACAGTATTCCATTATAAATCTTTTGAGACAGAAATTAACACAATCACGCTCCAGTATTTAAAGTAGTTTTCTTATTTGGTTTTAAACAAGCTGCACTCAAAGTTTCATCTCAACTTGTTGTATTGTTCTTGTCTTAGTACTTTATTAGTTTCAGTTTTAGTTCGCTGTTAGGTGGCTGTATTGAATGGTAAAAGAGAGAAAGATTAAATTGAATTTGAAAGTTAATTCTTAAAAATTTTTCTAATCTTCCTAATTTAGTGTGTCTTATATCTATATAATATGAAACCAAATAATATACTAAAAATATGATATTTATTACCTTCATAATATAATAATCAAATAAATAAAAATATATATTGTGCTAAGATAGTTAAATTATATAAGCATTTATATCTTATTTCTTAGCTATAAAACACTCCTTTATTGTTTGGTTTTAAATATTTATCTTACATAATTAAGTAGTTGTTAATTTAAAAATATTAAATCGAGTTTCATTTGAATGGTATTTTTACTATATTTTTCAATTATACTCATATAACAATTATTAAACAATAAAAAGTTTTACACAAATTATATCACAAAGGAACCATATAATACTAATCTTTATATATAAAATAAAACGAAACTAAAATATAACCTATTTCTTAACTTACGCGATGTGTATCAGAAGTTCATAGACAACCGTAAGCGTTCCATGTTCTATTTGAAATTTATAACAGTTACCAAATTGCGAGAACCGGCGAACTGACGATTCAACTGCCAAAAACCAAGTCTCAACAAGAGTTTTATTAGACACACATGATATTTGAATAAGTTATATATGTTAAATCCATATTATGAAATTATATATGCGAGAAAGACTAAAAGATTACATCAAAGCACTGTAACATGTATTAAGCACAATTTAGTTCAGATGATACATAGCACAAATTAGAAAAAAAGATAAAATTTTAAAAACCTGCGATACAAAAAACCTCTAAAAAGAATAAAAATTATATTACTATGTACTTATTAAAGTCGTTGCGACGGGGGACCGTTTTACGTACGTTGATGATGGTGTCTATGTTACGAAGTTAATCATTGAGGACTTAGACTATACGATTCGATATCATATTTCTTTATTTTATTTGTTAACTTACTTGCATTTTAATTTCTTCCTTTATTAAACTGTCCCCCGACGCAACGAATTCAATAAGTACATAATAATATTATTTTTATTCTTTTTAGAGGTATTTTTATATCGGGGTTTTTTTTTTCAATTTTTAATTTGATTTTTTTCTGCTTTTTAACCTCCGACTAAAAAGAGGGGTATCTGTCTGTGAGAAATTTGCGGCCAAACGCGTGGACGGATTTGAATGCGGTTGTTTTTTAATCGAAAGCTATTTTGGTCGAAATGGTTCTTATTCATGTTTAGTCGAAATAGAAATGGTCATCTCCAAGATATTGACGTTTTATTCGTGCAGGGGAGAGGTTCTTATGCAATAATTAGCTGTTCTCAGCGATTTTGCCCGCGCTATATTGGAAAAAAGCCTTGTAATGAAGGCCAAAAGGTTTTTACACCTACTTATTTAGGTAAAGTGCTTTAATAGGGATATCTGTTACCCGTGACTGCGTCCATGTGGACTGTAAAAAAATATATTTATATGGCTTATGATCAAAGTCATAAAGAATCACGGACAACAGTTAGTGATAATATAAATGCTTTCATTATAGTGTTATTAGTGATTGTAAATCATTTCAACTCTAAATGTTTATATTTCTGAATATTCGTATTTATGGAGCCTACCTATGTACCTACGCATGTGAAAAAGTCTTGAATCATGTTACTTAATACATTTATAATTTATTACATTGTCGAAACTTTCACGCGGATCCTTATTTTATTAAATATAATATATATATTAAATTTAAACCTTGTGTATCAGGGGTATAATGTAGGATTCTAAAGGTTAATTATTTTATTAAATCAGTCCTGTAGTTTCGGAGCCTATCCAATTCAAACAAACAATCAAATCTTTCCTCTGTATAATATTAGGATAGATTAATAGAAAAACTTAAACAATTGAAAACAATGTAATAAATTATAAATGAAAATGTCATGAAAAATTAGAAATTCTTCGAAGAAGTTCTTATAAGATTATTTTACATCCTGTCCTAGAATTTTATTCCAAAAAAAGTGACTTGTTAAATATGTATACCCTTTGTGTTTTTTTTTAACAATGTATTTTTTAATATTTGTTATCTATAACACTTTCTAAGGTAAAATATAGTGATTTTCAGCTCTACGCTAATAGTTTTAACAAACGGAAACACTGTGGTTTTCCAACCGGTGGAGACACGTATAAATGAAAGTGTCGCAAGAACATACAAAGACGTCTGTAGCATTGTTAAGATATATAAAAACGAAGTCGAAAACCTCTGTAAAAATATATTTTATCACACAAATTGCTTTAGTATATTCGTGAACTTGAAACATTTGTATCATCATTAAGAAAAGGAATATAAATTATTTTTTTTATTTCAAAAGGATCACATTTAGTATGCAGGAGCATAGGGCGTACATAAAATAAACAATTTATTAGTATTGATATATTAATGACCGTAACGCCGTGAAAGACGTTTGTATATTGTTTGTTTTTTGTCCATTTTTTATATTAAACAATTGACAAAACTGATACAAACCACTTTATTTTAACTAAATGTTATTTATATAAGCTCTAAGAATATTCCAATCTATACTAATATTATAAAGAGGAAAGATTTGATAATTTTTTTGTATGTTTGAAATGAATAGTCTCCGAAACTACTGGACCGATTTCAAAAATTCTTTCACCGTTGGCAAGCTACACTATTCCCGAGTGACATAGGCTATGTTTCATTTTCAAAAAATTAGGGACGATTACTAAAACTTGAATAACATAATATTTCGAATCCATATGCTTTAATACGTATATCTGAATAATGTCCTGGTCGTGTGTGTGTGATGTGAATGTATGTTATTTATTTTCAGTTTGATATCGTAGCAATGTAATGCCTATATATATATACTTTCCACGGGAATAAGATACTATAGAATTAACTATAAGTCTATTATAGGTCTGGATAATTGTAGTTTCCACAGATTATGCGAAAAGCAACCTACACGCGGGCGGAGCCGCGGGCAACAGCTAGTAATGTATATTTTTAAATATTAAATTTCTATAACAAGATTATCTATCAAACTACTTTAAGGCTTTTTAGTCGTTCTGCTTTTTTAAATACAGTAGTGTATTTTTAACATTTCGTTTTATAATAATGTCTTGTTTTTAATTGCTATGTTGTAATTAATGGTACATAATATAATAATAGTTGTTATTACATTTCGTAGCTTTATTAATTAACTAAATCATGTTTAAATATTATTTAGTGATTAAAGGCGAAACATGTTTTCACTAACTATTTTTTTCCGATTTTAAAGCCTAGAACAATTGATATTTGAAAATAATAAACGTCTTAAACAAATTAAACAATCGACCTGGAAAGTACACCAAAATATAGCAGCCCTGTTAGAGCACCCGGGCTCAAACCAGGTAGGTACTTGATACGCAAGTAGAGACTTTCCAAAATACTATTTACGACTACTTTAATGAGCACTATCTACCTACGAATCGTTATGAAGAAAAGAGACCTTATAAAGAAACTTCGTATAGTCAAAGCCTTAGACGATAATCAACCTAGTCACCAACTGTCTAGGGCATTGAGGTCAATTCTTAAACTTATCCAAGGCATAACAAATCAAATAACAAAAATCGTGATAGCTTTGATGGGGCAAAACCTGAAGTGGACTTTGATAAAAATCCTTTAAAATACTCAAAAAACATTTTCAAAGATGAAAAGGTTAAGCTTCTCTTCACCAACGAGCAAATTTTGGATCATCATTGTTAGCTTTTATACATATGGTAGTTTGGTTTTGACTAAAAATAAAGATATAAGTTGTTGATTTGACCTACAATCTCTGTATAGAAGTTTAATTGTTAAAATAATATTAGATACTGATTTCACTAAGAATAATAAACTTACTATTCTTATAAACTTATAAATCGCAGCTCGAGTAAGAGAAAGTGTGAGTCTGTGATCGAGAGATTAAGTTATCTAACAGAACTAGTATAATAAAGTGTAACAGTGATAGTAAAGAGTTTAAATAGTAAACAGTTTAGTGTTTTGATGAGCAGTGCTAATAAGGTGTTTTATAGAATATAAAGACTGACATAATACACATATACAGCACATACAAAGCACATACGAATAACCAGAATACCAAAGACTCCAACCAAGGATCCAAATGAATATAAACCTGAGACTCCTTCTTAAGATTTTCATGCCAATCCACCAACTTTGGAGAAAATTAATAAAATAATTAAAATCCAACCATTTAAGTTAGCACCAGGTCTAAATGGTGTCCCTTATATAGTTTACAAAAAATATCCGTCGCTCTATAAACATCTTTTAAATACATCCGGTAAAATCTGGTCAAGAAAGCAAATACCATTCGGAAAATCCCTTTTTGTCATCATTCGAATTCATTTTTGTCATTGACATTTGACAATTTCCAAAGTTTTTTTCTATTTTTTACAAACAAAAATGGCAGAAATCATGATTAACAATAGATATTTCAGGCCTAATCACCAGAAAAGGTTTTTTCC
The DNA here is from genome assembly GCA_959347405.1 of Napeogenes sylphis. Taxonomy (NCBI): domain Eukaryota; kingdom Metazoa; phylum Arthropoda; class Insecta; order Lepidoptera; family Nymphalidae; genus Napeogenes; species Napeogenes sylphis. The sequence continues at coordinate 25,036,690 of OY365783.1, forward strand.
CGGAATTTCTAGATGCCTGGACCATAATACGTTAATATCGGAAAGCCTTAAAGATGCTAGAACTAGCGAGAGACAAATTGCGGTTTGTTGGATAGACTTAGAGAACGCCTTTGGGTCGGTGCAACATGAACTGATGATGTTAGCGCTTAAATAGTATAACTTTCCTACGGTAGTTGGCGACATTATTGCATCATACTATTCAAAATTAAAATTCTCTATAATTTGTAATGAAAACCATTTAAAACTGTTAAATTATAACGTTGGTTTATTTCAGGGCTGTTGTATTTCTCCTATTATATTTAATATTTTAATAGACAAATTAATTAGAAACGAAAAAAGTGGGGTTATCGGTTTAAGTTTTACAACAAATACACAAAGCCATACTAGATTTTGCAGATGATTTCGAGATACTGACACGTAATCCAAAACAATGTCAGGTACTTTTAAATGTAGTTGAGGATTTCTGTACGTGGACGGGCGGATTAAGAAAAAAACCAAGTAAATGCTTTAGTCTGTGTCTGGGTAGACGGAATACCAAATATACCTTTTACGATCCCGGTCTTATAATAGGCGGTCTGAGCGTTAGTACTGTTACGGAAGCAGCTCCGTTTAAATTTTTAGGTAAAAAAGTCGATTACCAAGGCCATACTCCATTGTTGGATGTAATTGTCAACAGCTTTTTAAATGATCTCGAAAAGGGGGACAACCAACCAATAAGTAACGTCAAAAAAGCTTGGATATACGATATTTTTTTAACATCACGTCTAAATGGGCCTTTCCTCGTTTATGATGTTAATAAAACCCTTTTGTCAAACTCAGATGCAAGCGTCATAAAGACATTGAAGTTATGGTTCGAGTTAGCGCACTCAGCGGACTCTTCAACCTTATTTATAGACCGAAACAATTATGGGTTAAAATTAAAGAAATCATCGGAGCTCTACAAACATCTACGAATTACCAAAAAACATATCACCGGAAAATCTAAAGATGATACTGTAACTTCCCTAAAGTTGTAAAGCTGTAAAGATGATACTGTAACAACCCAAAAGACAAAGTTGCCTCAGAGCTCGAGTCACGACTTCAATCCCATAAAAAAAATATGATAGGAGTTCAAAGGAATAAAGTAGGGCTAGGATCAAGTAGGACAGTTCAAGACATAGACATAACAAAATCTTTTATTCGACAAGACGAAAACGATAACTACCGACTCCACGCGATTAGCCTAGAAACCTAAAATGAATGGGTGACCATAGGAGATTTTTTGTATTCCACTAACTTTGAAGTGGCGCACCCTGCTTTATGATTGGCCCCCAGCATTATTAAAATTCTATCTGCATTACATTCCAAATGTATCTCCCATATCAAAGTAATTTAGTAAGATGGGGCAAAGCCACCGAAAAGTCTTGCAGCATCTGTGGGGAGGGCATAAGAATCGCGAAACAGTTATTAGTAGGATGTAGGGTACTTCTAGATAAAGGTCAATACTCGCGTCGCCACGATAAGGTATTAGAAATAATACGGGAAGCGGTTAGTATTTTAGTAGCAAGAGCGCAGAAGGGTATAATAACCACCAAACGATCTATAGAACTCGTAAAAGAAGGCTCCTTTAAAAAAATCAAAACTGAAGCTTTATTCTATTTTAGGCGCCGCTTCTGTTTGGACTCTCATGATTGATTGATTACGAAATCCCTGGGGATGTTGGGGTTTCGTCATCCAGACCGGACTTATTACTGTATTCTAATCATCTGAGGAGCTTATGGAGCTTACTGATCCCTGGGAAACAAACATTCCCAGGGATCACACATTCAAGCTTAATAAGTATTACGAACTGACCAACGAACTGTCCAGAAATAAATTTATAGTTAGTTTGTTTGCGGTAGAAGTGGGAGCGAGAGGTATAATAGCAAAATCTCTCTATAACCTACTTAAAGACCTTGGCCTTTGTAGAACAAGCACCGGTTTACTTCTAGAACGTATTTAAAAGGCGGCATTAGTAGGTTCTTTCCAAAATTGGTAAAGTAGGGAGAGGAGTATAGACAGTGAAGGAAATCGTGTTTGCGCATAATAAAGGGGCTCCTTAAACCTACTCCAGGGTCGCAAGTCCCAGGCACTGTTTGCACTTATCTCCTTCCAACGCGATGGGCCCGGCACCAGCTCGGTGAATCCATGGAATGCTAAGAAGCTTCGTCGTCGTCGTCTTTATGGAAAATACTTGAATGTTGTTCCTGACGCGTGATGCTTTTATGCTTTTAGTAGCAGATAGCAATTCTCAAAATTTGAAATATATTCTTAGAAATCTTGAAGAATTGAATATATATATATATATATACACAATGTTACAAAATACAGAGTAATAAATAACCGAGGGAGCTAAAATTTTTTTTTTATTTGTTCTGAGTTATTTATCAAGATTTCTGAAAAGTCGTAGAATAAATGTTGTTGGGATTGATGTAGAGAGGCTGCCTGCAAGAGTTGGTCAACTAATTACTAATAACCCTGTATATATATATCCTTTCCCCTATCCAAACTTAAAGTGCGCTGCTAAGTCAACGTTCTCCGAGGTCCTGTTGGTATCTGTAGCGTCGTTGCTCGTATCTGAGGTGTGATGTGTTGGCGAGGATGCCAGGGTGATCCGTTAAAACGGTTATCCGCTGGCCGCCCGCTGGTCAGTTAGGGACCCGCACCCGGGCAACACTTTTAACCTCTGGTCCGGGAGGCTGTCCTACCAACCAGTGAAACATTCCATGTGTGGCTGCCGTGCCAGAGTAAGAGACCATAGATATTTAAAATTTCTCAGGTTTCCCTCCAAACGACTCCGATCACGTGACTCGTTACGTCACGTTGTTCACACCCCACTATTAAAATGACATCAATTGAGTTACTAATTATCATTAAATTATCGTAATCTGAGACATACATAATTTCAAATATTTTGTAGTAATCGTGTTCACTGGATGACGATATGTAGTTGTCTAATATTATTTTATATTTGGTAACAAATTTCGACAGAGATGATGTTTTGAGAGTATTTAAAATTTTCAAGAGTGGATCACAGGGATCCACTCTTGAAAATTTTTAAATCTCATGTCTATAAACGCGTTACGAGCCCTTAAGGTTAAGACTGTTAGTGCGTTCTGTGTGTATCCTAAGCTCTATCGAATCCGGTATGTTATTAACCATTGGAGGAAGATGACAAACTAACTGTCTAAACGAGAGACATTAAGATTGTTTTAATTAAACATTTTTTTTTACTAAGGACTGTAAAAAAATGCTTACTGTACTCTCAATTTACAATAACGTTTCTGAAATGTATAGCTTCAATTATAATGGTTAAGGCTATAATAAAATGTAATAATTGTTATAGTTAACAATATTAGTAAGCTTATATTAATAAATTACAACTTTGTTCAATAAAATGTAGCCGAAACTTTGATTCAATATATTCAAATTCAAATAAGATGATGTACCTAACTTATTAATGTTATTAAAAACATAATGTCACGTTAGTTTTAATAAAATAATAACTAAATAAAATTATGTTCATGAAAATTGATAAGTTCGTTGGAATATTTGAAAACTACTCTAATTTCTTAATTTGTTGCATAAAAGGCCACACTTTTGTAAGATACACTGAAAGGTTTTTTGAAGTGAAACTTCTTTAGAATCGTTGTGATTTCAAACCTGATGCAACGGAAAAAACGACAGGTAAGAGACACAAATACAAAAATGTGTAGAATGAAGCCGGTAAAGAATGAGACAGAAATATACACACTATTTTATATTATCGGTCTCTCCTCTTTGTTTTCGTATAGCTTCATCTCTTTTACACCATGTTGCTATGGAAATACTAAATAATCAAAATGACAAGTATGTGGATTACAAAACACAATTTACATTAACCAAAAATAAAATTATCGGATTAGAGTTTTATAATTAAATAATGAATTGTAATTACATACTGGACAATACGATTTTATGGACTTGCTATTGAAACTAATAAATAAATTCAAGATTATAACATGAAGAAGAAATTATGAAATGTAATTTATAATATTTTTAAAATACATTGATTGTCTGAAATAGAAGAAGTAAGAATAAAAAGAAATACGAGTTTTGGCTGAGAAAGCATTGGGGTCCTGATCTTTATAAGGTCTGTTTTGCTATACCTAGAACGAACAACAACTCGAAACAGCAGAAACCATGATGAAGAATAATTTTATTTGTGATATAGTGACGATCCAATATGTTATTCTTAACATATCCACTTTAAAAATAATAATTTTAGGCTTCTGCCTAAAGTTATTATTTTTAAAGTGGATTGTGTAAATTTGTCTGTCTTTATGGTACTTATGTGTTTCCTCTATGAGAATATTATACGTCAGAAACAGTCGATTCACTTCTTACGTTTTAATTAATTAATATTAATGAAAATTATGACGTTTTTCTGTTTCGCGCCATCTTTATTTCTAAGTCACATTTAAAAGAAAATGTGAATTATATTTACATGACATAAAGAAGTTTCACTTCTTACATGTGTACACTAATACACACACACATATTTTTATTTTACAAAACTTTCCATCTTTTGTATATCTAAATTTTGATTATATCTAAGTTTTGATTCGTTGTTCAATTACAACCAAAAGTCTGAAGATCTTCGTGTATTCTGTGTTTTCATCACGTTTAACCATTATCCAAGTATATGTGAAATTCCATAATAGGATAAAATATGTTTAGGAAAACTAGGAAAACGGATTACATTTTATGCTACTTATTATCCCCCAAACAATAATCTCTGTGTCTATGATAATTTCATAACATTTATATAAACGGCTAGAAACAACAACAACAACAAACATTTCAACTGTTAACTATTTTTTCTAGTGTTACCAGTTCATAAAGCTAATTTACAGATTCTTATCTATATATAAGTGGTTGACCTTCATCATCAGAATCAACCATGTCTTAAATAAATTGTAATGTGGATAGAAACAGACAGAATCACCAATGTCACAATCAAACATTATTTAATTCACAAATTGTCTCCCTTACAGAAATACATTAAAATCTATTCACTAGTAATTAGGGAATCACATAGTCAATCACTTTTAATTAGTTTTGAAACAAATAGGCAAAAGATTACTTGGAACAAAAACGATTCGTCGCAAAAGTGGTGCGCTCGCCATTGACGTTCCAAAAAGTCCTGTTCAACATGGCCGCGCTGACCATCAACACGACGCTTCGCCAGACTGACAATTGTCAAATCTCGTTCCGACGTATCTCTCAAAATATGGCGCTAGCTAGGCGCCGTCACGGCCGGACTGACTTTCGACCGTCCTCGGGCGCATCAGGTTGCAGTCCTGTAACAATGACACAATCAATCGGGCGGGTGTTAGTAAATCTACCCGCTCGCCCAACCTGACAAACTGTGATTTGTAGACGTAATGCTACTGTCATACAAACTATAACTGTCTCAGAACAGAAGAAAAAGCGTGCGTCCTTTCGACCACTCATGGACCGGACGGCACCTTTTTCTAAACCAACATGTTTTCACTCTGTATCAATTTGGACCGGAAGAGTGTGTCCCTTCGACCAGCCACACGTGCATGGACCGGACGACACTGTCCCTTGACCAATGAACACTTAAGGTTGGACCGGATGAATGTGTCCCTTCGACCAGCGGCTATCAGCTGCGTGGACCGGACGACATTATCCTTTCGACCACCTTCCACACACAACATTACTCGATGACTCTTATCACTTAACGTGCCAGCATAGATAAGTAGACTTCATACAAACAATGCTTACAGATTATACATACACACATACACCTATAGGTTACGCAGTTAGTTTCGCGATCTGAGATGTTACTTAGGCTATCAGACTCTGCTGTCAGTGCGTCTGATCCTGCGGACAGTGTATCAGAGCCTGCAGTCAATGTATCACAGCTATTTGGTGTGTCGAGGTGACTATTATCTAGTTCAACGTCTTCCAGCGCCGTCATGGCCTCTTCTTCAGACATCAAACTAGTAGATATTTCAACTAACCCGTCATAACCCCGAGGTACTGTACGCAAGTTCTCGTGCGCGTATTTACAAGTGCGATATGAACCGGTTATGCACTTCAACTCGTAACGGTCATTTTCTTATACTACGATTATTACATAAGTACCCCTAAACTTCCTATCTAACTTGGTGTGATTGCGTTCGCAACTTTTGATAAATACGAAATTGCCTTTAGAAAATAGCTTGATGGTAGTTCGACCTTGGTTAAATCGTTAAGTATTGGATGCAGCTGCCCTTTGTATGATAAGAGACGCATCTTGCCTAGCTGACTCTACGTTCATTCGCTGTTCTAGTTCTGAATCTGGACTTGAACACCTAATTCGCGACATACCTAAAGATTGAGAACGGATACCGAACATGAGTTCTGTTGGTGTAAATTTGGTAACCGTAGACCTGGTACTATTAAGCGCTGATTGCACATTACCTAACTCGTCACATCAAGCTTTATTAGAATCGTTTTCGATAATCGTCAGCAAACTTTTCAAAGTGCACATCATACTCTCTACTTGCCAGTAAGATTCACAAGATCATTGCGCACAGTGCCTGGGAACTTACTAGAATAGCTCCCTTTTATCAACGAGCAAGACGATCGTCTATAACACAGAAAGGAAACTGACTCACCGGATGACGTCCTCAGAGTACCCCTCGACAGCCGCTGTTCGCAGACATTGACCTCTTTCCTTACAATAGATAATAATAATAATAAAAATAATAATATCAGGACAAATTACACACATTGATCTAACCCCCAAGTAAGCAAATTATTTGCTTGTGCTAAGAATGTTACAAATACATAGAATTACACATAAAAATACTGAGAATATACCCAATGAACGACCAAACCCAGAAAAACAGAAATTCATGCTCATCACATAAATGCCTGTCTCTGCCGGGAATCGAACCCGAGCCCCACTGCGCCGCGACACGCTAGGCGTCCGCGCCCAACCACTGGACCAACAGAGCGGTAAATAGATCCACCGCCTTTTCTATTTTCTTTACAATTTGTTACTATGTGCCCGTGTGTCTCTGTGTGTAGCTTGACCGCATATGTAGCAGGTTACAGTAGAAGTTTTTTTTCGGGTGCACGCGTTGCAGTTGACGGATCTTGCTTCCTAGTCATCCCCGGTTAATCTTCTCGAAGACGCTTCTTACGGTCGGCTTGCCGGTGTCCGGGGATTCCACAAAAATGACATTTACCAGGAATTTTTGCATCGGCAATTCTAGGCCGCTTGAAATCATGCTCTTGAATTTCAGTAACCTCCGATCTTCGCTTTAGGGAAATGCCTCTTAAGATTCTAAACAGCTGAGGCTTGGTAGGGACCGTATACGCGTTTAGCTCACGGCGTATTCTACCATCCTTCTGACATAAGACCGATATGATGAATCCTGTTATAACATCTTCTGGCATTCGGGTTCTAGGTATAGTTTCGATCATATTCCATAAGCGAAGGCCAGCTTCTGTTGCAGTTTCTTTTGTTCCAATTTGAAAACGCAATATTTCATCAAAGTAATCTTGAAATAATTTTGTGTTACTAAATTTGGCCATTAAACTATGTTTTACAGTCTCCCATGTCAGCTCATTCAAATTAAACTTGGTCAAGCAAGATGCTGCGCCCCCTTTCAGTGCACTGGTAAGAGCCACAAGTAAATCTACGCCCTCTAAATGTTTAGTTAGTACTATAGGCTCTGTAATCTTACACCAGCCTTTTGTATCCGTGTCTGCATCTTCTGGATTAAACTCTACGAGTTTCACAGCACTAGACTGAGCGCTAGCAATTGCCACTGGTGGTTGCGACGTCGCTAACATCCGAGTAAATAAGACTTCCATATTACTTAACAACTTCAAGGCGCTATTCCCGTCAGGTGGTTGTTTTTCCTCGGTCGGTAGCGCATGGAATCCAACTTCTGATATAAGTGGTTGACCTTCATCATCAGAATCAACCATGTCTTAAATAAATTGTAATGTGGATAGAAATAGAAAGAATCACCAATGTCACAATCAAACATTATTTAATTCACAAATTGTCTCCCTTACAGAAATACATTAAAATCTATTCACTAGTAATTAGGGAATCACATAGTCAATCACTTTTAATTAGTTTTGAAACAAATAGGCAAAAGATTACTCGGAACAAAAACGATTCGTCGCAAAAGTGGTGCGCTCGCCATTGACGTTCCAAAAAGTCCTGTTCAACATGGCCGCGCTGACCATCAACACGACGCTTCGCCAGACTGACAATTGTCAAATCTCGTTCCGACGTATCTCTCAAAATATGGCGCTAGCTAGGCGCCGTCATATAAATTAAGTTCTTTCCTTTTTATAAGACGTCATAGAATATGATAAAATATTTAAAAATATATTTTTTATTATTTCATAAATAAAGGTGTCAATTATTGTATGTAACGACCCAAAGAATCAACTGAAGCATGACATCTCTAAAGGCGAGAGGTGTCAAGTTGTGACGTATTTCAAAGTTATATAGGTAAAGTACTTTAATAAAGACTCTCTTTCCTGGTCTATAGGTAGGCTCCCAACAACTTAAATAATATATAAATATAAAATAAAAAATAAACGGACAACGGTAGTGACTCGAACCCACGACCTCTGGGAAACCGTCTCGTCGTTCTACTAATTGAGCTACAGCTGCGCTCCCCGTCTCGGTGAATTATTAAATTATTCCGATAAAGACGATCATTTATAGAATGCTTAATTTGTTTATTTTATATTTTGCAAGGAGAGGAGTGCAAGCAGTGCCTGGGACTTGCGACCCAGGAGTAGGTTTAAGGGGCCCCTTTATTATGCGCAAAAACGCTCACCTTCACCCTCCACACTCCTCTCCCTACCTAACCAAATTTGGAAAGAACCTACTAATGCCGCCTTTGAAATACGTTCTAGAAATGAACCGATGCTTGTTCTAGAAAGGCCAAGATCTTTAAGTAGGCTATAGAGAGATTTTGCTGTTATACCTCTCACTCCCACTTCTACCGCGTACAAACTAACTATAAATTTATTCCTGATCAGTTCGTTGGTTAGTTCGTAATACTTATTGAGCTTGAATGTGTGATCCCTTGGGATGTTTGTTTCCCAAGGAACAGTAAGCTCCACAAGTATCACGCGCCTCAGATGTTTCGAATACAGGAATAAGTCCGGTCTGGATGACGAAACGCCAACATCCCCAGGGATTTTGTAATGCTTTTCATACGTGTCCATCATGAGAATCCAATCAGGAGCCGCGCCTAATATTGAATAAGGCTTTGCTTTTAATTTTTTGGAGGAGCCTTCTTTTACGAATTCTATAGATCGTTTGGTGGTTGTTATACCCTTCCGCGCTCTTGCTACTGAAAGACTAACCACTTCCCGTGTGATTTCTAATACCTTGTCGTGGCAACGCGAGTATTGACCTTTATCTAGAAGTACCCTACACCCTACTAATAGGTGTTTCGCGGTTCCTATTGCCTCCCCACAGATGTTGCAAGACTTTTCGGTGGCTTTGCCCCATCTTACTAAATTACTTTGATCTGGGAGAGTCATTTGGAATGCATTAAGATAGAATTTTAATAATGCTGGGGACCAATCATAAATTAAGGTGCGCCACTTCAAAGCTAGTGGAATATAAAAATCTCCTATGGTCACCCATTCGTTTTGAATTTCTAGGCTCATCGCGTGGAGTCGGTAATTATCGTTTTCGTCTTGTCGAATAAAAGATTTTGTTATGTCTATGTCTTGAACTTTCCTACTTGATCCTAGCCCTACGTTATTCGTTTGAGCACCTATCATAAATTTTTTTTGGAATTGAAGTCGTGACTCGAGCTCTGAGGCAACTCTGTCTTTTAGGAGAGAAGTTACAGTATCATCTTTAGATTTTCCGATGATATGTCTTTTGGTATATCTTAGATGTTTGTAGAGCTCCGATGGTTTCTTTAATTTTAATCCAAAGTTGTTTCGGTCTCTAAATAAGGTTGAAGAGTCCGCTGAGTGCGCTAACCCGAGCCATAACTTCAATGTCTTTATGACGCTTGCATAACTTTGACAAAAGGGTTTTATTTATATCCTACACGAGGAAAGGCCAATTTAGGCGTGATGTTAAATAATTATCGTAAATCCAAGCTTTTTTGACGTTACTGTTGGTTGGTTGGTTGGTTGTCTACCTTTTTGAGATCGTTTAAAAAGCTATCGACTATTACATCCAACGATGGAGTACGGCCTTGGTAATCGATTTTTTTACCTAAAAATTTAAACGGAGCTGCTTCCGTAACCGTACTAACGCACTGACCGCTTATTATAAGACCTGGATCGTAAGAGGTATATTTGGTATTCCGTCTACCCAGACACAGACTAAAACATTTACTTGGTTTTGTCCTCAATCCGCTGGTCCACGTACAGAAATCCTCAACTACATTTAAAAGTACCTGACATTGTTTCGGATTACGTGTCAGTATCGCGAGATCATCTGCAAAAGCTAGTATGGATTCCGTGTATTTGTTGTTGTACTTAAACCGATAGCCCCACTTCTTTTCATTTCTAATTAATTTGTTTATTAAAATATTAATAACTATATTAAATATAATAGGAGAAATACAACAGCCCTGAAATAAACTAACGTTATAATTAAGTGGTTTTGAATGGTTTTCATTAAAAATTATAGAGAATTTTAATTTTGAATAATATGATGCAATAATGTCGCGAACTACCGTAGGAAAGTTATACCATTTAAGCGCGAACATCATTAGTTCATGTCGTACCGACCCAAAGGCATTTTCTAAGTCTATCCAACAAACCTTAATTTGTCTCTCGCTAGTCTAGCATCTTTAAGGCTTTCAGATATTAACGTATTATGTTCCAGGCATCCAGAAATTCCGGGAAAAAACCTTTTCTGGTGATTAGGCCTGAAATATCTATTGTTAATCATGAATTGCGTCATTTTAGTTTGTAAAAAAGAGAAAAATATTTTGGAAATTGTATTTGTTAGGGCTATAGGTCTAGTATCCTTGGGATTATTGACATTGTCGTTTTTCGGATTGAGGACAAAAAGGGCTTTTCCGAATGATACCGGTATTTGCTTTCTTGACCAGATTTTACCGAATATATTTAAAAGATGTTTATGGAGCGACGGACATTTTTTGTAAACTATATAAGGGATACCATCCGGACCTGGTGCTGATTTAGATGGTTTCATTTTAATTATTTTATTGATTTCCTCCAAAGTTGGTGGGTTGGCTTGAAAATCTTCAGTAGGAGTTGCAGGTTTGTGTTCGTTTGGATCCCCATATAGTCTTTGGTTTTCTGGCACTTCGTATTAAAACAATGAAAAGAATGTTGAAATTGTAGAATGTTTTTTTGAAAGTCTTGTTCTTTCATATAAAGCACAAATAAAATTAGAACTTTGTGTTGATATATTCTTCAAAAGTATTGTTAATACATCGGAACAAGATAGACGTGCGCTCAGTTATTGTTAAAATTAAGTTTATTACCAAAATTGGTTTTGAAACTAATATATAACTTAAGTTACTCATACCTGAGTACCAAAATCGCTTCTACTACTCAATACGAAAACACACCGCGAGACCAGCTAACGCAGCGATTGCCGCTCTTCACCCCCTTGGGTAAGCGAGACGCACTGTTATTTTTTGCTTCATTTACACGCACACTGATTCACTGAGTCTTGGCTTAAGCTATGAACGTAATGAGATCACCGGCGAAAGGCGCCAGCGGAAGCGGGTCATTACAAGACTTGCGTGATCTTAGCATAGAAAATAATAATACAAATAGGAACGTTATTACAAAAAGAAAAAGAAAACAACCGGATGGAGATGCAAGAGTTACGGAACAACTTTCCATTTTTCGCCAGGAGATAATGAACTTCTTTCAAGATTTTAAACAATCTCAAGATGAACACTACAACTTAATTAGGCAGGATATTAATGGATTAAAAAGTGATATTCAAAATATTAAGATGATAACTGAGAATCTTATAACGGAGCAAAATGCTCTAAAAATGAACTTAGAACAGATAAATAATCAAAATTCTTCTATACAAGAGAGAATTAACTTATTAGAAAATAAAACGAATATACCCCAAATCGATTCGCCGCGTCTTAATCACTTGGACCTCATATCGGAACTTGAAGACCGTTCGACCCGAGAGAAAAATATTTTAATAGCGGGTATACCTGAAATAAATAATCAAGATTCTGTTACTCGACGCGAATATGATATCCAGGAAATAACTAAGATACTAACAAAAATAAAGGAAGTGTTCCCAGTACCAACTAAAATATTTCGACTTGGAAAATATGTTCCGGGTAAAAATCGACACCTTAAGATCTGTTTCGAATCTCGAGACATAGTTAAATACATACTTCGAAATAAATTTAAAAGTTGCAATCAAGCGGTTCGTATTTTCTCAGATCAAAGACCTATGCAAATGAATCATTATAAAGATCTACGTGAACAACTCAAGCAGCGTCAAAATAACGGTGAAAACAACTTAATTATTAAATATGTAAAGGGAGTACCTCAAATAATTACTAAATCAAATACAAAAAACTGAAAATGTTTAACAAAATAAATAAATTACAAAACACTTACGAATTAGTCAATGCCTATAATGAAGTATCCCATACATCGGCAAGTTCGTTAAAAATATTTTACGCTAATATACGTAGTATACAAAGTCCAGGAAAGTGTGAGGAACTAAAATGTATTTTACGAGAGTTTACGTATCTTATTCACTTGGTAGTTCTAACCGAGACCTGGTTGAAGTCTAAATTTGAGGCCGAACATGTCGAATTAGAAAATTATTCCCATGCCTACAATTTACGGACAGATAGAACGGGGGGTGGGGTTTCTATTTTTGTTCACAAAAGCTTGAAATATAATATTACAACTAATTGTTACGAATGTGGAAACAATTTTTTATGGATATATTTGGAAAAATACGCATTGAATATTGGAGCAATATATAAACCACCTTCAACCAGTTTTACAGATTTTATTGATATGTATTCATCCCAGTTAGAAACAAGAAAGCGTTCCATTGTTTTTGGAGATTTTAACATTAACCTATTATGCAATGACAGCCCAACTTGTAAATATAAATTAATGCTGCAAGAAGCTGGTTACACAATAATTAATAAATTATGTAAGGAATATTGAACACGGGAGACCACACATTCATTAAGCATTTTAGATCATGTATGTTCAAATATTACTAAGACTACTTTTCATATGTCAATAATAGATTCGCCATTAACAGACCACAAAGACAGACGAAGCTTCTTAGCAATCCATGGATTCACCGTGCGGGTGCCGGGCCCATCGCGTTGCAAGGAGAGGAGTGCAAGCAGTGCCTGGGACTTGCGACCCAGGAGTAGGTTTAAGGGGCCCCTTTATTATGCGCAAAAACGCTCACCTTCACCCTCCACACTCCTCTCCCTACCTAACCAAATTTGGAAAGAACCTACTAATGCCGCCTTTGAAGTACGTTCTAGAAATGAACCGATGCTTGTTCTAGAAAGGCCAAGATCTTTAAGTAGGCTATAGAGAGATTTTGCTGTTATACCTCTCGCTCCCACTTCTACCGCGTACAAACTAACTATAAATTTATTCCTGATCAGTTCGTTGGTTAGTTCGTAATACTTATTGAGCTTGAATGTGTGATCCCTTGGGATGTTTGTTTCCCAAGGAACAGTAAGCTCCACAAGTATCACGCGCCTCAGATGTTTCGAATACAGGAATAAGTCCGGTCTGGATGACGAAACACCAACATCCCCAGGGATTTTATAATGCTTTTCATACGTGTCCATCATGAGATTCCAATCAGGAGCCGCGCCTAATATTGAAAAAGGCTTCGCTTTTGATTTTTTGGAGGAGCCTTCTTTTACGAATTCTATAGATCGTTCGGTGGTTGTTATACCCTTCCGCGCTCTTGCTACTGAAAGACTAACCGCTTCCCGTATAATTTCTAATACCTTGTCGTGGCGACGCGAGTATTGACCTTTATCTAGAAGTACCCTACACCCTACTAATAGGTGTTTCGCGGTTCCTATTGCCTCCCCACAGATGTTGCAAGACTTTTCGGTGGCTTTGCCCCATCTTACTAAATTACTTTGATCTGGGAGAGTCATTTGGAATGCATTAAGATAGAATTTTAATAATGCTGGGGACCAATCATAAATTAAGGTGCGCCACTTCAAAGCTAGTGGAATACAAAAATCTCCTATGGTCACCCATTCGTTTTGAATTTCTAGGCTCATCGCGTGGAGTCGGTAATTATCGTTTTCGTCTTGTCGAATAAAAGATTTTGTTATGTCTATGTCTTGAACTTTCCTACTTGATCCTAGCCCTACTTTATTTGTTTGAGCACCTATCATAAACTTTTTATGGAATTGAAGTCGTGACTCGAGCTCTGAGGCAACTTTGTCTTTTGGGAGAGAAGTTACAGTATCATCTTTAGATTTTCCGATGATATGTCTTTTGGTAACTCTTAGATGTTTGTAGAGCTCCGATGGTTTCTTTAATTTTAATCCAAAGTTGTTACGGTCTCTAAATAAGGTTGAAGAGTCCGCTGAGTGCGCTAACCCGAGCCATAACTTCAATGTCTTTATGACGCTTGCATCTAACTTTGACAAAAGGGTTTTATTTATATCATACACGAGGAAAGGCCAATTTAGACGTGATGTTAAATAATTATCGTAAATCCAAGCTTTTTTGACGTTACTTATTGGCTGGTTGTCTACCTTTTTGAGATTATTTAAAAAACTATCGACTATTACATCCAACGATGGAGTACGGCCTTGGTAATCGATTTTTTTATCTAAAAACTTAAACGGAGCTGCTTCCGTAACCGTACTAACGCGCTGACCGCCTATTATAAGACCCGGATCGTAAGAGGTATATTTGGTATTCCGTCTACCCCGACACAGACTAAAACATTTACTTGGTTTTGTCCTCAATCCGCCCGTCCACGTGCAGAAATCCTCAACTACATTTAAAAGTACCTGACATTGTTTCGGATTACGTGTCAGTATCGCGAGATCATCTGCAAGAGCTAGTATGGATTCTGTGTATTTGTTGTTGAACTTAAACCGATAGCCCCACTTTTTTCATTTCTAATTAATTTGTCTATTAAAATATTAATAACTATATTAAATATAATAGGAGAAATACAACAGCCCTGAAATAAACTAACGTTATAATTAAGTGGTTTTGAATAGTTTTCATTAAAAATTATAGAGAATTTTAATTTTGAATAATATGATGCAATAATGTCGCGAACTACCGTAGGAAAGTTATACCATTTAAGCGCGAACATCATTAGTTCATGTCGTACCGACCCAAAGGCGTTTTATAAGTCTATCCAACAAACCGTAATTTGTCTCTCGCTAGTTCTAGCATCTTTAAGGCTTTCCGATATTAACGTATTATGTTTCAGGCATCCAGAAATTCCGGGCAAAACCCCTTTCTGGTGATTAGGCCTGAAATATCTATTGTTAATCATGAATTGCGTCATTTTAGTTTGTAAAAAAGAGAAAAATATTTTGGATATTGTATTTGTTAGGGCTATCGGTCTAGTATCCTTGGGATTATTGACATTGTCGTTTTTCGGATTGAGGACAAAAAGGGCTTTTCCGAATGATACCGGTATTTGCTTTCTTGACCAGATTTTACCGGATATATTTAATGATGTTTATGGAGCGACGGACATTTTTTGTAAACTATATAAGGGATACCATCCGGACCTGGTGCTGACTTACATGGTTTCATTTTAATTATTTTATTGATTTCCTCCAAAGTTGGTGGGTTGGCTTGAAAATCTTCAGTAGGAGTCTCAGGTTTGTGTTCGTTTGGATCCCCATATAGTCTTTGGTTTTCTGGCACTTCGTATGTGCTTTTATAATGGTCGAAAATTTGCTCGTTGTTCAAGAGAAGCTTAGCTTTTCGATCTTTGAAAATGTTTTTTGAGTATTTAAAAGGATTTTTATCAAAGTCTACTTCATGTTTTGGCCGATCAAAGCTATCACGATTTTTCGTTATTTGATTTGTTATACCTTGGATAAGTTTAAGAATTGATCGCAATGCCCTAGACAGTTGGTGACTAAGTTGATTATCGCCTAAGGCTTTGGCTATACGAAGTTTCTTTATAAGATCTCTTATTTTCCTCCTCATTTTCAATTTAAAACCGTTTTCTTTATTTTTGTGAGCATAACGATTCGTAGGTGGATAGTGCTTACTGTACTTTCCAGGTCGATTGTTTAGTATTTGGAATGCTAAGACGCGTCCGGATGGTCATGGACTCCTGGTAGTTTTCATTCAATGGCTCACCATGAGATATATGAGGGTAAACTCTATCCGCAGTGAAAACTGAGGATCTTACCGACGGTTGCCGCACTTCAGCACCATTGTGTGTTTTTAGATGTTTAATAAACCAGGCTCGTTTTTTGTAATTTTTCCCGCACGTAGGGCATTTCAGTTCCGTTATCGCGCCGTTTTCGCCGTAATTGTCAACCGGTGGACAGTTCTTCCGCCCCCCCCTCGCGGACTGTCCTAGGGGTATTTTTCTTATTTGGACTTTTAGCGTTTATCGAAGTTCCCGGGCTTGGCTTGCTAGGCCATCGCCCTCGGCTGTCTTTCCAGCAGTCTGCTGTCTTCCCAGCTGCCAGCTGTCTTTCCAGCGTCAACTGTCTTTCCAGCGTCATCCTGTCTCTCCGGGCTGTCAATTTAGATAAGACGAAGCTTCTTAGCAATCCATGGATTCACCATGCGAGTGCCGGGCCCATCGCGTTGCAAGGAGAGGAGTGCAAGCAGTGCCTGGGACTTGCGACCCAGGAGTAGGTTTAAGGGGCCCCTTTATTATGCTCAAAAACGCTCACCTTCACCCTCCACACTCCTCTCCCTACCTAACCAAATTTGGAAAGAACCTACTAATGCCGCCTTTGAAGTACGTTCTAGAAATGAACCGATGCTTGTTCTAGAAAGGCCAAGATCTTTAAGTAGGCTATAGAGAGATTTTGCTATATATATAATAAAACAACACGAAGAAAAATGTAATCTAAGTTTGAAGAAAGGAGTTGTTCCTCATATATTTTTGTGGCAAAAACACCAGCTGATAGAATGAGAATGTGCGTAGTCAAAAGGTAAAGATTGACATCGGTTAATGAAGCCTTTTTAGAGTTAGCTATCAAAAGTAGTGTTTAAAAAAATTGGTGATCTATTAATCAGCCAATATTAAATGTGATCACAAGGCAGAGCTTTGCTTTTCGCATATTAAAGATAAATTATCAAGTGACTAAGCTGTGCAAGTTAATATTAAACCGAAGTACAGAAGTAAAGGTGTCAATGTAAATATACCTGCTGAAAAACAAAATGTAGCATTGTTACTATTTCCTCATTCAACACACAACACTTTTACTTTACCAGTAAAACTATGTTTTAAGAAGAAAATTGTTTACTGAAAACACAGATAATACTTCTATAGCATCTTATATCTTCTATATCTGCTGATTATCAACAAAGTCATTTATCTGAGTCAAGTGAAGTGGAAAATGATTATCTAAGCAATCGTATCATTTAATAAAACCTTTAAGCATGAAAATATAGGTTTAAATTATTTATTTATCTCAGTAACACTAATACCAAAGATGAACTTCGACGCCGATAATTTGAATGGCTTGTCAAATAACGTCACATTTCCTTTCGACCAATGGTTGCGCGTTTTGGAAGTTTAAATTTTGCTCCCTTAAATTACACTTTTCACAAATTATTTTATGGCCTTAACTGATTAGTAAATAAAAAAAAATGTTTTTATTATAATCTAGATGATAATAAGTACCCGAAAAAAAATATTAGAGACCTTTTTAAATTTAATGCATATACCCTATTCCTTCAATAATTAATCGAAAGGAACTTCGTTCCAATCGGGTGTCCCTTGACACCTCTTTTTTTACTTTTTACTTTTTAGTTTTAAAGTCGGTTTTTTTTAACTTAGTTATTTTTATTTAATACTTTTTAGTTTACTGCTACAGTGTCAATTAGCCATAGGTAGACCTACAAAAGGTGCTGCGCGCCTTTAAAAATACAGATCTCAAGAAACAGGCACGGACAAAAGTAGTCGTCTCCGTAAAAATTCTCATTGAAACACTCTTTCATGTTCTTGTGAGACTATAAAGATCGTTTAAAACGTTGGTTGGCCATGAAGGCATATATGAAATCATGATTACGTTAAGAAACTCTTGATCAGCATAATTCTAAACTCGGGAAGATCCAAGACCATCTTGCAAATGAGTATTTTCAGCAAAGAGCTAATAGACCTGGCCTTTTTAATGAGCATTCAAAGAACGAGACGACTGAGCAGAGGGCTCATAGATTAGAAGTGATACGAAACCGGACAGCTACCGAGTCTGTTCAGCAACGTGAGAACCGGCTAGCAGCAGTGCGTTAGACTTCACGTATCCAAAACAACAGATGTCATTAGTCACAGTACGTATTGATTTCCTTCCGGAGGAGCTAGGTCAAAACTTGGACAAAAATGCTCATAAAATAAAAACTAATGGGCCTACCTGAATCAAATTTTTATGGGACCAATTCGAAACTATTTCGTATCAAACAAAAACAGATATACTTAAATCGGTTTAGAAATCTCGGAGAAATCGGTGTACATACATAAAAAAAATATATATATATACCTGCCAAATTGAGAACCTCCTCCTTTTTGAAGAAGTCGATAAAAAATAATTATTTTAGTATTAATTATTATCAAAACTAACTTATATTAGCTAATCAGTTAATAAAAAAATTAACTAACTACAATATAAATTTATGAATTATAATATAATTAAATAATCGACAATCGTCCCGTCGCTCTACCAACTGAGCTACCGTGTCGGTTTATTTTTCATTCTATATTTATATAAATTTAAATAAGCTTAACATGGCTATACATGTTTATAGATATTTTCAAACTAGTAATTAAACTTCTTGATATTTTTATAACAGGTGATTTACCATTTATTAATTAACTGGTTTTAAGTACAACCGGTACTTTTGCAGCAGATTAACTTTTAGCAGATTAACTTTAATCTGACTAAAATCAAGTGAAGTGACGTAAATTCCAGTGAATTACTGTAAGAGTCTGTCGAAGACAATCAAACCGTTTCACCAGTTGGGAATGGCGATTTGGTCTGAGCTTGTCATAAATCTCTATATCAAATGTGTTCAGTCCGTTGAGTTGATTTAACGGAATTAAATCTTAGATAAAATTGGAATGTGAAACCTTAGTTAAAATTTGGGAACTGGTCGTTTTCATTGTAAAAGTTATCTTATAAACTTGCTTTGATTTGCAGACAAGACAATTTAACTGATTTTTATATTTGTTGTTTTGAAAAAGAAAAAGTAACTGAATGTGTTACCTATGAATTATTGTCATTAAACCATGTAGTGAAATTATTTTTTCGCGAAGGTTGACATTTTTGTACATACAGTAAACAAGAACTCCAAATATAATTCAATAAGGAAATTATTTACTGCAATTAAGAAAGTTACACTAGGTTAGCCTGGCAGTATAGCGCCAAGTTAAACTAGTAACTACGGTAGCAAAAGCGGCAACCTATACCTACTTTTTTTGTGAAATCAGTAACCTATTACCTTACTTTAATAAATTTAGTTACTTAACCTTCTACCACTAAGCTTACATGTGTTTTAGTGCAATCAACTTATAACTTAAGTTTTAATCAGACCCACCTTTCAACATTTTACATTACATTAAGTGTAAGAAAGAGATAACATCCTGAAATAGTATATTAAGATTTTCCAATAGATTTGACCGTTATTCATTTACGAATTTTTGAATTTTTAACCTAAATTTCGAGGTTATTTTATGGGCCCTAAAATGTCTATTTCCAAATAGGTATGAATATATAAGTTACAAATTTTTTTTCGCCTAGTTTTCAAGCAATTTCCTATATTTATTTCACTTACTCAGTAAAAAAATCAAGACCTAAATTAGGTAATTCAAGGAACTACCCATACCGGCTCGTTACCTCGCGAGAATGTCCTTAGAGGCAGCTAAGGGAGAAAATACAAGTGGAGACCATCTTTTACTACTTTTTTGAAAGGTAGATTTTCATCTAATTTATACTTTTTTGAAAGGTAGATTTTAATCTAAGATTTCTCTTACCACTACCCAAGAAGAGTTGACGTCAGGCAGGCGGCAGGTCATTCATGCTTTGCAATAAGTAAAATTAACAAATTGCGCCCGAAATTGTTGGGATATGGTAAGTTATTTTTTTTAATTGTGTGTTGATTTTTTTTTAGTCAACCATTCAAAAAGCATTAGATCTTAAATATATAATGACTTTTCGGAGATAGAATATAACCTGAAAAAAATCTATTTTATTTAATCTTTAGAATAATGGATATACCACATACATTAATATATTATGTGTGTTCTTTTTTATATTAAAATCATTTTATACAGAAAGTGCTTCACCTAGCTTCGCTTCGACAACCTAATAAAGTAACGGGAACTAGACTATTTGTATCGGGATTTATGTTCATAGGTACTGCCATCCTTCGAACTCGTTGCCAGAGCAATCTCTTGCTAGACACCTTCGGTAGAAATATTGTATTTTTGTAAATGTTTTTCTAAATGGTCTTTGAAAAAAAGGTTTTTTATACAACGCATTAATATAATATTTCGATGTGTATAAATGTACAAAAAATTTTCGTAATTGATTTATCGTGTCATCATTGTTAGTTACTGTTAATATCTAAAGATAATCAGTCAGTGTATCACAGTATTTTTCGAAACTTTAATTTATTTTTTTAATGAGCTCCAGTAAATGATATCAAATAAAGATGATATTATGGGCTGTAAAAAGGCAAAAATATTTACTGTGAAACTTTTACGTCTAACATAGTACATAATAAAATAAGTATAACATAAATTATATGTACTTTTGAGATTCATGTAGAAATATAATAAAAATAATAATAAAAATTCAAAGTAATTACAACGTTAAAACTTATTTAGTAATAAAACAATGACACAAAACGACATATCTACCACAGTAATAAAATGATAGATAAACTACTCAAAGTAGGTACTCAAAATAGATACTCACTGACTCAAAGAACACACCGACAATCACTATTCCTAGACCTATGTCTAAGCTTAAGCTCTGTAGGTTAATAGACCTTAACACTTGTTTACTAAAATATGGATTGAGCCCTACAAATTATTTAGAAAAACCCTCGACTCCTAACAGTACATATTAAAATAATATTGTAAAATATTTTTGTATATTGTTTTTACATATTATATACATGTGGAAATGACAAAAGTGTGTTTCTATATTTTGTTGAAAGTTTACAGGTTTGTTTGTGCTATTGTATTGTATTGCTACATAAATTACAACTGTAATCTAAGATATATAAAATTAAAACTTAATAGATCAGAAGAAAGTATACATAATATATTCCAATTTTAAAAAATTGTTGTATAACATTTTAAATATCAGATAGGGTTCATACTAAGGAAGTAAACCAGACAAACCAGACAATTTTAGTATTGCATTTAAATTATTATATGCTACTAAAAGCATAAAAGTATTACCGATCTAGAATAGCATTTAAGTATTTTCCGTTATATTTTATTTTACAATTACAATTGTAGGTACTAACTAAGCCTTAGAATCGGTCAAGAATAGTAAGTGAATAACAGTTTTTGCCTTAATCACTTACAAATATTTAAACATTAGATAATTAATAAAGCAACATCATATAATAACAATTAAATATGTCGTGTTTAAAATTGGTATGTTGTAATTAATGTTAATTAAAATTATTAATTAAAATTATTAATTAAATGAAATATTTAAATTGCACCATCTTATTAAAAAAGGAAAACAATTGGAAGACCTTCAAATTGATTTTATAGTTAATGTTGCTATAAATATTTAACATTTAAAACTAGATGGTGTTCGTATAAAGTTATTTGAGCTTATTTAAATAACATTTAGGTAAGGTAAAATGGTTCATTTCAGTTTTGTCTATTCTTTTATATAAAAAGAATAGACAAAAGACTAATTATAGAAGTAATTGAAACTATACATCGCAGTCATTCTGCCACAAATGTGTGTCTGGTGAATTCTTTAACATAAAACAGGAAAATATCTGATTCGACAATATACTAAAGTCTTTTACGGCATTACGTTATGGTATTATTACATTAATATTTCAATAGGAATAAATTGTCCATTTTAAGTATGTATTATGATCTTGCATGCTAAATCAGAATCTTTTGAATTTAAAAAAATATATATATTGCTTATCTTTTTTAAGTGTGATATAAATGTCTCATGCTTCTGAATATACTAAAGCAGTTCGTGTGATAAAGTATTTTTTTACAAAGGTTTTCGACCTTGTTTTAATATATCTTAACAATGTTACAGACGTCTTTGTGTGTACTGGCGACACTCTCATTTTTCCTTGTGGAGCGGTTGGAAAACAACAGTGTCTCCTTTTGTTAAAACTGTTAGCGTAGAGCTAAAAATCATTAAGTGTGGTGACATTTAATAATTTTTAGCAATTTTTTTTAGAAAGAGGATGATAGATGAATTTATAGAAATACAAAAAATCTATACATATAATAACATTATAACTGATCCATTTATGTATATGGAAAATATTTAAAAAAAATCATGATGAGGAGCCTTTATAAGAGCAAGAGAACCCAAAACAATGGTTTTACATTTTGACTGTATGTCTGTATGTTTGTGCACGCTAATCTCAGAAACGGCTTAAGTAATTTGAATGCAATTTTCGGAAATATATTGCAATATTCTTCACTTAACATTTAGTGTTTATTTTATCTAAATCAATTAAGAAATAAAAAAGTTATGTCAATCACGTAATAGGTATCATGCAAATCTTATTCTATACACTAGCTGTGCCTGCGACTTCGTACGCGTAGATTTCGATTTTGATAAAAAGTAGGTAACCTTTGTACTAGTATTTTTTTTTTATTTTGTCTGTTCGTCTGTATGTCTGTATGTCTGTATGTTTGTGTACGGTAATCTCAGAAACGGATAAATCGATTTGGATGCAGTTTTCGGGAATATATTGTCATGAGATTCACTTTATATTGTGTTTTTTTAACAATCGGTTAACAAATAAAGAGGTTAATAATCTCTTATTGTCGTACCATTGCTGCTTACCATTTTGAAGGTTTATAATTTTTACATACATTGGTCAGTACAAAGGGTACATTTTATCAAAACCAAAATCTACGCGTACAAACTCGCAGGCACAGCCAGTTATTAATAAATTGTTAATAAAAATCAAAAAATATATTTACACATCACATCTAAAAAGAACTTGTTACTCACTTTAATAGGCTAAATCGGTAACATAATTTTAGGAAAATATGTTAAAGAATCCTACAAAAATATCTATCCATTGTATTCATTTGTCCACATTTGTCTATGAATTTCTTAAACACATCGCTAAAGTTCAGAAATATTTTACTTACTTTATTTTTTATACGGAGGAAATTAGTAATAATTGCTTTTGTGATATAATTGGTACAAAAAAATATGGCCTAATAATTGTTATATGAATATAATAATGAACTGTTAAAAAGCTTACAATACAAAGGTAACTAGATTAAATATTTTGAAATAAACGGCTATTTAATTATGATACAAACAAACAAAATAATAAAGTTAAAACAAAATAGTTTTTTCTTTAACGATAAGGCCGCTAATGTTGTACATTATTTTTCTGTTTTATATATTTTATTGTTTATCTGGACTTACAATATAGAATATTAATATTAATGAAGCATTATTGTTATACCTAAAAAATTATCGGAATCGTTTGGAGGGGCACCGGGGACATTTTAAATATTCGAGAGCATTGAGTCGAGGAGGAATTTATGAGTTATGAATTTATTTATTTTTTTCGGCCTTACAGTTCGGGCCCCCAAACGGGATCGGTGGTTCACGCAACTCTGATAATTGTATACCTACTAAGTAATTTGTGATAATTGATTACCTACATTTAATACAAGAATTGACATATTGTGTCTGTGTGGTTTAATTGCCTGAGATCTACGCCTCGGATCCTGTACCAGAAAACTCCATCAATAACGAGCAAGTCACTAATATGCCTCTATCTCCGAAATATAGATATTTTAATTTTAATTGTTTAATTGTTTAATATTTTAATTGTTTGTTTTATTTTGAAGCTAATATCGTTTCTTAATTATCTTTCGTTTTGTATTATATAAGACACACCAGATTTATGAGATTAGATAAATATTCAGGTATTAATTTTCAAAATCAATTTAATCCTTCTCTTTTTTCACCATTCAATGCAGCAATCTAATAGCCAACTAAAACTGAAACTAATAAAGTACTAAGACAAGAACAATACAAGTTGAGATGAAACTTTGAGTGCAACTTGTTTAAAACCAAATAAGAGAGCTACTTTAAATACTGGAGCGTGATTGGGTTAATTCCTGTCTCAACAGATTTATAATGGAATCTTTTTATAGTATTTCTACACTGACTTACCCATTTTATACAATAAATTTATTGATCAATATAGCAATTATTCTTTTTAAATGAGAAATGAATTCTCAAAATCCTAAAAGATCATTCAGTAGAATTTAAGTGATGTTTTTATTACATTTAATATTTATGGGTAGTGTTAGTAATATTTCTTTATAATAATTTAAATGGTAAATACATTGGAATTTACATGTTTAAGTTCATAAGTTTCAATAGTAGCGCCGCGCCACCTACGCATTAATTATGGAATGCTATTTAGTATTTACTGTTAAATGTTTTAAGAATTAGAAGCATAGGATGTTTTAAAATAATGTTTAATCTATTATTAATTATTAGAACTTATTATAAGGTAAAATAATAGCATCTGTGAGTTGTTTATGAAATTGAAAATTATCTTTACCTAAATATTATAGTTTTAAAATATTATAAAACGAGTTGTCAGGGCTGCTCTCACCTATTCTATTACAAATGGTTGGATATTAAACATTGAAGTGCCAGTACTGTTTATTACTGAACTAAGTCCTAACAGTAGTTATTTCTATTTATAGTAAATTAAAGTTTAAAATGCCAGTTTGGTAGTATATAGAAATACTAATGGTTGGCACATTGTCTTCTTTGGCTGTAAATATAACAGATTTAATAATAATTAGTTAATTAAGTATTTAAACTATATTACTAGTCTTAAATAAAGTGTTAAATTTACGAGCCTATAAATTATAAAAAATACATCAAAAAAACAAAATTATTTTTGTAATTGATAATATGCGAAATAAATTTTTGACAAAAAAATGATGTACTTACATTTTCATTTCAGATTTACCATTATTAAACTTGGCTAGATAAATTGGACACGATTTTAACTTTTGCTACAAAGACTGCATTCTAATATCTTATTTGTAGTTCATCTTTCAAATTTATCTACGGATTGCGCAAATACGACCATGTGTCCGAATATCGAAATCAATTAAAGTGGCTCCCTTTCCGCCTTCGCCGGAATGTACATATTCTATCCCTGATCTATAAAATCTTTAGAACTTCTTCTCGTTCCTACTTACATGAACGTTTTCAACTTCCAATTCCACGGACGAGGCCACTTCGTTCGTGTGTCTCAGTGAATACTCTGGAAGTGCATTCTTTCCATACCACTCTTTATTCAAACTCTTTTACTATCGTTGCAGCTCGCCTTTGGAATTCTCTTCCAAAACATATTTTTGAAGGAAATCATCTGTTGGCACCTTTAAAAAAGAGCACTATCTCTCTTCAATAACTTAAATTCTTATTAATATACGATGAAATATGTATATGTATATATGTAAATGTAAGTAAATATCTAACATTAATATATTCACAATTATGTAATGTATATATTTTATTTAGTATATGTAATTTATATATTAAAAATATTATTAAAACATTTTTTTTTTTATATTTTTTTAACTACGTGCCCGACCGCATATTTATAATGTGTTTATCTTACGTTGGAGGATAACCTGGAGAGATCTCTTAAAGAGAAAAGTTCGTTCCTTGTACATGTTTTTTTTTTCTTTGTATACATCTATATTTTGTAGGTTTTGATGGTACATAAATAAATAAATAAAAATAACGTTTATATAGTGCGCTTACTTTTTATATTATTGTCACGTCTCTATTCTTTCCGTCACTATTATATATTTACGTATGTTAATTATAACTTTAAAACTTACACATTTTCGTATAATTATATAATTTTATATGAAGTGGTAGCTGCAAGATTAAAATCATTATACTAAGATTTCTATAGTCTATGTATTATTCTGGTACATAAGTTACAACACAGCCAAGTTTCATCCTAATCCGTTTTCTAGTTTTGGCGTGATTGATTAACAAACATCCATTCATCCAAACATCCGAACTTTCGCACATATAACATTAGTCAACTAGAAAACAAGTTTTTTTTTTAATCATGTATATTAAAATGTATTATTATATATATCTTGTTTATGATTTTTTTTCGTCTCTTCAGGTATGCTATAATATTCGAAAGGATTTACTTACAAATTCGTTGTAACCTGTCAGGCCATATTTCTGTAGTTGAAAAAAAATACCACTTTTGGATTAGATTAGCATAAACGCTTAATATTAAATATTTAGCATAAACCAAAGTCGACAGATATAAGAGGTTTTTAATATTTCAAAAGCCATTCGCCTATTCAATGGTCCCTTATTTAATGACGTGCTATATGCAGTCAATGACCAAAAATGTAACGGCTGGATAGAGCAGAGTCTAGGTGACAATATAGACGACGAAGGTGTTTAAAGCCATTTAACTAATCAAAGCAAATGAAGGGTTTGCATTATTTTGTCCACCTAAATTGAACATATGACAGTGTAAGCAAGTGAGTGTTGAGTGTTTCAATGTCCTTTCAAAACGATCTACTCATTTATTATGAAATACGTAGTTGTATTTTTATATACTTTTATTCCTTTTTCAAGATTAGATTTTTAGGTAAAGAATGTAAAGTGTTGCCAGCCAAAAAGAAACACAGTGTGACTGCTGACATTTCAGGGTTATTAAAAATGGAGCGCTACACAAAAGAACTCCGCATTTTTATTGCTGAGCAAAAATTTGCAAATAATGAACTGTTGCTGCCAAGCAAGAGTTCACAATTTTCGTACAAATTAAGCTCGGAATAGCTAGTTCACTTTATCAACTGTGAAGAGATAAAAAAATTAAACGATTGGATCAATTAATAATCTTAAACAGTCTGGCCGTCCTTCAATAAGTCGTTCAACACAAAACATTGAAGCAATTCGAGAGAGTGTTGCTGAGAGTTCAGGAACATCAATTTGGCGCCGTGATCAAAAATTGGACATTTCGAGAAGCTCTTTATAGCGTATTCTTTCGAAACATATGCATTTTTATGCTTAAAAAGTTCAATTGACTCAAGAACTGAAGCCTACTGAACACGCACAGCGAAGAGATTTCCTTGAATGAATTATGGAACAACAAGAAGTGGATGCTGAAGGCTCAAACAAAATCATCTTCAGCGATGAGGCCTATTTTCGTCTTGATAGCTTTGTTAATCGACAAAATTGTCGCATTTGGGGTTCAAAAAACCCAAAAGTGAGTGTTAAGAACTAATAGTATCCACAACGTGTAACTGTTTACTGCGGATCTTGCGTTGGAGGCATAATCGGATAATTCTTCTTCTAAACAGCTGCGGCTGGTCAGACAACAACTGTTAATGGTGCTCGCTATCGCGAAATAATCCAGTTTTTTGTGCAAAATTGCAAGATATGGATGTGGACGGCATGTGGTTTCAAGAAGACGATGCTACATGCCGCACAGCCGCAGAAACAATTCAATTACTGCATAAGGCATTTCTTGTTCATATAATTTCCCGTTTCGGTGATCAGAATTGGCCACCCAGATAATGTATTTAACGCCTTTGGTTTTTTTTTTCTTTGGAGTCTTAAGATGTCTTAAGTTTATATATTATGTCAACAAGCCTACAATCACCCATGCCTTGAAGGAGGAAATTGAGCGTTATATCAACGAAATTCATCTACATCTTTGTAAAACAATCATACAAAATTTCAACAAAAGAATGCGTAAGTCAGCAAAGTCGTGGAGGCTATTTACCAGATAGAAAATACAATTTTTAATTATAAAATTGTGTTTTATATCAACATTTCTTCTTGCGGGGATTTCAGGACACCATTTTTTTGATACTATCTAGGTCAATGCTTTACTAGATGGCACCTTATGAAAAGTTGAATGTAGTGATATCAGATTTATATAACTGTATTTTTATAGTTAGAAATAATGCTGCATTAAGGGCAACATTTTCTAGATAAAAATGATTACTGTTACTACCCTGCAAATAACTTTAATTTATGAAAATAATACATCACAGCCTAATACAATCTAGAAAATACCATATGTGTCTCTTTTGAAACAGGGTTTAGGAGGAATAGAGGTGAAGGGGATGGATTTAGGTGCCGTGTCTCTCTCTGCTAATAATAATAAAAATTAATACTAATAAAACACTGGGATATACGGGTACGAACGATATACGGATATTTGATATAGAAAACGCGGGAGAGCAGATTTATACCGTTATTGCAAAATTTAATTAATTGCAGTGAAAAAACTGGATGAATTTAATCTGATGAGTTTAAAATTGGATGTGTAAGACTTTTATACAAAAAAAGCAAACGCGTTATCAACCTGTAACGCTACTCTCATTGGTTTATAAAATAGAAAAATATATTTGTGAACTAATTTATAATATGCAAAGAAAAAACATAAATATATAAAAAGAGGTGTCAAGGGACACCCGGATGGAACGAAGTTCCTTTCGTTTAATTATTGTTTTTTTTTTAGGTTATAATAACTAAATTAAAAAGTGGTAATTAATAAACCCGCGAGTTATTGTCGCGCCACCTAGCGGTTTCACTATGTTTATATAACAGATGTAGTTATGTTTCGCTAAGGTATAAATAGATGGCGTTGTTACAAATTGCAATATACTCCAATATCAAATAAATAATAAGGAACTACTAAGCAATTTAATATAATACAAAAAATAATAATGAAAATAATTAATTAAAACCTAAAATATTTATTATTTGTAATGTAGGTAAGAAAAGAGTTGTATTTCCATATAGGGAACGATACTAATTTTTATGATATGAAATTATTACTATAAGCTAATATGCTAATGAATAATATTTTATACTATTTTTGTATAATATTTCGCCGATAATTTATAATAAATGTAAATCAAATGAATAACTAAATTTAAAAGAGTTTATCCATAAACTTATGAGTAATTGTCCCTCCACGGTATAAATAGATGGCGTTGTTACAAAACATTACGAGTATATTTGCTCACGAATTTGTATTATTATTTTCATTTAAACTGTCTTATTTGCAAATTGATTCTAAAAGAATAAACTCTTATATCAAATGAATAATAAAGAACTACTAAGCAATTTAATATAATACAAAAAATAATAATAATAGAAATGAAAATATCTCGCTTGCTTTGTATAAGAGAGAAAGAGATAGCAAAACATGTCGTGCCAACTTTGGTAAGAATTTTTACCGTCTAGCCCCTTTCACAACGCGCGATAAGAAACTACGTTCCAAAAATATCCTTAATATGCAGAATTTCATTGTTACTTTATTATGCTTCGACTTCGTTGTCTTGTACATTTAGTATGGGCTCAGTAGTTATGGTCGTACCTATGTAAATTACCTGAACGAAATCTAAAAACTAAAACTTAAAATCAATTAATGTATAAACGAATATTAGGGTCCAATTTAATTATGAAGATTTTTGCATTTTTACTCATTGTAAAGCATTATCAGTAGATACAAAATTGAAATATAGTGTTCTTAAAAAAATCCTTCAATAATAAGTTCAGGCATCGAGTTGAGCACCCTATATTCAAATGGGTCGTAATGAGAAACCAGTAAAACGCTGCTCGTGCCAACAACGTATATGGTGAGAGAACGACAGATTACATACTCCATCGATTCAATAATTTAATACATTTGATTAAAAGTATAAAAAACCTTTTCTTTTTTACTATTGTAATGTGTAAGTTTTAGCATTGTACAAAATTAAGTGGTTTTCTTTTGCTACGTATAATTTTTAATTTTTAAATAATTTCTTTATTTGATAATTAACAAATAAATAATAATAAATTAATTTAAGTAACATTAACGCCGTACTATAGTGAAAGTTACTATAACTTGTACCATTAGAAGAATAATGGTTCAAATGTATATATTTTTTTTTAAACAAAATAGTCAGATTATCAAAGTAGTTGTCTCGTTTTAAAACCCAACAAAATAAAGTAAGTTAGGCTAAGTTAGGTCAGATCAAGTTATTACGCCCGCAGCCTCCTTCCCCAGCTGTAGTGCCTGGACGGGAGAGGGGGGTGACCTCTCCCGCCCGCTATAGGCCTACGAGGTGAGGGTGTCCCTAAGTTGATCGGGGCCCCTCGCAGGGGGTTCCGCCGGAGCGTCACGGTGAGTGCGAAAGCGATCCCGTGGCGCCCCACTAAGGCGATGAGGTCAACCGTTGGTTTTTTAGTGGGTAGCCTTAAAAATGGCAGCGTCTTCTATGCTGCCGGGTAGTCCCACATACCCCTCGGTCATCACCTTCCTGGCCGCTGGGATGATGCGTAACGCATTTTTCCAACGATAAAAAAAAAAATAAATAAAATAAAAAATAAAAAAAGGTCAGATCAAGTTAGGAACAAAGTTTCTTTTGTTTTACGGCAATTTTTTGGTTGTTTGATAATGATGACTACGATTGACATCATCATCAATTAACGGACTTCTGCGCTTCCAATACAGACAGTATTTTGTTTTGTTCCTTTATTTGTTTATAATAAATTCCAAAATTTATTCCACAAAAGTGGTCCATTCCATACCAGAAAAAAAATTAAGCAACATTTTATTTATCAACTTTATTAACATTAAGTAACATTTTATTTATTAACCTTTTCGTGATGGACATCCCACCTGTCCCAATCTATGTACTGGCTCGTTTTTTTTCTGATTCGTAACTGAGGCAACGAATTCAATAAGTTCAAAAACACTATGATGAAGGGATTTATATTATCACTAGCTGTTGCTCGGGATTCTTTATGACTGCGATCATAAGCCATATAATTATATTTTTACAGTCTACGTGGACGCAGTCACGGGCAACAGCTATCCTTAATAAAGTACTTTAACTGAGTAAGTAAGTGTAAAAACCTTTTAAACTTTTGGCCTTCATAACAAGGCTTTTTTCCTATAAAGCACGGGTTAAGCCGCTGGGAACAGCTTATTATTGCAGAACCTCTTCCCCGCACAAAAAAAAACGTCAATATCTTGAAGACGAGTATTTCTATTTCAATCAAACATGGATAAGAACCATCTCGACGAGCATACCTTTCGATTAAAAAAAAACCGCATTCAAATCCGTCTACGCGTTTGGCAGCAAATTTGCCACAGACAGATACACAGATACACAGATCGACAGGTCAAAATTATATCACCCCTCTTTTTAGTCGGGGGTTAAAAAAAATATTTGTTTATTTTGTAATTATCTGATTTTTTTTTGCTTAGATGTATTTGTAGAAAATTAAATAAAATTTATGGACCTGTCTCGGTCTTTCAAAACTTCCTCTCAAACAGTCATGGGTTTACCCTTTAGTTTTTGTTCTACTCTAATTGACCTCTTACTCTTCCTCTCCAAAAGTCATCAAACTGGGCAAAATCTCAGTTCAGCTTTTGAAAAGTTGAACCAAATAAAGTGTTTTCATAACACATAATGAATTATAATTATAATCATATTAAAAAATAAAGTGTTGTAAAAATAATTAAAACAAATTATAATTCCTTCCTTTATTTAGCAGTCCCCCGAAGTAAACACTTTAAAAGGAACATAATAATACCATACTTATCCTTTTAAGAGTTCTTTTTGTATCAGTTTTTTTTATATTCAATTTTTTTTTCTGCTTTTTATAGTATATTTCTGATTTCTATATGATAATTTCTAAATGAACTTACGAACTCAGTGATTCTCTCTTCTTTAGATTTTTACTATCAAAATTGCATAAGGACCCTTCAGCATAACCAATAATACTAATTACTGCTACTACTGCTTTTATTTCCACCAAACATAGCTAAGAACCATTTCCATGGACCAGGCTTTCGATTTAAAAAACCGCAATTAAATTGATTTATTTGTTTGGGTATTTCTATTACACAGACAGACACACAGATACACAAGTTAAAAATACCATTGCTAGGAATTCCATATTTAAATTTATGACGACCTAGTTTGTGTTAAAATTGTGACTTTTTATTTTATTACATATATTTTGGTATAGCAGTGAACCCATGTAAGTGCCAGGCGATTATTATTGGTAGTTACCGCCAATTAGCCCATAGTGACCAAAATTTGTTACCGAATGTGATTTATGGCAATATTGTCATACCCTTTTCTCCTCTAGTATTTTTTTTTTAATCTTTTTAGAGAGTTCTCGTATTTAGCAATGACAAGTTAAGTAACTTTCACGTAAATCTTATAGAAAATTACACTTATTGTTAGGACTTAAAAACTACTTGTCCCATCGGGCTAAAATGCAATTTGTTAAAATGTTACTACTGTTATCCTTGACTATGTTGTTGTATGTTATGTCGAAGCCAATAAAATTTTCATAAATAAATTAATACTTAGACTTTTTTTGCACATAGAAAAACTTTATTGTGAATAGTCTTATAAGTTTTCGCCACCATCTTGCATATACTATTAGATATAACACGTACAAGATAGTTTATTAACAAAAGCTAGTTGAAAAAATGTTGAATACTGTTTATGTAATATCACAACAAACCTCGAATAATAAAGCATGAAATATACACCTACGTGTTTCTCATCCAAACGTCAAATTTACTCGACCCACGTCACTCTGGAAATCTAGACGACAGTATATCTTCATTTATAGGACACTCATACAATCTCGGAATATCTTTTCACGCTATTATCAAAGCAGTGAATAACCACTACAGTATACTAATATAATAAGATTAAGAAAGTTATTTAAAGTTAATATTGTAAAATATTTATATGAAGTTTCAATGAAGAAATCAGCAAAAAAATATCAATTTTTAACGCGCCCCCCCAAATTTTATCATCTTACCAATAAGTAACGGGACCAATACATTAGGTGTTTAAGTAATTTCCAAAGAAATATTCCGTAGATATAGTAAAATACTGCAATGGAATTATTGTTATTTTCACAGTGTAAAAAATATATCTATGGCCACTTTTGTTTAAATAGCTGCCATAAAACAAATGATTCTTATAATCGCTGAAATCAAAATTGCGAGTTGGTTCTTTTTCGATACGTACAATGGAGCACTTGTGAAAGCTTTTTAGACATTTGTTCCAGATTTCTCCATTCCATAACAATGAAGTAAAGGACCAATTTTACACTATACTAACTGACATGCCCCGATCTCGTTTTACTAACTAGAACTATTTATAATTAAATATGGTTTTACTGACTTCTTCGTAAGTAGTAAGAGTAAGTATAAGTAGTAGTACCTACTAGTAAATGGTAAACTTAACAGAAATGATAAGAACTTTTATGATACACAAACCATAGGATTTTTTATATATTAAATTGTTGTAATAATTATTTGAAAAATACTTTTTATTTTGGTCAAAAATTTACAAAACATAAAAAACCGATGAATTAAAGTTAAATGAACTCATATAGAACGCATTTCACATTTACTATGTACATTGTTAGATAAAACCATGTACTATTGACTACACATCCCGAGAACTACCAGGGAAGTGTCGATCCTTCCCTGGGTACGTCTGATCTTTGAAGTGTAGTGCTCATTATGCGCCAAGATCGTACAAAATCAACCGTCCGAAGCGCTTGGCACTTAAATTAGCAGATTGGGATGGAAAGCAGACCTTTTTTGCTCATATCAATGGGGGCGGGTTTGTTTATCTTACAATGATCCTAATAACTGTGCCACCACTGCCGCTGAAGTGATACTGAGGGTAAGAGATTTATTTACACCAAACTCTGTAGTGCCAAGAGGCAGACCGCGGACCTAGTTCAATGCGTGTGTTAGAACAGCTGCTAGTTGTTAATGAAAGACGTAGCGTCTCTAGGTTGAGGCGCAAGTAACCAATGAATTTTAAAGAGTTTTTACAGAAAATATAACCACGGCACCCAATTCTTTAAACGGCAATCGCTGGCAAGCTACCCGCCTGGAACATGAAAGTTTTGGGCTGTCTCAAAAGATTCCTTCGGCTTGTCTGCCAATCCTCCTTCTTATCGTTGCACATTGGGATTGACTTCCTCGTTAAGAAAGCTGATCTTTTGGCACTCTTTTTACCTAAATCTTGACTAGGGACGACAACGGAAAGACTCTGAATTTCATCTTTAAGTGTCAAAGTTCAATGCCGGACATTATGTTTCGACAAAAATCCATACGACGAATTCTGCTTTTCGTGAACGTGCATAAGTCGAGCGGGCCGGATGTTGTTTCCTCAGTCATGCTCCAAACATGTACTCATGAACTGATTCTTTGTTTCGTTGATGATTCGTTGCTAACGCATCTATTTCGACATTCCTATTTTCCTAAAGGCGTAGTTCCAAATTTATGGAAGACCGGCCTTGTCCATCCGATCCCTAAATAAGGCAACAAATCTGACCCATCTAAATACAAGTAGTTAGTTTGGATATGTCGGAAGTCTTCGATAGTGTATGGAATAAAGCGCCTATTTGGAAGTTTTCTTCCTATGCGCTTTCCGAAAGCTTATGGATCACCAGATTTCTAACTGAGAGGAGTATACAGGTCATTGTCAAGGGTTTTCGTTCATACCCCGAGTTTCCCAGGACTACGTGCTTTTCCCAACACTGTTCCTTCTACATAAGCTTTAGAATGGGGAGCAATGAATCCTGTTCAGTTTAATCCCCAGAAAACACAAATTTCTACATTTACCATCTAAAAAACTCCATTCGTCATATCACCGCCCTTCTTAGACATTCTTCTTAATGCCTCGCGAAGTATTGCAGAACTGATTATAGAAATATCGAGCGATTGTCAATATCACGATCACAATAGCAAGGCCAAGTTGACCTTAAAGATGCTGGGACTGATCAACAGAGCGAGGCAGTACTTGTTGCCGAACCAAAGGCTTGAGCTTTATAAAAAACAAGTTCCGCAACACATGGAGTAAGGATCCCAGTATCAGCTTCTACGTTTTGAAAGCTCGATTTTTCGGGGACCAGTGCTTTACGAATGGCTTGATTCTTTGCCATTGTGGAAGGATATCGTGTATTTTAGCGCATTTATCACGGATAGTGTTCCAAAGAGATATTCAGTCTGAATTCTCTGAACCAAACACAAGCACAATTCATCAACTCTTATCCTATGGTAAAAAAAGTAATCCGGGCATAGGAATTCGAGAGGTGGCCCTATTCAATCAGAATTCTAACCAGGAAAAGCTTGGTATAAGTTTTTACGATCCAAGTAGTCGCAGTGGAATGGAGATTTTCCCGGGACTTACGGCATAAATAAATAGCAGCTCGTCAAGAAAAAAATATGAGGCGCAAAGTTTACGAAGCGCTACCCGTAACACGCTTAAGTGGCAGGTATCGAATGCCGGTTATTACGAAAAGTAAATAAAACTATCGTTTTAATCGAGTGGAAAGACATGGAGCCACCTAACGCTCAGGCTAGCTGTCTGATGTCGAAAATAGGAGAGCCGTTAGAAGGGGAAAACATCACTCCCCGAACAATTATTGTTGATGCTAAGGTACTGGTGTATGAGAAGGCTGAAGTATCACAAAGAATTGGTATTTTAGAAGCCACCATACACTACGAGATACCACCACTACCTTCATAGTTGTATATGAAGACCGAGGGGAGAACCTTTAATTTCTCAAGCCACACTGTGTTTTAGGACCAACCAACCCCCCAAACAACGGGGGAGATACAGAAGCAGGATCAGAGAGTGGCTCGAAATAACTACAGGAGAAGGAAAAAATGCAACAATAATCCGAAGTCTCCCCGTCAAAACCAAGCCTCACATCAAAAGCCTTCATGAAAGCCATCACAACCGCCGTAGGGTCCATGGTAAAAGCATCAAAAACCTCACCAGGTAAGAATGTGGTGTATGATGACCAGGAGGAAAATTTCTAATACCTTAGGTCACGTCATACACCAAAGCGGTGACGAACTTCATAAAGATAAAAACTAAAACCAGCTTTGAATCTATAAAAAATCAAAAAAGAACAATGAGAAAGATGGGAATAGTCAGATCGCCTTGTCTTTGTTTGGCGGAGGTACACTGAATCACTTCATAAATGTTTTCCTTGAGTTTCAAGCTTTAATAAAAGCGACTAAACAGGCAAACTCAATACCTCTTGAATAAATTATTTAGGTCCTTAAATACGGAAATCGTAACTTCTTGGAGCTGATACTAAAGAAAGCCGATGCTGCCATATAGAACAACCAAACAGCAAAGCTCGTTCACGGCACAATGGCAGAAGCGGATATGGCAGCATACAATGCGACTAGTGGTTTCGTTATGTTGGATAAGGCGGGGACGAAGCAAACAGGCAAAGCCAAATATACGACGCCATGTAACGACACAATTGTTGTCATAGCCTAATGCACCAAGATAATTCTAGAGGATATGATCCTAGACAAAGCTAGCACATTAACAAACTTCGAAGCTTGGACCGTGCCAATACTAAACTAGAAAAATTGATAATTGAAGAGCAGATAGAGGGCTTATAAGCTCGGACCAAAATGCAATCCTATATACAGTAAAGAAGAAAATTAAAACGGAAATCAAAAAGAAAACGACGAGAGTTTACAATAAAAAAAAGGCAAACTGGCAGATATTTGGAAGAGAACTAGACAAAAGTATGACAGAAGGAAAGGTAACGAAGGACGAAGTCGAGAGAATTAATAGTAAAGAAAAAATAGTAGAAAGATATACAGAAATAGTCAAAAAGGCATCTGAAGTAGCAATTCCCAAAACAAAAACTTATAATAAAACCCCTATCTCATGGTTGAATGACCAATTAACACTCCGAAGAAAAGAAGTGGCAAGGAAAAGGAAGAGAAGTAGAAACGCAGCGCAGAGTAGAAGGAAACACGTGATTGAAGAGTACATGGCCAGCAAAGAAGAGTACATTGTGCCCACAAAAGAAGCACAAACGCACAGTTGGGTCAATTTCTGCACCCGGCAGAAGCGCGAAACCATGTGGAACTCAATCTACAGAGTTAGGACCACGCAAAAAAAAGGCTGAAGATCTCCAATTGGTAAAAGAAAACCGAACTCTAGATGCACAGGAATCGGCTTAATACCTGGCAAACACTTTCTTCCCTGACGATACCCTGATGATGACGAACCGCAGCAAACCAAAATTAGAGACTTAGCCAGGGAGCAAGCGTGGACGTAGCGTGATGATCCACCCATAACAACTGAGGAGATGTCCGCGGCAGCTTTATCCTTCACCCCGAAAAAGGCACCTGGCGCCGACGGCTTGACCGCGGACCGGAAGCCGGGAAAGGACAACTATAACGTCAAAGCCTACAGACCCATAGGATTCCTCTCGATGATGGGGAAGATCCTTGAGAAAATAATGGTACGACGACTCCGGTGGCACCTCCTCCCCAGGCTCAAACCCCGGCAGTATGGGTTCACACCCCAAAGAAGCTTTTTTTTTTTTGTCTGTCTATGTTGTTAGCCCTGTTCGCTATTACAGCGTCACCGGGGGAGCGGGTGGGTCAGGAGACCCGCTCTTACAAGGGGGGGCCAGATGGGCCTCCAAGGGGAACGACGTCCCGAGGGCGTCTCAGATTGAGACACGGACCTCGGCTCCTGATTATTTTTGGGTTTAATCCCCAAGTCACTTTCGCCGCTCGTGACAGATGTCCGTAGATGTTGATCACCTTTCAAAACATCTGTCGAACACTCGAAACTAACTTTCGCAAAACATCTGTCGAACACGTGGTGTTCGACAGATGTGAGCATCTACACCTCGGTAATAGTACCAATCATGTCATAAGGGGCGGGAATATGGGCCCCCAAAATCGACAAACTATATATGCAGAAGCAGATCTCTGCAGTCCAGAGAGGTTTCTCGCAGAATATTGGCAAAGCACATAAAATAGGATCAAAATACGCCACCATGTTCCTGGCGGGACTTCTGCCACTGGACCTGCAGATTAAGGAACATGCGCATTGCTATGAGATTAAAAGGGGACACCCGCTAATTACCTAAGCATTGTTGCGATATCTTTTATTTTATACATTAAAAATTTTATTGGCACGGTATTTTTTTTATTTTTTTCCTGGCCTCGATATTTTGGTTTCCAGAATTATTTACATTTTTACAGTGAGATAAATTTTGGCGGTACATTTGCTGGCCGTTGGCTATTTTTAAAATACATTACAATTTTTATGTTATGTATAATTTCTACATCTATTTGCAAGTCTACGTTTACATTTCCGGTGGATGTTTAGATTTATAGTTTAAATTTAACCCGGCGTGAATAAGGTGGGGTATCTCATACCCGTGAAGTTTTAAAACGCAAATTGTTTAATGTTATTGTTGCTATGCAAGTCCCGCCGTTGTAGTAGCTGGAGGTAAGGGTGTGTTGGGTGAGGTTCGGCATCGAGTTTATTTACTCACCAATTGCGAATGGAGATATACGATTGCAAACTTCGCCAGGGTATGACATCCCACCTCGTAATTGGTGTCACATATTTGGGATGACAGTAAGTTTATAATTAATTCTTATTTTTAGTATTTTGTGATTTATTTTAAGATTTATCAATATGTATTATGAAAAAAATAAAGAAGGTTGACAATCTAGCTGCAATAAGGAATATTATGGATAATTTAGTTGACAATATTAGTGACCATTATTTGCCTTCCGAGAACTGTACTATTGATGAAATGTAACTATCGTTTCATGTATAAATTCCTAATAAACCGGCCAAAGGTGGACTCAAATTTTAAGTCCAATATGCGAAAAAGTTTTACATTCTAAAACTGGAGCTATACGCAGGGAAATAACCACCTGAGTTATATGGTATACTCAATATGGCTACTATAAACTATCATAATCTACAGGGAAAATCACTTATGGGGCAAAAAACGCATTATGCACCGTGATTATATTCGTAATTTAAGTCTGAAGTCTGAACCTAATAAAAGATAGTTTTTGCAACATTCAAAGGAAGTTCGTCCTCCAGCGTTACGAAAGAGAATTGCCCATCGCCAGTGGGGGGACCTTTATCAGCAGTACCCAAAAAAATGTTTAGCAAATATGTTAGATAGGGTGGCTGTCCTCAAAAAAGAAATAAAAAGATAAAACATTGCTGTTCTAAATGTATAAAGCCAATAAGTATGGCACACGCGAATTTTGTGTGCAGACATTGTGCTGATTTTTAGGTGTAACTTTAGCGATATGTTACATTATCTTATAAGATTGTTCAGTTCTTCTTTGAGTTACAATTATTAGAAAATAGTCTTATTATGTTGATTTAACAAAGAAGTTAGAATTTTGCTAGATTTTTATGCAAAAAGTTAATTAACCACCGAAACCTGTATTTTTTTCATAGAATATTTATTAACATAGTTATTTTAATAATCATTCAAACTGTTTTTACTTAAACCTCTTTTCTTTTTTGTAATCTTGTTTGTTTAAAATAGTGTTTTGATTGTTTTATTACATGTAATGCAAATTAAACGTTTTTATAAAAAAAAATAACATTAAAGTTTTGGGTATCTCATACCCACCTCATAGCTGGTGTAACAATTACTCACCTCATTTACGCCGGGTTAACAAGTAAACATAAATTAGGTAGTTTCGAGAGTTACAATTTGATAATCTAAAGTTAAGTAAGTATAAGGTATAATATACATTGTGTAACTATAATTTAATCTAGAGTCTATTTTATTTACACATAAAATCATAAGGTTTATTTACAGGGCAAGACAGCAGATGAGGTTCATGTAGCTTCATTTGGCAAAGGTAATTTACATACTAATGAGATTTTTCTTAAAACTTATTTAATTTTTGTGGAAATAAATATTGTACATCACTTAACTTCTCAAAGAAGTAATGGACAAGTAGAACGTTCGTTATTTACTGGGACTGATATGCTGACCACAATGTGTAATAAACGGTTAGTGTTATACTGGCCGAACATTCTGTGGAAAGTTAAACAATCATTAAATTTATCATACGCATCAATGTTTAACAGTCAATAAACATGTCAATCATTTATTATTACTGACAGTATTGTACATTTTTTTAAATACAAAATTGTTGATAATCCGAATTTTCTGAATTTATCATGTTGATTTGAAACCCCTATTTGATTGGGGCTACCGTATCAAAGGGAAGAATACCAAAACTTTGACAGGCGTGTAACCTCAAAACATTTTCGGAAATAGTTCTTTTTTCATATTTTTCCTTTCCATTGTTTTAAATATTTTCTTGTTATTGGAAGAGAACCAAAATCGGACAATCAAATGTTTTATATATAAAGCAAACCCAGCAGACCCGACTTTTTTTATTTAATGTATATTTATATTTATAATATAAATAATGGAAATAAAAGACCATTTTAATATATTTTTATGCAATTATTCCTAACTATCTATAAGTGTTTGATTTTGTTACTAGTCACAGCCTTTCGTTCATGGGTTATTTTGTCTACTTTCAGAATAAAGGTCAAAATTTTGCGCCGTTAATATTAGCTACAAACGAAATGTTACTTTTATTATTATTTCTTTTTTGTTTTTAATTTATATTTTTACTGTAGTTTTAACCAGATATCTAAAAGTTGTGTGGTTCAAATAATAGTATTTACTTTAATTCTTTGCCTCGTACAATGTTTTGTTTTCTCAATTGAAATATATTAAACCTCATAAATATTGTAGAGCACAAACATTGTTACAATCAAACAAGCGTACGTGAACAATTGCGAGAACAGATAGTTCAGTAGGTCGGTAGAGTATAAATCGTAATACATACATCCTTGTATGTTTAATGGAGTGTCGAAGGGATGAAACATATCAATTTTGTTCTACAATGTCCAAAGACTTGTATAAAAAGACTAAGTTTTTGCTATATTTTTCTTATTATATTTGAAACAAAAGGAAATTAGATCACTACAGTAGAATTTCCAAATTCGGGTATGGTATGGTTATTTTTGTACAACTGGCATAAAATGTAAATGTAGCTAATGTCGTTCAGATTTATTATTTTGTGTAAAATAATTAAGCATTTCAATTAATTTCATATGTTTAAAATGGTTTATGACATGGATTAAAATAATACAAGAGACATCTATTTCTTCTTAGAAAAAGTACAGTGAACAGTATATTGCATAATGAGGTATAATAATTACCTGTGTTCAGTTTATATTTGGTGTTCCATCACAATAAGTTGTAAGAAAGTTCAATATCTTAAAGAATAGTTGAATGGCTTATGACTTTTAGTAATAGTTGTTAATAGTTGATATATCGGAGTTAATCTGTTTTAGCTCAAACAAGTTAATTTAATTGAAACTAGTTCTCATCGGGCTAAATTCAATTTCTAACATTTGACTAGTCACTGTGACTAGCTTGATGAATATAACTTTTAAGTTTTAAGGAAATGAAATATCATTAAACAATATATAATATAAAGTACAAAAGGCAGGCTTAATGCCACAAAGACATTCTCTACCAGCCAACCTTACGATGTACAGAAGAAAATGTTGGTAGTTGTGTATAACATAAAAGTAAAAGAGAAAAAAAATATTCTAAGACTATCTATATATCTAAATCTACATATAATAATGAATAAAAAATAATGTGATAATAATATGTAGAACATTTAATACATACGATATATCCGACATAATATTTAATACACATGAGATATATAACAAATAATGTAGTCTACAGATACTTTATTACTTGAGATACAATTTCTTCACATAGCGTTTGAACACTAAAGACTTGGGGTTTTTCCTATATGTCCCGGTAAATCGTTCCATAGTCTGACAGCGGTTACACTAAATGAGTTGGACAAGAAACCGGTTTGATGAAGCAGTATGGAGCAATAGGTTGTTGTTTTGGTTGATGAAGCAGTATGGAGATTTTTTTTTAATAAATAGGAGTGCAAGGATTGAACAAAATAGAGTAAAGTAAACAAAGAGTCCGTAAGTTTGTTCCTTTACGAATGGGTAACCATCTCAGCATTGACCTATAGATGGAGATGTGGTCAAACTTACGTAGTCCGAAAATAAAGCGGATACAGGTATTAAGTAGACCTAATCTACTAGTAGATATAATTTTTTTAGGAGAACTTCATTGGCGTCAACTTAAAAATGAGTGAAAAGTACTATAAACTTTACGAGATAGTTCCTTAAGTTGGTATTTCCAATTAAGAGAACTGTCAAGAAATATTCTAAAATTTTTAACTTGAGGAGTAAAGAGAATTACAATATTATTATAAGTTACATTTGGTAATGAATTTTGGTCAATATGGGCTAACTGACGGTAACTACCAATAATAATTACTTCGCAGTTACAGGGGGTGAATATAATATGTATAGTTTTATTATCTATACATTTAATAAAACTTTCACCCAAACTAATACATTTTCATGTCTGTTTGTCATTATTTTTTGTACGTCTGTTAGTTTGTGCATGCTAATCTCAGAAACGGATTAACTGGTTTAGATGCAGCAGGTATTCCTGAAAACTGCATCCAAACCAGTTAATCCTTTATTGTCATGGGCTTTATTTTACAATTTTTTTTAATCGGTTAACAAATAAAAAAGTTAACAAATAAAGAAGAAGAAAAAAATGGAGTTTTATGAAACTTTGAAGGGTTATAGTTAATACATTGGTATGTACAGAGGGTACGATTTATTGAAATCAAAATCTATGTGTATGCAGGCACAGTTAGCTTAAAAAAAATATTTACAAATATAGGAGTAGATAACGATGTTTAATTTGGTAATCGTAATATAAAGCAATCAAGACAATAAAATCGTCTTATTGTATCTGAGCTGCACTAAGTAATTTTGCTTTCTAGTTTTTTTGTTTTTTATTTATTATCTTTAATTTTATAATGAAATCTTGAAATAAGTACAAATATTTACATATTATAGTTATTAATTATTTGTTATTATAAACATTATAGGAATATCTTAACATTGACCAAACATTCAAATAAAACAAACATATCTTGCAGGTAGAGGTCAATCACTCTACAATTTTTCATCATTTTCAATCTGAATATATAGGGGAAATAAGTTATTGCAATACCGTGATTTTTTTTAATCGAAAAGTTAAAATAAAAAACTGCTGATTGTAACGTACCCTACACGGCTCATTGTCAAGGCAATAATATTATATATTCTTATCATTTTAATTTTATGATACGCTCCTATGTTTCAACGTATTAAAATAATAAACACAAGAACTGGAAAAACGTTACATTAAAATAGTTAATTATAGACAACGGAACATCTACATCCTTAAAACACCTTAGAACACTTGTCGAATCGAATAGGGCAAACTTATATAACATGTTCAGTTTATATTTAATTCCTTTTTGTATTATTTTTATTAATAACTAGCTGTGCCAGCGACTTCGTATGCGTAGATTTCGATTTTGATAAAACGTACCCTTTGTACTTACCAATGTATGTAAAAACTATAAACCTTCAAAGTTTCATCGACCTCAATCAAGTTGTTTTTGCATACCTATTCATATAGTAAGAAAATATAAATGAATAAACTTTTTTTCAATTTAATCAATGGTAAGTAGGAATGATACGACAATAAGAGATTATTAACGTCTTTATTAATAAGAATATATATGAGAATAAGAGATTTTTAACGTCTTTTTGTTAACCGATTGTTGAAAAAAACAAAATCTTAAGTGAAGCCCACGACAACATATTCCCGAGAAATGCATCCAAATCTTTCCATCCAATCTTTCAATCCAAATCTCTTTTATTCCGTTTCTGTGATTAGCGTGCACAAACATACATACATATACAGAAATGCAGACGAACAGACAAAATGAAAACTCATTGTTATCTCTTCACATCCTAGCTATTTATTTTGTAATATTTTCAATGTACACAGACTACTCCTTTACAGATATATTACCTATATAGAAAAAGATTTGAATGGTACCTATTACATGATTGACATAAATTGGCATAACTTTTTTATTTCTTAACCGATTTAGATAAAATAAACACTTAATGTTAAGTGAAGAATTCATTAAAAAAAAAGAATACAAGAAAAAATATATCCCCGAAACTGCATTCAAATTGGTTAAGCCGTTTCTGAGATTAGCGTGCACAAACATACAAACATACAGATATATAGACAAACTGAAATTTCAATGTTTTGGGTTCTCTTGCTCTTACAAAGGCCCTCTATGATGTTTTTTTTTATATTTTCCATGTACAGAAATGGATCAGTGACAATTTTATTATATGCATAGATGATTTATACCAAATCTTAAAAAATATTTTAAAT
This sequence comes from Napeogenes sylphis, assembly GCA_959347405.1. NCBI lineage: Eukaryota > Metazoa > Arthropoda > Insecta > Lepidoptera > Nymphalidae > Napeogenes > Napeogenes sylphis. Next base: position 25,081,428 of record OY365783.1, read on the forward strand.
TTAGTACACAATTAGTTTAATGGTGAAGTGATTAAAGTAGGACTTCATTAACGAAACGAGTTCAAGCTCTATGTTCATTTGACAAAAGCTAGTTTTTCTACATTATTTTAAAGTTTATTTTTGAACGAATATGAACGTCTTTGTAAAATAACATTAAAAAATACTTGATGTAAATTTTTACCTACAACTAATATTAGAGTATACCTAGCTTTAATCCTAAGATTCATAATGTGATTGTCATTGAGGATCTTAAACAAAAAAAAATAATTTACAACGGAATTTAGTACAATAACACATTTTTCTATCGAGAATAAAGATATTAAGAACTTTGAATGGAAATAATCACGTAAACCCAAAAACTTCTACGGAAGATTCTTACAACTGTCATAGGAATATTACCTTTTTAACTTTCCGAAAACAGATTATAAGAAATCCCACATTTAAAAATACACAAAACGTTTTTATTTCAAGTTCTTGAAATTTTAATAAATATAATCAAAGTCATAAGAGACCATTAACGTCTTTTCAATAGGAGAGAGAGGAGAGATATATGTAGCTTTTTTTTATATTTATTTCTACTTTTATCCACGGACACGTCGCCCGTGCACTTTTCGCATTTGGTTTGTATTTTGCATATTAATTGTTGAATTTTGAGATAACATACTCAAAAAGGAGTCTATTACTACAGGTACCTAAAAAACTATATTAGTAAAGTAAGTCCTTTGCACAGCAATTACACATACTTATATAAATATTATTATATATATATATATATATATATATATATATATATATATATATATATATATATATATATATATATATATAATAAAAAAGATAAATAAATATCATATCTCCGCCGCTCGCGCCGCCATATTCGGCTAAATTGAAATTCAAAATAAAGCATACCGAAATCTATAAAATAACTAGTTTTCAAAACTAAAACAGGTACAACAGGTAAAACTACCAAATGACTGGACTAAAAAGCTAGAGATAGAATACTCTTCAAGTGTTAAAAAAAAAACTATTAATATAACATAAAATCATATATTTCATATCCAGTCAAAATAAGAGTATATTCTAGTTTTTTTAACTTCAAGGTTTCTAAAAATCTTTTCTCCAAATTCGGTTTAAGTTTAGACAAAAAAGAGTAAAAATCACATAAATACTAAAAATTATTATTAATACCTTCTTATTAAGCACATATTAAATACCATTCGATGGCTATTTCTTTGAAGCAGTTACCAGATGATGAAAATAAATTAAATTTTTATTCAACTTCTAGTCTTCTCTACTTTGGTTCAAATATTATGATTTGTACCATAAACAGTGCCTTCCATATATGAAAACCAAATAAAATTCGTACCTCAATTTAGTCCTCGATAGTTTATGCAGTTTTGTGTATCACATTATAAAAGACAAAACAAAACTATTTAAAAACAAAATCAGCCACTTACATCCATCCAAAAGTTGTCTCTTTATCTCT